>CM062600.1:40408042-41670542 GCA_031468815.1 Morus bassanus | reverse complement strand
AGAAAAGGATTAAAAACATTTGGGTTAAAATTAAAGAGGTAATTTTCCTAGCAGACAGAAAACTGCAAATTCATCTCTAATGGGAGATTCCTGCCACCTTTTTTCTGCCCTACTTATTGCCACTTTTACTTCTGTCTTAAATTATTTAATGGTTCTGTTGATGTTAATGAGTGACTGGAATGGAATGGAACTCATTTCCTCATTGTGGGATTAGGAGTGAAAGAGTATCTTTGATATGAAAGACATCAGTGAAAGACACTGAAACCTTTCAGTACTGGGTCCTAATCCTGTAAGCTACCTGTGCATTATTTACCTTGGCATATATGAATAGGTACATGAATCGGTCAGGCACATGCATTTATTTTTTCAGGTTGAGGCCTAGATATCAGATACACAGAAAAGGAGAAATTCTAGAAAGTAAAGGGGATGGGTTGAATTATTCCAGTTGTATGATTTTAATGAGAATGCTATGGAAAAAAAGTATATTTTTAGAAGTTATTAAAGGGTGATTGAGCAGTTTTGGGGAAACACTCTGGAAAGACTTAACCTTATGCTAATTTTCCAAAGTGGGAAATACTGGAAAATGTAAATGATCTCCTTGAAAAATGATTATGATCTCCTGAGATTTATTTGACCAATTTAAATGTCTTACCTTTTAAAAATATTTTGTACCTGTCTGCTTGATGATCTTTATGATATCTTATTATTGGATTAAAATATCAATGCATTTTTAAAGAATTCAGGAAATATTTTTGCCTCGATGAAAGCTATGAAGGTGAATACAGCAAGCATAAGTGTACAGTTCGGTAGAAGTGCTAATGCTAGCATATGTTCTATAAGTAATGCATCTTTTCGGATGGAGTGTTCAACTGTATCACAGACATCACTGAACTGCATGGTTTCTCATTGGTTATAAATAATCTTGTGTTTCTGTAATGTGCAGCTGAAGCACTTAAGGTAGATAGGGATTAGGAGAATATCCAAAAAGGTAGTAACTAGCGTAGCAATAAAACAGCCCTTGGTTTCCTGTTTAAATAATTTGATATTACTGATTCTGCTGAAACAGCAAAGAACTAGTAGAAAAATTCTGCTGAACCTATTGTGATCTGTTTTGTGGACCTGCATCAAGAGTCCGTGTCAGGCTGGATCTCAGTGGCATGGAGACTGGCACAATTCCTTATTATTTTTTTGTCTGCAGATAAAATAGAGAGAATTTACCTTTTTTGAAACTGGTTGTTTCAAGCCTGCCTCTCCTTAAGACATATACGTTTTGAAATGCAAATCATATTTGAAGAGAGTAGTTGCGATTGTTTGGGTGCATTGGCGATAAGAGCTATTAATGAATTCAGGTACTTCTGAAAGCTCTTGAAAAGTCATACTCTTTGGCACTAGTCAGTCAGACTGTGTTATGTAGTATGTTGCATACAGTAAGGACTAAATAAAAACTGTATAAAAGTACACATAGCAACATTGAAATTTTTCATTTTTTTACTATTTTAACATGTAGTTCATGGTTGATATTCCCTTTTGAAAGAGTCTGAAATTTTCATAGTATTCTAACATTAAGTTTTCTATAAATATTCAGTGTAGTGGAAACATGCTAAACATGTTTCTTGAATATTTAGCTAAAGCTTAAAGTTGGAAGTGAATTCTTGAGCAGTGATCTCTAATTTCCAGGAAGTTACACATAGAAGTCTGTGTTTATGAACTTTCTGTATATGGAAATGTAACCTGGAAAAAACATTTTGTGCAGTTGTAAGCACCATGTTTCTAATGTCAGTCACAACAATGGTATTTACTGAAAATCAAGAAGTGGAGTTTAATACATTTTAGTATATGCAATTTTCTAAAGTTTCAGAACAGTTTCCAAGAATTATGGAATTGTTTTGCTTTATCTAGAGACTGCTGGAGAAGCAAAACGTCACCATTTTGCATGGGGAAGGATCGCTTTCCAAACATAAGTCTTCAAAGCTTCGGTTTAGAATTGTTTAAGTCTATCATCTTTTATGTACTGCAGAGGTCAAATGACCATCTAGAGGTTGCAAAATTGTTCTTTGTGTCTTTAGTGATTGGTACTCAAGAGCAAAGAATTGCATTTGGCTACGGTGAGATAGCAATTTGCAGTGGATATTGTCTGGGCATTGGCTAGGAGCCATTCCCTAATCATACTAATATACCTGGGCATTTTAGGCCATACTTAGAACATGTTTGCAGTAGGCCTGCAAAAAAAGAGGGTAATTATACTGATTCCCAGGCTGGATCACACAGTTTTTCCCTAGTTAGTCTGAAGTCTTTCTGATTACCTGCAAAGTTCAGCATAATGCTTTGTGTTTGTATTTTCTGTCTCCAAAGTGTGTTAACAATATAGAGTCAACCACAGAGCTATTTTGTACTCATGAAAAGAGGGAAGGAGGGAGAGCTAAAAAGGAATGAGGAAGAAGCCTACCAAAATACACTTGCTGAAAGAGACACTGTTGACCTCTGTAAACCTGGATGCTGGTTCCCTCCACCACTGGTATGACAACATAGGTGTGTGTACAGCTGGGTGATAAGGCATATTTGGGAGCTAAACTAACTGAAAATAAGCAGCGGAAGGGGGATTGCCTTATAGGAGTTGTTAGGAATATGCTACTAAGGTTAGTTCGGAAGTTGGAGTTATCTGTTTCACTGGTAATACAGGTTTGTGGCAATGTAGCCCTGTATCTATAGCCTTTATGGAGTCTGAGGCATCCATTGAATTTTCATAACATATTTGATATTTTCAAAGCAAATTTTTTCCAGCATAGAAATTGGAAAAATGAGTTATTTTCACATTTTCAAACTGCAAATTAGAAAATGTGTCATGAAAATAGATGTTTATTTTTCAATGGCATGAGTTAGCATGATTCTGTGCTCTTGGATGCTGGAAATGCAGGAGGGGAATAGAGAGCTTGTTGTCCTTCATGGGCATGGCTTAGGAGAATAAAATGCTCCAGAATCCAGGCAAATCACAGACTAAATCCTAAGTGGCTACCATCAGCTGTGGAGAATTCTCTCCTGTTATTTTGTGTAATTTTGTTACCATTGATGAATATTTATAATTGAATAATTAATGAAACAGTCTGAAGTTTGTTGATTACTCATGTCTGATGCAGTGGAAGAATGAATAGATTAGGCAGACCTTTAGCAGAAAATGAACTGATTGGTATTTCTGGAAATGTAGATGGTGACGAACAAATATATCTAAAAAATTTAAAATAGCTCTTATGAATTAATTGTCCTAACTGAAAAGGAAGATGATGAGAAATGAGGGGTTTTTTTAGTGAACTTAATACTTTTTCATAGTTATAGCAAGTTTCGTGGCCTGGCAGGACAAATGATACTCAGATGTAGGTGGAGTAAGTGGATGCCTACGGCACAGGACAGAGGAAGGAAGTGCTAGGCACTCACCGAGGCACTGCATACTGGAGTACAAGGGGCAAGGCTGATGATACTCCATCAGGAAGAAGGAATACAAAAGGCAAATTGCTTCACTAAAATGTGCCAGTGAGAGGACCATACTAGATCAGAGGAGGCTGAGAATGAAATAGTACTATGAAAATATCATTGTCCATATAAACAACAAAAGTCTAAGTGTTTTAATTATCAAATTTAAAAGGTAGGTGAAAACACTCAAGAATAAAGAGCCAGTGATATTGGGGAATGATGAGTCAAACCAGCACTTGTGAGTTTGTGAATTGGCTGGCCACGAAACCAAAGCAACCTTTGATTTCAGAATAGAGCTGACAAAGTCCAGCTGTATCACAGTTCATATCCATAGGAAAACTGTCATCTGTTTTTAAAGACAGAGGCTTACAAGAGGTTGGATTTTTTTTTTGTTCACTGAGGTGGGAACAGAGCAAGTAGGAAATCTGTTTTCTCTACCAATAGTCAGTTATTTCCAATATTTACTACCATTTAAACAGGAGCTATGGCTATGAAATTAAATTTTGTTTAAACACAGTCAGGTGGTACTTCCTAAGGTTTTACAGAACTAGTATTAAAAGATGTACAGGGAATGGAATACCTAAGGGATGGGTCAGATGTGTGACTTCAAGTTTAGGAAACCTTCCCATAACAACATTGAGGAAGCTGTTAAGCATATTGCATTTGCCAAAAATACAGGTCAAAGCAAGTGAAAAAATCCTTACTGTTAGTGGCAAAGTGGGAGCACAGTAAGTATTAAGTTGATTTACTTCAGATGAAAAAGGTATGTTCTGTCTTAATCTTATTATCCCTGCTTCCCAGTGAAGGCTGTACCAAAAGATAAAACTTTTGAACAGGAGATTGTGCAGGTACTATGTCTAGAAGAACCAGGATTGATATACCTGATGTGGTCCACAAATTAGTGGGCAAAAGTCCAAAAAATTTATGGTGAAGTATCAGTTTAGAAATGTAGCTATCCAGCTTTTGGAAAATCAGCATCAGAGTAACAGAGGTTACTGGAAAAGTCGGCGGAATCACTCATTCCATAATCATATTTAGTGCTTTTAAATTGGAGAACTGTTTGAAAAGGCATGCCTAAAGAATACCTGCTCTGTTGGAATCTGTGGACAATCACTGGCACCTTGCAGGTAAGTGAATTAATTGATAAGGCAGAACAAAGGGTGCCAGGAAATCCTGCTGCTTCCTGGAAATGACACTGTAATTTAGGGTAAGAAATAGCTGCAAACAGCAATGGTTTTACAGGGAGTGGCCTTGTAGTTGCAGGAGGTTGTCACCTTACATCTTTACATGGAGATAACCCTTGAAGCAATAGGGAATGCGTTTTTTCAAATATAGAAAAGGGATAGAGTTGCTGAGCTGTGTGTTTTCCTTCAGAAAGCTTCAAACAGGTACTAACCAAAGCAGGGTGACGTGACTTAGCCTTAGGACATAATTCTGGTGTTTGATGGCTGGTGTCTCAAAGATGACCTGCAGATTCCTGTTTGGAGAACAGAGTATCAACTGAACTTTTATTATTAGCTTTAAGGTAGTAGTTTAATTTGTTATTATAATTTATATGCTTACATGGGAGAGGGGGATCTGCCAAGAGCTGGTTTGAACTGGTTTTGTTATGTTATGAAAATGTATGGAATACTGATGAGTTAGGATTGCATGAATCAAATTTTGCTCAGAACCCTTGGCTCTGGGAGGTTACTGAACAACAGACAGTCCCGAGTCTCCTCTTGGAGCAAAACCAAACAATACCACAACTAGTGCTTGATTTCTCCAGTGGCCTGGGCTATTGATCACTGGGAATTAATAGTCATAAAGTTGGCCAGACGAATGACCAGAGACATATCTTGTGTTTTGTGGGTGCTTGTTTTTTCCAATGTAACAAGTAATTAGACAAATAGTTTGAGTTCTCTGCTTATCTTACTTCTGCTGTATTCAATTTCTTTATTGCTTCCAACCTATGGTGGCAAAGATTATGGCTGGCATAAACACCATATTACATAAGTAGATGATTTGAATGTAACAAGACTATTAAAAGTGAAAGAAGAGAGTTGGAGAAGATAGATAGTAGGAAAAAGGAAATGAACTGTGAAGTTTCTTGCTAGCAGTAATAGGGATAAATCAGAAAGAAGGCAAATTTGTATCAATTGACAAAAGCAGCCTAAAATTAGTTATTTGTCATATTCTTTATTGACATTATTTATTCTTATTTGATGTACCTTGGTTAGCTAGTAATTTTTCTTCTTCTGGATCAGGTGAAAAATATCATCCATCTCAGGATAAGAATTATGTTTCTGGTCCTCTTATGTGCTGGAATTGTGCTGCCTGACCTGAACACAGAAAACTGTGAGCTGCAGTGGGTGTCCTAAAGTAACCCTGCACTATTACCAATGTTGTAAAAAGAAATTACTACTGTAAATGAAATATAAAAAATTAGCAAAGTAAGACATGATTTGTCATGGGAAGCCAAATATCTGTGGAAGTATATTTTACAGTGAGAAGAAAATAGGTTCAAAATTCCAGTGAAAGAAGAAAAGATGAAAAAATCATGAGTTCAACTTATAAACACTTCTTTCTAAAGCACAATACAAGACTATTCAATGTTGGCTGACATCTCAGTTAATAGCATGCTGTCAGTCAAGCCTCCAGGTGATCTGGCTATGAATGTATGAATATCTAATTAAAAACTGATGTAATTGTTGTTCTGATAGTTCCTCTCAAAATTTAGAACTTGTATGTTTCATTAGTATTTTCAAAACAGACTGTGAAATATTTGAATACATTTTGTTTTGAAATAATGAAGTTAATAAATACACCTGGACAAAAATGGTATTAAAATGGGTGAGGATTGATTGGAAAGGAGACTTAGTTTTGAAGAAAAGATTATGTACTTGACCAGTCTTTCTCCACTTTTCTAACTCCCTTTCTACCTGGGCCTTAATTGTAGAGACTTGTGATCTGCCTGTGTATGTATTTTAGCATTAAAATGTTTTAGGAAAAAAAGTTCATTATGTAGTGTGTCTTATTTCTTATAATGAGAGGCTTCCTAGTCCAATGTGAAAGCTATTGGTCTAGGGTGGCTTGAAACTAAGCATGTAAATGCAGCTTGAACACTCACACTGGGCAATTCTGTTCACTGTGTTTCATCTTCCCCATCTGCAGAATGGTATTGACATTATTTGTAAAACGCTTCATGGTCTGCAGGTAAAAATTGTTCTCTGAGAGTGAGGTAATATGAATGGTCTTCGTAGTGTCTGTTCACTGTTACATTTATATTGTATTTGACACAGCGTTGCAACATTCTGCTGTGTGCTGTTCTGCCAGCCCCTTTTCTCAGTAGTGGCATTTCCCTCTGAAATTTCTTCAGGACATGGAAATACCCTATATTGCTCTTAAGGCTGGGTTGTACCAATGGCACCCAGCAAAACAGCCTTCAGAAATGCGTGGTAAGTCATTGGTAAAATATGTATATCAGAGGTCATTAATCCCTCCTTTCCTCTCATTCCTATAAACTACTAGGATCTCTTTTTATAATCCTGTGTATTTTGATAAAGTTTTCATGAATGAGGAACCATCCTTTCGTCCCCATCCCCTCCCAGCACACATATGTTTCAGGGTAAATAGTACGTCTGGTATCTCTTGGCTAGCATTATAAGGAGGAAGCAGAACCTCCTAGGAGGTAAAAAAGCAAGCTCTTCCTTTTTGTTGTGAACTCACTGCCATGCACTGTTTCTTCCTCTGGGAGAAAACCCAATTATTTTATGTATATCACAGTTGGTTACAGATTCAGATTTAGATTAATTCCAAAGAAATTAAAGCCAATTAAAGATTTATACAGATAGTGGTCTTTTACACTTAGCTGTGCATTGTGTTTTACTGAGTAAAAGATAACCAGTTGAGTTTCTCGCCACTGCAGTTATCTGTTTAGCTTCACTGGATATCTATGTCCTACTCAATTCACTCTGATACATGGCAGGGGGAGCCAGATTATTTTCTTTTTCTGTTTGTGTGCATTAACAATAGGCCTACTTAAACTGCAGTTTCCCTCCCTGTTTCACTGAAAGATCAGCTGGCCTGTATTAGTTAAGCCACAGTAACTTGATTGCGCCATGAACAGCTCTGGATCCAATAGCAGAGATAGCACTTTTGACAAGAGGGCAAAAATAGCTTCAGAATATTTTTCATCTGTGGCCATCAGTGTCTCGAAGTTCTTTCCCTCTGTGTAGTTTAGAGTTGGCATTAGGGAAGGAATAATTTGAATGGAGGAGCTGTTTGGAGGGGTGTAAGCAAGATCCTCAGATCTTAGCCATTGCAAAATACATTTTGCCCTAACAGCTTGTCTCCTATTTTCCGAAGTGTTTTGATGATTCAAAAACTCAAGTTATGAAAGATACTGATCAGAATGTTTTTAGCCTCAAGCATTAACAAAATAATATGTTGTGCTCCCAGAATATTGGCTTTAAATGTCATAGGTTTTTAAAAACTCAGTGCAGTCAAGTGATGCTTTCAAGATTTTAGCTGGAGAAACCTACTTTTATATAATTTATCTTTGAAAATGTAGCTTTTTTAAGATAAGGGGTGTTATGCAAGTACTAGGAATTAAGGTAAAACCACAAAATGCAGCAAAAGAAGTAAGCCAAGAATTATTACATCTATGCACCAGCAATAGCAAGCTAGAAGGAGTTAATGAAAGGCCTTGTTACCTTCCCAGCTGTGGCTAAGCTGCTAATAAGAAATTGGCTGGCATCAAATATTGTAGCTGAAATTGGAAAGGGGCAGTAGATGAAGAGGCTGCCTAGGAGAGAGTTAGAGAAACTGCAAAAAGAGCAATACTACAGGGAAGGTTTCTGTGTGAAAAGGGAGAAGGAGGCTGAGGCTGAGGCTGATAGGGAAGAAATGCTTTCTTCTCATTATATGCCATGTGGTTGAAATTCTGAAAGGCAGGTGAGCTAGCGTGCATTACCTTGATGCAAGAAGAAATGTAAAAGTGTCAAGTTTTATTGAGGCTTGGACTAAGCAAGGCTCAAGGCTAGTTTGCTCTGAGTTTGGATGAGCCTCCAGATTGTACAGAGGGATGGGATTAATGACAATGAAAGCAGTACTGTGATGACAACAGGGAGGTGTCACAGGTGTTGGTGAAGCGCTGCAATATCATCTTCAGAAGATATTCAGAAGCCTTCTTTGGCCTTATGGGTTCAGCTGAGAGCTATTGTATGAGGCTGGAGGGCTCATGCAAAAGCAGGAGAGGAGAAAGACTGGAGTTCCTCTTTTCTAGTTTATGTAAAAATTATTGTGGTAATCTTGCTTTTCTTCATCCTGTCTTAAATAATGGAAATTGTACTTTGATTGGTTCATGTCATACAGGTTTGAAACCTACATAGCCGAGGTTAAAAACACCCTCAGAACAGAAGGTTTGATTTTTGACAGAAAACTTAATCCAGTCTTTCTTAGTGTAACTCCAACTTCAATCTCTTTTCCTTCCATCTAGGCCATGTGTTTATACAATGGGATCGCCAATAAACAACAGAGCCCTTTTCCCATGCCAAGAACCACCCGTTGCCTTGTCAACATGGCAAGCCTCAGTCCGAACAGCTGCAGGCTTTGTTGTGTTAATGAGTGGTGAAAACTCAGCAGAACCGGTCCAGCTTCGAGAAGGTGAAATACATTTTCTATAGCAAATTATTTTCAATAATTCTATAATTAGAGATATAGCTTAGCAAATATATGATTTTTGAAAGAATGAAGTTCTTAACCTGAAAAGCACTTACATGTCTATCTGTAATCTCCATGTTGTTCTATGGAAAAGTTACCTGCTCAAGGCCTCAGGATAACTTAGTAAGAATTCAAGGCATCTACATTTCACTGTGTTACTTCTACTTACTTCTCTCTCTGTTTTTATTCCTTTTGCTTTTTCCAAACATAGACTTCACTTGTCAGAAATTGGCTTTGTTTTAATCACTCTGCAGCTGAACTTTTCATAGACGAAGTACATTATCAGGCTCTTGACAACTTCAGGCCTTGGTAGAAAATTAACTTCCAGTTTAGTGTTCCAGTCCAAATGTAGCTCAGCATGCCAATGATTAGAAGTGGTCATTGGGTCATATCTGTTTCCTGAAATATATGGAATAGATAAAGAATATCAGGTCAGTGCCATGAAAATCTGGTCTTTGGAGGGTTTTTTGTCATTGGTAGATCATGCCTTACGTAACAGTAAGCAAGCAAGCATTTTTCTTCTGTGTTGGTTATACTTTATTCTCTGACCCTCTGTCTGCAGAGAAGGAAGTTTTTAAGGCAGTTCTACACATAATAATACAAAGTATGTCTTGCTCCCATTAGTTTTGAGATAATCTGTGAAACTGGCTCAGTATTTTCTAGTGTAAGTAGTTCTGATGAAAAGTAGTGTATAGGAAAAGGTTAGAATTAGGTGTTTCCGTGAAAAAAAAATCTTCTGTTCCCCTTTAAAGAGGCAAGTTTATTCTTGAGGGGAAAAAAAAAAAGAATGAAAGTCTCCTTGATTTGAGAGCCATCAGTTAATCCATTTGTATGGAATTGTCTGGTTATTTTTGGCCATATGTGAAGCCTGTTTCAAGCCTTGTCTCTGCTGTTGAAATATGAAAAATTGCCATGATGAGCTATTCAGCTCACTTGGACAATAATACTTTTCTGTCTTGGCATCAAAAAAGCAAGAGTGCTCTTGAATTCAGACGAGAACAGCTCGGCCATCGTTGTTTGATTAGTTAAATCCACACTTACACCTTGCTAATTAGTTGTTGTCTGTCTGTCCCTCAGTGGTGGCTATGTGGTCTGAAATACTAAGAGGAAGAAGGACGCTTATGTGAATTTCTAGAAATTGAAACTTTGGAAAAAATTTCAGACAGTAGAAATTGGCATAGGTCTATTAAAATTGATACTCACTTAGACCAATTAGCTCGTTGAAAAGGCTGTATTGTGAAAGAATTATTTACTCATTAACATTGTTTTGTCATTCTAGTTTACAACATCCATTAAAAATTTATACTTGAAAAAACAAAAAACCTAATTGTGGGGAAAACCATTTTTTAAATGCTGTTGATGGAGTGTTGAGAATGATATCAGGGTACCGTATTAATGATAGCACTGGGGCTTAGTCACCCAAAGTCAGCCTTGTCACCCTGTGGAGAACAGAAGGGGATTTTATCTTTGTAGTTGTTGCAGTGGGTCAGTTTATGTTGGTAATTCATGTGTCAGCTTAAAGCTTCATTTGTTTTGGGTTTGTTTGGGTTTTTTTTTTAAATTTTCCAAAGGCTAACCCAGTATATTTCCTTTCCTAAAAACTCTGTGAAAGCAAGAAATACTGTAAGAAGTCTTTAATGGAAAGGCTAGTAAGGAGGAAATGACTCATTTTAGCTTTACTGTGCTAATGAAGCGTTGAGTGAAAAGTGTGAAGTGAACTGGGAAGAACCAAATGTACCATTAAAGCTGGCTCCTTTAGGAGCCATGTGACAATGGCAAAGTTTTGTGCTGAACTTTACTGAACTGAGGAGAAGCAGCTACTGCACTTTTGTCCTTACAGTGTTCCTTCCACCTCTCCTCAAGATGGAATTCCCAAGAGTGTGGAAGGTTATGCTTACGGATCTATGCAGCACACACAATAATTTATGCTAATTTTGATGTCATGATGAAGGGTTGCTGGGTTTCTTTAAAGGTAGTAGGCATTGTGCTCCAGTAGCTCTCAAAGACTCAATCATGGATGAGACCCTCATTATCTTGGTACTCATATAAACAGTTGGAAATGACAAATGAGTGTTAGAGAGTTGTTTAGAATTGTAAAATTTTACAAAATGGATACAGAGGAAAGTAGGGAAAGGAACAATATTGTGAGGGATGTTTTAAACAAACAAACCAACCAACCCAAGGCTCAAGTGCTAAACTGAAGCCTTGAATAAACTCTTAATGAAATTTAAAAATACAAATTCATTATTTTAATTAGTAGGACTTTTAAGAGTTCAAAAGTTCAAAATGGTGTGTAGTGTTAAATAACCTGTCCCACACAGATCTTGTTGTTAGGCCATTATGCAGGGCATATGAAATCTATCCAACTTAAAATTTTGTCTTTACATTTAAAAAACATACCTAAAAGCCTTTCAGGGTGGCTTCAATTAAAGTAACTTTTCTTTGCCAAATTATTTACATAGAGTATGCTATTGCTGTGCTGCATATTTATAAAATAATACATAACTGGCAGAACACAAAAATATATTTTTAAAAATGCAATTTCTCAGAAAGAATATGCATTTTTGGCAAGCAGTTTTGAATGAATTTATTCTGAATAGAATTACAAGCTAGCTGAATATTTTTCCTTTAAAAACCAAGTGTGCAGGCAGACAATAAAAGAACAGCAAGCAAGAATGATACCTTCATGCTTTTAAATGGAGATCTGCATTCTGCTTCACAGACCTACATCTCTAGATGCACAGATGATGTGATCCAGTGCATAGCTAGACTAGGTGTACTCACATACACAGATTCCTCATTTGCCATTTGTATTTGCAGGTTTTGGTAATACTGTACTTTCTCCTGTACATGCCATTGTTGCATTCTGCCTCCTATGAAACTATGGCTCATCTTGTCATTTGAAATAAAGTGAGGCCACATTTGTTTGAAAATACTGATACGTCACTTACTCAAGTACAAATGATAACTATTCAAGTATGACCTAAAAGTGTTTAAAAATACCATACATTCTTTATGGAGTACTTAAAGAAGAAAAATTTATCAGAAAAATGCAATAGACAATGCCCTTTGGGAGAAAGCTTTACAGGGAGCACTACATGTGTCTGTGTAATGTGAGCCATTTAACTATTGGATTTATTTTTCAACACTTGTCAGTTTTACTTTCCTTCAGCATATTACCGTAACACATAGAAGGGGCAAATATATTTAGTCACAAACACCTTTGCATTTGTTTTGATTCATGTTCAAGAAGCAGATATTCAACCATTAAGTGTGAAATTGACTGGCTTGCTTTTTGTGCGTTTACCATTATGTAGTCCTTGATCTTGTTTTGCAATCTCTGATTCCAGCGAGAAGGTGTATTCTGTTACTGAGAGGAAATGTGGTGCTAAAGAAGCTACTGCTACTGCTTTGTAGCTAGCAGCAACAACAGTTGCTTTTGTTTGTGGTCCTCTCATTTTTCACAAGGCAAAGCAAAAGCGTCCATTACTGGTGTTGATCCATCTCCAGTGTATATCAGGAGCTACAGCATGGGCGTTGACAGCTCATCACATGCTACTCATCCCTCAGCCAGTGTTGAACTAATGCTCTGGCATGAATGTGAGGGTGCTCTGTGGGAAATTCTGGCTTTCAGATCATAGATGAGATCAAAGTTCTCCACAAGTTACGTAGAGTTTCAAAAAGCTGGAGGGTTCTTAATCTTGGTGCTCCAGCCAAATAATAGTTTTGGCATAACTACTTATTTACCTGTAATTTTATGTATTAGTGCTAGCTCTTACTTTGTATATCAAGTGCTGTGTGGGGATCTCTTGCTTTTCCCCTAGAGGTAGCTGAGTTTTGTGGGTTTTAGTAAATCATGGACATCATCAGTATTTTGTAGTGTTTATATTTGTGTTAGTGCAAACTATTTGAGGAAAGATATACTAATAAGTAAAAATACTCTTAATGTTCTTGCATCTGGCATTAACAGATACTGACTCGGAGGTGTTTCTTCAGTTATAATGGACTCCACCGGGCTCAAACAATTTTAATGGTTTCAAAGATAGCTAAATGCATTAAAAATTCTAGGAAGTAATTATATCATTCATCATTATTATTTCAAGGAGAAGTAGTAAACAGCCTTTAAATTGTTCTTTTGCACAATAATAAATAGATTATAATTTCCTACTTTTGTACAATGTAGTCCTAAATTTTGCATGGGATGTTTTCCGGTTATACCTCATAGAATAGGTGATTGTTTTTGCATGGTTTGTCCAGTTACAGCATGACAGATTTGCTTTGCAGAACTGAAAAAAAAATTTTTTTTTAAAAATTATTTTCAAAGTTATCTGTAGAGAAAATATTCTGAAAGTATTATAATTGCTTAAAATAATTATGTGTAGGAATCAAGCTGCTTTTAAATTAGGTCTGGTTGTAAGGAGAGGGTATAAGCATTACAAATAAAAGGACTCTTCAAATAAAAGGTGCTTTTCCTTAATTTTTTCCCATGAACTAACCCCAGCCTAATCTCTTGTTCTTCCCAGGTTAGGCTTAAGGTTGCAGCTTAAGGTTGCTTAGTCTGAAAATGTTTTTGTGATACAAAATGCTGGTTTTGTGGTACAAAGTGTTATTTTTGGTAAAGAAAGCCGTCTCCCCGTTTCAGCTGCACTGTTCTCTCTTACCCTAGAGGTGGTGCTGTCTCCAAGGTAGCCACTGGAAAGCAGGGGGCAGCCAGGGGAAGGGCAGAGGCGGGAGAAGGAGTGGAGTGGAGCTTCTGATCGCGATCTATGCCCTAGGATAGATGTGAGGTTACAGATGAAGGAAAACAAAACAAAGCCCACTGACCTGAAGAAAGTTAAAGAAAGGACGTGAAGTTATGGGAGTAAAGGGCAGGCTGGGAGACAGTCTTACTGGAAGTGAGAAAAGAGAACATAAATGAGGGTTAGAATCTGAAACAGTACTTCATGGTGCTTGCTGTAGAGAAGTGTTCCCAACAAAAAGACCATTTCAGTCACCAGTCAGTGAATGCACTACAGAGGGAACTCACTCGTCATGCCAGTGCATGTGATTTCAGTTGTTCAAGACAAAACAACTGTAGGATAAAGATACAGTTATCCTACACAGTTCTAGAGTATGAATGCAGAAGGCATCTAAAAGCCCTGCAGGAAATGGATTGAGCCCCAGTTAGGTGTGTAAAGACAGTATAAATCTTGGATCTTTTTCTGGGATTATCCAGAGTTCGCATGGTCTCTATAATACCTGCAAAATAAAAGGGGTTTGGAAAGAAGACAAGGATCTGTATGATAGTTGCTTTTATTTTCTTTGGGAAATCCTAATTTAGATAAATCTGAAAACACATACCAAGAAAAACTAACTTTGTTTTTGGTACCTTAACCCTTCTGCAAGGTTTGTTCCAGCTCAGAATAGCATATGTTTGTTGCTAATTCATGTAAATTTCTGAATGCAGTACATGCCGCTTCTTCTCTCTGGATGGCTAAACTGATTCCTCATTCATTCTGACATCCTGTTCGAATTACCCTTGTTTTTTAAAAAAACTCTATGGTCTTGCTTGCCCTAGCCTGGCTTGCTAAACTTGTTTCTCACTGTAACCTTCTCTGCTCCCACTGTTTGCATAGCACAGGACGACACCCTTTCCATACAGACAACATCCTCACTGTTGTGAGAGCCTTCTCCTTTACACCTCCTGCTGTCTGGAACAGTTTTCTGTGACTGCTTTTTGACTTCCAAGCTTTTTTCAGAACTCAGTTGAAAACACATTACTGTTTTTCCATTACGATTCCTCAAATTTTCACTCTTTGTCTGCTATTTAACTCTTAAGGTGTTACAATTAACATAACTGCATGGAGCATTTTGTAATGCTTTGTATATAACAGATGCTATACAAAGTGAAGTACTGTAGACTACCTCTGGACCTTCTCTTGTATATATTTAAGTCAATGGTAAAGCTGCTATTAACTTCAGTGCATGCAGGCTTGGGCCTCTAGCACAGTTTATATCGATGAAACTCTACATCAGGAGTTTGGTATTTCAAAATAATAAATTGTTGCTGTCCTGGGTGACCTCTTTCTCTCAAGGTGGCATTTGTTTGCCTTGGCTCGTTTGTAGCTTTGGTAAGTTAGTAAAAAAAAGGGGGGGAGGGGGGAATTTGGCAAAAGAGTTATCCTCTTTGTTCCTAATGTGTTTGGAGCAAATAAGTTCCTTCTGCTCACATGCTGACATGAGGTTAGGAAAATTACAGGAGTCGTATATATTCACCTGACGATACAGACAAAAGATTTTTGATGGTAGTGGTGAATGTTGCCAAAAGTGGAATGGAGTGAGGGAATGTAAGTGGTTGCTAGTGCGTATAATAGGCAGAGGCTTTATCTGCCTCTTACAAGACTTCACAAACAGTATTGTTTTGTCATACTAAATAGTAGGGGGAAAATTTGTTGAGGCGAAGCAAAAATATCTTTTTTGCTTGTCCTTGCTTTGGACAGCTTGGCCTTCTGTGGTCATTAAGGTAGGAAACCCAGAGATGCTTTGCTGTAGGTGTTTATTTCCTTTCCTCTATGCCTTGTGGTCTCTGCTGGATTCCGCCCCCCCCCCCCCTTTTTTTTTTCTTTTGATAGTGTTCCATAGCCCTGGTCAGAATACTATTACAAAAGAACAAGTATTAATATTCTCTTAAAATAACTGAAGTTTGTATGTTCCCACAGTTGCCACAGCTACAGTTATTTGCACATGATTCAGCAGGTTGTAACTCATACTAGGGTCTTTCCAACAGTAATTAACCTATTAGTACAGTGTACTTATTGCACTTGTGACCATAAATGAGTACTTGAATGTGACCTTTAAGCTATACCCTTTTTAAATGAACAAACGGAAAATCTGAGCAACATTTAGATTAATGAAAAGTATGCTGTCCTAAAACATCATCCGGTTCATCCAAATGTTAATCTGATTCTAAGCTTTGATTTCTCACTGCCTGGTTGGCACATCATGTATCTCAGGTTGCAAGGTCCAATTCACAAGCTCTAGTCATGTTTGTTAGAATTTGCCTGTCAGTTTGGTACTGTCCAGAACACAAAGAAAATATTTAGTTCTGTGTGAGATAATACAGTTAAGACAAAATCATAAGGTGGTTGATCCAGGGTTGAAAGACTATGTGTGGATCTAAAGGTGCTATTAGATTTCACATCTGATGCAATTTTTGGGCAGCAACAGTACAATCATGTTAAGTTGCGTTAATAACATCTCACTTATAGATGATTTATTTATAGATAAAGACATCAGCAGATAGAGGAAAGTTGCAGGTTTAAGTAAACACTACTGAATCCATGGGGTTACATATGACTGCTCTTACGTGTCTCCGGGAAATTATTTTTCTTCCCTCAACAAAAATACCAGGATGTAAAGTGGGAGGTTTGGCCCAAAATCTGAAATACATACAAATGTCAAGTACTGAGTGTGTGCTGTGACTGATGAGTCTGTACAAATGTTCTTTTTATTTACAGGTATCTTGAGCTGGTACTACTATGTGACTATGCCAATGCCAGCATCTACCTTCACTATTGCTGTGGGCTGCTGGCAGGAAGTTAAACAGCAGTCCTTCACAGCTGCCAACCAGACAAATGTTGAGTTTTCCTTGCCATCTTCACAAGCTGATTTCAGGTTGGTGTTCAGAATATTGTTGTAAAATTAGAGATATGGGTAGCATTTTCACTTACTCTATGGTATATGAAAATGAGTCATATTAGTACAGGAATCAAAACAGAACTTGTTTAATCTGAACAGAAAGGTCTTGGCAGGAAAATAATTCCAAAGGCATTATTTCATGGGTAAGGGTGTGGTTCTTTTTATGTGAAAACAAGCTGCTTAGTGAGCAATAGGGTTAATAAATCCCAGTGCCTTCTGGATTTGCATCCTACATCCTGTGTCTGCAACGATACCAGGTCCTCCCTTGTTTCTTACAGTGCCTGGCTGTAAGATCTTTAGTATTCTGGACTCAGTCCATTCTGGATACCTAATGCCCCCTGCTACATTATTGCCTCCTCACTCTTTTCTTCCTGTCCAGTCCCATTGCAGAGTTAGAGCTGGCCTGTGCAGTGGTTTGCCTGGAGTGACGTGTACTGACTGGGTACATGAAAGACCTGTTGCAGTGGTCCTGTAAAATAAAGTTGGACCAATGATTCTTTTCAATAAAAAAATACGCTGTTATCTAGTACATACAGCGGCTATTTAGCTGTCTTTCACCAAACCCATAGAAATGTAATTATTTTGGACACATGTATTTCTTCTTCCAATCTAGTCAAAACTGCTCATTGAGTTTAAATTATTACAGAGTCATGGATGAAGAGAACAATATTATATAGGCCTGCAAATGAGACTTGAAGCTAAAAATTAAGTCTCTGGAGAAATACCACTTGTTCCCACATGTATTCACCATAGTTAGCAGAAGTCTTAGACATGGAACTTGATTTCCTCACATATTACTCTCAGCTTTTCAAATTCGTAGAGTCATAGAATCATAGGACAGCCCAGGTTGGAAGGGACCTTGAAAGACCATCTGGCCCAGTCTTTTGTGGGAAGGGGACCTTAGATGACATTATCTAGCACCCATTGTCCCTTGTCTTCTCTGTGTGGCTCCTTGTGAAGAGAAAGCCTCTGTGCCCTTTGATGTCCTTTAAGTACTGGAATACTGCGATGAGGTCCCCCTGAGCCTTGACTCTCCTCTCCCTCCCCTATCCTCTCCCTCCCCTATCCTCTCCCTCCCCTCCCCTCCCCTCCCCTCCCCTCCCCTCCCCTCCCCTCCCCTCTCCTCTCCTCTCCACTCCCCTCCCCTCCCCTCCCCTCCTCTCCTCTCCTCTCCTCTCCTCTCTCCTCAGAAAAGCCCTAGCTCCTTCACTCTTTCCTCACAGGGCAGATTCTCCAGCCCTTTGTTCATTTTCCTGGCCTTTCTTTGGACCCTCTCCAGTCTGTCTGTGTCTTTCCTGAATTGTGAGGACCAGAACTGGACACAATACTCTAGGTGTGGCCTGACAAGCACTGAATAGACTCGGGTGATCACGTCTCTACCTCTGCTAGTAATGCCCCTGTGGATGCAGCCCGGGATCCAATTTTCCTTTGCTGCTGCAGCAGCGCACCGATGACTCGTGTTCAAGTGGTTGTCCACCACACATCCCTGGGTTCCTTTCAGCAAGGGTGCTCCCAGACACACAGATCCTAGCTTGTGCTGGGTTCTTTGGTTATGTCATCCCAGGTGCAGGACTTTGCACTTGTCTTTGTTGAACTTCACACTGTTCTTGCTATCCCACACTTCCAGCCTGTCCAGGTCTCTCTGTAAGATGGCTCTCCCTTCTGACGTGCTCACCTCACCACCCATTTTGGTGTCATCAGCAAACCTGGTGAGAATGCTTTCAATCCCATCATCCAGGACATTTTTAAAGATGTTGAACAGTGTGGGGCCAAGTACTGATCCCTGGGGGACTTGTGACAGGCTGCCAGCCTGAGTAAAAACTGTTGATCACCACTCTTTGGAGTGTGGCCTGTGAGTCAGTTTCCTACCCATCTTGCAGACCATCCATCCAGTCTGCTACATCTTGCCAGTTTGTCCAGGAGAAGGCTGTGGGAAACTGTGATGAATGTTTTGCTGAAGTCCAGGCAAACAATATCCATTGCTTTCCCCATGTCAACAGAACAAAACAACAGTTGTTTTGTTGTAGAACGTGATCAGGTTAGTTAGGCTGTAAGTATTTTTGCTGTTACACAATTCGAAACTTAGCCAAAACAATACTTGCCTTTCAGGTAGCTGTTTTGGGCCAATACCGTGTTAACATTAAGACAGTGGAAGTCCTTACCATTTTGGTAAAGCTAGTGAGACTTTGGAACTTGAGGACCTAGTAGGGATTTCTTATTTGAATTTAAAAAGAAAGGTTTCTGATGGCTTGCAGCTTGGCTAATTTAGGTTTAAAAAAATGCTAATAAATCTTGAGAATAGGAATTTTTATATTTTACCCAGTAAAATCAGTAAGACATGCCTATTTAAGCTTTAAAATAGTTTATAGGTTTGATAAGCTTTTAGAAATTGCTTTGTGTTTATTCCTCTACTATTTATATGTTTATAATATGACTGCCTCTACAGAAATACACTGTAGATGTTCACTATATATTCCTCTGTAATGTATAGCATGTTCAGTAATAGGAATTTTTATTGATTTGGTGCAAAAGATTATTCTGCCAGAGTGTTGATAGAATAAATGAAAGTTTCCGGTTTTTTAAAAACTTCTGAAAAAAGGGAAATAGTTTTGTAGCTATTTGTAGCAAAAATTAGTGCAAGTTTTAATCACCGTGATGATCATTGTTACGAGTCAATCTGTGCGGTGGTCATTGGATGAGTTAATTGGCACAGGTAGTGTGATGTATCTGCAGCCGTTGAGTTAGTGACAGTGGAAGAAACAGAACTAATGTGTTTCAGGAAAAAAAAATGACAAAAAAAAAAATCCTCTGCAAGTGTGGTGTCCATTATGCACAGACAAAAAAGGAGAGCCTAAGTGTACAAGGTTGTTTTGCAGGTAATTAGGACATAAAAATCTATGTCCTCAAAAATGTGCTCTTACAGTTATATCCAGTTAATCTTTATTTGGGAGTTACTATAACAGACACTTGTTACTTGTTTTAGTCATTAAGACTAAGGAACCAAAGCAACATTATGCACAGTAGCAGGCATTTGTAGAAAGGGTGTGAAATGGATAGACAAGGAAATGTTAAGGTAGTGTCTCAGATAAGATAATGGAGATAAACCTTTGGGCAGCAGGAAGAGGAAGGATTTCTGAAAGAAGTTGTTGAAATGTGTCGTGTAATTTATGTCCAGGTGCAAGTGAGTTTTACGTAAGGAGACTGTATCAAAGAAATGTTAAATGGAGGTAGGGTGTTAAATAAGTTTCCTATCTCCTTCTGGTCATTAAGGACTTGGCAACTTTTACAAGAGATAGGGTGCTAGCTTTCATGTTCTTGCCTAATTTCAACTCTGATAATTAAATACAAAGTGACATTGTTTTAGAGCAGAAATATATTGGGTTAGACCACCCTTGGAAAAAAATTGTATAATGATAGATGTAGTTTCTTTCCATATGTAATCAATGAAATAGCTTAGAGTCCATTTCTTTCACAGAAAGAGTTGTGTAAGGTTTTAAAAGTGTTGGCACTTCAGCAAAATGTAGTCCTTTTCTACATGTTACCATTTTGTTTTGTGTGTCAGCACTCACCTGGAGCATGATCTTCCAACTGTAAATGCTTTGCGCGATGCCAGGTGCAATAAATGCTTTGCCTGTCCAGGCACAGTAGAACCAGCTTCCTTGAGTTGAAATCTCAAACCAAGGAGAAACTCTGCGCTGTACGGAAGACAAGCTAGCAGGTGAAAACATGAAGCTGATTTCTGCTTAGATATGAGTCTGTTTGGGCAGATAACTTACTGTGAAGGTATATGACTCAGTGTTTAGGAAGGATCTGATTTACCCCTTCTTCCTTCCAGCTATAGCTCTGAATAGCCTGTAAAAGTAATGTAAAGTAAACTTGATCCTAAAGTGATATTTTCAAATGTCTACAGTGATAAGCCTGAACTGGTACCTACTGTTGTTTTTTACCTAAGAAAAAAAAAAAATCAGTAAAAGTTCCTGGAGAATTTTAGTTACAACAATATGAAAAAAAGCCCCTTTGGAATTTAATTCTAATTGCACTTACTATGTTTGTGTTAATATGTACAAAATTTTATTTTCGTAGTCAAGTTTGAATAGGAATTCTCTGAATAAATAAGTATTTTTCTATTGTTACTTAGTTTATGTTCATTTTGAGCACTTGTTCTTTTGATGCATTTCTATTATAAAAGCAAGGTTTGACTAGTCTCTTTTAGTTACAAGTAACTATGTCAGTTCTACTCAGACATGTACTAATGAGTTTTTTCAGTGCTGCATATGTGTGAATAGTGTGAGAATAGAAATGAGTTGGTTTTATGCAAACTAACTGTCATTCTGATGTCTAGAGAATATCCTTTTTCCAGTATGCTATTGTGTTAGCATACTCAGTTGTGCACATTTCTGGTATCATATTAAACTATGTTTTCTTTCTCTCTCTTTTTTTTTTTGTTTTGTTTTGTTTTTCTTTGTTTTGTTTTTTGTTGTTGTTGTTATTGTCAGATGGCATGAAGAAGTCTGTGGTCACATGGAATATCCCTGCCGTTTCCAAAATCCTGCTGCCAGGTTGCAGGCAGTCATTCCTTATAGAGTCTTTGCTCCCTGGTGCCTTATGGAACGCTGCGAAGAACATTTGCTTCATCTGATTCCTCAGTGCCTCTCAGCTGCTTACACCACACTGGGTACCCACCCCTTTTCCAGGCTTGATGTTTTGATAGTTCCTTCCAACTTTTCCAGCCTGGGAATGGCTAGGTAAAGAAACTTCTTAGTATCTCATCTCCTATATTTTGTTAGACTCCTTTTTATCAGCTAGTTAAGAGTGTCAAATGGCTATCAATATACAGTTGGTGTGCTAGTTTTTGTAAACCAAGCTTAAAACTCTAGTTCTTTCTTCATGTAGGTAGGTTTGTTTGCATCCTTTGTGCTATGATCTTTAATTTTAGTTTTAACAGGGCTGAGGGAAGGAAAATATCAGCTCATTAGACATGTGGGTTGGAATTTCCTCATTTACCAAACTGAAGTTCTTTTATTGGTTCTATTGATTTAAATACTTGATGTTGCTTTGTCATGTTTTCTTTTGGCATTGATTTTACCATTATGTCTTGACAGAACAAGAGCATATTAAAATCCAGATCTAGAGTTTATTCATAAGCCTTCTGTGATTTATGAGTTTCTAGTCAAACACTGGTCTTTGGAAGCTGAGCAGGGCAAACTATGAGGATTATATTATCAAATTTTCATGGAATTGTGGAGAATAAAAAGCTTAATTGAATATTTTTGGGTTTACAATATAATTTCCAGTCATTTTTTTTTTTTTATGAAGATCTATGAAATTTAAAACTTAAGCATTCAGTGACCTTCCTCTGTCATATAAGCTTCATTGCTTTCTAGATAAGTTGTCCTGGTTACTGAGTTTTCAATGATAGCTCTTCGCTCAATGAACCTCTAAATGAAAGCATCAAGAAACTTACATACATGAGTCCTGATTGCTTTGGGCATCTGCCACAGACTATATTCTCTGATGCTTTGCATAGTGGTTTGGTTTGGAGGTAAGTGTGATGTTGTGTACCATGTTCTTGAAGCCATATGAAATTGGTAGAGATGCCTAGCAATTTCCTCTGACTTCAAAGGCATGATACTAAAAGGCTGACAGAGGTCCTTATGGATCATCACTGTAATTGAGGAAGAAACTGACCATTTTACTTAGCTGTGTAATAAGAGCAGTGACCAGTGGAACCATGAAGGACAAGACACACAAATAGTACAAAATGGAAGAGAAAGGGGAGAGATATGCCAAAATGACAGCACACAGTAGGAGAAATAGTCAAGATTCAGTTGTTTGGGAAGTTGTCAGAGCTTCCCCTGCATGTACCTTTCCCAGAATTTATAGGGAAGAGATGCCTGCAGCGTATTCTGTTGCAAAACCATCTGTGGTTATCTGAGTCCAGATTGTGTGTTCAGAATATTGTAATTGTGCTTTCTTTGTGAAGGAGATGAGAAAAGCCTATGCTTTTATTTCCCTATACTGCTTCTAACCACTGTCATTTCCAAGTGATGCGTATCACTGAATATAAGTAAAGGATGAAGGAAAGAGCATGCATACTTCCTGATGCTTCTCATTCAACAGTTCATCAAGCCAAGCACATTCAATTTTTTTATAATTGAAATAAAGTAATAATTTAAGCTGTTTAAATGTCAAGCTGTATTTGGACAGCAAAGGAAATTATTAAGTGACTCATAATAGCTCGTTTGTTCTTGTTTTGTGTGATTTTTCAAATAGAGGCTTCTATGTATATAGTAAGCTACTTAAATGGTTAATTCCTGTGCATGCAATGATAATTACCTAAATTATTTCAGTTAAGAATAAGCTATGTGCAAAACCATGTCTAAAGCCACATTAAAAAAAAAAAGTTAGCTATTATCTTGGGTTAAAAAGGGTGCTGTAGTATTTATTTTTTTATCTTCTAGTCTATCTGTAGCAGTATAAATGTAACACAGCATGCCAGCACAAGGGGGGTGTTGTTTTGAGAATTCTAATTGTACTCCTGTCTGCCAGGGAAGGAAGCAGTCATAAATTTTAGTCATTATCTGAAGTATCAGGGCTTTACAGCATTTGGCGCTTTTCTTTGTCTGTTCCTCATTAGCCAATACTTACTGTGTTTTTTATATCCCTAAATACTTCCCTTTACTTAAGGGGGATGTTTTCCCAACATTTTAGACTGGTGTGAAATGATGATAGTTCTTGCGTAGAGTGACCTAATTAGGCTTTTTAAGCTCTCCATTCTAGTAGCCACTACTGTGGGTCAGCTGCATTTGTCTTGAAGTCTGACAGATGCTTTATGAGAAAAACTCTGGTTGAAAGCATATTCATTTTACTTGTGTTTTCTGTACATCTCTTCCTGTGTTTTTTAATTTGCTATGGACTTCTGTATGCAAATGGGATCTTGACTGTATGTAATAATTGCAATCATCCCCTCTTGCTTCCTGCAGATCCTCAAAGCTGGAGGATTTAATTTTGCACTCTCTCTTGGTTTTACACTATTTTAGTTCAAGTGATTTAGTATTGCTTCTCCCAAAATTTATACTGATAAAAGAAGAATGTGGCCTACATGTCTTTGTTGGTGATATTATGTTAAACTACATAAATAAATTAATAAAGCATTGTGGACCAAATTTAAATAGGTTAAAAGCCAGAGATTCAGTGCTTTCAGTAGAATTTTGAGTGTCATGAACACCTAGCAGGACTTAATTATCTGATTTTAAGTTCTCTAAGTAGCAGAAGGGAGTGAATTGGAGGAAAGGAGTAGGGAAGTGTGTCAGACTGCAAAGACTCTAGAGCTCCTAATCAGATTGTTCGGGGAAGAGATCCCTGACCTCACACTACACTAAAAGGTGTGCATCATTCATGTACTAGGAGACCCAAGAGATTAAAAGCACCATATTTTGGTGCTGTTGATTATGACATGCTGCTCCCTGAGGAACTGTCAACCCCATTGGCATTTAAATGGCATAGTTATTTCATGGTTGCAAATGCTCTCATGTGAACCAGTAGTTACTCACGTGAACAAAGCTGGTTGAAAGACTTCAAATAAAAAATAGGGTCTCTGGGTTCCCTGGTTGTTCATGCTCTTCACATCAGTTCATTCCCAGTCCAGTTTTGTTGATCACATTTGAAAACCTAATGTTGCAAAATCTCTTCCCATTGACCTACAACTCAATTTCCTTTCCTTTTGTCAAAACCTGAAGAGACTCTGAATTCCTTGTTCTTTTTCATTCCCTGGGGAAAAACATTCTTTTGAATACAGAGATTCTAACTTTTAGCGCCATCTGAGCCTGTGCTTGAGACCTTGACTTCTCTTGCAGTGTTTAATTGCATAAGTCCTCTTTTATTTTTATTTTCCCCATGGTAGTAATTTTTTCCTTGATAACCATCGAGGGCCTTTCACAGTCACACCAATCTCTTGTGTTTCTATGGTTTTAGAAACTGCTTACCATCTTTCTAGTTCTTGACAGCAAACGTGCTGATACTTATTTTACTCCCCTGGGGGTTGTAAGCCTTTGTTTGCATTGAGTTCAAGTAGTTTTTTTGAAACAATAATCTTCAAAGTTTTTTGTTTCCAGCATGCATAATTTAAATAACATAAGATTACTGCTTTTTCTGTTTGAATTAATGTACTTTAGATGTACTAGTTTTGTATTAAGATTCTAGTTTTATATTAAGATTTGTATTAAGATACTAGATTTGTATTAAAATTCTGAGCCAAGCACTATGTGTCAATAACTTGACTAATGACATCACATTGCTGGGACCTAGAAGAGTATGATGAGAAAACTGTCCTTTGGTATGTACTCTGCTCTTAGTTTTTACTTAAACACTTAGTACTAGTAACTGCTGAAAACAGAATAATGGGATAGATGGACTTCTGATCTTACCTAGTTTGGCTGTTCTTACAGCAATTTGCCCAGCAGAGCTAGCAAGTAAGTGGAACCAAAGAACTTCTGAGCAAGATACCGACATTTTCAAAACAGGATTCATATCTGAGGTTATTTGAATCCTATTTAGGCTCTAAAATTAGTGTCCTCATTTTCAAGTATGCTGGACATCCTTGAAAACCAAATGGTGCATGATGACAGAAACATAGAGGATGCTTGGCATATTTGTAAATGAGGTCAACTTATATAGCTGGCTAAATATGGATTTAGCAACCCAGCTTTCAATTCCTATTTATAAAGATCTTAGTCACTCTTCTCCTCTCACGTAAATGGTCTTTGGTATTTTAAGAGGAAAGAATCTCTTTCTTTAAAACATGGTATATCAGCAGAACTCTTGAGTCTTTCCAGGACATGTCACTAAGGTTGTTAACTTTTTAAATCAGAAAAGGAGAAGAAGAAAAAAAAAAGGGGGGGGGGGGGGGGGGGGGGAGCCCAAGCAGCTTCTTTGATCTGTGCATCTGTAGACACCATTTATCCAATATGTATGTCTGCAGTGTTCAGATGACAACTGATAAGGCTATAGTAAAATCAGCCAGGACTGTTGGAAAACATCCAAGTGTCGAACATAAATGTGAGCCTTTAGTATTGTTCAGTCTTGCAGAACTGTGATTTACTGTTTGCCTTGGCTGCAGTAGACTTTTGTGAGTGTATACATTTTTAGAAACTTTTTTGTACAACATTTTCAGTTGTGTTAATTTGACAAAATACTTGCAAGAGTAATCCTTAAACATGAGCTCTCCTTAATCTATTTTTTACATATCACTAGTTGATTATCCAGACAGAAATAACCATCTACAAACATTAAAGCAAAAAGTAAAAGGTATGATGTCTGGAGAAAGAAAAATTGATATTTTTTAAACTTTTTTTTGATCCATTATTTTGTGGAGAATCTTAACTTGAATCTTGCATACTTGTTTGCTTGTGTGTGTAGTGTTTTTTTCTTTTGATTTTTTTAATATGAGAGACTGCAAATTGCCTCATATTTTAATTCCTAATCCTGCAAATGGTTTTGCATGCCCTCAAATTTACATACAGAAGTGCTTTTCTTTTCATTCAGAAGCCATACTTGCATCTTTACTTAGCATATTTGTTTGCAGGATCATGACTTGGTTAAACATAAGTGAGATTTGACTTAATGATGCAGGTGACTTTAATGTGATTTGAATTTGAAGAAAAAAAAGCTATTGAGCTTAGACTTCCTGGAAATATTTGCAAGCACTAGTGTTTTGGTATACATCCGGTGTTTTTTCAAATAGAATTTGGAGCTTGAAATCCATAGTGGAGTTCACCTAGGATGAAATCATACCTGTCGTCTTTGTCCTTCTCATGCTAAGATAGAGAATCAAGCAGGATATGTGCTTGAAAATACCATGAAATCCATTCATCAATGCAAACAGAAGTGCTAAAACAGGATTTAGTATAAACCATTTTTTTAACCCTAGGTTCTGTTTTTCTATTCTGTTTTAGATGACCACCTATGCTGAGTTCTTCAAGAAAGGATGCAAATTACCAATTTTTTTTCCAGAGGCAGTTTTTCCAGTTGGCAGGTTTTTGTTTGGAAAATGATGTACTTTATAAATCACACGCAAATAAGTAAACATTGTTTATTTTAGTATTGTGGAAATTACCTATGAAATCCCTGTTGCCTATGGTACAAAGACTACCATAGAGAGTTATAAATACAGAGATTCACTTTGATTTACATAGTGTTCCTTTTGAGTAGAGGCTGTTCTGGTAGATACTTGGTGTGTTTGCTAGCCTCATGCACTATGTTGCAATGCTGCTGTAAATAATAATTAAGTATACCTATGTTTAGGAAAGGGACTCCAGAGACTTCCCTTGAGGAGTGGAGAGGGGAAAATGTAATACTAGTTGGGGAGATTTTTTGAAAGGGAGGAAAAAGTTGGGTATCTATTTAAAATGTTGGGTTTGGTTTTAATACCAGAAAGGTGGTCAGTCGTGGATGACATAATAGGCAAAATTTACTGTAGCCTATATGAGCTATAACCTGCAGTCAGTTTTGAATTCAAAGAGATCTTGGATCTGTCTTCCAGTGGTCTGAACATTTAGCTCATTATATTTTGCTTTAGTCTTTCCTTCCTCAAATTTGTCACTGTCCTAGGAATTTGAATTCAGTTTTTAGTGCTATAGAATTTAATTAGAATTTTAATGAAACTAATATTAATCTGCTGATGGGGTAGCAATGTAGTAATTTTTACTTTTGCTGAAGCACTGCTATACTATTTCAAGAAAATAAAGCTGTTCAACATTCATCCCGGTCGGAGTCTTATCTGTGATAGCAGTAGTTCAGAGTATGTGTCTGTACAACACATTGTCATGGTTTTAGCTGGGATGGAGTTAATTTTCTTCACTGTAGCTGGTATAGTGCTGTGTTTTGGATTTAGTGTGAGAATAATGTTGATAACTGATGTTTTAGTTGTTGCTAGGTAGTGCTTACACTAGTCAAGGACTTTTCCAGCCTACCATGCTCTGCCAGGTGCACAAGAAGCCAGGAGGGGAGGCGGCACAGCCAAGAGAACTGATCCAGACTGGCCAGAAGGATATTCCGTATCATGTGACCTCATGCCCAGTATATTAACTGGGGGGAGTTGGCCGGGGGGAAGCCAGCGATCACGGCTCGGCGCCCGGCAGCATCGGTCGGTGGGTGGTGAGCGGTTGCAGCACTTGTGGTTTGGTTTTTTCTTTTCCTTCTCCTGAGGTTTCACCTCTCTCTTTCTCTCTCATTATTTTCCTTTTCATTATATTATTATTATTATTACTATTACTGTTTTATTTTAAGTATTAAACTGTTCTTATCTCAACCCACGAGTTTTCTTCCTTTGGCCCTTCTGATTCTCTCCTCCATCCCACTGGGGTGGGGAGAGTGAGCAAGCAGCTGGTGCTTAGCTGGTGCTTAGTTGCTGACTGCAGCTAAACCATGACACACATGCATATGAAGTTAGTGGTATTTAGACATTAAGAACATTTTCTGACTCTTAGCTGGAGCGTGAAGTATAATTTGCTACCACTGCAATCACAGTCCTTCATCCACTTGTCATTTCAGGATCAAAACAGGATTTGGAGTACTTCAGGCACAATATATTTCCTTACTAATGTGCTGAGCTGCCTTGTTGGTCTATTAACTCTTAACAGATGTTCTTTTGAATGTAAACCTGCAAAGAGAATAAAACAAGTTCATTTCTTGATGGAAAGCAAAATTAGTTTTTCATTATTTCATAAAATTGCTAGTCAGAGAAATATTATTACTTTAAACAGATATCAGAAAGAAGATTGATAATTCCTAAGAGTATGTCCTTTTTTTCCCTTCAGAATGCTATTTAAAAGATTAATAAAGCAAAGAGATTTCTTACCTTCAATACCTCTTTTTTTCTCTTTAGTTTCTTGAAAATAAGTACTTACAAAATAGTGAGTTCTTGAATTTTAACTTGGCAAATAAGCTTTCATGTGCTTTGAGTGGCACTGGAAAATAAAATGGCTGCTTCTTTTTAAGAAACAGTTCAAGTTTTGTATAAGGAAGCTTCTTAAGCCAGATACTATCTGGTTTTATATCAGCATCTTAACCGATGGCAATTATGTTTGACTGCTGCAGCACACTGAGAAAAGAGAGAATAAAAGGTTAATCACTTTGACTGTGACAAAGTAGGATGTAGAAGTTACCTGCTCCAAATAATTTTTTGTTATTTTTGACTATTTCCCTCCTTCCACCACCTAACTGCCAAATTGTTTTGCACTATGACTTATGACATCATGAAAATAAAAGGCCCTTGATGTTCTAGCAACTACATATTTTAAGTATAAGGCATGAGACCGTGATAGGGGAAGCCTTGTTTCTTTAATTTGTGGGATATCTACATATCTTAAATATGTAGGGTTTTTTTTCCCCCAGTGGCTGAGCACCCAGCCATCTGAAAAGCATGCCCTTCTTTTTTTTATGCCTGAACGTGCAAAAAATGATATGCTGTAATACACACTTAAACCCAACATACAGAAGTTCTGAATTTTTTTTCCCCTCTTAGACTTGTGTTTCATAATCTGACACGTTGATGAAATAGCATTTGAGGCTATGAAGAATAAAAATTGATTTTAGCTTTTTCCACCATCCTTCTTACAGTGCCACAGCAGTAGCTGCTTTTATACTTAATCTCTAAAGGGAGATTACTCAAATGGCTTGTATAACCAGCACAGTTCAGATGATGTGTCCTTTTGCTTTAGTGTGGTATCTCAATGTAACATCTGTGTAAGAGTGTATATTGTTTTCCTTCCAGTAGCAACAGCATAAAGCAGAAAACAATGTAGTAGTCTACCAGAACTGTGGAATCAACTACTACAGCTTAAGGTGGATTGAACAGGCTCTACATTAATGTAAATTCCATGCTCTGAAACTAAATTTTGAGTTGAAATCAAATTTAAGTCATACTGCCTGGTACAATCAGCAGTCTGTGCTGGACCACTCATAGGTCCTCAAAAGACACTCACCAAGACCCAACCAGATCCATCTATGATGAGATCTCCAACCTGATCTGATATATGATAATATATATGAGATATATGACAAGATCATATATATTATACGTATGTATATGTATGAAACTGTATATACGTGTGTGTATATATATGTATATCAATATATATGTACTATATCAATCTGTCAGTAATGACTTCCTTGCTTTTCAGTTGTAATAGTGCTGCCTCTTCATGGACACAAAAGTGTAGAAGCTGAGTTTAGGGTATTGCATCACAGCTATCTCTGATGAGACTTCTTCAGTTGTTTCGGTCATCCATTCTCTATGCTAACTGGCAGAAAGACTAATGTGAGGACCTTGCTAATCTAGAAAGTGGCTATCACCCAATCTTAGTAGGTAAACTGAGAAAGGTACTATTTGCTCCCCTTTTTTTGAAAAATATGGTAAAATGGTAAAAAATAGCAAAATTGCTAAAACAATGGTAAAACTGTCTTGTTTGAGTATCACTGATGATGGTAACGATGTGAGAAGTTTCTGAAACCCATTGTCCTGCCTTTGGGCCAAGTTAGAGGTCTGGAAGAGAAGGAAGATAACATAGAATTTTAGTAGGTAGTCCCAGTGCTGATGGGCGACATCATAGAAGTAGTGGAAAACTTCCTCTGTATGGAAGTTTTCATAGGAGACTGATTTAAGGATCCCTAACTGCTTTCTCATATGTATAGTCGTTTGAGTACTTGCTGGTGACTACCTCAGAGAAGGCTAAGAGAATTCATGTTCCTAGAAAACAGTGATGTTACTGAGCAAAAACTCTACCAAATCCAGTTCTTGTGAATAAAGCAATCTATCCTAAGCTCCGTCTTTTGCTTCTGGCCAGGGAGCCTTTTTGGACAGTCACAGACAGTTGGGTAGACAATTTTGGTTTGCTTCTGCTTCACTCACCCTAGCCTCAGGCAATAGTCTTCTCTACACTTGCAACACAGTGTAGTGAGCCCAGTTTTGTGCTGTCTGTTATGACAGAGATACTGACAAACTGGATAGAGTCCATCAGTCAGCTGCTAAGATTATTAGCAGCTAGGAGGGTATGTTGTATGAGAAGAGGCTGATAGAGCTAGATTTGCTTAGCCTGGGGAAAGATAAGACTAACTGGGACTCTAACTGCTATCTTCTACTACCTGAAGAAGTGGTCACAGAAAAGACAAAGCCATGGTTCTCTCAGAGATGCACTGGGAGAATATATGAGGCAACATTCACAAATTGTGTTGAGGAAATTCAGACTAGGTGTAAGGAAAAGACTTTTCACAGTTATCATGGTTAAGCACTGAAACAGGTAGTCCAGGGAGCTTGTGGCACCACCATCCCAGGAAGTGATGAAAAGAGGTCCTGTCAAACTTGACTTTTTTCTGAGATTCCAAGCCTTTACTGCTTTTACCTGTGCTACCGCTTTGGTATTTATGTTCAGTGACAAATGACACCTCCCCCCTCCATGTTACCTGTATGACTCATACATGTTGCCACAGTACTTTGAGAGCCTTTCAAGAATTGAAATATTTTGTTTTCAGAAAATCCCGTGAGGTAGTAGGAATGTATTCTTATTTTACAGATAACTAATCAGTGTCTGTAGATGTTACAGGAGGATCTTTCAAAGAAACATACAATTTCCTAATTCCTTTTCCCTCTCCCATCCCATGCTTCAGTTAAGTGAGGAACTGAGTCCATGTCATTTGGACCCAAACCCAGTGTTCTAACATTGCACTGGCCTTTCCAACCTTTTCTTGTTTGTAGTGAGAAGTACTAGCTATCTGCCAAGTTTGAAATACATACTCCAAACTTCTGCGGTGCTAGTACTAACAAAATTCAGTCTTTAAGTGGAGTAATGTGTAGTGCTCCCTCTTTTTACCTTTTATTTTTAAAAACACTGGAAGCATTTTCATTATTACCTCTAATACTTGAAAAATCAAATTTCACATGTAGAACTTTCAGTACATTAAAAATAATGAAAACTATTGAAATTAGGGGTAAGGGAGGGGATCTTTAGCGACGGAGCATCTAAAATTCTGACAGAGGGTTCTAATATTAGTCTTATTGCCTGTAGTGTCATCTTATATGGAATGTTTTTGACGTATGGCAATAGACTTATTCACTTATTTAGAAATTGTTTCAGAATGTGGTTAAGCTTTTGGAAGTGCCTTATTTGGTGCCAACAAGGTCCTCCTGCAGCATGGTTAGTTCAAGAAAACATTGCGTGTCAGCCATTGTGAATCGGCGTGGTGGTTGGTTTTTTTCTAGGTGAAGTGATGCTAGTTTTTTCTCATCTTAACGTTGATTTTACTGGTTGGATTGGTTGAATAAAGAGATGTATTTCTTAACTTCTTTTTTGGTTTCCTCTTCCACTGAGAAATCATTTTATGTGCAATAGAGTTGTGATATGGGACATTTCATTGTTGGCTATGTGTAAAGGTGTCTATCTTGACTATGTTTCTAAGTCTTTTTATCTTTTTTATCTTATCTGAGACTGAACCAGCCGTATAGTCTTAGACAAGAAAAATGGCTTTAATTTCTTCCCTTCTGCCTCTCCCAATCCCTCAAAAAAAATTAGAAACAAACAACCAAAACCCATCCTCCCCTTTCTTCCTCCTCCAATCCTACAATGAGTGTGCATGTGTAGCTCTGGAAAAAAAATGAAGCCATGACCAAAGTTCAGTTATCTATTTTAAAACATGCAATTATTTGGCAATGATGTAAAAGTAGTCTAAAACACCAGTATTTTACAACTGTTTGTTGCTAAACTAGTGCAAATCTGTTCCTTCTCCATATCCATGAGACATGATTTAATCTGTTTTAAATTTGTGCTGGTATTTTTGATTCAGTCTTCCAAGTAACGTGTCCAAGGAGGCAATTGGCTTTTGCCCATACAATTACAACTTCAGCAACCAGGTCATATAAGCAGCTGATGATTTTTCTTATTTTGAATATATTACAATAACTGTTATGGTCCCCGTAATGCTGATGTAAATCATGAGTAATTCCATGAAGTTCTGTGTAGATCTGTCCCATGTGCATGAGATCATAATTTCTCTATGAAGCTTAAAATTTTACAGCCAAACACTAAAAAATGTAGAGGTAGGTACTTTTGTAAATATTTGGGCTATTTAGCTGTTAATGAAGATGACATATTAAATGCTGTTTATAATTCTTATAAGTTATATTGTGATATTGTTGAAAATAGGAGATCTTGTGCAAATCAGGATTACTTACCTGACAGTTTAGAGCGTGGTACACAAAAAGCAGATTCTGATGATGGCTTTCTCATCTAATTTATCTAAAACTTTTGGGACTCTGAAGGAGGAAGAAGTTCACTCATTTATCTGTGTTTTAGACAGATTTAGTGTTTGTTGGGCCACTTGTCAGTTGTGCACAAAGTCACTTTCTGTGAATACAGCAATTAAACATCTTTTCCTGGAGCCTTTTTTGTCTATCATATAAAAACAGGGAACAGAGATGGGATTTTCTACTACACATGTCAGTTACAGGCATCCTTGGAGGGGGGTGGGGGAGTGAAGGGCTATGTTGAGACTGCCTGCCCATTTCTACTGCAAGGCTAGTAATTGTAGCACTGCTTCTTACATACGGAAAAGAAAATATGGGGGGGAAAAAAAAAGATGGAGATTATCCTTTCGCTGCTTCTCCTTATCTTGATTGCAGTGTATGTTATGCTAAGTGTGTCTCACTGCTTTCTGGCTGAGAAGCCGGGAGACTTGGCACGTGATGTCAATCTTAACAAGTGTAGACTGCTTCAGTACTCAGAGTAGCTATGTGCATCTATACTGACGTGCTTTCTGCCAGGCAGTTCTGTGCATAAAGACTGTCTTCCAAGTGCATTTTATTTAATCATTTGACAAAGGCCAAATTGCTGACTTTCTCTTGTTTTCAGCTGCAGGGGTATAGAAACTGCCAGGAGGCAGTGTGGAGAAAGGCATAGGCATAGTTGTGAAATAGATAAATATGTTGTGAAGAAGAACAGATAGAGGATTAGCTGAGCAGTGATAACAAGAAGGAAAATAAATAGAAATGAGTAATGACATAGGAACCTGCAAGGGAACAAACTAGAAAATGTTGTAGCTAGTGAGGATATGCCAAACACAACCAGATCAGTAGGTGTGTTTTGCATGGCTTAGTGAAAAATAGCAAATTCCTTTTTGGACTCTCAAATTGTGTATTCAACACTGGTGAAGGACAAACATAATGAATTTATTAAGTTGCTGCAGTACCACTTTGTGAATATTATTTTTGTCATTTTTTTGTTTTTGTGTAGTGACCAAAAGCCACAGTAACAGAGTAGGTCTTCCAAAAGTACCTAATTAGGGCAGGAACCACATAGACCTGTCAAACAATTCCTGTGGAGTGCTTTTCCTTTTGGTCTTAAAAAGTGAAGACCACAGCAATACTTGTTTTCTGAAACTTGTCAAATTTCAAGCTTAGGTTTTTTTCATTGTGTAAGTGTATAATTTCTGTAGACTTCGAGGTGGGGTTAGTACCCTGTTGAAGGCTTCTTTTGGCCTTTATTGGGAAATGTTTGCATGTTAAGATTGCTCTTTAGGGATGCGAGAGTCCTTGTTGGCATTCTGAAGCGACAGAAGTAAATGGTGGACAAGGGAGATGAGCGTGTTCAGGGATCCCAGTACTGTGTTGATTGCATTTGCTATTTGTTAGAATCTTTTATTATTCTTATTATTAATAGTTTGTGTCCTTTTTTGTGCATCTGTTTAAACAAACTGACCTAAAAGTTTTTTTAATTAAGAACAAAGCCAAAAACCTGCCCAAAATGGTGAAAAAGGCTTTCGAAGTCCTTATATGTATTTTTGCACTGTTTTCATGTTAGTTCTCACTTCTGCTAGAAGGGCTGGTTTGGATGGATTTCCTATGACCTGGTGTTAAAAGAGCCTCCTTTTCAGATTGTTCCTTTTCCTCTCCAAAGTGAAATTCAGAACAGAAGCTCTGATATGAGGAAATTCAAGTCTAACTTGATTGTGAAGCAAGTGGAAGGACCACAGAATGTTTGCAAATAGAAGAAGAGCTCCATGTAAGATTTATGTGTCTCCTAGTCTGTGAGTTGAACTCTTCCTGCTGTTTTTGGTGTTTTTCCAGAAGTGTGATTGTCAGGTAATTTAAAGTGAGCAACACACAGGAGCTTTTAGATCTTTTGACATACACAAATAGTGAATTATTTACTTTGGGGCAGAGATTCAAGATCTTCTTTTCCTTCCAGAAAATTCGGGAAGAAAGAGAAATTAAAAAATAGCATAAGCTCAAAATAATCCATACAGAACATTTAGAACATAGACTGTGAAGTGATGAAGATTAGGTCTTTCTCTGCAATGAATAATTTTTCTTGTAACCATGTGTTCCATCCACATTTCTCCACAAGCCTTCCCAACTATACACTTTGGCTTGATTGTAGTACCAGTATTCATATTGACACATTCTCTGGCAGGAAAAAAAACCAACTTATCACAGCCGTCTTCTATAATTAGTGGAATCACTTATCGGTCATTAAGAATAATTGCTCTTCAATGGCTACCAACAGAACTTGTAAGATCATTGTTACGATCATACTCTCTTTTTCTCATTGAGTATTAAGGGGTTGGACATAGGTTACATGAGGTCTTCGCCACCACACTCCTTTGCAGTGAGGATTTGGATCTCATGGGTTTATAGTGCTTTAGGGCTAGTTTCTGTTCCCAAAAATATGCAATTTCTCCAGTAAATTCTTACATAAACAAAACCTGGTGGTAAAAGCTCTGTCTTTATATGAATCAGGAGGCAGGAATGCCTTTCTCGTCTCAGGGTTTTATTCACGTTCGTTTGTTTTTTTTTTTAATTTTGAGACTTTCTGCAAGTGCTTTATGATACGGTCATTGCCACTAATCAAGGTAACTTTATCTCCCTAGACCTCAGTTTAGCCTTCAGTATTATTTATCCTTGTCCTCTTTGAAAAGTTACCTCAAGGTGTCTTTTTTAACAGCAATGGTACCTTTTTCCCCACTTTGTTCAGCTGCTGCAAGTCTATTTTTTCACTTTCATAACATTCCCCCCTTCTAACTCTGTGCTATTGTATAGTTAAGTCTCTTTTCCTCATATGTGTTGTAATTCAGTACTAACTTTGATCGTGACCATTCAGTTAAGTCTTCCTCTGCTTAATGGCTTGGATCCTATACTTCCTGTATTTGCTATTCTTATTTCTTTGCTGTCATACCATTCTGCCAGTTGGGAGACTTCATTCCTGAAGGACAGTTTTATCAAATTCATAGTGTTCAGCAGCTTATTTCACCTTAAAGTGATCCTTTTCACTTTGACACTTCGTTAATCCGTTTCTCTCTCTGCTCAGTCCCCATGTCTGCTAGCATGTAGCTTCACAAGGCTCTAGGTCAAATTTCAGTTACTCTTGATGAGAGGAAATAGCCAAAACTTTCTGTAGTGTCTCATGATCCATTGTTAGTTTTCTAAGCAAAGCTCTGACATTCCTTTGCTATGTGAGGTCTGAGGTTTTCCCCTAGCTTCAGCAGCAATATGCTGCAAGCTGGTCTAGGGGGCCTTCGCAACTCTGAGTTTGGACCATAATCTTTGGGAGATTCTAGCATGCATCAAAAGGCATCATTTTCATCTGTTATATGTTCCGTGCTTTTAGAATAGTTAATCCAGTCTGCTTGGCTAGCTTTACTGTTCTGACATTTCAATTCTGATTAGTTAAATTTGCTGCTGAATCCACTGCTGAGCTGCAATTATGACCTTCAATAAGCTGCTGCTGCTGTTTGGCTGAGAATGCAGAACTCATTTTTAAACACTGCCACCATCAGACGCTGGCAGCTTTGGACCCATTTTGCCAAGGAACATAATTTCTTCTTTCTTTCTGGCTTTCTTCCGCTGTGTATCACTTCCAGCTACATTACACACCACTGTAGTACCATATAATGTTTCTCTCTTTAAAATTAAATAGCCTTCCGTTTCTTTGGTTTGGGCAAAAATGTTTGGAAGTGAGCATTCAGGTGGTTTACCACACCTTCCACAACGAAGTTTTCTATTTTTAGATGAAAAATTCCGGTTGCTTACAAGGTCTGGTGGATGGCAGAACTGCTTTACATTTTCAGCAAAGTACACATTTTTGGTAGATACTATAGGAAGCACTGGGTCCAGCAACTGTGGAAAGATCTTATGATCCTTCACTGTTATTTTTGGACTGTGTGTTTAGAGGGGATTGGCTGGCCTTCCCTTTTGATTTTTCACCTGTAATAAGCCAGGAAGGGATGTAGTTAGTAGTGCCTTGGACCTTTTGCTTGAAGTGAAATCCATGGATGCTGACTTAGGTCACAGGTGTTTTGTCATGGAGGCATGTAAACCTCAGAAATTTAGCTGAGCTAACATAATTGGTTTCTTTAAGTCAGACCACGTATTAGGCACTAACTACATTATGTCCCTGTTTTGCATTGAAATCAGGCTCAAAAGCTAAATGTAATAAAAAAGTTCACAATGATACAGTGCTAAGCTAATTTCTAGTTTAGAGATCAGCGTGCTTAGAAATACAAGTCAATAATTTTACAAATGCTTCTGCATATGTCTTTGTATTTCTGCTTGAAAAAAAAAATCAAGCAAAATAAAAATTAGAAAAAAAGTACTCTTAAAAACTCCACACTGTTACTGGCCTTGACTTTGTTAACAAATAATATAATGCCATTATGCTGGATGATTAGGTTGAAGTAGTCAGTATGGAGACACCTACGTCTAGAGTCTGTACAGTTGGAGAGATGTACTTTAGTACTTGATTATTCCAGTCCCCTGAGCTAAATAGCCCTTCCTAAGCATTGAAGCTGTTCAGAGGAGTGCTTATTTTTTCACACCCTTATGTTCCTGTTGGGCTGAAACGGTGCACAACTGGAACAGACATTCCTGTCTAGCTTCCTCTAGAAATAATCCAGGTTGCCTGCACCAAAATCTCCCCAAGAGCTGAACCAGTTTGGAAATGTAAGTGTGAATGACTGGCGGATTTGCTTTAAAAATATACAGTTGGTCCAAACAAAAACATTAATGTGCGCATAGCCATTATCTCCCAACAAAATCTTTATCAAACTGCACTAAGTAGTTTGCATACAAACTATGTGGAATAGTGTTTAACTATACTATTGTACATAGTAGCAATGTAGCAAATATCCACAGGGAGATCTTACAGATGGGGAAGGTGATTTTACCTAAAATAAAGCCTGATACAAAGTAGGTTTCACTCACTGTCACACTTGAGCACCAGAATGTGCACAGTGTCCAAGAAGTCTCCCCAACAGTCTGGCACCATGGTATTTCTGTCCAGTTGTTAGGCTCTGGATCAGTTACCATGACACAAAGGACATGTTTCAAGTCCTTATGTCTCCTGGGTTCTTCTTAGCTTGGCAACGATGTGCAGGTTTTGGGTATGCCTTTTTGGATATGTCTTTTTGTACCTTATGATCAGTGTTTCCATTCTTTTCCCCTTTGTAAGTGGTCAGGCTTCGATCACTGCTCTTTGTCTCTGGATCTGGATGTCTTTTTGAAGCTTAGGTGAGCTGGGGTCTTGATGACCAGCTAATCTGCATGCCATTAACACAGAGAGCCTTCTCCTTGCTGTGTGTTCCTCTGGGTGCCACCACACCCAGGCATTCCCATCCATTCTCTGTTCATGCATGCTGTTGCAGTTCTCTGCAATACTCCTGCCAAAAATCAGACACTAATGAGGTTTTATCTTCTGTGACTTAGTTTTTTGCTCTCTCTTGATGACATTTTTTCACAAAAGTTTTGTTAAACAGTAAACTCTCAGGGCAACTTGTGGCTGTGTTGTTAAATTTAGACTAGACTATGATGGGAAACCAGGAGAGTTTTCAGCAGTATCAACCATGCCTACAGTTGTGTAAGGCATGTATCCTAGGCGTGGAGGAGGTACAGAGCCATTCTGAATCCTGTGCCTTCGTCTCTATTCTGACAGGCGAAGGCTGGTTTTCAGCTGTTCACATCTGTGTGACCTCCTGGCTGGACAGTGCAATCCACCTGCATACCAAGCATTCAGTATATAGGAAATTGTAGGAAGCTTAGTGCATTTCCTTGAGCAAGAGAGTCTGAAAACCTTTGCTTTTCATATCGGCTTTCCACAGAATTTAGATTAAATTTCAAGGCTTTGAGTATCTTAAAAACACTGTCATACAGGCACAAAAACCTACAAGACCATGGTGAAACCTGTGGTGATTTACAACACGGGAAAACTGAAGAAAACTGAGGTTTATCCAGGTGATTAAATGTCAGTGGGCTTGATCTAATTTTGCCAAGTGAATTCTTTCAGGAAGTTGAGACAGGACATACTGTACCACCTTGCTGTCAGGGGCAAGAGGAATGTTGTTGCCCATGCTTGCTTAGCATAAATATTTAATACTGAATATACTCATATATATATGTGTCTGTATATATATATAAAAACACCACCACCACCACCTCCCCACCCCCCATCCCCCCCGCCAAATCCCATCAAAATAAGAAACATCTTTGCTTTTGCTTTTCCCCTGGAGGAAGGATCAAAGAAGAAACAAAGTGCCACAGATGGTAGTCACATGGCTTAATGCAGTGTGATTTATAAAACTGTGCAGAATATCATTTTGCTTCTAGTTACATTTTTGTTAGTAGATAAGCTCAACTGAAATCTAGTCAAGGTAGTCCCGAATTATGCAAGTGTAAGAGAACAGAATTAGTCCTGCCCACATATATGGTTTATTTAGATTGTAAGGCTTGAAGAAAACTTTCCAAAACTTTATGTTGTTCTGTGTTTATGTTAATGAAACCAATTCTGTTCAGTCATGAACTTTTGTTTATATACAGAGTGTATTTTCAGGAATTATTTACTCAAACATTTGAAGACTGTTAAAAGATTCTGAGTTGATGAGTCCTATAGCAGTCTGTTTTCATTTTATGATTTATATTTCATTAGTGTTGCGTTAAAGCTTAACAAAAGTAAGAGTTTTTATATTCTACAGTCTACACATACTTTTTTTGCAGTTATCAAAACTATGAAAAAAGCATGTTTTACCAGAGCAAGTATTCAGTATTTGTACTGTATCTTAATTACTATTCCTGCAAAAATAAATAGAATATTATGTGTTTTTTATTAGTGTTTCTTCTTCCATGACATTGTACTTTCATTCTGATAGCATTGTCTTTTTAGTGCTTCATTAATATTCACTTGGGAAGTGCTGCAAAAGCTAATCAAAGCTATTAGGACACATTGATACAAATCTTACTCCTTGTGTAGCAGAGCATAAAATAGCCACCAATAATTTCATAGGTAACTCAGTAGTATAACAAGAAGGACTCTAGAAGGTTACTTTAATGGTAAATTGTTGTTTCTATTATTTAGTTGCACAATATAAATTAATAAAACTAAATAAGAAGTGTCCTCAGGTAACTCTGTATTGCATTTTTGTTTTTATACACATACCCACCAGGCATTATGTATGCAGTAAATCAGTAACAGGTATAAGCTATTAAATGCATTGCATATTTGGTGTGAAACTGCACCGTGCAAGCATGTGTAATGCATTCTGGACACCTTGAAATTATTCTTTTAATGAAAAGTAGTTGTGTGTTCAATTAAAAGCTGGGAAGGTGGGTGGCAACATTTTGCAGAAAGGAAGATAGAAATGTTCAGAGAACTTTTCCAGTGATTAACAGCAGTGATAACATTTTACTTCACACAAAATAAGATTTCCCTTTTCTGAAGTATTTTTCAGTTGTTTGACACTAGGGACAGAGCATGGGTGCTATTTTTAAACAGAATTCAGCAAATAAATACTTTATGCTTAAAAATGTCTGGCATCTCATGGCATAAGGACTTTTAATTAACATCTGCATAACAAGACTGAAACGCACTAAGTTTGTTGTTTTTGCATTCTATGTTGCTAGTTAATGCAGTGTTTAAGGAGGGTAAAGCAGGAATTGTTAATATTTTTCTCCATCTCAAAGTGAACCGCTTTTTCCTTGTGTCTTTCTCTTTAGTCTTACATTGTCTTAAATATGATCCTTTGTGAAGACAAAGAAGGGAGTTTGTTCTTAGTTTGTGACAGCTGCATTTGTTTATGAGCTTTTACTTGTGGGATTTTGTAATAATTTGACCTAAAATGGACAGATGTTTGAACTCCTATATAAAAACATATTCTAAACAGTGTAGCTTATTGCTCAACAATGATGCTGAATGTGTCAAAACAGAAATACCTTTCCAATAATAACCACCCTGAAAGCAGAAAAGAGCAGAGCTGTCAGTTCTGTGAGATGATCCATATAAAGATATCAAACTTCCATCATTACCTGTTCTCTCTACTTACAATTAATGTCACACATAAATCACATTTTCGTGTTAACAGGACATTAAAAATTGTGCAAACCAAAAGATTAGGAGAGTTCCACTTCTCATTTTTTTTCTATGTGATTTACTGCCAATTAGAATGAATTTTAGCGTAGATTAATTTTAAGTGAAATGGACATTGTATACACTAAAGATGACACAAAAATCTTATAGCTGCATTATAGTAAAGGGAAATACTGGCATCTCCAGAGGTCAGAACATTTGCATGGTGCTCTGCCTCTTCTCTCTCTACTCACATTTAGTCATCATTATCTCTACTCCCACAGGTTTTCTCAGAGTTGCCATAACTTCTCAGTCTCATGAAAAAGTCAACATTCTCCACAGTTTTTATTCTTCACATAATAAGTAATATATTTAGTAGTTTTTTTAAAGTATTCCTACCTGAATATCTGGCTAAGGCCTAACTGCCGTTCTGTTGTGTGCCCTCAGCTTCCATTGGGAGCTGAATGTGTTCACTGTTTTTCAGAAAGCGCTTAGCCCTCTTCAGATCATTGCCCATCCTTTGTGGCCAGCTAGGAAATTTCATAACCATAACTGGCCTAAAAAACTTCGATTTGATATAATATATCCCGCTCTTTCGAAACACCTGCATAAATCTTATTGATGCTAGTGGGCATTGCATGCTTACAAAGAGGAGGAAGGATAACCATTTGTCTGAGATTTACCTAGGTTTTGTGTGGTTATTTTTAAAGATTTCTGGATTATGTTCAGGCATAAGATTTTCTTCACAGGGTTCCTATTGACGTCAGTAGGAGGTGTGCTTTCATATCTGGAAAGCATACTCATTTGTTTTTAACTACATAACATATGGATCAGTGCTTAGAGACTAAGTTTATAGGAGCCAGAGAAATACCTAAATAGAGAGACATGGGTGGAATGGCTAAAAATATACACATAGTTTTAGATATTTTAATCTACTATAGTATGTCTGAAAATGTAAAGCATTCTTAAGATGTTGATCTTGGCACTTAAAAAAAATGAAAGAGATTAGTCTGTAATCATACCCAATCAGTTTACAAATTTAACTTTCCTTTGGATAAAAAGTAAACTAAAATCAAACCATGAATTAAACCAGTCTCAGTTGATGGATAGTTGTGCTAGAAAGCTTGCCCTCTACCTTATATATTTTGCATAGCCAGATGTAGTCAAGCACAAATTATCCAGATCTGAATGTAATATTGTTGTGCTGTAATCTTGTTGTGAAGGTAATGATACAATATCATATTAAAAAAAGGCTGTTATTACATTAAGGTTTTTTTTAGTCTGCCAGTTTGTTCCTTTTCCTTCTTATTAGATTTTGCTTTTACCATTCCAAATTGATAAAAGAATAAATCCTTCCTGTTTATAAACTATTATAAACTGATCTTTTCTTTTTCTGTTCCTGAACTTGACTGAAAATCTGAGATGTGTTATAAATCATAGCTAGCCACTTTGTCACATCATTTTAGCGTTCTGTTTTCCACATGTGTATGGTGCTTTGCCTTATGATTTTCTGAATAGTCGATTTTATGCCTTTTTATGTTGGTTGAAAATGAGTTTATGTTTTAGAATATGCAGTGTGTCTACTTGTGTGTATCTTTTTGCATGTACTGTCAGTATAGTTACTGCTAGTACTGCACGTACAGTGAAGAAGGATACATTATGTGTGCAGTGTGTTTTTAAGATGGGGCTAAAACAGTTGATCACTTCCTTCCTCCAAAGGTATCAGTGCTTCTGGTAGCTGGACATTTGGAATAAGTTAAAACTCTAAAAGAAAGAGATTTTTCATTGTCGTTTGGTTTGATATAATTTTACAAGTATTTTTCTACATACGGCCATTGTGGTCCAGATTATCTGCTGTTGTTAATAGGTATGAGATTGTATTACTGAAAACCTAGCTGAAGAAATCAGGTGGCTAAATTCCAATCTGATATGTTTACCTCCCGAGATTCTCATTTCTGAATGAGTCAGGAAAAGTGTGAATGAGAGAATTTAGTTGTGGTTTTTTGTGTTTGGTATCAGGTGTAGGACAAAGATTTTTCATCTTCTGTGCGAGTTCCTGTCATAAGACTAAACTAGCAATTTTTGCTGTTGCAGTTGCTTCCTAGCACCCCAGGCTTTTCACCTGAGTTGACTAAGTACTAGTCTGACAGTACAGGAGTTATTTGAGGTGTTTGCTCTGGATGACTATGGTATCTATGCTGCTGTCATCTGTAAATAACCTTAGGATCTCCTAGACACTATAAAAACTGTGGGTCTCAATACTTCTGCCACACCAACAGTTAGGTATCTTTGGACTCCTAAATAAGGGACTGGAAAGGGGGTGGTAACATCCATGCTTTTGTTATGGTAGTATCTGCCTTCTTAGGGTTCAAGGTTGGAGGCCATACAGGTTTGAAATAGGTTACATAGAGTGCCTCCTGTGAGTGACTATCAATAGACATGTTCCACTTTGGGGTATACTTGCACACATGCATCTGAGCTGATAGAGCTTTTTCTAGGCAAAAGAATCTGTACCTTGTACACACCTAGCTTTTCTTTGTGCTCTGCACTGAATGCACGGAGGGCAATGCATGTCTTCCATTCTTCTGTGCCTCTGAGTCCTGGCTTTTGCTTAGGTATTTAGCCAGCATTCTGTGGCTTCTAGTTTTGTCTCTTCTAAGGATCTGAAGTAAATCGAAAAAAACTTGCAAATTACAAATAACTAGTCCTCCTTACTATGTGTGGTACTTTTAAACAAACTGAGTTTGGAAAAACTGTAAATATGAATAGTATACAAATACATTTGTGTTACTTAAAATCTAAGTGATTGTGCTCCTGGAAGCAATTTTTTTGTTTGGTTTATGATCCTCTCTCACTCTTTCCACAGTAATTAGACAAACAGAAAGTTGTGTTATATGCGTGTTATAGCATTTTAAAACCCAACTGCCTTTCCCAAGTGCATAATTCATAGGAAGAATTAGCTAGTGTTCAGATAGAAAGAATTGTGCTAATATAGGCTGCTCTTACAGTTCTGTAATTATGCCATAGAGAGACAAGGACCCTCAGTATAATTCCCTTGCCTTGGTCATGGATTTTCTGAGAGAGTTGCTACCTGTGAACTGAGATTAATCTGTTGCCATTTATGGCTAGGAGAAAGTACCATGAGGGATACAGATTTGACCATTGACAGGCTCATTAGAACCTTCCAGTCGATTGAGGAGTGCCATGTATTCTCTTTTACAAATAGGCTGCTTTTTTATGGTTAAATTGTCAGTGTTCACAACTTAGTTAAAAATATCTGCTCTCTTATTTTGTGTACAAAAGTCAGAAAGGCACTGTGAAGCAGCTCTGGCAAAGGCCAGCACCTGATTATTTCCTGCCACATGATGTTTAAATTGAATGTGACCTGGGGCATTCATTGGACAAGGAACTTGCAAATAAAGATGGTTTGGGGTTTTCTTTTCATGGTACTAATTGCAGAGAGCAGTGTGCTGCTCCAGAAGCCTTTGATGAAGCTCTGTGCAGTAGTTGCACATATTTCTTTAAGAGATCTCAAAGAATGAGGTTGTTGTGTGCTCATTATTCCTGGGGTCTGTTTTGTAATGTGTTTTGCAAAGATCTCTTCTTGGCAATTTCTTTGTGTAATGTTCATGTGGGGCCAGTGAGGGAGTCTTTGAGATGGTCTGTGCTTCCATGCCATCAGTATGCTGAAGATACCCACCTCCCTGTCATCATACCCAGATGGTGCAGGCTCTGCTTTCCCACTGTTTTTTTGATTCATATGCTTACATAAGGAGGAATTGGCTGAGTTTCAGCTAGAGGTAATGCTCATAGGAAGAAAGGAAAAAAAATAGTGGTGCTTTGACTGATTCTGCTGTAGAGAAAGAATGCTTGCCCTCTTTCAAGAAGTCTCATCTTCTAACGAGTTATTAGATTCTGCTGATTCTATGGAATCATTGTTGGATACAGCTTTTTTCGTAAGAGGCATGTTTTTACTGAATAACTAATTTGTGGTAAGAATTATTTGTCAACGAACAGATCTTCTTTATTTAGCTCAATTTAGATCCCCCTGTTTCAGTTCGGGATGTGGATAGCCTTCTTGTGTGGGTATTGGGGGCTTGCTGTCAGTCATTGCCAGTCAATTGTTATTTTTTTTTAAACTTCAATTATAAACTTGCCCAAAGCTTTATGTGTTGACATGTTTTATACATGTGAATATTAGAATAAAATTCTAGTCTGAGATACATGTATGTCTCTCTCCCATTGAAATAACATGAGTCATATGCATACATCCGAAGAACTGAACTTGGCTGTAAGCATTATCTCAAATAGATATGAAGTATGAACATAACTTGCTTTCATTTCTCTGTATGGGGATCCCTAAAAGGGCTCAGAACAGTCCACATGGAGAAATACTGTGATTCTCACAACTGTTTGCCTTCTGTGTTGCATTTCTTCCTTTACTTTTCTCTCTTTTTCAGCTATCGTTGAAGTTACCTTTTTCTGATTTGTATGCAGGATATGCTTTAGAACTGAGAGGGACCCAAAGCCGTTGAACTGTTTTGTGTCTGATCAGAATCTTGCCCCTGCACAATAACATAAGCATCGCACCTCTGATGCAGCCTCTAGTAACTCTAGGGAGCAACAGTCTGTTAGCAGCTTTGCTTATGTTTCCCGCATTTACAGCATGTTTGTATTGCTGTTTCTGCTTTGGTAATATGACCAGCTAAAATTTCATTCTAACTATGTCAAATTATCAAATAAAGCTACAGCACTGCAGTGGCCAGGAAAATGAGAGGCTGGACAGTAACATATTTATAATCTAAATTCTTCCTGCTTTTCAATTCCAAGGCTGCTGTTATTTTTCCATTTTACCAGTCCAGTGTACATGTTCAAGACTTGCCTGCAGATGTCTGCATTAACTGAATAACTATTTCTTTACATATTTATTGGGTTGTGGGGTTTTTTTTTAATTGAAGGAAAATTTTTCTGAACAAATAAAGCTGATAAAGTTTGGGAGTTGGTAAGCTACGTGATTCTTGACATTGAGTAGTGGGCGGCGTTATTTGAGTAGTAGCTTAATTCAACTTTTCTGCACATCACTACCTGATCTTTACATAGGAAGGACGACACATGCCTTTGGAAAGTTTCAGCTTAAAAATAGTACAGTATGGAATTCCTTGAAGAGAAGTGTGTTTTGTGTATTCTGAATAAATCAGCATTATAGATTGGAGATTTTCCTTTACTGGGCTATTTTGTGCCTAAATCCAGATTTCTCATACATATATGACTCAGTGATGCAGGTGTCATATATAGAAGATGTATATGGGAGAGCATTATAGCCATCCAGAAACATTATGTTGCTAGTTCTTGACCCAACTCTGTGTCTGCTCCTGTGTGTATATACTTAAATAGTATGTTCAGTTTTGGAATAGAATACCACCTGATCTTCCTGAGAGGATTTTGACTGGTAAATGAAAGTTGATTGGAGAGGAAACTTTTGCCCTCTTTCTGAGGTGTGGTTTAAGGCTCCATAAGAAAATACAAGATTTTGATCTGTCTTCTAAGAGCTTTGTGTTTGCAGTTGTAAACACAAACACAGACACCTCCAGAGCTTACCAATGTCTTGGATTAGCTCCTTCTTGTTAATATAGCAGAATTAAACTGCATTGACAATGTTACTAAGAGCTTGAAGGAAGCAGCTGGTAGTTAAGGATCTTACTGAGGGTAAAGAGCTTGTTTGTGGTCATGTATTACTTCTGACTCCATCTGATGCTTGTAACATAGCTAAAGGAGGAATTACAGGGGATCTGCAAGATGCTTCAAGGTCTGTCTCTTCTGGAGGAGAGAAAAAAAACTTCAGATAGTTAGATGTTTTAGCCCTTTTGTCATAAAGTTGGCATTTAAAAAGAGAAAATTCTTAACCCTGCATGCAGATGCTAAGCTTTCTAGCAGATTCAGTTTGAGTATAAATGTGAAATGTGGTTGGAAAGTCCTTTGCTGCCCCTTGACAGAATTGTTACACACTGTCAGCTTTTTATTTTTGTTTTTATATAGCAGTTTTTACTGTTTTAAAAAAAAGGCAGAAAAGTGTTGGTGATGCACCCAAATACCACGGTACAAAGGGGTTCCCTTTCCCCTCGCTCAGGGAAATTGCTTAGTATTTACTCATTAGGCACTTTGAGAACATAAAGACACCCATGCTGACACTAATTCTTACAAAGTATCAGTAAGCGGTTCATTTCTGTTAATTTCATAGTTTCAAATGAGCTTGTTTCATCTTGCTATCTTTAGCTTTGTTATCTTAAGCCATGGGAAAACGTGTTACTATTATTGTGACTACTTTGAGCATAGTCCTATGCCTGTTGATTGCAATGGCATGATAGCAAGGGTCTGCTCCTTTGTATGTAATTCTTCAGATGTGTTTCAACCTTTCTATTTTAAACTTGTCCTTTATTTATTAGCTGCCTAGAAACCACTCTCTTGATCGTATACTTTAATTTGTAGACTTGACATCTGAATGGGATGCATACATACAATTCTTAATGGTGGGTGATTTTAAGCATCACAATGACAATAAATCTGAAAAATCCCTCAAGCAATGGTGTGGATTTCTTGATGTTTTGATCCCCTTCTATTTATTGCAGAGGTTGCTTGATTTAAAAATGTAGGGCTGCTGTCTATTGTTATTATTAATACTCAAATGTTAAAGCAGGTATTCCAACAAACTTTACTTTCAGCTTATCATTATCATCTGCTTATTCTAGGCTTTAACCAGTATGCGTTAGGTCTCTTTTGGAGTAGATTAGTTCTCTTTCAGGAGGCATAGGAAACTTCTAATTTTCATTGTTTTCCTCCTTGACATGTAATTACAGGTTGGGAAGACTGTTTGGGTAGAACTGACTTGATATACTGTTCTGTCATGAGATCAATGTCCACAAGCTCATTTTGGAAATGTTCAATGGTATACCTAATAACATTAATTAAATAACAATGAAAAACACGTTGAAAAGAGAGGGGACATTATAGGACATGTTGGTATTAATGATATTAATGCCTTGGTTTATCCCTGTTCTGAGACTTTTGCAGTGAATTCACTGATAAAGCTAATAAAATGAGGGATCGTTGTTATAATTCTTTTATACCAAACGTGAAAAAATTCTTTGCTAGCTTTTGTACTTTCTCTGCCACTGCCAAATTTTTAAGGTTTTTATGTTGCATACAGAGCAGATTCCTCTGACGTGTTGGTCATCCCCAAATTATTCTGCATCCTTATGTTTATTCATTGAGGTGTGAGGGAAGGAATGAAAAACAGAATTCTGTATCCTGAGAACAATCATGTATCCCTTCTGTCTGTTCCACTGTATTTATCTAAAAAATATAATTCTTCTCTTCAAAAGTGGATTAACATGTATAGTTCATTTTAAAGATTTTTTGGAAACAGTTCTCATAGGAAAAAATATTCTTTGAAATGTACAAGCAGATTTTCATACCTGTATGAATAAAGTAACTCTTTATTTAGGACTCTTCATATATATTAAACTATGATCAGTTGCCCTTTCAAAACAATTTCATCTGAAGTCTCTTTCCATCTGTTCCATCCAAATAATTCCAACATTGTTTAATTTTTAGAAGAAAAATATTAATTAAAAAACTCACACTTTCCAAAGTGTGTCGATACTACCATCAAATGCTAAACCTTTAATGGGGTTAAAAAGAGATTTTGCTGCCTTATTTTACATTTCATTGATTGAATTTCTGACATAGATTTCTTCTGATCATGCTTACTAAGGAAAAGTTGGGGGGGGGATTTGAGAAAAGCTGAACTGTGGAACTACAGAATTTTTTGGAGTACTGTCAAAATGTTATAGCTTGTCCTATAAAAGTTAGCATCTATTGGGTTGTGGATCTTTATATTTGACTGGAAATTTAAAACATTTTTTTTTTTCTTTTTTCCAAGGGCTGATATGTGATACATTGCAGTCTAAGTGTTGTCATATGAATTTTCTCTGCACAAATGAATGGTTCCCACCAGTTTGTTGCTGTTGGAGATTTGCTTTGGAACTAGCAGGGTCCTCGTGATATAGACTGAGAGTTAAACTGTTGAAATTGGTGGAGGAACACATGTAAGAACGTTTTGTCCTTAGGAAGATCAGAAGGACAAGTAGACTGCTGACAGTGCTTCCACGGAGGAGAGAAGGGTGCTGTGTGTTTCCTTTTTCTGTGAGGGAATTTGGTCTATGATTGATTTGGGGGAAATGAACTGACATGTGTGGGTTTGAAAATATGAAAAATTTGCTTGGAGATTGTGGTTTGTGAATAAAACACCACTTCTGTTTTCTGGGATGGTTTTTGGATTTCCTTTGTCTGTGGTAGCATGAAGGAAATAGATGGTTTCATTCCTTTCAATTTAAAGGCCAGTCCATTTTCTTGCCGGGTGCCAGGCATCTGGTTGGTCATGACTGCCTGCTCTTTCCACAATATTGCATAAATTATGTCTCTGCTTAACAAAGAAGGTTACTATGTGCTTTGGTATTACAAGATAATAACAAATTTTACCTCTAAGTCTAGTTTCAAATGTTGAAACTGAACAGTGAATTCATATTCATTTGATAATCTGTCTTATTCATGGTATGATGCTGCATTCATATCTATAAAGGTTCATTTCCCTTTAATTATAGCATAATTTTAGAATTTCAGGCATCTTTAAGATGACTTAGAAAGTTGTTATCTTCTGCTTAAATTGTTTGAAGGTGAAATTTAAGGTAGTGTTTTGAACTGTAAAGAGCCAGTACAGTGAATTTGCTGGAATATTCTTTCTCATTTGTTGTATACGGAGCTATTTTGTCAAATACGCGTCAGGGAGTTCACTGTCAGGAATACATATTTGTATGATCATCAGCCTGGTAGTGATAGATACTGAGTTAAAGCTATGATGTAATTATGAATAGTCTTGTTAGTCTTTAAGATAACTCAGAGACCACCAAAAGAAAGGTGCATATGGCTTGGTCACTAAGCAAACTTTTCAGAGGCCTAAATTAGACCTTAGCATGATGAAGTGAGGAAGGACACTTGCTTGTCAGTGATTGAAATGGCTTTGCTACTATCTTGTATATCTTACATATATGTCTTACGGTATTTCAAAGGTTTCTGTCGTCACACATAAAATTTTGTGCACTTCTCAGTGCTAGCTGAAGCACCATTGTATTTTACTTATAGTACAGTGCTCCAGACAAAAATGCAGCATATCAGAGACAAGATCATTAGTTTGGAGAGAACACAAAGTTATTTCTAAGCAACTGTAGAACATGATTTTTAGGTGTTTGGGGAAATTTTTCTCTTCCCCGCTGCATTCAGTAGCATAATCAGGTAAAATCTTTAGGGCCACTGCTGCTTTTCTCATTTTGATTGTGCACGATGTATTTGTAATGCTAAACATTACATATTAATATTGCATAGTGTATATGTAAAAAGCAGTACGTGCAAGTTATGTCTTGGAGCAAACAGATTTACAGATTAATTCCTCTTTCTGAATCCCATGACTTAAGTTTGGGTTATCACATTTCCTCTGCAACAATTTGATAGGCTAGAGACATGCTTAAACAGTGCAGAGGGAACTGCTTTTACTTACTCACTTTTCCAGAGCAATTGGAATACCATATTAATTTAATGGCACGAAGATGCCTGATTTAAAAAAAACTATCTGCCTTTACCGCAAGGAAAGAGAAAAGGATAAAATGAAGTTGTACTATTGGTCTCCAGTCTATGTAAAGCTTTAGCTTCTCATAATTTTCTGAAAAGAGAGCTATTGGCAGAAAAGGTAGGAGTCACCAAATTCTATTTATGGACTAAGCAACTTCTTTTTCTTAAAAACCACACTGGGCACATCCTTGTAAGTTCAAGCCATTCTGTCATTATGGCCAGTATAAACCAACAGTCTCTACTTAATGCTGTTTACTTTTTTCTTATAATATCTGAGAAGTAGGCCCCTGATTTTGAACAGATCCTGGTGTTATTGTGCTGTCCGGTAGTGGCAGATTAGATATGTTATTTGTCTATTGAAGCTTAATTTCTGTTTTTGCTTGGCCAGTTGATCTGAGTTAATACAACAGTGCATATGTATAAATGCATATTCTTTAAGTTCCCAGAAAAAAAAATACACTAAAGTAACAGAGGTATCTCCGGTGCTTTCTGAGAAGAAACAGGTACATTCAATTTGCTTATGTCTGTATAACTGTAATATTAGCAGTAAATTCTTGGTTAACTAGATTTAAACCTCTTGAAGGTCTAGCTATAGAGTGACAGCTATTGGCAGGGGTGAGGTACGTATTGCTGTCACCAAAGAGCTTTTCTCTCCAGAACTTGGAACTGAGCCCAGCAGAAACACACTGGCAGACACTGTGCCATCCCTTCTAGTGTCAGGCCATGGAGAGGGTAGCAGCTTCTTGTTTCTACCTGTGACTTTGCTAACAGGTGGTGAGGACAATATGACGGACCTAGGGGTTTGAATCCAGAATATTACCTGAGTATGGAATTTATCTTTTTAAGTGTTTCCTACTCTAAAACTGACATGAAACTACTGTACTAAAGTTTAAGTTGCAGTCAAGCAAGTATGTACAGCACATCAGAGACAGTCTGATAGTTGAAGCAAGTCTCAAGGAGTGTTCTCCCACTTCACATTAAATTCTGCTGAAACTAAAAGTGTAAAGTAATTACACTGTCTGTGGAGATTAACCAGATTTACAGCAGAGTGACTGGATTTGGCTGTAAAAATGTTAGTTATCTGGAAATGTCAATCTGTACTTTCTGAAAAATTATACAATTTACACAACTTTTTGATCATCAGGTTCATAAGTATAAATTGATATGAATGCCAAATACCATTTGAGGTTAAAAAAATTAATTTGATCAGTACTAACAGTGTGGAATATATAGAAACAAAATTTAACCATTTAACAAGATATAGACCCAACTAAGTCTGCAAGCGAGTATCCAACAGGAACTACCTGCTATCCATCTAGCATTAACTGGATTTTAACTGGAAACCTGATTCTGTTTGGTCTTGGTAGAAATTGTGGAATATGTTTGCTTCCTGTGAGTGGTCAATATCCACATCCAAATATAAATGTATGATCTGACAAAAAGAGAGAGGTTTCAGTGTATTGGTAGAACTGTTGTCAGGAGAGTACATGGGGAGCAATCAAAAAATTTCTACTTTTTAAAAATGTAAAATCCTTGGTGATTAAAAAAAAAAAAAAAACCCAAAACCACCTCAAAATGGATATCTTTTGACCCATGGTAGTATATTTGCTGTGGCAGGAAACCACCTCACTCTCTCCTTTTGGACTTGGAAAAATACTGACTAATATAATCTGTATTGGCTGTAGCATTTTGCCAAATACAGAATTTGGCATTCTCAATTTAACAACTTAAGAAGTTCCTTTCTATTCTCAAGGTTTATTTGATGAATTCACAGAGCACAAGTTATCTGGCCACTGTTGGAAATCTCCAGAAGAAATGTTGGATGCAGTAGATGTTTCTAGGATATAATGGTGTTTGCTTCTTTTTGGCATCTTTGACAAGAATAGGTAAATGTATTCTGTGGCAGTGTCCTGGACAACAGGAAAAATATTTGTTTAGTCCTTTTGATGGACTGAAACAAATTTGGAGATGTATGAAAAGGTAAACTGATACAAGATGCAACAGAATAAAAGTTCCTCAGTAGGTGATACTTAGTATTATAAGACATTAACACAGTTATCAGTTATGCTAGCTATTTCCAGTTAAGCTGTCCCTTGCTATGTGATTCAATAATAATAGCTGGATGTCTTTGTATGATGAATAAAGTAATTCACATGCACACTAGCTACTTCCAGCTAAACTGTGCCTTTGCTATATGATTCAACAATAATAGCTGGATGTCCTGTATAATGGATAAATTAATTCTCAGGCACACTGAAGCTCTTCTATCACTGGATATGATGTAATTTAATCTTATTTTTCCACCAGCACAATAAATGTGACTGTGTGTGAAAGAGAATCTGTGTTTGTGTGTAAGATTTTACTTGGAAATAATCTTTCAAAAAGGAGGAAAATGAATGCATTGCAAAGAGTATGATGTTCCCAAAAGATTTTGTTTACAGTTTTGTTGAACTATTAAGCATTTATTGTAAGGAGAGTAGATTGTTCTAGTTTTAATAATTATAATGCCGTTCTGTTTTAATATTGCATGATCTGTGGGCTGCCATAAAGTTGTTACAAATTGAAGGGCTGATATAACATGAAATGAGGCACCTCTTCTGAATGTTGCTTTTGTTCTGTGTTTAACAAATTAGTATGTTGACATTTGTCACTGATGGGTTTCATTATTTGCTGAAAGGATTTTAGGGGGTTTGACAGCATGAATGGTTTGTCCTACAGACTTTTGAGAATTGATAAAGGCATCTTTGTTCTTTGTGCAAAAGCACAACAGATATCTTATTGACTGATGCATACAAAAAAGAAGGCTTGTATAGCTGCTGTGCAGAGTAAACTAAGAAAATAATTTTGAAGCCATTATGTATTTTTCTATGTTGTTCTCTCTTTTTTTGCCTACAACATATATCTCATTAATCAATGTAACAAGAAGTATTGGATCCTCATTCAGTAAAAAATGTATGCATTTTATATCAGTTTACATACTGTTTATAGATGACAAAGATAAAAACAGGTAATGCATGATAGCAGCACTAGTTAGTTAATTTCTATTGCCTGAACCATTTTTAAGATGAGTGTGCATAGAGCTGTAGCATTTGTATATACAGAGGAAAAAGGCATAGTGGAAATAATGCATTTTAGCAGGGATGTTGAAAATCAGAATAGACTTGACAGTGTTGGTTTTGCAGCCATTCTTTTAAGTAAAATGAAAGGCTTCAGAAAATGGATAGCTAGGTACCAATTCTTAAAAGCAAGAATTGTGGGTGATACTGCATATGGGCAAAGATCAGATCATATCCAAATTGGATAATTATCTTAATCTCATTGTTTGCTCCCACATGTGTAGTTGCTACAAGAAGCAAGAGTTTATTAGATATGAACTGAAAATTTATTGGATCTGTGCCTCTTTTATGATATGAGAAGTTCTGATTTTTTTTAAAAACCTCTGAGCTTTACCTTTTTATTTATTTTTTCTTATAAATATCAGGAATTTGTAGTGCTCTCTCCTGCAGTAATGTTCAGGATTTCCTGAATGATTCAGGGATATATCTGGAGTTTTCTCAGTCTGCAGGTGAAGTACTTGTGATAGGAATCCTTAAAAAACAAAAGCATTCCATAGGTTTCTTTTGTTTTGTGATACTACTCTAACTGTAGTTTGTAGAGATTTAGTAAGAACTACTTGTGCCTTCAAACAGATTTCATTTCCTTGCTGCTTTTAGAACAGTGATACCATGAGCTTTACATTGAGAAAAGAATCCTGAAAAACTTGAAGAACAAGCAATCTGTTTTCCTTTTTTCCTGTTGGTTTGGCTTTTTTGATATGTGCGATAAAAGCTTTCTTCTATATATTAAATGAAGAAAAAATGATGCATTCTTTATCTTATTTTGTCTTGTCCATGTCACCTTTTGAGACCACTAATGTATAGGACCTTAACTTGAGTTAATTTTCGCTGAATATGGAGAAGCGGATACACTTTGCTCTTTCTTTCTGACTATTTATCATAGCTGGTTATTTGCACTTTGGCTCTCAGCTGTGTTAATATCTGCCAGAAACTTCATGATGTAGTAAAAGGAAATCCAGGTCTTCCAATAATAACAATGATGGAAAGCTACAAATAATGAAATCCATCCATGATCAAATAATATCATCCATCAGTGACAAATGGTATCATTTAGACAGGAACTGAGGATTGTTGTTAGAGACTGTTCATCATATTAATCACTTTAGCAAGAATACAAAAACAGAGAATAGCTTGAAAAGGCTCTGAAACAAATGCTATGTGCATTTCTAATATAAAATGAGTTACTTTTTTTTTTTAGTTTTTCCTCTGGTATATGAGAAGGAAACCTAAAAAAATATTATCACACAAAACCATTTTGTATTTAGAAAATGAGAGGTGTGAGTACCTGTATCTATATGTGTTTCCATTACCCTCTTATTGTTAAAATAATTAAAATAATTACAATTTTCAGTGTCCATCCGTTGCTATTTTCTGCTCACTTCTTTTATTTCAGCAAGTGCTTAAGGTTAATTTTGTGGCCCTAATCTTATAAATCAGTTTTAAATGAAAGAGAATGAATATTCCACACTAATATTTGTTATTAACCATTTTCACATGGTTAATAGCATAACTTTTTTTTTCTTTTCTTCATTTGGCCATTTTCTAATATTTGGAAGCACACAGAGGAATGTGGTAGAAGTTTCATTGAAATCTGGAATTTAGCAAATCCAGTATGTAAACCAAATACTGCATTTTTATGTGTATATAAAGTTCTTACTGGAATTAGTGGGAACATGGTATTTCCTCTGGATCCTCAGAAATGAACAAAATTTTTCCTTTGCCCCTGAACCTCTGTTGTGATGCTACCTATGACAGTAAGAGTAGAGATGTTTTATCGTTGTGATCTTAGCATCAGCTGTCTTACGTCAAACAAAAAAAGATACTTCTATGAAAAATTCCATATCCTAAAATACTATTCACAGAACAATTTGAACTAGAAATATTTTTATTTTCTTTATCTTGATTTCTTTGCTCTTTAACTGAAGATTAACTTCCAATCTATGTGTTTTTTAAGAAAAAAAGAAATAAGCTAATTGAGTTGTGTAGCTTGTAAGCCTTGTTTGGAAACATCTGCCATGTAACAATGTGATCTTCTACTATGAATACTTTGTAAGGGATCTGGAAATTGGTGTCATTGGTTCACAAATTATTTTCAATGTTAGCAGTGTCAGTACTTTTTGAGGAGCAAGTGCATGTGAAGTGTGAAGGTTAAAAGTTGAGCTCTGTAAAATATAGAGAGGGTTTTTTAAAGAACAAGACAGGTGCTTGCATTTATTGAAGCCACTTTACTTGTACTTACTCCTAAATCAGTTAACTAAATCAATTAAATATAAAAAATTCATTCTGTGATATACAACATGAAAAGCTTTAGTCCTCAAGGTGTTTTGCTTTGAAAGCTGACTGTAAGATTTTTGACAGTATTGTAGTCATTTCTTATGAGGAGGTATATGTGTAAAAATAATTTTTATAAGAGAATTCCATTGCTTTGTGTTTTTTTGGGTGTGAGGTTTCAAACAAATCTGGATAAAATACTTGATGGGAGCTGAGGTTTTGAATCTGTAATTCCTTCTTTCCTCCCACGTAATTTTCTATGATTTCTTTTCTTTCTGTACAACAGTAGGCAATTTGCTGCTTGTCACAAATCCTGGGAATGCGGGAGTTTCTCCGGAGCTTACGTAAGACATTAGGAAACAAGATATGGAGAGCTCCAAAAAATGTTCATGCCCTGCAAGTTCCTCTTTGTGATACAGAATGTGTAAGATGAAAAGAAGTGAGCTAGAGCTGCTGTTTGGCATCCTGGGGGCATCAGAGGTCAACTGAAGAATAACTCCGCAACTCCACGGTTCTTACTTGGGTTGTCTGCTGGTTGATCTTGTCACCTCTAGTTCCTGATGAGCTTATTAGAAAGTTGGGTTAGCTCACTGGCAATACTTGGATCCCAGACATCAGACTGAAGTCTGCATGTAAAATACAACATCCTTTCTTTCCTTCTTGGTTTACATCCCAAGTCAGAACATTTGAAGCAGGTGGGATTTATTACCATGATATGACTGCAGCAGGATATCAGCCACAGATAAGTTGTTCTGTGAATTTTTGTAAAACCCCACTTAAAATTTTTTTGTCTCAGCACTGTCAATGTGTGTGCTCTGTGTGTGTTAGAGAGAGGATGAGAAAGCATTGTTTAAAGAAATTAGTTGCATTATTACCAGACTGTTCATCTTGTGATGTGTTTCTGTTCTTGAGAGTTGGATCTGGGGAAATTCTTGTAACCCTTCTGTGGGAAGTGATAGTTTCAGTCCACCATTTTAACATTGTGTATTTTGGTTGGATGATGGAGGACAGAGGAGCTGAGCGCCAGAAGAAAGCTAGAACTTCAAAACAGAGCATCCTTCAGAAAAAATTAGAAAAGAGTAAGGCACGTTTTTGGCAAGACTGGTGCAAAAATTGAAACCTCCAAAATGTTTCCTGTCTGCTAGATGTGCATTTTGCTGGGCAACTAAATAAATATCTTGTTTTAGCAGGTACTGCTCTACATTTTATACTTGAAGTCCTCTAAGATAGAAATATTAAATATGAGTCCCACTTTTAGGATTGACTGTCCTATAGTAACTTCTTCAAAGAATAAATTTAATAGATGGTATCATCCTGTATGTGGTTAGTTCCCATTGATCTAATTTTAAAAGAAAAAAATAAATTCTTCAATAGTTTGGTTTGTTTCTTGACTTTTATTACTTTTTGATTGTTAAAAAATAAACTAAAAATACTGGAGGTTCTTTTTTTAATACTTTGACTTTTTACTCATGTAAAAGTTCAGAATGAGTTATCATTGAAATTTTGAGGAAATTTATGCAAATATATACATCATATAGCATGAAAGGATATAGCATATCTTTTCATTTGTGAACATAAAGTTAAGAGAATTGAATTATGGGGGATGAGATAGGCTGATACAGTTTTCCTTTAGGCTCATCTTGTATTAGCTGGGAGTGCACCAAATTCTTTGTTTATTTTTTGAAGCACATCAAACCTATATGCTTTTTGTTCAGGTCAGTACAATCAGTAAGTATAATTCTGCCGTAGCAAAGTAAGGTCTCCTGGCATACAAAAACTGTGTTTATCAACCCTTGTCAATATTTTCAATGTAGTTTAGTTTATTTTTGTTCATCATAAAGTTCCAGAGCTATTTTGGTATCTGAAGAAAATTTATAAAATTTCCTCTGTGAATAATGTTTGGACAAATCAAATAAATAGTTGGCTTGTAAGTCCAAAGACTTTGGAAGGTGGTATATGTCACAGCTGTATACAACAAATACATACTGTCTTTTTATGCAGATTTTTACTTCAAGGCTGTTCATTTGGTGTAACTGGGATTAGAGATAATGAGAAATATCAAGAGTTGTTACAAACCCAGTTGTTTGTGTAACAGCTGTTCGAGCTTAGGCTCATGTTATCTTTTTCCTTTCACTGTATGATTTCTTCAGTTTTATGCCAAGTACGAGTTTTGCTGTTGAACAGTAATAAAGAGAGTTTCTCCTGAGAGGGTTTCACCCTTGTTTATCCACACCCTGACTAACCTGGTTTGGTATGGTGAAATAAGCAAGACTGAAGTGATTGTCTGCCAGTTCATGGAGCTGCTGCTACTCAGGTGTTCAGTTCACTAAGTAGGTGCTTGACTGAAATTTGGATTTTGGGTGTTGAATTGCCGTACTGAGTTGGCTGATGCCATCCTCCTTCAAACACACAGGGGTTGGTCTTCTTTCCCTATTGTCTACCCTGCTGTATTTTTGCATGATTTATGGAGTAAAAAGTTAGTCATTTGCTCTAGAATGACTTTCAGCTGTAACATCCAGCCATTTGTTGGTTTCCCACTATGATGGTAGGAAGGCAAAACTTTACAGAAGTTTCCATTATTTCTGGAACAATGCTCAGAGTATTCTAACTACCAGATCCTTGTCTCTACAACTGCATCTGCACGTATATTTCAGTTTCTGTTACACTATAAGCCTAGGAGATTAAAAAGGTTGTTCATCCCTGTAGTTCTCTCAGTACTGGACTGTAACATACACCAGAATGCTGGAGATTATAGGGTAAGTAAGTGGATGTTGCATGTCCTTGTGTCTGCATTCCAATGAGACAAGTGTACTCAAAGATAAATTAAGCTAACATTCAAAGTCTGATGTAGATACCACAGACAAAATGCTAATACTGTTCTTTGTATCACCGGAATAATGGATGTTGAAGGCAACTGATGAGGGACTGCACAAGCTATATGTAAAGAGCTGTCATTTGATTGTCTAACTTTCTGAAATTCCAGTAATCTTGAAATGTATATCTTAATTTTAATGTGTTCCTATGAGACTATTTTTAGAGTGATTTCCCCTGCTCCCTTCTACGTGTTTAAGAAGGGATTGTCTAGAAGCACAGCAACTGTCTAACCCATTTACTATCTGACTACCTTTTTCTAAATAGGAAAAGATAAGCAATATGTGGAGTACTATCAAAACATGAAAAATATTTTTTTATTATATACCTTCCATCTGTAATAGTGATTTTGGGTGCTGCTTTTGACTCCAGAAGCATAATTTTCCAGCGGATATGGTCTTGGCTCTGTTATTTCAATAAATACAGAAGAAAATGCATCTGCGAATCCCTGTGTGTTAAGAGGAAAGAGTTCTACTTCAAAAGGAGTGGAACAAGTCTGTTAGAAATGAGCTTCGTGTTCCTAGCTTTGTGTTCTTATTTAAATGTGTCCTTAAGTTCTTGTACATACATTTAGCTAGAGTTTGTGCTATGTCTATCATCTGATTATGTGTGAGCAGCCAAAGACAGCACACAGCTGCAGCCAGTGTGCAAAGTGGCACCTGCATCTAAGTTCTAAGTCTGGAGAAGAAGTTTTGCAAAATTACTTTCAGCGATTTGGCCTCTGAACTGGTCAGGTTACTGTTCAGAGCTCTAGGACTCACAGGAAACCTTTTATTTGTTAAAGAGATCATCTATTAAGAACAACTACAGGGGTGGATTTGGATGATTGGAACATCAGGACCCTTTGGCCTTTCACACTAAAAATTTCTTTCCCTTTGGGGCTCAGTTTTTTCTGCATATGTGTTCATACCATAGTTCCAGTGTTGAGATTTCCCTTAACTGCAGTTTAACTGGCAGAGCGAACTTGTTCCCTATTTCAGTCAAATGATACAAAGATCTAAGTTACGAGGGTGTGATTCTGGTCAGAATAATAACCTCTTGCTTTAAAAGTGTAACCAAGTGTATACTTGTTGAAAGCAAGTCATTAACTTCTTTTTCTGTAAGAGCCATTGGGAACTTGTCCAGCTTCCTGGGAAGGACTCGTGGGGTTTTTATTTTTTTTTGTTAACTGGGAGAGGTTTCCCATCTTCCTTACCACATCCAGCTAGCCTGTTCTGGCCTGCTTTAGAAACCTGGGCCAGACTTGAAAAGGTATCAGCTAGAGGCATTTATAAGCTGCACATACCTCGTCAGGACTTGATGTAATTGCTGAGGCGAATCACCTTTGTCCATTCCTAGTGTATGAATGGATTTATTTCCTTTTCAATTCCAATGAAAGCAACGGCTATAAGCCTTGTAATTTGTTCCTAGTAAATCAAATGGATAGTAAGAGGGCCAAATTCCTATTCTGGTTTAAAAAAAAAAAAAGTTTTGGCTATTTAATCATCATCCTGATTGTCTTATTGTTCACATAGACACTTTCTTGAATTAATGAGTGTTTTAGGAAGAACACTGGTAGTAAGAATGTGCAATGAGTAACTTTGCACATCCTAAATGATGTTAAAAAATTTAGATTTGGTTGGTATCAGTAGAGGTGGAGGAGAGTTACTGGAATTCAAACGTATTGGAAATAGAGAATCTGTATTTTAAGCTAATATATAGAATCAAACTTCTCCCCAAACTAATAAATGCTGGATATATCACAGAAATATGTTCAGTCTTTGATAAAATTAAGATAAATGGGAACTTTGCACTGCTCTGTAGTGATATCTGTTGCTAAATGAGGCTCAGAATTGGAGATACAGCTGCTTGTTAAGGGCAAACAAAATAAAAGGAATAATTTAAGGTGTTCTCCGGAAAGGACGTTTCTGGCTGTACCCAGATTCTAAAATAAAATTCTGCTGCAGCACCTAATCTTATTTTTAGCCTTGTAGAAAGTTGTATTATTTTTTGGACAAAATTTAACTTATATACATTTTTCTCACTGAAGTGATTTGTAATCCTTACATAAAGAAGATTGTCAAAATGTGGCATTTCTATTATTTAAATGATTGGAAAAAGCAGGAATATAATCTTTACTTTTATTGTATATTTACCTACAGTAGACTTAAAAGGCAAACCATTCCGTGAGCCTGTTTATAAGGCATGAAGTTACTTTTGTTTTGCTTAACCAAATGGCCGAAACACTGCCAGCAGTATGTCTGGAATGTTATTTATTTGGTCAATTTCTGTGGTTTTTCTTTGTAGCACTGTACACATGCCACAGTTAGGGGTCATTTACTTACAACTGACCAAAGTAATACCCCCCTAAGCTGCAGTTATTCTTCTCATCAGGGGTTTTATAATAAAAGGTTCATCATGTTCTGCAGCTTCTGTGCTTGCCCTTTCCCCCCCCCGCCGCCTCCCTCCTTCAATTCACTTAATCAGAATTGCTTTTGGCAAAGATTTGGAGAGCTGCTGTTTTTTCTTGCTTTGTTCTCTGTGACTTGATTCCTCTCTTAGTGCTTTGATTTTCTTACATTGCTTCTTACAATGCTAGCTGATTGAAATGTCTTAACTTGCTTTGCTGGATGACTATTATTATTTCACAAGGAGATGGTTATTGAGTGTGTTTGTCTATTTAAGTGTGTATCATATCTTATGGTCTCAGTTCCAGACATTCAACTGTTTGCAAGAAAACTGTGGATGTTTTAACATTTCCAACGGAAGGGTAGGGCGGGTGGGGAAGCTCTTTGGAACGCTGACGGATAATATTTGACTCTTGGAAATGTCTTAAGGCCATGCACTCCCTCCCATGCTCGGAAGGCTAGACTTAGTTTTAAAGACCTGTGGTCTTGAAGGTATTACCATTATGCTTTATTTTCTTTCTAACTGTCTGGAGTTGAGAAAACAGTTGAAATGCAGATTATGGATGCCATGGGTTAGCGCAGGAGTACTCTGCAGATGCTGGTCTTGGTTTGTGCCGTTGCTACTCCTATTTGTGGCACAGTGTCCCATTAATCCCTTGCATGTTAGTCACAGGGCTTAATTCTGCTACTTTTCTTTCCTAGATGTATTTAATTTCAAAAATCATGTAACTTTTGAAATGTTAATGTCTGTAATGTCTATAAGCACAGCAGAAATTGCCTTACAGGAGAACATGAGTTGGGAACTGCAGTAACTTGCAATTCAGTGTAAGTGTTTTCAATAGCAGAGCAATAATTCATAACAGTTTTCCCCCCCAATTTCTTCTTAATAGTACTTGAGTGCAAAGCAGAATAGATACAGATTGGGTTGTTCTCCTCTGTTGTGAAAAGCAGATATTTAGTGAATATCGAGTCTCCTCACTTCTGTGCTTGTGGTAAAGGATGTTCTTCTTCCTCTGCATTTGCAGAAATGATCAACTCTTACCATCAGATAGTATCTTTTTAGCTTGTTTTGAGTTTTAACAAGCACATGTGCTTTACTATGCATGGCTCTTGTTGCTTTTGGATAGTGATTTGTTTTCTTTATAAAATATTTCTGCTTTATTTGTTTCCAGCTTTGATCATTTAACTGATAAATACTTGCTGCCTATATTCACACCTGCTCATCTTTTATTACCCTGGCTTATATATAAATGCTTCTATTGAAATAAATCAGTCTTGTAATTTGAAAAATATAAAACTTTGGTTTAAGTTACTTCTTACAGGTAATAGCTGTTTGACGGTTGAATACAAAACAACTGCTTGGCAGAATTTTAGTTTGATTCTCTGCCAACCAACAATAAAGTACAACTTAATTCCTAAAAATGCCTGTGCTATAAACTACCAGTCATGACCTAGCACACGTATAGTAATAACAGGCTGACAAGGCTAATAAAGCTTATACATTATTACAACCATGCAATACATGTTGTAACAGGTCAATAATGTATTTTGTCACTCATTCCTATTGTGCAGCCCACACATCATCTTCCTGTCACAGAGCGTACTACCAGGAGGGAGCCATCTCTGTGGAACACGTCTGTGCCATGAAATTGCTCATGCTTGGTTTGGACTGGCCATTGGTGCTCGTGATTGGACTGAAGAGTGGATAAGTGAAGGGTTTGCCACTTTTTTAGAAGATATATTTTGGGCTAGGGCACAACAGGTAAGGTGATGATACATCACTTGTCAATTGAATTATGTGGAAATCAAAATTATATATCCTGCTGTGAATTAAATATAAGTTAAACCTCCTGTGTTATGAAGACAAGTCTTTTAAAACAATATTGGAATTTGCATGATAACTTGATTTAAAAAAAAAAAAAAATCTTCCTGATCCACAATGAACACTGATCTTTACAGAGGTAGAGGTCAGTGCAAATGAGAATAGAAACAGCTGTTTGTCAGTGATTACCTTCCCACAAATGTACTGCTCAATTATTACAGTTCAGCTATCAAACAGTTGCTCTGCATTCTTTCCACTTGTATTGTGTTCCTGAAACCGGAATAATCAGCAGAGTCTTACAGATTATTGTAATATTCCAGGTAGCTAATGAAAGTTGTCTGTTTTTGTCCAGTGGACAGCCAAGAAGCGTACCTCAAAACAAAATGGAAGCTGATGAAATAGGGCACCAGCACTTACACTTTTTTTCTCTTATACTGCCCAGCAGGAGTTATCGTCATGTCAGAGGCTTAGAAATCAGTGTCTGTGTGAAAGTGAAAAGCTAATAAATTGCATGTCAGCTATCAAAGTGGTTTTCTGATCCAATTCTTATTTTTGTTGTACCTCTGCTACTTCAAGCATTTTGAGTGTTAAGTCATTTCTTCCTGTGCTTGTGTCACGCCCTGATTCTACCCCTTAAGTCTGCAGACCTCCATCTGTGGAAGAGCAGGTGGGACAGGGAATTGACATTGTACACTCTTCTGAGCCTCCATTTTATTAAGTATCAGGCATATTTATAGCACCAAGCAAAATAGAATTCCTTGTCACTTACCATGTTTCTGGAACAAGAAAGAGAGGAAGGCTGTCCTTGCTTTTTGCTTCTGGTCCTAAAACTCATTTCTGCCCTTACATTGAGCATCACTCCTCTGCTGTGAGCTGTTCACATTCCATGCTTTTGTGAGTCACTTGAAAGAATTTTCATTCTAGTAGACACCCTTCCATGTAGCTGGATGGAAAGGAATAAGCAACAAAACAGGGTGATTAGTGCCCTTGTTAATTTATAAGGTTAGAAAATGTAGAAATGCCTTTTTTTTTCTTTTTAGAATTTATGAGTATTTTTGTTGCTTGCAATTGTACAATTGTAGATTTATAAGTATCTTCCAGAGTGCCTGACAATAATTTCATGTGACTGAAATACTGGTGTAATGCAGGATAATATTAGCTGCTTTTGCTTTCTCCCATCTCCCATCTTTTCTTATAATAGAGAAGCATAAATTAGTTGTTATTTGTAAGCTGACAACCTGGCATTTATTTCATAAGCGTGCATCTCTCTTAATGTTACGTAAATGGGAGAAAATACAACAGGGAGCTTTCACGAGTGTGTCAGAAGTAGGAGGAAAGAGGAGTGAAGTCAGGACACAAAGTAGCTCTTTGCTTTCAAGGCTGGGAAGAGTAAAGATGCAACCAAAACTGATATGCCAGGTATTGGTGCTGTACATTCAGTTCACTTATTGCCAGTCACGAAAGGGAAAACAACATGCCCATCTCTCTCCTCAGGCAGAACTATTTAACTGACTATTGATTTGATGCACACAGCGAGGCTTCTGTTTTCCTTAGTGCTGCTATTAACTCTGATAACAGCAACTGTTATTTTTTGGTTTGCCTTTTTTTGTCATGGGTATTGGTACTGTTTCCTGCATCTTCTGCACATTAAAGGGAAACAAAACAAGTTTCTCTCTCTGAAAATTATTATTGTCTGTTGGGAAACAGCAATCAGTGATCTGTGTTTTTTGTACACTAAGCAGCTGTCACATGATGAAGTAAAAGGGCAGCAGGAATTGAAAGCTTCACTTCGCTGGCGACGACTCAGAGATGAGGTGCAGAACTCTGAAGAAGAGCTGCAAGTTTTAAGGTAACAATATCACAGTGTAATCTTTGCTTTTATATGTTCTCTCTCTCCTGTTTTCTACCATTTTCTCCCTTCAAAGGATATGCATCCAAATCATCAGATTAAATCCACTGCATTTCCTTATTTCCTTCTGAAGAAAAAAGAAAAGTCAAATTGGATTGCCTAGGTTATTCAACTTCTGTATAATGCAATTGCTTTTCTCTTTGTTATAGAAAGCTTTCAGAAACCATGGGATTTAGTTTGATATAAAATGTCACTAAGCAGTTTACAAGAGCCTCTATTCAAGGGTAAAAAAAGGGCATTTCCTGAACAAAGTTCACTGTTTGAAGCCATAACAGATTCACTTTCTGTGGCTGAAGACAAGCACATACAGGAGTATGGTATCTAACTGCCAAGCTGAATGAAGCTTTAAAAAACAAAGGAAAAAGCATAATGAACTATATAAATCTACTTTCTCTTTAGAAACTACTAATAATGCTATTTAAACAAGATTTTGGTCTTTACGTACCAGATGCTGAGCTCAAGGCTTCTTCTTACATAGCTGAAGATATTAGATCAAAAAAATATTCGTGCTTTGCTAATGATTAATAATCTGGGTTGTTCTGATTGGTGTCTTGGGAATTTGCCAAAGTCTTTTATCTTGAGTGGCTGCCTAACATCTCCACTGCTCGTCTCCCCACAGTCTTTGACCAAGAAAAACAAGTTTACTAATCCTGACTCAAATTAGCCCTACACTGACCAAATCAGGGAAGTACAGGGACAGATTTCAAGAGCTTATGTAGACCATTCTCCAACCCTGAAATATGGGCAGTATACACAGACCATCTTAAGCAGATTTTTGCTACCATGATCTTAGAAACCTCCAATAAAAAAAGCTTCCACAGTACTGAGCTAAGCTGTTTTAGTGTTAACAGTTAAAAATTGCTTCCTAATGCACAGTTGAAATATTGTTTATTTCAAACAATGTAGATTTCTTCTTTTCTTTCACCAAGTGGAAGTGAAGAACAAATTGATATCTGTCTTCCATATAATCAACTGTTAAATGTTTTTGGAAGACTGTACCCATTTCATTCATCTTGAGGTCTTCCCTTCTTATTGTGCTTTCCCAGTAGGACCTAAAAGCCTTTCATATTTGGGCACTGTTCACCAACATAGAAATTCCTCTCTACCACCTCACGTTATCTGAAAACCTGTCATCAGCTTTGCATAACTGTAGTCTTTCATGATCTGTTTTACTTCATTTTTATTGATGAATTGTGCGTTCTATGTGTAAGCAGAGTCAGTGAAGTTACACATTTGCAAGTGTGCAATTTGATGATAGGTATGAAAACAAAAGCAAGTCTTATCAGTAGCTGTTATACAGCTGCTACCAATACAACTACTGACTGACAGATGCTGGGGGTTTTGTTTGTTTGTTTTAAAATAAATTATTTTTAGGAACATTGGTTCTCGTGATATGAAGCTTACCTGGATGTACGGTTCCATTTTCAACATTATGGAATCACATTTGTTGTCTTTTGCATTAATTATGTAGTTGTTACTTTTAATAAAATATGTGTGTGTAAATTTTTAAAACAATTTTTTAAGGGCCAAAATATCCTTTGTAGTTTGAAAGTCAGGAAGGACTGGTTTATCTTGAAATTGAAACTTAAGCTTTCTATTGACTTCACAGTTAGTAGACATAAGTCTCTGTAATAAGTATGCTGCTTACCTTTTGCATAGTGGTATTCTCAAAGCTAATACAAAAGAATGACCATTTCTTGTTTGAAAAATATGCCTCTAATATACACTGCAGGAGAGGAACATGATGCCAGCTTGGGATTCTGGCAATCTCTTCCCTTCTGATGTCTCTAGTTTCCTGTGGTTTCATTAAGGGCTATCTACTGGTTTCAGTCAGATACAAATATTCCCTATTTTTGTAGCATGGACTTGTTTACTTTTTTTTTTCTTTTCTTCTTCCTCCTCTAGTATGTCCATGTGATTTCCACAGTTGGTATGTAAGAGAGAAAATTTCAGTCTTGGCATTGCACTGGGTTTTAAGTCTGTACTGAGGCTTGTGCTGGTTCAGGCTTGTGTTTTTATTCAAGGATATTAAAACTAAATGATAACTGTTTGTCACTTATTGCCCGTTATGTCAGGAGGAAAAAAATCAGACAACTCACTCTTCCTAGCATAAGCTTATTCTTCAATTACTTTTTTGTTTCCTGGTGGATAATCATATGATCTTCTGTGCTTTCTACTGACAGCAGGAAAACCTTGCCCAAAACTTGTCAGCTGATCCTATTAACTTTTGATCCAGCAAATGAATATCTGTTCAGACTAGGTGAAAGTCACTCAACCAACTGATCATCAGCATGATGTTTCTTCTTATTATGGATATTTGATATTATGTTATAATAGCATCTCATAAGCTACCTGTGAAAAAGGAAGTCAGGTAAGAAAGAAATAGGTAAGCATCTTTTCAGCAGGCAGCAGCTCTGAAAGGCAGCACCAGCAAATCTTAGTATTGAAGACGGAATCTGTGGCACTGTAGTGCTCATACAGGATAAGACTTCAGACAGAATCCTGTGTATATTCTCACAGAGTTTGAAGCAAACCTGCAGGGATAAAAGCACCTGTGGAATATGTCCTGGCACTAATTCTGCTGGCATGCATCAACACCACCACTCTCATCCAGTCTCTCATGTTACGAAAGCAAAGAAGACTAGAGAAGTCCATTTCATTCTGTGGAATAAAGCTGGTGTTGAGATTGTTCCATGTCCTGGCCCTTATGACTGAACTTCAGCTTGTGATTCTTCCTTAAGACAAACCAGTATTGATATCTAATTCAAAATTTGTCTCTGACTTCCACTTGAGTCAAGTCCATTTCCCTGCTGAAGCAATGCTCTGTGACTGCTTTTTAGGTGTTTGAAGAGTTTTATTCTATCACAGTGATAGGAAACATGCCTTTCAGATGGTTTCTCGTGATCTCTGCATAGGTTTTCATAACTACCTAGTACATCAGGGAATTTAATTACCAAGGACTTCCTGGTGAATTGTACTTTTACTTTGTACAGTGTACTTCACCGCCGGTCAAACAAAGAGCAGCATCTTTTGCTTCCTTCAGAAATTTGCCAGTATCTAAAATGTGCCAGGCAGCAGCTTGAATACCTTGAATCAGCTTGCTTTTAGCATTATGCCTAGCTTCATCAACTAGGTTAGATGCCAGGTTTTGTAGGTCAGTGTAAGAAACTTTCAGTCTCTGTACCTTCAATGTGTTGTAAATGTACTAAGCATTGCTTTAAAATAGTGTGCTGAAGTACTGACAGCAGAGAACAGGTTAACTTTCTGAATATTTACACTGTTTTGCAGACATTACATGGGGTAAATATGCATCCTTTGCAAAAGGAAATTCTTCAGTACCATAATTCAGATGGGATGCTGCTTTCTAGTCACCTACTAGGATCTACACAGGCACAAAGTTGGAGGAGGAAGGAAGGAAGGAAGTATGGTTGCCTAATTTAGAATAATTGTGACTACGGGAGGTATTTCAGTTTAGTGTGGATCCTGTAGCCTGGGCTCAAACTCCATTTTTCAAAGTCTATAGACTGGGCTATTTATTATGAGAGAAATGGAGCAGTTTTGGCTTTTTATGTATGCAGAGAACAATGAAAAGCTGCGTATGGAATGCCAGCAAGCCTTCCTTCCAGGAGAGTGATCCAGAATGGAAATAGGTGGACCTCTGCTCTTTTACAGTGGGCCTGAAATGGTTACATTCTTTTGAAGAACTGGAGTTACCACAGGATAATAAATCAGTTATTGATCTCTTCCTTTCAGTGTTGAAGGAAGATCTTCCTTGAAAGAAAATATGAACTATACCATGGTAAAGGACAGTGTTAGGAACAGTGTAAAATTGAATCTGCATTTTGTCTTTCTATTTTATTTCAAACAGTTATATTTTATCAAGATTTTACTGTGTGAAGTGAATTTCACATGCACAGGTCCTAAATGTAGTGCCTAACGGGTGAAAAAAACAGCTTAGTACTCTGGACAAAACTCTAATAAGAAACCATAACACAGATACAAAAAAGGAATAATATTTTTCTCAAAGCAGACATAGATAGGAAAGAAATTTTATCACAGGGATTAGCTCATGAGAAGTGTATGAGTGATGTGGTTTGAAGAACCCTGCACTGCTCAGGCCTCTGTTGCCCCCATTCTGTAGAAGTGTGGGGGAAAGATGTTGGGTTTCCAAGATTGGCTATTTCAAAATCCACACTTAGAATTGGAGAGTTGTTTCCGTCTCAGGGTTAGGCTCCTAAGACAGACCACTGTTAGCTGGGCTGTTTTCTGGATTGAAGAAAAAAAGCTAGAGGCCTCTTCAGTACTACACCTGTGAAGGCACTGCTTACAAATGAAGAAAAAATGTTTGTATACCTTCTCTTTAGTTTCACTCTGTGCTCACAGGAGCCTAGAAGTCCTCCAAACTTTACTGCTGTAGATTTCTGGCATACCAGATGCTCTATTACATTTTAAAATCAGGCAGTGAAGCAGTAGGTTTGTTCTAGACGTTATTGTCTGTAAACCCCAAACCTGTGTGTATGTGAAAGGCTTGCTTTTTTAAAATTCAAATACATTTCTTCCAACCCCAAATGGCAAAAATGAAAAACAGAACGTTATTTCTTCTGCAGTGTATTGCATGCAGATGAAGGACGTTATTCTTGCAAGTATAGTCATGTAAGCTGTTAAACCAGTTTTGAGGTATGAGAAATCTCTAGTTGAACATAATGACTTCAGTATCCTTCCCTTCCCTTCCCTTCCCTTCCCTTCCCTTCCCTTCCCTTCCCTTCCCTTCCCTTCCCTTCCCTTCCCTTCCCTTCCCTTCCCTTCCCTTCCCTTCCCTTCCCTTCCCTTCCCTTCCCTTCCCTTCCCTTCCCTTCCCTTCCCTTCCCTTCCCTTCCCTTCCCTTCCCTTCCCTTCCCTTCCCTTCCCATTTTTTGATTGTTTCTCTGTTCATAATGTGTCTGTCACTGTAGGATGGTATGCAACGTGATGTCATGCTGGTAGTGAAAAGAGTGCACCAAGTTAGTGATGGATTTCACTGTCTGGTCAGCTATGTACAAAATTGCATTAAAAGTACAAAACTTGTTTGTTTGTTTGTCTGTCTAAGCCAAGTTATTTACTTAGGGTAAAGAAAAAGACTGAACTAGTCACAGGTGTCTAAAGTTACTGTGTCATTCACAATGCCTTCAACTATGAGAACATGTAATGTATGAATTATTTCTTTACTTACTTATCCAAGACTTAATGTGTTACCATTTTAGGCCCAAAAAGGAGAGCACAGGAGAACTGAGTGAGTCTGGAGCATCTGTTGTCAAACATGGTCTTAAAGCAGAAAAAATCTTCATGCAGGTTCACTATTTGAAGGTGAGTGTTGTCAGCTGATTTTCATTGAAATTGCTTTACTCATATGATAAGACTTCTTTCTTCTAGACATCAGCGAATTCATAGCATCCTACTTGTTTCTGGCTTAATTTCTTGCAGGGTTATTTCCTTTTGCGGTTTCTGGCAAGAACAATAGGAGAGGCTTCATACCTTGCATCTTTACAAAAATTTGTCCAGAAGTTCCATGGGCAGCTTGTCCTCTCTCAGGTACTATGCTTGGGGTTGTTCCTCAATTTCTGAAAAAACAAATGACCTAAACTTTCGGTTTGACTATCTAAATCACCATTTCTGGTTGTTGTGAGAAGAGAGAGGAAATTGTAACTTGGCAATATTGGTGAAATTCCTACCTGCTGGAGGGCAGAACATTTTTTTCAGGGTGATACGTAAGTCAGACACCCTGCTAGTATCTGATAATGTAAACAATGGGTGATTTTTTTTTTTAACTTGCTACTTTGCAAGGTCAATGTTCCTAGGTGCTGATGTTCTCAAAGATAGGGTCATTTACTACACTGGAATACTGAAATTGTCTCCTGTAGTCTTTTAGCTCATGGGCTTCGTTTGTGATCAGTCAGTCTTTTCCCTGATACCTGTTTCTGATAGAAAGGAAACACAGAGTAGGAATGTAACTGAAAACTTACTACGTTACTATAAATAGTAACAGTGAGTGCAAGTTATATTTCTGACTTTATTTCCTTCCACTCTGCATGTTGCTTCATTCAGTGCTTATAATTTCACAGTCTTTCTTATGGGTCTTTCTCACCAAGTCAGAGAGTGATATCCCCATCATTCTGCGACATTGCACCCACCTGTATTACAGTCTTGTCACAGCCTCTGTATACATTTCCTCATCATGGTCCATACTACCATGCTTTCTAAAACATTATGTTACTGAAGTATTAATCTAAAAGGGATGTTTAAGATGTGCTGCTTCTTTCTTTCAGTAGACTTCCTCTGACAGTGATACCATGCAGTGGCAGCCCACTCTTAAGAGCACTTGTTCTCATAGAACAGGATTTATTCCTGGATTGGTGAAGGCTTGGTTGTAAAAAATAATGTTGAATTGGAATCAGATTAGGAACAGGAATCGGAATCTACCCTTCCTAAGTCCAACTGTGTACATTAATTGCTTGAACTACAGACTTAGCTTGTTCTCTTGCTGGTGTAAATGGTGTATAATTATTCCACGCAAAGCAGAACAGCTTGAAAAGGAAAGTCACACCATAGTATATTGTACCATCTGTTACACAGAGAACCCACCTGGGGTTATAAATAGAAATTTACCTCCCCCTAGGTCTTCCTGAAAGAGTCCTGTAGCCACTGGCTGTAGCATTGAAATGGGGACTGTCTTGCCCTCCAATGCTTTGTTTTGAGAAGTGAATGACATAGCTCTCTCAACTCAAAGTTCTAGGAAATCCTGTCATTGGTGATGAATCCAGCTTGTGCCACGGCACTGCAGCTTGTTGCTTCTGTAATGCTGTGAAGACAGCCATTCATGGGGGTGTCTGTGGACCAGGTCACTGAACTCATCATGGTTAAAAACGGGCCTGGAAGAAAAGGCACAACATGACAAATAGTTGGCATCACTGGAAGAGCAGTCTGTTGAGAGCGAGGAGCAGGGGAAGAGAGACGAGAACGGGTATGAGTGAATTTCTGAAACCAGTTTCTTTGCTGAAGTCTGTCTTTTCTGGAGTTATGGTTGAAAACTATGAGGGGATTCAGGACGGTGATAAATGTCTCCTTGCAACACAGAGTAAGGGCCTCTGATTTTGAGGGAATGGTGTCTTAATACTTTCCTGTTTCTTCCAGCCACAGTGATTCTTTGCTTGTGCACTTGCTGTTTTGAAATTCGCTCTTAGGGTGTGAGATGTACACCCATGTATCTTACAAATAGCTCACAGACTTATGGATTCTTTTGTACGTCAAGTCACCCAGAAGTTAGGCAGCAGCTCTGCCCCATGGAGGAACGTTTGGAATGTTAAGGGACTTAATGTTTCCACTGCTGCAGCTGTTTACTGTACCACATTGCTGAGACCCTGAGCGGTTATGTTTGGCATAGTGTGGAAAATGCCAGTGACTATAACAGCCTTGTCTACATTATGGCATCCAAAATCATAAATATGACGCTTCATTATTACACAGCTGGAAACTTTTTGAAAATTACAGAAATCATGAAACTGCTAAAAACACAAAGCAGCCCAGTGTTTTAATCTGGTAGTAAGAAAGGTGCTCTCATTTTGGTGAGAAAATGTTAGCTTGTTGCTCCTGGTCGACCTGATATGAGTTGTGTCAGTAGACTGTTTAAATGCTGCAAAATGTCTTAGCACATTATACTATTAGTCATGATTGCATTGTAATTGAACTACCCATATACTAGGGACTTCTCTCTTTGTCCAGCACTCTGCTATGAAATGTCAATTTGTAGCTTATCTAACTCCAGTCTCCTAAGATGAAATACTGTATGTTGTTTCTGCACCCCGAAACAACCATTTTGGTTATTGGATAAAAAATTGTTCAGTGTTTTTAATTATTCAAGCACGAGTAAGTGATGCTTTTATTTGAGGTTTCTTAGGTTAGTGTGCATTTGAATATGTGCAATATGTCCATAGCTATGTGCTTAATGTAGGTCAAAAAAAAATACTTCCCTTCATTTGAAGATACTTGATTTGATGGAGAAAGAGCTGTGAGCTGTGTACTATATAACTTCTGTAGTGAGGTTTATGTGCTTTTACCTTGTTTCACAGCAGCTTCAATCCAGCTCCTATTGATTTTACTGGGAAGAGAATTTTAACATCATCCTGTTGTTTGGTCACTATATTAAAAATGAAAAGAGAATAGGGCTATATCCAGTTGTAAATGCATCTACTTTCTTTGTAAGAAATCTTAAAGATTGTATTTATGTTGGTGTCTGGTATAGGCAGATAAGCAATCACAGCAGGAATTGCAAATGCAGAAGCAATGAAGTCAAGTTAGTACAAAGTTTGTTGTTCAAGTTCCTTCATGAACAAATGTGCTGTCCGTGTTTAAATGAATAAAAGATTTAAAATAAATAGAGGTGCAAACAGTAACTTTTAAATATCATAGTGTTGTACTTTCACCTTGTCCAAAATAATTGTAGAAGTTCCTAGGAATTGTGGGGACGAGGGAAAGTAAAAACAGTGAAAATAATTGCCCATGTTCTGAATACCAGTCTTGTTTTCAGTAATGTTTGTAGTATTTTTCCTAGATGGGAGCTGCAGGTGCAAGGAAATTACTTCAGATGTGAAACATTAATCAGTTTGCCTTTTTCCTTCATTTTGATTGCGTGCTCACTATGTTTTTAATAGTAGTTTTTGTTTATTTTAGTTGAGTTAGCAACAGACGAGTAAAACAAGTCTGGAATCTTTGAGAAGGATTTAAAAAAAATCTTCCATTTTTCTTTCTGTGAGAGTATTCACTTAGTAAGTGCTTTGAATGAACTCTTTAAGTAATGAATGGAGTGCTACTGACTATAAATAAATAGAAAGGAGTGCAAGTTGCTGATATTCCTAACACAGTTAAAGCTGTTGTTCATTTTGATATTGAAATAAGAACATCTTGGGAATTGAATTGTTTGCGGACTTTAATTTTCATGTAGTTCTGTCTGCTATAATAATAACTGAAGGACTGTAGTGTTCATCCATCTGATAGAGTTATAATTCTCTATAGTGAAATTTAAGTTAAGGAGGCAGCACTTCAAAAAATCATAATTTATGCTATTCTTAGAAGTTTTAAAGGCAAATGTGTGGATCCAGACCCACTGTGTATGTACCTATAATAACACGTTTCTGCACACCGATTTGCATATGCACATATGATTATCATGATTTTATAAAATTGGTATCTGTGCACACAAATCGCCATTCAACTATCTGTTAGCCTGTAGAACTCTTGTAACTAGAATTGGAAGTCTAAGCATGCAGTGTGCATGTTATTTTGATGTTTCAACCTCTAGAATCTTTTATTTAGATAAAAGTTTAACTAAAAATTTGTCTCTGCAGTTTGGCCCCAGCTGCTCCATGCTTACTGACCTGTGAGCTTGAGCGAACAGCTGTTGACATCAGTGGGGTATGGTGTGGACTCTGGCACTGTCCCATTCACAGCAGCCTCTAGGAGAGGAGTCTTTGCTTTCTACACTCTCATGTGCTTGGAAAACAGAAATAGATGGGTCATTTTTACTCAGATTAAGTTAGTTTCCTGTTCCAATTCTTGCATAAATGAACATATTCCTACTTTTTTGTTAGCTGTGCACCACGCAGCCTTCATTCACTTTCGTTATATGTATGCATTATGGGACAACCTTTAATTATTACATGATTACTGTTCTTTTTTTTTTTTTTTCCCCAAAGACCTTTCCCTCATTTATGTGGAATAGGTGTTGCTCTCATATGAAAGAGCTGCTTGGTATTTCATTCTCTGTTCATTGTTCATAGGCACTTTATTTACCATGCAGTATGCTTTTCTTTCTGTTCAACTTTTTAAGTTCTCACAAGCGTAAGGCAATAAAAAAAGACTGCTTCACTAGGTCAGATATTTTAACCTGAGATTAACTGTGTTTAAAATGCTTATGTATGTGACAACTGATTAATGTATGAATCAGTTAATTGCACTGCATATTGTGACAACCCATTGTGTTCATATATAAAAATCTGACTAGCGTTAGGCCATATATCTGTTTCAGTACCAGTATCTTGAAAGAAGGAACATATGAAATATTGTGCTTGAAGTATAAGTAAGACTAGATTAGGAAAAGTCATTAACATGGTAACATGGTAAAAGGCAAGATTTTTTTTGGTGAAAAAACTTTCTATTTCTTTTTTCTGATAAACTTTTTTCAAAATTACCTAAGATAAAAATGTGTATTTTAAAGGACAGAGAGATCAGAATGAAGTAAGGCTAGAAATGGAACTGGAGAAGAAAGTAGAGAGTAGTGAAGTTATGAGGAACCCAGATGTTTTATAATCATGTAAAATACAGATGAGTGATTAAAAAGTCAGTTAATGTGTCACACATTTTAATGTCCAACAGTATAGTTGTATTAAAAAAACAAGTATCTTTTGGCATTATTTATCTCAAGTACAAAGATCTTAAAAAAAGCAGTAAGTTTTACTCATATAATTGTCTTCTATCAGGGAAGTTACCCATAGATGTGAAAATGTCTTGGACCTTTCTGATAGAGTACACAAGTGCTTCCCATAGCTGCTGAACTTACTAAGTCTTGAGCCTCAGTCTTCAGTATCTTTTTGCATTTCCACTTCTGTTACAGTAGTCTTTCACTCCTCTGCTGATCTAAAGTTTTTTTATTTGCTTAGCTTCCATTTAGTGTCTTTCAAGCTTAAAATTACATGTAGCTTGTTATGCAATAGCATTTGATAGGTAAAAAGATAAATTTTTTAATTCTGACTAGAGCAAACTGACAAGGGAGCAGTTGCAAAGCTTGTGGCTTTTATTAGTGCTGAATCACAGCTCCACCTTTTGTTTGATATAGTGAGTTGTATTTTAAATAATCAGAGTCAAATGCATCTTACATAAAATTTTCTGCTGGATAGTCTTAAACGGAAGTCCAAAGAATGATGTATGTCAGTATGTAGAACCATTGATACATAACAGATCTAATTCCTCATCTTTTTCTTAGGTATATATGTGTGTTCTTACGTGTTTATCCATGTAAATAGAAGGAATCTGTGTTTAATTCAAATTTTTAGGCAGTGGTATATTTAGTATCTTTAGTGGACAGTGAGAATTTGTGTAACATACAAAGAAATTAAAACATTTCAAGTGCATTTGAGACAACATAGGCTCTGGTATCAAAGTGTTAGGAGAAGGCATGTTCAAGCTACATGCGTTTACTTCCCTGCCTGCGGTCTAGTTTGAACCTTCCTGTCAATAAGGTAAGGAGGAATGCCAATGCTTTGTTCAGTGAATTAAGTGACAGTCAACATACTTTTTCCAACTTATCTGGTCCCTGAATGGACTTACCTGCTCTGAGGTATTTCGACATGTATGAAGAGGTTTTTTGCAAAAGACCTGGGTCTCTGGCAGAAACCCTTTTAGAAATATAGCTGGAGTGATTTAAGACTTGCTTCCCTTATTTATTCATACTGTACCTAAGAGGACACATTCAGTCTTGTTAGTATGGACAGCTTGCTAAGATTGGTTTGTGTGAAAGCACATTTACAAACTGCATAATTGATAGGGATAGTTTAACTTTGAGTGGGTAATTTCCATAAGGAATTGGATGTAAGTGCATTTGGACTTTATTTGTTGCCAACTGAACGTCCTTTTAGATGTATCACTTTTAGTCATGAAATCTCCGTTGCTTTTATGCACCCCATTTATATTTCAGTTAGAGAATTTAACTGAAAGTATCTGTTGGTCATGGCATACTTGAAATATCTAGATTTGAGTTTTTCATAAAGAGAATATAATTTGTCTTTTAATATTTAGTGTTCTTTATTTAATATCAACATGTGTGATCAGAGAGAGGTGCCTGTCTGGTGCCCCAAAACAGTTCAAGAGTAGAAACATACTGGTCATTTCTCAAGATAAGAATTGGAGTAATAATATAGCATCTTTAGTAAGAAATAAAAGGTCTTCTAAACCCAGATCTGTCTAGTTACTGCTTCAAGTAGCTTTCAGTCCTAGGGTTCTCAAAATTACCTCTCTCAACCTACTTCTCAGTCATTGGGTCCCCACTCTTCTTTGCCTTTGACTCAGACATGCTACAGGCATTAATGGTGCAAAGAAAACTTCCCTTGATCTCAATTCACAGTCTGTATCCAGATTTGATCTGCTCAGCAGAAGCCCAGAGTTGCAGTTGTGATTAAAATTGTTGGCTTCAGTCTGGACTATGGTGAGAGCAGACAAAAGTCTTTAGGGAATTCAATTATGAGGGTCTAGCAAATTCTTAGCGAACATGTGTGAACTCATTTTTCAAAGGCCTTTTCGGTTTGGCCAAATGTCAATACAATTCCACAAACTGTAAAATAACAGTTGCTGTATATAGGGAAAAGTTGTTTTCTAGCCTCTGGGTTTCCAGCCAGGGAAGAACAACAGGAGTATGCAGGGAAGCGAGATTATTTAATAATAGGAATATAAGCCAGTTTGTTAATAATGCAGCACTGTGGTGGCATGTGATTTCTAACTCATACTTTCTTTCTGGCTTCACTGAATTACTTGCAACAAAGACCAAACTATAATTTGTTTTATGATCTGACTCAGCATTTATTTATGATTATCCTGGTCACCCACAAGTCACTACATCCAAATGTAAGGTCACTAGAACCTCTTAAAGAGATGGCATCAAAGCTTAAAAACCCTGACATTATCCCCTAACTTTTCCCTTGGACACTTCTGAACCATTTCATCTGGGGAGGAAGAAAGAAATAGCCTGAGGATAAAATTTCACTCCAGATGGTTAAAGTTTGGCAAAATTATAAGTAACTGAAAAGTCAGACCTGTAATGGGATGTGTCATGCAGAGTTGATAACAGGCAAATGTTAAAAGCCATGCAAATATGAGGTAAGTGGTAATTTGTTTTGCTACTGTGTTCTGAAGCATCAAAATAGAAGCAGTTAAAATAAGATAAAATAGATTAATCCTAATTTTAATAAAGTGTGTAGAATGATGATTACTGCCTTATTCTTAATAGATATTTGGAAAAATGAAGATAGCTTTAATCACAAAGGAGATGTTTAATTTCATAGCATAATATAGAAAATATAAAAACACTTCTAATACCAGAGGTACCTTCAAGTATACAGTGGGATTGATTATAGAAAGTTGATTATAAAAGGTTGATGCAATCCAATCAGGGAATCTCACTGCATTAATGTATACAGAGACAGTGCAAATAGTGTGAAGGATGACCACTTCAGTACTACTTTTCACACACTTTCCAAACAACTCTAATGATGATCTTTTCATATTCTTTACTTCCTTGTAAGCTTACTCTGTACATCCAGCAAAGCTTCCACAAGTGGAAGGAGACAGTAGTTCTCTGTTTTCATAGAGAATAATGGTTCAGAACTGCAAGTAGTAGTACGAAATAAGGGGATTTCACACTTCATTATCATGCCAGCAATACACTGTAGTTAGGACAGAACGACTTCTGGCACAGTTAATGATGGCATTCTTGCCACAGCAACACTGAGCCCAGCGCTGTGTAATTTACCTTTTGTCGGAAGGAAATTTTGCAGCTACTGCAACATAGCCTGAATCTCACTTGTAATTTAAAGGTGGAAGGCTTAACTGTGTTACCAGTAGTTTCAATTGTACAATCACTCTTTCTTTGATTCCCTAACAATGCCATAATCAGACGGAAGAAACAGAATCTTTTGTTGAATGCCATGGCAGTCCCTAAATAAAAGTATTCTGCTGTTTAGTAAACATTCTTCAAGACCTTAGAGAGCAAGTACTTGCAATCAGAAGTCAGCCTGCCTTCATATATTGCAGTGAGGAACATCATTAGCCTATGAAACTTATCTCTACAAAGATTAGTATTAATAAAGTGGATGTATTGCTTTAAGGAATAGCATATAAATGCATAATTCATATTAATAAATCCTCTTCTTATGAGATTGTTCAGAGGAGTGCATTGTGTCAAGGTGATTGACATTAAAATTAGGTCCTGTGTAGTGTGGGATGCCAGAGTAACTTTCTAAATAGGGTTTATCATACTGTTATAAGTGAGGATGATAGTAATGCTGTTCTACTGGCATTGCACCTTCTCTGTAAGTCCATGAAATAAGTTCTAGCTACCTTTTCTTTGAAGAATTTACTCCTTAGTTGGTGTGGTTGGCAGAAACATTATGAGTTTTGTCATGGAATAATGAGTAGGTGTGATCTTCCAATCAGGTATGTGCATTAAGGAAAAAAAAAAAAAGCCTTATGTGGTTATATAATTAAAGACAGCGTGATAACATAAGCACAACGGAGGGAATGTAAACACGCTTAATTCTGATGTTTCTTAGCCTTTGAGTATGTGACTCTGGAGCCTTTAACAGTTTTAAATATAGTTTGTGTGTGTGTATTATAGATTAAATAAAAGTGGGAATGTGGGATTGTGTTAAAATAGTCAGCAGGCTTTTCAAGCCTATTTTCTTTCAATATTGACACTTTTTGCTTGAGTGGGTTGGAAAACTGACAAACATAATGTATGTTGTATAAATAACAGAGCAGTATATCACCCTAGTGGATATATAAACTTCTTTCTTATCATTCTGTTATCTGCAGTCTTTGTAAATCCATTGCTTACTAGCAATGCAAACACAGTTATGTCTTCATAAACATACTAACTGTGGTACTTTGTTCGTTTTCCAGGATTTTCTTTGTATGCTGTTGGAAGACATCCCTGAACAAAAAGAGTAAGTGAGAACCAGGCTAGAAGAGTCAAAGAAGAAAGTAGAAATAAGATTAAAATATCAGCTGTGCTAGCCAGAAACAGTAGGATTTCATTTATTGTTCTGCTTGTTTTTTTCAAACGTGTGTGTGTATCTCTTTCTGAAAATTCTCAGACATATCTACACAAAAAATGAGACTTGCTGTGTCACGGTTATCCCATGCTCCGCCCAAGCAGTGCCTTTAACTTGCATGTTAGGGCAGCAGTAGAGGTCCCGTGTTCACTATGTGATCTGAAGTGCCAGGCGCAGCTGCCTCCTCAGATTAATCTGTGATCCTCCTGCCAGCTGCTTTTGGCACATGGCACCCTAGAGCAAGGAGGCCAGAGCTTTGCCATGGATCTGTCTGGGAAACCAGAGAAGATGGATTTTCCCCAACCAGTAGTCTGGTACCATCCCCACCCTGTCACACAGTGTGCCACATGGGGAAGGATGGAAAATGCTAACAGAAATCCAGTGTTAATTGCCTGACATGTCCTTCAAAATCCTGCTGTATGTGACTGGGACTGGCTGAAGATGGTACAGCTAGTCTTTAGCAGAGCTTTGAATCCATCCTGGCTTATCTGGTTGTTTTTTCTGTGCTACTACAGACTGTGCTACAAATACAGATACTTTTGTAGTGGAGCTTTACATATTACAGTTTTTAAAAATAATGTATTCACTTGAAAAATGCAGTTTTGGGGAGCAGGATTCCAAAAGTTTTCTTAAATCTGAGTGAGTAGTTTGGAAAAAAAAAGGAGAGAAGATATTCATAGAAGTCAAATGTGTTGAGTTTTTCAGTAAAACACTTCTGTTCTTAGGGGGTGAGGGACAGAGAAGCTAGTTATCATTGAGATAATGTGTTTTGTGTCATCTTGAGTTTAGTTTGGGTGGTGTTACATTTTCCAGTGATGTAGCACAGGATGATTTTTTTTTTATATCACTGGATATGTGTTTCCAGCCCAACTATAATCAGGAATATTAAATGGAATGCATGGGAAAGTGAATTATTTAATGGCATGATTATAAATTGATTTGTTATTAAAATCTGTTTTCCTTCCTTTTTTCACTTGTGCTTCTTTGAAGTCCAAACCCAGTGCAAAATGTTATTTGAATAAGCATCCGATTTTCAGGCTAGAAACATGCCAAAAAATTTAAACTTTCAGTGAGACTAATGCAAAAGAATTATGTCTCTATTTGCATTGCATCATACTCCAGAATGTATGGACAAAATTTCAGACCTATGGTAATTCATTTTACAATCAGACATATAGTATATCTGAACTTAGCTACTGCCAAAATTACTTTGGGTGCAGTTATCTACAGCAATGCCAAGAATAAAAGAACATCTGGATATACAGAAGGCCTTTATTTCTCATCTGCTACAAAGATGTTTTTTGATCCTTGAATGTATTCTGTTGCTACTACACAAATACTAGCCTGAGTTAAAAGCAAAGGGAGGAAAGATAAAAATGGAATCTTTTTAGAGATCATCTGCTTATGAGTGCTTTTTTGCACAAAGTTTCAGTCATAGGAATGAAATGCATTTCAAGATTAGAGCAACAAAATTCTTTGTAGTACACAAAAACTCCCAGATGTGTGCAATTCTACCAAGTAAAAATTTAATGTTAAAACTAAATACTTCTTACTTGAACAACATTAAACATTCCAATGTACTGAAGTTTGTAATGGAGGGTGGACTTAATCATAAAAAAAAAAAAGAAAAAAACCAAAATTAGTAGTAGAGAATCAAGCTAAATCGTGCCCTCAGCTGTGGCAACAGAGGCAAACTAGTGTAGTTAGGAGTACAGTTTGGCTTATGGGAGGCTTTTGTAATGAGAACAGGATTAACATTGGCAGAAAGCAATCATACAACAGCGTGGAAATTTTCTGTAACTATTATGTTGGCGTAATGCAACGTTAGTTTTCTGCTATTGGATGCAGCAGACTGTATCTAAAAGACTCTCTCACTCTTCCAGTACTTAATTTCTTTAGTTTTTAGTTACAGGAGATTTTTTAATACATTCCCAGCGATGAGCAGTTCCAAGATACAGACGTAACTTCATAACTAGCAGTCATTGATTTTTGCTGCCTTCTGTACTCAGGAGAGGAGGATTATATGCCTAGTTTATAGGGCTACTTCACTTCCTGCTCTGACTCAATTTTTATGGCATGTTAGTGGTAGGAATCCATTCTCCAAGGCAGGATCCTCTTGTTTCTGGACTGTGGCTGAATACTGACATCAGACAGGCCTAGCAGTACCTTCTGGTCCTTTAGAATTTCCTAACTTGCCCTTAAGGCAGATTACTTCTGTGTGTGAAGGGCTAATGTCAAGAAGGACAAACAAATATCTATCATTATCATTCAAAGCCTTTTAAAATATAACATGCACTGGCTATAGCCTCACGTTAGCTTGCCTTTCTATAGAAAATCTGCAATACATCCCCCCTGTAACTGAGGCATCTTATTTCCTCATACATGATTTGAAACTTCACTACATTAAAAAACCCCAGACTAAACCAAACAACAACAAGAACCCCTCTTATGTGTTTGTATATCACGGTGCACTGGATGTGATAGAACTCCCAGTGGCTCCGTTCTCCCCAAGGCTTACACCCATAGTCTTTACTGTAAATTGATCTTCTCCACATCTGCCCAACACGTGAGCCTTGCAAAGGCTCAATGTTTTTAACGCCCTGTAATAGAGGGTGAGTTTCACCAGCCTTAGATAAATCAAGAGCTCCAGCTGCTTGTGCTTTTTACAACTGCAGATTTTTTTGAGGTCAGTTCTGTTCCTTGGGGTTTTCTGGTAGTATTTTTTATTTAATTTCATTCAATAAAATAAATAAGTGTACTAATAAAACTATGGTTTTAATAATACACGATAGACAAAGGAAGGCTTGTGTTACAGCTCTGCTATTTGTACTGTTAATAACACAGGCTTACTAACCACATTCCTTCAATGTCTTCATAAATTGTCAGTTAAGTACTAAATAAATGTTAAAATAATGCTGTAATGTCAAACTAGTCAGCTATACAGGTATATGTCTCCTTCTTTCATACTTGCTTTCTTCGTTACTCACATTGTCATGAATGTGTTGATTTTGATTGAGACAAACAGCAGGTATGCACCCAACTCCCAAAGCAAATCATTGGGAAAAATTTTTTCCAGTGTTTTAATTCCTCTGTTTTTTTGGTAAGCCAAAATATATATGCTGGACAAAAACCAAAGAAAAATCTTATCTGCAGGAAGCTATGGCTAGCTGACAGAATCACTAATCAGTCACTGTCTTTGATTTGCTCTAACTGTGCCTCCATTTTTAACTGGAATGGCTTACTTTGAAAATGACTGATGTGTTTGAATGTATATATCCAGATGAAGCAAATATGCTTGTTGAAGAATTTTCAGTTGGATATGGCATACTTTCTATCTTTCTTAAAAAAAAAAAGTTGCAACTTTGATGTGCACTGTTTATTTGCTGCAGCTTCTTATTCTAAAAGTGATTTCTCCTCCTTGACTGAGGAATTAAGTGGGTTTATGTTAAAGTTTTTAGAGTGCCTTCAGGCCTTGTGCAATGAAACCTTGATATATAGACATCTTTTATAATGCTAATTTTCAAATTGTTATTAATGTTAATATTTTTCAGAGCTTGCTCTGAAGCATTGAATCTGGCCATGAACTGTATGTATGTATGTTAGGAGATCATTCGTAGGCTGATCAGCTTACCTTCTAAATACACAAGGGATGAGAAAATGGATGTACTAGCATTCTCATTTTACAGTAGGAAACTGTAGTACAAAGCAATTGAAGAACCTGCCCAGCCTTGTAAGAACTCTGTTATAGTGCTTATCAGTTGAACTCAGATCCCACAGTCCAATATAGTACCTTAACCAGAAGGCCATTCAGGAGATCCCACACATAGCAGATTTAAGTCCTTACAGATGCTTAACTGCAACATAAGCAGGTGGTAAGTGCCCTTTCTGAATATGGATGCTTTACTGAACTGCAGCCTCTATAAATATCAAACCCTATGTCCTTTCTCTAGGACATTTGTTTTGAAACAGCAATCTCTTTGTGACCTATTTTTTGGGCTTGATCTGAAGCCCAGCAAGTTAGTGGAAACCTTTCCAAGGACTTCACCGTTCTTCAGTATTGAGTCTCAACACATTCAGAGTAGATCTTTGCAATAGCCTGCATATTACTAATATACTTGGAAAAAAAATAGTGAATGTCTGTAAAATACTAAAACAAGTTGCTTTTTTTTTTGATGGCTGCCAATAAGAATGTCCTAAGTTGGAAAGAAAAAAGGTGGGTAAAAGTACAAAGAAGACTGCATATGGTCATATGATAGGTGTTTCGCTGAAACTGAAGGTGCTGCAGGCAGCGTTGTTGTCTTTGCCCTTGAGGAAAATGTCAAAGTTTCAGGAGAGGCTGAGCAACTTACAAGTGCTGTTTCTGCCTGGGTTAAAGTGGTATCAGAACAGTGCAATTCCCTTCCGTGTCATAAGCACATTGCAAAGCCAGTGTTTTGAAATTAGCTGTTGTTGGCTTAGAAAGAAAGAGAGGGTATATTAAACAAAGGCACTACATAACACATGTAGTGTTATTATTTTGCATAGATTTTTTTTTTCCTGAGGAAATCTTGCACTTCAAATTAAGCTTAGTTTCTGGGGCAAAAAATAAAAGGACAAACTGGCATTGTGAGGCTGTGTTTCTTATCCCTAGGTAAGACAAATTAAATGCACAAATGCGGTATTTTTCCCTAGCTGCTAGCTCTGCTTCAGCATTGGAACACTAAGCTGTATTGGTTTTGATTCATGCAGTAACAAAAAAAAATTGTTTAATTCTGATTATGCTGCTTGAGACAGAATTAATGGTATGATCCACCTGATCTACCTTTGACTATATAAAATTTGGGTGTCCAGTTTTAAGCTAGTCCTGTATGTGCTCTCTGTAGTAACCAGACAGAAATAAGAACTCAAGAAAAAATGTCATCTTATCCCAAGGAAGGTGAATTGACTGACTGTTTAGAGATACTTCTCTTTCTCTCCATTCCCTGTGGAAGGGACTCAGCTAACTAACTTAGACTAGACACCAATTTTTAGAGCACTGTAGTTAGGTAAAGGTAATTATAGCCTGAAGGATCTGGCATTCAAATGCTCTAAATTTAATAAATTTGCACAACTAACAAGGTACTACTAAAACCTGACCAAATCTGGATACTTAGAAATTTATTTGAATGTAGAACATTACCCCATTACACGCATGGTGTATATGTTCAGTTATATGTAGAAAATCAATTTCCATAGTGATCAGACATGCAAAATGGTGATTTCCTGAAAATTTAGAATCCTGGCCATGTAGAAATGCTTCTGCATGACTGCTGCAATTATTTGAACCACATGATCAGAAGGAATTTTTTTTTTTTCTGTGACAGTCTACGATTTCCTAATGTTATAAGAGATATTTTGACATTTCAGATTTAGTGATTGGGAAGATTGCTTTGTCTCTGTGGGGTTTATTCTCCCTTCTGGGACTTTTATAGTCACCTCAGCCAGGCTGATATGTCATCTCTTACTTGTAAAGACACTGTTGAAGTAAAGTTTGGACCTAAATTGCATGAACTATCAAAATTCATTAGCAGCAGCAAACAGGCTAGTGCTGTTTCCACATTAAGCCTCCTTGGCCTGCACCATAAGATATGACTGATCAAAAACTGAAGAAAACTATTAATAGCAAATGAAAGCAAGTATAAATGGCTTTATTGTCATTGTAATTTGAATGTTCTTTTTCTCTAATCTGTAGCCTCTTCCGATTTTCAGTATGATGCTGTAGCCCATGTATGCAAGCATATCTTAGTAGCTGAATGACGTAGTGCAGCATTTGTAAAGCAAAACTTTCTTATGTTTAAGGTACCTGGTAGCAGTTTTTGCCTTTGTTACAAAATTTCTGTCTACGTTGGACAAACTTATTAAGACCAGATGGCTTACTTTTTGCATATACTGTTGAACAATTACTCAATGAGAAGCCAGCTGACTGTATTTTGATCAGATTCTCCCACCCCTAACTCACATTGGCAGAATTTTATTCTGTTAGGTAGACCTGCTTGTTTTAATGGACCTCCTTCAGAATACTGCGCAGTGTGAGTAGGGATGGCAGATCTCCCAGCACAATGGTGTAGAGTGGAGGCAGTAGCTGCTAATTCTACCTCAAAGTAATGCTAACACATAGTTCTGCCTGGAGACAGAGGGTAAATTTTTCATCTTGGATTCAACAAGGATAAGAATGTCTAACTTGGGATATAAGCCATGCTGTTGTTACACGTATTAATATCAATAAATTAAATCTTTGGTCATTCCAAATAAAACTAGCCAAGTTAAAAAAATGTGATAACTATGATCAGTAAACACACAGAAATTTTTAGTCTCTGAATGTGTTCCAGGGTCATCCGCTAACATATTGCTTGACTGCTTTTGAGACTCCATAAGCTCTCTAAGCCTCAGTTTTCCTACTTGCATGTCAGGCATAACAGTGATTGATCTCTCTCCCATTGGCACAGTGAAAGTTAATATTTAAAGGTGTTTAAAAATTGTTCAGTAAAAATTACTGATGTATGCATTACAAATCCTTCTTAGTCACTGATACAGTCCATAAATAAACATCCTTAAGGGTCAGAACTTGGAGCACAGCTTTGTCAGGGGTTGGGGGAAAAAAAAGGCTTCTTTGTCATGTAATTCAAATAAAAATTGTATTGGGTTGCTTGCCTTCCTGCTTCAGAGCTTCTAAATGGCTGTTCTTTTCATGAATGATTTGTTGGTTAGGGGTCTACATTGCACATGTGAAGGTAGCTGCAAGTATTAGAATGAGTCTTGCCAAGGCATTACCATGCACAGGACCATGCATGTCTATTCTGCTTCTCAGAATATTTACATTCATTGAGGGCTTACTCAGGTTTCTTTTTCAGTATTAGCACACTGCATGGACAGTGTGATTTTATTTTTTTTTTTTTAAATTGGCTTCCCTGCAAGTTGGGAAGACTTCAACCAGAGTTGAAGTAAATGCAACAGAAGTTGCCTACAAAAGTAAAAGGAGAAATATAATTTCTGAATTTGCAAATACTTATGCATGTGGTTATTTCAGTCTCAGACAGCTTGATCATAACAAACTATTTCCTTTTGTTGGGGATCCAGACTATTCTGTGACTTCACTGTAAATGTTATCAGGATAGAAAGAAAGTGCAGAAAAGATGAAACTGAAATATATTAGATACTTGGTAACTTTGAGGATTAATACCCATGACTGTCTTTTAAAACCCAAAAGGAAGTTTGTATTTAATTTCATTTTCTTTGGTATTTTATCTTTACATTTAGGCTGCTTCTGTAATAAACAGAACTGGTTTTGAATGTTCCCTGCCTAAATTTACTTGCCTGTGATTTTTTTTTCTGTAAAAGAAACAAAAATCCACTCAACAAGAAGTAGAGCACCTGTTCGTACTTTACATGTTTCATAAATGCAGTTTACCATCTTACACTTTCTCTGTCAATCTTCATAAGCACTGAATTTATCATTTGAGTTTTAAGCATACAAAACCTGATCTGTTTTTAATTTGCTCATATAATCTCTGATAGTATTATTAATTAAAAAGCCAGGAATGTGGTACTACTGCAGTACAACCAATACTTGGACTTCAGGGCTTTGCTCAGCTTCTAAAGGGTTAATTTTCATGTGGAAAAGTGGTATTTTTGTGTGTGTCTTCTAATTTTATTTTTTTTTTTTTAAAGATCCGGATTAACTGTAGAAAGTATCTTCAAGAATTGGCTTGACACTTCAGGAATACCAAAGGTAAATATAAAATACCAGTTCCCAATTCTTTCTGGAGTCTTGCATTTCTCACTACATTGCATGTTATTTAAATCATTACCTGTCTTATAACAGGTATGGTTTTAAATAAACAGTTTTGATGATGACTGCTTTCCAAATCTTTATATGGGTCTAGCTTTTATCAGTTGCAGGCTTTTGCTTCCACCGTCGTCTCAACAAACCTGCCAAAGGGCAAACTTATCCTCTTGCTTAATATTGTAGTCACATGGAAATATGCTTTACAGTATTGTTGTGGACTCTACTAAATGTAAGGAGCATTGTTCACAGTTGTCAGTATATTAATTACTTAAAAGCCATACTGACAGCAGTAACTAAATGTTAAATTATTCATACTTTGATATTTTGTGAATATTGTGACTTGCTCAAGAATCTGCTGCATGGGTAACATACTTCATTGGTGTTCCAGTTCTGTTCAGTTGAGACTGAGCATCATTTTCTGCTTTTAATACTAAAAGCTTTTAGTATTAATGTTTTAAATTCTGTGAACTGAAAATGCTTAGTTGTGTCTGTGCTATGTGAAGTCTCTTAGTATTCATTTTGGTCCAAAACTGGGTTTAGCTGAAGAAAGATATCTCTGTATAAATATTCCTAAAAAACAGATTTATACAAAGTATGGTTTTATTACACACTTGGGGCTTAATTTCTAACTGATTTCCCCAAAGCTGGCATCCCCTAGGGTGCTTGGGTTTTGTCTTACCTGATGCTTGCATTTGTTTCCACTTCGCATTAGCATTTAAATTAAAAAAAACTTTAAGAGTTGGAATGATAAGTCCTGGTTTGTATCTGCAAAAGTGAAGGTACTTAGGCAGCATGACTGAGGCTCTGAGGAGTGAGCATGTTTGCAAGCAGAATTGCCAAAATAGCTGGAGAGCTCAAAATGATGAGCAGTGGCCACTGAACCTGAGCTGTACCCTAACACTGTGGCTGAGCTCTTCCCTTGAAAGCCTTAGAGGTGTGCGTGTCCACTGGTCTCTGTATGATGTAGAAGGCTCTTTGGGAAGTTTTGCCCTGAGATAAAAATGTTCAAATACTAATATTTGAAGATGCTATAAAATCAAGGTGGAGGGGTTTTTTTTGCTGTAATATTATTGAAAATAAAATTAGTTTTAATTAGAAGGGAGGAAAGGAAGGGACAGTAAGTATCATAATGCATCCTGATGTTCAGTCATTTTTTGAAAAAGGACCTTGATTTTAATGTTTTGATCAAGGTTTTGTTCCTGTTAGAAAATTCAGTACATTGTAGAACAGCTGCTTCAAGTATAGGGGAGAAATTGATGTTGCATAGCTGAGGTTGTAAGATGCTGAACTGGCTTCTGAAATGAAGACTTTTCTGGCATTCTACTTACAAGTTTTCCTTTGGGGATGTGCCTTATTAGTGTCCACAATCAACTCTAAAATCACAAATAAGGAAGATGGGAGCAGACTAAAGAATTGAAAATGGTTTTGATTAATGTGAAAACTGAACTCTGTTTTCCTGAGTGTGTTCTGTAAGTTGTTCAGAATGAATAGTAAGTAGTTTCATTATACCCTGCGAGTATGTATTGTTGCGTAAGCAAAACATGTAGCAAAAATATTTCCATATCCAGCAGACTTGTAATCATTGTAAATTTTCTTTAAAGACCAAAGAGATTTCCCTGGTAGTTTGGCTGTTTCGTAAAAACAACTTCAACAGAAATGGTACTGATTTAGTATTCTGGTTCTTCTGAGAATCAGCATGCTGACCTCTTCCTTCTGTCTTTCTCTTCCCACAATAAACTTTTTGATGATTTACTTTTGTTACCTTCAGTGCTTCTCAGGCTCTTGTGGGAACTAGTTTGCACTTTATTGAAAGAACTGGAGTTGTTGTCATTCAGTGAACAGGAAATCTTGTTTCCTATGTGCTTATTAAATCATTTGGGGAGCCCTTATTCCTGAAATCAAGACTGTAGACGTTGCTTAGTAGCTCTCAATATGTTGGTATCTATAATCTAAATATGACTGTATTTACTGACTAAAGAACTGTAAATCTACTTGTGTGCTGTGCAGGAGCTGATATTGAACCCCACCTAAAAAGTATTTAGATTATCTTTACTTCAGCAAACTATTAACTTGGCTAACATGATGAATCTATGTGAAGGCACATAGACCACCTTCTTATATGCAGGTGAACTACCTGTATCATAAATAGCAGCCCAGGAATGCCACAGAGCTGATTTATTCTCTCTCATATGGGTTGCCAGGTGAGTAGACTAGGGTCTATGTAGAGGAAGGTTTCTGTCAGCTCCTTTGGGCAAAGTCATATGGCAGAGCCAGCCAGTCAGGCAGTGTGAGCAGTATGAGGTACAGAGTAACCATTGCAGCTGACTACCTTTCTTGAGTACTAGAGCAACTGAAAAGCAGGTGCTTTTCACCCTTATTTTACTGACTGCACTATAGACTCCTGTAGCATAACAGTTAAACTCACTCTTAATCCTGCAGCACCTGCTCTTAGAGGGACAAAATGCATTTCTTAGTGGTTTAGTAGATACCTATGAGAAGTAACTTGACTGAGAATTTAAACATTTTAAATTTACAAATACTATCTAAGACTTCACTGCATTTGGAGAGGAAACTTCCTCACTGGAAAGACTGTCCTCCCTAATGGAATTGGGAAATATACATCATGCTGTCCATTCTGAAAATCAAGTCAGAACATGGTTCCTTTATATCTCTCCCATATGAGCATTTTTATATTTTATAGTGGCTGTGGTTGTTGCCGTGTCAGCTTTTATTTCTATGTTTTGGTGGGTTTTGCTCAGGAAATTCACGTCATCCATTGACTATAAATAAAACTCGCCATTTATGGTTCATTTACAGCATTAGCTACCAAAGAGTTTTTAAGAATTTTCTTCTGTGGTTATATCCAAATCTATCACCTGTACACAACTGGTACTTTCTAAAATCTGGTAACAAAATGGTCACTTAAAACCAGACTTGTTAGCCCACCCCTCAGTTCACTGTCTTCACAACAGTGTCTAGCTTAAGGACACTGGAAGGGTACTTGTGCAAAAGATGGATGAGGGTAAATAATTTCCACTCCCCACACTGCTGAAGTAACGTTACGTACCGGCTTCATTCCAGTAGAGGAATTAGCATTTTGTATTCTTTACAGTCATATGTCATCGTATCTGTCTAACTGAATATCCCGTACTCCTTTACCTGTGCTTTGTTACATTTGCCATCCCAAATTCTGTCTCCAACTCTGTCCAGGGAACTGCGTATATATACACACCCCTTTATACTTGCAACTTACAACTACTGAAACTTTAACATTTGTCACTTTCTGTTACCATTTCACTCTTAGAAAAGTCATTTGGTCTTTTCTAAATATTGGGCCAGTTTCCAGGCTCATATGTATAACAGTAATAATCAAGAATAACTTAACTTAAGGGAGTCATACTGAGAAATAAAAACAAAATTTGGCCTGTTGCCATGAAAAAATAATTCTACATGCCAAGTTACACTTCCAAATTCGGTATTTTTTAAAGCATTAAAGGTTAATCTTATAAAAAAGGGTGTGTGGTAATGCCTGGCCAATTCTTTCTTACATGGAAGAGTGCCACGGCACAGTGGTTGTCTTCAGCTTGCTGTGCAGGAAGGTTTTCTCACTCACAAAACAATAAGAAACATAAGAGGTGAAAAGCAAGCACTTCTGCAATACAAGCTTTCATGAGGATTTTTTTCTGGGAACACATCATGGTGGTGTTAAATGAGGTGAAGCACATTGCGTTGTTGAAAATACCTTTTATCAAATGAAGCAACCTTCAACACATACTTCTGTCTCAGAGGTGACTCATCAGGGGATTATAGCAATTTTTCATCATGTGCAAGTAGTCATGACTTAACACCACTAACTTCAGTCAATGAGTTAAGCTGGCAAGGAGTAGAACCAGAAGAAAAAAATAGCATTTGGAGCTGGAAAACACCTATGAAATCACTGAAGTCCACTTCATCCCTGCTGCTGTTGATTGGTTCTCTTAAGTACAGTTTCTCTTCTACCTTTCAGTCTATGTAATGTTTAATTAGAGTTTAAGACTAAAAGGCCATATGCTTCTTGAGGAAGATTTTCTCAGTTCTGCACAGACTTGTCTTTGTGTTATATTGTCCACTTACTCTTACCCGAATTTCTTATTCCACCCTAGATAATTAAACTTTCTAAAATCTACTTAAAAATCTTGAACTGTGTTGTGCACTGTTTAATGGAGAAGTAGACCAATAAACATTAGGTAGTCTGTATCTCATAAACTCCTACCTGTATTTTTTTAACTCATTTCAGTTTCACCACCTTTTCTTTTGCCTCTGAAACTGCATTGTTTCATAACATTCTATTATTTACTGGTAAACTTGCTATCTTGAATGTTCCTTGGGTGTGTATTTCATTTGGTACCTTGTGTGATGAAAATCGTCTTCTCCAGATTCATCCCTGAGTTAAAAAAAAAGGGGGGGGAGGGGGTGGAAAAAAAAGAAAAAAAAAAAAAGAGTAGTTGGCCTGCTCCTTCATGATTTTTAGTTTCCAACAGATCCTTCAGTGTAATCTACAAGTCTTATGTGATCACATACCTGCAGGCACTAGGATAAACACACCGAACATCGCTCAAAATTTTGAGAGAATTGCAAGAGGTGATAGCACTGCTGTATCCTTCTCCTAGTCCCTTTTGCGACTTTATCCTCCTGTTAAAGCTTAATTCATATCCACTGTTCTACCTTAAACAGTATTTCCTGATTAAAGTAGGTACTGCCAGCAGGTATTTCACAGTATGTACAGCTTAGAGTGTGTATTGTGAGAATACTACTCCATGCTTTCTAATTCTGAATGGAGTACAGCCTCCTGTTACAATACTAAAGAATTTTGCCATTTAAAAAGAATTAATAATTTTTTCCCTCTGCACTGCTTTTTTTTTTTTTTTTTTTTTTTTTTTTTTTTACTGTGGTAAAGCAGTAGTCTAAGCTACTAATGTAATTTGTAAATCATCTACATTTCTGGAAATACACAGTCAAAAGAAATCTTCCAGTGCTGAATATTCATTTATTCATTTATTCATTTTTGGTTTTATTTGTATATGACTAGTTCTTGGTTTGTCCTACTTGAAGAAGAAATGGATTGGAAAGGAAACTCATAGCAAAACTATTAAAAAATTTGAACTGAAATATAATTTGTAAAGTGTTCTAAATCAATGCTAGTAATGTATTTCTGTGGTTTCATAAATTTTAGGAGGATGTTACAGCAGCAGCTCAAGTACTTAATATGATTTCTGAGAAAGCAGTTTGTTAAGAAGGTTCCTGGCTTTTGCCCCAGTTAAAAGCTTTAGAGATTTTCTGTTTCCTTTTACTAAGACAAAAATACAGATGAAGGGATAGCTCTACAAGAGAATGCATCGCAGGGTAGCAGTTATGGTCAATTACTAACAAACCAACCACATTCAAATATTTATTAAAAGAATGCTCTTGCTAAACTTCTGAATTATTTTTAGCAGTTGTTCACCCAAAGCTTGACAGAGGGTACTAGAATACTTTTTAGCAGCAAAATCACTCTTATTGGATCAGAGTGTAATTTAAAGCTTGTGTTTGTTAACACTTGATATTTCTTGTCATTGCTAGTCATGCCTTATCTTGGCAATAGTTCTGTCTGGATGTACATAATAACTGCAATTGGTGGATGACAACATTTGAGACAGTAAACAAGGGAAATCCTTACTGTTTGTTGAGATACAGCAAATTTGTAGGCCCTGGCAGTGAGAATGACCTGTTAAGTAGGAAAATCTCATTCAAGCTTGGGGAAAAAACTGGGAAGGGGCTATGAAGAGGTATAATTTTCATACTTATTTAATAAAGCTTAACAGTGACTCTGTTAGATTAGTTTCAAAGTTGGTATTAAATATTAGTCACAAGAATACCATGCTGCTGCTTAAATACTGAAGTTTGCTACTTACCCTTTGATTTTTTTTTTTAAATCTGGACATGGAGCCTTTTGTGTGTATTTTACATCAATGCAGAGAACATAACTGATTGTTAGCTGAATTCTAATGCGTTGATATTTGGGAAATAACCTGAAGAAAGCGTAACTGCTACTTTAAGATAAGTACTTCTTCTTGTATGTGGAAAGCATACTTTGAAGAATAGGCACTTTCCCTCAAGAAAAATGGTATTTTTTCAATATTAGCAAGCTTGCAGATTGGAAGATGAAAAGATCTTTCCAAAGTTCTTAAAAATTTAAATGAGCATAGGTCAACAATATAAATTGTTTAATGGATTCTCTAATTGTAACAAGCACAATAAGAAAAAAGTTTTTGAATCTGAATCATTAGTGCTGTGTTTTTTCCAAAATTAGCAGTTGTACTGTCAACATCACATCCCATTTTCTTAGAAAAGAAAATGGGATTTTGGAAAATATAAAAATGTAATCAAGCAACATCTATAGTACCATAGCGTGCATAAATGTCAGATGAATCATGAAGAGAAACAAATCAAGACAGATTGCACAGACATACTTTATGTTGTTAACTCTTTGAAAGATGTTTTAGATAACGACTATTCATCTGAAAGTCCTTCTAGATAGTCCAAAGTATACAGAATTTGATATTTTGTTTTGGGCAAACTTTCAAATAAGTTGTAAAGTCTGTTACCATTTAAATAGATCCTATGTTGATCTTAAGAAGGTTATAGGCATAAAATGGCCTTGTAATTTATTTAGCTGTTCCTATGAATTGTACTCATTGCTAAATGAGACACAACAGTGGTATATTTTTGTTTGTTGAATAGTTAAAAAATTCAAGGAAATGGCTTATATAAAATGATACATCATTAAATGTCAATAAGGACCCAGATTTATTTCAGAGCTCTTCAAGTTCAGGCATGGCTTAGTATTGTTATAGTTTTGGAGGGTTTGGGGTAAGTTTCTTCTGCATTGCATGTGATTACGCTGATTTTAGGAGAAAAACACAGGCAGTCAAGATCAGAATAGCATTGTTATGAATTATTGTGTGATCACATTCTGAAATTGTAAAAAATGCTGCCTCAGTTTAGACAGCCGTGTAGCACTGAGTAACTTGGTGTCTAGGTTGAATATAGATGTTAATTTTTAAATGTTAGATTTGAAAGTATTGGCCATAATATTTCAGTGCCTTTGTTCTAATTCCTAAAAGTGAATTTTAAAACAGAGTTTTAGGAGTCTTAATTTAGCCATTAATTGAATAATTCAGAAAAAAATGCTTTTGAGATTCTCAGCTGGGACTGTGAGTCTGCATTAAGGCTGAGGAAGATACTTCACTGGATTTATTTTAATGACCTGCTAAAACATTGGCTTGCCTCTCCAGTCAAAAGCCAGATTTTCACAAACGTCTTTCTGTTTTTCTTCAGGCTACATTTCAGTATTGTATATGTCCAGCTCAGACATACAGTAGTAGCAGTATAGTAAATCTGCATGAATAATAGCTTGTTCAAGAAGCTGAAGTGCATTTGAAACAAATGTTCGATTTCTGAAATAATTGTGGACTAGGTTCCATACATTTGTTGTTAGAATCTCTTTTAAATTTAATAAATCTCAAGCAGTTTTTCTGGTTCCCTTTTCCTATTAATTGCATTGCTGAACACAAAAGCTGTGTTATGTGCAGAATGACTGAGCTTATCCCTACTAGAAAGGAGTTATATTTGGTATCTAAAGAACAATAACCATTTGCTACCATTGCTGATCAATGCTGGATCAAGTTCAGATTCCCAAGCTTCCACTCTCCCACCTACACGTGCAGGAGGTGGAAACACAGCAAAGACAGGGAGGACAAGTCCTCTTTTACACAGAAATGTTGAACTGAGACTTGCCTAATAAGGATACAGCTGGGCTTGCATAGCAATAAATATTGATTTTAATCCAATGCTTGTAAAAACATCCCAAGAAAAGCACAGAAGTTAGCAACCAGTTAATTTTTAGACTGCCCATTGTTTACCCAATGGAAACAATCCATAGAGGTTTAAAATACTTTTTGTGCTACCTTGCAAGAAAACAGTTTTTCTATATTAATTAGGAAAGAGTAGCCTTCAAAATGGCTGAAATCTCTCCAGTTTGGAGTCCATTATAAGTAGTTTTGGTGCACTGAACACAGGAAAAGAAATAATGAGAAGGCAAATGCTACTTTAGGAAATAATATTTGAGATCTTTTTAGTGCAGGAGGATAGAGAGTTGGGCATGAAGCTGAGGTAAAAATTTTATGTGACAGGAACAAGTTGCCACCTTCCCTCCCCAGTGGTCTAGGGTTTTTAACAGAAACATACATTTTACTTCCTGGAAAACCCTGTTTTCTAGGCCTTTAGAAAGACAGGTTTGTGATTGGAAGGTACAAATATGTGGGGAAGATGTATTTCATGCATGTGTATAAACACATACCATGTATCTGAAGTCCATGTAGCCCTCAGTAACGGTGACCCAGAAAAATGTGACCTGCTGATTCATGCAGTGGTCCAGTGAGAAACTCGAAGTGATCCTGGGGGTTCAGATCCTGCCTTTGTGTTCTCAGTTGGCCGGAGTTGGGGATGGAAGTTCTTGCTTTTGAGTCCAATGCTTTTTTCACACATTCTCCAAAAACACTGAGCTGCTGGAGTACTTCTAGAGTGCAGATGGTAACAGTATTTGGGTAATGGTCTTTGTTCCATCTCCATCAGTTAGCTGTCTTCCACAGAAGTTGATATGGGCAACATCAAGATCTTTCATTGTTTATATTACCTTCAGTCATCCTCTTTTCTTTTAGCAGCGCTTCATAGTCAGACTGAAGATGTAGATGATGATCACCTCCTGTTTAATCATGAAGGAAATAAGTGAATCTTGTAAAACTCATTCTATCTCCATAAGAAAGGGATGTTTTTCCAGGATGCTTTAACTATTCTGTCTACTCCCTTCTCGGCCCACAGTGAAATTTAAATGCTGAAATGAAGATGTCTGGAGAAAGATAGGTTTGTAAAGTCTATTGGCTGACAAAGCTATTGGTCAATACAAAAGTGAGCAGTAAAGGTCATGGTTTAGCTTATGGTTATTATCCTTGGCATATGGGCTAACAGTATTTCATGGCCAGAGGGCTAATGGACTTTTGCCTTGAATATGTTTCTTTACTAGAGCTGTTGGAAGGATTTTTGATTGCTTCAAGGCATCAGTAAGACTCAGAGGTCAGTACCTCTGAAAGATGTATTTTATTTCTTCAAGAAATAAAGTCTGTTTCATTTTCTTTGAGTTTCTTTGTACTGGAAAAGGAAGAATGGAAAAGGAAGATGCTTGTCACATCAGTGGTGCAGGACTGTCCAGCATCCATGTTCAGGCATGTTTTTCTTTGTTTTTCTTGGTAATTAAAAAGAAAAAGAAAAAAAAAAAACACAAACCCCAAAAAAAAAAAAAAAGAACCAAAAAACAGAGCCCAAGACAACAAAGGGCTTTCAAAGTCCTATGTAGTTTGGCCAGCCAGAAACTATCCACTGCCTACCAAGATCTTGGTGCTGAATGAAGCCAAAGTGAATTTTATAGAGGATTCTCTTATGTCAAAGAAACTTGAGCCCTAGTCTTTGTCCTCTGCGTTCAAAATGTCTGGATTTGAATTACTTTTAAATTGACAGAGTGCAGGGTCAACCTGAAATCTGAGGTCTTATTTCCATACATAATTGTATTAAAAAGTGTTCTATCTTTTATATTCACTGAAAGGGTTGTCAAGCATTGGAACAGGCTGTCCAGGGAAGTGGCTGAGTCACCATCCCTGGAGGTATTTAAAAGATGTGTAGATGTGGTGCTTAGGGACATGGTTTAGTGGTGGATTTGGCAGTGTTCAGTTAGTGGTTGGACTCAATGACCTTAAGGGTCTTTTCCAACCTAAATGATTCTATGATTCTGTGATGTTTTAAATATTATCTTGCTACTTGTAAAGGAAGGTGCTGTAATTTGCAGTCTGGACTGTGTTGAAAGTTCGCAGCTGTTGTGGTTTAACCTGGCAAGCAGCTAAACACCACACAGCCGCTTGCTCACCCCCTGACCCCAGTGGGATGGGGGAGAGAATCAGAAGGGCAAAAGTAAGAAAACTTGTGTGTTGAGATAAGAACAGTTAAATAATTAAAATATTATAACAACAACAAGAACAACAACAACAATAAAAATAATAATTATCATGTAATGAAAACAACAAAACAGAGAGAGAGAAGCAAAAACGGGGGGGAACAAACGATGCAACCGCTCACCACCTGCCCACCGACGCCCTGCCAGTCCCTCAGCCAACTCCCCACAGTTAATCTACCGAGCACTGTATGGTATGGAGTATCCCATTGGCCAGTTGGGGTCAGTTGTCCTGGCTGTGCCCCCTCCCCTCCCAGCTTCTTGTGCACATCCTCACTGGCAGAGCATGGGAGGCTGGAAATGTCCTTGACTAGTGTAAGCACTGCTCAGCAACAACTAAAACATTGGTGTGTTAGCAACATTATTCTCATACTAAATTGAAAACACAGCACTATATCAGCTACTAGAAAGAAAATGAACTCTGCCCCAGCCGAAACCAGGACAGCAGCACATGGGAATACTTCTCAAGCAGAAAGGCCTAAATATAAAAACAATAATCTACTTTTCCAGTTGCTCCAGAGAGGCACCTATATAGTAGTGAGAGTACCTGGTGAATTCAGGAAAGAAAAAAAATGAGCATTTTAGCATACTCTAACAATATTATTATAATATAGATAATATAATGCAATATGATACATAAATTATATATCATTATACATTACATATTATTATTTAGTAATAAGTAATAGGCATATTATTTAGAGATCCTGTGGTCAGGTGGTCAGAGATACTTACTTTATCAGATTATGAAGCTGATCTTGAACTAAATGGGTGGGTACAGTGATTCATCTTTACCTAGCGACTTTCTCCACAAGGCAGCGTTGCTAATGTGGATATGAAGGTTGTATTTGCATTATCCCTTTGAAAAAAGTATTCCTGCCACAGTATTTGAAAGTCATGTTGCAGTGTACTGAAAGTACATCCTCAAATTTATTGTTGCAACAGGTTTTTGTCTCTCGGAGGTAGAGATATTTTCAGGAAGGGCAAGTTTGACTTGAACATCATGTCTCTGTAGGTGTGTTACATTGAAGAGTATCAGACACAGCATGCTGATCTGAAAAAAGCATGTTTATACCACCACAGAGATTCTTAGAGGAATTAGAACATTTGGATTTATGGTATCAATATAAATTACCATCTTCCCTAAAATAGAGATAATGTCAGAACAACCTGATTTTCCATTTCAGTGAATAAAGCTGTCCCCACGAAAACTGCACAAAATCAGTTGGAGGGCTTGCTGTTCTTAGAGCAGCACATTTTGGGCTGGATTTCTTTTTCAGGAATTTTGATCTGCCGGTGATATACTGCTTCTTGCAATGTGGATGCGCCAGCTCTCTTGCCATTTTCAGTTGTATCCCACTGCCTCCTTAGTCTCTCTGCCAAATTCTGGTAACACTAGTGTTTTAAAATCCTTGCAGTTGTTGCCCTTGGGGAATACAGTCAAATGTTTCAAGCCATTGTTAATCATCTTGTGAGCTACTGGATAAAATACTTTCCTGCATTTTCATTTTCTCAACCTTTTTACAAAAGATTGGAAGCCAGGTCTCTTCTGCTGAAGCAGTTTTCAGGCCAGACAGACTCTTCTGAGGGCACATCGTATTCTCAGTTTCCAAGTGAGTTAATTTTCCAACTTAAACTAGTGTTCTATTTTCCTGTAAGTCTTCTGTGTGGTAGGAAAACAATTACATATCTTGCATTTTATCATAGCTCCTTTAAATTATCCTTTACTGATATCACAGAGGTGATGGCATCAACCTTAAAAAGTAGGCAGTATCATTTTAGTACCATAGAACAAAACTAGGGGGGAGTCCATTTGTTTTACGTGATATGGAAGGCATAGAAAGGTACAAAATCGCAGTTTTTAGACTACTGAAGTTAGCTGCATCCTTTAGGAGAAAAGACAACATGATCTTTAGACTTTTCTGTGCGCTTACTGGTGTCCACATAGAGCTGAATATATAAATGTGGATGTATATATGTGGTGTAAAATTCAGTAATTGAGAGGAAAATAAAATCTCTAGAAATGAGAGGCCGGAAAATGACTTGACTCTATTAGTTATCAATTTCCTCTGCTTTGCAGAAGCTCTTCTGAAATTCATTTACAGTAAATATTTTTATTTCTCCATTTTCAATATTTTCTTTTTACCTTCCAGTATCTGAGGACTGCTGGCAAGCCAACAAAACAGCGCTGATTCAGTGTTCACCTTAGATGAAACAACCTTCTTAGTTTATCAGTATTGAATGGTTTAGCATTAGAGTACCACAGACCAGCAGAAGTTACAAACAAATTGTGCAAAGGAAAAGTGCATGATTGTAATTTTTCATTGAGCTATGAAATATCATTAGTAGCCATCACAGCCTGAACAACTTAAAACAAGTTGAATTGAAACAGTTTCTGTTTCAATTTAAAATGAAACAGTTGTCTGTTGCACAAACATCCTATTGTTTTCTAGGCTATGTAGAATCGTGAGAGTTTATTGTATGCTTGGGATCTGGTCTGACTTGAAGAATAGCTGGTGTAAAAATCATTGCCTAAGTTATTTACCAGGATATTGGGCCTGCCTTCACCCAATTGGTAGAGACTGCTACCTCCTCCCCCCTATTTCAAAATTCAGTTACACTTAATCCTGCTGCGGCAAGAACGAAGAATCCTAGCATGCTTTGACATGTATAAATGCTTGTTTGCAAACTAAGTGTTACGTAGGACAGCTCCATTAGCAGTCTCTGGAAGAAAGTCTTCCCAAGTAAAGAAGGACGTGGAGGATGGACTAATCTCCTAATTTTTGTTGTGAGGGGATTCAGGTATGACAATCAGTGTCATGTGGACAGCAAACAGGACTGTTGATGGAGGGTGATGCAGTCATTCTCCCTTTAGGTTGGGTGTGCCATCACCCTTTTAGGTAGTGTAAGTAAGCTCCTACCTTTTGGAGTATGGAAGAATACAGTAGGAGACCAAATATTCTTAAAAACATCTTTTGTCCCCTCCCTCCCTCTCCCTCCTCCCCTCTTCTTTCCCTCTTTCCCCTCTCTCTTTTCCCTGCTCTCTCTCCTGCTCCCAGTTTCCCCAGCAAAATGTCCCAGTCTGGTCATGAGCTAAATCTTACTGAAGCATCAATAAGTAGAGTTAATGGTTGACTGCACAGCTGGTGTGCTGTGACCACAGCTTGTTAGGCCCACCCTGTTTCTCTTGCTTTCTTTCCTCTGCAGGCTGTCTGTATGGGCACATTGGCTCTTATCATACACTGCAGTGCAATCATCTAACAGTAGACGAGTGTTCCAGTTATGATGTGCACAGCAGCCAGCACCAGGGAACCGCAGGTGTTGGCTCCACAAGGTATACTACCATTATAAAAAGTCAGTAACAATTCCTGTTGAGTTTCTTTCACTGCTGTGCAGCTACTAACAGGAAAATAGGAGCTACCTCTGAGTTTTAACACACAGTGTGTTTGCGTGTTCAGGGATTTTCATCCCAAATCAGCCTCAGGGTCTGCAGGTCTGAAAATCATGTCTCGTGTAACTTTTTTCCCCCTAGTTTTCTCCAAACATTTGACAGGAGAGGAAGTGTAATTCTTTAAAGGATTTAAAGTATAAATCTGTTTCATTGTTTCTGCGACCCAGTCTTTCCCATGACTTCTTCTGTGGGAATGCATGATCTAATCTGTTAACTGATCCAAGGGAATATTGTTCAGGTAGTTGCATTAATTTGTGTTTGCCTTAACACAATTTTTTGTTCATATTCTTGTTTGTTCTCTTTGAACTATGCTCTGTTCTTCCTTCTTCATTCAAATGCATACAGTTCAAGAGTCAATTTATAGGACCTTTCAGAATTACCACTTAGTAGAAAATCTGTCATGGCTTTACAAAATAAAAATGAGTTGTCGATAGAAGTTTTAAGTAGACCTGTTGTGAGTGTGAAATAAAAATCCATAGTAAGGTTTTCTACTGTGATATCTCTATTAAAAATTTCTTCTTTGTGTAATGCTTCATAGTTGAAGTTGTTTCTATTTAAAGCATTGAGTTTGATCTTGGCTTTGATCTAAAGCTTTTGATCTTGAAAGAAGGATGTTGTGGCAGGAAAACAAAAAGGGTAGGAGAGAGTTTTTTTCTTTTTTTAAGTGATAAAGTTAAAGGGATACTGTCCAGATTTAGTATGCGCTAATTGGACCTACCTTTATTTACTTAAATCTGTTTGCAAAGCCCATCTAATCCTATATATGGGAGGGTTTGCTCAAACACATGCTTTAATGAGCCTCATTCTTTTACAAGGGCATGGATTTTCTTTTGAAGCTTTCAGGGAATTGTCATATATAGCACAAATTATTTTTAAAATACTGAAAATACCTTACTGGCATCGCTTTAACTATACCAAGTGTGATGCAGTCTATCCTTTATCGTCTCTCCTTTTAAATGCTAAACAAAAAGCACTTAACAAAATCCTAACTCAAGAATTTGTAGTATTCAGATATCGCATGGCGGGCATTACTTGGGTCTCCCCCATCATGGTGAAGTTTGAATAGCCTCATCAAAGGGTGCAGAAACATCTGTTGAAGTCCCGTGCCTAAATTTAATCACCTGCTTGCAGCCTCTTCTTGAATAAAGCATTTCACTGAGGCCTCAGCAAAGGGCTTTCTGTGCTGCAATACAAATAAAAAGCTGCTTTGGTTCCTGCTTTTAAGATGCATTTCAGACCCTGCAAGTAATTTAATACTCAGGATTCTTTACATGTCAAGCAAGTACTGGGGGAAACCTTGAAGCAGTTAATGGTGATGATACTTTCTTGAACTAGCCCCGTTAGGCCATTGCTGTGTCTGTGAAGACCTGTGACAGAGGGTGTCTATAGGAAGGTTAATAGGAAGGCGTCTTTCATTGTAAGGGACTTAACGGGAGAGCGTCTCTCTACAAATTAGACTGTAAACCTGTGCCGAGCGTGCCGGCAGAGGTTGGGCAGGGCCGCCCCTTCGGCCCGGGGGTCCCCCTCGGCTGGGCTGGGCTGGGCTCGGCTCGGCTCGGCTGGGCTGGGCTCACTCCGCGGCGAGGGTCCCCGTCGGCGGCCGTCGGGTGCGCGGGGCGGGGATGCGCGGCGGGGCCGCCCCGCCGCCGGCCGCCCCTCACGGCCTCCCGGCAGGCCCCTCCTCCCCGCGGGGCCGCGGGGGCGGGAACCCGCCGAGGTGTTTCATTTCCTACCCGGGGCTGCGGTGTGCCGCCGCCGGGGCCGGCAGCGGCGGGACGGGGCGGGCGCGGCCCCGGGGCGGGACGGGACGGGACGGGACGGGACGGGCGGCGGCGGCGGCGTCGGGCGGACCGGGCTTCCCGCGGCGTCTCCCGTCCCGTCCCGTCCCGTCCCGTCCCGGGGGAGCGGAGCGGAGCGGAGCGGAGCGGACGGGGGATGCTCGGCGGGCGATCCCGCCTCAACGTGCGCTTTCTCCCCCGTGTAGCCGCTGCTGGAGGAGGGTGAGACCTGGAAGGAGTGTCGGCTCGTCCAGCAAGTGAGCGGCGAGGTGAGGAGAGAACCTTCGGCAGCTGTTACAGTGCCCCCCGCTTTTCCCTTGCAAATCCGCTCCTTGAGTTTTCCACCTGACACCCTTTCCCCACCCCCGCCACGCTTTTGCTTTAAAAAAAAATGATTGCTTTCGTATTAGGAATAAAAATATTCTTATGGGTGGGGGAAAAACCCTGGTGTTATTACTTTATTAAATAATAACAACCCCACCATCCAAATTTGGCATTGGTAGTCTGGAACAACATTGGAGTGGGTGGCTGGAAATAAATTTTGTGCTTGAAATAGAAGGTGTAAGAGATAAAGCGCAGAGATTTTCCCCAGGATTTTTGCACGCTGCAATGGTAACTTTCCATTTGGCAACCTGGTCTGGCATCAAACACGTTCTTTGTGCAAAAAAACCCTTGAACTGAAAGCTCTAGGGTGAAGAACACCACCTCACACTTTGACCATGCACAAGGAACTAACCAGATTACCTAAAACCATGTCATTCTAAATGGGAAAAGTGCTTTTCCTCTTTCCAGTGAAGCAATGGAAAAAATTGTCTTGAGTCTCTTTTTAGCTTCTTATTAATGCTGAATAGCTGCACTGAGGTCGCATCTTCTTCCTAAAAAAGCATTATGGTTTTGAACTCCAGGTCACAAAATGGATTCAGACAAACCAGAGGATCAGAAAAAGCAGCAAAAAGAAAAGAAAGCAAGATGAAGTCGCTTTCCAAAAGGTAAGGGTTCATGATGTGCGTTTGCGTAATGGGACAATGGGCAGTACATCCAAAATGCTTTCTGATGACGCCCTCTTAAACTCTGTAGAGACGTTCTTTAGCTTCTTTGATAAGGTGATAGTAAAAGGGTGTTACTGATAAAGCTTCAATGTCACTATGTAATTATGATGGAAAGAAATTAATAATCTTTTCAGATGTCTGTAATTTAGGAGACAAAATTTCCCTGTATTTGTATTTAACTGAAACATTCTGAGGGAAGAAAAGAGTGCTTTCATCAGAGAAATCAATAGCACTTGAGATCTTTTGACAGGAACCTGCACCACTATTTGCAAATTTTCAGATACTGGTAGCTGAGAAACAGTTTTCATGGTGGATGTTGGGACAATAATAGATGTGGTATGTACATTGAAACAAATGTTCTGACTGTGCTGTTGGCTCTTCATTGAGAGGGCGAATTTGAAAATCATCTATTTGCAATATAGACTTCAATTAACTAAAATGCGTCTGGATGGTTATTTTTAAAATTATTAGAGAGGATTTTTAAAACTGAATACAACCTAAATTACACTATTTTAAAACGGGTGATTTTTGATTTAGCTATTGTGAAACACTTGTTCTATAATGTTGAGTTGACCATTTAAATCACAATGCAGAGAGGTAAGTAATTAGCTGACACTTCTACTAAATAGCTGTTTTCTGTCCTCTGGTTAAAAAAAAAAAAAGTGAATAAAGATGCGTTTCCAAATGCATTATTAGAAGTACGGTTTTTTTGGTTGCTCTGGTTTTACAAACAAATTTGTACTTTTTTTTTAAACCCTTGTTACCTTTAAAGGATTAAAAGAGCAGTATGTTGTTTTGCTGTTTCGACAGTGCTTCCAGAATGCATGATGAATCATTGCTGTTTCTGTAGCCAAATTCTTGCTGATAGCATGGCTGCCAGCTCCTGGGATGTGTTGCCTTAGTATGGGCATTGCAGTATATGACAAATGTCTACAAAGTGCATTGTTGTGTGTGGGTGACTTGCCAGCTCCATGGTGAGTTAAAAAAACACCAAATAGCATCCTTTAATTCACTGCTACTTTTATTTTGTAGCTGGAATACATTGTTTGGGAAAGATGTTCTGTGTTGTACTTCAGAATGATATGATCTATACAGAGATAGCATAAACTGTTGCACCAAATTAATTCCATTTCTGTTTATATTTCCGTATGTGAATGTTTGCTTTCATGTATGCGTAGCGTTTGTATTTACAATCATTTTATGTTACAATGAAGAAGAATTTTTTAAGGTAAAAAATGTATCATCATGTGAATTTGTGAGCAAAATGCACTGATGGTACAAACAGCCCTAGTACAAGCTACAGTCTGCATACATTTTGAAGTAATTTTTAAATGGTACAAAGTAGGTCCCTTGCTACATCTTAACAGTAGGCTTAAAGGTACCGTATGCTGTTAGACCCCTCCTCATCTCTTATAGGAGAAAGCTTCCTCAGTGCAAAACCCCTTTGTACCGATAAAATTCCACTTCTGTTGGGGAGGTTGTTCACCTTCTACTGCTCCAAGGTTTGTGAGAGAGGACTTCAGCATGTAGGCTCGCTGTGTTAGAAATGCAAAAGCTAATGTATAAACCTAAGATATACTTACTGGTTTTTTTTTAAACAGTAATTCTTGAGTAAGGTTTGTGAGCAGAAATGTGAATTAAAATTGCAGGCAAGAGTACACGTTGTCTTCTAGTATCCATAAGTATTAATAATTCTTGGAGATTCAGTGCAGGTTCACTTCACTGCATCATCAGGGTACTTAACCCCATGGGAAGGTAAAGGTGTAACAATAACCTTACATTAGGTAGTAAAACCATTGACTAGGCACCGAGGGTGGGATTCTTCGTGTTTTTTAGAAGTTTGGTCAATGCAGTGGTGACTTTTCCAACACAGTTAGAGATGACAGAAGAGAAAAAGCACGTGGGACCTCCCTGGTGCTGCCAGAGCTTTATTGTATTATCTGGTTTCAGAGTTGGTTACAACTAGGTTTCCAACATGGACTTACCAGTCATTGTGGTGCCTGGTCAGTGTGGATGGTGCTAAGCTCTGCTCCACTAGAATTCTTAATTTTTAGCTGTGTCTGTATTGGCTTGTAGCAGAAATGGCATCATACTGTAGTTAATTTAAGTGCTTCTTCAGGGATCAACAAGAGAACAAGAAAGAAAAAAGCACGTAATGGAAAAGTAAGGCACCTTTGAAGAAAGTAGCAGAGGTAGGAATAAAACCATGGAGTGAGAAGAGGAAGGTGAGAAGCAGAGCAATAAGTAAAAAGAGAAGTCAGAGAGCTGGTACCAGCTCATATCACAAGTGTAATTAAAATAAGGATACTGACATATTTTGCTACACCTAGAAAACTGAGCTTTGTGTTGATCTTGCTTATCTTTTCAAAACAAGCACTAACTTATTAAATGTAGCTTCTAAACTTTCATGTGCCTGTGCTGTCCGATTTTCCTCTATCATTTTTTTTCTTTGTGATAGGAAGTCCTATTTCTAATACCAGATGGATGACTTTGCTATACTGAGACACCGCCAAATCAAAGCAACTGCTTCTGCATCCAAGTACAAAATCTAGGACAGAGAGATAACTCTGTATGGAATAAGTGAAACAGAATTGAGGAGGAAAGGTTGCTGACAACTGCCGGGGAATTGCTTCTTGAAAAAAGTTGCCTTCTAAACAGTTAAGTTTGTAGGAGCTCACTTCACATACACATATATGTATTTAAAGAACATTTGAAGATACCATGTGTTGGATAAGAACTGTGTAACTGGTAGTGTTAACTGCGCTCAAGGGCCATACAAACCAGTGGGGAAGCTTGTGTAGAAAGATACGGTGCTGCTCTCCAGTGTGGACTCACATGCGGCGGGCTACAGCAGCATAACAAATTCCATGGATGAGAGAGACTTTATAGTCAAGTAACTAAGGGTTCTTGTTGTCTTGCTCTTCTCTCTTTTTTTTTTCTTTCTTTTGAGCTTTTTTTCCTTTTAAACCTTTTTGCTGCTCTGTCTCTGAAGTATTTTATTTTCTTCGCAGTTTTTATTATAGTCTTTCTTTTCCTGCTTCTTTTTCACCCCTCTTTGCTTTCTTTGTTCTCCTTTGTCTCCTTCGGTCACCTTGAGTACTGTTCATTACTTTCTATTTACGTTCAGTCGCTTTTTATGTTTCATAAGTTATCTTTTGCTCACCTTGTTTTCTGTTTATAATTCCCTGTAGATACTCTTCTCATGACCTGTGTGCATGTATATACAGAAGTTTAAACCCACTCACCCCTTGCATTTCTGCTTTTGTCATCCCTCCTATTCTCCTACATTCTTTACTCCTCATTTAATCTTACACTGTCTCTTCATCTTGTCATTTACCTGTTCAGCATGTCTAGCAATCAGTATGTGTATCAATACAGAATGTTTTTTTATGTGAGAAAATTAGAGAAGGTAGGACAGAGCTTGGAAAGAATTGGTTGGTTAAAATTAGTGTTGTTTAATTATGAAGGGTGTGATAGAAATGCTAAGTGTTGTTATTATTTTTGTTGTTATACTGGAGTGTGCCTGCTTAAAAAAAGATTCCATTATCCATGCCAGTGCTGAGTGTAGGCAGAAGAAAACCATCTTTCAATTAGACTAGTGGAATTGTAAGCATGCGATCTGTATCCACTGTGGAATTTGAGGGGAAACATGTCTTTTTATTAGGAGAGTAATTCACTTTTACATGAAGTTCAGTGTTAAAACATAAAAGCTGCTTTGAGAGTATTCCAGTGGTAGAAAAAGTGTCATAGGATGAGATACCAAGAGTACCCAGTAGTTAGGGAGAGCACTGAAATATGTGTGTATATATATACTAGGTGAGGAAGACGATTTGTGCAAATTATCAAAATTGCATTTGTCTGTTTCAGTTTTAGTCTGATTCTGTACTGAAACTTTGAGGAATAATTCAACTTTTCCAGAATAATTTCTGCTGCTTTCTCAGAAATACTGTTTTCATGTGTTTAAAGTTTGTCTGCTAGCTTACTGAAAACGTGATTGTCTAATTTTTTTTTCCCATTGGTTGTTGCTGTTGATCATTCTTCCCACTCCAGAGATTTACAATTGTCAGTATTTAAGCTCTGTTAATTACCTGAGCCAAAACGACTTTGTTGAAATAGCTGTTAAGTTTCTAATAAAAAAATAAAAAAACAAAACAGTTGTGATCTGTATGACTAATGCTAAATGCTAAAACTCTCTTGTCCTTCAACAATGAACTCACCAGTGTAACAAACACAAGAAACAAATCATGTAATTCATTAAAATGAGTTGTGGTGTTATACTTCAAGGAGAAAATGTTTTGAAGTCTCAGCAAAAAATAGATAGGGAGAAGAAAATACAATGTGGTAAAAGAGAGCTTTTATTTAACTAGGGAATTTATTCAGGATGATGTGCTTCTGCTAATTCAGGTAAAGGAATAGTAACATATAATGCATTAAAATTACTTCAAAACTTTCATTACCATGTATTTTTTGTTTCTCAAAATGAATGTTTTTACTTGAATCCACCAAACTGAGAATCAAACCAAGGATCAAATCTGAAATACATCTCTTGAGTTCCCCACCGTATAGTGCTCAACAGCTAAAAGAAACAGGGTAATAAGTCCTAAAGTGTTCTTCAGAGAGTGTTCAGTGGAGTCATTTGCTGTACCTTACCTTTCCAAATTCTGTTAATCTCACAGAACTTTCTAGGAACCCTGTAAGTGTATTTGCTGGCCTTCACCGGTTACAGACGACATTTAATTCCTTTGGAAAGCAGGAATTTGGATGGAAAATTTTATACTTACCTCACGTACAAGAGGTGAATTGCAGTAAATGCTATTAAGCTATCTGAGAAATCAAGCCTGTCATTTTAAAAACTTTTCCCCTGAATACATATTAATATAATTTTAGGCCATTAAAATGAAATATTTTCAGCATTTAGTTTTCCATCCCCTTAAAAATACCTGTATTTATGGATTGTTTGGAAACTGTAATTGTACATCTCCAAAAACTGTTGCTTTAAAGTTCACTTAAACATTTACTAGAAGAAGAAAATACTATGTGTAAAAAAAAAAAAAATATAAAAATTTGAGTGGAATTTTTGGTTTAGCCATAATAATAATTCTTAAACAATCAGTCCAGTACTGACCTCAGTATCAGCTGTACCTTAGTTGCAGTAATGTTGTGTTGGGATCTTAGTTTCCTTTTTAATAGCACCCATCTCTAATAGCAAGGAAGTGTTGTTGCATGGCATATATCACATTGAGTCTCCCAGATGGATATTATTATTATGTTGTCAAAGGCTGAATGTTGGTATTAGGCCATGTTCAGGCCACATTTTTAGATCAATGAAACAACTTAACCACCATGCGTATGATGATGCACCCATTTCCTTTCAGCCTCTGAGATGACCATTTCTAAATTAGGAGAACTCAGGCCAGCATGGCCATGTGTTGAAATAGTTTAAAGTTGACAGATAATTACATCATTGTTAATTATAGTGGTCCAAGCCAGCAACCATCCTCTGCAGTGAAAGATTAAGGTCACTTTAATGTAAAACACAAGGTTTGTGTGGGAAAGAAAAAGGGAGTTTTAGTGGAGAGGTTTTTTCCTTTTGATTTGTGGGAAGAATTAGTTATATGCCTGTGATGGAGTACTATTTGGCAGTCAGTCTTACTGGAGGCATTTTAATGAGGCGATATTTGTGCGTGTTATCATATGATACTAACAAGATGAATTACATTACTGGGATCTACTGATGCCACTAACTTCTCAGTCTGCTGTTGTTTCTAGTTATAAAGCCCTGTTTTTGGTGGTTGAAACGTGCTCCTTTGTACCTTAGCTTACAAATACCTTTTGTCTTTAATGAAACAGGAAATGGAAAATGTGAGAACAGTTTTGTTCTTTCCAAAATAACAGAAAAACAAAAAGCATTTGATTGTTTTTAATACTTCTCAAATGTCTGCCCCCACCAGTGTTTATGCAGTGAATTCTGAGCTGTGATGTAGTGAGTTTTGAGAGCAGAAAGAAGGCTGTCTCTTTCAGGGCATTTGCAACTGGAGCAACTTGCTACATTTGGAAAAAAGTGGTACGCTGCGTTCAAATGCTCCATAAGTTTTCTTCTACAGGATTTGCTATGGATTTTTTATTAGTTGAGCGTATACCCTTGCGCGTGTGGCAGCTGAATAATCCACTTGATTTAAATGTCCCCAAGTTCTTGATGTGATTGACTGTAACGACAACAAAGAAGGTTTCATGGTCTCCTGGTTCAAACGCGTGCTTTATTTCAGTCTTACATGTGTTTTATTTCAGTCTTACATTTATTATGCATTGTCAGAAATTGGCTTAACAATTTTTTTGATGACCAGTCTTAGCTATTGTCTTCATTCTGTGTCTTTTTTCAGTTTAGATTATGTTCACACACTGTACAGTAAAAGCACATGTATAGGAGTCTGTAAGTGTGGACACTGTTATTTAAAGAAGTATGGGAGTACAGAAGGTGAAGACTAGACCTTTTACAAAACCAATTAAAAAGGTTTTGGTAGTTCTTAATATGCTTTTTTGATGGCCGTGGTACTAAAAGAAGTCATGGGTAAAACTTATAGTACTGTCATCCTCTCTGTCCGTTCCAGCTCCCCAGAAGCTCTTTCAGAGGAGGAAGTTAGCTTACGGTTAAAAGCAAATACATTCTTTGTTGCTTTAATTAAACAGACAGGATTGAATTCTTAAAGGTGTGTAAATTGTACTATACCCATTTGGTCTGTGCTGCATATATTTTCTTGTGTTACTTTTCTTGTGGACACAAATTGAGTGACTACTCAAAATTGTCTCGTTCGTTTCGTCAGATGTTTTGCTTACATGCTTTGTGAAACCTATGCTAACATTTGAAATGACTACAGTATCTCAACATTAGCATGGATTTTTATGCTATATAAATACATATCAATATATATGCCATATAAATATAGAAAATATTTTTCATCTGATGAGATATAAGACTCATAAGCTGTCCAATAACTGTTGTTTCATTGGGACTGCAGTCTCATTATGGATGAGTGAACAGAAAATATTTTCCTTTTCTCTCTGTACTGTTAAGCTAAGTTCTTATTCTACATTGAGCTTCACCCAGGCAGTCTCCATATCTGAACAACATTTTTGAAGCACAGGGTACTGATACTTAAATTTTCCATAGTTTTGATTCACAAATGATTGCCACTGACAATTTGCTTAATAAAGAGTTTTGTTCTTCTGTGCTATAACTGTGCTCTAGCTAACAATCATTTTTCAATAAAAGCCTCTATTTTTATCCAGAAAAATTGCTGATGGAGAAGTTTAGGCAGTTATGTTGTTCTGTATGTGTCTTTCTCCCTTTTGTGCCTTTAATTTATGCATCCATTGGGCATTTTCAATGAAACTTGTTAGTGCTCTAAATCTGCCATGTTCCTGTACGAGATGCTGTGGGGAAAGCCCACATAAAACCAAGGCAGAAGTGTGAGCTCCATCATTTCTGGGAATGCTAACAGACACATGAAGGGGAAGATGTTATGACTGTCCCAACCACAGGAAACATTTTTGTTGACACTTTAAGCCTATGAGACAGTTTGGTCATGAGACACAAGTTCCTAAGAACTTGGATTTCATTACTTTTGCTTCTCACAGAATTTAATATTTTGGTTTTATGAACTATATCCTATGTACTCTTCAGGTCACATGCTCCCACTGTGGTGAACGCCCACCTAATGAATTTACCTTACAGTTGGTTTCCTTCTTCACTCCTAACACAAATAAATGAGAAAAAAGGGCCTTAGGACTTAGCATGGAAGAATGATGAGTGTCTTGCTTATGTTCTTTCATACATGTCGCAAAAGGAAATGGAATAAAGCTAGAGAGTATTAAATGTTTCCATGCTCGAGATCCTGTTTATTTCAAAGAAAAGATGACCAGCTCAGTGCCAGTTCTGCAGTAACTATGGTTGTCTTGTTTTTGTTTAAATTCAAGAGATTTCTCTGTGTTTTGGCTGTACTTCTGACAAATTCAATGAAGCTACTCATGTTTAAATGCTTTGCTGAACCAGGCCTTAAGTCATTCATCCTCAAGATCTTCTTTCCAAGTGACCACTTTTCTGGCTGAAGAGGAGATTTGACTTCTCCTAATTGCCCAGAGTACTTCTCACTGGGAGATGTGGTGTGAATTTTTTTTTTTTAATATCTTACAGTATAGATGAAACCATAGTGGGGGGGGGATAATATTTGAGGAAAGATAACTGCAGAAGTCATTTATCTTAGGCTCATCTTCCTTCTACATCCTGCAGTTTCCCCTCCTCTTTTGCTTGTTAAAGCAAAAGTAGGTGCCCTTCTGAGCGTATGCTACTTTATACTGTGAGAAACCCGCAAGATAGAATTCTAAGTTTATCACTCAAATTTATCTTCATTGTGGCTTGATAAATACTGCCTGGTTTTTGACAACAGGTGTTACCCTGAGTAAGCCTCTTAAGTTTTCAAATGCTTATTAAGAAATAGAAGGAAGTAAAGATTTTTGAATTTTATCTTTTGTGGCGCACAAGCAACACAGTCATTCATATTTAGGAGAAATGATTGCTTGAAGACACTAGGAAGCCAGGGAAAGTGATTTCAGCTTATCTGGTTTTATAGATGCAGATATATGAACAGAAGGTGCATTTTGAAACTCTTTCCAGTCTAAGTAATTAATATACTTTTGTTCTAATACACCCTCTTAACATTTGTAATATTTTTCAACTAATTAAATGTATGCTTTTCTTGAAAAACTACCATGCTTGTTTATCAGCACAGGAAAGGAAACATACAGGACAACAAAATGTTCTTTGGTATTACATGGATTGCTCCTAATATTACAGCACTTGAAGTTGCAGGAATGAATTGTATAAAAGTAGCTGAGAGATTCTAGACATCTCAGAACATACTACCTAGTAGTGTGAAGATACAGTTTTAATGCAACTGTGTGTTTACAAAGTGTCTTCAACTAGACCATTGCAAAGTGCTTTTTTTATGTAAGGAGCTCATTACCATTGCAGGAGATACTTCGAAATCATGCAATGTCTCAAAATTCTCTGCCCTTCAGAATTGAAATTAGAATGTTTATCTTGATTTTACAGTCGTAAACCAAGTCATGGAGATGATAGGTAGCTTGTCCAAAGATATCTAAGAAAGTTGGGCAGAGCAAGGAAAGGGACTGAAGTCTTCAATTTTGGTGTCGAAACACAAACCTTCACCTGAGGGCTCTCTGTGTTATAAATACCAAACAATTAAGCCACACAATTTTCTAGGAAGCAGTTCGTTCTCTATGCGCCAAAGCAGGGACAGGTTAGTTATATTTTAACCTGTAGCAAAGATGGGAACAGAAGCTAGTGCTGTGACTTCATCTCCTCAGTAATACTACGAAAGGCCCAGTGCATATAGCAGTGTAACTGAAAAGATGAACTTGAGCATGGGAGGATTTGTTCTATCAATATTTATATTGCAATAGGACATACTTTCTAATAATGAATTCAGGCTATGGTTAGCGGTTTCTGATCGTAAGTATCAAATAAGATGCAATCCTGTAAATTTTAACACAGAGAAAGAGTAGAATAATTAATAAAAGCTTGCTAAATCATGTTTTTTTGGTGCAAATAGTTTGATTGTAAAACTTTCAGGCATGCTATGATAGGATGTGGGGGGTGCAATACTTTGTTTAGAAGCCAGAAATGTGCCGTGTGTTGTGTCTGCACAGCGTAGACAGAGGTATGATGGAGAAGTCTGCTTCTGTCTTGTTAAGCTGGAAGTAGTGCAGAGCTGGAACCTATGACAAAGAACAATTGCATACATAATTCTTTACTATAGAAGTAGACTTACCCTAATGGTGTGTTGCTTTGCAACTATGTAAGACAGAAATATAGAGTTAAGTATCTTGTGTGAATGTCCTGAGTAGTGATCTAGCCTTCTGGCATGCAAGTAAATATTTAACAAGTTATATTTAATTAAAAGTATCTGGTCAGACCAGCAGATTCTTTTATGGTTTGTCAGGGACATAGGGACTTTTTGTGAAAACAAGCCATTTTGTACTTCCAGGATGTATTTCGTATCTAGCACTTGTTTTTAATTGGTTAAAGCCTGTGAATGTCCTGTATAGGAATTTGTCTGAAGTGTTTTTAAAAAGGGAGGTTGTGTAATACCAATGACCTAGATGGCGTGTAGACACTAAGTCTTTTCATTTGTTTTCTCTTGTCCAGAGCATTGAGACAGGAAGCATTCTTAGAATTATTTTTAGATTTTTAAAAGTCAACCTTGATTTCCTCATGTAACAGTAATCCGTTGGCTAGGCCTGAAAGCAATATTGTTTACTCTTCCATGGTGCCATATGCTTGCAATTTTTTGCTTTATTTTGGGTGCCTTTTTTTTTTTTTTTGAAGAAAGTACTCAGAAACTTTCATTTATATTGGATTGTCATACTTGAACTGTTTGGGTATAGAAGAAAGTGCCTCCCGATGTATCCATGTTTCTTCTCATTGTAGGTCTTAATCAAACACAGTAAGTAGTTTGATTTATTGCAGTCTAGTGAAATGATCATGTCTAAAAGATCACTTTCTTGCTCCATAATTGTGTTGTCTTTATGACATCACATTTGTTGTGACAGAAAGATGGCTGAGCAATCAGGATTCAGGAATTCTGGTTTCCTTCTTAACTTATATCGTGCTTATTTTCCATCTGAGCATTCAGCTGAGAAGTGAGCTATAGGTCCCAATCCATCTTTACACCTAGGTTATGGCACTGCTGCTGCTGCTTTAGCACACGTCCCTCTTTTTCAACTAAAGTGAAATTGGGTGCAGCAGTGTGTTTCTGTAACCCCTACCATTGCTCCTCATTCCAGTGTTAAAATCTGGGAAATTTCTGCAGAGATGTTGTTTTAAACATGCACAGGCTGCAGAATTACTGAAACTGACTATCCTTTCTTCTACCACACAGATGAGGTGTGCTATGCAGAGAGGGTAAACGGCTTCAAGTTCTGCATCTTTGTAATGTAAAAATATACTTATAATATACTTAAAATATACTTATATACAAGTAACATTTTGTTACTTGTCATGCCAAGGTAATATTTGTAAAACATACCGAGATTGGTAGATGTAGTGACTGTTCATGTTGAGGGAGTTCCTGTTTGTTGTCGCTGGTGTCAGAGCAATGACTGATGGTTTCAAGTACGGGAATTGAAATGTTAATTGTTTTTTGTGCTAGATATCAGATTTTCAGTATCTTTCCCATATTTGTCTTGCAGTGCAACCTGATGTTTCCAAATTATATGCTAGACAGAGTTTTACTGTATTCTTTTCATCAATAAAAAGCTAGTGTTTTTCAGCTTGTCTCTTCCTGAGTCATCTTCATCTGAATGTTTTTATCACCCTCAAATCTTAGGATAAACCAAATGATTAAAATGTTGTAAAAATGTCTTTTAATGTCAAAATAAAAATCCCTTGTGACTCAACAAATCTGCTATGGAAGAGAGTTACTTTTGAAGACTATTATGTGAGTTTTACTTGGCCATAACATAGCAAGTATCTGTTAAAGTTTGTGAAAACCTGATTATGGACACAGAAACATGAAGTCTGGATTACTCACCTACAGATTCAGAAAAAACCCAAGATAGATCAGTGTTAATTACACAGAGGAAAAACTGGGAAATGGAGAAGTTGGATCAATATACCATCAGTTTCATTATTGTGATTCTAATTATATTTACAATTTTTATCAATTAGTAAGTCACAAAATGGGAAGTGACCAAGCCATGAAGTGTTATCAACACAAATAATATCCTTGAGACTTTGTAATGTTCATTGCTACTCACATGTTGGCCAAGGAGATCTAGGTAGGCATACAAAAGGAATTGCAGAAGGAAAGTCAAAGCTGGAGGTTTTCTCTTTGTGTTCCCTCTTCCTGGATTTTCCACTGGGGAGCCTTCTGTTCTGTGAGAATATTACAAGTAGCCCCACTGTTGGCCTGTAGAACACTCGAAAACTGGACATAGAAGTAAAGTTGCTTTAAGTTACAGGTAGGGAGAATTTGGGTACATAATTATGTTGCGTTTGCTTTTAATGTTAGGTGATGGGGCATGGGAATGGAAAGATATATGGACGGAATGTTGAGTTAAGGATGCCCTTACAAGGATATCGTTGATATTCTGGAAGCTAACATATAGTGCAAGTGTCTTTTTTTTCCAGTTTATTGAATTTATTGCCATCTTGGCTTAGTTAAGAGTGGACTGGGTGGGTGTTTTGCAATGCAGACTCTTTCCAAAGCACTGGCAAAGATTTAACAGTAAATCCAGCTGAGTTCCCCTGAGGGTTTGAGCTGAAATTCTGACTTTCATATTAAATTAGGCATGGTTACAAGACAAGAATTATTTGAAGTTTTTATGAAGCATGTGACTGATGGAACAGGCAACTGGGATGCAAATGGTTTTCATGTATGTTTTCTTTGTTGGGTCAAAAATATATTCAGGATACAAAAGGTTCTTATTTATGGGACTTAAAGGAACATAGATAAAAAGATTTAAATCATAAAAATAAAAACCAGCCCCCTCAAACTTCTTTACCCAAGTTTCCTTCGTTTAAGTATCTCCCCTACACCAAAAAAAAAAAAAGGCTTCCCCCTTTTTTCTAAACACCTGAAGCTTCATACAACTATCCCATGTATTTCAACCAGACAACAGTTTGGGGTTAGGGTTTTTTTCTGGTTAGACCTCAGTATTTTTGAAAAGTATTTTTGAAATACTTCAGCCAATGTCTTCAGTGGTGTTCAATGGTCAAATGGACTTCCCACTTGTTTCCTTGGTCTGCTTTATATCAGTATTGCTGTCATTCTTTATGGCAGGGTGCTGCAGCTATTCCTGCCAGTATTTTGGGTTGTATTATTAATCAGAATCGTGAAATAAACATTGTCCCATATCACTTCAGGCAGAAATTTCTATTAAACTTTGACATGGCCTATCACCACACCACAAATTTTTTTTTCAACTCAGAATTGTGCTATGCTTTGCAAATAACCATATATCTGACAAGTTTAGATTGATGTGTGATTAGAGAAAACAATGTTAAAAATTCTCACAGTCAGTCACTTGTCTACACTTGAGTCTTCTCGATGGCTCCTGCTGGATAAGTCCCTTGCTGCTGTCAGGGTTAGCAGCACTGGGTGCTCAGAGGGAAACGGAAGGTAGAGCAACACAATCATTAAGTCAGTCTTTCCACAGTACCACATAGCAAATGCAGTCCTTTTATTTTAATTTCCTGTCTTGCATCATATCCTGTCTGCTTGCATTTTCACATTGGTTTCTTACCGTGTTCCCTACCCTCATTTTCCTCATTACTTTGTAGGGAAGACTTGAGTTTCAGCAACCTCTTTGTTTCCTCCCTTTGCAAAAAAGGCTATCATGAGGGTGAAAATCCATTTCTAACCAGAGAATGTTTATAGATACGCTCCTGTAACGAATACCTGTCCTTTACCTGATTTAAATGTCTACTAAACTCTTTTTTTTTCCTGGTTTGCCTATGAAAAAAGAGGGAGAAGATAACAGTTTCGTGTCTGCTTGTTTTGTCCTTTTTAATTGAATCAATGGGAAGTGAATACATCCTTCTGTATGGAGCAACTCCATGCTTTTACCCATATACTCGTCCTTCTTTCTTTTCTTTTTGTACCGTTGTTCATCTGCACTTGTGGAAGAGAATGTTTTCATATAATATAAGCTGCAGAGAAGTGATTCTTTATGAATGTGCCTGTGTTAATTTTATTAAGGGTTTGAGGCATTTTTGGACGCACAGAAAATGTTAAAACATGAAACCTGAAATCATGTTAAGAACATGATGATTTCGTTTTAGCTCAAATACGAATGACACCTCATGAAGGTATCGTCACTTAATCTGCAATAAAAACAGGATCATAATTTGGAAGTGGGGATTACATGTGGCCAAAAAATGAGTACATACTTTGGCTCCATCCAGTAGCTCTTCCAGTCATTTTAGATGCTAAAGGAAGGTGCAGTCATCTTCTGAGGATTAGTGCTTTTGAAGTATGCCTTTCTGTTACAAAGTAGGCTGTTCCAGTATAGGGGATTTTTTTACCCAAATTGCAATAGAGCAACTCTTAAATGTCTAGCCAGATTAAATGTTTTTACAGTATGCTGACAGTTTTGGTAACTGGACTGGGTTTCTGGGGAGAACAGTGGCTACATAGAGCCTTTTGTTCTTTGATTTAAGTATGGATGAGATTGGCAACAGCTAAAAATTAGCTGTATCTAAAGGTTGCTGAGTGTTTTGGGTGAGGTAAGCCATTCCTTATTCCTTCTCAGCAGGAATGGCTCCTAAAACAGCTAACAAGAGAGTTGGTATTGCTTAAAATCCTTTTTTGATTGTTTCAGCAAAAGCCAAAGATAGGATAGATTTTTGAAGATGCATATCAACATCTGAGGCTCTGAGTTGACACTAGTTCTCTCAGCCTCATATCCTTTGCAGGCTTTAAAGGCATTCCCCCTGGGAAGAAAAAAGATCAAATTTTCCACTATTTACTCTGGCATTTTTGTTATAGGGGTTTTTTTTGTTTGGTTTTGTTTTTTTGGTTTTTGGTTTTTTTTTTTTTTTTTAATGTGTAGCATTCATTCTGGAAAATCTGCAGTCCATACAGGGAAAGAAGATATGTTTGAACTGAGCAAGATATAAAGACTGAATATGTTGTGTATAAGCCAGTCAATATGAAAGCTCAGTCAAAAAGCTCTTTTAAAATTAAAACCATTGCTAGGTCGGTTGGCATGATGGTTGGTAAACTGGGGGAGGGCAAGAGACAGCTGATTTCCTTTCAGCAGGAGCTGCTGAGCTTGAAGTACATGTAAGAGAGAGCATCCACTAAGAAGTACTGAATGAATATTTACAGTCACACCGTAGGTAATTTGGAGAGGGCTGAGAGAGATGCCTGGTTATTACCTCAAAGAGAAGGAAGAAATAATTTAAGCCAGTATGGGAGGCAAACCTGAGTTTAGATGGGATCCATGCTATAAGTTTCCAGGGAAGGAGTGCCTGTCCTTGTTAAGAAAGGCTTTGTCCCAAATAGGAATATCTGTCTTCCAGTGGGTGTTGAGGGTGCACAGCAATTCCCAACCTTCATGGCCTCCTGGCTAGTTCACTATTAGGAAATTTCTGTCTAAAATATTTTGAGTGTTGTATACTTTCTAATGTCTTGGCTCCCATACAGAAGCCAAATATTACAATCTTCTTTGACTACACTGCTTTAAGATTAGATAATGGGGACCCTTTTGAAGTCTTTATGAAAACCTCTGTTCTGAGAACAGCCTGGAAAGCTCCTGAAATGCATGAGCAGGGAGCTTGGGATGGAAGAGACACCTTAAAACTGACAGTGAGAAGTAGAACCTGTACACACTGGGATCTCTGATAAAGTGTTTTTGGATTAACTAACTGCAGGATAAATTACAACAAAAAGCAAACTGGTTAACAGAAGTTCCCGTTATTAACATCATAAAAGTATTAAAAATAGAATTTGCAACAAACAGGATGTCTGGTCATAACTGTGCAGTTTTGCCTGCCTGGTATTTATGCAGTTGACCTTCTGTGCTGAGATCAGAGATCAGTGAGGAGCCTCGTGACTATGAATAAAAATCCCCTTTAATCTGATCACACCAACATGGCAGCTCCTGGAAGGAGCGGGCTAGCATTTAAGAGTAAAGTGGAGAAATGAGTGCCTCCAGCAGCACATATGCTGCTGCTCTGGGGGTGACACATCCTTCTGAAAAGCTATAGTTTTACTTGGAGTTGTGGCCAGTGGAACTACATATTTTCTTTTTAATAGTAGTGTTAAAATTCTTCTTTTTTTCTTCTCTGATATTAAATTTGGAAGTAGACTGTCAGGAGCACAGACTTTATTCCAAGTCCCTGAACTTGCTGTACCATAGGAATTACCAAACCAATAGTTTTGGGAGATGGGCTGTGCTGCCCAGCCGAAAGGACATAGTCAGTGGAGCACTCCCCATTGACCATTTAAAGTAGAACTATTAAGAAAATTCTTTCTTCAACCCAACGGACAAACAGGCATGCCTGCAGCTTGAAGTCTGGACCAGACAGCACTGACATTTTAGCACGGAGAACAATTTGTGTTCCCAGTCCCTGCCTATTGTGTGATGGCCGATGAGAGAGTTGGGCTGGCTCCCGAGAGCTGGAGCATGCAGGGCTGTTCTTACTGCCGTATGCGAATACATTTTCTTGTATTCATATTGTTGTGAAATGCAGTCAGCTGTGCCAACAGCACTTCGCTGAAATTAACCTTCTCTATTGTGTGCTTTTCTGTTGTTCTGAAAATTTCTATCTCTTTCAACTGAAGAGGAAACTGCCTTAAGTTTTAAAGAGCAAATCCATGAATGTAACAAAAGACAAAGTAAAAAGTGTCTGAGATACTACTTTTAAGAGTTGATAGTAAATGTTGAAATTTGTTGAAAATAGTGGTAGCGTGGTTGCATAAAAAGGAGGCTTAAGAATCAGTAGTAAAAGCCCTAAAAATAAGGCTATCCTTTTTCAGTGTCTGGAAGAAACGGGCTGTTTCAAAGTCGGCATATCTCAGTCTATAAACATTTCTTTCCAATGTTCACCTGACTTCTTGTGAGTAATCCATTGGGTATTATTTTAAGAACTCCTGAAACTGTATGTAGGATCTCTGAATGTGTATGCAGTTTCTATGAAACAATAGTATAGAATTTTTTTTTCCAGCTAAGCGTATCTCAGTAAGTAAATGAAATAATAATAGCATTGATAGAGGCTCAGAAATTTCCCCAAACCTGTGCTGTGGAACAGTTGCTTGTCAGTGGTAGACAAGACATGTCTTGGAAAATTATTAGGGTTGCCACAAATGGGTATTCTGGAGAGGAAAAAAAAAAAGGTGGGGGGAAGGAATTTCTGTTACTTTGTATTGATTTAGGTCTCAATCTTGTGATGATTCACTGAGGTTGGTAAAGCTGTACACATAGATCTTCATTCTGGGTCACTGCCAAGTTCTTAGGTTTTGGTAGTGCCCTACTTTCTGATTTTTCTTCCTCTTCCTTTTAAAGGAGGGCATTAGCTTCCAGCATCAGAAATTCTGTTGCGTTATCAACATACAATGGCATACTTGAAATAAAAGTTATTTGAAATAGGTATTCCTGGCTTATTTCTCAATGTCTTTTTGCCAAGCCATTTGTTTACTGAACCTTTGAAAAGAGAGATATAATTTTCAATTAACTGAAGGAATGTACAACATTCAAATACCACGCCCAGCCCACTTAGGAAGACAATATTTTTTTTGTGCCTACATGCCCTTGAATAGTTAAGAGGCAGGTTCTGGGTTGATGTAAGTTTATAGTGGAAAAATACAAGTCTGAAGCTATTGCTTGAGAAGGCAAAACATGTAGGTGAAAGCAAAATGCTGCAAGAACATAAGGTACAAGACGTATAGCCTTCTTAAAGAAATCATATTAGTGGAATGGGATTGACAAAAAGCTCTAGTCAAGCTTTGATTTCCTCTTAGACTGGGGGAAACTTTCTCTAAAATCTTACTTATCTTCTTAAAGAAGGTACAGTATACATATATTTATACAAAAATAATTTGGCTTTCCCCTCTACTCCTCCCCAAAAAAACGAAAATAAATGCTGTGTTTTAAGACAGGTGATTGTCAATTTTTAATTGGTTTCTTTATAACCTTTTTAGTTTAAACAAGGTGTTTTTTAAAAGAAATTTGATAATACTGCTTTTTTGACATTGTTGGGAAAGCATGATTAATCCCTTTGAAGTCTTTGCTTGGTCCTCTGCAAGAACCATGTCTTTTCCTGTGCCATCTATATTTCAGCAAAGTAACTAGGCTTGAGTAAGATCATACACACATTTGGGTCTGTGACAGTAGAGGATGTGGATTTAATTCTGAAAAGGTGGGTTGGTCTACAGCAAATGTACTCAACACCCACAGAAGCCTTCCTTCCTCCCCACCTGATGTCCTCGCCAGCTGTCCCTGCTTGCTGCCTGTGGGCAGAGCTCCACTTAAAACCTGACTGCTCTTTCTCAAAAGGTATACTAGGGCGCAGCAAACTTTCCTCAAGAGTGTGGGGAGATGTCCAGGATGATCCCACAGCTCAAATGGTTTGAAGGGTAATCATCAAGCATAGAGGGCCAGGTCCTTAGGTGCATGAGGCTATGGTGTGGGCAGGGTCTGCATTTCTCCCTGATGACTCTGAAGGCATCCAAGAGGCAGCCCATCATAACCTTCTTGCCTGGCCCCTTCTGCTGTGAAGTAGCTGTAGCAGTTCTCCAGAGGATGTTCTGCCAGTACTGTGCAAGCATGGAGTATGTTGCAGCTCTTCACTGTGACTAATGCTACAAGGCTGGAGCTGGAAGCTTTTAAATATTTTTTGAGTCCCCGTGTTACCAACTGATACACTCTGAAGTGATCAGGTCGATAAATTGCAGGACTTCAGGGAGGAAAGTTAAGATCAATACCAGAAAAAATGCCAAGCGTGCTCTTTCCTAGGTTCTGGCCCTATCGCTGTTTTCCCTTTCCACTTCCCCCTTATCTCTTGGAAGTCATGAAACTGAAGCTTTTTTATTTTGTGCATATAGCCCCAGGACAATGAAAATCCACAAATCCATTGTCAATCAGCAATACACATTATTGATGGTAGGTTTTCATAGAATATCATTAGCAGGCACTCCTCCATCGTGGATTGATAGTAACTTGGTTATATGTTAATGGGCCACTTGGCCTGTTTTAAACTCCTTCTGCTTAAATGTCAGTAGAAACCTACTTTTGTTTTTAAATTATGACCTTTATGAAAAGAAGAAAAAGGGAGTAAATAGAATCATAAAAGCTAATCTTATTCAAGATTCAACAAATTCTGTTTTTTGAGTCAGAAACTCAGTCTTCACTTTTCATTTTTCTTTGTACCAGGGTTCTATATAGAGGAGCACAAGACACAGGCTGTTGCATGCTGTTCTGTGAAGCAGAGTGAATAAAAGAGTAAAAGCAGCTTTTTTAGCCCAAACTTTTTTTTGTCTTTTGTTGGTCAGTCACACATTTTAATACTGGGCCAATTTCAAATCTAGGCCACATAGTTCTGTAGCGATTCATAGGGTTTCAGTCCTTAAGCAAGCTCTTTGCAGGCATGTGATGCCCATGTCCACAGTAGTCCCCATGTAGTATATCCCAATGGAAGGACTGGCAGTTTTTCAAGTGGGGTGAAAGAATGACTGAAATGCTCAGATTTAGCTGAAATTAGTGCAAGTGATTCCATGCTTTATAATCCATGTAATGGAGTTACTTTGTGTAAGTTAGAATACAGTATTCCATGTAACAAAAAGCCACTTGTGCTGTTGGAATAAACCTGTACTAGTTTAAAAGAAATGTCACGATGTACATTTTTGCTTATGAAACTCTGAACTGGTATAAACTTTGTGTGACCTAAAGAGTGCAATGGCACTACACTGGGTGTAAAACAATATAAAACTTGGTGCTCTGCATCAGCTTACAGCGAAGCTCCATAGTTTTGTGATTGTTTTAGTTCAACTACATAAATGTCCATACTGCCATATTTTGGCAGTGGCATGACAAATAATTTTGTGTTTGAAAAGGTCATGGAAGAGTAATTTAAATGTCCAAATACATTAGGTATTTTATTTTTTTATTTCTCCCCCTTCTTGAAAATATTGAGCAATTCAGTTACGTAAGCAGGAAAGTGACTGAGCTCCTCCGGTAATCAACTGTAGGTTCAGCGTTTGTGCCTTTCAAATTGCAGTGGCTAGATGTAAGCAACATAAATCATTCTGAGACCCATGCAGCATGTATAGATAGAATGACTGCACCCAGCAGTTTCTGGATCTTCTTCCACAGTGCAGGAATACCACATCATTTAGCAATATTAGAAAGATCAGTTTAGAGAGATTAGCGTAGGATAACAGAGGATGGTCTGTCTGTTCAATAGGTATGCCTAGTGACTTCGATTGCTTTTCATAGTTCTTTACGGATACGGTCAGTACTTTGCTTTCATAGAAAAAACACTTAGTGTTTCACATCTGCAAAAGTGGAGACAAAATGATAAGTTAACTGCAAAGGTTTGGGTCAACGTGTACCATATCAGACATCTGTGTGCCAGATATGCATGCCTCTGGGAGAGTGTTTCTGCTCAGTGGTCTGCACAAGATGCTGTTCTTTATTTAAGCCAGCTTGAAATGGGTTTCTATGAAAGATGGAGATGACCGTTTAGACAAATCATTCTTCCTTCTTAACAATTCCTTGATCTCACCTGCCTTTCCTGGTTTTTAGCAAGTTTTCTTCTGCTGACTGTTGCTGAGACAGTGGCTCTGAATTCCTCTGTTGTCGTGTTTGTTTTGCCATGGCAGTTGTTACTTAGAATCAAGGAACTTTACTGGATGTCCTGGAGGTTCCCCTGGGTTTTACCTTTTCCAGATGAAACAGTGCAGCTCTGTGTAAGCTCCAGAGGGACAGCTATGGAGCTTCTGCATCTTTAGCTGGATGATGGTCATCAGTGAAGTAGGTGGTTCTGTGTAGAGTCCTGTGAGGCTTCCCTTCCCCTGAGTGGGGGAGTTCTGTGTATGGCCTCACAGATCCCCTCTGCAAATATCTCTGTTCACTGATGGTTCCCCACTGGCCATTAGCCAAGATATTTTACCCAGCTCTTAGAGAATGAAATCAGATTCATCTAAATGGACCTACTTCCCCTAAAACTGTAATGCACACTGGCATTACCAATATTATTTTTTTTTCTGAACTAGTAGAATCCCGTTTGTGTATTAGGTTTTGGGGTTTTTGGTTGGGTTTGTTTGGGTTTTGTTTTCACTTACTATTAGAAAAGTTCGCATTAGTTCAGTGGTTTCCTTGTTATTCTACCTGGCTTACTCCAATTACCATCTTCTGCGCTGCTGAATACCAACTGCCAAATAATTTTCCACATTCCGTATTCCTCTTTTTTCAGGGAGGATGGCATTACATGCCCAGTACAGGATGTCAAGGCATGATCTTGCCGCCCCTGGAGTTGCTGGCTGTGTTCAGGTTAGGCTGGATTCTTCAGCCTTTAAGATCTTCTGAGGCATAGAACTGTAAATAGCTCGTACCTCAGTTGACTTGAGAAGTCAAGCTAGTGCCATGCGGGTTTTTCTGTCCTTTCTGCTAAAGTCCGGGCACTGGCCTATCTCATGCTTCTCCAGCACTGCTACCAGAGAAGAGGTTAGATCTGAAAATTGAGTCCTCCGCCACTACATAGCTTTGAATGGCAACCACAAGCTCACTTACACAGAGTGTTTTATCTAAATTACATAAGTCATTCTTTCTTCCCCTTTGCCCTTTCCCTTAATTGTTTCCTACAATGTCCTTTGCTTCAAGGACATTCCCATCTGATTTCAGAGGAGGGGAAGAAAGCTGATCAGCTCCCAGGAAATTCCTTTGGTAACTGCAAGGGCTGGGCTTGTGATATTGTGGTATTAATAGTTCCTGTTCAGAGATTTTGTGGATGCTGTCTTTCACCTCCTAAAAGGATCGAAGATTATTTTAGTCTTGTTTCCTATCACACATGCTCACATAAAGCTAATTTCAGTGTATATGTGTTTATCCATATGTTTTCTCTAGTAACCTGGCTTATTTAAATCAAGTACGACAGAAAGATGTCAAAGGCAACTAATACAGTAAACACTATCCAGATAGAGGAAGGAGAGTCAGTAAATAATGCCATTGAAAGAGACGTTGTGATTTGTTAGGCACAGGGAATCTCTCTGTAGAAAGGCCCTAGAAGTACCTGAATAAACTTCAGGTGAGTTTACAGTCGACCACAGGACAAACATCCTGGACTTCATGGATTCTTATGCTTCTGGAACAACACAGTTTTGCTACACGATGCTCCATTGTGATGAAGCGAAGCCCTTGCTCATGCAATCTTATCATTCTCATACAGCAGTGTCAAAGGGACAGGTAGGATGTTGGGTGCGCCCGCACTTGCACACAGGATGTGCAAGTCTATTTCTCCTTTTGATGCTGATGAACTGAATGCTTTTAGGCAAACTAATTCACCTTAGATTTTCAACAAATGACTCAACATAATAGTTTTGTTCAGTACAGATATCTGCAACACCTATTTCAATGGGCATCACAAAGAACGCACAGTGTGGTGATTCCCAGTGTATGATCTGTAGACCTCTGCTCCTGAATGGGCTGGTTGGCCATACATTACTGGCTTTATCTTCCAGTTTAAAGACTCACTCCTGTACTTTATAGCACTTTTTCAGGAATGATACACATGAGCACAAAAATAAAGAACTTTGAAAAGAGATGAGTATTGAAGATCATTCAAAACTGCTTGGTGTTGTTGCTAATGTTTGTATTGTACTAGTGCCTTACGTAGCATGCAGTTGCTGCATGTAAAGCCGTATAAGGGGAAAATACATTTTTATTTGTTGTGATGTTAGCAACTCAGTGCTTTTGTTTCAGTGTGGAGTGTTTCATGAACAAGACTTCCTGCCCACATATTTTGCTTTTTCATACCCTCAGACAGGATAACAATGTGATCAGGCAAAGCCATGTAGGATAGGACAAATGCAAGGGTAGTGATTACATTCTGATGAGGTCTTTAGATTAATTTAGGATCCAGGGCTAACTGTTGAAATATCTTGCAAGAGAATTGAAGGGAATGCAAAATCTGCTAGTAATATATTTCCTAGTTTTTATTTGTGAATAAAATTTTAAGAAAAGTCAGATCAGGTGATGTGGGAATGTTCCTTTAGCATTTTGAAAAAGGGTATTTGAGTCTGGGGGTTTTGTCTTTTGTTTTCCCCAAAGTTACATTATACTGAATGTGAATTCATTTAGACAGAATCAGTATTAAGCACCACGCAGGTTGTCCAGTCATTATAAAACTCATGCCATGTCCAGAGCTGGACTAAGACTCCTGAGCCAATTTCAAAGCACGCTGCTTGGCCTCTCCCACAGAGCACATGTGAATAATATTATTAGCTAGACAGAAGTATTTTTCAGATTATCTTACACACTAATTTAAAACACAGGTGGAAACTCCTCCCGGCTTGTTTAGGTATGTTACTTTTCTCATAGTCTAGTAGTTCACAGTAGTCAATTATTTGTGCTGTGTGTGCATTGTTAGTTAACATGAATTATACTTTGGTAATGAAAAAGAACCTATTTCTTCAACTTGCATAAAAGTAATAGAAATAATTTAATTTTTAATTTACTCTTGGTTCATCTGGTTTGCTGCTGTGTAGCTAAAAATGCTGTGACAAGTGTAGCTTGTTTTACTTAATTTCCTCTTTGGGAAAAGCCCGATCAGGCAGGGCTTCTACTATATTAATCTTATTAAATTTTACCGGTCATCTGTTTCCCTGCCATGAACTTTGGCATATGATGGAAAAGAGGAAGAGGCAGAGACAAGCTAACATTCTTAGTGACTTTGGGTAAAACAACTGGCAGCCCATCATAGCAGGAACCTAGAAGTCTTCTATCACCTGAGTGGATGGAGCAAGTGTGCTGATCTTTCTTTCTCCTCCTGAAACAACAGTGGCCTGTGAAGCAGGTTCTCTTTGACGTTGTGGACAACCTTAAAGGACAGAAAAATCTTCATTCTCCTGCTTGGTAATTGTATTAACTCTGTTCTAGGATTCTTAGTGTGCTGGTTCACATCTTTCTCTGGCATCATATGGATGAGGAAGAAAATACTGCTTCTCTCTAAGTATTTTGTTGTAAGCTACATATGTGCATATGGGTGCTATGCATTCACATGCATCACAACTGTGAAAGTTTTTACTCTCAGTTTTCAAGAGGCCCATCTCTGACTGTCATGGGCTGTTGCAGCTGTTGGGAAGAGTAGATCAGTGACCATTTAAGTAGGTTGAGATCCTTCCATTTTCTTTCCCCCCCGCCAGTATTTTCCACGTTAGCAAGCTTTCAGAAATTGTCAGAGCTTACAGGCTGTTCCTTCATGAGTATGCATTTTCCTTCCAAGTTTCCTTACAGAACTCAGAGAAAGAAGTGGCTTGATTAGCTTCCCCCAGCCCTCACTGTGGTTTTCCATGGTATGAACCATTAACCATTAAACTTATTAAGCTGATAGCAGAGAATGGAAAAGAACAAGATCAGAAGGAAGGTGTTATGCCTGTTCTTCTTATCCAATCCTTTCATTCTCTGAGGATCTGATAGGCACAGGGAACTTAAGGCAGATTTGGGGGTTGCAGTCACCATCTGGCCCTCTGTTTGTTTGGCCCTCTTGGCCTTTTTCTTCTGTTCTCTTTCTTATTTTTCTGTCTGTCTGCCTCTCTTTCTCAGCTGGGTGGGAGAGCTGTCCTAATGTCCTTCTCCCTTGTAATACGCACATAAGATGTGAAGAATGGCTGCTTTAAATCAATCTTTACACTCAGCACAGAAGCACCCTGTACTTATGTCAGCTGGCAGGTTCTGAGTGCAGTATGTTTTATTGCTTTGCAGGCCAAGAGGTAGTGCAATGATGGTGATCTTTGTTGTTCTTATTTTCCACCCAGTGTACAGCATCAACTGTCTTCCAGATGATGAAGGCAAGCCCCTCTAACACCAGGCTCAGCTTTCTAAAATAGGGGAGTGGGGGTGGGGGTGGGGTGGGGGGCGGGAAGAGGCTATAGATTACTCGCAAATGAGGGAATACAGTGCCTCTGCAGGAGTACAGGGAGAATCTTGGTAATGCTTGATGCTGTTGTACAGAGTCGTTGCATCCGTTGTAGAGAGCTGTTGCATGTAGTGGTACGATACATCCTGCATTGGAAGATTTCCAGGTTTGACCGTGTAGTTTGGCAATATCTCCCATGTCAGAAAGAAGGATGTGTTAATAGTCTCTGAAAGTAAAATACATAGAAGAAAATCAATCTTGAACCTAAATTTTAAAATAATCAGATACACTTACTCAGTTCCTGTTAAATCTGATTAAATGACTGTCCAAAGGGTAGAGTTTGATCTCTGGAGTGGATTTTAAGACAAGCCTGACCTATCTAGCTGAGAGAACCATTGGGTAAATGCAAAGTATAGCAAATAACTTTTTATTTGGTGTCTGTAAAATGCTATGATCAGACATTAGTTTGTGATTTTAAAAGTGAAACTGTGCCAGTGTGTTTGCTGTTGAGAAGTATATGCCCTTCCTCATTTACTGAGCAGCGCTGAAAATTTGTATTGATCAGATCTGATGAATTTTTTTTTTTCTTCCTAGTAATGCATCTGATACGAAAGAATCTGTCTTGCGTGAATTTCTTTTCAATTTCACAGTGAAACCACGTACAGAAGTTTTAGGATAGGAGATGTTGATATATAGTCCTTTCTTCTTTTCTGAAAAGTTTCAGCAAGAAAAATGAAATGTTACAGTGCCCATCAAGACTTTTCATGATACACACCCTTGTGCAATGAGCCCAGTTTACTACCTCTTAAGCATGTTGGTTTTGGATTGATGCCAGATTTATACCCAGTATTACAAATGTATACTGGGTAACATTGCTCAGCCTGACAGCAGTAGCAGTGGTGTCACTTTGCTTCCCTTTTGTTTACAGGTAATTCAAAGTCTTTCACATGCTGAGCATCTGTGCAGTGTTCTTAATTCTCACATTGGTAGGAGCTGAAGGCAATGTAGTACTGAGCCTATAGAGTACCTCAATGCAGCATAAAATTTTCCACTGCGAAACAGTGGTTTCCTAAGAAGGAAGAGAAGGCAGAAAATACAGATGTCCATTGATTTATTAATAGACACTGCTTTAAAAAGTGTCTGCCGTATCCATTTTCCAAGAAACATTCATTTCAGCACTGGAAGGGATTGGGGGGTTAGGTGGAAATAAAGTACAGCCCTAAGCATTTTAACACAGAAAATTAATAACTTCAGGAAGACAGGTAAATATTTAGATATACTCAGTGCTCACCCCATCTCTTAAGCTCCGGCACGTAATATCTTGAAATAAAATGTGGTGCTTAGAAGTTGCATGGTCTTGTCATTATCCCTTTATCCCTCCTGCAAAGAACAGTCATTGTTATTTTTAGTTCCTTTCACGATTCTTTGGCTTTCCTGGCAGCTTTTTTGGCATCTATACTAACTCTTTATTTGCTTTGTATAAAGATCCAGAATTTGACTAAAGAGTCTGTTTGTGCTGTGGTCTGAAGGTTAACTGATGCATTTAGACAACAATAATTCTTTATTTTACCCTGAAGCAGTGCTCCAGTTGTATAACAAAACTTCACAGTCCAGTTGCAAGATCTCAATGTCTTCAATGTTCAGAAGAAAAAACTTACTTCAGACATCTCTTCAACTGTGATTGACAGCCAGCCATCTCTGTGGTAGAGTTTGGCATGTGCATAGCAGAATGGCATCACTGTGGCATGTGTAAAATGTGTGTCAACAATGTTCACCCTTTAAGCTGAGACATAAATAAAAGTCTACCTAGTTCATATTGTAGGGGGGATTTAGAGAAGCAGTATGGTGCTACTCTGCTTGAGTATGGTCAGCATATGTTTTGAGTAGTAAAGCTTGGAGCCGAAACCTGGGGGAAAACTGCCAAAACTTTTGCTAAACAAATTGTTTTAGGACTTGTGATTTTAGACAGAACTTACTGGGTAGGGTGGGTGGGTGGGCGAATGACAGTAAGTGCAGAAAACTCATGAAAAAGATGATACTTTGATCCAGTGTGCTGGTGGTCTCGGAGAGGATGAGATGACAGCTCTCCCGTGGCCTCAGTGAGTGCCTGAACTAAAGTGAAGCAGTGGCGTTCACTGTAGCAGTGTCCAGGGGAGCTATAGGGAATGTGTGTGCCCACAGCACCCCACTGCACAATTTGGGGTGCACCATGCAACCTTATCATCTCCCAGGCAGAAGGTTTGGTGGAATCTGTTTTCCCCTATGGTGAGGGTTCATGGCAGCAGAACCGTAATAAACACCACTGTCCCTATTTGTTTTCTCAGTTGTTTTCACTAAAGCAAGGGAAACCAGAAGGGAACACTACATTTGTTTGGAAAAGGAATTTTGGGAGAAGGGTTTTGTCTTCTTGCCTAAAAATGTAGCCAGACAGCAATATTTTCTTGCTTCAATTTTTTTTTGCTTTTTTAAACCCAACTGTTAATCTACCTCTAGTAGTGCACTTTGATCTTAATGTCAGAGTGCTATGGTCATTGCAGCACGTGGGATCTGTGCTGAAGCAGTGAGTTCAGTCCTGATCAAAGGCTGTTCAACAGGTTATTTTAATTCACTCATGTTTGGTGTACTTTTCCCCCATGACAAAATGTACCAGATCCTCTGTGAAATGAGGAGTCAGTGAGCAGTGATGCCATCCAGAAATGGATCTTAACTGTAGGTGAACCAACTGCGAGAATAGATACTGCATTTTCATAGCTTGTGTTCCTTTGCCCCATAGGCTGACCAGCACAATACTGCCCATTGTATTCTATGGCTCTTTCTTTCCCCTATGTAATATGTTATGGTTTGGCTACTGTGTATTAACTTCAAACCTCTTTTTGCATAGGGAATGTCTGTAAAAAAAGGTGTGGAAAGTGTGCTTTGAATATCAGCATATTCAGAACTAAGCACTGGAAAAAACTCCTTGCCAGAACTTGACTGTTAAGCAGTGTTTCATAGGTCCAGCTCTGTTTTGATGTCAAAGGATGAAGAGCTATTCCGGAATTATTTCTTTCTTCCTCTCCATGCTACTGACACAAAATGAAGTTTTATGTCAATGACCGTAGTACCAGCAACAACTTTGGGAAACAACTTTCAATTTATTCCATACTTTAGAGTTGTTCTTGCTCCAAATGTGGGACCCCTTCAGTTTGGTATCTTTCCCCTCTGTCTAAAAAAAAAAAAAATTTCTTCTGTATCTTTCAGTGTAGTTTGGGCTGATGGAAGCCACCAGGGTTTGCCTGATCCATTGTACTCCTTCTTTATTAATGGAGGGATTTCTTTGTGCTGGAGCTGATCACACTGGAACCTGAGGACAGAAACCTAAATCGTTCTCTGTCCTCTTCTGCTGACACTATGAAGTGTTTAATTGTCACTCTTCCAGTGGCAGGTAAATGGAACTTATGTAAAATGTCTTTCTGCTTGAAAATAGGGATTTGGTTTTCATTTTGATGGGGCGGGGTGTTGCATCTGAAGTGCTACCTCATGAAAAGAGATGTGGCCCAAGGGAATTGGCAGTGGAGCCTCTTGCATCTGGAGTGGCTGGTTGATTCCAGGTTGAAACTAGAAATTACCATCTCTTTATTTTTGAATGTCCTTTGTTAAATGAGGTTTATGGATGCTTGACTGCATTATGCATCAAAACTTGCTGGTTTTTAAATGAAATATAGTGCCTGGATTATGCACAGTTGTTGACCAAAACAGACTTTTTTCTTGATTTTGCTGCTGTGTCCTGTTGAGAGTGTGATGAGAGGAGAGCATGGTTTACTTTGTGCATGAGTCTTATGCTAGTTTCAAAGTCTGAAATTGGTATAAACTTAGAACTTCCTGATTTTGGTGCTCTGAGTATGCTCCCTCATCTGAGTCATCATGTCTAAGCAGTGTTTTGCTGTAAAACTGGAAAGTTGTCAGGAGGGGCCTTCTGCTTTGCTACATAGTTGAGTATGATAACTTTCAATACTGTCATTTTGTTATGTTCTAGAAATGAAGAGGAAGGGACTGTGTTTATCAGCTTTAAAAATACTAGTTTTCTGCTTTGGGAAGATATGAATTCTTTACTTCTAAATAATTTAAAGTTCATCCATGTTTTTCCTAAACTCTTGATCCTTTACATACATAGTAAATCAGAAATCAAAACAAAATTCCTGCTGTGTTTCAGATGCATTAGCAGAAACTCATTTTTACATGAAACCAGCTGTTACAGGGGACACAAACTCCACCATGTACTGTGACCATTTTTAGAAGGCAAGGAGACAGCATTTATAGCAGATGCTGCTGTGGAGTTGGTCCTTGTGCTCAACCAGAACCTCAAGAGCTTGATGGTCCTCTGGTTGTATGGTTGTCACTGAGAGATGGCAACGTAACTGGAAGGTGTAACTCTCTGTGCATTTGTGTTGGCCTCATGATACAGAAAGTTATCCCGTCAGGAGACGGCTGCAGCATCAAGTGAATATTATTGTTCTTTTATATGTATTTAGACTGGTCAGTATGAAAATATATGTTACCTCTGCATTATTTTGTGTCGAAGTGCCAGTTGCAATGGGCTGGACCCCTGCTTTTTTTATTGCTGATTCAAACAAATAGTGGTTGCTGTGAGCAACTGAATGATAAAACCAGATTTAGAAAGAATTATAAGGTTTCCATAGCTTCAAAGTTTTATTGGCAGACTTAGTAGCTCACAGTATTTCTTTTCGTCTCTCCCCACCATGTAATCATGAGGCTACAATCTATTTCTGGCCACTTTCAAGAGGTATTAAAAATTATGGTTCTAGTTTGTAACCAGGGTTTATTTAAGGAAAAGTAAAGGAGAGGCAAAATTGCCTTCTGGGGACTTGTGTAAAGTCTCTTTGTTTCTCCTGTTTTCTTTCAAGCTTCTCACTAAGTCTTTTGAATGCCATGGCAAGGTCAGGAGGCAACCTGGAAATAGATCAAGTCATGCGGAGGAGTTCATGAGTATTTAAAAATATCTCGTTTTGCTCCTTATTTGCTTTTATTTTTAAACTTCATTTTTTAAAATCCAGAGTTATGTACAACCGTGTTGAGTGGTGGCATGAAAGGACTGTAGAAAGGAACGGCCTCTTCTAAAGAACTTGCTCTGATTTTGTGTGCTGTGTAATCATAACTGACATACACAGTGCAGAAGTAACAGGAAGGGCAACTGAGCCTGAGCTAACAGAAATAGGGGCTTTGTTTCACATACTCTGGAATAATTTGGTTGCTAAATTAATACCTACTTCTCTGGCTGCTGACTCATATGGGAATTGGAGTCACAGAACTAGTCCAAAAAGAGATGCTTTTGAGCCCATTTTCAGCAAGTTAATGTGGCCTTACCATGCTGACTGTGCTTTCTATTTCTGCTGAATAGCCTGCTGCAACAAAAGGGAGCTAGAACAGGGTAGTCAGTGAGCCATCCAGGAGACACAATAGCCCTTGGACCCCAGCCATGTAATGGGTGCATATTAACTATAATTCTTATGGAAATAATTTTCTTTTTTTTTTTTTTCCTCCCAGGAGAGCGCTCTAAGGATCTGATCATTCAGAAACACACAAATACATGCTTCTTTTAACCATCAGGGCAGTGACTGTTCCTTTCATAATGTATACTTATAATCTATCATTTATAGTCTAGAGCTTGGAGTTACAAATACAGTGCTAAGTAAGTTTCAACCTTATATGGTCCTTTGAGACATGAGAGTGTCCTTGCTACCTATGCTTGAGTCTGTTTGCTGCCAACTTGTGTCTTAACAGGTCATTACCTCTTTGTGTGGCTGTCAGGCCAAGCCAGAGCAGGCAGGAGCAGCTACAGGCTTTAATTTCTGCTGTGATCCAGTGGCACTTAGTTCTGGTTTTAAACTTATAATTAGGACTGACTCTTTGTCCAAAATGTCAGCCCTGTGCACCAGATCTGTGCCTCTTGGAGGGAGATCCCTCGTGGGCTGTGGGTGGAGAGGCAGGCTGCCCAGGTCTGCACCAGCTCTCCTGGAAATAGGTTCCTGAGAGCAGAAACCCTTCCCTTTACCAGAATAGTACAGTGCAAAAAAAAAAAAAAAAAAAAGTCTTATGACATGTTTCCATCTTGCAGAAAGTTTCTGTGGCTCCTTGTTGTCTTTGAAATAAAATACTTTTACTGTGACGTAAAGCAACATGACAGTGCTTTCCTTTGTGCAAACGTTGGGATTATTGTGGCTTACTTTCCTGAGAAGGAACCTTCTGTTTACTTCAGGTGTTGCGGAGCCTGATACAACTTCAATGTGGAGAGAAAGCCATGGCCATGGAAGCAGAATTCTAATTTTATAGGCACAGTGTGTAATGTCACCCCGGTGGGGCTGCCTTTATAGAGTTCCTTTGATCTTGTCTGTATTTTGGACTGGCCACAAACATTGCATTTGTAGTCAGGGCCACATGAATGGTCTGAAAGATGTTATGATTCTCATGGCATTAAATTGCACACAGGTGAATGCTGAATGAATTCTGGATGTGTTGCTTGTATTTTCTCTGAAAATACATTTGAACGCATAGAAGATGTGATGTTTTTACCTCAGTAGCATGAACTTGGATAGCTGTCTTGATTGGAGATGAGGAATTGTTGGGGTTGGGGATCACACTGGAAACTGTTGTAGCATGCCTCTGTAAAAACACAAGTGTCCAATTCTGTCTTGTTGAGAAGGTTTTTGTGCTAGTAAGGTTATCGGCACCACGACCAATGTTTGCTTTCCTTGATAAATAAAAAGAACGTACTATTTCCAGGAAGGCATAAGTTAAAAAGGTACCCGGGTATCTTGTTTACTATGTAATAAACAGAGGAAATAATTTTAGTTCATTTCACTTGCAGAAGCATTTTCCATGAATGAATATATTCTCTGAATTTTCAGACATTAGGTAATAGTATCTTTTCCTGTTTGTTTTGGGGTGTTTTAAGGTGTAATTTACAGGGAGATGTCAGGTTTTACTGAAACTTTTAATTTTTTATTTCTAGGAGTGCAGCCAGCTTCATCTTACAATATTTCCTGAACTGTGAGTTGAATTTTTGTTTTAAAGAGAAAGCTGCAAAGAAAATGAGGTGGGGGGTTGCTTGCCATTCATAGGTAGCAGCCTGTGAGTTGAAATGAAAAATCAGCAGGGAGAACCTTGTCATATCAGCTAGGAATAGCAAGCAATTCAACCTAAGATGTTGATTCTGGTGATGATACTTGGGCATTCCCCGTGGCTGTTCATGTCAAAGTGATGACTGGAAACGTCTAGTTTGTTTTTTTTTAAAATAAGTGCCAGCAATGGTAGCCACACCATGAATTTTCCCATAAGGGCAAAGCACCTCCTTGTATCATGCTAGCAGTCTGTCTGCTTGTGGGTTATCTCGTGATACCTGCCCTCATGTATACAGCAGGAGTGGCATGCAAAGAGGAACAGAATTGACTCTCTGAACTGAGTCCTTCATCTAATTAGACATCCCTCGAACAGTGATTTTGGCTGTCTTAATTCATAGTCTTAATTTGGTTGTCAGGATTTACCTTTCATTTTGAAAGGGACAGTGGAAGAAAAGTCCTAGAGTTAGCAAACTTCACAGAGAGTCAGGTGTGTTGATTTTCTAATTGACTTGATGGAGTCCTCCACATAATTATGGAAGAGCTGAATGGAAGAATTGCCTTTATTCCAAAACTATTTGCAAGTCCCTGAAAAATAATTGGAGACTTCAGTTTATGCTTCATAGACTATTACCTGTTTTGACATTTTTGATCATAGTTTTTGTCCTGCCTGTCGTTGCTCACCAAAATGATGTCTTCCAAGCACAGGATGAATTAAAAAAGTAGTCCTGGACTTAAAGTTTACTTAAGAATAATAACAACAATAATAACAGCTATAGAACAAGAAAGCAGACAATAGTGGGAAATGAGATCACATCAGATTCCTCAATGTTGGGGTGCATTAATGACAAAGTCTCATCAGTGTGGGGAATATGCCAGAGATTTTATCGTTGCTGGTAATTTAGCATGCATGAGGATCTGAATTCTTCTGCTTTTCAGTCTGTGGGCAATCTATGCAAGTCTAAAAACTGAATGTAATGGGATAACAGTGTAATAGTATAAATCCCTTGTGTAATGGTAGCCAAAGCAAACAAATTTTCAGCATAACCTGACTATGTAGCAAATGTGGCTGTTGAACTAGGAACTGTAGTTGTGAGCCACTGGATACTACTTCTTTCTGTAACAGTGTTCAGGGACAGCTAAATTAATTTAAGCTTCCTGAGTGGAAACAAAATCATGCTTAAATCAGATTAGGAGGAGCCTGCAATGAGAGTTCCTATTGCAAGTGTCTATTGCAAATAGACATTTTTCTTAAATTACTGTTTCAAAGAGAGATTTTTTTAAATTGTGTTTAGCTCCCTCAAATAGTGTCATACTAAGAGCGCAGTCTGAAGGGTTGTGACCATGGAACAGATGCATCATGGACAGGATTGATGCCGACTTCTGACACGCTCAGGCACACTGATCCATAAGGACCACCTACTGGGAGAGAGGGTGTAATTCAATCTCCACACTCATTCAATCCCCATGTCCATCAAGGCTGGCCGTTTTGAGGGCAGCTTTTGTGATATGGACGGATTTTTTAGTAGGGGCTCAACTGAGGCAAATAAGCTTATTTCATCTAGCTACCTTTATGTTGTTTTGTTTTAAATGTTGCATTTCTTCAGGAAGGATGTTTATCTAGAAAAGAGAATTTAATCACCACTGTAAATGTTTAAGCCTCTCTTTTCCATTTGGTAAATCTTTTTTGCATACAGGACCATATGCCAAAAGTACACTCATCCTTATACAAAGTTGGAAGTACATAGAGACTGTGGACGTATTTCCTGTAGCTCAGAAGCCAAGATTCTCCCAGCTTACAGGGGGCTCATGAATGTCTAGGTCTGATTTAGCTCCTGATTCCAATAAGGAAAAGTACAAAAATAGACGGAAAAGAACCCATTCTGCCACTGAATACACGCAAAAACATTAGAAGTATGGCTATGTAAAGGTGTCAGGACTGGTTTCACACTGTGTGTATAAATAAAACCCCCTAATTTTCTCACACAGTGAATTATTGTAACAATACATTACATTCTGTTTTTATAGCTGAGATGTAAATTGTAAGCCTTCCATCCAGGGCCTTTCAAAGTTCCTGTTTTCACTATTTGCTCATGCAAATCTGGATGTTTCCAGTTGCAAAAGCCAAGGCTTAGCATTTGTCTATTTGCCTACATGGCCACAAATTGGTTTTATAAAGTATTTAGAAACATCTAAAGTCAACTTACTAGAACAAGTTTTGGACAGATCTCCCGTGACGAACGCATGTTTCAGAAAATGCCTTGATAACACATACTACTTATGCATTGGTTATGTGCTTTCTTGGTTTAGAGTCTATGTAGCTTCCTGCTAGTTTCTAAAAACCTTCTGTGTTATGAGTTGGAAAACACACCTGTACTGAATTTCATCATTTTATGGGCATGTAGGTTGGCATGATTTTATACTGCTCTGCACATATATATTATTTTGAAATCTTTTTTTTCCTCTATATTAAATTAATTTGACCCATATCAGTATATATGATATCCCTAAATAAGAATGCATACAGTGTGCAGGTGTCATCAACAATAAAAGCCGTGAACAAGGTGGTTAGGAGTATGTTACATGTTGACTTTAACCTCTGCTAGATTTGAGCAAGGCTCAAAGTCACCTACAGCACTTTGTTTTATGTTGTGCTCTTTAATGTTTACATGTTTTGGCTTTGCACGGAAACTTTAAAGCTAACCAAAGAATATAAAATGTCAAAATAAATTTAAATTATCATAGTGTGTGTATGTTAAAATGATTACTCAGAAGGTGCTGCTTGCCCCACCCTACAATCCTTACGCAGATGAGTTTCCCTGAAATCTATGGGAATTTTGTCTCAGCAAGTACTGCTGCAAAATCAAGTTTGTTATGTCTTAAATGCTTAACATATAAATCTTATGCAAAGCAGTTGCAACTCAGATTCCTTACTTTTTACAAAGTGTGTGCAAGTCTCTTTTTGAGCAGTAGATAGCCCGTGTAGCATAATGAAAAATAAAGTGACTATTAATGTCCACTACGCAAACTTGTTTGATTTTAATATTGTCAGAAATAACTTGATTGTGTCTTCTTTTTTTGTTATTTTTGTTTCTTTAACACTGTTGTTACAAGATGGTTCTCTGAGGTCCTCTTCAAAAGTTTTAGCCTTAAGACAGTTCAGTCAGATCTGTTCTGTCAGCATTCATAAACTATTGCAAGAATCCATTCAATCTCTTATGTTTTAAATGTTGCCTTGCTTGTTCTTAAAGGGTTTGTATAAAATTTATATTTTTCCCAGTAACGGCACATTATTATACGCACACCTGTCAGAAAAGTATTGCAAAACTATATGCATTTTACATCAGGACCCACTAATTTGCTGTGCAAAGCAGTTTTATTTGCAAGTTGTGATGAAGGCACAAGTGTGCAAAAAATGTATATAAGATTTATCTGAACAGTAACTTCTCTCATTGCTCCATTCAAGTTGTAATGAAATCTGTATTTAAAAATGTGCTGCAGATTAGTTTTTCCATATATTTGCTGATTTGTATAATTGGAAAAGAAATTGATTTATAGTTATTCACAGTAGGACTTTTTTCACGGTAGCAGTGTATCAGGAACATGCAAGTAATTTTAAATACATGGGCAAGCTCTCTTATGCTAAACTAAAGTGCCTGTGATATTTACCTAATATGTTTATTGAAGTGTCACATTATATAATTTAATTATAAAATATATATGGTAAGTTAATATAGCTGGAAAAATTAACATCAAATTTGATGTGGAAAAATACAGATCCTTGATTTGAGCCTGGTCCCTCCATGCTTGACTTTCCTTCTAGTATTTTTTTCTTTTTACTTTTCATTGAATAGTAATTCCACTTCAGTCAAGACTATTTCTATCTGCCTTTCATAATAAGGTACTTTAAGCACAGCTTTGAGCATTGCTTCAAATACAAGCTAATTGTGGAGTACTGAAGATATTTTGTATGAGAAATAGAAATATGTGCGTTTTTCATAGTAATTGCACAAAATACAGCAATTTTTACTTCTGTTTATAGCCATTTAATTACTTTTATATTTGCTTTGCATTAAAACCTAGAAATGAAAATGTGGAAGAAAATGAGTAACAGCAAAATACAGTTTGACAAAATCCTTCTGTAGGTGCTAGGTAGCATCATGCAGTGCCTGAGTATTCTGCCGTGAATTGTGTATTACTGAATTCAGTTGTTTCAGCCACAAATAGCAAAAACTTATTTGTAGTGTTTCCTGATTTCCAGGTATGTTTGGCTGTCTCCCTTATATAAATAACACCACTGGAAGCCTTTAGACGGAGCTCAGGAGAGTTGCACAGAAGTGTCACAGAAATGGCTTTTGAAAACGAAGTAGAAATATTTTCTGTGCCCGAAGTGCCAAGTGGCAGCATGTCCTGCATGTCCTTCATACTGCGGGCACGTGGTGCCTCCCGCTTGCTCCTGGGGAAGGTGGCCTTGTCCGTGCATATGTAGCCACTTCATGGCTGCAGTTTATTTTGCAGTGTTTCAGCTCAGCCCTCACCTCCACACACTACATTCTGGCAATGGTCTCCTTGCAGAAGTGCACAGTCCTAATCAAGTGTCAAATACAGAAATGTGGGAAAACGAAACGCAAGAGAGAGTTTCAACTTTAGTTATATTGAAATACTGGAAAAAAATATGGGGGCTTTGAAAAGTGGTGAAAGGGTGGAATGTGTAAAGTCTCTGTGGGAAGAAAATGTCATCCTATCAATGGAATTTTTTTTTTCAGCATTTTCTTGCCTTCTGTTGAATTTCATAATACAACCATGCTTCTTTGTTCCCTTCTATTCCCTGTCAAAGCCCTCTCTTTCGATCAAGCAAAGTATGTTCATTTTCCGTTCTGTTTTTTAAATACTTAACTTGAAATCTAGTCAGCTTCAAAATGTTAGTTAAAAATACGTAAAGCCCGCCCCTGCTTTGTCACTCCGCCAGATTTTGTGGTTTTACAATTCATTTTCCTGGAGAGGGTATTTTTAAATTATTATTGTGTTTTTTTTTCTCTTCCCTGTTGCTGTGTGAATAATTAAAAAAAAAAAAAACAAACAACCAAACCAAAACAAAAAAAAAACCAAACAAAAAAAAAAACCTGGAGAAACTGACTGTCTGGAGGAAACAGTAAGATGTCAAACATTAAGTAAACATTCCAAAAATAGAGGAAAATCCAGTCACCCAGAACTGAAAAAAAACAACGTATGTATTATAAGTAAAAAAAAGAAGAAAGATGTTGGCGTAATGGAGCTCATATTTTTCTCTTACGGATAACCTGCAACCCGTTTTTGAAAAACAGACAACAACATTTGATTTACTGCTTTAAATAGTAGCAGGTACAAGTGGAAAGGGGGAGAGGCATTCAAGAAATAGCTGGCTAAAAGCCAGCAGTACGTTTTCCCATGATTTTGATGTCTCGACAGCCTGACTCACCAACTTCCATTCCATCTTTTGCAGTTTTACATATCCAAAATCTAGATTAAACTAATCCCTCTTGCTGTCTGCCCGTGCAGTTTAGAGCCGTGCTATGATATATAGGGCATATGTGTATCACTACGGTACCGCTGGCTTGTTCAGAGAGCACTTACTGGTGGAATTGGAAACCTGAGCTTTAATAAATAAATAAAAGAAGGAAGGGAGGTATTGTATACATTGAGAGGCCCTTAATTTGGTTTTCTTATTGTGTGCAGCATATGTTGTCATTTGCAGGGTTGCTAAACGTTAAGTCAGTGATTTTCAGTATCCAGGCCAATAAGCTCTAATTGCCTTGGCGATACAAACTTAGCCATGTAAATGCTGAAAAAGCCAGTCATGACAGTTTGGGGCTTTGTCCCTGTCCATCCCCCTGTCCCCCCCTTACTTTTCAAGTCAGTTCAAACTGTACGGTCAGGGATCCCAAGGGGATTGAAAAAAGGGGAAACACATTTTGCAGAGAAAACCAGTCATCAGCACTGCATGGAACTTGGGCAGCTTTGTGAAGAAACTGCATGCTGTTGTATCACAACACGTCTTTATTGTCGCTTTCCTGTTCTTTCCCTTGAGACACCTCTCAGAAAGGTACGGATCCTTATTATTTTGCTCTGTGCAGATACATTCAGAACTAATCAGTATTGTAAACACTTTGTTTCTATTTGGACAAACTATTTTTTGACCACAAAGGTTAATACAGAAGGGCAGCATGTAATGGGAAGGCTGCTTATTTACACTGGCTTTGTTAATGACACAGACCTGCTGAAATACCATTGCTTTATTTGTTTATTCCAGCCAGACTCCCTATAAGCTGAGATTGGCATTGTGAAATCATGCAGACCAGCACTTATGATTTACTGTAAGCACGCTAATGATATAGTATTCCTAATTAAACGAAAACTACAGGTTCAATAGACTGTTACTTTTTCCTTTTATTGCTTCTATTTAGATTAAAATTGCATATAAAATAAGGTGCAGTTATTCTGAAGATTAAGAAATATGTGCTGCCCTTGGCAAACCTCAGTGCACCTACTTGGTATTTCAGCTATTAAAGTGAAAGAATATGTTTATTGCTTATATTTCCTTGAAGTCAGTGCACTAGCACCTGAAATTAACAGAGCTCTTAACATGAATAGATGCTCTCATCTTGTTACAGAAGGCAAGAGCATAACATTTCTTCTTCTGTTTTTGTCTTTTAGAAATTCATATATGTCTGGGGGCAGATGAAAAGAGGGCTTTACTTTTATGTTGTTATTGCCCCTGGAATTGTCAAAACTAGTTTCATGTTGTTTAAATGCCAAAATTAAAGTTTTTAGTTAATGCGATTATTAGATGAGAGATAATGCTCCCAGAAGAGCACTGAATAAAAAGGGCTACAGTACAGAAAAGGAGGAGGGAAGGAAAGAGGTGGAATATGAGCACTGAGAGCAATATGTAATTGCAAGGGTGGAGCATGTCCAAGACTGGTTTGTGATTGGATTTAGATTAAGAAGAAGAGCTTGTGTATTTAGTCTGAAGAGAAGACAAATATTATAGGGGCACCACAGCAAAGGTATAATCAGGTTAAAGGACTTTGTGCTCTTGCCAACTGAGTGGAACTGAAATTGCATTTTCAGTAAGTATACCCTTGTCTTTTGGCCTTTTCACAGTAATACTGCATTTCTTTTGTCATGTGCCTTACCAATTCTTGGAGTAATTCAGCTGTTACTGGTTACAGCGCTTGCTTTGAATATTGGTGAAATTCCTTTCATTTCACCTTCTTGCCTCTACTGCCCATTTGCACTTAGTAGTGGTTAAGAACTTAGATTTATCATGAATCACTTTTTTTAGGGGTGTTTATGAAAGAAAATCGCTGTCTGTTGCAGAGTTCAATCATAATGTTGAAACAGTAATACTCAGCTGAGAGTGTTTTACCTGCCAGTGCCAGACTGGGCATTTACACCACAGCTGGTGTCTGTTCCGTGATTTAGAGGTGTATGAAATACAGGCAGCTTCTTTAAGAAGAGTTTACAGGGGAAAAAACATATATCTAATACCCATGTAATCAGCTTTCCAGTCTGTTGAGATGTTTTTGCAAGATTAAATTTTTTTAATGGTGAACTCTAAGGCTGTTTAACATGGTTTTCTTTCTTTAAAGTGATGTTTTGGCTTCTCTGGAATTTAGACAAAGATAATTGGCAAAATGAAGACAGATACACTGATTCATAGCTAAGCTGATCATGGGCAGGGGTTTACCCCCTTAACAATCTATGGTGAAATAACTAAGATTGCCAGAAAAACAGAAGAGAAACAGGGGATCTCAGTGTATAATGCCTGCTTTGCATGGGCCACTGTAACGTATGCACTATGGCTGTGACATCCTTGATTTCCAGAGGTGCTGAGTGCTTTCAGTTCCCAGCTTTCTAGGACTTGTGGGTATGTACACATCTACAAGTCAGTGCTGCAGCAGGTTCCCAGGCTGAAGTCAGCGGTGCACAGAAACTGCTTTAAAAACTGACATACTGTTGTGGCAAAGGTGTCTGTGTTTAAAAATAAGGGGGTAATAAGAAGTGTTAAATTTCCAAGAATATGTTGTTTGTTTCAGTGTATTTTCAGACTGGACTGGCTAAAGTTGTCTACAAATTAATTTTTCTGCAGATAATAAGCAGCATATAATAGAAATTGCTCTATGAGTCTGTATAATATAATATATAGAATCCTCATGTTTTGAGCTAGTTTGAAAAAACAATAACCATACTGTTGCTGCCAAGTTCTACAGCATGACTTTGCTATTCATTTATTAAATCCTGTAATGTCCTTTTAAAAGAGACACTTAAGAAGGTCCAATGCTGTAAACTCGTGAGCAGTGTAGGCTGCTGTTCCTTTCAGTGGAGGTAATCATGCAGGCCAAGTTAATTACACCTAAGTGTTTGCAGGATTGTGCCCATAAACTGTGGTTGTCTTGGGGTTTTGTTGGGGTAGGTGATGATGTGGCTGGGATTTTGAGAGACATATTCAGGGGATTGCTTTCAAACATCGGGAAAAAACCACACACTAAACTAAATCTCTACTGCCTAGTTTGAAAGAGAAGGAAAAAGTGCTATCATTTTCTTTTATGTTATTTAAGATGGAGCTATGAAGGGTTAATTTTGCAAGTGGAAAATATTTACTCATTAAAGTAGCCATACCTATTTGCTGTTTGTTACCATAGCTTTCCTAATTTCAAAGAACTGCAAATGTCATTAGACTCATCCTAGAGTAATCAATTGTTAAGTTTTCATTTCTAAAAAGTAGGAGTTTGGTGATAGATGTTTGTCTTAAATCAGTGCCTTGGATGTTTTATCTGGAATAATAATAGTGAAAGTAATCTTTTTAAAATCTTTTATAGACTGAGAACTTTAATGCCAAGTTTCTTGCTGGAGGGAGTTTTTATAGTTATGTTATAAACACCTGGGGATTGCAGTTTATAATGGAAACTTCAGGTCTGTTTTAGCCACAGCAGCATACACATATCTGAAATGAAACTTCTAAAGATCGATTTCACTAGACGGAAAGAGCTGATGGAGTAGGCACTTGCCTTTGCTTCTTAAGAGCAAGATCCATACTAAGCAGATATTTTGCTTGTACTGCGGAATGGGTTGCATTTCAGTGTTCAAAAGCATTCATTACTTACCTTAAATTAGGTTTAAATGATCATGTTACCAAGCAATTTCTTAAATTAGCTGTGGGATTGCACTGTTTAAGCTTTTCATGTAAATAACTTGGTTCTGTCACTGTACACAGCACTGCAGGTTCTTGCTAAAGCTGACTTTCAGTCAACAATTTCCATTAGTAGATAAGATTATAAATTACTGTCGAAGCACTGTACTTAATTTAGTGGTTATCCAGCCATTTGTATATAAATAATACTCTACTGCTGCACGGTCAGCCCACTGCTCCCTGGCATTATCTGCTTGATTGTTTTCACATTTGTATGTAACTTCAGTGATTAAGTGCTGGTCTTGTTCTCCTTATGAAAGTAAATACTCCCTTGAAGTTAGTGGGAGCTCTCCTTCCATAAGGAGTATGGAACGAGGCCATAGGACAGCAAATTTTCCACATATCTTTCCTGGAGATCAATATTTTTTCCTCTCCCTCCTTTCCCAAAGAGAGAGAAGTTAAGTAGCATGCAACCTTAGAAATAAATAACTAAGTAAATGCTGTTTTGTAGAGGATAGGCTCCCCTGCTATTGATTGCAGTGACTGGATTGATGCCTGCTTACCAGGAAGTCCTACTGTGGCCCATAGTGGTTCCTCCAGGTCCATGTAAAAAGGTCCGAGTTCAGCAGGACATGAAATGTCTGAAGTGGAACCCAAAAGTGCACGGGTCAGGACTGGGATATGGGGCACGCTCTGCTTTACACACACTAGATCCTTTCACCAAAGTCAAAATAGTATGGAAATGAATGGCATTAAATGGAATAATTTCTCTGCACATTTATAGAATAAAATAAATAACAACTTCAGAGTGGAGCATTTGGTTAAGGATTTATTTTTAGTTTTCTGCAACAATTGCTTTACCCTTTGCTTCCTCAGTCATTTGTAAAGCATTGGAAATTTTAAGATATCTTTAAAAATGAAGGTTGTAGTAAATGTTTGATGGAAAATGTCATAGAAAATCTCTGTTTGAAAATGGAGAACCTAAAACCCTCTTCCATTTCAGCATGAAGACTTGTCATTGTGCCTGCTTCTGGAAATGAAGTTGCAAGTACCTGCATTTTATAAATACATTAAGTGATTCCAGGTACTCTGGGATATGATGCATAAACTTAATGGAGAGGGGGGTATGAAATTAAGGACTTTTAAGCAACTCATTGAATATTCCTTACAGATATATAAAAACCCAAAACCCACCACCACCACCAAAATTTAAAAAAAAATTATGGGACATGTTATTAAAAAAGAGGGGTTTGGAGAGAGGTAAGAAATTTCAGTGAGTTGTTATGTGAGCATATCTTTGTATGCTTATGTGCATATACCAACATTAAAAGTGAGCATAATAAATTATACTTACCCCTATTGTATAAGTAAATTAATATACTTAAAACCTCTAGTTTTACCCCAACTGTGAGAGTGAATTTATAAGGGAGTTTGTGCCTTAAATGTCATGTATTTTGTTCATAACCCTTCATCAACCTTGTAGTTGCTTAGTATGTCAAAAATATTTTTTCTCTGTTTCTGTCACTTGTATTGTCATAAAACCAGCACACATTTTTATAATGACAAGAAAGTATTAATTTTTGCTTTTCCAAGAGAGCTCTTCAGAGGCTAGTGCTTTGATGTAATTCTATTAAATTGAATAGAGTTGTTCCCACACGAAGCTGTAGTTATGAGTCAAGAAACAAATCCGTTATCTGGATCTAAAAGTAATTATTAATGTTGTGTCTCTGTGTGGTCAGTACATGTGATAAAATAACTCCTGCTCCTTTTTAATAACTCACATACCTTCCTTGGCACTACAGAAAGTCTCATCTGAGAAACATGAGCAGAATGTATCACTTTTTCTCTTATCACATTTTATCTGGTAATTACTTCTGAAAACATTAGTATTTCAACTAACTTTCAGGGTTTGGTTTGCTGTTTTGTTTTGGGATTGTTTTTTGTTTTGTTTTGTTTTGTTTTTTAAGAAGTCCTGCTCCTACGCATGCTAATTGTGTGCAAATCCTGCCTCAAGCCACTCAATTTCTTGTACTCCTTCAAGCTAAAAATCCATAGTTAATTTGCAGTTTGGAAAAGTTCATGTCCAGCAAGTTTCAGCTTGGATTTATTTTTGTGGTTAGTTTTAATGATCCTATATAGGAATTTGAAAGAGAAAATCTGGCAGCTAGATCCTTGCTAATAACTACAGCATCTTTTTAAATAGCACTGGGCATAATAAGGGTGTCATGCAACACTCATCCACTTGTCCTCAGATCTTTTAAACGCTTGCTTTTTTTTTCCAATGGTAATTGTCTTCCGCAACAGTTTTAAATAAAACCTTATACATATTTTTTAAATCAAGAATAAAAAGTAATGGGATACGCTTGTTCTGTTCCATACCACACTCATCGCCATAGAATCTGAGTAGCTTCCACAAGTGCATTAAGCAATGTACTAACATCTGTCATGTGTTGTTTATTGTCTCATCCTGTACCCCTGGAGAGAGCTGTGTGCAGTGGAGTGTTTTGTTTCAGAAAGGGTTTCTTGGGAGGGAGAAAGGGTTGCTTCCCCTCCTGCCCCTGAAGTACATACTGTTACGTATTTGTACTAGAGCAGGCAAAACTGAGAAACTTGCCATGCATCTGGAGTGGAAGGGTGGTGCTTGTGACTAGTCTTTAGTTCACAATGCAAGTTTTAGATCAACCCATTAAAAAGTTCAGGCTCCCTTTCAAGAAGTCTATGTGCGTTGAGTGGAGAATTGTGAAATGGAGGAAGAGCCCGGCTGTCGCCTGTGATCCTCGGTCAGCAGTTGGAAGTGGCCTTCTTGGTGTCACTGGCACAGGCTGCAGTGGCTGGGTTAGAGGGGTTTCTGGTGGGAACCAGTGTAGAAACTAGAAGACCAGTATGACAGGCGTGTGGTAACCTGTGTTGCTAGAGTTGCAGTACAGTGTTCAGTACCAGTTATCTTCTGAAGTGCCAAAGGCTTCATTTTGAGACGCTGAGGTAGTTGGGCTGAGAAGTAACAGCGGCTGTGGAACTGGGTCACTTTCAGCCGCAAGGAAGGAGTTCTCCCAGACAACTGGAGATTTTTAGTCATGGCTGTTGTGAAATCCGTTAAAAAAAAAGAATCCAAGAAGCCAATGGTGGTGGATTGGCATCTCTGCATCTTCAGTCAATGGAGACGGTTTCATGACTGCAAACTGTACTTGCTGCTCTTCTAAGTTCCCAGCATCACCTATGTAGTCTTAGGTTTAGATCTCATCTGTTACAGTTACATCTATTGTAAGGTCATCTGTGGTTAAGGCTTGCTTTGAGGTACATGGGTATTTCTGAAACTTGAGTCCACTCAACCTGGTCAGTTGCATTCTTTACAAATTAAAAAAAAACAAACAACAAAACCTCCCTAATGAAGGATCAAATGGACGTGGTGTGTTGGAAAAACTATTGTAAGTATGCACAGGCTTTGTTGGATGCACAATGTGTCAGAGCCAGATTTCAGGTCAGAAGAAAATACTGCTATCTGAGGTCTGGAAATACGGTTTATCTACAAATGTTAAAATACAACTGATATAATTATACATGAAATCACTCATCACCTGTTGTTCTGAAATCGCAAGGGTAGAAAAGGGAGTAGATTCCTGTGAATTCCAGGAGTAAAGGGTCAAGTGATGGAAGTGCACTTTCCCACCCCTGCTTTAGTCCTTTCCTCTGGGAAGGTTTGCAACATTATTAGTGCTTTATGATGAACCTTGGCCAGCCCTCCCTGGTGAAGTGGTGTTGTATCCTGCAGCCATGAGCTAAGTGGAATTCATATGACTTTCTTCAGCAGCAACCAGGCTGATGAAAATTTAGAGAAGAAAGAAAAAAAATTCTCATCTCTCTCCTTCAGTTTCTTTCTCTGAATGATGATGGCTGTTTGGGGCAGATATAATACCTTTGCAATTGACTTATCAGAAAGGAACATGTTCTGGTGAACAAGTCATGGTTTCCCCAAGACCTGACCACACCGTAAGAGAGTTGGGAAACTCTTACTGAATTCCCATGATCCCTGAAAATCACAATCCTAGATGAACTCTGGGCATTGACTGGGTCCTGCAATGGTAGGCATAGGTAGAACAAATTTCTGTTCCACAAATTTCCATGTATGTGCCAATTTCTCAAGGGAAAAGAAGATACTTCTTCAAGCTAGCCCTTGCTCAGTTCTGTTGCAAGGATTTTGCACTGAAGAAGTAGCATAACTGCCCAGGGTAGTTTCTAGAGTTAGGATTTGGCACTTTCAGTGCTGGGTGATGAGATTACTTGGCCAGTAATTTGCAACATAGCAAAGCTTAGAAAAATCAGTTAATTGCCTTTGGCTCTCAGGTTCTCCTAGTACATACAGTCAGAGAAATAAAGGAAATCTGTCTGAGGGTGCTCTCACTGATGGTTGTGGCTAGCATACTGTGATAATGGTTCTTCAACTCTTTGTTTCACAGTTGGTAGACTGGCCACTGAAACACTGGTTTTTAGTGTCTGCTGTAGTCTGCAAATTTCTTTTAATGTCTTAGAGGACACTCCCTGGTCTATTTGTTTTCAGAGGATTTAAATGAATGTCATTCAAGGTGAGCTGGTTTATACTGCCATTGATCTCAGCATCAGTGCATAGCCTGGAGCAGCTGAGACCTGGAGTATTTTGGGTGGACAAATAAGGAGGCAAGTACTTCCACTTCAGCATCTGCTACAAAGTGGGTGTGAAATCTTCCCACCAATTGCTAACTAAGACTTGTTGGTCTTCTGTATGAATCCTTTAATTTGTAGTAGTCTGAGAGTCTGGAAAATAAAACCAGAGTTCTCCTTGGCATTGTTTTTTGTAGCTAGATGAACAGTTTGCAGAACCTGAAGTGCCTCTGTTGGGTCTGCTGTTAGATGAGAAGGTGGTCTTAGTGCCAGCTGCTTTCACATGGTTGGAGAGCACTAACCACGGGGCTGATGTTCTGATCACCTCTCCAGTGCTGGGGACTTCTGAGATTGAGTGAAGGGTTAACTGAAGATCTTGCTGATGCCAGCTTCAACTTCAGTTTGTGTCAGAGCAATGCTGTCTGTTACCGATGTGTCTGAGTAATGATCCTGTGGAGTATGATTTCAGATGTGGAAATCTGGCTTCTTGTGTCCACTTTTTTCTTGCCATGGCCGTTTCATACGAAACCAGGAACAGCGCATGCTGGAAGCATACTAATAAGTGTCAGAGATGATAATCTGCATTGAACAGACAATGTGTAGCCTATTATGCTTAAAAGGGAATTATTATGCTTGCGGGTAAGTTATGGTGAAACATTTCTTTGAGAAAACTAGGGTTGAGGAAAGCACTGTATAACTTGACTGAACCTGTAGTGGAAGCCACCTGGTCTTCATTTTGCTGGCTCAGCCATATGTTAGATCATAAAGGTTTAATAATTTTTGACATTTCAGTGCATTTATATTAGATTGCAGAGACTGAATTTCTTAAGTGGATCTTCCCTCCATTAAGTAAATTATGGGAAAATATTTTGTACTATAGCTTAAGAAAAAAATTTTCAGTTATGGACTGGTAAAATGGCTGTCCTTTTAAAAACATTACTGGTAATGCGTAACCAGAATATCAGACACAGAACATGAAACCACTTTAAACTTTCATTTATGCTGCTGACTCCCACATTGAAAGTCAGCTTAAAATATTGATAAACTTAAATCCTTGCACTCTTATCTCACACTATTGTAACATACATACCCACAGTTTCCCTGTCTGCTTTTCCTTCCTGCCACCCTACAAATATTTTTCACTATTACGAAAATCAAATGCTAAGTTTGATGCATAAGTACGAAACAGTTTGGGGTGAGTAATATGATGTGATTTGTACAATGATTTCTACAGTGTCAAAATAGCATTTAAATGCAACAGGACAAAAAAACTGTATGAATATGACAAAGTTTAAGCATGTAAGTAGTCCCAAAAGCCTTCCCCAATTGGATGTGTATAACATTTAGCGGAGTATGGCATTGGTTATGCAAATATTCCTTGACAAATCAATGTTAATTTAGGACAGGTTTTGAGGAGGGCATCTCAACGAAGCAGCCCCACTTTGTAAAGTGCTTGCTGATCAGCAACTCCTCTTTCAAAAATGCTGAATGCATTGCTCAGTTGGAAAAAGTTTCCCAAGTTTGTTGCTTCATGGACACATTAGTGTTGCACATATCAGATTAAGTTATAATTAAAATCAAACACGTGCACAAAACCTTTTTGAACCCTCCAGAAGCCCACCTTAAATTGTAGCTGTGTCATAACATTTATTGCTTGCATATCGACAGTTGCACTCTGATTACTGCTGATTTTGTCCTTGCATTTGAAAAGGAGCATTAAAAGTCAATGGAGATCAGGTTGTTTGACTGGTGTGCACGTGTAAATTTGTGCAGTTCTTTGGGATTTTTGTCCTTCATCCAGCAATGTTTTCAAATGCATGGCCAGAATAAATCAAACCTATATATTTGAGTAGGTGGTGGCCTTAAAATGATTTCTGACATAGATTATCTACTTCCAAAAATAAGAAATCCTTAATTCTGATGTTATAAAGAGGAAAGTAACTGGGAACTAAATGCAAGTGCAGTTCTTCATTAAATAAATTTCTCTCACTGACATTTTTATGTCCTACTAGTATGAAGCCAGTGGTACTAGACTTAAATGTCGCAGAAACAGTATTTTGAACTGTAACAAAAATCAAATGCTGATGAGCTTGTTGCGATCATTACTTCTTGAAGTAAGACTTTTTGAAGACTTACTTTGAAGTTCATAGGAATTTCTTTTCCATGATAAAAACCCAGAAGAATTCCTGGTTTTTTTGTTTTCAAACTAAATATTGAAAAATGAATTGCCGAGCACAGAAAGAACTGTCTGAGCAGAGATTGAGAAGAATTGCACACAATGGGAAGACATTTCATATGAGTGCAGTTCATAGGTAGATGAGAATGAATTACAGAGATGTTTATTTTGCTTTTAAATATAGTGAGGTCTAGTTATCTTTCATAAACATTCGAAGGGGAGCTGATTTTTCAGCAAGAGGGAAGTCATAAACAAACTGACCCAAATAAAGTTAAACAGAACAGTCTGCTTCACTACGCGCTTCTAAAATTTTGTCAGCCTCTGGCATAGACAGGTTTTATTTTGTGAACCAGTTCAAAGCATTTTTTTGTCAGCTGCAGATTACTTTTTCTTCCTGCATATTAATCAAACTGCAGACTAGTTCTTTCAGAGGTAGACTGTCTTAAGTAGTGTATTGCAGTATGCTAGTTAACAGCTGTTCGCGTGGACATTTTTATTGAATTCATATGTTACTTGATATAAGTACATTTTAGCCCCTGAAGGGGTAAAAAATAAAAAGCCTTGTTTTCATTTAAAAGAAGTCACTGTGCAGATGAAAACAGCATCTGAAGAATATTGTTTGAGGTAAACAATGACAAAGTCTGTCTAAAAATGTTATTGAGTAAATAGTGTTTTCTTGAATTTTGAAGCTAACAATTTTCTGGACAGTTTGAGGAGGGGGGGCGGATTTGTTCTACAAAGGTTTTTTTGTTTAATTGCAGCCTGCAAAAAACAGCCCTCAAGGCAAATTGTCTATGTGAAGAGTTTATAACGTGAGATTCATTCAGGGATTTTTTTGATCGCTTCAGACTATAGGCGCAGAGATGGCCTGGCCCTATAAGTCCTGGCTCCTGGACTAGTAGCAGTGCTTTCTTATCTGCAATTAATGAGGAAAGTCTGTCTGAAGGGAACCATTCACTATTGAACTCTGGGGAGGAGTTTTTCCCTTTCTTTCCTAAGAGAGGGGTGGGAAGGAATTTGGTTTGACTTTGGAAAATCTTGTAAAAATGTAAATGAAAAGACATTTCATCTTCTGGGGGGAGATGAGACTAAGTTATCCCAAAGAAATACAGGAGAAATGCATTGTGCCTTAGAAACTTGAAACTTTTCTGTGTAATTTTCAAAGGTCAAATTGCTTTAATTCTGTTTTGGGCCTTGTTTTTGTTGTATTTCAGCCAGCATTTTCCAGTGCACAGTAGTGACTTTTTTTTCCTTTCCCCCCTGTTTTTGCTCAGTGTAAACAGTTCCTTGCTGTGGTTACACAGACAAATATAGCAGAGAACCCTTTTCTGGGAGAAGAGTCTCCCCATGCATTTCTTAACCATTTTTGGGAAGAATCGATCTATCTGTGCATGTGAGAGAGGGAGGCAGTAGCTGTAAATTGAAGTGACATCATATATATATTACTACCATTGATCCGCTTTTAGACTAGAGCCAGGATAAAAGGAAATGGCATCAGGGAGGAAGTATGCTCGTTTAGGCACAGATCCCAGTGTGATAATGGAGTAATAATAGAAATCACGCCACTGTCAATCGGTTGCTGCATTAGTCTGAGGCACATTTCCCCTCCGAGGAGGCTTTCAATGACTTCATTCAAGTGCAGGCAGGAGCAAATGGGATATTCAGCATACCAGCTGTACTACTTTAGTGATTTGTGTCCTGGCTTAGGGGTGCAGTGCAAGCTCTGGTGTTGTGGATGCTCAAGTAGATATATCTGTGTCACATTTCATGGCTGTGAAAGGTCAGTAGTCAAATGTTTCAGTGGCATTTTTTCTACTATAAAGGGTGAATGTGGCATTTATTGCATTTGTTAATGTAGGAATTGATAAATACGCTCCTTTGCGTGGGTGGTCTTCTGGGATGTGAGGTCGATGACCTCTGAAGCTGCCATACCAGATCTTCGAACAGGCAAGATTTGTTTTCTTTGTGCTTTTTACAGGTTAGGGGTAGGATTCAGAAAACTCACAGTTTTGTTCCGAGATTATTTGTAGAAACCCTTTCAAACCTACTAATGTCTTGAGATATTCTTGTAACATAGTATAAAGGCTTAAGTGTCTTGTATACCGATATGAATAAAACACAGAGTATGCTTTTTCTTACTTCCCAAATATTTAGTGTACATTGAATCTCAGCCCCAGTAAGCTGCTCGGGTAATAGTCTGAGTTATATTTTCAATTTGGTTACATTTTCTTTAATTTTTTCATCTTGCTTTTTTCAAATACAGACCTAGTTTTGATGCTCCCTATCATTTGCAGTTTGTTTTAGAAGTAACAGCGTAATTATCCAAACTTTAAAACCACCATATCAGGTAACACAGTGGAAGCAGGGGACAAATGGCTCTTTAGTGGCAGGAAAAAGTGAACTCGTTGAAAAGGCTGAAGAGTTGCAGGAAAGGTTTTACAGTCTTCAGGGCAAGATAAAGTATACAGTGCTGGGATACAGCTTTAGAGTGGGGATAACGTTTAATTATATGGGACATGACAGAAAACCTCTGGTGTGCTTGATCGCAACATATTAATTTATTCCCTTTTTGTAGTGTCAGTACTTGCAACTGGGGAGGGGGAACCCTGGGAAAAGTAGTATGATTTCCAGGTGGCAGGCAAAGGTGCTATCTACTTTACAGTATAAATAGATGCTGTTGCAGCCATCATTGCCGTAATGAAAACTATTTCTTGATACTCACCACATTTTGTGATTGAAGTGATCTAATTTAATAATTACGTATATTTGAATATTTTGATTAAGCATGCTCCAATACAGTTCAGAGGGTGATTTTATATATATATATAAATATATATAAATATATATAAATTTTATATATATATATAATTTTTGTTGTTTTGTTTCATTTTGTTTTTTAACAGGAAGACTGAAATTTTGTTCAGGGTGATATGGTTGTTTTCTGAATGTTTTCCACATGGAGATACACATTGACACAGTGAAGTTTATCCTGCTGTATTTTGCTGTAGCTGCATTGAGTGGGATTTTTGAGTATGTTAGATGTTCAATATGCGTTCACACAATATGAGAATATGAGTTGTTGTAAAGGAAAATGGCTTCACAATACTTGAAATATACTTTCTGTTTTCTCCAGTTTGGTAAAACTTAAAAGCAAGGGCCCCGTTGTATTAAGCATAAGGCAAACAAATGGAAAATCGATAGTGTGTACCTCAAACAATTCTCATGGTGTGAAAGATGAGAAGTAACAGGTGGATGGAACAAATAAGGACTGTTTTGGGGAAAATGAAAAATAATGGATTGTGGGTTTTTTGACTGAAAATTTGAGTGCAATTCTATGAAGTTTATAATCATTAAAAAGCTGCTTTGGAGATAGCATTATTCATATTGCTGTGTTTGTGGAAAAGAAGATTTCTAAACTGCTGAAGGAATTTTGTAGTAGTCTCTGTCATGAAACTTTGGCTGAGCTTTCTGCCTCTGCTTAGGATAGGTTTTCCTCTTAGGCAAACTCTCTTTTATTAAAAGGAAAAGGTAAGAAATGGAAGAGAATGTTCCTCCTTTTATTTTGTGTTGGAACTAGTGGGAGAACAAAATATAATAGCTGCGCCCACTTTGGTTCCGGTTCTGTCAGCATTTCTTCTGCTGGTGCCCCCACCCTCTCTGCTGGTGTTTGCTAGCTCCTACCTTGGACTTGAATGAAACTGTGAGCTGGAAACTGGTATGTGAAGTCTCATCTTGGGCAGCTGGAATGTGGGAAAATAACAGATGCCATCGTCTCCGATTGTTTTATCTGCAGTCTCAAATCGAAACTGATAAGACTTTAACCTGTATTTGTGAAAACTCTTCAACCATAATGCAGCATTAGGCAGAGGTAAATTAAGGACATGGCTGTTGCTCTGCTGCTGTGCTTTTGTTGGCTTCAGTGAGATTCTGTAATGTTATCTTAAACAATAGTTTTCTGTGGGTGAATCTGTATAGCAATTATACTGGAGATATATTATAAAATAATAACTCACAGCTGTTCTGTACCTATGTATTCAAGCAGCTGTTCTACAGTTTCTACAAATTAAGTATTGCTCTGCTGTCTTTGTAGTTAGCTGAGAAAGCTTTCTAAATCAGAAGTTACCTTTCTGTGTGTGGTGTTCTGCAACATTTCAGATTTTATTAGTGTTCAGAATGCATTCAGTTTCCAAGCATAGCCACTTCCCAGAAGCCTTCCTTGTTTTATTTTTTAGAGTGTCTCACCATCCCCCAGGCAGCTGCTTTTGGACTGCGCAATAAACATTCAAGTTGGCATTTTAGTAGTTGTCCTGAAATTGAAATATTCAATATTTTTAAATGTCTGACTATTTTTAACAACTCAATTTTGTTGGCAGGCTTCGGTAGCACTTAGAAAATGTTCCAGTAAGAGCCAGTAAGATGTGAGGGTTTTTTCAGTCTCCAAGAATACAACTTTATTAATTAAAAAAAATGGAAGGAAATCAAAATGCAAGGAAACCAAAGCATTAAAATCATAGAGACCTCTTTTCTTCTTTACTCTGATTTAGGTACTAATGCTAAATTATGTCAGACAAAAAGGGAAGAAAATGTCATGTTGCTTAGTTAGTTGTTAACAGCAATATTTTACAGATTAAGACTTCTCAGATGATCCTTGATATCTTCATCAACTTGCTGTCACAGGTCAGCGTCCAGACTTGTTCGGTCCACATAAACAGCCCTGGCTGTGGGGTGTGCTGTTGGAAGAGGCATTTCCTATAGCCAACTTCATTTTGTACCTGCTTAGCACATTGATGCAGCAGAGGGGGACATAGGCAACAAGGCAGGAGCAGAGAATCACCGAATGTGATAAAAGCTGGAAGTATTGTTAAAGTAACGGGTTGTCTTTTTTCATTCATCTGTCTGGAGAACATTAGAAGTGAGCCGTGCTGGTTTCCTTCTGTGTGCAAAAGCTTAAATTCACATTCTTCCTCCCTTCCCCCTTCCTCTTCTGGTGCCCTGCAATGATGAATAATGGGGAAAGCTTTGGGGCATGTAACAAACTTCTGACTGATCACTCTGAACCCTCAATTTCCAATAGATGCTTCCTGGCAGCTGGTGTAATTTCTCACTGAGCTCTGTTTGAATTATTTATTTGTTCATCCAATAAGCCTATTAAACAGAGCACTTAAGCACTTGCTACATCAGATTTCTTGTGCTTTTTTCTTTTTAGGCTACATTAGGTTCAACTTGAAAATGATAGGTTCTGGAGTCAGGCAACTAACTACTAAAAATATATGCATGTGTGGATAGATACATACTGTGTGTGCCACAAACATAACATTCATGCATCTTTACCATGTAATGATATATGGCTTGTGACTCATTGCACTAGAATATGCCTCAAAATGTGTTGTTACAACACTTGTTTTGTGGGTCACTTATTTGTGTTCTGTTTCTTTGTTCACTGTAAGAATATCATGCAATTGCTCATATAACAGATAAAAATGTCAGTCTTAAAAATTATACATTCATATGTCTGGCTGATTCCTGAAATTATGCACTGTAAATTATTCTCTTTTTTTATTCCTTCCAAGCCCAAACAAAATGGAATTACTTAGCGTATGTCTTCCATAAAAATCTTATTTAATAAGCTACGATTATGTTTCAATAAGATAAGCATCGTTTAGATCTGATCTAACTACAGTAATGAAAACCATGGAAAATGACTCTTAATTGGGCCCCAGCACAGAGTCTTTCAGAACACAGGCACGTAAACACTGAGGTATTTCAGAAACCGGCTAGAAGCTCTTGTTGTATTTCAAGCACATGCTGGAAGTACACAGGTTATCACAACCTTGTCCTCTTTGGTTTGTTTCCATTTAATTGCTCAGTCAGTAGAGATCTTTATTCACACATGGCATTTATTTTCCTCTTAGCTTCTCCCTGACCAGCTGGTCTTACTTCTGGAGTCTCTCCTGGAGGAGAAGACATTGCGTCCTAGAATACTGCAGTGCTTAGAGAAAACATACCAGCTCCGGGAGCAAGATGCTGAGGTAATTAACTTTAAAAAAATATCCCTAACATATGCCATTGCATTGTTGACTAGGAGTGAATGTTCCACTAGGATCCAGGCTCATTCAAGTTCTTTTTGCTGTGTCTAAATCTGAAATTGGATGTTCTTAATTCCAGTATAGTTGCATCTTCAGATGCCTTAATTACTCAGTATTTCTGTGCATTTTGTGTAGGTCCAGGTGTGTTTGCATACTGTGGTAGCAGGAGACAGCACAGCCTAGATGTCGTTACTATTATACATGTACGTTGGGCAGCACATCTGCTGAAGTGTTACATTTCTCACTATGTCATGGTCACTGTGTATTAAAGCCCAATTTATTTATTTGTGTGTATCATCTCCAAATGCAGTTGTGTCTATTATGGTCTAAAATTATTCTTCCCCATGGTCAGCCCATATTGTTCCTCTTTGAGTGCTCCAAAGTCTCACTCAGGATTTAGAAAAGTTTGCTTTCCAGAGAGACTACAGTACATTCTGGTTGGGGCATGAGTTTAAGAGGGCATCAGTGCTTTACAGTTGCTTCTAGTAAGTACCAAGGATATTAACAGTCCCTGAGGAAAACACTGTTTTATATGATACTGTAAATATGCCTTCCCCATCACAGGCACATATGAGGCTAGCATCCCTGCTCCGAAGAGCTTAATGTCTTTTGGGGACAAACCAGGAAATCCTTGTTACCACACGCACCACTGTTTTGTAGAGTCCTATAGATTTCTCAAGCTGGGAGAGTTGTAACAATTAAGGCAGCAGAAGTTGTGGCTGAAAGCACCCTTGCAATGAGTCTTTGCTTTGAGTACATAGTATTCAGGAGGGGAGGTAAGAAGATGGAATCACTCATGAAGATAAGGGATCTGTAGATTTATAAATAAACAAGGGTTAGTTGTGAAGTAGCATATGATCAAACTAATGTGCAATGAGGGAGCACGGTAAACTTAACACAACATTTAACTCTTGTTTAATTAAAAACTACCATGAAGGCTGCGGAAAGTCAGCGTGCATGACTTACCCTGTTATAATTGGAACTTTATGGCAATAATTAAAATTGAAGGAGAGAGGAAAATCTCTCTTATTACTCTTATGCTGAAGTTACTGGGTGGATGCTTATAAATACTTGGGAATCCAAACAGTAACATAAAGATCAATAGAACAGGGGTCTAGCTTTTTCTCAGAAAAAAATTAACAACATTTTGACTGTTGTTGTTTACTGCACTGTTTTATTTTTTTGTTGATACAGGTTTCCAAATGCCAGATTTGTTTTTAATTAGTACTTGAACCAACATTTCTATTTATAAGTATTAGAATATATTTTAATCACAACTGAATACCAGTGAAATGTCAGGGGTTCTATAATGGGAAAAGGAATTAATAGGGAGATAGATCAAAGCAATAGCTGTGGTGTTGCTGCCTCATGCTTGTGAATTGTAAGCACCAGGCCACAAGCTTTGGTTCCTCAGGTTTTTCCTGTCTCTTACTTCATGCTTTCTTTCTTCCTTGTAGTGTCATATGAAAGTACACAAGTGATCTGTCAGTATTTTTTATTTAAAAAAAAATCCACAAAATGACAGCCTCAGTGAAAGGAGCATAATCTCCATTTTATTTCACAAGGTGAAACCAAGGGCTTAGCAGACGTTGAGAAGTACAACTAAGATAACATTACCATTAGCATTTTACCAGTCATCAGATGGAAGACACCTACAGTCCTTTAAAATGAATGTTAGCTTACATGCCATCACATACCTGAGGGAAGGACTTTCATGCGTCTTTCTCCAGTATGTGCACAGGGGGTGTTTCTTGTTGTGACCCAGGGACAAAGAACCACAGTCCAAGCCTATAGCTGAGCTGTTCTTGTCTAGATTTGATTTGTGAAGACATTGATCGCTTACAGTGATCTTGTTGTGTTACTGGAGTTCAAATGTTCTCAGTAACAGAACACCAGAAATGGATCAGGCAGGCCAATAAGAAAAGAAAGCTGTCAATGTCGGAGGTTTTATTGAGGGATTTTTTTAAGTAATGTTGCCAGCTGTGTTATCCAGCAGCAGAAAGTTAAGAGATAGGAACTTGTTTTCTTATTTTTGACAAGTAGTGTTTAAATTCCCATTAATATTCCAGTAGGGATTAGCAATGATATGGCCAGTAGTATGTGAGAGTCATACATAAAGTAGTATGTTTTTTTTGTATTTTAAACAAAGTTTGGTCTTAAAAACTGTACCTAAAATGTTGTCTGCACACTCGGGAGTTGGAAGGCTTTCCCTGTATGTATTGTAGGTAGCTAAAGAGCCTTCTTACAGCATCAGAGGGAATATAGAGAATAGTGTGTATATATGCTGCTGAGTGAGGGCAAGAATGTTCCACACTTTATAGTACTTATGTGGAAAAAGTGAAGGATTTGGATAATCTCACCTCATCAGATAAATGTGTTGGGAGGAGTAAAGGGCCAGTTGCCTGGTGGATTTTACTGGTGGGATGAAATCAGCAGAGAAAACCTTCCTCTCTCTGTCCATTTTAAAGGCCCTGAATGTTCTGTATAAAGACTTCAGTCCTGTAGGATGCTGGCATTGAAGCACCACACCAAAGCTTGCACTGGGAAAGTACTGAGGAAAAGTTGCCCAAGGTTGTTTGGGCCTGGTTGACTGGAAGTGGGATACATGTGCATTGGGCTTGTTTCATCTTTGAGATACTTTACAGTTCACTCAACGAGACGCCTGTGTACACAGCTCACTAACTCAAGTTTTACAAATGCTGCAAGAGAGCTCATTGTTGGGGGTCATTTTGCTCTACACAAGTACAGCATGGGAAGTCCTGGTTCATGTTTCTTAAAACCTTAAGTTTTTTAAGGTTTTAAGTTTTTCTATCTTTTTAAGTTTTCTATCAGTGTTTCTGAAGCATCTGTATTTCGACTTTAAAGTTCAGCACACTGAACTTTTACTGTTGTTGTAAAAACAGCGTGCACCTGGCAGTGTCTGCACTTGCCCATGGCAACATGCAGGTCTGTCCTCAATCAGTGAAGGTTGCCAACAGCACTCTTTGGTACTCCTGACCACCTGTTACCACATACATGTCCAGTCTTGCCAAAATAAGGGCACACCTTACTTCAGAAAGGAGAGGAGAGTTTGCAGCAGGTTCTCTGCTTTGTTTTGATTCCTTTGTACCAGCCAGGAGAGGAGAGAGGTGTGAGTCAGCCTTTGCCTGGAATTTAACTCTTGTTCTCTCTTCAGGGAGTGCTCAAGCTGTGTCATTCCTGGGATCTCCTCTGTCCTCTCTCAAATGAGGTCTCACCACAGATATGTAGTAGGTCAGAGGTAGCCTCTCCCTCTAAGACAGACACTGATTTGAATGCTTCAGCTTAAAAAAAAAATCAGACGTTAGGTGACATATTTCTGATTCATAATGCATAACACACCTCTGATAGCAACCTTTGAGCCACAAGAGCCAGAAGTGAGATACTGATGGCTTAATCACATCTCAAATTGGTCTGCTCCCAGTCTTGGATGCTATAAGAGGCTTGTAGGGCATCCGCTTAATTGCAGAGTTTGTAAGTCCCTCCTATTTTTTTTCCAGTCCACTTCTATAACAAATCATTATTTCATTTTCCATTTACTGTTCAAACCTTGGAACATCTAAGAAGGCACAAAACTACAAGTTTGTTTTCCATAGATTAAATTCACTGATGTGAATTATTTGAATTGAGCATATCCAATATATCTTTAAACAATGTTTTGAGAGCAATGAAAGTTTCAAAGTTTAAAGCCATTTCTCCGTAGCCTCTCAGTGCCTTGAGTCCATCATGGCTCAGACCTTGTCAGACAAGTGGGAGGCAATTGCATGGAAGAATGATTGTGTCCTCAGTTTCCTCTTCATGGTCCCTAATTTCTTGCTGTGCTGCTTCCTGCTACATAATAAGATAGCTCATGGACAGGCTACATCTCCATGATGTACCATGTCCTATAGGCAAGAGAAGCGTTATGGAAGCTCCCTGCAGTTTGAAGATGACAAAGTCCAGGTGGAAGTACAGCTGAATGAGAAGAACTGGGATATGTTATAAAGCAGCTACAGTTGCCATCAGACAGCACAGTAGGATAGTAGAATTGAAGGTGGGTCTGGGGTTGTTTTTGTTTTCCTTCTGAGGTGGCCATTTTATGCAGATATTTAATTTATTCAGTATCTAGCATCTGGCAGAATGCGAAGAGTTGGTCTACATGGAAAGTTTCTGGTTGCAAGTATTTTTTTAAGTCCGCCTAACACAGCCTGACCCTCTTTTGATATGACTATGCAAGCTTATCTTGTTTGAGCATAGGCTGTTGAGGACTTTAATTTAAAAAAATTGGAATCAGTTACAAATATCTAAAGACAACACTGGGACCTCTGGATAACACTCAGTGAATCTGTTAACTAGAAGAACCCTGTGATTATTTCCATTATTTCTGTTTGAACATCTTCGTTTGGTCAGGGAGGGGCCTGTAACGTGTGTGTGCACAAGATCAGAGGATGGCAGAGTAGCCTGCAGAATAGTAAAAAAGGCGACAGGGGAAAGATCACTAAGGCCAAAGGAGAAGGGCAGTCGGTGTGTGTGACACTTTTAGTCCTATTTAATACTTGACAGTATTTCTGCAAGTGTGTTTTACTTGTTCCTGAATTATCTAAGATCTGGTGATAAATAATACGAAAGGTGGACAAAGCAGAAAGTTTATGGTGTATTTCCCCAGAATTTTCACTGTGGAGTTAGCTTTTCTTTCTTTCCTACTGCAGGCATCATTTTTTTATAAAATATCTTGCCTGCACAGCATATGGAAAGTTGCTTTGTTAGTTTTCCTTATCTCAGCAAGTTGGCTGAAATGCTCTTCACTTACATAATGCTTTCCCTGTATTCAGGATCATGATGTGGTATATTTTGGGGAGAGAGGAGAGACTATAACTGTTTCTACAGTGAGGAAAATGAGTTAAGGTCATAATATCGTCAGTCATGTGGGTGGCATAAAGCCATTCTCACACAACTACTTCATTGTGCATGAGGTCTGCCTATGAGACGAAGGCTATAAAGTGGTGGCATCTTATTTCACTGCCAGAAATCCAGTCATGCTAATACAAACCATATAAGGTGCTTGGCGTCCTAAAAGTGGTGAGAATTGTGTTTAGGACAAAATAACTTTGAGTCATTGATCTTTGCTAGCCTGTGAAAAGCTGGCAGACCTGGAAGTACAAATGAATTACAATGCAATATCTGTCTTGCCACTTCCCATCTGATGGAGACTGCATTGAGCTGAGCACATTCTCGAACTGCGTTATTCAGCTGTCCTGCCAGTTGTGGCTGGGCATTATTAGAAGGCACTCTTATGGAACAGAGCCCTGTAGAGTACACTGTAAAACTTGGTGGGAAAAGGGAACTGCTTGGGAAAGGTCAGTCCATGCTCACAGGTGGACAAGGCACTTGGTGAGCTTTCCTTTCAGCACAGCCACTGGGCTAGTCCTGTCTTGGGGCAGGAGTTCAGGAGCAGCTTCCAGCTTTTGAATAAAATTAGCAATGTGTTGCAAATACATCCACAGGCTTGCCAGTCCTTCTTGACTGGACCATGGAGCAACAGACAGGCATGTTTCAGATAGTGGCGTTGCAACCAAACAGGGAGATATACGATCCTTTTCCTTAACCAGTGTCATTGTTGGTATGAACCACCAATTCAATAGATGAAAAAGGTAACAGCTGCAGCTGATGACCATATTACAGGATATTACTTTCTTCAGAAGATAAGTGAATATGATAAATTTTTTTTTGCTTCTGCAAAAGTAAAATTAGTTTCTGTACTTATTCCATATTTAAGCATACAGCTTATTATTCAGTTTCAACTCAAGTCAGGAGGAGATGCCTTATTTTGTATATGAGAGTATGTTTTGCAGAACTAACAAGGCTGCTGTGAAGATTTAGCACAGATGCAAAATAAATTTCACCTGCCATTTTCTTTCTTAATGTTACATTCAGAGCTTTATTGTGGCACTAGAGATAGGTAAGATTACTTTGAAGAATTTTTTATTTGCAATTGAATTGCAATTAGCAATTCAGTATTGAGGAATTAGGAACTTAGAAAAAGCTCTGTAGGGCAATCAGCCTGCATGCCAGATTTGTTTCTGAAATAAATCTGATTTGAGGTTTGTATACCCAACCATTACTGAGGCAGTATGTTCATTAAATGGAGAAGAAAGAAGAGAGAAGAAATGAGAGTTTTTACAAAGTGAAAACTCTGTACTGTTATCCACTTTCCACACTCATCCTCACAGAATTACTAATTTTTTCGCTGGTTTTCTCCTGATACTCCCCCTGGCAAATACTAGCAAAGAATATCTCACTGTCATAGAAAATCATTCCCGTTTTCATTAATAAAGAGGCTAATTTCAGAGTAGAGTAGACTATCCCCATCACTGACAAAGGAAATGCATTGACCAGAGCAGCAGCCACTTGTCAAAAGGTCCTCTGTGATCTTGATATCTTTTGAGTCTTCACCCTGTTTCATGTTCATACTTGTGTTGTATCTAAATGCAGTTTGCAGGCTCTTTGGCGCAGGTGCTATTGGTATTACTATTGGTAAAGATAGTTTTTCACAAGCATGCATTTGCAGGAGTCGGATTTTTTTTCCCAATGAAAGGAACTTTGAAAATGGTAGCTTCTAGGAATATGGCACTTGTTTCCCAAAGATGAGGGCCAAATTTCACCGTGATGCTAAGAAAATTCTTACAGGATAAGGGAAAAACACTTCCAGTAACACTGGGAGTCGTCCCCTGGCACTGACTCTGGCTCATGTGCCCCTCATAACTGAGTGGATGTGTTAGGATGAATTTGTAAGACTGACCAAAGGATAATCTCAAGTAGCTGTAATTCAGGTTTGTTTTGTTGCGACATGCAAAGTATGGGGGCTTTTCCAGCCACTTGAGAACAGAAAATCCCTCCATCAGCATTAGCTGTCTGAAGGGCATGATCAGAGCATGAGATTTATGGAGCACTAGAAATAGCTTTGCACCAGTCAGCACTCCCAATCCCGCACCCCTCCAGGAACCAACAGCAACATGTTTGTTCCAAGTGATCTCACTCTCTGCTGGGTGGCATTAACAGGAGTTTCCAAGCCCCTGTCTGGTGCCGTTACTGGTGCTGTTCACTTATCGTCCCTTATTTTTCTGATTGGTTTTGGGACTTAATTTCCTCCTTATCTGGCAGCCCAACAACTTAGCGAGACTTGGAAAGTGGGGGAGCTGATGGTAAGAGGGAATCAAGTATGGACTTGGGGTGGTTGGGGATTTTTTTACTGTTTTTCCCAAGAATCCATGGAGGAAGGGATTGGAGATAGTTCCTGCTTTTCTATGTCCTATTTTAAGGGAAGGAGAATGAAGTGGTGGAGTCTTCTGGGCTTCTGAAATCAATCCCAAAGGTGTTCTGAATTGGGTGCAACTGTTTTATATGAAATTTTATATGGTATATCTGTGTAAGGCAGTACAAACCTGGCACTGTAATAAAAACCACCTGGCCTTGTCATGAAATTTAAAAGGTTACTCTGTTTGCATATATATGGTAACACTGACATAGTGGCCAGGCATTTTCGTGCATGTGTGGTGCATCCTCTTTGTTTGTGGGTTTTGTTTGGTTTTTTTTTTTTAATTCTGAAAAAAAAATCTGAAGATACTTTTTGTTTAAAATAAACCGATTTTGAGGCTACTTCCAAACAGTTCATCTAGTGCTTCTCATTCCTGTATAAAGGCTGATCACAGATGCAGGTTGTGCCTGGACAGGACCACAGAGTTACAGAAAATCTGCTATGCCATAAGCCTATGAGGTCTGTGAGTGCAAGAAACAGGACAATTCAAAACTGATTCACTCAAAACTGCTAACCGTAGCTGATTCTGACATTGTTACTCTAGCTGCACAGATCTGGTCCCACCGCTGAGTCACTGACTTAATAATGTGTGGGTAAAAAATCTGCTGTCCTCCTTTCAGCTCCATGCCTTTTAAATACCTTTGGGGTTGCAGTGTCCTGGAGAGGAATTTTGCTGTGTTCCACATGGGGTAAGCATCATCCTAAGCAGCAACAGTCACTGTGTTCTTGGGGGTAGGGAATAAAAGAGGAGAAGATGACCCAAAAATATCAAACGTGGAGTAAAATCTAAGTGTTTTCATTTCTGGAATAAGCATGTTTCTTCTGAGTTTATGACATCAATATATACTTCGCTTCAGAATTTTTGCTGGGTGTTGGGGAAAAGAGTGTGTGTGAGAGTGATGTGAAAGGTCTTTGTCTTTAGAGTCAAAATCTCATGTTTAATTGTTTTGAAAACTGTAAGCAAAGTTTTAAATTACGCAAAATAGGAAGGATGTGAGCACAGGCTTAGGTCGGCTGGCTGTGACCGAAGCTGTGGAAAAGCCAGGCAGCCACATTGTTCATTGCCTGGAATTTGAGTCTTATTTTCACATGGAGCTCCAGATTCTGTCTATGACAGTAATCTTGCCTGGAAATTACAAATGTTTGGACCACAGTCACTGTGGGAGACCAAAGATAAAAAGAAGGTGCTTTTTTTGCCTCTAGTTACAAGAGGGAGGAGATAGAAGTAGAGGGATGGAGAGCAGGGCATAAGCAAAGGGGATAGCTTACTCTTGCCTAGATACTTGCAGCAGCCTTTCCTTTTGGTGAACAGGAGTTATAATTTTATAATAATTGGTAACAGACAGTTGGTGTGCTTGATCTCAAGCTCTTCAGAGTTGGATTTCTGCTTCAGATGTATGGGTGTTTATGTGCTTTTTCCCACTACAACATTTGGTTTTATAAGCCCAGCACGCTTTTATGTGCATGTATAAATAGCTTGTGTTGAAATACATATATAAACACTGTATGGGTAAAAATGCTAGGCAGACTGGGTCTGGAGACAGCCAGGAGAGGCAGTGGTGATGGGAAGTATTTTAATCACTCATGATGTTGATACAAAAAAAAAAAAAATTACAGAGATACCAGAGATATGCTAACCATTATTGTAGATAGACGTTTCAGCAGGGTGTCGGGGGAATGTAGATGGGGTTGTATATGAGCTGGAGAGGCAGTTGTGGTGATGCATTTTGAATAAGGTGTCAGTTAGGATGTATACATATGCCCAAGCCAGTCTTACCTTGCTAAAGGTATGGGGCTTGTCTCTGCAGTACTTCTTGGTGGAGGCTGCAGTGTGAGGTTGGTTGTACCTGAGGCTGGGACCCAATCTTCTTTCCCCTCCCTCTGAGGTACAAGATCTCCCAGCCCTGCCAGCACCCTGTCCTTACTCGCCCACAGCCTGTGTCTTCACGTGTGCAGCCATCCTCACCACAGCACTCAGCTGGGAGAAGGGATGAGCAGGGATGGAGGGCGGGCGGGAGCAAAACCCTGGGAGCACCCCACCAGCCCTCCAGCAGGGACGGGCAACATGTGAGGTGCTGTAGGGTGGGAGCAGGTGCAGGGCGGCAGCGGGGCTGCGACCCACCCTGTTCTGGTGCAGAGTCCCGCTAGGACACCAGCACATCTGCCAGTGCCAGGAGCGCGTGGAGGTTTGTGGGGCGGCACAAGCCTTTCATCTGCTGCCAGCCAGAATGCAGCTCTTCTCCTGAGAGCCACCAGCACCACAGCAAAGGGAAGCTGAGTGCATATCTCCAGTGAAATTGTTAAAAAGGCAGCCAATGACATCTTTTCTCCCATCTCCATCTTGCTGCAAGCTGTGAACGGCGCTAACGCTCTGGCGTGCTGAACAGGCAACACTGAAAAGGCAGGAGAAGGGAGGAAGCATTTGGTTCCAGTATAAGTAGTGTATTTATGTTTTTAATTAAGGCTTATTTTTAAAAACCTTTGTTTTTCAAATTAAGTGAGTTCACATGCTGTGTTAAACATTTCCTTACCTCACATGCACTATGATATAGGAGCCACTCTCCCCAGCATGGAGATGCCAGCAGTGCAAATGGGAACATGGTGAGAAAAGCCTTCGAGCACAGCAGGGATGCGCTCTCCCAGCAAATGTTGTTGAAGCTGTCACACTACCTTGGTGCTGGTGACCCTCTTCTCATCTAACCGTGCTGTAGGTCACTGTCCTATCATCGCCTTGCTGGTCTGCCATAAAAGAAGAACAAAAACTGGAGGCTAGGTCTTGTTTTGTGTCCGCCTCCTGTTAGGCAGGACGAGGAGGGGCAGGCTGAAGAGCATTGGGATTACAGAATTAGGCGTCCTAACTGAGTCACTTATTCACAGTGACAGCTTTGACACCAGAAGGGGGATGCCGCCTGTGCCACTTTTGAAGAAGGATTAGACATGGTTTCTTAGCCTCTTGCTTTTTCTGACTTATTTTGGAAAATTTTCTTCTACCAGCGTGGATGTCATTGATCACAGATGGTGCCCCCATGGGGAGAAAAGTGTTTCGTCTCTAATTGGGAGCTCTCTCTTTGTGAATCTGAGGTGAGGAAAAAAGGGCATTTGTCTTTTCCAAACAAGTCCTCAGCGTGTGCTTCATTGCCAGGAATGAACCTTGTCCTGAAATACTGCCCTTTGGTCGCTGTGCCTTTCTGATCACAGAGAGCAGCAGGGATGCCCTCCACTCTGCTTGGACTTTCCTAAGCAGCATTTTTGGTGATTCCTGGGCTTTTGTATGCTTATGTAGGAAAGAGTCTCCACACTGGCTGTGAAGAAGCATGTGTTTTATTTGGAGGTGGATGTGGAATCGTGTTTATGGTCTGTGGGAGCTGGAGAAGAGGGATCTGATCAGGTTGCTCTTAAGCAAGGCTGTGGTACTACAGAAACATTTTAACAATAAGGTTTAATTGCATTACCTAAAACTGGGTGAATGCTAAAGCAGGAGCATGCAGTTGGAGGGGAGTGGAAAGGATGGGAAGGAAATACATGGCCATAAGTCACATTTATAAAGGTGAGAAGTTTCAAGCCTGCACCTATTGCTAATTGAGGCTTGTACGGTTACAGGAGCACACTGCCTGTCCTGCTGGCACACTTGCACGGTTACAGGTTCAAATGCTGCCAGTTGTCCCACAGTCTGCCATTAACCAAACAACAGAATTTGTTTTTTAAAAGCTTGATTGTACAACACCTCTCTTTTCTGTTATTAAATGGAGGCAGTTGCTGCATGAGCTCTACCCACAGCACACCATCAGTGCTGTTGAGTGGAGGAAGGAGGGATAGGGCTTGCAAGTCCTTCTCCCCTGTTGCCAGCACCCTTCATAGTGTGCAATTGCTTGATCTATGCAGAAATACAAATCAGAGCAGGTAAAATGAATTGAGGAACTAGGATATTGCTACCAATATTACCAAGATCTGAAGTTTGGTTTTCTGCTAAAATTAGGTTAACGACCAGTTCATACTCCAGGTTTTAAAGTATTTAGACCTCTACATAGTTCTCCTCAAAATGGCAATTGGCATCTGACATAAATTATTTTGATTACCCAGCCCATTATTACCTTACAGTTTCCTGAATGACCATGCTACATTTTGCTGGGTTGTCAGTGGGCAGGGACACTCACACTGTGGGATGCACAGAGGGAAAGGAGGTTGTCCAAGGTGGGAGGAATTGGCATGGGGCTGCCTGTACAATCAATGATGTACAATGCAGAGCATGATAGGGCTCAGTGAACTCAGTCAGCCTCGGGTGCAGCAGCCCCTATCCCCACTGAACAGCAATTCCTCCCAGTACTCAAAATAAAATGCAGCATGAGTAAGGCTACCAAAAGCCATTTTTTAAATTTGAAGTGTTACCATAATTTTGACCATAGCTCTGGAAAATTAAGTGTTTAATTCTGAGAAAGAGCATTGCACTGTAAGAAACAGCATTCATTGAACCTTGACACTATGAGGGTCTCAGGAAAAAAGGTTGCCATCAAAGATGCCTGCTGCTGTGACGCTGTATCTGGCCCATGGTTTCTTTGGCCCTGCAGTGTTGTCAGAGTGAGTGCTACGAGACCTGAGAGATAACGTAGGCTATGAAAAGTTCAGGAATTTTTGGTCCAAAATACAGGCTCATTTAAGCTGTTAGACACCTTCTTTGTTCAGTCTCCTGACGAACCCTTGGCATACACAATAATTGCAATTACAGAATCCTTGTCAGAATGATGAATCTGTTCTGCTTGCATCCAGTAGGTTTTTGGCTATTGAGTTCATTTTTTCAGATTGCCAAACTGATACTCTGTCAGCACAGTTGTAAAGCACATGGCTGTTCCATTGCTCCTTCTGAGCTGCTTCAGCATCCCTGATCATCTTGCTTGGGTAAATGTTCATGAAACCAACTTTGCATGCTAAAGCATGAGTATACTGTGGCATAAAAGATAGGAATGCCCATTTGAAATTCAGACTATATAGAATGAAAAGTCACTGATGCAGCCTGGCTGATGTATTAAAGAGTAACTATTTCAGCTAACATAGAGGGAAAAAATTAGACCATTAAACGCACTATGAAATTGGCAATTCTTAAACTGTAATTCTTCCATGTTAAGCAATTGTAAAACCTGTTTTTTCGTCCAAATATTGCCCTGTAACATGTGGCATTGTTCCTTAATTATCCAGGAAAATTATCTAGTATTTGAATCCAATTTATGTGTAGATAGGAAGAGACTGGAGATAAATGTTTTCAGATGGAACAGAACAGCATTCCAGTGCTCTTGGAGATACCAGCTTCCTTCTTGTTAATTAAAACTAATCTGTAGTAGCATAGCTTGGTTATTTGAAAAAGTTTTTTTTGTTTTTTTTCCTCTACAAATTAGACTGGAGTCTGGCCTCTGAGACTCCTTAATTAACATTTAGGATTCAAGTTGTTTGAATAATTTTTGTTAATGGAGTCTGAACCTGTGTTTTATAAAGGTCCCATATGCCTCCTACCTTTAATAAAGGTTCCATTTTGTTGGACAATAGCTCTTACTGTATTTCAAGCTACCCCATTTTCTAAGATCTCTAAGTATGTTGCTTTTGTTCAGTGATTTAGATTTGTTGTCTCATGGCGCCTTTTAAATTGGATCCAGCTATTAGCAAAATGTACTCGTTTTCCCTGAAGCTAGTCTCCCATTCTGCAGACCAAAGGCTTAGTAAACTCTAGCTTTTTTTTCACCCTTTAATAAAGGCATGGTTTAAATTACTTGCTTTCTAAATTTTATTTGTAGACCTCAGAAGTAAAATATTTATTTTTTGCTTGCATACATATGATTGAGAACATTAGCAGGCTAGGTCATTACAATATAACATATAAAGCTTTTTCTGAGGGTGTTTGTTTTAGGCTTGTCTGATTGTTTGTGTGGGGCAAGGGAGAATAATATGGATTGGGCAAAGTAATTTATCACCTGGGTCAGAAAAAAGAAAATGATAGCTTTAATTTCATACCTGTTCAAAATAGTTTAAAAATATTCTCAGGTATGTCACTGGGAGCTTTTCTTTTGAAAGTCAAGCCACGTATTTGGTGCCTTAGATGGGTTTAGTCAGTCTGCTTCAAACAGCATTTCCCAAAAGGTCTTGGTCCAGGTTGCTGGCTGGATTATTAGTATATTTTATATAAGTATTTGTTTCAGTTAAATAATCTCACGCAACAGCTTGCATTCTCTGAAAACAGACTAAGACAGCATAATTTTGGTTTCTCAAGATCTTCCATTGCACTGTCAAAATACAGGTAGTGTTTGAGTTGCAAATAATATTTGCAATACTGTGTACTTTTCTTAAAATGAAATTAAAAGATAATATGAGACCACTGGAATTATTTGTATAAGCTGCTGCTCCTAAATTTGTGACTTCCTCCTACCTGACAGTAGCATCCCTTCAAGACATTTCATCTAGGTGCTAGCCAATAGTTAGATGTTGATGTGGCTGATATTTATGAGAATGTAAAAGCTGGTGTCCAAATCTTGTACCTGAGACAGTGAGTGTCTCAGTGTCTTCCTGCCACTGAACTGTACCTCAGAAATCGTGTTTCCAACTTTGGCACGTGGGTCCCTGCAGCTGCCAAACCAGTAGGAGTGTGTGTGGGAGGGTGGGTGGTTCCAGGTGTTGCTTCAGATCCAGACAAAGTTGTATGTGCTCTCTGCCGGCAGTAACAGGAAGGGTTGCTGTAAATTACTTTTCAGGTTTAGTTTATATTGTTTGTGATGTAACCAGCCAAAACGACATATGGTGTGCATCTCTGAACTGTGCAGAAGAGCGTAGAGAAATGTATAGAGAGAAGATTGGGAGAGGACTAATGAATTCTTATTTTTGCCACTGAGTATTTGTTCCTGGGAGGAACAGAAAAGCCAAGAAGAGCATACACAGGATGTGGTATGATTAGCTCAGTCCTACCACAAGCTACTTAGTTTTCAAAATTTTCTTTCGAGACTGGTTTGTTAGAAGTGCCTGTTCACATGACTCATTCATTAGGCTGTGAAGCTGTGGGGCCCATTTTACTTTTCCTGCTCTAAGCATTGGATGAGACGTTGGGAACTGATTTTTTTTTTTTTTTCCCATCCTTCTCTTATGTGAATAAAATTCTCATGTTTGTGGTATCAGCCTAGGGCATGCATTATACTAGAAAAATTACTTTTTTATAGTGCATGTATCTGCAAAATGACTGCATTTGCTTTAGCTGCCGTTTATGTTACATGGCTGTCTACACGCCACACTGCATGGAGGGCATGGGGGGCAGGAGAGTAACCAATATATATATGTGGTAGTGAAGATTTCAGTGCCAGCATTGTGCAGGTCACCCTCTCACCCTCTTGCACTTGGAGCCAGCGTTGTTTTCTGTGCTCAGCTTACTGGGGTCCCGTACGGGACACAGGAGAGCCAGCGGGGCCAACCGCCCCGCTGGCTTCACAGGCACTTCAGCAGTGATTGCTTCTCCTGCAGTTTGCTGTGCCGCCAGAGCATTTGGGGCTTTTTGGAAAACAGGAGGCAAACGTGTAATCTGAGGAGAACAGACATGCTGCTCCTGCCCCAACTGGAAAAGGGCCAGCATTTCAGGTCTGGAAATGTGCCAGGATTTGTACTCACCCTGGGAAAGAAGCAACAAAGCAAAAGAGAAAAAGAAAAGTGTGTGCTATCCCAGATCTCACTCAACAAATAAATATTTTTCTTTTAAACTATTTGAAAGGAGGTTGATTGCCAAGAACAGGAACCCTATGGAGGAAAGAACAATTAAGGAAACAGGCACAGCTTAATTGTTCCGTGTTTTCCAAAGCCACTGGGATTCAGATGATCAGGCCATGATACAAATATAAGGCAGACACACACAACATTTGTATGTGAGGAAGTAGGACCACATGAATGCCTTGACAGGGAGAACTTCTGTTCTGCTCTCCATGCAGCTCTTACGGTCGCACCAGGATAGGCTTGTTGGAGACGAGCTGGCTTCTGTGCTATGCGAGCCAGGTCCCTGCTTCTTATTGAAAGTACTCAGAAATTTAGACTCTAAAGTCTTACGACCTCCTCCTTTAGGATCAATAAATATTGTAATAACTGCAGGGGAAAAAACAGCTTCACCAGGAGGTATGAAGAGAACCCCATCCTAGAATACTTTATAATCTGCTGTTGAAATATTCTTACTGAAGGCACAGTTCGAGATCTTGACCAGACACAGAAACTGGCCTTCATTGCTTACCTCCTGGGTAAGTGCTGCAACTGCTGGACCATGAGATGTAGAAGAGCAGCGGTCACAGGAGAGGACCACAGTCCCTTTCTCCTCCTTATGTTTCTCATACATGCTATGAGAATACATAAGGATTTTTATTTTAAATATTTGACAAAGTGCAGAATATAGTGTGTCAGATGAAGATGTACAACATGTGTTTACATTCTGTTTGGTTAACTCACCCTACAGATGAGAGAGGTGTATGCTTAATTTTTGAGCTTTGAAGGTTTGCTCCAGGCACGGAGCTGCTCAGTGCTATGAGAAACACTCTGTAACAAAGCTGGATTGCCTGGGAAGATTTACTGGTGAAATGCTTATTGTCTCCAGGGAGAAGCAGCAGCTGGGTAGGGTTTTGAAGGTCTACATTATGGATATGGGCATCTACAGCAAAGTGAGTTGAATCTTGGAAAGCTATTTACTTTTGTAGATTTAGCTCTGGTTCCACTTGCAGGAATCTTAACAGCTGTTATATTGTCAGCAAAAAGCTTTAAGAGACAGCTTTCATTCCCTCCCATGCATTGCACTGTAACTGTTCAGTATCTTACATGCTGTGAGTGCAAACTCCCCTCAGCCACAAAACCCCTCTGCATTTTATTTCATTCATAAGCTGTGTTCAGATTATGTTATATAAAAGGTCAGCTGGAAAGAGATATCAGGTACCCAAAAAGGACTCTTCCAGGCCCTGTGAGCATTTATCACTTTTTAATTATGCTAATGGGATTAACATCTAATTACATACGTCTGTGAAATTTTTTCCTGAGTTGTGAAGTTGGAAAGGACTAAGATGACAAGGAAAGTATTTCCAAATACCTTATTTCCAAAAGCAACAATATACTGAAGTGTGACTTTTTTTTTCCTTCCCTTTCAGGCTTCCATTCTCAATGTTATCAGTAAATCTATCATTCAGAAAAAGGTTCATGTTCAATTACTTGATATGAGCACAATTTGGACTCAGTTTTGAAACCTATCAGAACTGCTAGCATTTTATTCTTACTGTTTCTCACTGTGAAAGGTGATTGTTATTAGGTGCCCTGTCTTTTGAAAGATGGTAAGAACAAAGGCTGAAACAAAAGGACTGAAAAGGGGGAAGGGTGTTATTGCACTTAACTGTCTTCCTTTAGGATCAGTGCTGAGCCATTAGTGGAATACAAGATGTTAAGCTGATCACTGCCTACAACCGAGGAAGCCTTGCTGGAGAGTAAGGTGATGCTTATGCCACAAGAGTGGCTAAGAACAAAGTCAGAAATTTAAAGACAATAACAAAAAAACCCATGTGTAATTCATGTTCACACTACTTAAATAAAAATATTTTTTAACTGTGATTAGCTTGAAAATTTCCATACTTTTCATTACAGAATGTTAATAACTGCTTTCGTCAATGTGCATTTGGTAGAACAGCCCAGCTTTTTAAGCGTAGATGGATTTTAAATGCTTTTCAAGGTGCTTAAAATCTATTACTGGCAAAGATATGGTGGCAAAACTGTGTTTCATTTAACTGAAAGCTCCCTGTTTTTATGGTTTTATACCTAACTCTTATCCTTTTGGCACAGATTAAATATCGGGACAGAATTATATTTCAGCCTTTTTATCACTTGGATTATACACTTACGTAGGGGAAATTATCAATGATATCTTCTGGCTCTTCCTGCTGTTTGCAGTGCTGATCTCCCCCTCGCCCCTTCTGACAGTATAAAAGAAATAATCTCTAGCCTAATTTAAAGGAAAAAAAAGTCAAGACTGGAAAAAGTGGAGGTGAAGATGCTGCAGATCTGTGCCTGGATCTGGGTTAGTTTACTAACCAGTTAGTAACTAAGTTTTTTACTAACATGGAACCAGGTGTTTGTCTTTGGGCGTTCCGGGTTTCCGAAGCCCGGGCTTACGCACGCAGAGCGCAGCACCTCTGCCCAGCTTACCGACCAGTGTCGAGAGGCACCTGCCTGTCTGCTGGGGAGGATAACCCCCAACCCACCAAAAACTCAAACCCAACAACAATGGCAAAACCAAACTGGTTAGAGATGTATTGTTTATCAACGCTCACACAGATACAAAACAGTGTTTCTTTTTCTTTTTTTTCCCCTAATATTGTTTCTCTTCCAAAGGTTCGTCATCGGTGGTGTGAACTTGTTGTTAAACACAAGTACGTGCCTGGGTATGGAGATGTTGAGAAATTTCTCAGAGAAGATCAGGTCAGTTACATTTAATTAGCATTTTCAAAATAATCAATTTTTTTACACTCTTAGTGGGAAACTGAAAAATTTTTTTAATATATTTTCTTGCTGCAGTTTGTCAAAAACTTGAATGTGTATTCAGTTTTTGCCTCCTTTGCCCCTTAAACATTGTAGTTTAAGGAAGCCATGTAGGGATATTCAACCCCAGCTAAACATGCCAATCATCTGGTAAGTGGTGAAATAGGATATATTCCCTCCTATCGTCCCGTTTTATGCAAGCCAGAGGTAGCAGCGATGCTAGGAAGATAATTCTCAGCATTGGTTCCTTCTGCAGGATGACAAAGGCAAGTCTAGCTGTGAATGTTAATGCATGTAGATATGAGCTAGGTGCAAAGCAGTCAGTGCTGTGGTGACTCCAGTTTTCAAGACAACATTCAGAAGGAGAAGCATAGCGCAACAATACACATCCAGAGAATGCAGGCCTCTCCACAGTTAGGGAAATGATAGCAGAAGATTTTGAAGGTCTTAAAAGGCTGGCCTTACATGATGTCTGTTCTATGGCTTTTTATTCAGGCCATTATGAACTTACAATTCTAACTGTACCTCTGCCTTGTTCTTTCTATTTCACTTTTATTTATTTTTGTTCACTATGAACTCTATAAAATCAAGGCATTCATTGCCTAGGATGACTGTTATATATTTAAATGGTGTGTAAAAAATAGAAAATGTTGCAAGATATGTCAAAGTCTAGGCAAGATATTTATGTCTTTACCTTTTATGTTGCCAATGAACAAAGCCATTTGCAGCCAATGACGTTTCTGTGCTTTCAGGCAAATACATTTTATCACAAAAGCACAATAAAGTTATTGCAGTCTCTCATGCTCTTTCTTCCAGCTTTAAAGTATACCTCCTATTTATATCTCAGCCAATAAGCAGGCCCCAGACTTCCTAGCAAGCTCTTTATTAAGAAAAATTAAAAAAAAAAAAAGAAAAACCCAACAAAAAATGAAAAACAAAACCAACATAAACCAACATTATTTATGAAAATAAGGAGTTATATATATTATGTGTATTTTAATCCTATGGAAGGATGGAGATAACCACCAGCAGAAGCCTGGGGGAGGTGGGGGGACAGGTGGAAAATCCTTGAGTTTGTAAAACCAAACATACTGAATTGCATTACGTTTGGAACAGGTACTATGCCAAATAAAGACTAACATTTTCTGCAGTGCAGGGAAATAATTTTTGCAACTTTTTTTAATGTAATCTTCAATATCTTTAATTTCATTTACTCCAGCAGTGCATATAGTTTATGGCACCATCAGATTCTGGAGTGCTTACAACTCAAATCAGAGCAGTTGCATGTCCTTACTGATCGTGAAAGACTTGGCTTTTTTTAAAGTCTGGGAAAAATGCAAATGTGACTATTTAAATCTTTTTCAGGACTACAAAAACCCAGTGTGTTTACTGCATGTTAATGTTAAGGCTTGGGGGAAAATTATTAAAACTAGGTAGAGAAGGTAATTCCTATTTGTAACAAAATTCCAACATTTTTAAATTCTCTATGAAAGCGACTGGAGCCCAGCTCCAAGGCCGTGTGTGTGTCTGGTGTGGCTGCTAGACCCTGGAAATCTGAGTTCTTGGGTCTCTAGATAGAAGAGAGCACACTTAGGGAACTGGCGAGGAGTCTGGCAGGTTTCTGCCACTCTGGGACTTTTTCCTTTAATTTCAGTCTCTGTTAAACTTTAAATTTCCATTCTTGTTGAAACTAATTTTTTTTAAGGCTTACCAGCCAGTGCTAGAAATTGTGAGGAATAGTATTAAAAATTGTGTTTTTTCAGTGCCATCCAAATTATTTCTCTCCTGCAACTGTCCAAACATTAAGCACAACTGTAAAAGTCAGTGTGCTAAGCTGCTAATATTTTGTCATGTGTATAATCCTGTTTTGATAAGTGCAGCTTAACACTTACTGAATTCCTGTTATTAGGTGAAAAAAAGTTGTATAATCAGAAAAAAGTGGCAATTCCCAATGTGTTTCCTGTTAAGTTAGCCAGTGGTTTGCTACCTGCCATCGAAGGCACCCAGATGTCACCCCCAGGTGCCCTCTTATCTTTCTTGGTAGCTGCTATGTCCAGAATGAGTAGTTAGGAAAAGCCTGCCTTCTACCAAACCAGAATTTGTGCATGTTCAGCTGTATCTCAGATGTAAACAGAAGAGTCTGAAACACTGACCTAACAGCATTCAATTGATGTCCAGTTACAGAACTACCAAGGGAATTTTAGAGTGTATTGTTTCAGTTGATGTCCTCTTTATTCATGTGTGAGAGTGTGTGTGTGTGTGTGTAAGTATCTCAACTGGAAATAAAATGTGTATCCTGTTGAAGGAAAGACAAGCTGTTTTCTTAAGGGGCATTTGGAAATATTTCTGGTAGCGGATAAAAGAAAACAAGATTTCGACTTAAAAAGTGGTGTGAAAAATGGAGTGAGAAAGCATTTTCTTGTTACGACATAACATATACCTCTTTATTAATATTCTGTTCTTACACACTCTATACAACCTGTAGACGAGCATCCTTTGGCTAAAGAAATCCAGAGAAAACTACTTTTTGGGGGGAAGGGTAGCTGTTATAGCATATATGGCATTTTCTGTGTTTTGGCTTGTCTGTTTTGGTTTGGTTTGGTTTTAATTAAATGAGTACTAGGAGGTCAATGGAATGAAAACCAACTAACTAGTTGTTACTGGTGATGGGATGCCTGTGTGTTATGTTCCTCTTTCAGGCAATGGGTGTGTATCTCTATGGTGAATTAATGGTGAATGAAGATGTGAAACAACAAGAACTTGCACATAAATGCTTTGCTGCAGCACGAGAATATATGGATGCGTCCTCAGCCAAAGTGGTGGCAGAGATGTTATTCTGAAGAGGTGATTTTTCTTTTTAAATTAAACACCCTGATTTTGCCTCATACAGAAAGAATATGCAGAGCTCACTAAACGTAGTAAACTTTGACATACCATACAGCTTGTGGCTGCTTAGCTTGAGAAGTAACTCTTGTTAAATATCTTGCTTTTTTTTTTTTTCTTTTTTTTAAGCCCAGCCGCTGGAGCAGTGAGTTAGATACATGTGGGCACTAGCTGGAAAGCATGGAGCATGGCTTTGTTGTAAACTTTGTAATGGACTGCAAGAGGCAACTGTAAGTCAGAATGGCCAGAGAAGGCCAGGCTCCATCTGCAGTTCTTTCCCATTCTGTATTCTTAACTCTGCTTACAGAAATTGCAATTGTGCAAGGAGCATTTCTGTTTAACGAAGCTGCATGTTGACTTGATAGGCAGCAGAGCCTTTGAAAAGAATCTGAGCCCACAGTGGAAGTATGAAGCTGTGCACTCGGAAGCAAATCTGAATCATGTGAGAACAAGCTGATAATTCAAATGTTCTTGTGTTAAGTGTAGTGAGGCCTTTGAAGACTGATTACGAGGTAAGAAGAGTAGCCTTAACATGAAGAAGCTGCTTAATATCATACGTAATCTAGCTTGTTCCTGAAATTAATGCAGAGGAATCACCAGAGAAAAAGCAGAATTGCAAGAAATATTCATGAAATAAAGATTGCTACAGGCTATAAACTGGTAATTTGCAAAGATATTCTCCATTTCTCAGTTTGTTTGAGTAGCTGGAGGTAACCTTACAGTGTTTGTACATGCATGTTTAACACATAGCCAGTTAGAATTGGTATGAAGGTCTCTTCCAGTACAGCATACCTCAGATTTTTGCTTAATGATATAACTCATCTGACAGACTGATTGCCTTGGTTGTTCACAAAACTTTACGGTTAATTTGTGGTATCAAAATTCAAGCATCTAAATTAGGAAAATCATCATTTTCTAATTGGTGCTGAGCAGAAATCTTAATTTTCTCCTGTTCAAGCCTGTACCTGTAGCAGTACTTGATAGCAAGTTCCACTGGAATGTGTGGTTACTTTATTTATATGAAACACAGCAGATAGATACCATGAAAGCAAGTTTGTTTATGAGAACAGCCATGTTGCTGTTCTGTGTAGACAAGAACTGTGCCTGCCAAGAAAACGTTTTGGGAAAAGTGGATTAGACTGTAGAGTTGCCAGGATATCAGTTATGGAGGAGGAGGTTACCCTTCTAAAACAGGTAGGGCTAAGAGACTTGCTTGTGTGCTCCCAATTATTGAGAACCCACAGGAGTTTGAGTTACGTTCAACAATTATTAATCTGGTAGATGCCTTCAAGTGTCTGAAGGCCAGAAACATCAAGATGCATTTTGTTCTGGTACTACTGTACTTGGAACAGTCTTCTTATAGTTCCTTCAATAAGAAAATAAAAATCAAAATTTCCACAAGCTTTTAGTGGTAAGTATTCAGCACAGGAAAATTACACGGTGTGTATGTGTTAGCAATAGTCCAGAATTGCCTGTTTGACTTTTCAGACAGACTAGAAGCGCATGGTGAGCTGTTAAATAAAATCTAAAGATACTGTTAAGAGAACAACACTCTGTGACTGCACAGATTTCTTTTAATGTTGTGGCTGTTTGGGTTCCTGGCATGATGATTTGTGACTTAAGATTAAAATCACATTGCCAGGGATTACCACACAGCCATGACCGCAGCTGCTAGTATGAAACTCATTATAACTATCTGATCCGTGCACAGCGTGGAATCCTCTCCGTCCATTAAACAAAAAAAAGAGGAAAGCAGCAGACACATCACGGAAGAACCTCATCCGATAATTAGCTATACCGAGACCTCTCTGGCGAGGTGCAGAGCTTAGCTGATTGGTGAACAGTGATTGTTTCCCTCTTTGTTCACAGTGGCTAAGTTCTGCACCTGAAGAGAAGGGGAGAGGAGACTTTGCTTAATGTCAGCCAGCGCAGGGCGGAGGGTGTTCGCTGGCTGAGGTACCTTGCTGCTGAATGGGCAGATTTACAATGAATGCACATGTGCGAGATGCAGTGTATCGAGGATAGGAGGCAGAGGTGACTTGGGGAGGACCAAAGAGTTTTGGTTTTAGTTGAGAATAAATGGCGCTCCTTAAATTCTCAGTCTGACTGCAAACATAAGGCATCGCTTACAGTAATTTGGTTACCATGCTTTTCTAAAGGTCAGAGGAAATAAATAAATGTTTGTGACTTTAAACTGGAATTGTCTATAAAGCTTTGTTTCGTAGCCTTCTCTTTAATGGATGCTGTCATCATCTCTCTGCAGTTGTAGCTTAGCATTGTGTGTCGTTTGCAGGAAATGGTTGTTTCCGACTGGAGCTGCCACTTAACGGCTGCTGCTGTTGTTCCAGGCTGTTGATGGACCCGTCCTCCGGTGCCTACTGAGCTGATATCAGTTCTGATTTTACACACTGGCTCAGTTCAGCAGGAACAGGAGTCGAGCCCTAGAGCAAAAAAAGATGTACCTTTTCTTTGAGAAATGTTGTTACTGTTTTCTCTCAAAAACCGAATTAGTATACCTTACAATGTCCTGATGTTAAACACTAAATGGCCTAAAGTGGAAAAGCTACCACAGTACTGTTTAGAGAACTGTTGGCTTAAGATGATAAGGTATGTGGATATGTAGCACATCATACAGTATTGCTCTGGTAACTGACCTCCTGCGTTATTTTCAGAGTAACCTGCTAATAACCAAAAGAATGTGCTTGCACTGTGGATCTTCCCTGTTTTCTCCAGACCTTTTTGTGGTAGCTCTAGAAATCTAAAGAGATCACTGCTAACTCTGTAACCACAGTTATGCTCTACCAGTAACATAAAAAATAACAACATGGGGAAACCTGGGGCAATCCAGGATGCACAGGTACTCCTTTATCGTGACAGAGTAATAACTTTTACTACTGTTTCTGTTGCAGGAAAGATCACAGAGAAACTCTTTTAATATATCTCCTACTAAACCCCGATGGTACTAGGATTTCATTGACCCAAGACATCAAAGGAAGGATTATGTGACTGCTAAAACAATCAGCTGACAGAAACATTTACCTCTCGGTATTTATGTCTTCCAGAGGCTCACTGTAACCAAGAATGCACGCGCACAAAACAAACCACACACACACACATGCACGTGTTACTTTGGCTTTAGGTGGTTCTTTAATACAAGAAATTTGGGGTTTATCCTTGCTTTTTGGTGACACAACCATTCCAGTTTGCAGACGCCAAGGACTCTTGCTTTGAACAATTTTATGCACTCCAATAATTTGGCCAACATTAGTAATCTCTGAAATTTGATGAAACTGTATTCTGTACTTAAAATTTTGTTTGTAACTTCTATGCCAGATTAAAAAGCCAATATAAAATTAGCGGGATCTAGAGTGGGGCTGTGGTGGTTAAAAGGAAATAATCTGTGAAAAGCGACCAGCCATCGTCCTGGTGACGGGATGGGACTGAAAGAAGAACAAAGATCAGCATTCTCTCTCTGTCTTGTCTAGGTTAACTTTTACCAGAAATGTCAGACCTCCCATTTTCTGAAAATGTCTTCCATAACCCTGCGCTCTTCCTTTTGCACAGTGATATATCAAGTGTAGCTCTTCTTTCCTAGGAACATACTGCTCCACAGATCAGAAGACATCTTAATTGCTCCTTTCAGAGAGTAAGAATTTAAAATGTAAAAATTTGTGAACATACTTACTTTGTACACTATTGTTTTACATCAAATACTCCTGTAAAAATAAATACCTTTTTTCAAGTATGTGTAGTCTTTCCATTGCACAGTGGTTCAGTGTTAATTTACAAATTTAGGAAAAAAGAATGACCCCATTACTGCTTTTGCAGTAGGAGAGAAGCAGCTGAAAGTTGTTAGTTAATGGATATTAACAAGAAAAATTAAATGTGGTAATTAAGTTTTTTAAAGTTCTTGTGCTCAGAATCTGAAGTAAGAACCTGCCTCAACAGTGACTTCAGTCCAAAGAGTACAGTTCCTCTTTAACTCACTGTATTTTCTGAGCTCCCCCTTTCCAGGCACAGAGTGTCAATACCTGAATTATGGGACACTCAGCAACTTCTTTCAAATGCAGCAAGGGTTAGGAAATTTTCCAAGAACACACTGAGATACCTCAATGACTTCTAATGTAGTTACGCTCACAGATGCAGTTATTAAGGGATGCTGTTCATGAAAGAGTTTTGCATCATTTCACGGATTTTTCTGCAAAGGCCAGCAAAGGAAACCAGCTTGCTTTTTGCCTTTTCCATTATGTAAGGGAAGGAACCCAGAGCTGGATAAGGCTCTTGCATGAGACACCTAGAAGTTAAATATTTATGTTGAAAGCCTGTTCATAGCCAGTACTGTTAAAACTACATGGCAGGCAAGACATTCCACACATTTGCAAATATCACCAAGTTTTTGTTCTTTCAAAACAATCTACATACCTTTTTTTCAGTATTGAGCATGGCAGCGTTGCTACAGCTGTTCCAGTCTGTCTCAGCCGTATTAACATGGGCATGAACTTGAACATTGATTTCCCTGACAAAAACTTTGTGATCCATCATGCATTGTAGCAACTAAGAAAATGAACAGAAAATAAAATGCTACCACCAAACAACCTAAAAAATGGCAAAGAGGTGGCAGTCCTGGCCCTGTATCTGGGCTTACATGGCCTTTTGTTACTAATCCAAGAATTGCTAAGTAGAGTGAGGCTCCAAATTAAGAAGGAAGCTAAATGTGGCTTTGAATTATTACTGTCACCATAACTCATCAGAAGACAGACAGAAGAGGAGACTCCTATATGTATTATATAGTAGCTTCATTAACATGGTATAAGCATTAATATTAGTTTTAAAATCCTTCTGAAACATGTGAAAAGCTCTGAGAGTGAACCATACAAAGTATCATTTAATCATTTAAGTTTTTAATAGGCCCTATTGAAAGTTTAGCAGGAAAAAAAAAAAAAAAAAAAACAAAACAAAACAAATCTTTAGTGCTGTTCATTTTACTCAAGGTTCTCCCAAGGTGGGTGTTTCCATATTAATTTCCTGAGAGGAGGAAGCTGTAGATTCTAATTGTAGTAAATAGATGCAAACAACAAAAAAAATCCATTTCCAAACTTATTGTAACTAAAATCATTACTGGAAGTGATGTTTTTATCAAATGATACTTCTATCCAGACTTGAGTGTCAACACACTAAAATCCAGTGAAACTGCGCATTTGTTCTTTGTTCTTAAGTATAGTCAGGCATTTGAGGAGAGTGGCAGAAGTGTTACCACATTAAATGTTCAGAGGTGAAAACTAAGACTTTGACACTAACATATATTTACATATCAATGTAGGTGGCTATGAGAAGCACAGGCATTCACATAGGTGTGTCCTTGCCCTACTTAGGATTCATTCTACTTCTGTTTCATAGTAAGCCGCCTCTGACTAAAATAAAGCATTTTCTTGGGTTTTTTTCCTCCCATCCCTAATTCAGTCCTTTCCAAACACAGTGGTAGTTTTACTTTGGATAGCATTAGAAAGCCCAATGCAGAAGGCTGGCCTGTCTCCCACCTGTTTCATTAGACCAGCAGCTGGTAGGGTCTCACTGATTCTTTTCTGCTTTTAACTGTAAAAATGAATCTCAGATTAAGCTAAAACTGTAGCTGTATAGTTAGGCAAGGATCACCATCTATCTTCCTGTGCCGCTTACTAGGTCACTTCTTCAGAGTAAACGCAGGATGTAATGAGGAGGTAACCTAGGCAAGTCCCTTGCCCCCTCAGAGGAGATGCATTCCTGGTCACTTTCTACTACAAACACAGAGTAAAGCATACCATTTTGCTGACAGTAGTTTCTCTGCTTATGTTTTCTGTCTTCAGCTTTGCCAAGAAGTGTTTGCAGCTGCTGTTGGCTCCGTGCTTTCTCCTTTAGGAGGGAATTAGCTGTACCCTATTGCCCATTTCTTGAAATAAGAGTGAAAGAAAAAGGTCTAGCCAGAAATGCAGTCTGAGCAAGTGGGCAGCTTCAGAAAACAAGTAGGACTCAAGGCATAAGGAGCCTATATGGATTTCTAACACAAAGAGTGCAATGAAAAAGGATATTACAAGAAACAAACCAAAAAAGTTCTATAGAGCTAGACCATGATAATGTATCATGCAGAGAACTGCAGCCAGCCAGTTTATCTCCACAGCTGATGAAAGTCTGGAGAACTGGTATTTCTATTACAGAAAATTTTAGCTGTTTTGTTAGAGTTTGGAGGTGTAGGCTCCTCTGCATATGTGCATATGCAGGAGGAAACCATGGCATCTTTCTTAGAATGAAAAAGTAGCTGAGTTACTGTGTGCCATTATGTGCCAAAGGCTTTACTGCTTTTTGAAGTGATTCTTTCCATGCAGAAACTGGACTGGAAATATCTGGAAAACCCGCACCTTTCAGGACTGGGTCACCCCCAGGCCCCTGTACTGCAGGCGGGTGGTGGCAGGCGGTGGTGGGTCCTGCATGTGCTGCAACACTGGTGCGTGAATGCAGTAAGTGGCATGTTATGGATTGTCCTGCTGCATGGCCCTGCTGTCTCTGCTTTTGTGCCTGAAGAGGGAGGAATTTCCATGCCTTCACTGGTCTGTCTTTCCATATGCATGATTTAAGAGTCAGGAGTAATTGTATATGAATTAGCTAAGAACAGTCAAATTTTACATCTGTAACTTAATGGTATTTTCCTCTGAGCAAAGCATTCTCTTAATATAATAATGTACTTCTATAGTAAGACTACCAGTTGACATAAACCCACATACCGAGCACAAAACCTTACTCTAATTGACTGCAAACCTTATTCCAGGACACTAATTCTTAATATCTAAAAGTAAATGAATATATTTTGCAGTCTTTTAAAACTATAAAATATCTACCTTTGTGCTACAATTCCCAGTATTGGTGAACAGGCAAAGATTTTAACAGACACATAACTGCATTTCTGTTCTTGGCCCCCATCTTTGATGCCCAGAGTAGTAGTCCAAAAAAAAAAAAAAAAAATTCATTACAAGGAAGCAACCAAAAAGAGAAGCCTGTCTCCTCTTGATTTTCACCACCAGTATACCGAGTTTAGGCACATATAAATATTGAAGGGCATGTATACCCAAACATGGATATGTTCCCTTATTTCTGTGGATGCAACATATTAGAAAAATTATTTTAAAAACTTACCTTGCTGACAGGCTGACATTTTGTGCCAGTGAAACATGCCAGTGCATAAGGAAATTGAAACATTTGCACAGTGCTTGGGAGATAAACTGCATTTGTCTGTTTACTGTAAGTAAAACTGAGGGCATATATTCTGCACAAAATTAAGGGCCTGATTCTTGCTGCTTATAGCTTCCAGAAGAAGAACAAGCATTTGTTAAGATTGTTATTTAAAGGCATGCAGAAATTGCAGTTGTGTAAAGATTTGTTTTTTCACGATAATTTATGCATCAGAAAACAGAACTTAATTTTCAGCTGAGCATCACTTTGTATCAGCCCAGTACCCCAACAGCAGTCATGGCCACAGTACTACTATGCAAAAGCCTGGTTTTGCTTATCAGCCCTGTTGTAGCAATGATGGCTCTGCTGTCCTCCCACGTGCCTCTGAGCAGCATCTGGACATTGTCGTAACATTTGGTTAATGTAGCTCACTTGAGTCATCTCTGAAAAATGCCATTTCTCTGACTACTTCCAGGCTTTTCCTCTGGGCTTGCTGGGAGCAGTGTCTCAGCACTGGGGCTTTCTGCTGAAACTCACTCTGGGACATTTTATTCATGAGCCAATGGTGTCCATTTTGCCACTAGCACCATCCCCAGCCATCTTGACCAGAAGCTGCTAGATCTAAACAGGCTAGTTTGAGATGCTGGTGTTTGGCACCATAATGTATTTCACTTCACCGTTAATCCTGAAAGGACACTGCTCATCATCTACAACACAGAAGAAAGTGTATTTTTTTTTTAACTTCATTAACCTCATGTTTACATCACAGTATCATCCAACTTTGTCCTTCAGTTGTTTTTATATTTGGTAGTAACAGCTATCTGATTTACAACTGTACCCCCTTACAGTCAACTCTTGCAAACACAACAAAACTAAAAATGACAGTGTGTCAGCAGCCATCTTACTCCATTCTGCATCTATCTCTTGGTGTGCCTGAAACTCACCTTTTTAACTGCCAGGCATGACCAATTAAAATTTCATTCCAATTTATTCAATTTTACATCAAAAGTACTACTCCTTTTTCTTGTTCCCTAATGTAAAATGTAAGCCCCCTCCTCCCTCATTCTACCTTTCACATGCCCCTTCCCTGCAGCCATGGGATCATCATTCATTTTGAACTCTCTATTGTTCCCTTCAGTAATACAGCAATATTACTCTGCAACACCACCTTTAAGATTTTGTCATCGTCACCACTTGTGCTGAAACTGCCCATCATGCCCTAAACTCGTTATCACCTCCTGTTCCTTTTGACTACAAGAAGGATTTTTAATAAGCTCCCAATTTTAGTTGAGAGAAAAAACTGTTAGTTTGAATATAAAAAAATGCAACTACATGACATAAATGCTGAACTTTTTTTTTTCTTTACATAGATAAAGAGTCAGATGAATAATGACTCACAAGGTTGTCCATTTTACGCAAGAACAAGTAAGTCTGTCTACTGACATTTTATGCTTTCTATACATACCTTTTCCGCTTTCCTAGCACTTGCCTCTGGTTTCTTCAGTCAAATCACAGGAATGCACAGGTTTCCTGCTTGATAGCTGGGAGGAAGGAGCAGGAATTGGGAAGCAGTCATACTGAGAAAACAGTAAGACTGAATTCTTACTTAAGTCTTAAGCTCACTGATTCTATTTTACTAATATCAAGTAATATCAGCATCAGCTGTAGGATAGATGTGGCAATGAGAAAAGCAATTGCTCTACACCACAGAACAAAGGTCAATGTTAAAACTTTTTGTATTTTTAGCATTATAGTTTATATTTTGGCATCAAGAGCATCCAGCACCAAAACCACAGGTTTATAATAGCTATGAAACAAAATCGCCAAAAATTATTCCCCTCTCTGTCTTGAAAAACAACTAGTAAAGCCCAGGGTTTCTGGTATGTTTTAGAGGTGGTGAGGACCCACTGCTCCCAATGCAGTCAGGAAGGAGAAGCTTACTCTCCCAACGTCTGAAAAATCAGAGTTAAACTGTCTTTCAGATTCACAAAAGAAAACTGAATTGATAGGAAAATGATGAAAATAGCACCTCAACAGGATACCACGTTGCAGTGCTTTTCATATTTTCATTAAATACATGTGGATTGCCAGACTCTGCAATGTATTTTGAAGAACTGTCCCAAAGTAGAGTTACTGTTTAAGTAGCATACCATTACTGGGCTGTTCAAATGCCTAATTTTTGAAACAGAGGGGAGACAGCATGGATATAAGACCAGACTCTCTCTTGTTTCAATATTCTATGACAATTAAGTTTGCCAAGTCTGAAGAAATCAGGTTAGGGAACAGCTGACTTAATAGACAGCTGTGCGGTTAGACAGAAATATGTATGTGAAGGCTCACAGTAGAAAGAACATATTCAACTCATATGTGATTTAATGTGCAAGTTCTTCAACTTCATTCTATGATGTTTGCATAACCTTGGGGTATTCCCCCTTAAAAATAAAATTAAAAAAATAAAGTGACTTGATCTACCATTTTTACAGCCTGCCCACCACTGAGAAGAGGTAAAAGAGGAAATACTACCTGTAGCTCAGCTGCTGGAAAGGCAGAACAGATCATCAGAACAAAGTGAACATTACTAAAAATAAACTAACTTTATGGGGGTGAATTAACAGTAATCAACAAATTAAAATTTGTGCTAGGGTAGTGCCTGGGAGCAGAGCTGGCATCACACACGTAGGGGCAGACAGGGGCTGGCACATATCTTCCCCTTCCCTGACAGGTACACTGGGTGACTTGCACCATTACCTAGCCTAGCAAAAACCAGTTGATTTTGGTTGCTTGATTCACTTTCTCCTAGAAATCCATTATGGATCATACCTACATTCACCTTGGATCCTGGGCAGAAAGGGAGAGAGGGGGAAGAGAAAGAAAAGGCAATACTTCAGTCTAAAGAATAACTGCGTCTGAGAGCTCGGTCTGCCAATACAGCAAGCAGCAGAATTGTTGAAAAGAAATCAAGATCAGAAAAGCTATGATGAAAAATAGTCCACAGCTATCATATGAAACCTTTAAATCACAACAGAATTATCTTTCCAAAATGGATGTTATGGCTTAATTGCAAGGTTTGGGCTTGACATTTGCTCAGCATCCTTTTATGGCCAAGGTCAAGCAGACCAGAGCAAGCAACTATAGCAATTCAGTGTGGCCCTGAATGTATGCTGCAGAGTGTGTTGCTCAGCACTGATCATTTGTGTTTGCTAGAAGCAACCCACAAGAAAGGAAAGTTGAAATATAATAGCATTTTTTGCAATGCATTTTAAGAAGAAATTTAGTGGTCTATGGAGACAACATTTGCATTTTTGCCATGTCTCCAGAAAAGATGGTAATGATCCTGCCTACTAGAAACTCACAGATAATGCCTGAATTCACAGACACACATATCAGTCATTTCCATCTTAAGAAGTATTTCTGTAGCAAATTTCAAGGCCTCTCTCCTCGTGAGTGGAATTTGATACTGGCTTTTCCCTCTCTACTGGCAGACATCTTAAGCTGATGTGGAGGTGCAGCACAATCATGAGACTAAAAGCACTTAAACACTTACAGGGAATGATAATACAGATGAGAAATTCGTATCTTCAGCTACCATTACAAGTTAGTTTGGAATAACAGAAATGGAAGTCCTATCTTTATACAACTTACATGCAGTAGAAGTTACAGCATCATTAGTCAAAACAAAGAAAAGATGCTTTCTCATAAGTGAAATACTAAGGGAACTTTTAACAGCAGCATGCAAATGACATGTTGCACCTGTTTTGGGAGCCCCAAACCCACACACTAAGAAATAAAACAGCAAGGAGTGAATAAACTCTATACACAGGCTCATTTGGCACATATGCATAGGAAATCTCAAGGACAGTGTAATTCAGAATGTGGATAACTAAGTGGAACCGTTCATTATGGTCAAGAATATGTAACAACGTGTTCTTTTGAAGTTGGCAATATGCATCTGGAAAAGTTCAAGGGCATAACAGATATTTTTATTCAAAATAATACAGAAGAGAGGGTCATTGTTCCTGAGGGACTGTTTTTTTATGAAATGAGTCTATCATCTGACATAATACAGAAGAGTTATGAAACATGGTTTTAAAGTAGCAAGATTTGTTAAGAGATGGGAAGTTAGTTAAATGTACAGACCTATTAAAGACATAGTACTGCTGGGCTTTTTTCTGCTACTTGTTGATGTCCAGGTTAACTGTCTTACATGGAATTGTTATTTCCTAATCCTATCAGTACTACAATTACACTGAATATAAAAATCACAGCTAAGTTTCTGCAACTGAGTTTCAACATGCTGCATTTTTTGTTCCTTCTCACCCTCTCTCCCTTCACACACATGCAAGAATACAAAATACAAACTAAGTCACAATCCGTGCCTACTAAATATATTGCTACAACTGAGCTACAGCTAGCTGACATTTCAAATTTTTGTTTCAGTGGCTGATGACAATCCAATGCCTATCCCTAGCTGGCTCTTGGCCACTAAAAAGACCCAGTCCCTATGAGTACACTTAAGCCATCAGAAGGCGATCATGAGGTTTATTCCTTTCCAGCAGCCAGAGAGCTGGTTAAAGAAAGATGGCCAATGCAAGCAAGGGAAACTCCTTTTTGGCATTCACTAGTGAACAGACCACCTAGCAGCAAATCCCCAGAATAAGCGACTCTCCGCTAAGGCAGCAAATGAAACAGCTACCATGAGCATATCTTGTAAATCCAGGCAAGCATTTAAGGAAAAATTGTATCATGAGTAAGAAAAATTTGCCAGAGAGGTAGGTGGACTTAAACAGGCCCACATGTGAATACTGCTATGAATTAAGTGCTAGAGGGCTGCCTCTAGCACTAGCTAATTCAGCTACATTGGTTTAACTTGAGGTGTTGCCCAGCAAAACATGCTGATTGCATAACAAAGCCCTTGCAGACTATCTAGAAAGTATAAAAAGATGGATTCAAAAACACGCTTGGTGCTCTGGTGGAGGACTCCTCTCATAATATTCCGGGGTTTGACTTTTCAAACTTGGGTCTAACAGAAATGTACTTCAGTGTCAGAATTTCTCACCTTCCTATATCACATTTAATTAGCATTTTAATTAGCATGACATTACTCACTCACACAAAACATGAGCATTTTTTCCTGTCATTGGATAATACAGCAAAGAAATGGAGTAAACCTGTTTTAGTAGTGTTTGGTTTAATAACTGCAAGTCATTTTTGCCAGATGTTTCATCCTAAACTTGTATAATGCTTCAGAATTTTTTTGGATTTTTTGGAAATCCAAAACCAAGCCAAACACATACAGCCATGGCATGAATTCTAACTTACCAAAACCAATATTAATTCACTTCCATCTTCAGTCAGACTTCCTGGTAACACCTCTTTGCACTTAAAATCCTATGAGTATGGAAACCTGATCACAACTCCCAGAAGTAACAGATTAACATGTTATTGCTGCTCAGCTAAATTGCAATAGCTGGTAACATACCTGTTCCTACCATATCTCATAAAATAAAATGTATTCTGCTTTGTATAAGCACTGTACTAAGATCTTGGTTGAATGAAAGCCACAGAAGTGGCTTTTTTCTGAAGGAAATCCACAGAAACCACCCAGCCCCATGCTGGAAAGCTTGCAGAATTCAAAAAGCTGTAACTTAGCAGTCTTAGACTGGAAAGAAACATCATCAACAAAGAAGTCTGTATGCTTATTCAAAGCAACTCCTTGAAACATAAAAATTTTGAAAAGCTCTCTGTATTCAGTACAATATCCAGGATTAGTGTGTGTGCTGACATGGAGATTGGAGGGAAGGGAACAAGCTACCTGAAGCCTGATTTCAGGCCTAAAAGTACAGCCCTGAAGGCTCCAAAGAACTTTTCCAGAAAGCAGCGATTACAGAGAGGAAGACGCGTGTTAAATGGATAATGCAGGAGCCACCATATGAGAAATATTCCATTACTCAGATCTACCAAATCACACTGTTGCCTTCCACTGGCAAACTAACAAAAGTAGCTTCAGCATAATTCAAGCACTGTGAAAGAGCAAGGAAAAAGAAATAGCAAAGATTTATAACAACTATGCTAAATAAAGCAAAAATAATGCCAGTACAGATGTATTGTTCTAAAGTTACAGACAGCATCAATTAGGTTTCTTCCTTAGAGCCTCCTGAAACGAGCCGACCTTCCTTGTAATATTTAAATCATGCTGTATTTCATAAGAAGCCAAAGACAGGAAAACAAGAATGTACCAGTTCACTACTAATTGTGCCTTTACTCCACATTTCCTTCCTGCTTGAATTGACTTACCACTATTTAACAGGGTATTGATTTTGTTTAAGAAAGTTAAAAGAATTTTCATGTGCTTTGTTGGTAGGAAAGAAAAATGACTGCACTGTGAAAGGATGGTTACAAATTAATCTCCAACAACTGTAATACACAAAAAAATATAATATCCATATCATTCACATAAAAAATCTTCAAGAATCATATATTGCAACTCTGCCAATCATTCTTTTAAGTAGTTAAAATTACATATAGTTGTAATATGGAGAGAGTTTAAGGACAACCAGAGAATCTCACATCCAACAACTGGATTAGAAATTAAAGCAATAAAGAAAAATCATTCTTCCTTTGGAGACAAATTTTAGATTATTTATCATTTTAGGCAGAAAGCTCTAGGCATGTTCCCACTAGACAAATACCTCAGAGCTTGTGATCAACAAATAATTTAGTTTAATCCCATGCTTTTCAGGTATGATATTCAGGGAATAGAAAACCAGGTTGCTTGATTTTGCTTTTTTAGATATGTATGGCTACCAACAACTGAAAAATTGCAATATATCTCTTTCTGATTTTTCATTCAGAAATATTATTGATACAAAAAGAGAAAAAAAAACTTTCTTCACAGACATACATTATGTAGTTACTATTTTTTCATACGCTGGAATCAAATATTACAAAATTAACAAACTGACTGAGAGGTCATGTAACTTCTGTAATTTGGTCTGATATGACTCACTGGGAACAAAATTGTAAGAAATCAGTCAACAGCGTTACACAAAATATCCTTCCACTTCTCAGAGCCAAGGGACACTAAGTACATTGTTTTTCTTTTTCCTTGCTCAAAAACAAATGCTACATTCAGAAAGCTGTGTTAATTTAAGATACATGCCTCTGATTTTATATGCAGGGATAGTATTCCAAGTAGCATCTTTGAACATAGCACAAGTGTTGACATTAAAGCTAGGTAATTTATGAGAACAAATTACTAAAAAGAGTTAAGATCCTCTGTCATTACTATTCTCCATGCTTATTTTCCTAGTTAAGCTAGAAACAGGTTCACAAAACTTCTTGGGACAAATACTTTCCTAAGGGTAAAACTTAAGTCATTGCTCCCTGTCCATGCTCTTTGCATGAGACAAAAAACCTAAACAAAGAAGCAAGCAAAATACCTCTGGACACAAAAAGGAAGGAGGTAAGTTGCAACCATATGCTCTCTTTAGGAAATTTAGCCCTCAAACTGGAAAGTTTCCCCATGCCTATCTTGTGTTTCCCCCGTTTTGTCTGAATGAAAAAAAGATCTCTTAAACAAATAAACAATAGCATCAGTCATGGAACACTGAAAATAGGCTGTACAGCAAGCAACCTTCTACCTGCAGTACCTGTTGACAGAGACCAGATATTGGTATAGTACTTTGCAGAGAACACTGTCCTGTGAAAGCTGCAGTACTGAAAAAAAATAATTTAGCAAATCTGAGAGGAGTTTTGGAAACATTCTCAGAAAGAACTAAAAGTTCAGGAAATATTGTTGATTTCCTGAGAACATGAAGGACATTCACCGTGAATCACTAACTCTCACTTGAGATCATCGTTAGTTTCATAAAAGCAGAATTATAGAACAAAACACTTTAGGAACAACTTACCAACCAAGCAATTGGATATGATTTGTTAACAAAACCATGTGTAATTTGGGAGAAAAACTGATCCTCAGCCAGATAAACAACAAGGAGATGAGTGAACTGCTTTAAATGATGTACGTCTCTTGTTAAAGAAGGTGCTCAGAACAAAATTTTCAACCATCTTTAATATATACTGTTATGTTCTAAAAGGTTAACATTTCCATAACAAAGGGTCATTTTCAAATATATCTGAGGAAATACAAAGTTGCAGGATATGCTAATTTTTCTACTCTTAGTAACCTGCAGTGCAAGCGTTAATGAAAGTCTGACAACTAAATAAAGATCTGATTTGTTGGCTTGATAGATGACATAAAAGATCTAAACTTTCAGTGTTAGTTTTTGAAGAAGTTCATTCAGCAGCTTCATAGTCTTTTGGTTTTCTTCTCCATTATGGTTAATCCTGTATGCAGTACGGATAAGAAGGCTACAAATTTCTTTGCTTGTATCAGTTGTCTCAGCAATCTGAAGGGAAACAGAGAAGATGGGAAATAATGCAATTATGTTGCTTAGTACTAAGAATTCTCTGTTAATATTTGCAACAAAACCACAGATTTGTCCCTCACCACTGAACAAATGAGATGCTCTGAGTTTGATTTGTCCCTCACCACTGAACAAGTGAGATGCTGAGTTTAAAAGCTACTTCTGCCCAAGGTGCCTCTTTTCGTACATCTTGGTGGAACTGAGCAACTTTGAGATTTCTACTGTTCTCTCAAATTCAAGTGAAACAAATCAAAGAGTCAAAAAGTTTTTAAAGGAAACACAAATGGCCAGACAGTGTAACCATTTAGAATTCATCTCCTCAGAAAAAAACTAAAAGCACATGAAGGTTTTGGGGAGACAATTCAATTCTATAAAGCTTTCAAAAGGAAAAATAAATCCCTCCCTCACAAGATGACAAAATACTAGGAAAAGACCCTTATTGCAATGTTTGCAGATCAGGAGGGACTTTCCTCCACGTTATCTCCTGTGTTAATCCTGAAGTTTACTATGCTAACCAAAACCACAGCCACGCATCCCAGTTTGGTTCCACTCCATTCTGCCTTTCATATATCGTCTTCAGGCCTTTTCAAATCAAATGGAGAGCCTAGCTACACATGAATGATTACACAGATAGAGTGGAAATTAATCAGACTGACATACTTGGGCCTACCCTCACTCATGACCACTCTGCACCAGGGAATACTCAGAGTTTTGAAAGTTACTTATGTTGCTTTCTATAAAGAAACAAGAAATTGCCTTCGGACTTCCTGAAGAGGTTTAAAGCAGCAGCCTAGTATATTACAGCATCAGTGCTCAACAGCCACACTCCTCAAAAGAGAAATACTAAAACCAGCAGCCTGTAAAAATAAATACATACAACCTCCCTAATTTTATCATTACATTCTTATGCTAAGAAGAAATTGGTCATTTGTGAACTTAACCTAAAATGCTAGAAATATCTTATTCCTTATGTCTGTTTAGTCAGCCAGAAGTAATAACCACCACAGTAGGTTTCCAGTTCCCTGTGTCATAAAATCAGACTCCTTAGTCATGCCATATACCCTATACAGAGGGAAGAACACACTGCTGCTGAAAGAAAAAAATTTTTGAAGTGCTAAAACCACACACTAGCCCAAGACCCACTTGCACAGGAGGCTTGTACTTCCTAAAAGAGTATGATTTTATTGTTAGAGAGGAATAAATTCCTAATCTCATACTGAGATAGCAGTATTTATCTTGAGAGACACAACCACATTACACTGTTTGCACCAATATACCTGAAGGCTCTCATCAACAACCGCAAGATGTTTGTGGCACACTTCCAACATTTTATTCCTCTTCAGCTTTTTTCGTATGCTAAGTGACACTCTCTCAGGTCTTAGTTCTTTTTTCCTCTCAATAATTACACTGTTTCCCTCTCTGGCTTTAATAAAGCACCAAGCTTCTGCTCATCAATGCTAACACTTAGTAACTAGCTGTTTTACATAATGGAGAACAGAGAGAAGACAGTTCCATCATCTCTGCAGCAGCTGAATAATTAAGGGAGTGATTTATAACTGAGAGAAGCAAAATGTTTGCACATGCTATCTATGCCAGGTGTAAATGAACTGTAGGTATCCCTTAACTGCAAGCTACTACTCCAACTGTTTCTGCAGCTGTATAGTCAGGACAGCAACCTTTTCAGTGAGATCTTGTCAAAAAGGAAAATAATTTCACTGTAGCTGAAATAGATATGTAACAAGTTAGGTATAGTTGCTGTAGTCACAATCTTCTTTAATTCTCTGTTATGTATTTTTCTTTATTAAGAGGTAGGAACTTAAATCCAAAATAATAAAAAAAAAATATTTTACTTAAACTGAAAGAAAGGAACAAACACTTACATGGTAAATAAATTCCTGGGCAATCATATGTCCACTAGAAGAAAAGAGCAAAAAGTTGGTAAGAAGATGTGTGATAAGATGCTGGTTACAACACTGGTCTATACCCGTTACACTGTGTACAGCAGTCTCCAGATCTTTGACAGAAAGGACTGTACAGCTGAAGAGCATCATTAGATGTTTGTAGACAGCTTGAGCTTCTACCTGTAGGAAACAATTTCAAAGGACACAGGATCAGAGAAGAGTAAAGGTCATACCTATAGTATTTTTCCTTTGGATTTATTCACTAACAGGAAACAGAAACCTTGGCAGAAACTACCCAAACATGAAGAAAATTTGAATTTAAGCAGCAGGGAGAACAGGGAAGGAAGGGCTGTACATTTTTATACTGATTCACACACACAGAGGTGGACAGAATGGATTTCTTAACTTCTTTGGTCTTGCAAACTAGGCAGGCAGGGCATCAAGCCAGCATTTGACCTTTTTTAATAATAAAAGGAAACGGAGAGAGTCCCTCAGCAGAACATAGTCAGATTTTTGCATTGTGGGAAAAAGAACAGAGGCTCCTCAAGGGCTCGTTTCAGTATTGCTGCTTCAAATCAATTAAATCCCCATGCAACCTGACCTTGGCTGATAAAATCATCTGGTAAAAATGCAGTTTTTTCCTTCTTCCTGTGTTGTTTGCAACTTCTGTTTTTACCTTTTGAGTTAGCCAATAAAAACTAATTTTTAATGGGAGTAGAAAACAGAAGATTTTGGCACCTACACAATGGAAAAAGAACTATGAGCAACTATTGCAAAAATCCTAACAATAATTCTGTTCACTATATTAAAAATAAACCAAACAAACTGGTAGAAAAAACCCAAACGAGTAAGTGCAGGAACAATGGAAAAAATATACCACTGCAGAGCCAAAGGAAAAGGACACCCATTTCTCAACCATGTTCATTAGGACAATTTGTTTCAGTCATTTACCTGACCTTGCTGTTCTCATCCCTGCCCTATTAACAATTCCACATACAATAGTCTGAAAAAGCTGCTATTCTTGAATTACGTCCACAATTTCATGTGGGGCAACAAATGACACCAGAACCTAAAGAAAGGTAACTGGAATTATTCAAGACTCTTTATCCCTCTGTGCATCTTATTCTTGTGTGCCTCCATCCCATGTGCTAGAGACTGGAGATGGATAGTAGCAGGCTCTGCTCCATGAGCTCACGTACCCGAGAAGACTCATTCATAGTGCCAAAGTTACTACAACCAACCTCCAAGTTTTGTTCCTCCAATGTTTCAGAGTCTAAAGGCATGAAAGGACTCCAATAAATTACTAAATATTGAGAAGCAGAATATTCAGTCCTGCACATGAGTGAAGTCTAGTGAACAGCAAGAGTAGCCTTTTTCTTATTTAAATCATTTTAACCCCATGTACTCCACTCTTGCTGATATATAAGCTGCCATCTAAAGTAAGTAGCAGGAAGACAAAATCTTAAGTCATGAGTGCGTGCCTTTTCACACAAAAATATGCTGAATGAAAAGTCCTCCAGCTTGGCATCTGCCAGAAGTTCCCATCCCATCTTAATCCTCAACTGGTGAAAGTTGCAGGGGTTGAGGAGGAAACCACTCCATTTGAAAGAGCTGAGAGCTAACCTGCCAAAGGACAAATTAAAAGAAAAAGCAAATATCTAACTAAAGGCAGAAGCTTTGCATGAACTATGGGAATGCTTCTGAAGTAGCCTGACCTGTGGGGAAAAAAAAAAAAAAGTCTTACTTGAAGTAACTGAAGAAAAGAATCGTAATGAACTGAAATATTAGACCTCTGGGAACAGATGAGTAACGGCGTGGGCTGTCAGTGGAAAAGCTTTTTTCTCACTCAAGTTTGTCATGCATTATGACAGAATAACAAAATGACAGAATAGGGGACACACAGGGACATGATTTTATATATGGGACACTGATTTCATTCTGTGGTGCTGGAGTCAGAACAGTGTTCCATATATAGATCTGCACCTATAGGCCTTCAGTTTCATTCACTCATGTTTATTGCTTGGGTGTTGCCTTCTTTCCCAAAACTGCATTCTAAAACCAACCCTGGTTTCTTTACTTCACTGTAGCTCTAACCTAACTCTGCTCAGCCAACATCCTCCCCCTGCTCCTAGACTATAAGAAATTAAAGAGAAAAAAAATTAAAAAGTGATTGGGATGTGAGCTTGTGTCTCTAGTGCCATCTGGGTGGCGGGAGGGGAAGGAAATAAAATATTGCAGAACACACTGTTGTACATGGACCATTAGATGTAAAATGAAAGCATGAAATTTTACTAGCGTGGTGTACTGAGCTGCATTTTTAAATCAAACAGAATCTGGTTTTGAATTAAGGAAAACTAGAGATGCTACAGCCAGATTTTGAATCTGGGCTTTGCAGATCAGATTGCTTGAGCTAGTTCAAACTTGCATAATAGGTCTAAATTAAAGGCTTTCATGTATTTGCATGCACACACAGACACACACCACCCTTCTTGCAGTACAGTGCATGAGGCTAGAATACTGCTTCCTTCTTTTAGAAACCTAGCATATGGGAATATAACATAATTGTTACAATCTCATACGTGCCAAAAATCAGTAAAGATACATACAAGAAATCAGAACATGTGGGCAAGATTAGGATTCAGGGCTGTGTCTGGTTAAGTATCTTTACTGTTTTGACTGCTGTTGTGAATTCTCTTGTGTTTCCTTCTCAGAAGATGCCATAATGCAGGAATGCTGAATTCTGCCACACAGTGATTTAAAAAACACCATTCCTAGAGTAGTTTTACTTATGATTAAAAGCACCCAAGTTATTGAAAAAAGAGTCAAGAAGGTGCTAATCTATATAATATACTACAAAGAGGAAAAGTGTTCTCTAAATGTCACCAAGAAAATCCACAAAAATTATCTTTCAACTTCTCCACTGCAACACAATTCCCAGGAAACCTTGTAAAGCCAAAAGCTTCTCCAGTGTAGACCTTTCATGTTTCTGGAGTGCACTATTTGCTTTATAGCAATAAGAGGTAAGCAGACTATTGACTGCTTATTGCTGCTTACTATCACTACATTACCCACAATTGTTTGAGTCCTTTGTTGATTTTCATTCCGAGGACTGTAGTAAAATGCCAGCAGCCACAGCAAAGCATCTGGTTCTACAGCAGCCTTCAGTAATTGTTCTGCTGCAATATCCAGCCATTCTCCAAAACGAGCAATCAAAAACCAGATTTCAAAAAGGTCAGCAAGAGAACTGGAAAATAACAAAGGCACAATTAAGTATTTCTTGTTATTTAACATTTTTAAATGTCTTAAGTTAACTGCAAAGGGTGCTGGCATAAAAATAAAAATTATTAAACTACTCTTCAACAGATAATGCATTACCTGCTAAGCATACAGCCGTGTACTACTCTATTATCTGCAGTCATGATCAAATGGGGAGATGCAAACTAATGGTAGGCATCTCCAAAGCAAAATGTCAAACTGAGTGTGGAAGGAAGGACAGACAGGAGGACAGCTGGAAGGAGACTAAGAACCGGGAACAATTATTCCTATTAAGTTTGGCAAAAGTTTGAAGAATTAGAGGTTTTTCTTATGTTTTATTCCTGGGGACTCCAAGAGCTGCTGTGCCACCCTTCCCAGGAAACTCCAAGAGATCTTAGAAATTTCAGGAGTTGATGAAGTTGTCTGATACCACCACTCTACCTGAAGAATGTGACAATGTCATAGTCGGAATAAACTGCTTTAACTTTAAGACTTTCTGAAGAGGTGGGAGGCACAGTTTTATGAATGAAGGTGTGATGTGTGCCTATAGCATTCTATGTATGGAGTATACCGGCAACTGATGTTGTCTACAGGTGTCCCAGAAATTATTGATCCTGTAATTATATTGTTTATATGCCACAAAATCTGAGGGTCTCGAAATCCTAACCTCAGGACACAAATCCACTACATCAGCATTCTTGGATAAGAGTGATCACTGACATCAGACATAAGAGGTTGACATAGTGTGACACAGAGTCATAGGGAGAAAACAGAGTACTGAGATGACTGCTATAAAAGTCACCATTGTTGATATTCCACAGTTTTTGGAGGGGCAGCAGCGTGGCTCAGACTGCAGGGAGTTAGAGATGTGTGACAAACTCTGAGACTAAAATTCCTTAGCTAATGGCACAGGATCAGCACTGGTAAAGTCTTTGAAGATACTAGAATCTGGAAATGTAACTTAAAAAACTTTGAAAAAATGAACAAATGTGATAGTGATCTAGGACAACAGCCCTCCCCTCAGCAAAATAATCTACTTACCTGTCCACAATTCAATGCTGTGACAATATAAGTGTATAGGCTGGCTCTGAAACCCAGTGATGTAAAATCAAAGATGAAATTTAATTAGAAGTTAATTACTGAGAACAGATAACTATACTTAGGGTAATATTGACAGTATTTAAAACTGGAAGTGTTCACAGCTCAAAGGGTCCTTAAACAAGTCCTTGAACTTTAAGCATTAAACTAATTTTAACAGGTACTTAGCAAAATAGAACTTAATTCTTGCCTAGACAGCCTAGGCACCACTGCACTTACAAGTCACCATACCTCTCCTGTACCATCACAGTGCCTGGTTTGGAGTTGTGTACGCTCCACTTCTGTCCCCACTGCTGTTTCTACCCTCTCTGTAGTGGCACCTATGCCACTGCTCTACTGTCACTCCCAAAAGTGCCCCTTCACTTTTTCAGGGACTTCCCCCCAGCAAAATGTACATCAGTTGATTTCTGGTTTAAAATATCACATAATATTCACTGTTCACTGAGATGACTACATATAATAATAAATAATAGCACAGAAGCAATCTGTTGATTAGAAGTACAAAGAAAGCACCTTGCTGTAGGACTTACATTTGGTGTAAAATAAAACCATTGAAAAACAAGCTATATAAACAGAGAGCATTGACTATAAGAAGCAAGAGGATATGCTTTATAGTAGTATTTCTTGCTCCTCTGTTAATCTTATTAAGTAGAATGGATGGAGAATCAGGAATAAAGCAATAAAACAAAATTGAATACAGTTTCCTCATGGATATTAGTATTTAAAAACTTAAGCCAGATTCATTTTCTTTGTACCCAAGAGGGGTTTGGTAGAAAACATAATTGTTGCACGTGTTCTAAAGGAAGTAAGAGGTTATTCTGGCAAGTACAATACTATTCAAAGTAGCGTACTACCAAAGCAAAGGGGGGAAAAGACAATATAAGCCAAGAAAGCGCTAGGGAACAAAAGGAGAACAGGCATGCTTCTTTTATTACAACACATTATGATGGATGATATTTGTTTTATTTGTTTGTTCTAAGTCTGAGTTATGTATTTCTTTAAGAAGCCAGGGTCAGCTACTGGTCACAGTCCAAGGGCGGAAAGGTTTGACAGAATTCAGGGACGAACAAGCGAGACATAGAGCTGAACTGCATCTCATACAGAAAGTGAGAAACGGCCAGCAGACACCCCAGCCTCAGAGGGAACAGCAAAAAGCTTTTTTCTGCCATTCAACAACAAAAATAAAAGCCTCCATGAGTTAAATGAAACCAAGCGTGGATGCAGGTATCTGCCTTCCAGGACACAGGGGGACAGTTGGCTATCTTGTTTTGCAAGTCTATCTGGGCTAGGTGTTCCGTATTTCTATTGAAATATTTCAGGGTTTAAATCAAAATGAAATTGGTTTCTTTGAATTTAAAAGCTGTTCAATATTCTTTGGAAAGCTCACTCTCAGAGCAGACCTAAGCAGACTCATATCCAAGATCTAGAAAAGTTAGGTCTCATCACACATCTGATAAGAAAGAATTACAGGGCAGCAACAGATAAAGATCTTCTTTTATTCTTTTTATATAGTTCTAGAGCATTTACTACCAAAGCAGAATTCCTGTAGACAAACACTATCATTCATTATAGCAACTATTTGGACAAAAAAAGCTAAGGGCAACAGGTCAGAAACATGGGGTGTCAGCTCAAAGAGTAATGTAACAATGATACTGCAGTCTAGCAGTCATATCTTTATGAAAAAAATCATGAAGTCTGAAGTTTGGATGTTTCCACAAGCCTGCAGAAAGCCAATACAATCTTCTTTATAAAACAGTACCGCTCACAACAGGCTCTTTCCAATACTAGCTGCTTTTCTGGTTGGAAGAGTTCTCTTGTTATTCAATCCAGAATCAGTTTTAAAAGTTTTGGGGGAGAAATGGGAGAGTAGGCAAGTAAGCATTTCCATTATACAGCTAGCTATTCGCTGAAATGAAAAGAATAACAAGATTTTGTTTACTCAGAGGCTATCGGTCAGGTCTATAGGTGCTACAAAGTTCAGGTTCAGTAAGTAATCTAAGTCCTATTCTTTAAAACAAAGCTGTACTTAGCGAATAATAAGAAAATGATGAAATGTAGCCACTAAAGACTTCAGGTGACAAGATATTTCACAAAGTAGCATATGCAAAGGACAAAAAGTTAGAAAATATAATACTGCTTACCTAATGTTTGTATCTTCTACTAATGCTTTGAGCATATCCGAAATGTGTTTCAAGTGTTGAGGCCAGTGTGTAGCTGGCAGTTCTGAGGAGGGAGGATGAAAATAAAACTCTTAAAAGTCTACTCTGTCCAACTACAACAGAACAGTGAAATTAACCATATTAAGCTAGCATGAAAATTTGTGCAACTTGATTCAGTTACCACAAAGCATTTAAAACTTCATTTTAAAATTTCCCAATTTTCAATAATACCTATTACTGTGTTTCTTAGAATAATTCATTGACAAAGCCATGTGAGGAAGTACAGCTAGGAATAATCAAATGAGGCTGATGTACCCTTGTGTAAATGCTACCTCAATATTAAATATTTAATCAGTGGAGTAACATTCTCAGAGGCTCTTGCACTGAGCTGAAATTATTGCTCATGAAAAACTGTACCATATTGAGCAGTGGTTTCTTGACCTATAAAAATGGGACAGCTGAAAAAAATATTAGGCTTGCAATATAAAAGATCAGCAGAATTCAAGCTTCAGAGAAACAACAAGGCTATTTCTTGTAACAGACATATGAAAATTTTCATAACCACAATTACTAATATTATTAGATAAGAGTATTTAGCATTTTTACAATTTTAGTTACTTGTCTTAATTCCTACAAAATTATGCACTCTTTATTTGTTATTCACTTCTGGTTTAGTTTTCTTTAAAGTTACATCTGTATTATTGTTACATAAGAATTAGATGTTGCTGCAAAAAAATACATTAGAAGAATATTATTAAAATTGCTAAGTCAACACACCGTATTTAGGAAATGGCAAAATTTGTCTTCATCCCCTTTAAAGTTATTTTAAGACATGTACAGATCATGCAGGTTGACAAATGCTGCAAATATTTCATGAAGAAACTTACCAAAAGGACGTCTGAGTAAAGCTATTACGAGAGGCTGGTGATGGTATGGGAAGTAGGCCTTCAGTGGAAATTTATGCTAAGATTAAAAAAATCATTATTTTAAGAGCTTTCTGGTCAGTTTTCAAAACAAACCCACAGCGAACAATCTCATTTTAGGTAGCAATTAACAATACAGACTGAAGCAAGAGAACACAGAAATTTTAGGATTTTGCATAAAGAAAGAAGGGGAGTATTTATGAAAAGCTTGCTTAGAAAAAGTAATTCTTTATAGATTTTTCAAATACATGCATTAAAAAAAGATTCAGAGTATGATGAAAATTACATCTTAATATTCTTGGGCTTTTTCCCTGTAATCAGAAAAGTCTTCATTCTTAATATGCAGAGGTTAAAGGAGACACTAATTAGTTTAATTTCATTTTCCAGTGTAAACAGGTTCACAGATCATATTAAACTAAGAACTAATACCTACAAAATCTGAGGGTGTGATGTAGATTATTGCCTTAAGTTAAAAAATGGAAACCTAAAATTCTTAGGATCTGATTCAGCACAAGATAGGGTAGTCATAGATTACAGACTTGTCCTCTATTTATCTAGGTATGTGCAATTTGTATACTGTGAACATTGCTGCTTGTCTAATTGAGACTAGCAGCAGCATACCTTTAACCTTTTTATTATGCAAACATCTACTACAGGCATGCCTAATGTGTAGCATGCACGTGCAAGTGCAATATGAACTACCTTTGAGGTGGACTGAAAACTGGCTGAATGGCCAGGCCCAGAGGGTGGTGATCAGTGGCACAAAGTCTAGCTAGAGGCCAGGAACTAGTGGTGTACCCCAGGCGCCAATACTGGGACCAGTCCTGTTCAACATCTTCATTAATGGTCTGGAAGATGAGGCAGAGTGTTCCCTCAGCAAGTTTGCTGATGACACAAAACTGGGAAGAGTGGCTGATACACCAGAGAGTCATGCTGCCATCCAGAGGGTCCTTGAGAGGCTGGAGAAACGAGCTGATAGAAGCCTCATGAAGTTCAACAAGGAGAAAATATAAAGTCCTGCACCTGGGGAGGAACAACCTCAGGTACCAGTATGTTCTGGGAGCCAACCAGCTGTAAAGCAGTTTTGCAGAAAAGGACCTGGCGGTCCTGGTGGACACCAAGTTCAACATGAGCCAGCAACATGCCCTTGTCGCAAACGCAACGAATGGTGTCTAATGCAGCTCAGCTGCATTCGGCAAAAGATTCCCAGCAGGTCGAGGGAGGTGATCCTTTCCCTTTCCTCAGCACTGGTGAGCAGCCACTCTAGCAGCCAAACCTGGAGTACTATGTCTGCTTCTATGCTCCTTAGTACAAGAGAGACATGGACATACTGGGAAGAGTTGAACAAAGGGCCACAAGCATGATTAAGAGACTGGAGCATCTCTCCTATGAGGAAAGGCTGAGAGAGCCTTGAGAAGAGAAGGCTCAAGGGGGATCTTTTCAATGTATATAAATACCTGAAGGGAGGTTGCAAAGAAGATGGAGCTAGGCTCTCTTCAGTGGTGCCCAGTAACAGCACCAGAGGCAACGGGCACAAACTGAAATACAGGAGGTTCTGTCTGAATATCAGAACCGCCCCCCCCCCCCCCTTTTTTTTTATTTTTTACTGTGAGGGTGACTGAGCACTGGCACAGGTTGCCCAAAGGGTTTGTAGAGTCTCAGTTCTTGGAGATATTCAAAAGCTAACTGGACATGGTCCTGAGCAAGTGGTTCTAGGTGGCCCTGCTTGAGCTGGGGGGTTGGACAAGATGACCTCCAGAGGTCCCCTCCAACCTCAACCACTCTATGATTCTGTCATTTCAGTCTTCAAGTCTCCACACCAATGACCTTAGAACTATTCTGTTTCTTTTCTTTAGGAATAAGAGACTATTTGGAAAATAGATAATCTCTTGAAACACAGACTGGAACTATAGAATCTATAAAATGTGATAACTTTCTCAGTCCAATGAAGACTGTATTTAGTAACTTATTTTTGTTGGGATATACATGCATGCATCTTATAAACAAATGGAATGATACATTCTCTCTCTACTCACTTTTTTGTTCTGTAAACAACAGTTAATTGAAATTACAGCACACTAATAAATACCATATTCTCAGACACTCTATGTATCACTGGCATGGTAAGACCCTAGAAGTCTACTTGTCAAGTGGAATTAGGTTAATTAAAAATTAATAATCCCTATACTAAAGTATGCATGTCGCCAATTAGCTTGCACCAAAAATCCCCATGAAAAAGCAGCCTTTGACACAGCTAGTAGCACCCAAGAAAACTCACAGTGTGAGTTACATATGAAAACAGTATTGTAAAGTAAGTGAAAAACAGTTTTCAGTGTCCTGTTTAAGCAAAGCAAAAAATATTTGCTTTCTATCATACAAACACGGTATTTTAGGCAGTTCTTTCCTTACATAAGCCATCACAAAGTGCAAAACAAGGTACAAAGAGACAGAATGAGTTTGGATGTGACTGGTGATAATAATTGCCATGATCTATAACAGGAAGTAAAAGTTGAACACAGGCTTAAAATATTTATCCAGCTATTTAAAACAAAATTTCCAAGTGAAAATCACTGACAATTCTAAAATGATCAAGGGAAAATAATCCTGGAGGAAATTATAATTTCCATGAAATAAAAACATGAACAACTTTAGAGGTCATAAATTTACAAGTAACGTGACCCAAATATCCTTAGGTCGGCTGTCACTACCATCACAAACTTGAAGAAAATTTGCTTGTACAAAACATGGAAAGGATTATCCCAACAGTGATCTCAGTACACCCACTCTTAAATTTTTTATTCAATGACTACACAAATGATCTTTTTCCCTAAGTAGGTTTAAACTCCATGTTCCATTTACACCTTTTTCAGTCTCCAAAAACATAGAGGAAACAAGACTATTCCTAAACTCTGTAACACTGTTTTTTCACACTCTTCAGGTTTTTTCTGCCAAACCTTGTTCTCTCTAAATGGTCTACAAAGTTATTAGAAAAGACAGCTGTTTCTGACAGCTGCCACACTGCAACAGAGAATAGTTCCCTCCTACCTTGCAAACCTGTGCAACTGCCAGACATCACCTGGTTCTTTCGAAAATTTTTTGGACACATCTGTTTGCCTAGCCTTTTTTTCAATTAACTGTACTATAAATTGCTAAGGTCTCAGATGACCCAGTCAGAACCCTCTTCATCCTCTGCATTAATGGTTTTACCATTTCTCTCTCAAATGATAATGGAGCACATTATATCCCTTCAGGGGCATCCAGATACCACAAAGATGGGTGGGTGCCTTATGAATATATGTAATATTGGTATGACAAAAAAATATGATCTCACTGATTCAAAGAAAGTTTAGGAAGCAGTCTGTGCCTGCATTTTTGTATGCCAACTGTTAGTTAACATTACAGTTGATTCATAAACTGTGAAACAAGTGGTTTTAAATTCTAATATTGAAGATAATTCCTTAATTAAAGCCCACTGAATTAAAGCATATACAAGTTAAAGAGAGGAAACTTAACATTTAAAACCACTTCAAAAAAGTGGGCAATAGTCCATGTCACAATGCCAGCAGGTGAAGGACTTTCATCCTGAAGCAAATGCATCACCTGCACAACAGGATTAGCTCTTGGGTGTTTGATGGATGCGGAATCCTTACTTGTATTCTCCACCCAGTCACCCCCACCTGGGGCTACACAGTGTGCTGCTGCCATATAGTCAGGATGGCATGTAATTAACATGCACATCACCTATACATTAAGCAAGACAGCTGCAGTTTCATCATTAATTCATATTGCCTGAAGTTAGAAGACAGATTCAATCACACTGCTAATTAAAAGGCCAGTACCTCACAAGCTCCAAGAAGTCCCAAAATTTTCTTAACTACCATCTCCCCAGAAAGATGTAAAAATCAAAGGAATTGGAAATTTTCTTAAAGTGAAACCTATTAAACGATAGGATACTTTCCAAACTTTCATCATATGAATTGGAGTTAAACAATCAAACAAAATGGTCAGGATGTGAAATGACAGTGTGATTTGGGAACCTGAAAAGAAGTTTGCAACCTATAAACAGGACAACACTTTTTGATATCTCCATTTTGAAATTTAAAAATGAGAAACTGATTCTGCTCATTTAAATTAACACATACAAAAGTAAGTCTACTTAATTCAGTTCAGTAAGACCTGTATAAAAATCTGTGCAGAAGAGACACTAAGCTGGGAAATTTGAAGCTTTAGACTGAGGAAAAAATTCTTAGAGGCCACTGTTGAAGACCAGAAACTGAAACCAGTATGTATTCTGTGTCTTCTACCTTTTGAACAGACAAATCTGACTATTTGGTGTCCTACTTAAAATTATGTGGGGGAATAGGGATGGGGTTATTACCTCTGTTTCATTTATTATCAGAAACCCTGCTACTGCAAAAGAAAAACACATCTGAAGTTTTTCACCCTTTCTATCAAAGATGGATGATCATGATCATGTTCACTATACAGGCAGAAACTTCAGCACAATGGGAACTGTCCCTATGAAAATCAGGTTAGTTTGCAGGTTTACTCCAGGGTAAAGTAAGGTAAATTACTCTTACATATTGGGTCTCACACTATAATTTTATTCACAGGTGAAAATGTTTGAACTGAACTTTGGCATGCATATAAAGCTGTAGAGAGATGCTATTATTCAGCGCATTATATTCAGTCACCATTCTTAACAGTAGAATTGTTCTTTTCTTGTGAATTTTCACACCTTCTCACTGAACAGAAACATTAAGAAATAGATCGACTAACCTGCTTGTTTTCATTCTGATAAGCCTGAAGGAAGAGCTGTGTAAACACCTGTATTATGGTCATAACTTCTGGAGTTCCATTAGTTTCCAGCAGTGCGTTCCTAAGCATTGAAAAGTTAGATTATGACAGATCAGATAATTAGTCTGCCCATCATTCCACTGTTAATTGAAATGAAGAAAAAAAAAAGGTACATTCTTTGTATGCTGTCGATTCAAGCTGTGTCTGAGCTCATTATGCCAGTGTGGAAACTGAGAGAAATACTAACTTTGCAGGCTTTTTAAATTTTATTTTTACTTTAAGAAAATCATATGCAACTCCTACAAATAAACTAGATCTAGTAAGTATATACAATATTCATGCAGACACCAGTAATCTACCCTATCAATAGGGGAAAAAAGTGTAAAACTAAAAAAGAAACTACCACAACTTTATTAGGCAAATTTGACATCTGAACAGTCTTGTTGGGTTCAGGGCAACTATTCCCATGCCTACAGTTAAGCATACTTTAGTGCTTGGCGGGACTGCCTCCCATAGGCCATCTCAAATTAGAGACAAAGCACAATCTAGTACAACCTCCTGGGATATGGTACCTGGAGAGAAAAAAAAAAATCTTGACTTAAACTGTTAAATATAACACTCCTACTGGAGCCAGGGAAACAAACAAACAAAACTTGTTGATCAAATTTAAAATTTACGCATTTAAAAAACCATACAAGGAGACTGAATTTAACTAACATGGCTGCTGTTCAGTCACTGTGACTCCTTTGTGATTGTTAAGCAATGAATCAGAAGCACAAAGAGAAATGAGTGTACACCAAAGGCATACTTTATATCAGTAATTACTAAAGATTTAATTAGGGACAAGCGCATTCCAATGTGCTTTCAATGGTGAAATCATAAAATCCACTCTGGAGGTTCAGGAAGGTGAATGCTTTAACTGGCCTTCCAATGGGCATAATGTAACTTTGAGGAGAAAAGCATGGGCAGCAAAGTGTAATTTTCATTCTCTAATTTGAAAGACATGTAATAATAAGGAGAAAAAGTGTTCAAAGTAAGCTGCCACTGAGATATAAGGTTTTTATTAGAGAATTGTTTCGTTCTTTCCATAACGATCTAAAAGATAAGAACACATTAGTGTAACAGAGAAATTTCACAAAACTACAGGCACATATAATCACTAATATAAACACAAGAAACAGTACACAGAAATTCAAGACAGCCTAGGCGTGTGGACTTCTCTATAGCCCGCACATAGCAACAAAAAAAGCTTCTACTTGGGAAAGAAAAACACAGTTAAGATGCCTGAGATAAAACAATACAGCACAATCAAACTCAATAAAAAGCATGCATATAGCAGAAAAAGTTACTCCTGAAAGAGACACAAGGCTTAGATCTATGTTTCTAACAGAATATGAACCCCCAGAATAAAAGGAGTTTTCTGCCAGGTGTAGAAACATAACAGTTTCCAAACAATGAAGTACAAGTTCTTTATCAGCAGCTCTGTATAATCTCACGTGTGACTACATCTAGAATAGTATCTTAACATCTGCTCACCACTTGATAATAGTTGGAAGAATGTCAGAGAAATACAACAAAAATGAACACAAGGCTGCAGAAACCAACTGGTCTGCAAAAGCCAGCTAACATATATAGCTTCACTTAATACCAAGAGGACCTGAAACATACTATTTTTAAAACATATTAATAGTTTAATACCAACAATGTAGAGGACCAGGCGTACTAAGTAGAAACAATGGAAAGCAAACAAGGGAGCAGAAATGTAGGATGAGCACAGGAAAACATGATTAATTTCTAGAACAATTTGGAACATCAATACAAGTGCAAAGTTTTATTAGGAAATACTCGTGCCAGACAAAGTCCTGCATTATCTGAGAAACAGCATCTCATCCATTTCCACCGTCTACCAAATGGAAAGGGTGCAAAAATATTCTTGTGTTATTTTTAGAAAGTATTTTATATACCATGACCCTAAATAAACCAAGAAGCTTGAACAATTTTTGTCTCCCTATACCATCACAATATGCAGCCTCCAGCCTATGATATTAATACAGGTTTGTTGAAGTCGCATCAGTTTTCAAGTGCATTTTGCTTTGGGAAAGTGACTGGTCTCAACTATTCAGAAAATGCTAGCTGTGCTCAGGCAGTGGACCACCGCAACAGAAAGGACTGCCATAGCAATAGCTGTGGAGTGGTTCCATTCTCACAACACAGCAGTCTACATTTTCTACAGCGAAGACTCTTCTGTAAGTGCCTGCACAAACCTAAACATGCACAGAGACACACAAATGCCCCCAAACATGGGAGCCCTTCTTTCTTAAAAAAGGAAAACACTTGATGAACAAAGAATGTCAGTCACTGAATACATTATTGTTGGATCAAAACCGTAATACTGATAACCCCAGCAGTAGATCTACTTAAAAAGAATGATAAAATAGTAAGTCAAGGAAGTGAAGGGAAAAAGCCACTGAAAACTGAGTACAAAGGACTGGAAGCCCCCATGTGGTAAACAATATATATTGCTTCAAAGTAATGTTAATGCATTCAAAACTAAACTCATTATTAACAGGCAGATCGATAGTTTAATGCCATTAAGAGCATATCTGGTATCAATCCTGAAGACTATTAACATAATGTAAAAGAGGTTACACTGGTAAGTCCGAATGTTTTAGCTAAATTCCATCATCATGCTGGCATGGGCCAAACCATTTCAGCATTTATAGTTTTCACCTCAAAATTATATTTCAATCACAAATCTCTAATGAAGTACAAAATAAATTATAAATTTTAAAAGCTAAAAATACAATGTAGTCAACTGTATCAATTATTATTATAATGCAACTTTTACATAAAGTTCATGAGATTTTTAACATTTTTCAGTATTTGCAGTATATTACACAGAAGGGGATACTAAGGCATACAGCTACAGGGAAGGACATCTTGAAATTATAATACATCCCAGATTATGATACTTATCCTTCTCATGAAGAAAACCTCAATGTATAAACTGATCATTTGAAACACTTCCCACTACAATTTCAAAACTTACTTGAAAATTTCATTAACAATCCTGAAAATGGCAGGATGGCTTGCTGCTTGTGGCTGTTGATAAACGAAAGAAAGTTAGTCATTAATAAGAAACAACTCAAACAACTGCCACTGTATAACTGACAGCTTAACTCACAGATGCTATTACACTACAATTACTAAACTGAAAATCTCAGACCAGCTCTTACTAAACCCTCAGATTTTCTCAGGACTACATTCTTCTTCAAAATATCTACGTCGAAATTATGGAAGGAGATCTGCAGCAGTACCAAGCAGGCTAAAGAGCTGATAAATGCAAACACCTGGGATCCCAAACTTGTTTATGACAACAATCACTAAAAATACTAAAGGTGGCAGATAGAAAGAACAGGTTGTTGCATGCAATTGCTGCAGGCAAGAGACAGGGAACAGATTTACATAAAGTTTTTTCCTCCTCTTCACAGACAATCTCTTTGGGATGTGCTTTGAGATTCTTGCTACATCTTCAAAACTAAATTCCAGAAATTAAATTTATTTTATTGCCTTCGTCTTTAATACTATCAGACACATTTTGGTCCAAGACATTTTTTCACAGTATTGTCGCCTTTTGTGAATTTCAGAGTTGCTAGTACAAGGTAAATATCTCAGTGCATCAGGATGTATCTTTTAAAAACTAGTGAAGCTTTTTATCATGCTACCACACAAAAGACTGTTTTGAGAAAGCTGTTATAAAACATGCACTAGTAAACACACTACTTTCTAATCCCATGTTCTTAAATTCTAAGATTTATTAGGCTTTTATAGAACACCAAGAATAAATAACTACTTACACACTCCCCAAAGTATATTTGCCTAAGTTAAAAAACAAACTCACACTTTGTGTTTCTGAAGTTAGCACCTGCAGATTTGATGAGAATATAGCTCTTGAACAATCTAGATTGTTAATATGTTATTATTGTTGTTCAATCAACAACATTATTTTGATGTGTATCAATTGTTGTTGATAGATAAACGCATGTTTAATAAAATGCATTCAGGATGCATGGAAGGAATAGTGTTTATAAATGGCATTTATTGTAACAGCTTTAAGTGCCTGACACACTATTCCAAAGAAAACTTTTACGCAGTTGTTTCAAGCTAAGAAGTACCAAGTAGAATAGAATTTTTTTTCTTTTTAATCACACACAGGCAGAATGAGGATCTTACTCTATACGCTCCCTATATGATAATCTCAGAAAATAAAGAGACAGCCTTTAATACCAACTGTCTAGAAAAACTCCTTGTTTCTCACAGTTGTCTTTGCCATACTGGAAATACTTGGTGGCACCTCATTTTAATGTTTTACCACGCTTTTGTTTTGTCATATGGCTGTAGCTAAGTTGTCCTATTGAACGTGTGCCATCTAGTGTTCGAGAGTATTTACAGCTGGTTGGTTGGACGTGTGAAGAACAGCATGCAGCTTGTTGCAAGGCTGGTCTCCAAACGTCCACTTCCCTAGAAGGAGGAAAATAACTGGCTGAATGAGACAAAAAAAGAGAGAGGTTAATCTCTGGTTTTTTAAAAAGGAAAACTTGGACTAGACAATCTCCAGAGGCGCCTTCCAACCCCAACCATTCTGCAATTCTGTGAAAACAGTGGAAAGTGAGAAGTAAATTTTTCAGTCCTCTGGGCTAAACGGTTGAATTCAGCCATTTCTTTCCACTGCCTTTTCAGATACTCTACCTACTTTTGCACACATACTTCTGTGGTGACATATCAACCCACTGTTGCTTAAGACAGGCTGAATGTAAACTAGAACGGGGTCCATCAGCACCTTGCCACGCATATTAAGATCAAATCATAGTTCTTTTGAACAAGACCAAAATAAATGTGCTGTATGCAATAGTGACAAACTCTCCATCCTTTCCTGCTAGAGAGCAGCAACCTACAGTACTCACTACAAGAAACCACAGTTAATAGCTCCTAGTATTTAATCTACACTACTGAAATCAGTATGTATTTCATTACTGGTATTTGAAAGGGGAAACCAAAAAAACCCCAAACTCCACCACTGTTATCTAATTCCACAAGATTCTGATCAATGGACTGCATGGAATTAATTTGCATGCACTCAAAGTAAGAATGCTATCGCAGCGCAAAAGTCTCCAAGGCAATTTGAAGATATGCCTGTTTGTGCAGCAGGACTAGAGCAGGCAGCACAATTCCACTGTTGCCAGCAGCATTTGTGGAGTTTGGGAAGGATTATCAATTTCAGGAGCAATTCTCATAGGGTTTTCATGTTGTTGACATTATCTCCTTATTTTTTCAAAATAAAAGGCATTTTACATTTTAATAATCTTGTCTGTGACTATGCAATATTTTTCATAGAAAGCTCAGAAATCCAAACATACTGTATACCAGGAGCTTGTTCCATCACCTTTAAAACATGCACAATACATACAACACAACACAAACTAAACCAAAAAGATCCAAACACAGGAAACTGGAGCTGCAGATGTGATATCATGATTACATATTTTAAGAACATGTGCCTCTTCAGAAAAAAAACCCACACAAAACCACTGGGATTTTTGAAAGAAATAGGAAAAATATACTGTAACATAAAGCATTACATACACAAGTTCTATAGAACTACACTACTTTTGTATCTGTATTATCAGAAAGAAGAATCCTAAACAATTAATTTACAATACAAAGCCAGAGCTGAATAGAGAAATAAGAAAAATACATTTGTATCTACAGGTTGCAAGAAAATGGCACAAAGAGGAACAGGCTAATAATCATATCTGCATTTTATTCACATCATAGAATGCTCTGTATCAACTGCAAGTAAGAGTAAACACAGGGAAACAAATCATGCCCAAGATCACACAGCAACAGATTTGAGGTCATAACACTGCAAATACCAGTTGTCTTGACTTCCAGATACACATGCAATTAATTGGACACAACATTTCTACCATTAAACACTTCTAGTTTTAAGAAACTACTACACTGCTGTATTTCAAATGTTACCTCTATTTCCAAATTGTCTATTTACCTGCATTCCTGAATTTTATATTTATCAATTAAAAATTAGAAATGTCACTTAATTTTTTTCTGATACCAAGTGCTGAATGTATTTTTATTTTGAAGCATACACTTGTTTTGAAAGCACAAACACCTTTTTACAGAGGTTTAAAAAGCTCCTGAATTAATCAGCATTATGAATAAATTAGTGTGCAGTATTTCAAAAATTTTACCATAACAACACAGGTTTGAAGACAGGCAATACTGAGGTAGCTAACTGTAACTTTGCTGGAATGTATTGCAACAAGAAAAAAAGATTCTCATTTTCTCTCTCTATCCTTCCTCCTTTCTCCCTTGTTAATGCCTATTTCATTGGCACAGCTCCCAGTGAAAGGTGAGTGTGGATCCAGCCAGACTCAAAACTTGGTGACAAGGCACAGCAAGAGGGCAATGCAAGGGCATGGGAACCAGAGCAGTCTCCAGACTGGAATCCTGTCAGGCAATACAAGAGTCACCGTATCACCCACTAAAACTCTGGGTTTAGTTCTGTAATGCTGAAGCGAAAATAACAGCAAGGGAGACCCCACAACTAGAGCTTTAACTGCAGAACACAACATAATTTCAGTTCTGGGCTGGACATAGGAAAGCGGACAAGGTGGAAAAACAAAAACCAGCAATAACAGATGCCTTTTAAAGGAGAAGCTGTCAAATTTTAAGTCCTCTCAACCGATTGCACTTTTCTTGCAACATAACTTCAAAAGAAATAAAACTACTTTGGAAAGCTATCTAAGAACTGAACACAGACTATAATTGACACTGATTCATTCACCTCTCCTTTTACATGCTTCAAAAATCTATTTATATACATATCTATGCGTTTCTGGTAAAGCATAAAATTCTAATATGTGTATTTATTTAAATTTTAGTTGCTAATGCACACACAAACCTTACAGTTACTTTAGAAAAGAAGATATCCACTTACTCACCAAATTCTGAAGAAGCTAAAAGACCATTTGTGATGGTCAGTTAATTTGTTTTTATTACTTCCGAATAACTATAGAATTTCCAATATTAATTCCAGTGTAGCCTCAAAACCACAAACTTAATAGCATACCATATAAAACACAAGTTAGTGAACCATCACACTACAATTACTCTTGGAATTAAAATAGAAGAGTATTGGATATCAAGTTTCTTTCATAATAGAAAATACAGTGGTTTACAACTATCTGGGTACCAGAGATCTCTATGAGGGTTATGTACAGTTTGATTGCTGTATCAAGATATTTTGTTTAGATAAGTGACTTTGATAATGCAATTATGAAAGAGCTTATTGAAATTTCCTTATCATATACTATAATCAAATGACTTACATATTTCTGCCTATGTGTACTCTAGAGGTTTTCTTCCAAATAGAAAAAACGTATAAATCAAGTTTTGTCTCATGATTCCACTTTTTATTACCATATCCATAAGGCAAACGGAGGTCACATCCTACAACTACCATAATCCAACTGCCAAAAAATGCATACCTAAATGCATTCCTAAATAAATATTCAAAGGTCTTTCAGGCAGGCTAAATTAATCATACTGTTGGATTTAAAGTGCTGACTGATCTAATGTCACACAAGCATCTTTACAGAACCATGTACAAGTTGTACAGAATACCATTAAGTATTTTAGAACACAAATTGTGGATCAAATCTTTTCCTTCTATACTGCCTCTCCGAAGCTTCTCATCCTGTTGTTTTTAACTGGTATTCCATCTCCCATTTATGCACACACCCTCTTATCAATGCCTTTCAATCAGCAATATCCATCTTCCAACCACTCTCTTCTTTATGCCTCCCTTCATTCCACTCCTTGTCCACAGGATGTCCTCTCTAAACTAGCATTCAATGCTGTTGCACTGGTCTTTCCACTCTGTGAATGTCTTATTTTGAAAGCACACAGTCTTTGGAGAAAAGGCAAGTAAGGATATAACCTAAGTGTGCTAGCACAGTAATGTTCCATTCTTTTCAGGGATCAGGATGTGAAGACAAGGTAAATATCAACATTGTTAATAAACAACAATAAACCAATAATTAAAACAAAGATTTTACTTCTTTTCATATATAACCTAGATATCTTTTTTTGCCCAGCCCTTTGTGGTACCGTATACTGTACTCAACTCACAGTGTATCTGATACAGAAAAATCAGGCACAGGCCTTGCATATAGCCTTGTCTTCTGGATTACCTAGATCCCCAGATGACATATGAAGTACTGTTGATGCCAAGCACTTTAATGAGATTTGCAAGTATTATAATGGATCCCTAAAATAGAAATTTGCAGATTCAGTTAAAAAGGAAGAATATTTAAAGGTATCATTATTTTCCTATCTAAAATACCTCCTCTGTAAGCAGTTTCATAGGCTAAATAAGATACCACGTGCCATTTTTTAGTTCTATCGATGTTATGAAATATATAATTTAAGTACATAGCACACATGCTATTTCACACTGTAATTAACAATTAAATTTACACTTAGTGTTGCAAACTAGCTCATTATTTTGGAAAAGGTATTCTGTCATGTTTTCGCATAGGAAAGATTTTTGGTCCACTGCATAACATAGCATTTGAAAACAAACTTTAATTACAGTTTAGCAAATGGTTTGGATTAAGAATTTTTTTCAGGTTTGCTGACAAAACCAAGTAACTAAGCAGTCCATAATAAAATAATCTACAAGGAATTTCAATTGTTTAAACTGCTAAACTCCCAAGGGTACAGAGATTGAAGTAAAAACAGATTCAAATCCTGCCTGGCCAAAGTTCATAATTTTTTAACAAAGAGGCAGGTACTCAGCACCCTTACCAGTCAGATTCTTGTCTCTTCATCCATTCTTCATCACTGGATGAAATCTTTTTCTCTTTTACCAATTCAGTGCAAAAACTAAAAATTTAGTGACATCTGTAAGACTCAAGATTTGTAAGACTTTGCATTAGCAAGTTGTATGCCACATGACAGCCATTTCCCTCAAAGATGCTGACATAAACTCTCTGTCACTTCTGAAGCATGAAAGAGCAGTATCAAATGTACTACATATTGCACATACCAGTAAGGAATTTTTTATGACACCAGCCACTTCTTCCAGTGAATTCAACTGAATGGAAACCAGCTGGTCTAAAAGATGTACTATAGCTTTTTCGAGGCTTGGTAAGTGCCGAAGCCAGAGGCTGACGATAGCTGATTCAGGGAGGGAGATCTTCTTCCTAGTTTAGAGAGAAAAATACTGTTTTCCCTGAGAAATTGGAAGGAAGACAAAAATGTGCCTTTTTTTTTAAAAAAAAAAAAAAGCACATCAGGGAAAAAGAAGACAAAGATCAACCTGCAGCAAGAGAAAGAAAATCTTGTTTCAGTACTCTGTTCAATATCAAATAATAATGGCAAAGAATAACAGGGCATCACCACCATCTACAAATGAAACCTTACCACATGTTTTTCAAACCTAAAGATCTGGTTATGATGGATTCCAGCAAATGGAAATGGAAGGTTTAAGTCTAGAGTTCCTTCCTCTCCAGAGGAAGGTCCTGCCCGGCCCTTGCACTCTTTCAAACCCAGACTGCTTTCTGCAGACCAGTCTGCTCAGAAAGTGGCAGCAGCTAACAGATAAGCAGGAAGGTCCTGGATAATGTTACTGCTGGCTAAATCAAAGCATTACCTGTCTTTGCAGAGAAATTAGAAAAAAAACCCAAAACCAACGTAGAGGTAGGTAAGTCTTCAGCCCACCAACACTGTAATTTGTGTGGACCAGCACAAATGAAAACATACTAAAAGTAACCACCCAAGAAGAAGAGATATCACAGGACAAAACATCCTGGAATATTTTTGCAGCTGTCATGACAGTTGCAAATTAAAAGCTTAAAAACAAAAAAATACATAAATAACAAGAAATGTGTGCCATGGTCTTAAATCAACTTAAGATTAAAAAAATAAAATTAGGCTGGAGAGTAGATGTGTACTAAAGCCACTGATAACAAAGAAAAATATCAGCAGAAAGAAAGATTTAGCACCATTTTAGGATCTACTTCAATGTATGTATTTTACCATGCATTCGTTTAAATATCAGCCTTCAGAATTCTGATTTCCATTGAAAAGCTGTATTTTTTCCATTCAAAACTATGTAATAATTTAATTTAAAAGTGTACGTCTCTAGACAAGAAATATATTGAAGTACATAAAATGTCAAAATTGTAAAGTAATGCTCAATTTCAAGTTGCTGTTTAATTAAGTATCACTGTTAAAGCACATATGCCCATCAAATTAAGAGTGACAAGAGATTATTCCATTTTGCCACAATCCTCTTTTTTGTTGTTTTTGTGGTAGCATGGCAGATATTATTATGCCAGGAGAAGAAATCTAATAAGCTTACATAGAGGTGTTCCAACTCTGAGATTTAAAAACTGTATAGGAAATAAACTGTCATTATCCTCTGCAACTGAACTTGCAGATGGTCCCACTGGGACAATGCTGAATTCTGTGGAGTACCGCAAGTCCCAGTATTTGATAACCCTATTTCCTGGAGCAGGCTTCACCCATGTTCAGAAGGAAAACAAGTGTTCAGAACACCATGACAGAGTCAGGGAACACAGAATTCAATTGTTAAAGTGGGGGAAAAAAAAATAAAATACAAGCACATTCATGTTAAGTTCACATGAGCTTCAGTGATAGGCCAGGAGTATAGCATGCAAAGCACATGTGAGCCTACATGTGCTCTCAGGGAAATCACACACTCTTGTCAAGGGCCCTGCAAGAGTCACTTAGTCAAGAGCCATATGAATGGAATTATTTTTGCTTACTGTGATAAACAAGTAGCTCAAAAGTTAAGCACAAAGGGACATTTATTTCAGTCAGAAGAACCTTTTATGACCATCCAAAGGATTCAGGCTCACACTATGAAGTGGCAAAAGTCTGTCATGGTGGACTGCCCATTGGCTCACTGACATCAGTAGAGACAATCCATGCTGAACCTGTGAAATTGCTCTGAAAGTTTTCCAAACTGCGTTACTGCTTGTGGAACATGTCCAGTCTGAAGCTATGGAAGATGGACAAGTGAAAGATAGCTCTCTCTTTTCTGGGACACATCTTTCACTACAGACCTTATATTACTTTTTCACTTCTTTTCCTCAGCTTCTAGTAACATGTACAAATTAGTAATTGTGCTTTCCTATTATTTATTTTTGCTGGAGCCATCAATGGAGCAATATAACAATCTTCATTGGAACGTCTCAGAAATTATCATGTTCTGTACAGAGGAAGCAATTAAAACTTCGATCAAAAAGGAGACAAATGGATAACTGAGGTAAGTGTTCACAAAGACCTCTTTTAGTATTAAAAAAATGTTTATTATATAGTCTCTCAGCTACAACTTGAATAAAGCAACTCTCAACCAAAAGTAGGCTGTGCTTTCCCTGTTGTCTTTCCTTTCCTGGCATAGCCAATCTTGATGATGTTCAGCTAAACTCAGCTGGTTTTCATCCATAGACTGATTTTATCAAAACAGTGGGTTTAGTGGCAGCAAAACAAGCAAAGTTATAGTTCACAAATTGCTCCTATCAGACTCACTAAAAATAATGTGCTGAAAAAATAGAGAATTTAAAATCTTGAGAACCGATTTCACAAAAAAAAAAAAAAAGAGAAATATGGAACCACTCAAACATAAGAATCTATCTTGTGCACAGAAAAATAAAGATGGCTCTCAAAACGTCGTTAGGAATGTTGATACACTTACATGAAAGGTAAATAACATTCCTATGAAAAGTGATCATATCTTTCACAAAATTCCTAAAATCTATTGAAGACTTTAACCATCATTTTAGAAAAAAGGTGGCACAAAGTTCCAGTCAATATTTAAAGCTGTTATGCCACAATTTGTTTATCAGCAATTTAAAGTTCTGCTTTGGCCTACAACCTGAGCTCTGCTATTCAACTGCAAGGGAAATACTTTACTAGAATGCAGAAGATGTACAGAGCATTTAGCATACAAACCCAGAGAAAAGACATTTAATTGCATTAATAATCTTTATGAAAAGAGCATAAAAATCACACAGACCATACTACTTACTTTAAAAAGGCCTCATTTACAGCCTCCAGAAACTCCGAACTGAGAATTTCTTTTGATGCACCTCCATGGTAAAGAAGGAGAGTTTCCAGCAATGGAGTTAGATCAGGCAAAGTAATGAGAGGGAGACAGAAAAGGGACACAGCATTCACACGACTGGCTGAAACTCTGAGGGAAAATAAATACAGTTCATATTTTAGAAATGTAAAACTTTAATTTCTAAACTGATAATGTCAAAGAAGATTAAATTAATTACAGAAGATTAAATGTAAGAGAGGCATACCTAACTGCAGAAAAATTATTTATTAGAATGACTGTTGACATGTCATTACATATTGTCTGAAGAATCTTAAGGAGAAGTCAGATACATTTTTGGTATTTTAGCGCTCAAGGCAAACCACAATAGCAACCCAATTCTGAAGTGCAGCCACTTGTGTTCACTCAGTAATCACAACCTTCCTAGCATGGAATGCTTTGTCTTTCCCAAGATCAGTGAAGCACAGGTAAGGAAGACTACAGATTCACAGCTCCCATGTACCTTTGGTAGACCCTCACAAGAGACCACCTAGCTGCCAAAAGCCAGGCCTCCTGTTGCTTCCTTGACCTCTTTCCTCTCAACAGAGACAACTTCTATGAACCAAACAATACAAATCCTGCTGTCTTCAAGGGCTCAGTTGAAACATTTTTGTCTTACAGATCTACAGTTGAAGGAAAATGTGACACTTTTGGATCTTAATATATGAACCACTCGACCTGCTTGCTAGAACTACGTGCTTGGAAACGATTAAAGACAGTGGAACGTGGAACATAAACAAAATGTGGAAACTTTGGAACATAAACAAAAAGGAATATGGCACACAATATAAGAGATAATATTTGCAAAAGGAAATCACAAGTTTCCCAGAGTATATATCGTTTCTAGCACAGGAAACTGCAGATTTTTCTAGATGCAGTTTTGACAGGAAGACATATAAGATGACCAAGAACTCCAAAATATTGAATTCTAGCAAATTAAAAGGTGCTAGATTGTTTGTAAAAGGCTTCCTTGAGTTGCTGCAAGTTTCTCCTGATTGCATTGTTCACTGAAAGGGGTGCATTCTTTGCAAGAACCTAAAACTGTTTTCTTTGGGGAGGCACCAATACAGTCTATGAAGAGCTGAGGCAGGAATTACACTACAGGCTGCTCTGAGTAAGAGCTAAGTCTATTGCCCTGCATGTATTAAAGCTACTCCCAAATAGGTGTTGCCTAATGGTCACTGGCATATGCTGTGACAGAAGTGCTATGATTTGTGGACACAGGGTACCATTGTGGTTTCCACAGTGAAATAAAACATGACACATTTTCAAAGACTCAGATTTCTGAGTAAGTACCTAAGCAAATATGTGTTTAAAGTTTCTTACACTGACATACTTTGAGATGCAGTTTTACTAAGAGAAGTGTTTCTGTAGGAATGGTAATTCTTGGACTGATATTTATTGTGCAGTAGTGTTTTTTGGGATATACATGTAAAGTTCACAAACCCAAGACTCTTTAAATCACTCCCCTTTACAAAATTCTGTTTCTAATTCCTTATCCAGGATTAGCAAACTTTAGCAATTTACTTTACTCTTACTTTTAACTTTGGAAGAAAAACCCTGCAAAGGCAATTGTCTTCTTCTGCTACATAATCTTCAAAATATGTTCTTGGAGAATGCTGCACAGTGCACTCCACTGTGTGCAATGAATTTGCACAGGCATTGTCATCTGTGTTGCCATCTGCATCACTGAATGGAGAAGTGACACAACATAGACCTCTAACTGCAAACTACATTTGTCTCTGCTACTTGAATAAACACCCATACCATAATTTCTATGCTCAAAAATCCAAAAGTTCAAAGTTTTCCTTTTCTCCTGGTAGAATTCAGGTATTTCTCTTCCCGATAGTCTCATTAGCTTTTCAGCTAAGACTGTTTCACCCTACTTTACAAAATGTGGGTGGCTTATTTTCTACATGGAACAAAACTTTATGATGGTCCTCATTAACTGTGTCCATGATTCTGATATTAAAGTCAGCTCTAAATCAGTTCAGCTCAATTACTCTTAAGCAAACACCTAGGTGCAAGAAGGAAGGGAGAAAAATAGCCAAGCTATTGGCTCATGATACAAAGAAGATATTTCAATCAGCCTCCTCTTTCCTTTAACTTTACAGGCTATGTGGTGTTAAAAAGGTCACAAAACTCATTTCATTTCAGCAGCTTTAACTCTGAAGACCAATATAACATAAACAGGAGAGTCATACATTTAAAAGAGAGGACACAATTTGAGTATATAGTCTATATTAAAAATATCTATCCTTATTTTTTTTTTTAGCTGGAATACACTTAATTTACATGCAGTCAAAAGGATCTACTGATGTATTCAAATATGATAATTTTTAAAGTATTGACAAAAGACTATGATCTGCAGTCATTTCTAGGTCAGTGGAAGGGCACAAATTATAGAGTTAAAAGGCATGATCATGTCAAAAATAGTGACAAAGACAAATGTATTTCCTTTTTTATGGTCACAGATTTTAGCTTAATTCATTTTATTTACATAGTGTGGATGAAGAAGGTGATTATTCTCACTGACTACACCTAGACATGTAGAAACACCCCGCACAATGTGGCAAGGTGATTATTAGCATCTCCTGATAATCTGGATTGGAGATTTGGCCAGAGGACATCGCAATTTCCTTCCCACCCTCCTTCTCAGACTTTCATCCTTAGAGAACCAGGCCAAACAAGCAGCTAAAGGGTGGAAATACTGTGTGCTTGGGTGCATTTAAAATAGTCGTATATCAAACACACAGTATTGCCACACTACTGTCTGGTACCAGATCAAGGAACTAATAGCAGGAAAATTAGAGGTTCTTTCCAACTGAAGCCTAAGTTGCCTAAGACTGTAAAAAGGTCCTCACTGAACTGTAATGATCCAAACTAAAACATATCAAAATGAAGTTTAGATAACACCTACCTCCCCTGAACATTAAGTCCATTGAACTGATTTCCTCTGAGTTCTGTTACTAATGAAAAGACCACCTGTTAAATAAAATAAAATAAAATAAAATAAAATAAAATAAAATAAAATAAAATAAAATAAAATAAAATAAAATAAAATAAAATAAAATAAAATAAAATAAATTACACATACTGCAAATAAGCAAACATTAGTTGCACAGTTCCCTGTGTGACTGACATACCGTGGAGGTTTCTCTGTTCACTCAGTTTGATTTTTTAATTTTTTAATTATTGGTGCTAAACTAAAGCTGACCAGATCACTGAATAAATTATGCTGCAAAATATTTTTTGAACACACATTATATACCTTCCACATTTGAAAACTAAGAAGATATTTATTTTAGCTCTGCTTCCCCAAGAGTTGAGGCAAAACTTTCAGAAGAGCACTACTAATAATTTTTATGTGCTTTATCTAATTTAAGTCAACATATTATGAAACATTATTCCCATTATTAAATGTAAAAGACATTTTTCCTAAGATTTAGGGCTCATCTACCATTTTTAATGCATTGCATACAGTCAAAGAAAACATTCCAAAAGTTATGTTCTAATACACAAAACAATACATATAATTTAAACTTCACAGGGAAAAAATTAATGATAGGGCAGACATTTTTTTGTTATAACACAACAGCAACAGGAACTTTGTTTTTATGAACATCTATTCCAGTATAATCTAATAAAAAATTTTCTCATTTGTCCAGAGATCTCCCACTTCATTTTTTCCCTTAAAAGGCTGTAAAAGTAAGTGAGGTAAGAAAAGATAAACAAAGTCCAGTTCATATTCCTTATAACAATGACAGCTCCATGTATGTGCTTATAAACTGGTGATTTATTATTAACAAAATCCCAATTGCACAAAATACTTACATTTTTAACTAAGTGACTATAATAATCTGCTGACGTGTAGCCAAGAGTTGATATGAATGTACTGGTTTCAGCTTCATTACTTTCCCACTTAGAAGAAGAAAGGAGATGGCACAGCAAACTCTGTGAAAAATCAACAGAAGGGCAGTAAAAAAAAGTATTAGGCTACAACATGCTGTGTAAAAAGAACTGTCTGCTCTTGAACTGTATCTGGGGTAAGATCTTTTGATCAGTTGTGTCCATGTTACACCATCAACACAGAAGAGCAGGCAGGTCCCATCAACCATACGAAAACGCTGCAGCTGCTACAATCAAACATGGGTTCACACACCAAACAATTTCAGTAGTTGTGCTATAGCAACGGAGGCCATCTGTGTCAAAACCAGACAGACGTTAGGTAGGTTTCAGTTCTCTGGGAGCCATTTCAGTCTGATATCATCTGGATAGCAGCAGTCACATTGCTACGCAGCAAAAAAACTCACCTGTAGTCTTGATCAGTACCGTGATCAAGAAAAGAAAGCACAAAGTTAACATTTACTTTTCCATATCACTCCTTCAAGAGGCCCCAGTATTTTTGACAGGATTCAGTGTCTGGACTCATAATTTAATTTACTTAATTTCCTCATTATCTTGAAAAGGCAATGACAAAATTTTAGTCTGACATTTACTTCTCTACCAATTTCACTACAGAGTGCTTTAAGTCACATTTAATAAAAGCTTTTTAATACATCATATAAAAATCAAAACAATCCTTTGATGATAGATTCTGACTAAAGTCAGATTAACACATTTGATACACTGGTTCTACAGGCGTGAACAGAGGACTCTGAACATAGTTCTCTGGTTTCATGCTTTCCCAGTTCTTCAGCACTGTATTACAGCTCGGCTGTCTTTTGGACAGATCTTACACCCCAGCACCTTCCCAACTGAACTCATTTATGAAAACTGTTGTGGGAAACCTTGAGAAGGCTTCTGCATCCTGCTGTCATAAGGGAGCAGAGGTAGTTTTATGTTGCTTATCAAATGATCAGCTCTGAATTTGTTACAGTTTTCTTTTCTTCCTGTCCTTTATTGCTATGTACTGGTACAACAGCAGCTACATTCCCTTTCCAGAGGTTCATTTCAGGGCTTTATATATATCATTGACACTTAAAAGTATAAACTAAATTACACTTTGTATGGCAAAAAGTATAAAAACCTTTGTAAAAGAGGGTCAGAATTAGCAAACACTGAAAAAGACCTTAATTTTTAAAATATATAATTAGAAGGAAAGTTCAGACGAAAGTTCTGTGACTTCCATGGTCTTAGGGTGTTTCACTCTACATATTCTTTTTAAAAGAGGACTCTGATGAAAGATTCGAGACTAAAAAACTTAAAATCAGTTAACTCATTTTCTGCTTTCAGAAATCTAAACCAAATATTTATGCACGCTTTTGTTGAACATCCCTAACCAACTGCTTCAGAAGTCCTGGAATTAGATATTCCATGTTTGATTAATGTCAGAGAGAAGATACAATCAGCAGAAGCACACCAGAGATCAAAGAAAATTCACTACTATCAAAATAAGTAACAGGCATTTGGGACATCTTATTTATTGTACTTTTGTTTAAGATTATTTTACTACCTTGCAGACTTACGTTAAATGCCTAAATATCCTCTTCTTTCATCGTAAACCTTTTCTCCTAAATAGCCCTCAACAGGAGAAACTGCTGTTTTACTGCCATCTAGTGACTTCCCTAAAACCAAGGAGAAAGGAAAATGCTGTGGGGCAGCACAGTTTCAAAGTAATTTATGTGCAACTTTTGCATTCTTAAGAAAAAGACATAAAAATGTGGATTTTCAAATTGTACAAGCATCTAAATATGTCAAAAGTGAAGGCTAAAATCTACTAAACTGTACACTCTCCAAACATCCCTTAATCAATTTATTAATATGGAACCATATATATTTTTACTGTCCTTTGCAACTATTACTGAAGTTAAATTTTGTTTTCAGAACAGTATCAAGGGTTAAGACAAGGATGGTTTGCCAAGTAGAATGAGACTACAAGTTCAAAACAAAATAAAGGAGGGGTTAGCAAGAACAAACCTGGGATGCTACTTTTGCTAGACGTAAGGAGGGGGCTTGAAAAGTACAGGTTTGTTGGATTGCTCAGTGAAAGACTTGCAAAAAGCTTCACCGTGAGAAAAACAAACATAACAAGCTCTGAAAAGGATCTGACTGGTTGACATGGCAGCTAATGACAGCTCAATGAGGGAGTAGCTTAAAACTCTATATATTCACCTGTAACACTACAAAATACATTATCTAGTGACCCTCTCTGTAACCAGAATTTTCCTAAGGATAAAACTAATCAAACATTCTTTATGTGAAGAGTAATTTTGAAATTACTTTCCCCCTACACTTGTGTAACAGTCATTGTTAACCAATCGATAGAGGAAAAGACAAGACAAGATTACTACACATCATCAGAGTCTGCAAATGGCCTGCAACACTCTCCTGGGGTTTTTTTGTTTAGTTTGTTGGTTGGTTGGTTTTTTGTCTTGTTTTCCTTTTCTGAGCACTTCACTACATCTGTGCTAGGATATACAGATCACTTCAGTTATTTTTTTGGAACACACAAAATCTCTGAACAGCCAGAAGGGGGCAAGGGAAACAGGGGTAAGGAGATACTGTAGTCAAGAAGAAAGGAGGTATTAGGTATGTATAAAAGAAATGTATGTATTAAAGGCGAAAAACATTTTTAATTCAGCTCTGTATCTTATGTATTTTATTTTACAGATGCTATTGCCAGCGCAAAGCCTCGGACATACCTACATGCAACAAAGATAAGAAATTTGGTAACAATAATTTAAAGCATTTCTCTTTTATGGTTTAAATGCTTTCTTTGGTCCAAAACATGTCCAGAAAGTTCTCCTTCTCTCTAGAAAATGTAGCTCATTTACTGCACATAATTCTGGTTGTAAGTGATAATTCTTTTAGTACTGTATATTGCCTTAGCAGAGAGCTGTCTGAAAGAAAAGTAAATATTCACAATTCACTCTTATATTTGACAAATGGACTGTTAGATGGATAAGGAATCAGCCAGATGGCTGTGTCCAAATTGTTGCAGTCAATAGCTCAATGTCCAAGTGGAAACCAGTAATGAGTGGTGTCCCTCAAGGTTCCATACTGGGACCAATACTATTTAATATCTTCATCAGTGGAATGGGACAGTGGGATTGAATGCACCCTCCACCAAGCTATGTGGTGCAGTTGATTTGCTAGAGGGGAAGGGATACCATCCAGAGGGACCCTGACAGGCTTGAGGAGTGAGCCTGTGTGAAACTCACAAAGTTCAACAAGGCCAAGAGCAAGGTCCTGCATCTGGTCAGGGCAATCCCCAATGTCAATGCAGGCTGGGGGATGATACTATCTTTAATATCAATTTAGTATCTTTAAAATTTTTAATATCATTGCAGACTGGGTGTGATAATATATTTAATATATTAATATATTAATATCTTTATCAATTGTCTGGACAAGGGTATCGAATGTACCCCCAGTAAGTTTGCAGACTCCACCAAGTGGGGTGGGAGTCTCAATCTGCTTTAGGGTAGGAAGGCTCTGCAGAGGGATGTGGACAGGCTGGATCGATGGGCCGATGCCAACTGTATGAGATTCAACAAGGCCAAGTGCCAGGTCCTGCACTTGGGTCACAACAACCCCATGCAACGCTACAGGCTTGGGGAAGAGTAGCTGGAAAGCTGCCTGGCAGAAAAGGACTTGGGGGTGCTGGCTGACAGCTGGCTGAACATGAGCCAGCAGTGTGCCCAGGTGGCCAAGAAGGCCAGCAGCATCCTGGCTTGTATCAGGAATGGTGTGGCCAGCAGGAGTAGGGAAGTGATGGTACCCTTGTGCTCGGCACTGGTGAGGCCGCACCTTGAATACTGTGTTCAGTTTTGGGCCCCTCACTACAAGAAAGACATTGAGGTGCTGGAGCGTGTCCAGAGAAGGGCAATGAAGCTGGTGAAGGGTCTGGAATACAAGTCTTACGAGGAGCGGCTGAGGGAGCTGGGGTTGTTTAGTCCGGAGAAGAGGAGGCTGAGACCTTATTGCTCTCTACAACTCCCTGAAAGAAGGTTGTAGTAAGGTGGATGTTGGTCTCTTCTCCAAGTAACAAGCTATAGAACAAGAGGAAATGGCCTCAAGTTGCACCAGGGGAAGTTTACATTGGATATTACGAAAAATTTCTTCACTGAAAGGGTTGTCAAGCATTGGAACAGGCTGCCCACGGAAATGGTTGAGTCACCATCCCTGGAGGTATCTAAAAGATGTGTAGACATGGTGCTTAGGGACATGGTTTAGTGGTGGACTTGGCAGTGTTAGGTTAATAGTTAGACCTGATGATCTTAAGGGTCTTTTCCAACCCAAATAATTTTATGATTCTATGAATAGATTGAGAGAAGCCTTGCAGAGAAGTACTTGGGGATACTGGTGGATGAAAAATTGGACATGAGCTAGCAATGTATGCTTGCAGCCCAGAAAGCCAGAGACACTGGAACAGGTTGCTAAGAGAAGTTGTGGATGCCCCATCCTTGGAAGTGTTCAAGATCAGGTTGGATGGGGCTTTGAGCAAACTGATCTAGTGAAAAATGTCCCCGCCCATGGCAGGGGGGTCCGACTAGATGAGAGTTAAAGGTCACTTCCAACCCAAACTGTTCCATGATTCTATGATTTGTGTAAGGCATAGTTTCTTGAAAACAAGATGCTTTCAGCTGTTCTATCACATAATCATCTTGCAACAGTACACTTCTGTGTAAGTGCACAAACAGTGTGGAAGGGGTAGTATAATAGCCAGAAATAAAACTTATACCTAATAACCTCCAACTAAAGTAAATTATTTTCTTCATATGATTTTTCCAGCCACTTAGCAGGTAAACTGGATATGGCAAACTCAGCTGTTGCGAGAAATCAAATTTTCCAGTTAGAACATGGAAAGATAAAACAAGCAAACCATTCCAAGAGATAATCTCTAAAAAGACAAAGTAACTGAGAACAAAAAGACCACCAGGAAATTATTTTCTTATAATATTTGTCCATCCTCTTTCATCCTATACATCACTAACTTGATTATCAAAAATACGGTGTAAACCAGGAATGGCTAATTTTTAATTAAATGGGAGTGAAAACTGTTGGTTTTACCTCGAGCTTCAAAGTTCATAATGTTTAAATTCCAGTAATTATCAGATCTAAAGAGACTGTATCAGTAGTTATTTCACATCATATTGCAGAACTTGGTTAGCACCAGTTCTGAGACCAAAGGTAAAACAATGTTTTCTTATATGTAAGTTTATCCTTTCACTTTTGTAATCAAGTCTTTCATAAAACACTATAGAGAAATCTAGAAGGCTTCAGATTTTCTCACAGAGATCCTTATAGGATGCTATAGAAATACCAAAACTAGTAATAGGTTCCATTATTGTATGAAGCCCCCACAAAGCATTGTGGAAAAGAAAAAAAACGTAACATTTTATATAGCCACAGCATGGATTCCTGGGGTCAGAGAGACTGATGACTTTTAAGGAATCTTTTCAAATCCAATTAAGGTATTCAAGAACATGATGGGAAAGCTGTCAATACTAAATGCATTCCTGTGTTGATGATCTCAGTCATGAATCCTAACCTACTCCAGCAAAGCAGACAATTTGAGATCTATATAATTGTCAGTTATTTCAGGCAGTAAATCAATTACCACTCACTGTCTAATCCACTAATGCCATATTCTACAAGCCAGAAAAATGGATGAGCCTGTGGCAGAAGTGCTGCATTCAGAAGGAAAAATAACAAGGTGTCATGATTCTGGCAAATGAACAGCAGTCAGGTATACTGTGATATGAGAAATTATTTCTTTCTTGATTTCCCTCACCATTGACTAAGTCAGAAGCAGGAAGGAAACCACCTTGGTTCCAGTTGCAAGATACATCCATTCCCATGACCTTGCATTAAAGTTCTGCAACATAATCCCTTTCAGCCTAAAATTGAATTAATGAATTTTCACAAAGCCCTCACAATGACCAACTTCTTTGAACAGCCTTGCCAGTGGCTTTATTTTACTGGTAAAATTTATACTAAGTAATATTCTAGCTAACTCAATTTAACATCCACTGCTGCACAGAGATTTCTAATACCCTTAACAGGCAAATAATCCTAGGAGCATTTGCATGAAGACATAAAATCATTTACTTTATCAGTGTAAACACAGAGCTGAACATTATTAATTCACTTAGGGAGAGTGGAGGGAATGAGAATAGATTTGAAACTAAAGACTAATACAATGGAGAAAAGAAGTCTCTATGTTCCCTGGTTACTGTCCAACTGTATCTAAAGAGGACTAAGCAACTGAAAAACATTTCCTACATATCACTTTTCAATTAAGCTAAGCCAGCTCTTCTGATACTCCCCTTTAAGTATGAAGGCGGATTTCCATGTGCTACAAGGGCTTTGTTGAGTTACTCCATGAAGTTTGCTTCTCAGAGACAACCATCTCTTGGAGCACATGTGTCTATGAAAGCCTGGAAATTATCTTCCTGGAGCAGAATTTACCCCTCCACTGAGATAAGTAGCACAGCACCAGGCAGATACCTACTCAGCTAGTGTCCACAACTCCAGAAAGGAGGAGAAGGTGCTTTAGTCTTCTGATACTTTACTAAGCAGGGATCCAAAAGCTCTGAAGCCTTTTCCCCCCTTCTTTCTGTAATAGGAAATATCTTCCTGCTCATGTTGATGGGGAAAAATATAGAAGCCTGAATTAAAGGCACAATTACCTCTGAAATTAGACATCAACACAGAAATAGCACTTGATTTTTATTACAGGACCACATGACAAGTTTTATGCTAGTAACTGTATTTGTGTAGCAACTGTCCTGGAATTTATGACACAGTTTCAAAGACATTCCAGGGGAACCAGATAAACCAATTTGTTTCTGGAAACTTCTCAACACACTCTGTCCAAAGAATTTATGATTCTGAATGTCCTTAGAAGCAGATGTGAAAATCAACAGGGGCAACGTATTTTGGAGAGAGGAGACGGATGGTTTCACTGGGATGAGCCATTCAAACCTGATATTGATTAGGACTTCCCAGTGACACTACTGGGCTCTTTTCTCCAACTTGGATGAGTCAGTCAAAGCAACAGATAGAGCAGGATGGAACAGAAGGATCTATCATTTATCCTAAAGGATATTTCTCTTTACTATATTCTCCCTGAAACACAGACTGCCATTATTTTTTGAGAAGAGATCATTAATGACATTTTGCTGAAAATGATGATCTATGTGAATCTGTTGGAATTCGTACAACACAGATACCCAAGGGTGAATTTCTGAAATCTGGTCAAGTAACAGGTTTGTTTCTGACCTTTTCTCTCTGCTTCGACGGGAACCAGACTTCCTCACCTCTGCTAAGAAAAAGCAGGTAAAATAAGAAAAACTAAATCTTATTCAGAGGAAGCATTAGAATTAAGTGCTATTTCCTCTTTGCATTTTACCAGATTTTGGAATAAGTATTTCTTGTATGGCAATGATTTCAAGAGTCTGTACATCAATTTTGTTCTTAGGTGTTCCCTGTACAGTCAGATGGCCCATTGCTTTCAACACAGGTCTAGAAGACAAGAGATCAAGGTCTATTTCCAACCTGGCTTTAAAAATACTTCAAAACTGTGTAATCAATTACAATATTAATGATAATTAGATAATATGATTTCCAATCATTATTAAAAAATAAAAATGCTATACAATAGGTACTGTTTCTTTCTTTAAATAGGTAGGATTCTAACATCCCAAATTACTTCCTAAATTATTTAATCAGAGTTCTCAGGAAGCAAGGTATACACATTGCTCTTATTTATTTAAATGTAAAATAATATGTTTGTTTGCTAGCTTTCAGCAGCTCAGTCCAAACCAAATTCCTCCAGATACTTTCAGCAATATTTTCTTAAAATTCCTGCCTGAAGGCTTAAGAGTTTTATTGTGTCCCATACCTTCTACATTAAATGATCGACCATAAAACACAAACAGTATTTTTAGAACCTTTCTACTACAAAATAAACAGCCAGTTCTTGAGAATCATAGTGGCTAAGTCTGTAAATGACAAGGCAGCATGCTCATTCAAAGACTGCCTCAACACCAACTGTTTATGAAATCAATTCTGTGAGTAGGATGCTGACATAACAAAATTCATATTATTTCCACACACTTATCCAGTCATAACAAAGTCTGTGACTTTTAATTCTGCTTACAAGACCTCTTGCTCACTTGCTCCTTGGTTCCAGGAAAAGACAGAAAATTAGTTTTCCACAAACCAAAACCAAAATGTGAAAGAAAATAAGGCAGTAAAACATCATACAGATTTAAACAGAATGTAGCTTTCAAAGTACTGTTTAACTCTAAACAATTTTGTATTCTCAACATTTTATGAAAATCTCAGTGTATAAATTAGGGGAAATTATATGTCATATGTTTGTTAACTTAATTATTAACTTAATTATTAATCAGTATGTGAGAGTGTATTTTATAAGCTAGTAAAAAAAAACATCTTTAACTACTTACCATAAATAACTTCATCAAAATCTCTAATTTCTGCTTTAAAATTAAAATTGTTTAAAACACATTTCAAATAGACGAAATGTTATACTATGCACACGCATATATTTCAATGATTAGCTAGTCTACACAACCTCCTACTTTACCAAATTGAGTCTATTACAGTAACCACTGAGAGGGTTTGCACAAAGAAATCGCTTCAGTTTCAACCTAACTTTAAGAAAGCTTAGAATATTCTTCAGTAATTTACTGGATCAGGGCCAAAGTGCCTAAGTATAGGGTGGGGAAGGGTTTTCTTCCCACATTTCTTTCTGACATTTACTGTCAGGAAGTTTTTTTTTTGTTTCAGCACAGTTTATGGATACACATACTTTGCATTTATGGGATGGTTTTCATTAACTAAATTCTATACCAGCACACTAAATAAAATTGTTGGCCACAAGTACATGTTTAGGATTTATTGGAGCTTCTCATTTTTCTCCTTATTCACTTGGAATGACAATCTGACATCTGCCCACTTCTAAATCTCCATTGATAACCATGAAAGACTAGTTGATGGTAAACAAATTATTCCGCTAAACACTCGTACAGAGATGAGGGTCTTGCCTTTTAAGCATGTGATCAAGTTACAGAAAATCTACAGATAAATGACTAGACTGAGTTAGTATTACTTTAGAGTTTAAAAAAAAATATCCAGGAATAATATTATTCTTTCACAAAATTCATGTTGCCAGATACACAGGCTTCATTGCTTTTCATATATTCCGAGACAGGAAAACATAGATTCTATGAAGTTCTCCACATTCTACCTGATGCAACAGAGCCCTTCACCTTCTTCTGTCTTTGAGGCATGTAAGCAGTCTCACCTTCAGTCAGTATTTGCAGTAAAGCTGCTCAAGTGCTCTTACATTAGGCCAATTTCTGTAACTTTGCTTCCACAACTGTAACTGCAATTTGCTTTTTAAAAAAAGTAATAATGGCAAAAGTACACAAAAGGACCATGAAAACCTACTAGAAAAACTTAACTGAAAAAACCTCAAAAACCCATTCAGACAGTTACGTTTTTTCTTTAAAAATTAATGTATGCTATGAATTGTGTTAATCTTGCTGATACATGTAGCTTGTTAAAAAGACTAGGCTCATATTCTACCTCTGTTTCTTAAAATGGAAGAAAAATGTTGCATACTTACATACAATTCAAAATGAACCTGATCCTAATTTCCAAACAATATGCAGCAAAGAAAATTATGCGAAGGGGCTGGGGCCAGTGGGGGGAGAGGTTGCATTGTTGTTCCCTCACCAATTCAAGCTCCGTTAACTTCTGTGAAACTAGTATAGGAAAAACATGTTGCACTACTACTGTGGCTAAGACCACACAACTTTTTAATGGATGAGTTCCAAAGCCTAAGCTCCATCTGCAAATCACTAACAAAACCCTTGGAAATCATAAGAAAGAAGCTAAAGAATTGTGGGGCTGGCAAGCTTTGAGTCTAGTCTTGGCCTCAGACAGGAAAAGCTGTTTCAAATCTCCTCTTTTCTTTTTCCTCTCTAAGAAACACCCACCTAGAAAGTGCTATTACTCTTTGTATTAAAAAATGGGAGACTTTTGCTGCTGAAATAAAACACACATTTACACTAACTTACAAAAGGAAATTCAATAGCTTTACCAGAGTCAACCATAAATCTTTTTTTTAAAGCCCTCTGGTTTAACTAGCCAGAGATTTAGAATTAATTTCCCTCTTCCCTCCACAATTTTCAAAAACCAAAATGCAAGCTTCCCACAAAAGAATTCCTTAAATCCACAAAAAAACTATGAGGAAAAAATGGATGAATAAATTTAAGTTTAGAAAGAGTGGCTGCATCATAAAATGGTTTCACTTCTAGTTTAAATCTGTGAGTTCAGTAATTTCTAGAAAAAAGATAATCCCAAACATGCTTTTTTCAATAAATGTATGTGCCCAGTGTCAGATCTCTGTATTTCCAGTAGGTACATGTTGCAAATACCCAAAGATCACCTAACGTAGGATGATATTCAGGACAAATTACCTTTATTCACTTGGTTTTGGACTTCACAAGTATCAAGCTGTTAAATGTTTAAGGGGAGAAAATGTTCCCTGAACTTTTTAGCAAAAAAGCACAAAATATATCTATAATGTGATGCAGCAACTGCAGGTAACTAATTATATTAGGCTAAGCAAAAATATCTAATGCCAGTTGAATTTCTTCAAATAGAGACCTCTTTTTGCTTGTCAGTAACAAATCATTATTCTTTACTAGAGCCACCTGGCACTGCTAAAGCACTCTGAGAAATGTCAGCTGGCTAGCAAATTGTGACACTTGCTGTTAAAGCTTGGGCAGCCTTGAGGAAAGCAAAATCCTTAGTTTCTCATTTGTTCTTTGAGATACTTAGCTTTTGTTTATTTTGGCCCAGAAGCCAAGAAACTATTTACATTCATGTTAGCTTAGCATTGTTAAAGAATTATCTATCTGGAAGGCAAGAAGAGAGGTCTGTTTTCTCCCAGCCCATTCATATTATCATATTATTTTTAACCAGAAGAATACAGTAATACTTGCAAATTTGCAAACATTGCAAATTCTCTTACATCCTACCAATGCCATTATCTATAGGTGACTAGAGAAAGTCCAAATCAGCTTGGAAAGTTGATTTAGAAAGGGATTAGTGAGAAGGCTAACAGTTTATACGTATAATCTTCAATAGGTTAGAAATGACCAAGAACTCCCTCCAGCTGACTTTCTAAAAACTGAAAGAACAACAATAAAGAAATAATGCCAGTGAACTCAATAAAACTTCAGGACAACAAGCATCAGAAATTAATTATGTGCTGTATATGAAAACCCATCTTCATTCTTAAATGTTCTCTTACTACATTAAAAAGAGCCAGCCCCATCTCTTCCTGTATAAATATCTCTTAACATCTTCAGCCTCCTGTCCTTTATGAATAAAAATGTTTTAGAACTTATTCTACTAGAATTCTTGAATATATACTACCACTGTATCAACTACTTACTCATCTTTGATTCATCTATCAAGTCCAATTTTCACCGCAATCTTCCCCCTCCTCCAGAAGCAACGCACTCTAACTGTACCTAAGAACCTTGCTTTTAAACCTACTAGAGGCAGAACCGTATATTAGCAAGTTTTAGAGGCAGATATGTCAAATCTTAAGCAAGAATTGCTGGGAGAATTGGGTTTCCCTAGGTGTGTACCCAGCGTAGTCACACACACTTCAACAGCTGGTGCAGCTGAACAAAAATATTAAACAATGGTTCCGAAATCACTCTATCTCTGGCCCACATATTTTGTGTATGCACAGGACATACACACCAGAGACAGGAATAAAGAGGGCCAGCAGCTCTGAGGAGCCTGTTTCCCTTTCCAGGTTGGTACCTGGGACACAAACAAATCACACGAAGGACTGAGAAAAGTGACTTTATCACTCATTTCTCCCTTGGGATGCATTGCAAAGCAAGCAGACTTGGTTCTCAAAACTGAATTTTAACTAGTAATTTAAAAGTTGAAAGGTCCCATATCACATTAGGAGTTCATTAAGTCATTGGGCTCTAATTAATGATGCCAGGTCTTAGAAGTGTGCATGTATCTCATTTAACAGTCCTTTGCTCTCTGTTTTGATTCAAATGAAAATTGACTTTCAACTATCAGATACCCAGTGAACATTAAGACATTTCTTTCAAGCTCATTTGTATACTTCATTCCACATATGCTTAAATACAATGTAAAAACTCATCTATTAGAATGTATCCTTTCATGCCCATACACTTATATAATAGAATTACAGTATCTGTCCTCAACTGCAGTTGATTTATGTACTCCAAAAAGGCCTGTAAATGCTGTGTAAGTATTTGCATGACACCAAATTTTAAATCTATTTCATGAAACTCAAGATTCCAAATTAGTATATTTCAAACATTAAGGAGGTAAAATCAGCTTCCAAAGCAGTAAACTGGCTGCCAGATTAAAAAAAAAAAAAAAAAAAAGTTCCTCTTCATTTTGGTTGGAGGAAAAGTGTGTGCTAATGGCTAGAGCAAGAGTAAAATATTTTAGAGAAACAGTAAAGCAACACTGAAGCAAAAAAAATTGAGAGAATGAAAACAATGAAGATGAAAGCCTTTTAAAAAAGAATTAAACATTATACAGCACTTAATATAAGTGCAGAGGTAACTTCTTATTGCCAAAAAACAACAAAACATTCAGGTTTTAAAGTAACATATTTTAACAACAAAAAAAACCCCACACAACTTTTTGAAGCATCTATATAGATTACATTATATACTATTTACTTCAAGCAGAACCGATTTGGTAGGAAGCATGACCTGTATGGTTGCGGCTGACAGAAGCAAGCAGCCAAAAGGAGAGGCAAAGGGAAGCTATACTTTCTCAAAATTAAAAACCCCTAAAAGTCTGTGGAGTGCTGTTTACTTCAGCTCTGTTTTACAACCACTGCTGCATGGAGAAGGGATTGACTGAAATGTCTGCAGCCCATGGCCACACACACTATGGGAAGCACTATGATTAAAGAGAGTGCTACGTTCTTGTATCTGCCAGCAAAGTCTGCTCCATGCCGTAATTATTACATTTGCAGTCTTCTTATAATCTATTGCATCTGTTGCGGCAAGTCCCCTTACATTGTCCAACAAGAAAACCACTGAACATGAACAGCAAGTTATTTTTAATGTGCAGAAATGGCTCGAAAACTGGATACTTTAAATACTTCTCTTTTAAGTTTATGAAAACATTTTGCCTTATAGCATAGCCAGTGCCATAGTGAAAGCAGATCTACCACTGAAACATTCACTTTAACATACCTACCAAAAGAGATAGCCTGACACACCACCCTTTCACCCCACATCTTTATAATGAGCTAATTCGTTGCTTTAGATCTTTAAAGCACAAAAACTATGTGAATTGTGGATTAGACGTGTATCCAGAGAGCACTAAAATATTACAGTTCCATCTGTCACTTTGTTAAGTGATTACACACATTGCACATTTCCGATGACCCTGATTTAAATGCATTATCACTTCTCCCTTTCTCTTTAAGAACATTTAATACTTCATAGTAGCAGCAACTTTGAAAACAATAAAAAAGCCCTAAACATCAAAATAAGTAGCAGTTGTCCTAGCAGATTTTATTTTGAATTCTGATCTCTGCAATAAATAGTAAAATAGTTCAAAATTTATATTCCGTGCATTCTCTTGATGTTGTTTGTTGCTCTATCACACAAAATTAAGCAGTACAACGCTGTTGTTGGAAGCACAACACATAGCTGTTATTGCACTCCTCCCTACCAAATTTATGAGGCAGTCTGTACCATTTCAACAATTTTGCCAGGAGTTGACTGCACAGATGCTCCTGTGCAAAGCACAGATTGTCTACTGGCTATAAATATGAAGTGTTACACTAACCAGTGTGCCACCGCCTAGCAAAGGAGGGAAGAAGGATGTACCAAAAGCAAGGCTGAATGAAAAAAATCAAGGACTGAATAAAAGCCCATTTGTCTCCACCCACTCCAGACCACTTCCTGAGGAAATGTCTTTAGACCCTCTTTGATATAAAACTTTGATTAGAGGCAAGGTTAAATTCCACATACAGTGACTGAGGAAAAGTGCCACAAAGACTCCTGAAGCACCAGAGAAAAATACAGAAAAAAATTAATAGGAAAAGTATAAACAAGATACATACTTTAATCACCATCAGATGTCTTTCATCTGAAGGAATACACTACAGTCTTTGCAGTGATCAAAGTTCCTGATGATTATTTGCACAGGTTAGATGAGAAATGACAACTCCTCTTTTCTAAACATACCAAAAAAGCCATAAGATCCCTAAAACCACAAAAGTGAGTCTCAGAAAGTGATTAAGTAACTTTGAACTACTTTGGCCTCCATGAGACTTAACATTTTCCATTTCTCTCTTGGATGCATGCCCCCTGGAACACAGACCTCACTCTTCCCACAACTGCTAGGGAAAAACAGATCCCCTACTCCACACCTCCCTTTCCCTCTTAAACTGGCATTCCCTTCTGATTATTTTGTATTTTACCTATGGTAAAATATTACAATGATACTATCACAAAGATAAGAAATAGTCTAAAGCAACTAGTTATTTATCTTAGTCTGAACATTACTAAAATTAGTGTTCTCCCGTTAGAAAGGGGAAACTACGAAAACAAAGTTTCAAACATATTTGTAATAAAACCATGCTAAAACCTATGCTCTATGATACAGATTCTTTCTGCTCTAACTTTCTCAATAATAAATTGCAGGTGACGTATGTTCATAATTTTAACTCAAATATCTCAGTTCAGCTGTTAATCTCCCTCTTTCAAAACTGTCTAGATAAGAAGGAAAAACCATCTTTCTAAGTATGACCTCTAGCAATTCATAAGCCTTTTAATAGATGTGTTACCCATATATGTCATTAATATAGTATTCTTATCTCATAGAGACATCTTTTATTGTAAATTCAACTTTAATATTTTTCTGCATCAAATGGTCTTGGGACCCATTTGCCCCTGTGGAATGACAAATGACAAATTATTTAGGCTCTTCCTAACTTAATAAAGCAGATTAAAGAACAGAACTTGAGGTTCACCATAATTTGTGCACTAAATATGTTCTTCACGTTACCTTAAATTCCCATCTCTCAGAAAAATGTGAGCTTGTAGATTTGCTTTTATAAAGACAAGAGAATACTTAAACAAAAAAAAAAAGCTTTTTACAATATATTTGGATTATTCTTAACATATCACATTCTTTCCTAACATTTTCTGAGATGTTCTTAACCATCTGACAATGCAGGCATATAAATAAGAATAGTATGTAGTGAGTTTTATTAAAAGATGACAAGTATATTGGCCACAAAATCACATCAACACTCTTCACCTAAAAGACTATCATAATTCCAATGTACAACCTACATCTTGATGTATAAATGAATGCATCTGTATTAAAGTTGGCAATGTTACAGAGAGAATGAAGAGATGGAACACTGTCTCCTTAAATCACAATGATCTAATTTATATTAAACCGAGCTTATATGCAACAATAGTAAAAGCAAGCCAAAAAAAATGTTCTTTTATGATGGTCGTACTCTCCATTAATGTCATTCCTTTTCTTCTAAGAAATATAGAATACAGTGCAGTTGCAGTTCTTTGAGATGTGCTGGCATAGACATCTATTCCATCAAAAGGGCATTCAAGGAAAAGGGAATGTTTTGCAAAAAGAGCATATCATATCCTGCCCTTCCTTGTGGTAGATGTGTGAACTCAAAAGGGTAGTATACACCCTAATAAATTCAATTCCTACTAGAAAGAAGTTGGTAAGGAAGTTAATAAATGTTAATAGCTCTTCAGGTTATAAAGAGAAAACCTTTTCTCACTTTTGAGTACTTACATGAATGCAAATTCATACTGTGGGAAACTTCAGCCTAGCAGAGGATCTTGGAGTTGTCTTAGAAAAAGACATTCTGCCAAGGATGGTATTTTTCAGGGAGCCTCCAAGATGACCTATTGTTTGGTGAAGGTATGAACAGAACTTCATCCCCCACATACTGGAATGAGGCCCAACTTCTGGTGGAGTGTACCTGGATCACTTGAATAATTTTGCGCTCCTACAGTATATCCTAACAGAACTCACCATCTTTATGGACATCTTCTTCATACAAGCATTATGCCATGTTTATTTCAGCAACTGAAGTAAAACAAATGGGGAGAATAACAGAATTGTTTCTTTTTTAAAAACCTAAATGTGAAGAAATATTAAACATGATTTTTGAAGAAGAAAACAGCCAAGGGAAGCTGAGCCAAATACACAGACAGGAACTACAGCTGGGCCCAAAGAGACTAAGATACACAAACACTAAACAACCACTGATCCTGGGGAAAAAAAGAGGGGCGTGGGGGAGAAGGTGTATCAGTCTCTGACCAACAGATGAGAACGGGAACAGTAAAAAACCAAGATATGCAGAAGTTCTGGGGAAAAAGATCTCTTGTTCGTTACTGAGGCAAAATGTTTCACCTCAGGAAACCTTTGTAATCTTGCATGATAAAGATACCTTCATAAAATCAAGGAGAAATGACAGACAGGTGGGTTTGATGATTCACAGTATGAACTACTGCCCACCTCAGAGAAGATTATGTTCTATCTTTCTTTTTAGTTAGGTAAAATACTTAAAAATATTACCCACTATCATCTGGTTAGTATGATCAGCAGACATGGATTACGAACAGCCTTGAACTCTCAAATGTTAATATGCAAGCTTCTCTTGGCAGGAGGACAAAAACATTAAAACTATTCACCAACTGTGAAATTGTCTCCCTGCCCAAAACTAGGTCACTATAACAATCATCCAGACTAAAGAGGCAAAAAGTGAAATCGGCTCCCCTGACAGATGTTAAAGGACTCACCATCACAGCAGAAAGGATATTCCTGGATGCAGAAAATCTGACTGAGTGGATTAGATATTGAGAAACTAATTGTACATTTGAAGCTTAAAGGACCCCAGTGTGGAGTCTTGTACAAGAAGTAAAGGCATTTGACTCAAACTTTCAGCTGAGATTCTAGTCTGACAGTACAGAATTAAGGCCTTCCTAGTGGGAAAGTAGTCATGAAAGAACTATGCTAGTGGACATCAAGTCAATCCTAAGGTCCCTCTATTACTTCAACCAAGTGTATCAAAGGAGAATATATTTTTCACTGTTTACCTGAAGAACCATGATGATCAAAATATATGACATGTCTGTGAGCCTGAGCTGCTAAGGCACTTTTGCATAGCAAGTTGTCTTGACAGAAGAGAATAAACCTCCTGAGATACCCACTGTTAGGAGGAAGATTTTCACAAAAATCCCTGATGCTAAGGAAAGCCAAACATCTGCTCATAGGCTTGAGCTTTATGAAGCACTGGTACTTACAGCAAGAGAGTGTTCATAAGGGAATTTGAGATTAGACTTTGAAATTCTGTCTACATGACAGAAAAAACTACTCCATTACAAAATATATTAGTCAACATCTCTCTTAGTGTAGCAGCCTCTAATTGCTACAAATTACTCCACTAATCAGACTGAATCAAGTCATCTAGAGTTCCTGTATGGACCTCTTACTTGCCAATTAGACCAAGGAGAGAATGCTTGGATGGAGAACGTTCTCTGGGGTTTCACCTCTGAGGGATTTAGAAAGTGCCTGGAGAGCAGATAAGCACTGTCACACACTTTCCACACCACGAGATGCTCCTTTCATCTTCCAGAATACTTCCAGTTCCAGCAAGCTTATATTAAATAATGACATCCCAGCATCAGTTTACTCTCAACCTATAACAAATGCACTCATCTTTGTGTTTCAGAAATTAAATCAACAAACTTTGCTTTGGCCATCCAGGAGAAACACACTGTGACCGTTGGGCAGAAGAAATTCACACATAATAGTATGTCCCACTTCCCCACTAGAAGTCTTTTCTATCACCATCTGTAGAGCTGTTCTCACAGTGCACAGATTGTCCGATTACTTCTCCTATACAAGTGGCAACTGAAAGATACAGGAAAATTAGCTTAATTGCCTAAGCCTTCCTACGACTTTTCATGCAAAGTTTTAGAAACTATATTCCTAGGTCTTCTAATTCACACCTGCAGAAACCTCATATTGTATCACTCAAAAATAATCAAGGCAAGAGTAAGACTGAAAGAAATATCAATTAGAAAACAAAGCAAAAAAAAAATTCACTAGTGTGGCAAACCTCAAAAACAGCCTACTTATTTGGGCCCTACTAATATACTATATAGAAGAGTAATTCAGGCACTATACATATACTGAATATGCTATGGCTATTAAAAATAAGTGAATAAGGAAAAAAACTTTATTAAATATAGTGTCTTATAGGGAGGTTGTCTCTGGGAAATAGAGCCAAGGACTCTTGATCAAAGGGCTTTCATTTTTCTAAAAAGTAAATCTATGCCTACCCAGCTTTAGAGGATTCTCACTTGACTTGTCCTGCAATTTCAAATTCTGAAATAAGCCTTAACAGATTCCTTTGCATCATGTCACATTCATTTGAGACCAGTCTAAAACAACTCTGTCAAAACTAAGAATTCTTGAATCTCTGAATAAGCTTTATTTTTCTCTTTTAGTGTATCTTTCCAGTGTTTTAAAGGAACCACCATGACAAGTTTTAAAGAAACCACCAGAGTACTGCAATACTCTCTCTTTGCTCTCTCAAACTGACAGCAATAATCAGAACTACATTATTGTGACCCTCTGAACTAGTATTCTTAAATTACATTCTTGTACTCTTAAATTACACTCTCTAATGCTACCTCTAACAATTACTACACATGGTATGTCTGAAATGAGACAAGTTTAATTACACAGGAACAGAAATACCACAAAAATAGCTTTCTATCTAGCTAGTATCCTGTCTCTGACAACACTCAAATGCAGAAGTCTTAGGAAAACTTGTATAAACAGAGCAGGCATCTAGTTGTAGCTTCCTTATCCTTCCTTCCTAGGGGTTTGGCTGCCTGCACTCAAGACCAGCTGTCATACTGTGCTGTGTGAGCAAGAGCTGTAAGAAGCTGCATCCTTCTGGCTTCACCTGGGAACTGCATTTAAGCACAGGCAAACAAGGCTTTTGGTCTTTGCCTGAGCTACGTTGCAGCCACATCTGTCATGCAACTTCCTTCTCTGGAGCCTGACCCATGGCTCTGACTTCCCAGCTTGACCTTGGACCTGCCTCACCACTGTAAATCTGGTCTGGCGATCACTGGACTCATGGCTGACCCTGGTGACTGTCACTGGACTTGCTCTGCTCTTCTTGAGCAACTGCGCCATTTCTGCATAAAGCCACAACCGCACCTGCCTTCTAGTCACCTGTGGATCCCAGTTTGCCTTCCCCCATGGAGCAGCCTACCCTTGGCCCTCCCTCATACCTAGTCTGTCACTGTCCATTCATCTACACTCAACTTCTTCTGTCATGTAATGGCCTCGATACTGAACCTCATAAGATGCCACTAACAAGTCTTTTCAATCAGCCTCTGTCTTCAATACTCTCAGAACCTACACGAATTAAAATATTTAATCTACACGTAAGTTTTGCCTCACTGAGGTTTTCCCAAATGCCTACTGGATTTTCCAGTAAACAGCAATTCTGTCCAAGGTCTGAACTTATCTTTGCAAGTGCTATATTTAGAGGTAAAAGGTATTTGATTACTAACTTTATCCTCATACCTTTTTCCTGAGCAGCCACAACTGGTTTATTATCATTTCAGCTGAAGCTCAACTTCTACCAAAAAAAACTCCCAAACATTTCACTGCATGAACTGAGGCCAGTGAAAGAGTAGGAGTTCTTACTCTTGCTTTTGTTAGACCCATCATACAAATAGCAACATTTTCCAATTTTAACTGATATGACTGTGGTGATACCATCTCTGTTTTTTTTGCAGAGATGGTCACAAGAATTGAGGATTATTTTCTTAAAATTAATCCCTTCTGTTTCTCAAACTCCTTTCACAAACTGCACAGAATGTTTATTAGAGGTTTACACAACAATACACTCAAAAGGATGGTTCAGGCAGCTTGATTAAGTACATAAACTGCATTCTGAAGACTTTTTATACAGTCCATCCACATACATGATACTCTTCATCAGTACAATCTGTCTTGCTATACATTTCTCCACAGGTACGTTACATATGCAAAGGCATTTTTGCTTGTTTCATCATTGTTTCAGAAGTTCTGCTTCTTTCAAAAATGGCTTGGAGCTTCTGACCATATTCTTTTATCGTTGGGTTTGGGTATTATTATTATTTTCTTCCAGATTCATAGAAATTCTTGATTTTTAAAACATGTAGCTGCATTCTGGTGAGACAAACTGACTGCAGTAGCCAGCCCAAATGACAGCCAAAGAAACAAAAGCAGTTTTCCCTATGGAGTGAGCTGAACTTGAAAACATTTGCTCTGTTTTCCTAAGAGCAACTATTAAACCCTGATGTTACAGCAAGCTCAATTTATGGCATTTATCAGAAATGTCTCTCCTTGTATGTTATTATCAGATATTCTCTTTTTAAATATTTAATCCATTAAGCTTACAGTGGTTTTGGTTTGGGTTCGTTTTGTACATGGCCAACAAATATACCACTCAGGTGTTCTTCAGAACAGCCAGCCTTCAGGAAAGAGAAAGAGTCATGGAATATGTAGGCCTCTTCAGCTTTATTCTGCACACTGAGTATTACTCTTCTGAACTGGAAGATTTTATTGCCTTTTTTGTTTTGGTTTCGTTTGGTTTTGTCCACTGGCCCAGCTCCTGGCAAAAGTTATGAAGCTCCACCAAGTATTTTTAGATCTGCATGCCCTTTCAGCTCATCTTTCTTTTTTTCCCCCCTCTCATATTTGATTTTTAACTGGCTCTGACAAAATGAGCACTCCATCTCCCCATGCTTTACCTTTGACTGACACAAGCTTGTTTGCTTTTGATGAACTCTAATTGTCAAATTGCTGCTTAACAAATACAAGGCATCAGAAGTTAGGTCTACACCTGCTAACATTTGTCTCACCACTGTTTCCAAATCCTGATCACACTGTGATCTCTCACCTCTGAGTCAGCCCTTAAGTTTGTAAGATTGGGGTTTTTTCAAACTGTTTGACAGAATTTACTATTTTCACTTTCCGTATTCATTCTCCAAAACATCTCATTTTTATGTTTCATTTTACACAGTACAGGTTTGTATAGCTTTTGCATACATGTCTGAAATAAAAATTCACCCAGCTTCCACTGGTTGAATTAAATGAAAATTGTTTTAAAACACCAGTTAATTTATTTCAAATAATTACAAAGAGAAAAGCTGCCTTCTGACTCTTCTGGGTTTTAATACCATTGCATTTGACAAAATGGCACATCTGAGTCTTTTCTATGTCCTTTCAGCTATACAGGGGTTGGGGTGTTCACATTTGACGTGTTCTATCTAGTCAGAATAGTTTTTTAGTTTTTGCTAGTATACGTAACTGAAAAACCACTCTAGACTAAAGTGCCCTTCAGATACCTGTCTCATTCTGCTCCTGAGATCTAGTCTAAGAGTGTGCATATGCACTGTGTGTCAAAAGAGGTGGAGCAAAGCAATTTTATAGTCACTGCCATTATTACATATTTAAACTTCGTTGTACTACATAGAATCATAGAATGGTTTAGGTTGGAAGGGACCTTAAAGCTCATCTAGTTCCAACCCCCCTGCCATGGTCAGAGACAACTTCTACGAGACCAGGCTGCTCAGAGCCCCGTCCAACCTGGCCTTGAACACTATCAGGGATAGGGCAGCCACAACTTCTCTGGGCAACCTGTTCCAGTGCTTCACCACCCTCATTGTAAAGAATTTCTTTCTCTTTCAGTTTAAAGTCATTACTCCTTGTCCTATCACTACATGCCCTGGCAAGAAGTCCCTCTCCAGCTTTCTTGTACTGTGAGGTTGCTATAAGGTCTCCTTGGAGCCTTCTCTTCTCCAGGCTGAACAACCCCAACTCTCTCAGCCTGTCCTCATAGGAGAGGTGTTCCATCCCTCTGATCATCTTTGTGGCCCTCCTCTGGACCTGCTCCAGCAGGTCCATGTCTTTCCTGTGCTGAGGGCTCCAGAGCTGGATGCAGTACTCCAGGTAGGGTCTCATCAGAGTAGAGGGGGAGAATCACCTCCCTCGGCCTACTGGTCATGCTTCTTTTTATGCAGCCCAGGACACAGTTGGCTTTCTGGGCTGCAAGCACACATTGCTGGGTCATGTTGAGCTTCTCACCAACCAACACCCCCAAGTCCTTCTCCTCAGGGCTGCTCTCCATCCATTCTGTGCCCAGCCTGTATCTGTGCTTGGGATTGCCCGATCCAGGTGCAGGACCTTGCACTTGGCCTTTTGAACTTCATGAGGTTTGCACGGGCCCACGTCTCAAGCCTGTCAGGGTCCCTCTGGATGGCATCCCTTACCTCCAGCATGTCAACCACACCACATAGGTTGGTGTTGTCAGCAAACTTGCTAAGGGTTCACTCAATCCCACTGTCCATGTCCCCAGCAAAGATGTTAAACAGCACCGGTCCGAACACTGACCCCTGAGGAATGCCACTTGTCACTGCTCTCCACTTGGACATCAAGCTGTTGATCGCAACTCTCTGAGTGCGATCATCCAGCCAATTCCTTATCCACTGAGTGGTCAATCCGTCAAATCCATGTCTCTCCAGTTTAGAGACAAGGGTGTCATGTGTCAAGCAGTGCCAAATACTTTGCACAAGTCCAGGTAGATGACATCAGTTGCTCTTCCCTTATCCACCAACGCTGTAACCAACCACATCGTAGAAGGCCACCAAATTTGTCAGGCATGATTTGCCCTTAGTGAAGCCATGCTGGCTGCCACCAATCACCTCCTTATTTTCCACGTGCCTTAGCATAGGTTCTAGGAGGATTTGCTCCATGATCTTGCCGGGCACAGAGGTGAGACTGACTGGGCTGTAGTTCCCTGGGTCTTCTGTTTTTTCCTTTTTAAAAATGGGGCTTATGTTTCCCCTTTTCCAGTCAGTGGGAACTTCACTGGACTGCCACAACTTCTCAAATATGATACATAGTGGCTTATCAACTTCATCCGCCAGTTCTCTCAGGACCTGTGGATGCATCTCATCAGGTCACATGGAGTTGTGCACCTTCAGGTTCCTTAGTTTGTCTCAAACCTGATCTTCTCCTACTTCATTCTGCTGGTCCCTGCCTTTGCCTTCTGCAACTTGAGCGGTGTGGCTTGATCACTTGCTGGTAAAGACTGTGGCAAAAAAGTTGTTGAGTACCTCAGCTGTCTCCATATCCTGGGTAACCAGGTCTCCTGTTTCCTTCCAAAGAGGGCCCCCATTCTCCCTAGTCTTCCTTTTATCACCAGCGTACCCATAGAAGCTTTTCTTGTTGCCCTTGACATCCCTGGCCAGATTTAATTCTGATTCTGACCTAACCTGATCCCTGGCTGCTCCGACAATTTTTCTGTATTCCTCCCAGGCTACCTGTCCTTGCTTCCACCCTCTGTAGGCTTCCTTTTTGTGTTTGAGTTTGTCCAGGAGCTACTTGTTCATCCATGCAGGCCTCCTGGCATTTTTGCCTGACTTCCTCTTTGTTGGGATGCATTGCTCCTGAACTTGGAGGAGGTCTGCATTTCCCATCCTGTCCACAGGATATAAGCCTACGTGGGATTTAAAATTGGATTGAAATTTTCATGAATGATGAGAACATTAATAATTGCATTGCATAATAATAAAATTTCTAAAATTACATTAAGTTCCAAGTGCTTCAATGCTCTGACCAATCATGAATTATAAGAATAATCTAAAAATCCCCAAACATAAACAAAAAAATATCATAAAAGGGATCACTAGCCTGTAATTACCCAGAATCTCCTGCATGTTCACAAAAGCCTCCAGAACAACCATCCATTAGCAGCAGAATATTTGGTAGTCTCTTTTTGTTTGTTTCTATTTTTATGAGGCATATTTATTTAATAATTGCTCTTAGTTTTAACTAAGAATGGAAAACTTTTGTACACAGAACACCTTAAGTGAAAGTATAATGCACAACAGCTAATTCCCAGTTTTTACTTCTTGTTACCAACTCCAGTGAATGGCCTGTTCATGCTTATTCTGTAACAGCATTATTTTATGACCATTAATTTGGTTGCAAAAGTCAAGTTCAACTTGGTCCCTGCTTAGAAGAAGCATTCATGTTTATTTGTCATCCTCATGACAAGTTTGACAAATTAAAGGCAAACTACTGCATAATACTGCCTTTCTAACAAAACATCCAGATGGAACCAGGGCAAGGCTGCAACGTTATTACCATTAGTTTAATCCCTAACAACATCTAGATTACCCTACTCTTTAAAAACGGTGTGTGAGTGCAGGTTTCTGCATGTATGCATGTTTGTGTGATGGACATACTGGCAATCACTTAATACAGAGAGCACCATCTACTGGTATCCAGTGGTATAAGTTTTTGCAGCTTATTGCACTTGCTAGAGTTGCTGTGCTAATGCACTGCAAAAGGCTTACTCTTAACAGGTACCAGAAACAAATGGTGGCTTTGTTGTACTCGACATTGTGGGGAGAGTCTCATGCCTACAGCAAATAGGCTTGCGAAACCAGAAGCAGTGAAAAAGGTGACAGAATAAATAAAAACATGGGAGCAGCAAACAAAGTAATATGATGATGGATATACCAAAACCATTTTGAAATAGATAGATGACTTGTCCTTAAAAATACAGTGCAGGCCCATACATAAATGGGTCACCATGAAAATGTGCAATAAGGTTTGCCTAGATAAAAACAGCGGAGGGGAAATACAAAAAAACTGCACTGTTCAGAATACTATTTGTAATTTTATAACAGTGAAGAAGGAGGTGGCTGGAGGAAAGGAATAGTTGTTTCTTTTCGATTCTTTTTTCCAAATCTATTTGCATGACCTTTCAATGTAACCACTTCAGAAGCAAGAATGTTTTCTAAACTGTTTGTGTACAGTGTTTAATACAACAGATAGTCAGATACAAAGCCCCTAAGTAGTAAAAAAAAATATAACTATGAAGAATTAGTCATTATCATAACAACAAGTGAAAACACAGGTAGAATTCTTCCACATCACTGGAATAATTATGGGCAAGAAAAGACAAAAATCAGTTCAGCTGCATGCACTGTGCATACAGGAAAGAAGATCATGAAATTAATTTTTCTATTAGCAAGTATTCTGAATTGTTGCCAAAAATTTCAGGAATCTTAACACACAACTCTCACTAGTGCAGGCATCATCGGACAGCTAAGACTCAAAATAATGCCACAAAATCTGGGTAGCAGTGAAGCTGGCTTCTCATCCAAAGACTACTATTAATAGAAAATGTTCATCTTCCCTTAGAAGAATATGTATTGGAATGCTGTGAAATGGAAAGCTGTGTACATATTAATATAAAACAAACATATGTGTACCTGTATGTAGTATGAAGAATGCCATCTACTGGTATGTAAGAATATACACCACTGTTCATAACTTAGTAAATAGCATAAGCTTATGCTGCATAAGCAGCAACGCAGTTGCCATTACTATGTACTGTGAACAACTCTGTCCAGTTCCAAACTCTTGCTCACATACTTTCCATACTGTATTTTCACAAATACCTACAAACTATATATCCTGCAAAATAAGCTTCGTCCCATAAAACAGACATAGGAAGAAAATACAATTTTCTTATTCTAAGGTCTTAAAACCTTATTGCAGCCTTTCAATACTTAGAGGGGGCTTATAAGAAACAAGGGGACAAACTCTTCAGTAGGGCCTGTTGCAATAGGACAAGGGGTAATGGTTTTAAACTAAAAGTGAGTAGATTTAGATTGGACATAAGGAAGAAATTTTTTACAACGAGGGTAGTGAAACACTGGAACAGGTTGCCCAGAAAGGTGGTAGATGCCCCATCCCTGGAAATATTCAAGGTCAGGTTGGACTGGACTCTGAGCAACCTGATCTAGTGGAAGACGACCTTCCTCATTGCAGGGTGGTTGGACTAGATGGTCTTCAATGGTCTTTTCCAACCCCAACCATTCTGTGATTCTACAATGAGAATTATAGTCTACCTCCCTTTTTCGTCTTTCATTTCACATAAAAGCTATTTTGGATACTTCATAAAGATATTATGAGAATCCCTGTATTTCTCAAAGATAATCTAGTCCCTCTCAGTTCCTTCATGATTAACTGTGATGCCTTACTATCCTTCTTGTGATAGAAATATCAAAAATGCTTTGGTAACTCATTCCAAATAGAAGCCAAAATACATGAAGACGTGTACACACATATACGTTTCACACCCCCCAACCTTAACATGACTTCTTTCAAGTTTTTTTCCAGCTATTCTCCACAACTTTTCTTGTTCCATCAATGGAGTAGTTCTATCAATGTCTGCCTTCTAACTTCTTTCTTGTAATATTTGTATTTCAATTTGTTTGAGACTTCCTCAGAACTAAATAATCTTGCAAAGTCCCAGTAAATCAATGAGCAACTCTTCACTGACAAATGAAACACTAAGTCCACTTAAATCCTAAATTTTAAGAAATTTCATTTTGCTGTTTAAAACTCCTGTTTTTATAACAGTGTGGTTTTTCTTCTGTTCCTGAATATTGTTGCCTAACCAAAATATATGTCAATGAATTAAACTATTAAGAATGACAAATACGGTAACAACTGATCAGACAGCTGGATGATCCAAGATACAAGCGAAACAGCACTTGACATCTGAAGAGGAAAGGAAAACCACACGTAAGTGCAAGTTTATCGTGAGAGGTAACTAAGCATTTCAATGCAGGTGCATCTGTCCAAAGAAGTAAATCACAAACTTTTCCACTTTGAACTGTCACTGAGAGACCATCCTTTCAATGTTAATTTCATCACAGTCTTAGATATATTGCTACATAGAAAGCAAAGGTCTTAAAAACCCATTTTGCTGAAAATACTGGCACAGATTTAGAAGTAGGGGTGAAAGGTCAGTGCTTCATTAACTGAACCAACTCAATTAAAATTGTAGTTTAATTAAAAAGTCAAGATGATCATAAAAAAACCCAGGTCATCTGGAGAACATCACTAAAAATCTCAAACATCCTGTGCTTAATTGGCAGTAAATTTCTTAATCTGGCCTATTCGAGGAGTAGCAATCCACTGCAAAACACTTTAATACAATTTAATACAATAGACAGAATTCCACCAAATTTAGTCTAAACAAATACAACTTGAAGGAACATCAAAAGGTTGGCACGTGGAGGACAGGTATGTGCCTTCGATTCTTCTGAAAAACAAGACTTCAGTTCAGATGCTTTAATGTGTCCACCACAGGAGGCAAGTGTAACAATACTAAAGGGAAAGATCCCACACAGCAGGCCTTGACATTATGTTTTCAGATTTATAACTCTAATTTAAAAAACCAAAAACAAAAACAAAACAACAAAAAACCCCCCACAAAACCCTTTTTACCAGAAACATTCAAGCATTGCTGTACAAGCAGGGGTTCTACTAAACACACACCATATTAAACTAATGCTTTTCAAACATGTTTTCATGTTTGCTATTCAAAAAATAACAAGATGACATTGAAGTTCTGGTTACCTCTTATTTCCCTAAAAAGCAGAGAAACTCCAGCAAGCAAACGCTGCAGTTTTACTGCAAACACTAAATTTGGCAAAATGGAAATCCTTTACCTGAAAAGGCTACGTCTGCATTCTCAAAGAGGTACGCTCAAGTGGTGAACTTTGTTCACTGAGTGCTGACAGTGTCCAAAGGAAATAATAATATGGTCTCTGCTTTCCATTGCATACATTTGGAAACAAGTGGTGTCCACCACCTTTCCACCAACATTGCTTAGCTCAGCAGAAAATTGTTAAACTCAAAGAGGGGAGGCAAGGACTGCAGACCATAATTCAAAACTTTGATCTTACAGCAGAAATACCTCAGCAACATTCACACATGATTAATAGATGAGTCAGAGTTTTAGAGGCGCTTTTTTTTTAACCAATTTTAGTATTTTCATAGGAACCTTATTTTTACACAATTCTATTGAGGAACTAGAAACTCACTGACACAATAAAATTAAAACTTTCTGAATCAAAATTTTTACATCAATTTGGCATCATACCATCGTCAGTTCAAAAATTACCCAGAATAACACTGGTAAGAGAAAATATGTATGAAATCTTAAGAAAGATAAAACACACAAGTTTCATTAGGTATTTTTGGAAAATGTAACAAAAATAATTTTGTAATTCCAGTGCCATTAAAAATTACATTTACAAAGAACATCTATTACTTTTGCAGCCATTAATATAATGTGGCCTTGCACAGGATACAGATACCCAAAAGATCTACACATTTCCAGAAAGGAAAATTTAGCCAAGCCCAAAAACCACCTCTAAAAACACGTGGCAAGGCTGATAGGCCTTCCACCCCTATGTTTCAGCTATTATGTATACACTGTCTTGTTCCTTAATATTCCTTCAAGGGAAAGTAAAGCATTGAGAAAATTCCTCTTAAATTAAAATAAATAAGTAAATAAATAAATTTTAAAAGAGGGCTATTAACAGGTCCTGTTTTACCCAATTTGAAAAAGGGATGGTCTGTAACATATTCACAAGCAGGTATGGCCTTCCAAAACAGTACAACAAAAGCAGTACTTGAAACAAATTCCAAAGACATAAACAATTCATAAACACAGTTTATAAACTGAGAGCAGAGGAGGATGTGTGATCAAGCTAATAAAATGGAAATCCAATTAGAAAAATCTCACTAGTTGCTGCAATGTAATTGCAAGAGTAACCCACAGTGAAAGGAAGCTGTTCTAGCCCCACCAGACAGAGCTCGCGTTAGAACCACATTTACTGCACAGCTCCAAAACTTTCTGCTCAGAGAAGGCCAGCTGGAGAAACTAAATCACTTTCTTTCTTAGAGACTGGTTTCACCAGGTCATGATTCATTTCATCAGTGAGAAATCTGTGGCAGCATGTATCTTGGCTTCCTACACTGCATCTGGCTGTATAGACCTATGGAACCCAGATTCCAGCACTAAAATTCAGAATCATTAAAAAAAAAAAAAATTCTACAATTTTAAACAGCATCTGATCCTAAAAACACTGCAGTCTACATTGCACGTTTTAATTAAATTCCAAGTCATTTCTTTGCACATTTTATTCTTGCAGAGGACTTACTGACCTACACGATCTTGGTTTCTGAAACTTACTAATGCGGTACAAGTGGGTAGCTATCTTTCTTGTCATTAAAAACAACACAGCTTTTCTGTGACAATGGCAGGAAAGTCAAAAAGTAAGCAAGCATCAAATACTTTTTTTGCTACTTTGAAAATGCAATTTAGTAGCCAAAAACAAAAAATTTGAGATCAGCCTTCCTATCAATGACCTTAGGCCACAAAGTACTCTTTAGGAACTCACACTTGCCACAACAAAAAGGAAGGTGTAATTTAATAGTTAATGTACATAGCTATAAAAGAAAGAACAATATTCACCACTAAGTTGACTGAATAGTATCATTTTACAATCAGATATAACTTTGCATTTTGGGAGGAAAATTTTCATGTAAGCCACATTTAAAACCCGTAAAAGTAGAAAGCAATCTTTAAAAGTGTTGGGGTTTTTTTGTTGTTGTTAAAATTCAACAGTTAATAGCAAGCAGGTAAAGTTACCTATCTCCACTATACACTCTTCTTCATTTTTTGGTTGTTTGGGTGGGATTTTTTGTTTGTTTGATTCATTGGTTTGCTTTGTTTTTGTACATTTTCTTTGTTCTATCATCAACTAAATGTACACCCAGAGGTCACAATTTATTTGATGCATGATGGCTTACAGTGAACTACTCTACTTTAACTCTCAGCTGCAGGGCCAAAGGGCAAGGCTACTGTGAAGGTCACTTCCACAGAAGTTGAACAACAGTTCCTATATGTAAACCGCTTTTCCATGACTCCTGTGTCAGTGTGTATGGACCCAACACAGAGCCCCATTCTGTGTGGTCATGGGTGGCTTTCCATCCATACCCTCTAGGGAGAGCTTAAATAACTTAGATGATCTATAATTTCATTCGAAGTACAGGCAAGTTTTCCATAATACTAAAAACCTTTTAAGTAGCATTCAGAGCTTTATTTAGAATTAATTTCTGGATTTCAACTCCCTTTACATCATGTAGCCACAAAACTACTTTCCTCCACACCCCCAAGAATTTGTTTCAACTATATATTTTAGGCTTTTGGCCATATTTTCCGTAGTGTACCACAGTCTATTTGGCATCTTCTCCACCAAAGAGTAAATATCCCTGATGTGAAGAGCTCCCACCATATTACAAACAAGGCTGAGGTCAGATCAAACCACTGAAGAGGCTGGTCATCCAGTCAATATGAAAACAGCTGATGCAAACTTCAAATATGGTGCTCTCAGCAAATGTGTCTTGATCCCTTCTGTGACAACGTTGTGGTTTAACCCACCAGGCAGCTAAACACTACACAGCTATTCACTCACTGGGGCGATGGGGGAGAGAATTGGAAAAAAGGTAAAACTCACAGGTTGAGATAAAGACAATTTAATAGGACAGAAACGGAAAGGAAAATAATAAGACTACTGATGATAAAAGAATATACAAAATAAGTGATGCATAATTCAATTGCTCACCACCCATTGACCTATGCTCAGCCAACTCCCGAGCAGCAGCTGCACTGCCCCACCCCGGACCAACTCCCCCCAGTTTTTTTGTTCCGTATGACATCATACGGTATGGGATATCCCTTTGGCCAGTTGGGGTCAGCTGTTCAGGCTGTGTCCCCTCCCAGCTTCTTACGCACCTCCAGCCTCCTCGTTGGCAGAGCAGCATGAGAAGCAGAAAAGTTGTTGACTTAGTGTAAGCACTGCTCAGCAACAACTAAAACATGAGTGTGTTATCCACGTTATTCTCATCCTAAATCCAAAACACAACAATATACCAGCTACTAGGAAGAAAATTAACTCTATTCCAGACAAAACAAGGACAGACAATTTCAATATGTCTTGAGACACATACAATGTGGAAAATAACATTGTATCCTCCAGAACTGCTTTAAGTATGCACTAGGTGGTTAACAGACTTACTGTATGTTTATTTTTTTAAACATAAATCATTATCACACATGGCAAAAGAAACTCTTGAAGAGTAGCACAATATTTATCTTAGGTTCTTGTGTACAAACAAGCATGACAGTCCTTATTACATCACAGTTGTTGGTAACTAGAATTACAGTGCTGATTAGGAAAAGGAGATAAACCCACTTTCTTCAAAAAGCTTTGTGATGATGCATGCTGGACAGTAGGAAAACAAGAAGAAATTCTAACAACTATAGAAAAAAAAATAATAATACCCTTTCTTTTAATCTCAACTGCTGTACCCTTATGCTGTGCATTTTACAACCTCCCTTACTTACCCTTTCTTTTTTTAATTAGAAGTTTTCCAAGAGCTGTTTCTTTGCCTCCCATCAAAATAGGAATGCATTACATTTAAGATCATATTATGCTACACCCACTTTAGGCAACTAGGGAAGCGCTGAATGACAAAAATAGCTAGTAAGACATGTTTGTTCTTTGAATTCCTCCATGCCCTTTTCCCTATCACTTTTAGGTTAACTCTTGACCCATCAAGTCACAAAGACTATTAAGGTTGATTCAAACATGCAGAGTGGGTGCAAAAATTCCTGCAGACTACAGTGAGGCTTGTATCAAATGCTTACATGTTAGTTCCAATTAAGGCAGCTTCAGGTGGCAGTGCTGCCAACAGCAGCAGCCCCACCTTCATCCATCCCCAACTGTTTGTTCTTGTTTACTGAATAGTTTTTCTTATATCAGCAAGACCAGTTGCTGAAATCAGTTCAGTTACATCAATCATATGAGGCAACTGATCTAGATTAAAACGAATGGTTTTTTCCCCTCCCAGAAATGGAAGCTATCTGTAGAAGATTGTCTGGGTACAACTCTCCCTCACCACTTAACATCATTAATGCATATGCTGCTGCTAATAACAAATAAAATGATGAATTTTGCTCTCTTTGATAACTAAGTGCATGCTATTGTGCATCTCAAATGTCATTGTGAAGAATATATCCAACCAACAAGACTACATTAGAAAAGGCAGAATTTTTTTTTTTGCATCACTTTACTTTGGTATTCAAGCATTCCCACACTGTGAATTCCAAGTATACTAATCTCAGGAAAAGCCTCTTGAAAACAGTTAAAGACAGGATGATTTAAGTTAGTATTAAGTTGTTGAGAATTTCATGGTGTATGGTACAACCCACCAAATAGGTACATATAGGCATCCAAGGGCATCTGAAAGTTTGTGAGAACTTACTGCTGAGAACTACTGCACCTAAATCAACAATACTACACAGTTAAATACAGTTATTTACCAACATAAACATCAGCAGTATCACTACTTATTTTATAATAATTTGTACATCCTAGTATTATATGCATACCTAGATAAACAGACATGTACAAAGTCAACCACTAAGTAAGAAATTAACTACTTAGAGAAGCCTAGAAGTACCTTCAGCTTTAGCAGACATGTACATAAATAATGACCAGGCTGCTACATTGTCACTAGTTGTGAGGACTATAAGATACAAAAAAAATGTATTAATAATTCCATTAATATTTTTAACCATATTGTGATAGGGAGCCACAGAGAATGCAAGGACATAAAATCAGTAACACTGCACCCTCAAATTGCTATTCAGCAATGTAAAGCATTAAGCATCAATGTGCTGCAAGTTATTTACATGCTGATGTGCTTTCCTAGTTCAGTGTGGAAATATATAAAATATGAACAGATGTGCCATGCAAAACCCTAAATTTGGGATTAAAGTTAAGGATTCATTATTCCTTAACTCATTAAATATAAATCCATACACAAGCACTAGCCCTCCCCTCTCTGACTGCCTTTGAAGAAAGTTTGGATACAATTAAATTCTTCATAGGCAGGAGATTAAACAAAAGCAAAAAAGAATAAAATTAAAGAGCAAATATAAGCTGTTTTCAAAACAAACTATGGCATTTCTCCAGGTTATTTATTTTATCCTAATTGAAATGTTCTTTTTTTTTTTTTAATAACACTTGCTTCCCCTCTGAATTGTGGTCATTGCTCACTATTCAGTTATAAACTTGGTGAATCTACTAGGTTAAAAGCCATCAAAACTACACATTTTAAAATGCCACATCTTTTTAATATTTAAAATGACAGGCTAGCACTGACTCTCTTATAATTAGAGTGATATATACTTCAAGACAATATGTATGTCAGTTGTGTTGGGAGCAGTTTCTTAAATGACAGTGTCTCTATGCTATAGATGTAGCACCTTTAAATAATCAATTTAATTCAAAGCAGTCCGGGAAAGGATTCATTCACTTACCCGTATCCAGCTGTTGGCCTTCAATTCCACAGGGTTCTGTGGTTCACTGCTGTATAGACAACATAAGCACCACATCAGAGTCTTCTGGCTTTCATCTGCAGGGAAAAAAGCAAATAAGGATACATTTAGGAAAAAAAAAGAAAAATCAAAACACTGACAGAATTACACACAACAATCTCTATCCATCCACAAAACTAAAGCCCTAAATATCAGTCTCAACTCATAATGCTTCTATTCTACCAGATTCACACCCTACATTTAATGTTATTCACATGTAGTTCTTGTGTAATCATTTCCTTCAATAGCAATTTAAAAGGTATCAAAGAGTCTATACAATATTTAGATGGTCTTAAGAAACATGCATGACCTAGTGATTCATTTACATAAATAATACTTGAAGCTACCATCAAGGAACTTTCCATTCAGTATCTAAATAATATTATTAATAATAAACAATAATCAACAGTAGTAATATAGGTATTACGTTGTGTCCAAAGCTTGCACAACTAAAGAATGCTCACTTATGAAAAAGTTAAGTTTGTGAAGTATGAAACCATTCATAACAAGAATGTAAAACATCGAGTTTTCTGTTAGAATGTATTAAGATTCTCCATGCTTCAGGAAAATGACATTTTTGCAGACAACTGAATAGCTAAATGCTGATGGAAAAAAATCCTGTTGTGATTTTCTGTTCAGGATCAGATCAGGTTTTACTTAATTCTAACCCACTGTTGGAAATGAGTTGCCTTCTCTAAAAATGTACTATACTGAGCAATACTGTCACTGCTCAGATGCACAGTTATTATTATAGTGGAGCTGATTATTTGGACTAAGCAGTTGAATAGCCACTTTACTCATGATTATTTCCCACAACTTTGTTTTCAATAGGTTTTTTTTTCCTTTAATGTTCTTTAGCAGATACCAAGAGTCTCTATACTGAATTTCACCCTAGAATAAAACTGCATGACTGTAATAAAAATTATGAAAACTGAATGTAGTATTGCAGCTCTGATATAATACTCACTTAAGTAAGCGACATTATTCTTGTTAAAAATAATACAAATGAGTAATACCACATGAGTTTTAGAAATTATATTAGGAGACAATTTGATTATCAAGCTCAACAAGTGATTTCTTTTGTTTTCTGTGTATTTGTTTTCCAGGATGTAATAAACAGTATTATTTAGAAGTGCTTTGTTGACAACGCCTAAAAAAAAATAAAAGCTCCATTAAGCAATGCCTGTATTTTCACCAGGTGATCAGAGAACTTAATACTGATTTAAACCAGTATTCCTCAATAAATGTCCAACATGCCTGTAGGCCATTACTGGCCTCCCACTGACTAACATCTCTGCACAGAAATGGTTTCTCAAACGTACACATTTAACTGACTACAGTTTGGGGTATTCTGCCATTGTGCATTTGGAGACTTTTTTTTTTAATATGGTTTTTTACAAGGCTAATAATTTCCTAGGTTGTTTAAGATTGGAGTTAAAGGACACATCTTGCATACTGCTCAGCAGAAATTCAAAGTATCCTTATACTTGGATTGTAACTATATCCAACTAGCATTCAGACATCAGCACTAAGGGGCAACTCTACCTCCTTCAAAAAACTTTTTACCTAAACTCTGATATGAAATTATATGGGAGGAAAAATAAACAAATACTGTTTTATTTGTTTAAACAACTAAATGATAGTCATTTGCTTTTGGAAAATGAAGATCTTAAACATTATTAATTACTAGTACTCAAATACTGTCTGTTTATAAAGTCTGGCTTTTGAGATAATTTTCAGTTATATGAATTATACTTAAAAAATGTCAGACTATACAGAATGAGACAGGGGTGGGGTGGAAAACCAAGTCCAAATCGCCTATCCCAAAAAAACTACACATAGTTCAAGTGTTCCTTCTTTTGACTCATCCTATTTATACTGTACATCTACAGTATGCCATTAAGTCATTTTATTTAAGTTACAGTTTTCTTTTGACCTAAAAAAAGAAAGGAAAGAGGTGAAAGAAATGCATGTAACTGCTTAATTAGACTTCCTCATGAGAAGACTTTTTGCTACACATGATGACTTGCATACTATAAAGTAAATTGCAAATATTATTGCCTGTCAGAAATGTAAATCAGTATGATGAAAGCTAAAATGATGAAAACAAAAGCTCAGATAAATGATATACTGGCGCACTTTGCCAGCATAATGAGTTTACACAGATTTAGCTAGATACATTCAAACCTCAACTTAAGTGAAGCCAGCTTATACTGGTGTCATAGCTTTGCCAAAAGTTCCCAAAAAATAAGGGACTTGTACAGCTTCACAATTTTCCCAGTCAAAATTATTTCTGGCTACAATCAAAATTGAAGGAGTCTCCCATAGATCTGTGAAAAGTAGGAAAAGGGACCATACAGTCCTCTTGCTGAAGTACCCAATGACACTCTGAGGGCCACTCTCACGTTCACTGTTTTCTTGTCACAACTGCTTTGGAACTGGGGAGAAAATTTGGGAAGATTAAGAATAAGGCGGGACAGATCTTAAAATAATTATGGCAGCTGCAAAAGATAATCGCATCAAAAGACCAAACACAGCCACAGAAAACTTACTGGTGGGTTTTTTCCTCCCATTTTTCTAGTAACTGTGATCCCCATGGAAAACATACCATCATGGCATGCACTGAAAACCATCATCAGGATACGAACGAAGGCATTGATCTTATGGCATGAAAGAATGCTCACTGCCCAAATAAGTACCTAATTAATACATCCAGAGGAACAAAATTAGTAACTGAAAGTTGGAAATTATATCCCAAAAAAGGTCACCAACTATTTACTGGACTTCTTAAGTAGGTTAATGTTGTAACTCCAACTAAAGGAATGAAAATTTTCTGTAGGAAATTTAAGACAGACAGCTTAGAAGCTGTTCTGGGGAAAAGCAACAACAAAAATACCCCAAACAAACAATAGCCCAAACCTTTATGATTAATCAGACTGCAAGACTGCACTTCTTCCCTGCCAGTCTCACAGCAAAAAGAAGAAAAAAAAAAAAATAAAGGCAATGTTTTTCCCATAACACAGTGTGGTCTCAACCATCCTATGATACAGTCAGTTTATAAATACCCTGTCATGAACAGGGCAGATGCAAGGAACTAATAAGAAAACCCTAATCTTACAGCCAGAAATATTCTTTTTAGAGCTTGCTGTAAAGTTTTATTGAAATATATCAGAAAATGTTGATTAGCTAAACCTGAACTTTCTGTGGAAATGAATGCATACATAAGCATGCACGCTAACACACATATACTGATATACAGAGCCACCAAGAAATTTCCCAGCTTTTATAGCATTAGTTTGGGATTCAAGACATTTGAGCTCAAAACTCAAACCAGGAGGGTCCTACTGAGAAGATAATCCCCTAGCCCACAGAAAAAACATTGTAATTCCTTACCAAGACTGAATTCCTCATGTATCCCTTGTGGTTTAGGACCACAAGTACAGCCATGAGATTTTCTTTGGTTGTGCTTCCTTCACATTAGCATTCTAAGTAAGGCTAAGTTGGTCACCTCCTGCTCAGGAGTGTTTATGAGGAGATTATTTTCCCTCGGGAACCACACTTCCTGCACCGAGTGGTCAGCCATGTCAGCTTCCAGCACCAACAGACATTGATCTAAGGTGACAGGCATTGTGGTTTGGACATGATGCAGAAGTATAATGTTTTTTCCTCCTCCATTTATTAGTATGAAAGACTGAATTGAACAAAATTAGTTCCTTCTACTGCGAGGGTGGCCTGGTCTCAGACACATGCCTGAATGAGCTATTTATCCAAATCAGAAATTACATGAAACCCACTTGAGAGTCAGCATCTGCTATAGCCAGCACTATCTTAAAGAATATCTTCAGAACTAGAGCCAAACAAAATGAAAATCTGCTGAATCTAAAATGCCAGCAGTCCAAAGAGTGCTCAGGTGGCTCTAAAAAGAGGAAGTGGTGGGAATGTATAACCAGACATCTTCAGGTCTATTGAAGCCAGAAAATCTCCTTGACTCATCTTGAAGCATTAAAGTGAAGGATTCCATTTTGAGGAAGTGAAGTTCTCTGAATGGGCTTGCTTGCAACTTTGAGACTAAAAATACCCTGTAGTAAAACTCCATTCTCTTACAATCCTCAGAGGTAATGATCAACTTGCAGAAAAAGTGCTTTTCTTGCTTTAGAAAATGCTGAGGGATCCCAAATAAGAAGAAAGAAGTAGAAGAAACCAAGAACATATTACTGGGATTGCTGTGAAAAGGAGTCAAAAGCAGAAACAGCTTTCAACTTTGATGAAAAATATAGATGAAGCTACTTTCTATACCACAAAATATTGTCAGCTCAGAAAAACGGATAGTCTGAAGACTTGTATATTCCAAACAAAAACTTAGAAGAAAAGCATGTGCGTAATTGACACACATCAACCGTTATCAACATTCTCAAAAACTGGAACTATGATTAAAAAGGAAACCTCTCCATTTTAAAAATAAGTCTATAAAGTATGAAAAGGCTTTTCTCAAAAAGTGCCACAAAAGATCACATTTGCTGCTCTGTGAAAGTGATCTATGTTTAAATCTAGGATTCCTTCTAAAATTTTCCTTTTGGAGAGGAAGTGCTGACATAACACACATCTACCATGTGTTTTGCAGACAAGTTCATTCTGCCTGTGCTGACTAGAAGACAAAGCCAAACCAGAAGACATCTGATCACTTCATCCTAATGCTGTGCTTGACTTAATAAGCCCTTCCAGGTGAACACAAAAATTGTCCTTTCCTCTATTTCCCCAAAAGGAAGCACAAAGCAGAAGAGACAAAATGCAACTTTTTTTTTTTTTTTTAGCTGTAATAATAGCAGAAGACTGGCAGAAGATTATTTTAAGGGCCTCACAGAGAACCTCAGAATTAGTTTTCTGCTTAAAAGTAGATCCCGAGTCATTTATCAACATATCAACATCTCAGTTCCTGAAAAATGTACTGGAACTGCTGGTGAGGTAGCACAAGTAGTGTCTCCTCCCTCACAAGAGTTTTCCTGTTCCCAATTTCTTTTCTCTTCTTTATTCTCACCTACACAAATATACACTACCAGTAAGAAGCTTTTGGTTTTTCATATGCTTTTTTCCTATGTCACCGCTTTACTATTTTGCTTTTCATCCTATGTGCATTTTCACTAGTTTGCAAAATGGGGAAAACACATATTCCGAATAAACTCAGTTAAAACAAACACAATCATAACTTAGTAGAACTTTACACTAATAAAAAAACAAACCAAGGATCAGAAAAATTAATTCTTCTCTATTAGCATATATAATAGAATACTCTGATGTATAACGGGAAGAAACTTCTGTTGAAAGCAACCTGAAACACTAGATTTTGTACATTTTGAGATCCTAATAAATGTAATTAATACAACAAGAAAGTAAGAAAAATGGAAATCATGATGCACATAAACACTCACTGGGTTTAAAACCTACTGTTCCCAAGTCAAGATTCTGTAACTAATCCATGAAATTAATTAGCTCTAAAAGTAAATTTAAGATTTCTCAATGCCACATATTTAAAATAACTTGGCTAAACTTTCCATCTCAAAATTTACTTAAGCAAAAAAGAATGTTTTTTTTAATGGAAAAAAAAAATCAAAGTTGTATTTTCCTAATTCCTGTATAATAAAATTTATGGAACTGCTACAGAAATATCATTACACATTCTTACCATATCCTATAACAAAAGGATTCCAACAAAGCCTTCCTAGAAGCTGGCCAATTAAAGGGAACTGCTGGATTGCTACAATTGAATCCTGTTAAAACATAAAAACAAACAAAAAGATAAAAAATATACTACACATCAAAAGTAGGTTAGGAGAACTGTTAATGATACAGATTGTTGTAAATTACAGTCCCAATGGTTTTGCTGTGAAATGCTCTGGAAGCAAAACACCTGCAGGTATGTAATAAAAGCAGAACTTCCTGAAATTGGCTATAATGCCATAATTCAAATAAGTTAAAGCTTAAGTAAGTACTTTCCTGACCTAATACTTAATTACTGTAGAAAATTTGTTCACTTGCCTCACACCCAGTAATCAGAAAACAGAATTGGTAATCAAGATTTCATGACAATAAAAACACAAACTATATCTTTGTTGATCCTCATTGCTTTAATATACTGTCTCACAGAGTTTCTGAAGAAATGAATGTCTACTATGGCATAAAACTAATTATCTTTTTGTGACTTTTGCTTGCTTTCTTTAAATTAACTTACATAATGACTAGCCAGTAAAAAACTGCAATTTAACTTTTAACCAAATAGAAAGCAGCTTCACTATAAAAGTAGTAGACAATGTAGTTTATATACAGTCCTGTGTAACCAGTCTTATTTTTCCATTTTTGTAGCTTTACTATCTAATAAATGAAGGCTTTTAAAAATGGTGCTGTGCTGAGATAACCTGCAAGTAGCAGGAACGATAACCATCTCCTGCTGCTGCAATAAATTCCTTACATTTGTCTCACATTTGGGGCTAGCCCTAGACTTTCTGGGGCCATATTCACAAGGTCCATTTCAGGCCAAGCCTCAGATTACTTGAAGTAGCAACACTAAAAATAGATATTTTTTTTTTCCCCCCTCTTAAGAAATAGACATATATAAATACATGAAGAAACACCACTCCCCCAAAAATCTTTTATTTAAAAGTTAAATTCAGTTCAGAAAAAAATAACAATTCTGCAGGCTTCAGATAAGTAGACTATTTAAAAAGAAGTATGTCCATAAGTCAGCCTCAGGCTATAATGCAATATTTCTAAAGCTAATTATACTGAATACATATACTGAAAAAGCCATGCTCAGAAAAACATATACACAACTAAACATATAAACAACTACACTTACTTTTACAAAAAGCACTCTAGTGAGTGCAGACAAGAATTCAATTACTAAACAGAACAGCCAGCAGCATATGCCAACGATCTGATCATGCTGCTAGAATTCACTAAGTGTGCCACAATGGTGGGGTTAATGTGTCAACAGACTCTCTAAGATTTAAAGGATCAGTTACAGTTTTGCATGTTAAGGCCTTTAAATAATCCAATTTATGACCTGACAACCAGAATCAAATTCTTGTTTATTTTAAAGAGTTTTTTAAAGAGGCTAGAGCATTGGCTGGGAAATCTCACGTGACAACATCCAATCAAGAAGAAAAAGCTCCTTTCACAATAAATCAGGGAAATAGGAAGCACACTCCTGTTTGCACTACCTGCGACTGTTTCCCCAATTTGCCTCTCTGATCCAGCAATACATTAGGTCAATAACACAAACCTCTTTGCTACTGTTAGCTTCTGTTTTTGTCAAAACATGGTGCAGATTGTTTCTGAGGGTATCTTCAAAACAGGTCACTCTTCCTTTTAAAGTCACTTACCACACATTTTAAAGTTTCATAAACCTGATGTAGAAACTCCTGGAGCTGGGGCAAATGAAGGCACACATCCTTCTGGGACTCCAACGTGGTGGCTTGACCCCATTCAATAGCTTTCTCCAACCAATATTCAAAGTTTAATTTGAGCAATGTAGTGTCCTGGGCCATTCCGCAATCCTGAAAAAAAAGATTATAACTCCACATTAGGCAGCACTAAACACTGGCTTCAAACCAAAAAAACAAAACGGGAAGAAGGACTTCTGCTAACTTTTTTTGTGTTCACATGTAAAGGGGGGTGTGAGAGGTGTCTTTGTATTTACATCTCATAAGGATGCCAATTTTCTTTGTAGTAGTGAGAGGGTAAAATAATAATCCCATTGTGACAAAGTAGCAAAGGGGGCACAGTAATCACTAAATTACCTTGGAATGTACCACCCAACTGTGTTTCAGGCTTTTATTATCTGAATTTGTCATCACCAATAATTCACTCAAAGAATATTAGAATAATGTGTGTGCATTTATTTAGAATGTTTTGCCTGATGAAAAACTGAAAATGCCTGTTTCAAGATAAATGAAAGCATTAAAATAAGGCTCAGTCAAAACAAAAGGAGTTAGGGGGCCTTTGCTTGTTGTAAGCTCTACATTTGTAAATGACCATTAGTTTTAAGTGCAAAAAGAATATTCACCTTAAAGGAAACTAATAAATTTAGTATTTCAGCTGTTTTTCTTTGTATTATGATACAAAGTAGAGGGCAAAATATGATCACATGCAGCTTTACATATAACTCAGTTCTGAATAAAAGCTGTATCATATATCATCCACATCCAATGGCATACTTCGCTGTAAAAACTGGGTCTTTGAGAGATGAGCATTACTGCCAAGCCAGATTGTTAAAACCTAACCAAATTGCCCAAGTAAAAGACACCAAAAAAAAACCCCACATTTTTTTCTGCTATTATATTTTTTGTTGGCAGAAGGACAGAGAATAGCACAGCAGGCACTACACCAACCTTTAAATGTCTCTGAAAGAAACACCTCATAGACTGGAACAGCAAAGGAGCTCTTGCACCCATTCAATCATTGTTCTTTCTGTCAAGACTGTAAAGACAACTGTCAATTAACACAAATGTGGTGGCAGTTTTCAGAAATGAACTGTTGCCCACTTGGAGACATTCAGACACTCATAGAAGCAACAGAAATCAGTGAATATTTATCTTTGTAAGCTACAGACCAAAAAAATAAACCTGGACCTGAGTAGCAGCCTTGCGAATCAAGTTTGCTTTATAAAGCTAACCGTTACAATCACTTCACTTATATAGCATGCTGATCTGAGCCAGATAAAAACCAAGTTTATTAATGATCTGCAGATTAAGTTCTACAAGTAATGAATAAATAAATAAATACCCCATAGTGAATCACAACTATTATTTCACTTTGGATCCTGTCCAGCAAAAAAAAAAAAGTAAGGTAAAGCTGTTGGCTTGCCAGAGTTCAATGCATATTTGCCCTAAACACGTTCAAAGCCAAATGTAAGCATGTAAGCCTTAAACATGTAAGCAAAGCCAATGCTTCTGTGTTCTTTATTACACTCCTGTTTCTACCTGCAATTGTTGCTGTCAACAGAAGTCTGAACGAACCTGTGCAGTGCCAAGATCTCACTGATCTTCCGAATATCAAAAACAGGCTACAAGTCTTCATCACCATAGCTCTCTGAAGTGACATTGGTCAAACACCCAGCAGCAATTAGCCATCAAACACTCTTATCATCACAGGGACATAACAAAGACTTTAAGAACAAATTAAAGCCAGGAACTGAATTTACAGATTTCAGTAAATTAATGAGCCTGTTTGATGTTTGCAGGTAAGAGTAATCCTCCTGAATAACTGAAGAATAAGTCCCCTAACAAAATGGCTCCTAAAAGTTTAAGAAAAAAGGGGAAAAAAAGGGGGAGGGGGGGTGTGGAAATCACAGAGACTCCAGCATTTTGTGGCCAGTCACAGGAGTTGACTATGTATTAACAGAGGATTCAAGGCACAGAGGATTCGAGGTAAGCAAATCAAGCAGGCTTATCTTCTGTGCCAGGCACCTGTAACTACTATTCCAGTATGCAGAATGGCACAGCCATTACAGGGTGAGGATGGTCTTTTTCCAGAAGTCTGAAATCCCAGCTCCACAGTAAGAAAGGTGTTTTATCTCCCTTCTTAATTACAGCTAAACTACAGCTAATCTGGATTGCTGGTCCAGAGAGGCTCCTTATCAACTCCTTAGCTGGTCAAGAGCCATTGCCTTATAGAAAAAACTGTCAAAGACTGAGATGTACATTCTTGTTTAACTACAAACAAAAAAAAAAAAAGTCAAGAAGGAAGACATCAGCACAAATCATAAAGGAAAGGAAATCTTAAAAGTATATCTACACTACATGCTGCTAACTGCAACTATGCATTTTTTAGTTTCTGATAGTTCCCTTAAGATATCTGTCCTGGGTATCTTGGATATGAGCAAAGTACTGTCCCATCAACAGATTTGTACTAGTCATGTAAATAAATCTGTCTTTCCTTCACCAAGAAAACAAAGTAGTTCTGTGTTCAGTGCTATTGAAAATCCTCACCTGAAATGCAGTATATTTTCCACAGTTGTCTTGCTGTATGAAAGCATAAGCAAAGGACTTGCACCAAAAAACCACAACTATACATTCTAGAGTTCAGAAGGATCAATCCTCAACTTGCTCCTTTCACATAATTTTCTGTACCTCTCCTAAAACAGAGGTCAGAAATTATAGCTGCAGTCTAACACTCATTCATGGACAAGATAATAGGCAAAAATGGAGGAGTCAGTTTTCTGTTCCATTTACAAAGTGGATTAAGGGACAAATAAATGTATTTTTCTGTGCAATTAATTTTCTGAAACTGCTCAAAATACTCTAATATCAGAAATAAGGAGCAAGTGATCTATATGACTAAGAGAACAGGTAATCCACAGTGTGTATCTGTAACAAACTGTGGTATATACACTGAAAAAAATGGGAAGTAAACCATTAAGAGTGACATGAATAACAATCTTTGTTTGCACTCTTTTGGGGGGCAGGAGGCAAGGTTGAGCACTTATGTAAAGCTTTATACAAGAACTACTCTTGCCAATTCAATGGTAGCAGAATACCTTACAGCAACTATTAGGAGCTGAATCATAGAATCATAGAATAGTTTGGGTTGGAAGGGACCTTTGAAGGTCATCCAAGTCCAACCCCTCTGCAATGTAGATTTTCAAAAATTATCATCACAAAAAAAAAAATCTGTAAGTGCTAAAAATATTGCTATTATCTGTTTTGGGATACAATCAAATCACATTCTTATAAAACTCATCCTCAGATCTACAGAAGAGTATATTAAAGTGACATTTCCAAGAATCGTTGCTGTGTTCTTATAGGCCATTGGCCCTTGTTTAGCACTTAGTATGTGCTTCAATTCATCTTTGATCAAGAACATGCTTAATCTAATATGCACTAATATTTTGCTGCATCACAGCACTGCTTATGCCACACTAAAAGAAAACTAGAAAAAAAAAATTATCGCAAGCACCTGTTCTGTTTGCAATATAGCATGATTTTTAAACTGTACTTACGTGTTTGCATTCTTTAGAAGCCTTCAGTAAAATAACTATTATATCGATTGTTTATTTTAACTACAGCATCTAGTCCTGAAAAGAGCAATTTTATTAATATACATTACTCTCGTCTTCACCTCAACATTACTGGAAAGCATAGAGTAAAATCACTGAATGTATAAATAACACAATTAAAAAGAAAACATAACATACCAAGCCTAACACACAGACTGCCTCTCAAAAACTGCCACAGGATATATAGTTTAATAACAAGATAAATATAAAACTATTCGTTAATTAAGTGTAATTTAAACATTCAGATCCCAGTAAGACCCAGAACATATTAAAAGAAATTATAGATAATAAAGACTTGATTAATAATTTGACCTGTCATACTGCCAAGCATACTCCTGAAGTCTCTTTCAGGTTCATTTCCACTCTCTTCAGTTGGTTGGGACTCCTTTTATTTCAGCTGCCAAGAATCAAAAACTGCTTCTTACTTATGACTATTTACTCCACAATATGAGAAAATCAGTAGCTGGATTTACTGTGAACTGCCTTAAAATATCCTTTACTTCTAGAAAGAAGGGGAAGAAATAGTCTTTAGCCCTCCTCTCTCAGAACCCCCCAGTCAAACCCTCCTGGGCTTGTACTTTCAAGCACAGGGAACCCTGTGGAGCTCAGGCATGAGGGTTCTTGTTGTATCTTTCAGAAGCTGAAGGCAGCATTTCTAACAAGGAATGGATTAGCTTTATTCTGTCAAGTGAGTTATCTGGATTAGTGTCTGGAATGTAACACTTTAGTCAGTAACTTTTGTTACCAGATCTTGAGGCAAAGCCCTACAGTATACCAGGGCACTCCACTGAACAACAGAGTTAGTGCTACATCCTCCAGAACACACACATACAAACACCACACTGTCACAGTCTTCCACCTTAAGCCATACCTGAATACTATTCATCTGTGATAGACTGTGAACTATTTGGCAGGGGCAGGAGAGATACCAACAAAGTTTTCTGAAAAATTCTCACAACTATCTCCTTATTGATAATCTGAAAATGAAATATTTGTGCATTCAACATGTAAAGCAGTAAAAGAATGAAGATTTTTTTCTCTAGAACTGTAGAAATAAAATATTTTTAAGTAAAACCAGAAAAAGAGAAAAATGAAGTGAAAGCAAAGTAACTTCCTTACTATTACAAATCCTGAAACTCAGAACTCGGCTATAATAAAAAGGGAAAATGTGGTTGCTAAAACATTACAGCTCCTCAGAAAGAATTTCTGTCAATCATGGAAAATCCAGTAACAAACTTCCATAGCTTTCAGTGTCCCCAAATCTGGCTTTAATAGAATGCCAAAAATTACCACTAAACTTTTATTACTTAGTTTGTCTTTAATCTTGTAAATCCAGCTGTTACTTTTAAATAAATAAAAGCATTTCAAGTAGAAGGATCTTTGAGATACCATTAAGGCACAATATTGCCTTACATCACAGCATTCCAAATAAATGTGACAAAAACTTGCATTCAAGGTATAAAGCTCTCATTTCTGTACTTTTCCTTGAACCAGTGATAAGTAGCTCCACACTCCAAATCAACACTTCACTTTCCATTACTCCATCTCCTCTGTCAAATCCCGCCCATCAGCAAACTCAGCTTGTGAGGAAAAAACAAAACAAGAAAACAGTTAAAATACTTAAGTGACATCAGGGTCCAAAAGCCCCAAGCAGAACAGGTCACCATTGAGCTAACAGGACACATAAACATACACTCCAAATTCCAAGTTATTTTTAGGGCTGTTAACACTTACAAAAGCAGTACAACAGTCCTTTTGTGCATGTTTATTACTCTAATAGATAGTAGGACACTAAAATTAGGAATTAGGAGGCTACCTATTAGGCAAGCACTTTGGTATATCATATAATCAAAACATACCAGGATTTTGACTCCTTAGTTAATGCCCCTTAACTTATGATACAGTACAGTTGATATACCAATAGAGCCGAAGACCATTAACTTACTCTTTCCATGTTTCAAAGATGATGATAATCATGTCACAAATTTACTATCTAATGGATGATATTTTGAGGTTATGCAAAGAGGAAAAAAAAAGTAGCAGTTATCCAGAACATAGATACTATTTTCTCATTTATTATTTCTCTACATAAAATGTCTATTAGGTTCTTTCATCTTTTCCCTACAAGTATATTTTTCATCTTCACCTTGACAACTCTCTTTTTACTTGCCAAGAACAAAAAGAAAAAATAATACATACTTAGTTAGGCAGTAAAATCAAACATGATTTATTTCCTACTTTAAAGAAAACCTATTACTAGCCCACCTCCCCCCAAATAAATTCAGAAAAAGTTTATTAGGAAAAAAGTAAATACTTTTTTAGAAACTTCAGAAAGGCCCAAGAGTAGTAAAGACTATGTGAAAACTAAAAAAATATATTATTTATTCCTGTCATCTTATTTTTCACAGTGTTCCTTGTTGAGAAACTATATTCACAGGCTGGTTTGTAGGTTGGTATTAAGTCTAATCTACACTTACTGGCAGTCCAGCAGTCAAGAATAATCCAGAGAGCAATTTCCATCTTGATTCTGGACAGCGTGCTTACATCCAGTGTTGATTAGTGTTGTCTTTTTATTTAATAACTTTTCAAGATAAGAGCAAGTTAGCCTATTCCTCTTTGTGCCTACATCCACAGATATTTTACAGCAACGACAAACCACTATTATAGAAAACTGCCTGTCTATATGCAGACTTTCCAAATTAAAACAAATTGCATGCAAATATATCTTCCTCTGGAAATAAGACCGAAGAACAGAGTTTTGCCAGAAGAAAGGAACCAACATTGGCTAAGCAGTGCACAAATTCTAGTAAACTAAATAGCTGTCAAGAAAATGGGTGACATTGTCATTCAACATTTAGACTAACAGTTCTCCTAGGCAAAGTAATTAACTCCTCTATTTTGCTCCTATTTGTTTCCTCCATTTACTCCAATAATTAGTATTTTAACAGTTGTCAGATCTACCTTCTGAATTACATTATCAGGCCTCACTGGAAAAAGAGCCCGATTTTCATCTTCAAGGGACTGTGGCCACTAACAGGGCTACTTTTGTGGACAGCATAGGTATTAAACCTTGTGCATAGGTTTAATCTGAGTAACATCGCGAACAGCAAAATGATGTTTCCAGTTGCATTCTGTCACTCTGCAGAACTGGAGAAGACTCAATGCCCTGATGAAGTATGCGTTGCTGAAATTCATACAAGATCTCCCTTTCTAGAACACTCCAGAGACATTACATCTCCCTCTCCCCCCAAAAGGACTATATGATCATAATAAAGCCTTCTCCTTCCTATTCATCAGGCTATAAGCTTCATGACCAAAAATATACTATTTATTACCCTTGCCTGATAACAGCAATCACTTCACACAAAAATTAATTTTAAAACTTTCTGGTTCTGATGGCAGGCTTGTCTTGCAGCAGATCTTCCTTCTGACCTACTCCATCTCAAGAGGCTGAGAATAAAACCCTCTTTAATGGGAAAGGCAGAAATAATATCTCAGCACATCCATCTAACTCTTATCTTTTGCCCAAGGGAACAGTGAAAGACATTTAGGAGTGATATCACTGAATTTTACAGATGTTATTTGTTACCTTTCCATAATGAATCTTAACAGGACAACAAGGCAATTACTTATCTCTTCCATATATAAAAGATGCAATTACAAGCCCATAGAATGGATGACTATGTTTCTAGGTACAAACTGAATACAAAGTCTGATCACAAGCCACTGGAAGTCGCTCCTGCAAGAAACACACCAATTAAGTTATTAAGACTCCAACACCACAAGCATTTTTTTTTTTTAAAGTTAAATTTAAGAGGAGAAAATGGACAATGAGGTGAAGTACCTTTATATCTCCGGCAGAAGGCTCTATGCAATTCAGCAAAGTACCAAACCATACGATGTCCTAATTTAAAAGGATTTCAATCTCAGGACTGGCCAGATCAAAATCCGGCAAGGCCCACATAAAGCTGTCCATACCACTAGGCAGGGAATCAGATGCATGTACCAAATGGAAATTTGTTTCAAGGCAATAAAGCAAATCCCAGATATGCCCAGTGCACACTAATGTTAAGCAGATCAAGATGGCGTTCCAAAACAAAAGCCAGACTTGAAAGAAACAGGGGGCTTCTGGCTCACCCTTTAACTCCTTGCCTGTTCTTCCATATCTGAATTGCTTACCTCTCATCAGTACACAGAGATCTGCCACAGAAAGGTAAAAACAATATAGGACAAAATACAGCAGACGCTAGAAATGACGTACTGGGCATAGTGAACAGAAGCACAAAAAGATACACATCTTATTAATCTTCTAGAAACGGGGCAGTGAAGTACATGTCCTTTCAATATATTCCTCAGTAAGGCAAAAACTTACATATTTTGTCTTGCACAATCTATGTAACAAATCTTCCAAGATTATTTTGGTAACACTCAGGTCACTCTAATGTGGCAATCTCTCCGAGTGCTTGAGGGATAAAGATTTTTTGGGATAGCTCTAATGAAGATGAATGTTAAAATATTATTGGATTTAGTTTGCTGGACAGAGAAAACTCAGCCCAGTTCATTTTCAGCTGACTTCTGTGACAACAGCTGCAACAAAGAAAAATGCAGCTAAGATGACAATGCAAATAAAGAATAAATGCAACTTCGGAAAGAGTCATTAAGTCTGATTCAGCCTCTGAACTACAGGAGGCAGAACTGCTTGTGTAGAATATCTGGTAACATAAAAATAAAATTAACATATTTTTACACCACTTTGCAAAAAGTCCAATCATTGCTAACACCAGTTTAGCTTCACTATGGCTAGTAACTTCACACATCAATTGTGCATGGGTCTCCAATATCAGTAGTCTGAACACTACGTAAATTAGGCCTTCTTTTGCAGGTTACAGGAAAAAGAATGAAATTCTGATTCCATTTACATCAGCAGCAAAATTTTTGTTAGTCTCAACGGAGCCTAAATTTCACATGGTGCATTCAAGACACTGAGAAGCTTATCCATGTAAGAATTCACTAAGTCACTACACCAGAAGAGTCAGACCTATTAGCAATAATGGCAAATTCGTGTTAGATGTAATTGTTTGTACCCCTTCCCCTACACCCAATCACGCAGCATCACTCAATATCTCGTGGGTTATTTGACACAAACTTTGATTATAAAGTTTTCATTACGCTCTTCTGCCAAATATTAGCTTCATTCAAGCCAAAGCAAAGATGTGAAAGAATTATAATTACCTACACACAGAGTCATTTTTGTACCAAATGCAAATTGTACTTTCTCAGTTAAACTTTTACATCTGGTTGTCAGTGTCTCCTCCAGCTTAAATCCTCTATTAGACTTTTTTACTGTAACCTCACATGCCTAAAAGGCTTTCTTCAACCTCTTCTCTACAGAACACCACTTCTTTAGAAAAAACCTGATCTGCTGGTTGACAGCCGGCTCAACATGAGTCAGCAGCGTGCCCTGGCAGCCAAGAGGACAAACCACATCCTGGGCTGCATCAAACACAGCATAACCAGCTGGTCAAAAGAGGTGATTGTCCTGCTATATTTAGCATTGGTACGGCTTCACCTCACATACTGTGTGCAGTTCTGGGCCCCACAATTTAAGAATGATGTGAAGGTTCTTGAATGCATCCAGAGGAGGGCAACAAAGCTGGTGACAGGGCCGGAAGGCACGTCCTGTGAGGAGTGGCTGAGGACTCTGGGCTTGTCTGGTTTGGAGAGAAGGAAGCTGAGAGGCAACCTCATTGCTCTCCACAGCTTCCTGAGGAGGGGAAGTGGAGAGGGAGGTGCTGAGCTCTTCTCCCTGGGATCCAGCAACAGGACATGTGGGAATGGCTCAAAGGTGCACCAGGGGAGGTTTAGACTGGACATGAGGAAGCCTTTCTTAACTGAGAGGGTGTTCAGACACTGGAACAGGCTTCCTACAGAGGTGGCCAATGCCCCGAGCCTGTCAGTGCCTTATAAAGAGGCATTTGGACAATGGCCTTCATAATGTGCTTTAACTTTTGCTCAGCCCTGAAGTGGTCAGGCAGTTGGACTAGATGATTGTTGTAGGTCCCTTCCAACCAAAATTGTCTATTCTATTCTATTCTGATCTGAACATAAACAAAACCAATCATCCAAGCTTCCCTCATCATTGAGCCTCCTCTCCAGCTAACGTGTATTTGTATACTGCTTCAGTGGAATACAGAGAAAATTATTTCTTTAAAATTCCATTCCTCTGAAAAACCACTTTAACTAGAGATTAATTTAAAGTTTCACAATGACATAAACAGCATTCCTCTCTTTCCAGAGTTACAATACTTTGAGCTACCGGGGCGGGGGTGGGGGTGGGGGGAATGTTTGCATAAACACCAATCCTTGGCACGTCTTTTTTTTTCTTTTTAGACATTTCACTTTAAGTTCTGCAGTTACCAAATATGCAGTAATTCCCTAGTTTCCAGGCATAAGTAGAAGAACATACATTAAATTGTACACAGAAAGTTAGAACATTAGCCCTCTCTTCAGAGGAGTCACGTATGGCCTGTAATGGAAAAGAAAAAAGTGTATTCTTTTGTATTAGTACATCAAGGAACAGGATTCACTTCTACCTGTACATACTAAAATTACTAGGATGCAGGGGGGAAAGCCTAAAAAAATTCCTGCCAGAACATCATCTTCCTCCAACTAAGCTGTGGAGAAGATTCTGCAAATGGGTAGCAGGATCGGAAAATATTCACCTTTGTTTCACCATTTTAAAAAACAAAAGGAGGAGGGGGTGGGGGGATGGGACAGGAACACAACCTATTCAGACATAGAGAAGAATGACTAGCCTTTCCTTCTTCAGTTAAAGTGTAAGTTAACACTAATGGGCTTCATGCTTCCAACAATTATGCTTCTTTAATAGCCATGCAACTATGCTAAATTCAAGCTTTACCCCTGACTTACACAGATATAAGACAAGACGACACATGGTCCAAATCCTTTGTCGCAAGTATTTAAACATCAGTTAAAACACTGCCTATGGTATTGATTCCCAGAGCTGTTCATACAGTGTATAGAGTTGTCTTGCTCATACCAAGCGAATTCCTTTTCTCCGAAAACCTCTAGAACTGTATTTTTAAGAACCTCTAATATTTACTGTAGTAATGAAGCACATACCTTTCATTGAAATTCTTCAGCTCTACAGTTAAAGCATTTCTACATAAGCGTAAGGTAACAGAAGCACAAACAGAAAATTACTTATCCAAAGTCACTGAGGAAACAAATGACAGAAAGAGATAAAAGACACAAATCTCATATGTTCTAGCCCATTAGACAACACTGCTTCTCAAGGATTTCCTGTTATTCAACCTAAGCTCCTCATGCATGACACACTGGTTTACGCAATGGTGAAGGGCAATATTCCACCAAAAAGAAAATGACCGCACAACAATCATGGGAAAGTATTTTCTTCCCAAGTTTTATTACACAGACTTACTTTTGTATGAACTCTAGTGACAGCATAATAAGTGTAAGTAAAAACGACAGATATTTATTCTAACATCAGTTGAGGCTACTGAAATTCTGTGAAAAGCATTCACATAGGCCACACACAATGAAAGCAAGTTTGCAAATGGAAGAATGCATTTCTCTTTGACATAAAAAAAAACGCCACTTATCAAAGCGTCTCATACTTTTCTTCCCTCTCTCCCTGTCACTCAGACCCAGATACAGCCACAGAATAAAATCTTCTGAATAAAGATGTATTTATGGGACTAAGTACACCTGACAGAAAAAGAAAAATGCATTCTTCAGAAGAATAAAAATAACTTCATGACATCCACATCAACATTTACACCTTTTTGTTGTACATTATTTTAACACACTCCCACAGACACTTGTCCCTGGAGTCCATTGACAAGGTTTCATGCTATTCACAGGCATTAAATCAGGCTATTCATTCTTTGCAAACAAGAAGAGATAAGTTTCCTCAGAAACATCTAAAGCAAAGGCTTTCAGTGATTCACTCAGTCAAACTCATACTGCAGCAACAATTAGCTATGTGAGCATTTAGACTGGAGACCAGGCACCGGCATTCAAAGCGATGAGGCATTGATTTGGGGAATTCTCAGTCAATTATTCCCGCATATTCTATGTGCATGTACTTTTTAGTGTGCTAACAGTGGATCCTGTGACTCACCAGTAAAATTTTTGTCACATCTGTTCAGGAAAAACTCACAATTTAGCAATACCACCCTTGGCATGAAATTAAACTATATAGTTCTGGTATTCTATTGGAGGGGAGTTCCTTATGAATTTAGGTCAGCTGATGATAGATGAGAACTTTTAATGTACAGCACAGGAAAATAGTATTAGCTAGTGGTATGTCTCTTGCCCTCTTCTTCTTGGGCACTCATATATGTCAATCTAGTTGTATATTATGATTTGTTATTACAGTCACTGTTTGGAATATTTCAATACTGTCACATAGTCAATCAAGATTTATAAAATAAACATATCTAGTAAATCTACTAGCAGGGAGGAAGGACAGCCTCGCAGTTTGGCTCCAGGAGTCAGAAGCCTAGAAGTCTGATTCTCGCTTCTGACACATCTCACTCATGACACTAAAGAAGTCATTTAAGTTTCCAAGGCCTGTCCTACTTTACCTCTACAGAACCCTGATCAGTACTTCTCTAATTTTAAAGTTTAATGGTACAGTGTACTTTATTACTTTTTTTTTTTAATCAAACTAAAAATACATGTCTGATAACATCAGATTCGCTTCATTTGCAGGTAAAAAGAATTTATTCTTCTCAAATATTTACAAAGTTCCTTGTGCTGCAGTAGCCGCATGGACTTTATTTTGCCAGATTACCATAACTGATGCTGTGCAGATTACATTTGAGCAAGTCATCTGTCTTTAGATTGTATGCGATAATCTGTATAACTCATGACTATTAAGTTTATGAAAATGTATCTCATGGCATCGCTTACCCACAGATTTATCTTTATGATTTATTTATGATTAATTTATGTTCATGTTTAATTAGTTCATGATTAATATAATAGTAAAAAAGAGTGTATTTTTGTATTAGAGATACAGTGTTCAACTCCGAATCATCACAAACAATTTGCCATCTAAAATCAATGTTATTTCTATAGCAAAATGCATGACTAAGTCTTACTAATTTTTAAATACTTTTGCAATACCCATAAAGTTATTAGCCATCACCAAGGAAAAATTATTTAACATATTCTACATTCCTATAACTTACAAAGTAGACTATGTGGTCCTAAAGTGGTCTCAGAATTCGGTGGGATTTGCCACCAAGTTTCAAGACACAAAGGATTTTTTAATTCCAAAGCTACGTGAACGAAAATACAGATTTTTAATGAGCATTACCATTGCCTTCACTTCAGCAACATTAATAATAATGACAGTCATTTATGATAACATTAACCAGAAAATTCGAACTGGGAATACCCTACTTGGTGAAAGTTAAAATTGCTTAATTCAAGATTTGACTTGATTTTTGAGAGCTGTTCTACTGTTCATGCATGTAATGAGAACGTTACAACCCGGCACACTTTTGTGCATTTTTTAGTTCAGGCTGGCACAAAATATGCCATACTCATGAAAAAAAAATCTGATAAGTTGAAGACTGAAGATTTTTATTTGTCATTAACCTCATGCAATATATGCATTTTCCTGTAAATGTGAAAAACCATTCTATGTATATCAAAGGACTCTAAGATTTTCTGAATTATTGTTTCAGGAAGAAATTGTTTCACCCATCCGTCACCCTTCACAAGATCCTTCACCCCTCTTTTAAATGACATCGTCATTAAAAACAGCACCTTCACAACTGCAGGTCTGTATACTGAAACATACGGCTTAGGGGAAAAGAAAGAAAAGAAATCATGGTTTAAAAGCACACTGAGTGCACAAGGCTGCTCCATTAACAGGAGAACAACTGCGTCTAGTACTTTCAAATGGGTATCCTTTGTTGCTTTAACGCTCCATAACATCACCCTTAAAACCCCAACTCTTCTAGCCACTTGTTTCGTGCGCATACCACCCAGCTGGCCCATATGTATGTGCTGACTAGATGGAGGACTACTGCCCAACAAAATGGGGAACAACAGTCTCTCTCTTTGACCCTGGCCTCAATTTCTAGAAAATATATAGGAATTGAATTGTTTTCAAACTTTTACCCTGCTTTCAAACTTGGTTAAAGTTGACTAACGTGTTCAATTCTTAGTAGCCAAAGACAGGAAGGTGTGGAATCACACAGATCTCATTGCCTGAGGAAACTAAGACAAAAAGCATAGAAATTCTTCTCAAAACTTGATCCATGCCTCTCAGTGAAAAGGCAACCTTCAGGACCTGTGCCCTACTCATATTTTCCCGCTGCAATGTTCTCTAAAGACAAGTCTCCCCTGAGGGGCAAGTATAGCAGCGTTTATATTGTCGTTACAAACCAACCAGTAGAGGACAACCATCATAGCCGTTTAGCAGGCCTGCTTCTGTCCAAGAGATGGCAGTAGTGAACAAACAGCCACATAGAGAAGAACAGAGACTGCAACAGGGAGGAAAAAACGGTAACAAGCAAGAGGGCTTCCCAGCAATGCCAAGATTCAACAGAGAGATGTCCGTAGACCTGTCAGTAGCTCACAATATACTTTGATAACTACTTCAATTTCTGCTTCAAATATCATATGATGATGAACTCTTATGACACAATTTTTGAACCTTGAGCAAAGAAGGGAAGATGAAGACAAGTAACAAGTAACACTGTAAACAATTCATCTAACTCTGAAAAAACTAAACTGAATGTTACTTAGTTTAGTGGCTGCAGACAAGAAAGCTTTCCTTTTCCAAAAGATTCACTCGGGGCGGGGCGGGAGGGTGAAGATCTTTAGGTCCTTAAAATTATCTATTGGAAAAAATTGCCAAATTCTGAAGACTCTCCTGGTTTTCAAAGGCCTGTCACTAGAATGTTGTGTCAGACAAATTCTACCTAAAGGATTCTTCACTGTGATATAGAGCAGTAACCATTACCCCATTTTAGTTATTCTTCCACATCAAAAATGGTGATTTTGTAAATTTCTGAGAGTGAAACGTAGTGGTTCAGCTTCTTACATTTATGAACCAAAACAAAAAATAACAATGGCAACTTCTCCCAACACTTACGAGGCACTGGCCTTCCCTAATCTTTGGTTTAAATAGAAGGCCAGCTATGCTGACAGTATGCTGAAAAAGCATACTGTACGGGAGTTCCTCCACTGGAGCAGATGTCCGCGAGTGTCAGATTGCACAGGCCAAAAGCTGGCACATCTGCTAAATCAGAAACAAAGCTGTAAACTTTTCACTCCCTCTCTCTGTAAGCCATTTAGGAAGGTATATATTACAGTCGCACTGATCTTTTACACATATCACAAAATGACATTTTATCACTCGCTTTCCCGAGTTCCTAGAATGAAGGGGAACAGCAAGATGCAGACAGCGCAGATGGGCAAGTCTCGGGTATTTTTCCAAGTGTTTTCACTTGCAGCCGGGCACCGGCTGTCACCTGGGACGTGCACGCGGCCCCGGGAACCCTCCTTTACCACGGGCCGTTCCCGCCCGCCGCCTGACCGGCGCTCTCGCTGACAAGCGCAACCCGTGTTCGGGGAAGCACCACACCGCGGCTCTCCCGCCGCCTGAAGGCAAGGACGAGGCACCGCGGCGGCAAGGCCTCGCACACCGAACACCGGCCGCCGGGGGAGCAGCGGCGGCCCCCGCCCCACGGCCGCCCTCCCCTGGCAGGGCAGAGCGCTCCGGGGAGCGCCGGGGCGGCTCGCCTCCACCCCTCGGTGCCGGTGCCGGTGCCGGTGCCGGTGCCGGTTCCTCGCCGCCAGCTCCGGCGGGCAGCGAACCCAGCACGGCGGCGGGCCGCCCGCACGCCCTCCCCTCATCACGGCGCCGAGCGGCGCCGGCACATCCGCGCATGCGCCGACCCTCCGCCGGGGCGCCCGCGACCACCGCCGAGGCGAGGCCGCCGGGGGCGGGGCGGGGCGGGAAACACCGCCCCCTCCCCTTTCAGTCAGTGGGAAGTGGGGGGGGCGCCGCCGCCGCCGCCGAGCCCCCCGTTCCGAGGGAGGGGACGGGGACCCGCGCCCCGTCTCCCACCGCCCCGCCGGCCCTCGGCCCCGCCCCCTCCCCACCGCCTTACCCCCGCCGCCCCGCTCGCGCCGCCGGTTTGGGATTTTCGCGCGCTCTGCGCCGAGGCACGCGGGCGGCGCGCATGCGCGGGGGGGGCGGGGCGGGGCGGGGCGGGGCGGGGCGTGGCCTCGCCGGGCTGCGCGGGCGGCGGGCGGGGCGGCGCTGCGGGCCGGCGGGGGCCGCCGCGGTCGTGTCGGCTGCCGACCCAAGACTGCGTTGGGTGAAACAGAGCGAGGTGCGGAGGGGCAGCTCGGATCCTGTGCGCAGGGCGCCGGTAGCAGCTCCGCAGGGAAGTCAGCGGGGCGGGGGCGCCGTGCCGCGAGGCGCCTGTCACCGCCTCACGCCCGAGGTGACCGTTCGGCGGTCCCTGCCCGCGACCCACCGCCCGGGCCGCTGACCACGAATGGATAAAATCCTTCGGTTTTCCCCCTTCTGGTAAGGCTAAGCGCAAAACCTGTTAAACTTTTGCTCGTTTTCTGTATTCTCAGTGCCAACAGGCCTTTTCACCTGTGTGAAGCAAACACTAACCGTACGAGTACAGATGTACAGTAGATAAGAAACTTCAAATAAACTCAGCGTTTGAAAAAATACCCGATTAACTGAAATTTGTGCTGGTGCTAAAATGAGAAATACGCACATGCACGGTGCGCCTTGCTGGCCCTCAGTTTGTTAAAGAGCATCACTAGTAAAATTACCAAGGCCCATATTTTGTCACTTAGCCACTGTTGAGTTATGCTGGTCCTCAAGAAAATCTCGAGGACGTGGTGATGACGAGCTGAAAATACCAACATCACGCAACCTGACTCCTTAGTGTGGCTTTGCTCATCCCTCCCTAGCCCACTCACACACTCGTACTTTCTTCACCTTCCTGTCATTCTTCCTCTTCCGCTTGTCTGCTCAACTCCTTCTGTTCACCCTCGTAGTTTTCGCACTTCTGACTGGTTTTGCCTTCACATTCGCTACTTGCAATGAAGAGCTGGTGGGAAATTGCTGCTATATTTCCATCTGTCTTTTTGAGAAGCCATCAGCACTTAACATTTCTTTATTTCTTTCCTAGCTCTTCCTCCTCCCAAATACGTATGCTTACACCACTCTATCCATACTTCCTCCTTGAAGAAACTCTGGACAGTGAGGCACTCATTGGAACCCTACCTAAAGAAAAACAAATTATTTGAAAGAACAAAGCCACTAAGGGAAAAACACTATCTTGAACTTAGGTTGGAATGTATCTATTCAGATGGCTTTTAAATTAAATCCCACTGACTTCGTTAGTCTGAATTAACAGGCTAGTTTGTATTAGATTGGTATTCAAGATTTGTACTCTGCATGAATGTAGGACTACCACTGCTGCTAAAGCTGAAGTTGCTGTTTTCCTCTTTACAATGTACCCAATCCAGCTGACGTCCAGACTCCTTACTCTCATTTAGCTTTCATACTCTTCCGTTCAGATTTTGTGCCAGTGTGTCATCTTTTCTGATCACCACTGCTTTCAATTTTCTGTAAAATGGGACAAAATGACCTTCAGTACAAAGGCAAATTCAACTTGCCCTGTATAGTGAAATCCCCATGCGTGAATACTCGCGTTACTTTTTTTCATTTCATCCTATCAAATAAGCAACACCTGATGAGTTTAAAGGCTTGTTTGTGGAAGTTTCAAAGTACTTTCCTGGGAGACAGCAATTGCTCGCCAGGCAACCCACCAAGGCAAACTGGCGGGGATGTTTCCCACACATCCAGCACATCTGCAGAGCACAACTTGGAGCTTTGGGTGTAACGCCCATATTCGCACTGTGAGTCCAGTGCATAACTCATTCAAGTCTTTAATCATTCTACTCCTTCTCTTTCTTGTCAAATGAAAACACAGGAGAATTTCTATTTGTTTTCTACCATCAATTGTGTTAACACTTCCTCAGATGTCAGCATCATTAATTATTTAATTGCTGAAATGTGTAACTGTTCTGGTACAGTGGAATAAGCTTGAGTGCAAGAAGTTTGATAACATCATTTTTCATCTTTGTGACTGAACATATTCCATTGTTGTCCAATGTCTATTTCTAGCCCATAGTCACAGAGAAGCAAAAAGCTGCCTTTGTTAATCAGCTTGATGTTCAATCAGCAGAGCCAATTTTCTTCTTGCAATGCAAGAAGCCATATCCCACTTCTCATGCACACCCGGATGTATGGCCAAAGATCACTGTAATAAACCGGAAGCTGTGAAAAATAAAACCAGGAATTTAAAAAAAAAAAAAAAAAAAAAAGGCATTTAAGAAAGTCATGGGAAAGGGTATGTTAGACAGATGTACAAAAATAGGAATAAATATAATAGCAAAGACGAAAGCAAATGGCTAATATGCATAAACTCCAGTGGGTGGAAAGAACACTTGGTAATGTTACCTTCAAATGACCCTCATGTTAAATAGTCACAAAATAAGTAGCAATGATATGAATAATGAATTAGGTAGTACAAATCAAGTTAATGCCAATATAAATGTTATGGTACTTCAGACATGCCGTATGCAGTTTGCCACTCTCCTACATTTAATAAATGCAAAACATTTGAGTGTTAAAAAAATGTTATTGGGACTGTTTTTTGTAGCCTTGATCTTTAATAGCAGGTACTACTACACTTAGAGCTAATCCAGCTGCCTAGTCTCAAACAGAGAATTACTGATAGTAAATCTTTGAAACTTCCAAAAAACATTTGAAACTGTTAGAAGTCACCAGAAATAGTACTGTTATAAGTAAGAATGCCATGACTTCAAAACCTGAATGTTTAGGAAGGGATCTTCCAAATACTGGAAAATTGCTGGCTACTCCCTGAGAACCCTAGCAATCTCCTCTTCCTCAAGGTGTGTTGCAAAAGCCCCCTGTTAAGTTTGCACATAGATGAGATACAGCAGATAGTACACTTCTATTCAGGGCAAAAAAACACCATTTTGTCTTTTGGCCAGTATTAATTTGGTAGGAAAAAAAATCCCCTGTTGGGGGAAAAGAAGGAAATATATCTTTGACAGGTTTTGGAAAAAAAAAAAAAAAAAAAAAAGGAAAAAAAAAGTCCCAGCTGTTTGAAGCTGCTCAGAGGTTTGGAATGTTAGAATAAATACTGGGGGAGATAGATTGATGGGACTAACTGCAGGTGAGGCACACAAAGGTGCATGGTAAATATAATTTATCAGTGCACATGACCACCACATATGTAATATATTTTATGCACATTATAGTGATTAGCTAAAGAGCACATACTGCTTTAAGCAACAGAAGGGCTTTTGCTTAAAGAAACAAATGCACAGTACCAAGCAAAATGCCCTCAGACCCTTTAGCTGAAGTGAACATGATATGTACCTTCCTATAGGTCTGTGGCTCGTTCAAAATGGTTGCTACGAGACAATGAGGAGCTAATGTAGCCACTGTGTACATATCATTGTTCTTTATGGATGGAATTGGAACTGCCTACGTATTAGAGTGGCAAGCAAAGCATCAGTAATATTCGAGAGGTTTCCTGTCCTTCCAGAGAATACCACAGTGTGTGGTATATACATTTCAGTACTGCTGTTTGCTAGCCACATTGGGGGATTTCTGAATAGGCAGATGTGTCATTGCTAGCTGGTGATTATATCTTTGGAAATTTCCTCACTAAAATATTGGGGCGACTGTTAATGTAATAGCGAGGCATGCTAACATCCCCGAGTTCCAGGTGTTCATTGTCTCCCGTATCTCCCATGCACTTTTCAGTATAATTTCATGGTTTAGCATTGCATATGCTTTCTGTGCTGTTCTATGAAAGAAACAAAGAACTGTCTTCAGTAAGGAGAAGTGGAGCTGCTTCTTGGAGGCACCAGGCTCTGGAAATCTGGTTGATAGTCTTTATGAGCAGTGCATGTCACACAGTCTTTGTGTTGACACTGGAATAAGTTTTCCTGTCCTTTCGATTGCTGATTTGCTTCTTGTTCCTTTTGATTTGACAGCCTGGGGAGGTTTACTGGTTCCTAAGAAGGGCAGGAACATTTGCTCTATTCCATGTCCCAAGTGATCGGTGAATATATTTGGTTTCCTTTTAATGCAAATTCTATCAAGTCTTTAGCTGGGGAGCCTCTGCAGGGTTCTAAAAAATTGCCCCTGCATAGGTGAATGGTATTTAATGCTCCTTAAACCAGATCTTAGGAGTTCTCCTAGTATCTATTAAATCTGTGCCCTTGGTATTTCTCAGTCTTGTATAAAACATGTGTTCACAAGGATAAAATTTGGAAATTATACTGTGTACCAATCAATTAGCTAATCTTGACACAGTCAAGATTTCATCGCTTGTCCTGTTGCATATCTTTCCAATATGTGCATTATTAGAGAAGCTGAAGTATTTAGCTTGCTGATTGATTATGTTTCTATCTATAATTTATAAACTTCCTTGTGGAAAATAATCCTGAAAATAATTCATTTCCCTGCACCTATCTGTACTCTCAGCAGGTGCTATAGAAGAAAACATGAGTGAAGTCAATCATTCCCAAGACACTGAGACAGCAAAGATATAAAAATCTATCGTGGTGTCCTGCTGCTGTTGTGTGATGGTTGAACGCTTGAAGAATACTGGAGAGCATTTCTGAAGCTTGATCCACAGGAACTAAGCACAGCGCATAGGAGCAGAGAGCTTACGTCTATGGTACTCCCTGTTGATACTGTTTCTATGCCGTAAGTTTCTATGGCATATACGGAAGGAGCATAAAATACTTGCTACGGAATGGAAAGTTAATGACTTCTCCTTGACCTGTTCTCTTACTGACAGCTGTTAACAATATGAAATACTTCAGTGAGAATTTCAGTTTCATGTGTGTGACTGTATTCCTTCTTGCTTTATATAAAGCACTCTCCTTAACTAGAGGTATTTACACATTCTAGAACCTGAACAGTTTTAGCAAAATTTAAGATAATAAAAAAGGAAATGCTGATTTTACTGGCAGCAAGCAGGAGCCAACATAACATATCAGCAAAAGGTGATAAAGACCACATTTGAACCAATTTACAGAGGTTTGGAGGTGTGGGAAACTGCCTGTTGAGTATCAGAATGCAGCTACAAAACTTTATATTCTTTCATGACTTACATCATTATTCAAACTTGTGTCAAGTTATGAAGCATTAAATCTTAGAAAATTAAGTTACCATCATAATTTAAAGTATATCAGTGAACTCAAAGACATCACGCACACTGAAAGCCTTTTTTTTTCCTTTGCAAACTTTATTATTACAAGTGAGATTTTCAAATTAAGAAATTGAATCTCAATAAATTCCTTTTTCTTCACAGTTTGAAAGTATGAGAAAGCTGATCACTACTTGAAACTGAAATTTCAAACAAGCCCAAAACACTGTAAAATGTTGCAAGTAAAACAGTTTATATGTTCTTATTCCATTAAATACAGGAATTTTGAAATAAAACAAAAAGCAAAATTCACACGCACAAAAGGTATGCCTCAACTTTTCATGGCATGATACGAATTATAAACTGAGGTGAAAACAGAATGTTGCCTTATAACATCCCACTGTACTAAAAATGCAGCAAAACAGAGTCACTGTCCATGGAGAAGACGACAAATGGGCGAATACAAGGAGAAAATGTAAGCCTGTAAGTGGATAAATTTCTCTTATAACTGCCTGTTATCATCTGGATGAAATGCTTTTATTAAAAATGAAAGTACAGTTGCCAAACTGACATAGTTTTGTTTGAAACATGAGACTGCCTTTTCATCTATAAACCTTCCCAACCATATGTCTCCATCGAAACCAAACAAATCCAAAGTGTAAACATAAATATTAGGCATCAGATGAAAAATGAAGAAATGACCAATATTTACTCAATGCACGAATTTTCACCTACTAACCATAGTGTTCCTAATGCTGACTTCTATGGTGCGTATTAAAAAAAAAAGTAATAAAAGATTAAAAGGCCATAAAGCACAGGAAAAGAAGACTGGATGGAGAGACAGTGAGAAGATAGCTCTCTTTGGTTTTAACCCAGCTTCATGCAGGCATCTTTAGCTATAAGCAGTTTGAGGAATCCTCTCCATGGTCTGCACTTTTCAACATTTGCTGAATGTTGTATGTGACCCTTTGTTCACAGTAAGATAGCCCAGTCTGCTAGTGTAGCTTTCACACATTTCCAAATTACACATTTTTTCAGTGTTACAGACCCCTGCCTCACAAAAAAGTCCCTAAGTAAGGATTACCTTCAAAATGGAAAAGAACTCCACTTACTGAGCATTAAAGTAGCTACCAAAATAGTACATAGCGAGTCTGTAGAATCACAGTCATTCCAGTGTCAAAACAAGGCTGGAACAACACAGCTCTGTGGCAGAAAACAAGAACTGCAGTTTGTGGATTGCCAACTTTGCACCCGCATTCTCTATACATTAAGTGAAAATCTCATATTTCTCATTCCTTCATTTAGTTTATTGGACACTACAATATGGTGCTTCTTTGACCTCCCAAAGGAAATATAACTCCAATATTCCAGTGCCTTCACTGCTCCTTTAAACAGTTTGTCATCCACACTCCTTCGCCTGCAATACTCATAGTTGCAAATCTGTGGAATGCACTCTTTCATAAATCTCCTCTTAGTTGTTTTAGCAATCCTTCTTCCTTTATTGGCATTAACCTTTCTTTAACCTTGTCCATCTTCACATTTAGTCCCTTCCTCGTGGCATCGCAGACAAAATATCAATTTGTTTTCCATCATTCTCTCATTAAAAGAGTGTTCCTTTGTTTCCTTAATTTCCTTGCTGCATTAACTGAATATTTACATTAGATCACCTTTAAATGGTCTATAATTTAATATGGTGAATCTGACTCACAACTGATAATCATTTACATGCATATAATGCATACAGTTCAAAAGTGCTTTATACAGCTTTGTACAGATCATGTAAGGCCTCGTTTAAAGGCATTGTTTCAGATATCTCTGTAAATGAAAGATGTATATGGAAATACGTGATACATAATAAAATAGCAAAGACAATTATTGTATTATGATGGAATTAAGGTTGAGAATATGTATCGGTAAATAATAAGTAAATAAATAAATTCAACACAAATTGTGTTGAATTAATCAAAATCTGAGCATCACAGTGCCAACTTATTCATTAAGATCACATATAAAATAAATCTAAATGTAATAAGAAACACAAAGTAAGAGCCAAAAATGTCACAAGGCTGTTCATGCAATAATCAGAAGTTTAACGCATAGAGTTTGTTGCTCCGTACAAGATTTTATTAATTTTGGAAATAGTGCCCGCCCCCTGTTTCTCTTGTACCCACAATGCCACACCCCTTTTTTTCTCTCAGCAGTGTCCCAGGAAGCTTGCTCAAGAGCTTTAGCTCAAGCCTAGAATTTAACTATGCATTTTCTTACATTTACGTACTTCTTTCATTCCATAGGACATAAAATATCTCTGGGGGCAGCTACAATGTCATTAGAGATTCTTTCATATTTAATCCTATAAAATAGTTTTCATCATGAAAATAATATGATACCAAATAAGAATACGAAGCTGAATCCCTGCCCTACTAAGCACTACTGTGTGGAGCTTATAGTAACCTGAAAATAAGTGCAAGCAACTTTCTTGCCTACTAAAGTCTTATCTGAAATTCAGTGGTCTGGACAAAGCACCAAATAAAGAAACTGTGCAGGGTCCCCCATATATTAAGCTCTGATGTGTCCATGCTTTAGGTGCTTCTCAGTTCTCTTGTGTCAGTCTGCCCAGCTGTGAGAGCAGAACTGTACAAGGGAGCCTTTCAGGTACCAGAAGAGTCCTAAAAATATCTCAGTAGCCAGGCTCTTACTTCAGATGATCAGATTGTACAAATTGACCAAGTGGCCAATGACATTTGGAGAAACTCCAGAAACAGGTGGTATCTGACTGTAAGAGAGCAAAGGTTCCCCCATGAGCTCCACCTATGCCTGAATGTAAAATATGTCCAGCTTGACCTCACCAGAAAAGCTAATGACCTGAGCATCCATTTCTAGCCTATCTAGAAATGTTACTCTCCCTCCTTGAAGTCACAGTGTCTTGTGCACAAGCATGTCACAGGCTGTAAAATTAGATCCAAAATGCACCTAGTGGGCAACAAATTTTGTGGAGACTGCACTGGATGAAGCATGAGTGTTCTGGGTGGCTGAAAGCATTTTATTTCCTTCTTCCAAGTGGCAATTTTTCCCCATTTGGGAAATCGGCAAAGTGATACTAGCATTGTAAAATGCTCTAGGAATGAAGACCAAGGAACACAATGCAAAAAGTAAGTCTAATAATTATTGTAGAGGAAAAACAACATTCAAACAATAGGAGTCAAGAAGCCTGGTTCCTCAGAGTCTTCATTAATTGGCTTTGTGATTTCTAAGAAGTCATTAACCTTTGCCTTTTCCATGCACTAACTAAATACTATAAGACCCTAAATAGAAGTAAAAATATTAAAGCATCAGTAGCTTAGTAACTGAGTAGGAAAATTAAAGTGTCACTGGGAAAGTATCTACAATGCAAAAAGGCTTCTGAGTTGTTTCCCAGAGAGTGTATTTACTGGAAACATATGGGATACAGCAGCGAAATGTTCTAAACATGGTAATATGTAGCTGTACATTACAGCATATGAAATGCTGCAAACAAGTAACTAAATTAGTTGGGGAGACATTATCTATCTGCAGTGGTTCCAACTTCCTCAGTATTCAAAACCTATGTAGGGGCTGCAGCACTAATCGTCATCTCCCAAAAACACTTCTCCGCGCGATGGGGTAAGAGCCGAGCTGTTGATGGGAACAGATGGCCAAAAGGACGAGGAGATTGGGAGCTTGACCCCTGTCTGGAATTTTTCTCAGGCTGTAACAAGGGTGGAGCGAAAACTCAACCAGCAAGACCTTCTGCCTTGTGCTGAGCTGACCTTGTGCTGCTGCTGACATCTTGATGATTCACACTTTGCCAGGCACTCTGTTCAGTGACGGCTGCTCTGTAGCTCCGAGAGGAATCAAAAATGGAACACGATTAAATGCTGCTCCAAGTTGTGCCAGTGCATTAATGGGAATGGGAAAGACATGTGAAGACTGATCTGTAACTGGATAATGGTGTGATACCCATTTGTCATGGAATAAAGAAAGCCTAATAAAGAAACAGCAGGGAGAAAACACAAGAGGTCTGTTCTTTTAAGAAAGTCTGCAACCATTGAAAAAAAGGTTTTAAAATGTCATTTTGCTAGCTTCGACAGCATTCTATTTAATATTGTAGTAAAATCCATTAGTACACATTCAGAGAACTTGTAACCATGTTAGACCTAGAAAATTCATAGTAGGCCAGTTACAAATAATGATATAATTAAACGGATCACTGCTGTGAAATATTCTCTATCAGAAAAACACTATTTTTTCTGTCAGCTGGGGATTTGAGATTGTGAAATCTGTAGTAGCTTTGTGCTCATCACCAGTTTTCATTCATATTCACATGATAAAATTCTTTAACCAACGTGTGTTGAAAGTAATTTATCCTATCAGATTTAGCACTGTTACAAATCTGTAGTATCCGTCTCCTCTCATTTGCAATTCTAAAACAGGCAGGTTTAACAGTGAATTCATTTCAGGCTCCAGAAGCTCTGTGTTTCTGTATAGTGCAGCTGCATGCCTAGCAAAGCCTTCTGTACAGCCTGCGCTGATAGCCTGGCAGAGCCCTTGGTCCTGTGCATAAGGTTAGGCAGAGTATGGCGGCAAGTGACAGTGCAACTGATGTGCGCACTGTTAAGCGCAAGCTTACATGATTTCTCGGCATCAGGGCTCACTTCCTCAGCACCTCATTAATGCTTGTGGTTGAATGGGAAATGGTGGCCTGAATGCGCCCCCTTTGAGCACACTGTCTCTTCATCCTTCTGGTTACTAATGTCTCTGTGGATGTTCCTGAAGCCGTGGCAGAAATCAAGACTTCTTTTGTCCGGCTCATCCCTTTCAGTAATCAAATGTTCTCCTCCTAAGTCCCCTGCAGCATGCAGCCATTGCAGATACAGCTATACTGCCCTAGATGTTGTACCTATACAATAACACTTAACCACAAACTACTTATATGAGCATTTTTTTTTTTTGCATGTTGGAACTCTGGTGGCAGACATTTGCAGACTTTTGACATATTTCCCTAGAAGATTGGTAAATGTCCACAAAATTCAGATCCTCTTGGCCAACAGCCAGGTCTAGAACAGGGTAATGCTAATGCTTTTCTAGCCTATAACCAGAAACACCAGCAGTGGGCAATGAGACAACCCTAAAGGTATCTAATTTCTCGGAGACATACTGAGAATATGCATCTTCTTAGCCCTGTTTGTTACAAAATAGGCTATTCTCCCAGCAACAGAAATCAACTTTGCTTACTTTTTTTTCAGAACCCTTGGCTTGTAAATATTTTGGAGTCTTTTCTGAAGGAAGGTACTACATGCATTTAATTAAAATAATATTTTCTCTGCTAACAGCAATTTACAGTCTAGGTTGTCATGCCCTCAAGCAGTAACAATCAAGGAACAGAGCATTTCCTAGGAATTAATGGCTGGCTGGGCAGAGTTTAAAGCCTGAGGTACAGCCAGAGGCTATTAACTCCAGCTGGTCATTAAAAATCCTTTGGAAATACCTTGCTCTAAGGTCAGTATTACTGTTAAAACAAATGTAGGCAGATAGATTTATTTCATGGGTTGCATTTTCAGTTGGTATGCACAGGGCTTTTCTGGAGAATTTACACCTTCTTAACATTAGCCAGCCAATTCCTTGAGTCACCTCTCAGCATTCCAGTCATACAGTTTTAATTATACTTATTACGAAAAATGGAAGCAGAGCACTGTGACAACTTTCAGATCAGTTTATTATTTAATAAATAAATAATTTATTAATTTAATAATTATTTAATTATATGATTATCATTTCAGATCTGCTGGCAGACATGAGATATGTTTTGCCTACCAAAGAAACAAAAACCCTGAAATGTGCATATATTCACCAAGAAGTAAGGACTCCATCTTCTTCTCCTCTTTATCTAGTATGTTTGCACAAAGACATGATCATTCAGAATACCAGCTGGCCAACAGGCCAAAATGAAAATTTAACACAGGCAGGATTTTATAGACTTTAACAAGAGCCTATAAATAATAAATAATTCCACTTAAAACATCTTCTGGGGAGACAGTGTAGTAGCAAAAGAAGAATTCAAGAAACTACATTTGGAATCGATTTGCTGGAAGAGAAAAGGAACATTCAGTGGAATTATTCCTGCTCATAAGTGGAGATGGGCACAGTTCAGAATAAAATAGGAATTGATTTAAGCTCTATGAACTACTGAATAAATCTCAAAACTTATGTGTCTAATAGGTCAGTTATCTTTCAGAACAGCCGTCCACACATGGCTGTATATTTTTGTAATATTCTGATTTAAAAAAACCAAAAAACATTGTCATTGAAATATTGCTATTGCTGCTGGGGGAAAAAAGGAAATTCTGGAAGTTTAGTAGAAACCATTATTTTTTACTGTTTTATGTGTTTGTACTGTGATAACAGAAATAAGCTCAGATGGGTATCAGTATATCCAGTACAGATAAAGCTGAAGCCTCACACTCTGCCAGTTCTGTAATATCTGAGTCTTTTATGTCACTACTGATTTTCAGATTAGAAGTCAGATGACTTACCTGAAGCTTCTGAGCTTGATTGGTGCATAAAACCAGTTCTGTTCTTGTCAAATGACGGATTTCTATTTCACCAGAGTTTAACTCCCTGGATGATTACCTTTAGGGCGAGGTGGCAGGGCTTTGGGATTTGACTTCACCACTTTTAATAAGATGAATGTTAAGTATCAACACATCCCTCTCAGCTACTGTTAGGGTCGCTATCAGTAAATGGGCATGTTTCTAAAGCCAGTCATCCTGCTGGGCAAATTATGTTTCATCAGTGAAAATAATTATTTTCTTAAGGTACTCAGAGCTGTAGAGCAAAAGATGATTTCAGCAGTCCTGTCAATGTCCTGTTGCACTACAAAATCTTGTATCACTTCTGCTGAAATACTCTTGTAGCTATGTGCTTTCTTTCCATACACGTATACACACATACACACCCCAATAGCTGCTCCGTCCTATTTTAAGGTTATTTCCACTGGCATATGGATTTCTTCGATTTTCCTTTCAAAAATGTTTCAACACCTCAACAATGTGCTTATGTGTTACCTTAAGGCATCTGAATATCCCAAACCTGACTTCCACTGAGTTTGGTAGGATACAGAGCAAGTCTGAGGCACAAATCCTGCAAACAGTTACACATCTGCTTAATTTTACAGACTTAAGAGTCCTCTGAGAGTTAAGCACTTAGTAAACATTTGCAGGATTGAAGCTTAAGTATTTTTATTGTAATATTTTATTATGCATGTAGGAGTACGCTTATATCCCATGACTGTACTATCTGTTCAAATGTAAATTTTCTGTCTCAGCCACCAACTTCTGATAGCAATAGCCAAATGCAATCCATGAGGTTAGACTCCCAACCTGAATTTAAGGCACTCTAAGAAATGCAGGTTTCTCCAAAAAAAAAAGGTGCTTTCCCAGTTCAGGTTGAAACAGTTGCAAATGTTGCCTATGGCTGGGCATGAATTATGGGCTTTTATACACTGCTTGAAAATCTGTGCTTTTAGTGTAAGAGACGGTGTGTATAAAACCAAATTTTGTCCATCTAAATGTGCTTTCGAGATGAAACATCCACCCCTTCAACATTAACTGGATAAGTTGCAGCAGTTAGAGTGAAAGGATGCCAAGACTAAACTATTTACTTAAAGGATTCCAATTTGTCCAAGCACCAAATGGTTTAAGTCTCTCAACCAGACAATTAATAATAAAAACACCATTCCAAAACACAGTTTAGCACCCCAGATATATACCCAAGTTTAGCAGTATCTGATTGTCCAACATGTTGCACATTGCTCTGAACAAAAAATTCTCACCAAATGGATAGCTTCAATCCTGAAATCCATATCAGACATTCAGAAGGTATAGTGGCAAACAATTTAAATGCCTCTAGGTTTTAAATGGCAGCTTTTCTTCCCGCAGACAAATACTTGAAAAAAAACTTTTGAAATTATTTTTGTTTTCACTGGGATATTCCAAGAATTAACAGCTCTTCATAGTGATCAGGTTTTAGGCAGACTTCTTTCCCAGTGAGGATAGCTAGATGTCACTCAGCTGGGTAGAAAATGCATTTGTCCTGAACTGAATAGGTTGCATCAAAATAAAACAAAACCTTCTTGCAGCACTACACCTTATCATGTATTATTTCTGTGTTACCTGACACCCGTTTAGAGGGCCAAACTCAAGTGTCTTAGTTTTTTATGTGGACAGAAGGGGGAAATCAGGGCAAACACAAGTAAAATTCCAAGTGAAAAATGTAACTGAACATATATAAGCAATATGGAGGTCCAAACCAGAATGCTGGAAACTAGAAAATTGCTGTATTTTTATAAAAGAGAAACACCCACTGCAGAAACTTGCCACACTCACAGACCCTAGTAAGCAGCATCCACTGAATCCAGTGCACAATTCTGAAGTCAAGCCATTCCAAATGGTAGATGCTGACATGGTAATGTGGTTAGATTCCACAGAGGATTAAACTAATCTATGCCCAAAGTTCCTATGTTTTACTGCAATGCCAGAACCACTACCGATGATGTCCAGAATAACAACTTGGATGCACACCTACTAGAAAAATGAGTTATTGAAGGTAGCAGACACATCTTGGAATCACAGTATTTCATAGGGAAAGCAGCGCATCCTCTATAATAGGATTCCAGGTATAATTTTATTTATTGCCAGGGTCTTCCTCAGATCCATATTTATTTGATCGCATGTACTGTAAAGGTATTAGAGACAACCTAACAGAGGTGCTTTTGCATAGATTCCTTGAATGTGTATAAATTTTTATATATAGCAGCATACGAAGTTGTACGTTTCATAGAGGCAATATCTTCTTTCAGCAGCTTGCAAACAACATGCAATATCAAATTTTGTATGCCCTGGAGCGCTGTACATCCTTGTCCCCTAGATATGACAATAAACTCCTTAAATGGGCATGTGCCTAGACATACCATTTTTATCAGAGGGTGTGGGAAGGAGGACCAGTATTGTAGCTATGTTTCTGCTGATCCAGTGAGCACCCTTTTTCAGCAACATGTTTTGCAACACATGCTAAGCCCAAGAAGTAAATACCTGACCAGACTACATGATCTAAAGACTTTGCATTAGCATAAATCCTGCTATTAGATTTCCACATTCACTTCAGCTTATTTCATCTCAACTAGTTACAGAAAAATCCTTAGTGCCTCCTTCTGAGCTACTAAACGTGGAACTCTCCTTCCATGGAAAAGCGTGAGAGAATTAAAACCCTGATAAAGATATGGAAGAGAGTTTAAATCAAGTTTAATTGTATGAAGCTGGGAGTCACACTTTTTTTTATTAGTCTAAAAGATTACACTGCTGGTCAATTTATTGATTTTCTACTTACAAAGCACTCAAAATACATTCATATTAAACAAGCAATAAGCCATTTAGAAAAATGTAATGATAACGAGTTAATCTCTGAAAGCACTGAGGTAACTAATCCAATAATGATAGTGTAATCTTTTGTTTAATATCCTGTAAGGGACAAATCACAAATCTATGTTTTCCATTAGAGTGGCAGAACAGATCTTAATAAAAGGGCCTCATTATGAAATATGCTTCAGCTCAAAATTCTCTGGAGAAAGTGCTCTGACCCTGTAGTGCCATTTAAGAAGATCATATTGGATCAAAGGCCCACTGGGATATGGAGCATCTGTGGTGGATGAAAGGCTTAGATTTTATCAGTTATTGTAAGATATAATCATAAAAGAATGGGAAAAGATTCATGGCACACAATAAATAAGACATGTAGCCACTTTTAATTTTAAAACAGAGATTAAAGAACTCTTCAATATCAGTATTTTATGTAAATTACTACTATCCATTATGATTTTCATATATTTTCACGTGACAATACAGCTACCTCTGTTCTCCCAACAACAGCACTGGGTGAGTCTGAAAACTCAGAGCAGCAGTTAAACAGATGAACAAGTATCAAATTTAAGCCATGATTTACAACAGTGAATGTTTCCAGAACCCACTTCCTTTGGAACAAAGTATAGCAAGAAAAAAAAAAGAGAAAAGAGCTTTGATAGTTCTTTCCTACCTCTGTAGGGTGGAACCAAGGGGCCAGCATCCAACAGAGAAACCATAGCTGAGTTCTCAGCCCTCTTGAAAATTTGGTGTCTTATTTTGGTGCCTAAATAAAATTGTATGATCCCAGAGAGGGTCGCAGGATAAACCAAAGCCAGAAGGGACTCGTAGGAAGGCAGAATTCCCTATCCACTTGTCACAGTTCTACAGTGTCACTTCTTTCTATCATGGCTCTTTCGTGCTTGTTTTTAAGCGGTGTTTTGTTCTCAAAGCTTTAGAGAAACAAATGTTCAGGATACTAACTTGGTGGGAAGTGTTCTTTGACTGTAGATGTGCATCTATAAATTTGCAAGCAGAATTTCTGAAGTTAAAGAATATCTTTAATTGTCTGGGTATTCATAGCAAAGTTACACTCTTACTGACAGCCTTTCACAAAATCCCACTTACCTTTTAAGTCCGTCTTTATAAAAAAGATAAAAATCATTAAACTGATCTTGAAAAAAGAACCTACTTGTAGCCAAAGCAGGAAAAAAAAAAAAAGTATTCTTCACTGTTGGTGATTTTAGTGTAGCAGAATTTTGAAAGAAAAGGATCTAGGATAACACTGGCCCCTCTTATGTTTTGGGGGGTTTTGTGTCATTAAGAATTATGAAAAAAATGACAGCAAAATGGGCAAAGTGTCAACAGAATCACATTTATAAGAGGATATAGCCTCCAGTTCGCCAACACAAGACTCCTTCTCACAGTTCTCTGAACTGCAAGTGCATTACTTACTCCTGTGATGGTGGTGCCTCCACTCAATGCCCTAATCTTGTGTAGATAGGACTCTTAAATATAGTATTTGGACTGAAAAGATCATAACTATTCCATGCATTTAGTAAGTATGTTACAAGGGCTGATTTCTTATTGTGATAACAATTTTGATGATGTTGTATTATAGTTTAATTACTACTGCATTATTTTCTGTCTGTTTCATTGGTCTGTCACAAACTTCTATGAATATTTTAAGTCTTTGAATATTTTAAAGTGCAGAAGCTGGATTTATTCGTCAGCTCTGCATTTGCTTTTCTGTACATTTTCATTGAAAAACTCCCCATTTCCAAAACTGATCCCAACTTCTTGCTCTTTCCAAGCCACCAGCCCATGCTCCCATCTCAGAAGTCCCCTGCTCCTTCTAACCAATCCTCTCCTGGCTCAAGCCCCTTTTACCCTTCCCCAGCCAAATCCCCAGCTTCCCAAAACCTCCCAAATCTTCTTTGTCACTGCCTGAACACAAATATGGGCTTTCTTCCCCGGTTCCCGTGGCCGTTCAAGGGAATACTGCTGCTGCTGTCCATAATTCAGGCCCAGACAATGCCCTTTCTCGCACTTTTCTCCCCATCTGCCACCCTCTTACTGGCTTTCATGCCTAGCCAAGTCCATTCACTCTTTCATTTCTTTTTGACCAGAGTGCAGGGATTGAAAAATGCACACCAAGACGCACGTACCACAAATCCCCACAGAAAAGCCAGGAAAAGCCAGCGCGACAGCCAGACTCCCAGCTGTCCCATAAGCGATGGCTTCCTATACACCCCTACTGCAATGCTTCTTCACCAAGGCTTCCAGAGTCTTTGCTTTTTCACATACTTAGCCTGTTAGGTGGCATGTGAGGAATAATATGGTGGTTATTAGGGGGATGTGTGTTCTCTGGAACAGGAAAAAAGTGTCTGCTGGGCCACAGCCCACTTCTGGGTCTGACACACAATTTCAATGGGAAAAAATTAAGCTTTAGTCCAAGTATCCATGCAAAGAAGACCTTAAAGGGAAAGGTACTCTGAGGCCAGAGAAAATAATTTTAAATGCCACAGTGGAGTGTCTTCAATTCAAAGCCTTTTTCTTCTGTTACGTGTACATTAAGGAGGTTAACAAGACCATTTCCAGTAAGTCAGTAAGTACCCTTCCATTCTGCTTAATCCATACTTGCACTCTGAAGAAATGAATCAAAACAACAGGAGTGTGGAAAGGAGGTCTAGAGACTCCCACAGTCTGTAGGACAGTGCAGAAGAAAACTTTTTAGGAAGAGTCAGTGAAGCCAGCCCCTAGACCAAGAAAAGACACTTTTCTGGAGCCTCTTCTTCCAAGCTTCCCTTCAGGAGTTTGCCAGACAACAAAAATTAAAGCAGAAACAGAAAATGAAGCGATGTGCACTGGGAACGTCAGCCCCAAGAAAATTGTGAAACCCCAGGTGCAACTTCCTGCATTTTGGAAGACTTTTAAAACATTTCAGGACAAAAAAGCACATGTAAAAATATAAGCCTACCTGGTATTTATCTTGGACTCAGTGCTAGAATAACTTGCCAGTAGCAAATTCCACACACTGAAACCACAGTTCTTACTACACACTCGCGTGTTTCCCATCATACACACTCACACACACATAGACACACACACGTTGCGTAGAAAAACATTCAAAAAGCCAGCATCAACATTATAAAAAATATCCCCCAAAGCAAGTTATCACCTCCCCTATGAGTAGGAACACTGGGCTCTTATGCTCAGCATCCAGGCACAGCCAAACCTCCCTTGTCCAGCAGAATGACACCCCTACTCATTTTACACAAACTTCAAATGGACCTTTTAAAGAAACTTTTGTGAGTCCTCCCACATGGGCTTGGGTATAGTTCTCTCTCATTTCTTTTTCTGCTCTTTCCTTTCACTTTCTACTGTACGGCTCAGTGGCCTTTTTGCTTCTCTGTGTCTCAGCATTCCTTTACCCTGCATCTATGAAGGCAAGCAAACTAGCACCACAGCATGTGTGTGTGTGTGCTACTGCATGGAGGATATCCAAGTCCCATGTTGCCAAGCTGAACCAAGCCTCATCATCATTAGTAGTAAAACTCAAACTTTCTTACATGTGTTTTTATCAGTTGCAGCACTCACATCCCATTTTTGAATAGTCCCAGCTACTTGCTGTGACTGTGAAACAAAGGACTTAAATGTTCAAAGGATTAGAGCCCATGTCACTTTTTGTTAGGAAAATCTTGAGTCTTCTGTAATACTGTTTTTTCTGCTAAACATGTCTGATACAAATGACTTGGCTTTCAAAAAGGTAAAACTCTCCATTAGACTCATGCAAAACCTGACCATAATACAATTTGTGAAACATATGCACAAAGCAGAGAAAGAAAACAAGCAAAAGAAACACAGGTTATCATTTCCCAGAGAACATACTCTCAGAGGTTTCTTAGAGAGATTTCTTTTTCAGGGATCCTCAGTCCTGCCCAGCCCCAGATTTGTACTATCTTACTGGTGCACAAGAGATCTTGTACTTCTGTACCAGCTCTTTTCATTGGCTTTTTGGAACAACTCCATTCGAACTGCATACCACAGATATCTCTGGGCATAGCTGCATTCACCAGCTAACCATGAGCCATGCTGGATGCCACACTGACATCCCCATGAGGATGTGCAAGGGGGAGGGCAAGGAAGAGGAAGGGCAAAGAGAGGAAGAAGTGTTGTAGTTGACAGTAAAATCGTATTTTAAGAGGCGGGGGGGGGGGGGGGGGGGGGGCGGGGGGAGGGGGAAGAGCTATTTCCCTGCAGAGATCCAGTTCCATAGAGAAAAAGGGTGCAATCTAGGTCATTACACTTAGGTTACAGCAATTTTCTTAAAAGTTTTTGTAAGATTTAAACAAAAGGAGAATACAAAGGTGATAATTTAATACAGAATGGCCAAAACAGAACACAATTATATCACAATAATGAGAGAAAGACTGGATGTAATGGCAGTGACCTGGAGGCCTAGGATTAAGGTTCACAATCATATTCCAGCATAGCTCTTCTGCAAGTCTCAGATGGGTGTGAGACAGGCTGCTTCCACAAACAAAACCCTCAGCTTGTTGGTTTCTTTGTGCAACTTTCTGTTTCAGACACAGCTCAAAAAGGCTCCTGAAGTATGTGAATCCATTGAAGAAGTCCCAGAGCACCATTGACTAAATTACAATTTACAGTCTGAAGGGGAAAAACCCTGATTTTTTTGACTTGATTTGTACCCTCAGCTATGGGCATCTAGATCAAGTATGAGCTGGAGCCTCTACAGTCAGAAATCCGTGTACTTTTTGTAGTCAATGATAGCAAGGGGACATCTCCACAGGGGTGACTCACTGTGCCCAAGTTACATACTGTGGTTAAAGGATAGGGATGAATAGCATCACCAGGAGCACATTTTTCAGTGTACACTCTGTGGACCAAACCATGGAAAGAGTAATACAAATGGAGTTTTACCTATGAGTAATCCCACCGAAGACAATTTCAAAGCAATATTTGCTTAAAGATCTTAAACACCCTTGCTGACTCATGGCTTATTCCCATCAGATTGGTCAGGAATTTCCGTGCTCCATATATGCTTATTTCACTAACAAAATGTTTAAATGTTCTCAATAGAAAAGAAAAAAGGAAAGGAGAAAGGAGAAAGGAAAAGATATTTTTAGTTGGAAGGGACCTACAACAATCATCTAGTCCAACTGCCTGACCACTTCAGGGCTGAACAAAAGTTAAAGCACATTATGAAGGCCATTGTCCAAATGCCTCTTTATAAGGCACTGACAGGCTCGGGGCATTGGCCACCTCTGTAGGAAGCCTGTTCCAGTGTCTGAACACCCTCTCAGTTAAGAAAGGCTTCCTCATGTCCAGTCTAAACCTCCCCTGGTGCAGCTTTGAGCCATTCCCACATGTCCTGTTGCTGGATCCCAGGGAGAAGAGCTCAGCACCTCTCTCTCCACTTCCCCTCCTCAGGAAGCTGTGGAGAGCAATGAGGTTGCCTCTCAGCCTCCTTCTCTCCAAACCAGACAAGCCCAGAGTCCTCAGTCACTCCTCACAGGACGTGCCTTCTGGCCCTGTCACCAGCTTTGTTGCCCTCCTCTGGATGCATTCAAGGACCTTCACATCCTTCTTTAATTGTGGGGTTCCTGAGGAACCATGACCAACTAATGTGTAAGTCCTCATTAGTTCATGGGCTACTGATTCAATGGACTGTAATGGTTACTTTGGAGCATTACAGTTTATTGCATTAAAGAACATCCATTGAAATTGGTTTAAATCCATGTACTATCTAATTAATAGGGAAAGCTATTTACAAATGAGATTAAAGCTTCACAGACAATGTGCTTAAAAGCACTTTTTGCCCCCATACGTACACTTTTTCTCAAAATTATGCTGAAATGCCTGACAGCAGCATAGAGATACAGAATGAAAACTTAAATTAACTAAATCGAGTGACGTTAAATAACAGGAGTTGGACACCACAGCTTGTGTATTGGTTAGTATTTTTACCAGTCATATGCTTAATAATTAGTTATAGTCATATGCAGATCTTTTTAGGTGTTAAAAAATAACTCCTCTTAATTTATAGTTCTGTTTCCTCACTTCATTCAATATGGGCCAGACTGAATGGAACTATAAATACATGGCATTCACAGAGCTCATGCCATGGATACTTCTATTCCATTAGTTTAGTTTCACAAGAACTGTGTTGACAAGTTTTTGCAGATTTTGAGAAGATAGAAGTGAACAAAAAGAGCCTCCCCCTGCCCTTTTGCCAGGTAGAAACGTCTATACTACTAACTCCAAAATGAAAAGTTTTACTTGTCTTTTATACGTCATCTGACAATTTGCATAAGTGCTACGCTAAGGTGTGTGATGCTGTACAATAACACCCTCCCTTAGCCTTTACAGCCATTTAAATTGAACCTGTTAGCTTTCTAAAATGTTGCAAAATGGTACAGAAGCATATTATATTGGCTACCAAAGTAAGGGCTTTTAAAATAAATAGTCTACTTAAAATAATTGCATAATAGGGAAGTAATAAAGTGAAAGACGTTTTGAATTCTTTTACAGCAAATGCTACTTCTTTGAGGTGAAAGTTGTGAGTTTCCTATTTACCCCAGTTATTCTTACTGAAATAAGGTACTCAAATCTTTAACCTTTATTAGTGTTAACAACTAATAAAGTATCTCGTCCCTTGTTTAATGAGAAGAAGTAACGCATTTGGCTCAGAGAGGTAAACTGTAATTACAGATGGTTTATCTGTTTGGTAACTAGGAAAGGGTGAATTGGCACTTTAACCTCAAGATTATTTGTTTAAGTCCAACCATCTCAAAGGTCATTTATCACCCATGTTTGGTGATGGACAGAGTCACATATACTTTCAGTAAAGCCACCTGAGTGCAGGAGCAGCCCTCTGTGGTGACAGGCTCTCCCAAAGGAAGCTCCCCACTTAAAATCCCTGCCAAGATCTGGCAGACCAGAAAGGTGCAACCTCCTGTCTTCTGGGCAAGGCACAACATCTGTTACGAGGGAGAGAAAGAAGAAAGGTTTCCCTTTGTCAGTGTAGCAAAAGCCGGGAAAAAGAAACATATTAATACTCTTTGAGCCCTTTCTAGTTACCAAGTAATTCTTGTTTAATTCTTTTCCCTTCCCCTCTCTTTCAAAAGGCTACCCAGACATTCTTCCCTACAAGTCTATTCCTTGACATAAACTTTGGAACTAAAAATCCAGGATTGCTAAATAGGACACAACCTGGAACAGAAAAATCGTTCTTACCTAGGCTTTGAAATACATTTGCAATACCATTTTGGGTCTCCTAAATCAGATGGTGGAGCTCTCCCTCTTCCAGAGCACCCAGGGTCTCTCACTTCTGCCATAAATCACTTTTCAAACAGTTCAGTGGTCTTTCCCCCTCAACAGATGGGGAAACCCACCTAATTCACTCACCCATGAATGAAGCCTGGCCCCTGCTTCCCAGACCTTCACTCTTCAACCGAGGCAGAGCCCTCCCTCACCTGGGAAGCAGTTTCCAGCCTCCAGCTTCCAACCTCCCCCTTCCCAGCTGCCATGGCTTACAGCCTTGCTCCCCAGAAGGTTTCACAAGGCTGTGGTGTCTGTAGGCAGCTGGGGACCTGCAAAGTCAGCCCCACTGCAAAGATTTGAGCTCAAGGATTGAAAAGACCAGACTGAAAAGCCAAGGGTTTTTGTGCTTTGTTCTGCAAAAGTGTATCTCCACCATGTGAACGTGAGGTCCCTATTCAGATGAGCCGACTCAAAGATCCAGCAACTCCTAACTGGCAGCTTGAGTTAAGCCTGGACAAGAGCCTGGGAGGATGCTCTGATTAGCAAAACAAATTAAAATGCACGCTGCCTTGTGTTCAGTGCTTCCTAGGGCAAGCTGAGTTATAGCATGTTCACTAACCCAAGGGAGATAAAATTCTCTCCATTGCAGCCTTACCTGACATCAGCGGCAAGCAGGTAGAGCTGCTGTGGCAGCAGAACCACTAGTGACAGGTGCAGTCACAGCTTTTAAAATAAGGGTGGAAATGTTCCTAAGAAAAGCTATTGTAGGGTGCTAAGTGGCCTGGATGGCACTGCAGACAACCAAAAATCTGAGGTAGAGATTTCCTTTGCTTACGTAGTATCCACAGAGGCAGAACAGTTTCTGCACTCTGAATATGCCAGGATATATGTTAAACTTCTTTTTGTCAAAGCAGCAGTACTGCTTCATTTTTGTGTTTAATTAGCTGCAATTAACCATGTAAAGTTAAACTGGGCATGTATTTTTTTAAGCCACTCAGGCTGGGTAGTGCAGTTTCCTGGCATGCATCCTGTTCTAGCAGTAGGGTTCAACATGTCTGCAACAAAAAGGACAAGAATGATTAAATGGAGTAGGGAAGTAGTAATTGTTCTCATTACTTGCAGCAGCCATTAAAAGTAATTACAATTTGGCAATGGTGGTTTTCAGATATAAACAGTTGGTGTCTCAGATGCTCATTGGGAGTGAAAGTTAACAAAAATGAAACACCTGTTCATACATCAGTGCTGCTGCAGTTTAGCAGCATGCAGCATTCCTGAAGCTGTTAAATACATGTATTATGCCAACAAAAATTTGGCCACATGTTTACTTAAGGCCTGAATAAATATGGCCAATCTCTGACAAAAATCTGATTAAGGTCTTACCTGAGGTTAGTAAGGCTGACAGCAAGAAGAGCCATTTATAAGAAATCTAAACGTGACAAGTAATGTAAGGTAAATAGCTATCATTGATGGAAAATGGAATTTTTAAAGCAAAATCCTGTGTTCTGACTGGCAGAATGTATTGATTTATTCATATGGTTCCCAGTCCTGTGAATGGAGCTGCTCCCATGAATGGCTGGGACACAAAAGGCAAAGTCAGTGAGTTGAGCTCATGCAGGACTTCACTGGCCACCGTTCTCATGGGCTGTAACCCACCAAGGCCGAATCTGCAACCTGACGCAGCCTGGCTGGTCCCAAGAATCTGAAGGAGAGGATTTGGAGTAGCAAAAAACCATGGGTAGGAGTTGTGCAGTTCAAGTTTTTAACTGTATTTTTCTCTTTTCTGGTTAAACTTCCAGCAAACATAAAATAAAAAGTTATATTTCCTCTGACCATGAAAAATAGGGGCTGAATTATAAATTATCAGAAGGCATGTTTGGGCTTTTTGTTTATAAGAAATTTAGAAGACTCATGGAAAAATCACCTATGGGTTACAGGATAAAGTAAAGGATTGCTGGCTCTGTGGCACTTTGGTGGATGCTCAGCAGAGCACGTTTGCACAGGACAAAGCACAGACATTTATGATGCAAGTGACTTCAGACAGATGTTCCTGCTCACAACCTTTACCCTGCTGCCTGCAGTAAGTAGCCTCTCCTCCTTCCCAAGCAGTGCCCGTGTTGGGCACGGGACCTGTGCCCTGGCTTGCAGTCGCTAGCATGCTGCCCGGAAGGAGTTTTGTCAAGAGTCTCCCTTCTTATGGAGCGCTCTAGTTTTCAGAACTTCTTGTTTATTTATCTTTTTGTTCCACAAAGTGGGAAAACCAGACTATTTCTCTAATCCAATTTAGGGAGCAACCAGAGAGATGGAAAAAGACAAAGAATACCCTCACACTTCTCAGCAGAAATAACCTGTATACAAAGTGTTTACCCAAGGGTTCAAAGTCTACACAAAATGCTTCATTCAGAGTGAGAAGGAAAGGTATAATCTGGTCCTAAACCTATCCCCCAAGACATAAAAAGGGCAATGGAATCAACAGACAAGCACCAGCATGTTACAATTTAGACAGGATTTTAGAATTGGCTCTTGCTCCAAAATGGGCAAATCTCAATCTCCCAAACATCCCGAATACTGAAACATGCCAAATTCATGCTCCAAATCAAGAATGACTGCATCATTGCACCTGCACAGCTGACCAGCAGTACATAAAGAAGCATTCTATAAACAACCAAATCCGTAACCAATAAGTTATAATATTTTTTATTCATGTTAGAATTTCTATCAGTGTTTGAACATTAATATTTAGAGAGTTTGTACAATTTCCATTCAAAGTTTAAGATGAGAACCACACTAGATCACAAATGGTAACTAAAACACAGTTCAGAATTGTATGAATATTCACACTCTCTTTCTCTCTTAACATTGTTAAACACTTTCTTTTCTGCCAGGGGGTTTACAAGGAAAAGTGTGCACTGTAATTGTATCTCAGCAGTGTTCCAAAACATAATGGTATCATCATTACATATAAACTCTTTAAAAATATACTTCTGTCAAAAGACTTGATGACTACTATGTACACTACAAAAATAAATTTTCATATAAATAAATTATATGGCATAATTTTATCTTTGTAACTGAAATGACACAAACTCACTCCTACCAGAACAGGCAGGCAATGAGACCCAGTTTGAATATTTATTTCCTTTTAACTCCTTATGCTAAAAGCTACGATGAGTCCTTAATGTAAATGTTATATACTCTTTCCTATTTAACATTAGTAAGCACTCTATACAAATAAAAATCCATTAAACAGTAAAAACATAGCTGTAATAGTGTTTCCAATAGAAATAAAATCCCTGCATCTTGTTTGTTATAAACTGGCATGACAAATACTGTAAGAAAACATTCTTATCATACAAAAATATAAATATCACCCATGATTAAAAAAGTTAAAAAACAAAATAAATGTTGCCAGCCACTGAGTTCTCCCCTTGCCAATGTGACTACCAGAAAAGGTCTACATTGTGCACGAAGCAGCAGGCAGCTCACCCACACACAAGCACGCAGGAGGACTCGGGCAGGGGCAGGTGGGAGACACCGCGGCTGGCCCTGGCCCCCTTCCCTCGCGAGGAAGAGGAGGGAGGAAGAGGAGGGAGCGAGTCAGCCCGCCGCGGCGGTGGTGTCAGTGGGAGCCCTGCCGACCTCTGACTTGGGAGCGCACACGCTTGGCGGTTGAAGGTAGCTTCCAATTAGTATCATACAGTTTTGTTGCAGAGTTTGTATGATCTGAGGTCACTGTGCTGCTAGTGCTAAATTGGGGCCCCTTGTCTTTTTGTCATTAAGAGTTTTCACGTTAGACAGTGAACTGGACCAGTAGGCAGTTGCGACATTAACCCTTAGTGTGCATTGAGACAGTAGCTTATGTATCATGGGAATGACACCAGGCTCTCGCCACCTGCTCTTCGAGCGTTCACATTGGACATCTGTAAACAAGTGCCTCATATCAAAGTGTTTTCAAGTGAGCAAAAAAGGCATGGAAATTTGTGCATTCTAATTATCCCCATTTGTTATGCTGGCAAGGTCTGTGGACAAAGATAGACTCCCTGAAGCCACTGGAGAAAAACACTTTCCCATCAAAGACTTGGCCACTGCCGTTCAGGCATCGTAGTTAAAGAAAAGCCCCACCACTGCTGTGCTTAGAAACTGAGTATTGGTTTTGTTTGTTTGGCTCTGAATAAACCATTGAGCATCTACCTGCTCTAAAAAACAGCTTGGAGAAGGGCAGAAAAAAGATGAAGAAAGAAGATGACAGAGATAATGAAAACTTTTGTTCCATTATTTTAAATTAAGTTTCTCCATTCTTAGGGTTTGTTTCCAAATGGAAAACAGATTGTAGGTTTTTTTCAGACCCTTCACCTGCAGTAATCCCCTTTTAGTTTAAAAACAATAATACAAAAAGCTAAATTAGTTTCGCAAAGAAATCCCAGTTTAGCTGTTTCAATTAAAAGTGCCAATGCAGCATGGGAAAACACAAACAACAGAGAAAAGAACACCCCAGGCCTTATGTGTCATGACAGTCCTGGACCCATCAGAAAGCCATTTATATTTAAAAAGTGAAAATAGATTTTTTTTTCTTTATCCTTCTATTTGATCTTTATCACTCACTATTAACTTCCTTCCTGCCATAAAAATAAGGTGACCAAAGATACTGCTTTCAATGCTGTAAGGACGCAGCTGAGCTGTGGCTCACCATCAAAGAATTCAATTAACCAGCTTCTAATGCCACCCATAGTTAACAGTATCAATATCAAAATAAGGCATATGCTCATTGAATTTCTATAACCACCAGCACCTCTCAATATCCAGCACCTTCGGAAGTGAAAAAATAATGGTTATAGTGTTTGCACTTACCTGGCACCTTTTGCAAAAAAAGAAAAAAAAAAAAATCAAAGCACTGCATGAACAGTAATTAAGCCTCACAACATTCCTGGGAGGTAGGTAAGTGTAATTATACCCATTTTACAGAATGAGAAACTGAGGCATGGGGCAGTTAAGTGACTTGACTGAAGTAATGAGAACCAAGTCATTAAGAGTGTGGGAAACTGAACCACAACCCCAAACCTCGACTCCCTATCTTCTCTTGTATTTTAGTTGGGCCCTTGATGATGGCAGTCTATGGTTTATGTTGGTAAACACCAACACAGTTTTCACTAGTGCCTATTAACAGGGAAAGCCAGACTCACATCAGCATCAGTGGGTTTATAAGCCCACTAAGTGTTACCATACAGTAAAAGAGAAACTACAGTACATCAGAAACATACACACAAAAGCATGCACACTTCCAGATGCAGACATGGATACACACAGCAAAACAAAACCTGCACATAGCTAAATCTATTTAAGCCTCCCAGATTAACTTGCTTTTCTTCATATCTGCTTATTTTAAAAATTACCACGCATAGCGTGTTTGAAAGTTAACAGTAACATTTCATACTACCACAGGGTTGTGATACGCAAATTTAAAATATTTTAAACAGACATGTACCTTAAAAAAAAACCAAAAAAAACCAAAAAAAAAAACCCTATTACATAAGCAATATTTGCATAGAATTATACAAGTAAATTATACAATATTTAAGCAGCAGCAACTTATGCTGAAATTTAGAACTACATTAAGCTTAGTTGTGGCACAGAGATCAATGTACAAGAAGTACAAAGCGCACACAATCTTGTCCCCATTCCATTGCCCAGAGGCAAATGACTCCAGATTATACTACTTTACATTGTCCTTTTGTATAATACATATGTGTACATCTTTTAAATACTTAAAGAAATATTTAACAAAATAATACAATAGGTTACAGTAACAGTGAACTGTTGTCCTGATGCAGCATGTCCTTTTCTACAACTTCAAGCAGTTATTCTCTTCAAGCAGTCCTGGAAATAGAGTTTTCCATCTTTGGCCTCTTCTTTGCTTCAGTTATTACCCTTTACAAATAAAGACAGAAGAAAAACAAACAATTCATTAAAGTTCAAGAAAAACAAACAAATCAAGCTAATCCAAAACTCATTTAATGATTCTTGTGGTTACAGTTAGCAGTCAGGAAACGTGGGCTCTGCTTTCATCTTAGTCATGAATTTCCTGGTAAAGAAATACCGATACCAATTAAAAAAGTGCAGATGCTTTAATTTCTAAGCTTTTTCTAATTTCAGCTTTAGATACCTGTGACAAATTCAGTCAAAACTAACGAACGCTTCAGGAGAAATATGCTACATCAAATACTGTGCACAGTTAAGAATCTTGTATTACCATGCAGTTCAGCTTGAAAAAGCTGAGCCCAAGCATTTCCTTATTCTGAAGATACCACTACTTGCCATATTTCTAGATGCTAAAGGCATTCATGTCTCTTTGCACTTTGAGATGTTTGGAGAGACATTTTATAAATCAAAGGCGATTTTATTATGACTCATCAAAAAATTTCCATCAAAGCTCTCCGTGTGTGTGTGTGTGTGCGTGCACATGTGTACAGGTAAAACAGTTCAATAAACAAAATAAAATGGCTTGTTCTGGTCAAACTGTCATCGAAAAGCTCTGAAAAGCAAAGAGAGAGAAAACAGGGATCCACAGCTATTTTATACTTCCTCTTTCCCCCAGAAGACAAAACTGGCATTAAAATAGTGAGAAATGGTTTCTCAGGCACAAGCCCCAAAAAGCTTTCAGGGTAAAAACTCAATTTGTTTCTCCCTTTCGAAGTATTCCCTATAAAATTAATGGAAAATTTTCAAGAAAATGAACAGCTTTATTCTTCCTCAAATATCTGTTAATATCCTGTCTGTTCTAAACAGCACTGTTTCCTGTAACCTTCTCTTGCCAGCCTAACAGACTGACAATGGTTTAGGTATCAAGTCCCACAAGTTTTTGGGTGTACCTATTGTTTCCCAGGAACACACTAAATATCCTACCCCATGCAAATTTGCAATAGCCACTGTGGCTGCCCCTGGCAAAGGAGAGATTGGCCCACCGACTCCTCCAGCATGCGAGTTTGTGGGTGGGTCTCTGAACGCCCCCTCAAAGCGCAGAGGATACCCCGCCGCACAGCAATGCATGAGGCATGGTGGGGCCTTCCGACCTCTCACTCGGCCCATCTGCCAGAGGGAATCAGTCCTCGCTGCAGACTTCAAATTATTTCATGGAGTTTTATTCAGGAGAGGAAAACTCTTAAAGTAGCTGGCAATTTTACACTCTCCTAGGCAACGTCATTCTGTATGATGTTTTAGAACATGCCTGATTCAGGGATCAGAAGACAGGACCTATCAACAGCAAATGCAGTTGCACAGCTCTGAAGATGTTACACAACATCTCTGCTTCATTTTCCTCATCTGGTAAGCTGGGATTGTACAATGTACTTATCCACTTTGCAAGGCTCTTGGAAGTAATTAATGTCTGAATCCACTAAAACTTCTCAGTGTTGGAAAGTACTATCTTATCCAACGTGATTTCTAGTGCAAAATGTACAATATTCACAGTCAGCAGGTTTAAGATGATGAGGGACCAGTAAGTAAACCTACCTGAAGGAAAGGTACCTCAGGGAAATTTTAACTTTCCCCTTTCTTTCGATCACACCGTTGCCTGGCACAGGCAAAGCTTGCAGCTACAGGACACAGACCTACCTTACTGTGAGCTGTTGCCAGGAATCCTTTCCTCACATTCAACATCTTGCAGTTCTATAACTTCTACTTTAGAGTTTCTTCTTTCACACCGCACATTAAAAGGCACATGGGGGTCCTCAAATGGCCCATGGTCAGCTTCATGGTGTCCCTCGCAGGATGGAAAGCTCCCTCCCCGAGAGCTGTGGCTGTGCACCGCAGGGTGGACAGCAACAGTCACTGAAGCTGAGGCAGTCACAGTAGTGATAGGCTGGCAGTACGCTGGTCCTGCGGCGCCCACGGTGCTGAACGCCGGGCTTCTCACGTTATGAGAACGAGCCCTGTGGCCCAAGCGATCCCTATTGCTAGGTCCTGAATGCCCTTCAGTAGAAATTTCAAACGCATCCCTGCGAGGGCGGTAAGGAGGTGGTCGCAGCCCTTCCCTCGCTTCCCGTTTAGGTTGTCTGCCCTGACGCCATGCCTGCTGCGTGCTGGACTCTGGATTTGATTGTAATCTGGGACTTGACTGATGCCTTGTCTCTGGCTGAACCACCTGAAAGAGAGATGCACAGTTATGCCTCTGACAAAGCGAGGCAAACAAATACAATGCTTGCTTGTATTTTATGTTGAGAACAATTATAATAATGCTGTCCTGGCTCTAACTCTACAAAGGTAATGTTCTGGAGTCTGATTTTTCCAGACAGTTTTTGCCTGCAGTTACTAAAACCTGGGAAGCGTACCTTCAGAAAAACACAGGATGACAGCTGAAAATATTATTTTAAGCTTTCTACATACTGGCCCATCTTTTCAAAGGGATGGGTGACAAGCACTTCATCTTAACTCGTTCAACAAGCAGAATTGCAGGCATTTGGAAAAGGCTCTATTCCATGCAGGGTACACACACAGGATGTTAGTAGGGTAGTTTGTATAGACTGTAGGAATCTGTTTTCTGATTTCTGTAAAAAGCGTGAAGCGCAGCGGCCACATCAGTCAATAAACCGTGACCAACTTCAAATGTGGCTGTGCTTGTACCTATTTCTAGGCCTCTGCTGAACAAAAACAGATCCGCATTGCAGCTCAGCATGCAGCATCAGCAGGGGTAGGAGACAGAACTTTTTCACTTTCCTTTGAAATCACAGTTATGGCAACCCTAGCAAGATGCAACAGGCCCAAGATTTGGTACAACCCTGAAACTGTTTTCTTCTAGCTCTATCAATCTTTCTCCCCAAAATGTGCTGTCAGAGAGAGGTATATGAGATGGTGATCCACAAGGAGCTGTGTGGAAGAGGTCTTTTAATCTCTCCCCATTCTCTCTCAAACAGTCGTCAAACAGACAGAGAGCTCTCTCTTGTGGCTGGTGCCAATGTGAGGTAACAGCAGTTACACATGCCAAAGACCTCTGCTTTTGTACCATCATTTTACACCCAACTTGATTCTAAAGGAGGGGATGAGGAAAGCCCTTCGCTCTCTGCTTACAAGTTTTGGCACAAAGTCACAAAACACAATCAGCCAGAGATATGAAAGAGCTTTCCAGAAAAATAAGTAGATTTAAATAAAAAAAACCCCAAACACTCTTCTTGCCCTCCTGCTGGTCAATATGGGGGCTACTTACAGTGGATCTCGCAAAGACAGGATTCTCAGTGGCTTCCACTATTACTTGATGGACTGGTGCCCCAGGGCCTCGGGTGGCCTCGTACTGATGAAGCTCTTCACTGATGCCGGACACTGTGGTTTGAGAGCTGTACTCCGAATCAGAGGAATCGGATCCGTTATTTATGTGCCCGGGTGGCAGCGCAAACCTCACGATGCTGGGGGGCGGCTCAGGAGATGGTGTGGGCAATCTGTTTCGTCCATTGGCTGGAGAAACCTGAGAGTGGCAATGCATTCAGTAACATTCAATTAGCATTACCCTTTTAATCATTAGTGCTTGACACAAATGTTCTTCTGCCAAATACACCCTCCCATGCCATGAGAACCTTAGCACCAGTTTTCTGATGAACATTTATACTGAACTGAAAAAATTAATGAAAGAAAAAGAGACATGACCTCCATTTGTGGATCAGGATTACACAGATTCTTCTGCGTAATTCTTCTTGTCTCAGGAAGTGCACGTATGCGTCTGTGTGCATGCACCTGCACTTACAAATATAAAAATAACATGTGGACTTCCCTCCCCCTTCAGCATACATTAACAGTGATTTCATAAAATCACCTCTAATGTGTATGTATCGCATGGTTCAGTGTCTATTTGCAAAGAGAGACGGACACGCACACAATAGCAACGTCTGGGGTAAACACATATGCACACATACATTGCTTGAGTAAGGGACACGTCATGTATACTGTTGGGAATATAAGAGATTACACACTGTTGTCAAAACTGTTTCACTAACACTAAAAAAATAAATACTTCTGAGGTATTACTAGTGCTGTAACACCTTGTGTTTTATTGTACACACACATACATATATATAGACACGTGAAGCACAGTGCACTGGTTCTACTAATATGGGATAAAGATAGCCCTATGGGATAAAGATAGCCCTATGTAACAAAGTAATTGTGTTAACTATAGAGTAGGTAATGAATAATGAACAAATTTGGTATCTATGAACCCTTTTTTGCTGGACTTGAGCTTTATACTGTAGTCATCAACGTCTACGTGAAGCCTTCCACCCACCAAAAATGCTGCTTGAGCCAAGAGCATACTGCAGGGAGGGGCGACTGGACAGGGGGGACCTTCTGGCAGACCGGTCATGGTTATCAAGGTGTGGTCTGTGGACCACCACTGGTGTGTGTTGGTCCACACAGGCCTTCCTGGTGGTCTGCTCAGTTAAATATTTCGAGGAAAGCAAAAGAGGCAGTAAGGTAGGAAAGAAGAAGGTTTGTGTACAAAATAAGCTGTCTTTTGCAAAATAATGGGGAAAATCCTTATTTTACAGACTTATGCTCTTAAAAGCATAAATAATCCTACACTTGTGTCAAGTTTGCTGAGTGCAGCCTCTGAAACAATACTTATTAAAAAAACCTTTAAATATATAAGTAGAAGAATATCAACTAAATAACAAACAGTGGATTTAATAGATTAAAAAATACCTAGAGCAAGAAACTTAAAAACTTAAAAAAAATCCAAGAGAATTTAAAAAAGAAAGAGTTTCTAAAAAAGGGGAGTGACCCTGGGGGGGCAGGGGTGCAGAGCTAGTATTATTTCTTCTGTTCACCGTTAATTTTACTGACCTCAGGGTACGGTCCAAAGAATGAAAGAAGAACAGGAAGCAGCACCAATCCATTGAGAACTCCCAGAATGGTTAAGATTGCCAGAACAGCAAAGAAATACCTGAAGTAGGGTTTAAGGGGTTTGGGGGAGAGAATAGCCACAAATATTGTTAGAAATACAGACTACAAATCACTCCTAAATATGTCAAAATAATACACATACTACATTAAATCTAAAATATTACTAACATTGTACTGAATAATTATATCACTTTCCATTTATAGATTTAGAGGTTTTTACCTTTTGAATTAGGGAAGCTACATTCCACAACCCAAAGTGTTAGTTGATAAAGGAAAGAAAAAAATTACATTTGTTAATTTCCCAGAATCTGGAAGCATGTAATGTTATTTATGAATGTGTTACACAAACACAAAAATATGGAATGTGCAGTGAATAGCTGAATGGATTGAAAGCACAAATACAATGAAAAGGGGCCCCCATTAGTGAAAACCCAGCAGAAGCAAACAAATGAAGTGAAGGGTGTAGAATTTAAACAATTTAGCCTAGAAGGAAAAGAAGCCCTCTTCTCCCAGCAGCTAATCCACTGTGAAATGCTTCTGCATCTTACAGCAGAATCTCTAATTAAATCTCCAGTGTATCAGGTAAGGGTTTCCCTTGCTGTTCATTAATCACAACTTTCTGCCTAGAATTCTGTGAGTTCCAGTTTTACCAAATAGCTCGAATTGCAACCTTTTTACAACACAGGAACCCGCTTTCTGCGAAGAAAATGCTGCCCATTCTATAGTAAGCTTCAGCATTGTACTGAGTAAGAGCACTCCACAATGGCAGAGCTGCATTGCAGGCTAATCTTTTGTTGAACAATTTAGCATCTCTGAATACTCTTGTTTTGCGTCAGCCAATTCAAACATAAAGGCTGAAGTACTATGGAAGAAGAGGAAAGTGCACAAGTGGTTGTCCTTTCCCACCACTGAGGGCTAAGGTCTGGGATCCTTCATGAATACCAAGGTAAACCTGTCAGTAAAAGGAAAGCCTTGCTAGTTGGTATTCGGCACAGCTGGGGCTCAGACTAAACTGAAGGCTGCGTTGTAACTAATGATTTCAAGGACTCAGTCTTGGTAAATTCCTGAAGGAGAAGGCAAAGAAGAACTGAGGGCAAGTTTGCTACTAATGGGTCTGCTGAGTACATTGTCTAGCTGGCAACAAACTTTACTGCCCCCCTGTTTCCACATCTGATCAAATATATCAGACTCCTGTAAAACTACAAATATCCTGCTATTGTAAACATTTGGAAATTTCTGATCTGCAATAGCAAAAATCAGCAAGCCAATCTACTCTACTAACATAAACCACCAGAACTTTATACTGGGACAGAGATCAACAACAGGCATTAAAAACATTTGCATCTCATCCATCTAACGCTAGGATAAACAGGAGGATTATAGCTCTGACCACTTGGTGTATACAATGTCTGTTAATTTACTTAATCTTCCACATTGTTGGACTAATCTATCGCTTTCCGGAAGTTTGGGATCTTCTTCACCCACTATAACAATGCTCCGGCTGCCATAGTTTATTTTATTTTATTTTTTAAATGCGGCAAACTAAAGTCAGATTGTGCTAGAAAATGAGAAACTGATGGCCAAAAAAAGTAAAATGACTAAGTTGAAAAGTTGAAAGGCTCATTTTATAAACTGAGAGAACATCCAGTCCAAATTTGGCATGAAGGGCTGCTACAATCTTCCATTTGCTATGACACAAAAAAATGCTTGCCAAAATCTCGTCTGTTAAGTAGGAAAGTAGCACACCAAATGTACCCCTGTAAATTTAGGTTAAATCTATAAGTAACCTATATGTCAAAGTGTTCCAACCCTTACAAGTTCAGGTCCTAAAAGAATAATTCTACCTTATTTCTTCAACACCAATAAAATAAAGTAAAAAATACTGACTTGGGAAAAAATTACAAATACTATTTCAGGGCATGCAATATCTGTATAGTAATAATCCTCATGTAGGTTTCATGAGGTCTAACTGCAAACTGCCTGCTTTCTTCAAATCTCTTACATACATACACAAAAAATCTTGATGAGATTTAGCAGCCATTCTCTCAGTTCCTGCCTCTGACATTTTGTTGTTCTTGTTGTCAAGTGGATGTCAACTAAGTCTAGTCATCTATCCATCTATGTCTACCTAAGTAGTTAAGTCATCTTTCAGAGCATTTTTATTTGGCCCAGTTCTACCTCAGTTCCATTTTAGCTTGGATTATTTTTTTTTTCATGCTCTAGTTTGCCACAAAGAACCTGTGTTACTTCTAAGATTAGCCATTTTGCAGAGCTCCACAGGTTGTTTGGAATAGAATAGGATCTGTTTCATTGCACTTCTCAAATTCCCCTCAGCGAAAAACTTGCTTTCCTCTCATACTTGACGAATTCACATTCTTAATTAAATTCACAAGAAACAGTCCGCCTGTAGTTCTAAACAGAAGGGCCTTCAGGCTTTGCTTTACAAAATTTTAATATGAAGTTCTCTGTTCATACTTATGGTTCCCCAGCTCCCAAACAGGGCTTTTTTCCCCTCCCTGTTATACATCGCTGTAAACCTCACATAAGGAGAAGGCCCGGAGAGAGCCACTTGCAGCACAGCCGCAGTGTGTTTGTAGGTTCACGTGTCCTTTGCATACAAGAAATCTGAGGGACTTAAAGGTTAAAGGTCAAACGCAGCTAATACTGGACAATACTAGATGCTCTGAACTGACTCAAACCCAGAATTAGCAAACTTTGCTGAAGAGGGCCATTTTTGTGTTCTTTCATGCTGGGTGTCAGATTTTCCTGGAACAGATTTTAATACCAGCAATGGAAACACTACCATGTCTAGCATGTAACAAGGAGTTAATAAAACAGAGGGAAAGCAGGACCATGACGTAAGCATGCTTGACACACCATGCATAGTAATAAAACGACAGATACGCTGAAGTGACTAAAAATTAAAAGCATACTCATTTTTATTTTAAAAAGAAAGTCAAGACACACACAAATGCCTTACCTGACAATAAAATCAAACTCTGATCCTGCAAGCATTAACACTCCAAGCAGGGTGGACACAGCCCCATCCAGCACTGGTGCAAACATGTGTTCCAGTGCAAGGACAGCCCTATGGTTCCTGTCTCCTATGGCAGTTAAAAATGCCTGTAGAACAATGAAATCCATTTCATTAGACAGATGCATACAAGTTTCCAAACAGCCTCTCTCATAGCATGCACAGCTTTTCACCAGTTAATTACTTCAAACTAGAGTTTATGAAAGTATCTCTATAGCTGGCTAACCTTCAAGGGAAGGCCTGATTCTGCAGTCGTACCACACAGCTGCTGCTGAAGTCACACAACCAGAGTAAGCACCGATTACAGAGTCAGACCATAGTAATAATTTTGGAAACAATGCCTGCTAGCCTCAGTAGGCTTTTCTCTCCAGCTTTGCTTATTTCCACCTGCAAAGAACTCATTTCATGGTGAAAGCACTTCAGATGTCAAAATTACAGGGCTACTCCTCTCACTCTCATGGGGCCATGGCTTCCATGACTATCATGGGAAGTTTGCTGGAAGTTTGCTGTAAAAACAGCCAATATTGATGCAGGCTTTCCCATGTGCTTGCCACAGACCAAGGACTGGTAGCTTCAGTTCAGGTACACAGTGACAACCACAGCAGCGTTTATTAGCCCATCAGGTCCTTCTGTCCCTTTACACAGAAGTGTCCATTGGTATGGTGCATTTCTTCTCACTGGTCCGAGGCTTCAGACCATTGGATGTTACACACAGCAAGGGCCTAACTGATGGAAAGTTGTCAGCATACTCAACAGGACTGGTGTGAAGTAACACTAGATTGTGTGATGCCTTTTTTTTTTTTTTTTTTTACACTTCTATTTCACTCAAAATAGATGTTTTTGCAACTTCTACTACTTCAAAACTATCAGGCCTATATATATAAAATTACCTTAAGAATAGAGCCTGAGCAACAGTATGACTAGAGAAATGTCTTTCTCCCTCCAACTCCTTAGTGAACAAGCTGTATCAAGAACACTCAAATGCTGCTGTTTTATATGAATTTTTCTTCTCTGTGTATGACTTAACAGTTTAGGAAGACAAGAACTGGTTGATCTTCTTCCCATGATTTATAAGGGCTCTCTCTTTGGCAAATTCCTTGCTGCCTGTTAAGATATGAGCTTAGGCAGCTATCTTCCTCTTGGTCCTGGAATTTAAGTCTCTCTTCTCTAGTGGCTTATTTTCACTTATCTGACAAATTCGGGGTGAAAACAGTCAACACATTAAAAGTCATTTGGTGGGACAGGCAGACCAAAAATGGGTGCATGTGGAGTGAGATTCCCCACCCTCACTTCCATAGGTAGCCAAACCATGTAATATTAATCTTTAGTATTGGATTAAAAGTGATCTATGGAAAATTAATGTGTCCAGGACACTTTACATTCCCATATACATAAATGGATAAAGAATCTCCCTCAGGGTAAAGGCAGCTGTCAATGAGACAACTCACATCAATGAGAGCTACGGGATCTGATCCACAAACATATTACAAGTTATATAAACACATGTATATACGTGTAATTAAAGGATGCAGTAAGAGTCTACTGTCAATTCAGAATTTATTTGCAGAATTAAAAAAATGGGGTCACAATCCACAAGTGATAGCAGAGAACTAAGCCACAAGTGGGTTGTGAATCACTCTTAAACAAGTTCAATTAAGCTCTGTATCAACAGTTCCAGCATTGCCTTTTTTGTTTGTGCAACACTGGTTTGACTGTTTATATGCAGGAAGTTCTGTGAAGGTCAGTACTGCTGCTATCATCTGAGGTCTACTTGGCATTCTTTTATTTAAAGACTACATTTGAAAGTTTTTGACTCCAGAGTCAATGTCAAAAAAACGCAATTTTCAATTTGCTTGGCATTTTACCTTCAGCCACAGGTGACTTTACTTTTATATATATCTATATACAAAGTCCTGTAAATTAAACCTGTATATTAGTTTCTTCCCGTTTAGAAACAAATAAGTGTTTTGCCCTTTTTTATTCCAGTTTTTCAATTTTAAATCTTCAATTTTAAGCAACCGTCCTTTCTTTCTTCCTCTTGTACAGCACTAGTTTCTGACACTTCCCAAACTACTACAAGTTCTAGCAAACAGGTTTACCTCCAAAACCCTAACTATCCATAGCAGTAGGGGAAAAAAACGATGTCACCACTTCAGGGATCCAGTTGCTCCTCTTTAACCTTACCCTACTTCCCCTATGATTTTTCTTAAAATTATTCTTTCCATCCTGCCATTTTATATGCCCCAACTCTGTACACCATCTACAACATGTTTCCAGTATTTGGCCATTTCCTGTGTGCTAAGATCCCTGTTAGTTCTCTCTTTTTCACTGTCACCAGATCCTCTTAGCAGTCGACCAGCCCTCCTTTTGAATCTAAAAGGCCCATTGCATTCCCATCCAATCTCACCACCACTTTCCAGGCCCCTCCCTTCACTTCTTTTTGGATTGCTACAGTACTAATATACTAGAGATTACAGTAGACTACAAGCACCTCCTCCCTGAAATTATATTATATTGACCACTCATCCTTTCCTACTTTTTAATACAGTAAAATTCAAATCCATGAAGACAATGGTATTCTTAAACTATTCTGAAGTATTGATTAGAATAGCCTTATAGGAAAATGACTTATGCTGAGCATGCAAAATGTTGGAAAGGTCAGTGCTGACACTGTGAAATGTGAACACAGAAGAATAGCCCTTTATTCTTTGTCACCAAATAAAGCAAGATGAGTTTTGCGTATCTTGAACACCCAAAACTGCGTCCTTGCAAGCCCACTGTTTTTTCTACGCATTTTTGCACATCAGGTTGACTAAGCTGGCTGAGTAGATGCACTCTAGATTTGGACACTTAACTGAAAATGTTGAAAATCTTTATTTATACATGTATAAATATATATATAAAAATATATATATCTCCTTTTTTCCCTCTCTGTTCCTCCTCATCACATCAGAAAACTATTTTCCTACAGACTGCCCCCTATTTTGTGCCCACTACTCATAGCTGATGGATACTGAAAAGATGGTGCAGATTTTTCAAGTGGAACATGAATCCAAATACATTCAAATTTTAATGGTCCAGAAAGACAGACTTACACTATACGTGATTTTGAAAATCTCCTTTAAAGGCTTCTCTTCCACAAGAAAAAGAATCTACATGCAAGAGGGAACAAACAGCAACATTGCACTGAGGCAACAACAGCGAGGCTGCAGACAAGGACCAGGAGAGTCTGGACTGAAGTAAGGTGCATTAAGAGCTCTGCTTTGACTATATATTTGCATCACTCAGACAACTAGATACCACAGCTGATGTATCCCCTCTTCTCTCCTGGAAGACTGACTCAATAGTTAGGAAATACTTCATCAAGATCAACTCTGCTCTATAAAGACAAACCGAATGGCACACAAAACCGTTTGTCAGCAATTTCCTTCTGCGAATCACGTCACCAACTTCAGAGACTAAGTAAGGATTTGTGAATCTAACATTGCCACCCTTTTGTTTTACAGTATTTTGAAAATGCTTCCTGATTTTACATACCAAAGCAACATGAACAGTGAATTCCACGCCAATGCCAACAGAAGCAATCAGGATAACCACAGGCACTGCACTCAGCTTTATTCCAATTAAACCCATCATGCCAAACAGTTCCACAGTCATCAGAGCCAGCACCACCACCTAGATGATTTCAAACAGCTGTTAGTAACTTCTTACACTCCAGACAAAAGAGAAAGATATTTCAAAACAACATGGTGACTGTAAAACATACTCCTCAAAGCCACCCTATATTCCCAAAGACAAGCCACTTTTCCTTGTTTCATTGTGCTCAATGGCAATGACCTTCCAAAGATCCAGTTTAAATTATACTCCTAAGAACCAGTTAATAGATCCAGCATCAATTCTGTATTGGTTACAATTTATCAGTGATCTGAAAAACAATTTATTCGTCCCTATCATGGGGTAGGCCCCAAAACATACATTTTCTGTTTTTCACCTGTTTCTCAGACAATCCTTCCAGAAAAAGTAACTTTCAACCACCTGCATTGGAATTCTTATTGTAGAACTGCAAATATAAGTGAGGATGACTGCTGAGTAGGTTTAAAGCCCAGAAGAAAGTGAATGCCATAATCAGCTGATGAGTCTCAGGTTACAGAGGGGCTCTGAGCTTTTAAGATACTTGAAGGGATTGACATGGACAAAGTGAACAGTTAAATCTAACGGAAAGCTTTTATTTTTCTTTCATCTATCTTGTAAAAAAAATTGAGGAAAAGGGAGGGGAGGAAGTCTGTAGAATCAACTTTAAAAGTTGCTAAAGCCAAGCAGGAAAAAAAGATAGACATACTTATAAAAGCAATGGTGGACTCTGAAAATAAATGCCTTTTCCAAGGGAAAAAAGTATGCACTACAATAAATGATTTTATAAGCTAATGAATCAAGAGTAATAACATAAATTGCTTGATTAAGTGCTATGAAAAATATTCTAGACTAAACATTTACCTTTTAACATACCTGTCATATAAACGTACATTACAAAAACTAGTAACTGTTTTACGCTTTTCTACTTCTGGCGTTTTATAAACCATAGGATAGTTTATGGAATTTAAACATAGGAACATCATCATTCAATTTAACTTGAATGTTTACTGAGAGGCTTATGGTGCCTTGCAGAAAGCATTGAGGAGTATTCTCTTCAGTTTATAATTTCATGGCTCTTTCTCCTTGATAGCTCAGTTACACTCTTTCCACACTGTGTACCGTACAACCCAACCATTTCAGTTTTTCCAGAAAGACTGCATTCAGAAATCAGTGGGAGAATTTACGGGCAAGTTAGTCACAAGCAACTGCCTTGAAAAATAACTACGCCTGATAAAAGGGGAGAAGGAAAAAATAATTAGAAAGAACTTTAATATTTAATAAAGGCCTTAATTTTCCTCTGTGTCTTTATTTCTCATGTTAGCATGCATCTGAGCAAGGGCAAAAGTTTATGTACCTTTCTAAGAAACCTTTAAAGCTGCAAAAAAGGTGGCCAAAGGATTAAGGTTATTAAGGTTTGTACTTTTAGCATGAACCCTACCCCCTCAAGTTGAATAAATATGTAATGAATGATGCAATATACATACTCCACCAGAGGCCCAGACATAAACAAAACCTTCCCGACTACAGCAAGAGCTATGCTGAAAGGAATTTGACTTCAACAAAGACCCTTATAACAAACTTACAATGATCCCAGCCGTCCAGGGGTTTAGGAGGAAGAGGGCACACACCAGAAACGTGCAAGCCAAAACCACGCTAATGGATAAGAGGAGCCAGTGACGAAGCCCAATGTACTGCTCCCAAAACAGAAACGGGTAACCATTTGGGTAGCTGGCGATCCCCAGGCTGGTGTAGTTACTACAGATAGCTCTCACTTTCTCGATAGCCTCCACAAAGTCAGAAGTTTCACGCAATCCATTGAGGTAGAAGGGAAACTGAGCGTATTCTATGGGCTCAGCTGCTGGAACTAGGAAGAGGACAGCAGTGTTAAAATATGTGTTTGGAAAGAAGAAGATACACAGAAAGCATGATTAACAAAACACTGTTCTCCAAAGCAAAATGCTTAAAGGTGTTGAAATTAAATTTTACTTCTTTCAAACAAGTGACATTTTAAAAACTTCCCAAGAAACTGAAAGCTGATGCAGGACAGGAGATTACTATGTTTTATCATGCTGTAGAATGGGATGAACACAGTCTACATCAAGTCCCCAAACAATTCTACACAATTTAACAGATACATTTCAATATATGTATTTAATCCTAATCAGTGCTATCGTGGTTATTCCTGAATACCTGGCCAAAAATCCCTAACTGCAATATTAAGTAGAAGAACACATCATCTTAAACATTTTATCCAAATGCTATTCTTTTTTGCAAATGCAGTTTCTTTGAAATCAAAGGTCATTTCCTGAGATTAACTGAGGTCCACAGACACAAAACTAGAGAAAAATTACGCTCGATTAGGCTGGTTAGTTTTTAAGGCTTCTACTGAATATTTTCAAAGTCAGATTTGGAAATCCATATTCTGTTACTGATGCAAATGACTGAGGAAAAAAAGGTAATATAAAAGTAATGGTTTATTGAGGAAATACGTAACTTGTTATCCTTTAATAATTTGACAAACCAACACTGTCCATACTTCTTTTTGAATGTAATCCTAAATCTACTGTATGACAAGAAAAAAAAAAAGCCTTCACAACAAGCATTTTGTTACTGCCGTTGTGTGTTCCAGACCCTGCAGGGTCATTCAGTTGACTTGCTAAACATGATTTGCCCTATTATAATCTCAACTATAAATTTTCATTAAGACAAGACTTGGCTGACTGCCACAAAGCTCTAGGGTTTGGATACACTGAAGCACGGCTAGCTGGTTACCCAATCACATTTCCACGCACACCAGTCCTGCCCTGTATGCTCTCTCCCCTTTCCCACTGGTGTCCAACTAGCAATCCTCCCAAAAAATTGAAAGCTGAAGCACAGCACTGTGAACTGGCATTGGTGCACAGGAAAACACTGAATGGCATGGAATAGGACTGCTCCCCTACCTACGTAGCTCTTGTACTGTATCAGTGTTGGTAGCTTAGCATATGAGCTGACTTGATAAAATTCCCTTAGGTATTAAGAATTGAGGATAAACATGATATAATCTCCGTGATGAAATTTCAGAATGACATAGGCAAGAATTTTATGCAATCTCTAGGTTTCTCTCACAGACGGAACAGTCAGGTTACACTAAAAAGCGATGCTCACTGCAAGTTTTTAGAGCTTTGAAGGGTTATAAAACTCATTTTTCAACATGATAAAACCATGCAGTGGAGCCACATTTGCAATGGTTTGTCCTAAGATTACAGAGTAATACAATATATTGTCCTGTTTAACGCTTCTGAGCCCTGCGCAGCATTAGCCAACTACAGAGTTAGTGGTTCTTGAAGGAAGGAGTGGGTGCACTTACATGAGCTTTAAGACATTAAGACAAAACTCTACTTACTTCTCAGCCTTGTTTCTGGCATATAATCTGCTTTGTCGTGGACCCACTCTGGGCGGTGAGGCCGGATGTTGGCTTGTGAGGCAGCATAGGCCACAGGGTCATTGCTAACCCAGGCTGTCAGGTAGATGTAGAATGCATTTGGGTTAATGATTCCATCCGCATCCACCAGACGCTGTTTAGTCAACTGCAAAATGGAAAAAATTAGAAGCCTTTCAGCATAAGTTTTGCTTTCAGAGCTCTTGCCGTAAAGCTTTCAACAAATGGCCTCGAGATGCAACACACATATAGGAGGGGAAAAGCAAAAGAGTAAGAATCTTCACTTGAAGTGACTTATCAGTAAACTATTGTTTCACAATGAAAAAAGATCTACAAAAACTACAGTGACAGTAGAAAGTGGTTATTTATAAATTAGTACTCATATAATATTTACAATAACCACTAAATCAGCAGATGGTTCCAGAATAGACTGAACCAATTAAATCCAAATTCTGAAAGCCTGCAGCCAAGAGTGAAAAACAACCAAGTTGGAGAAACATATTTAAAGAAAGGGAAAGAAAACCTGGCAAGAGTCCCTATACACGTCTGTGTGCAGTTAACCTCTGTTGTTAACACTGAAGGAAATGCCACCCAGTAAATGGAGGAGAGCTATAAAAATAAAACAACATCTGTATAAATTTTGCTAACACTTGCCTCCTATGACCTATGTATTCAGAAAATGCCCAGCGTCAAGAAAGCAGACGAGTGCCCTGTGTTATTTGGGTCACTGTGGGCAAATGCATCTGTGGGGTAAACAGCAGTGGTGCACTTCTAGGGTTCTGTAGCCAAATCCTGCACAGCTAGAGCTCTGACAGAGAACTCTGTGGGTGAAAAGTATTACTGGGGTTTTTTGTTTTGTTTATTTAAAATTCTGGCTCAGCTCCAGTTTCAGGTCTTTTTAATGAAATGAAAAACAACAGTGACAGCCGTTAAAAAAAAAAAAAAAAAGCTGGATTCCAAGGATCTGGATTCAATTAGTTCACAGGATATGCAACAACTGTATGTCTTCAAGCTGTCTCTGGAACTGCACAGTACAGCGCTCAGCCCCTGTGGGTGCACCGCACTTTTCTCCCTCCCAGGCACAGGAAATTATATCAGCAGCTGCAGTCCAATCGCATTTGTTCCACAGCGTACCTGGTACACTCAGCTAAACAAAATCTCACTGAAGGTTTTCTCTTCAACTCCCTTTCTTTGCTTAATTCATAGCTGAAGCTTCATTCAGACCTGACAGCATGCTGCATGTTGCTATACAGCAGTGTGTTTTACACACCATAGTAACTTTGAACAATGTACTCTGTAAATCTGTCACCTTTAATGCCAGGAAAAAAAGAAAGACAGTAAGTAGATCTGCCAAGAAGCTCATTAGAAAGACTATTTTTCTGCCTGAAAGCACAGTGAGTCAATGATGACTCTAGGAGAGGAGAAGTTAAGTTATTGCAGAATTTCCCCTTAGAGGTTTGAAATCTAATTTTAGTGTAAGGAGTCAAACCTAATGTGTTTCTACCTACCAATGGCTACAGCAAATGCAGTCACGTGCTGTGATAACCCTGCAAGAGAACCTCAGACATATTTTATTTAGGCAGCTCAAGCAACTGCCATTCTTAGTTCTAAAACAGTATAGCTGTATTTAGTGATGATGGTACAAGAATATGATACAGCACATAATGATTTCGGTCCCCTTCCACTATCATTCATCAACAGCTTTTTTTAAATGGTATGCTTTGCAGAAATTGGTAGGAACTAACCAAATAATTGCATATGCTAGATTCGAAGCCACAGCAGAAAGCTGAGCAAAGGTCAATCCTGTAAAGCAATCTGATTCAAATCAGAAACAATGCCACTTAGGGCTACAAGGCTAACAGTGGCTCTGTCTGGCATAGGACCAGACTCCATCCACCTATGGATGCAGCAAAGCATTTTTTGCAACAATTTCAGTGGAAATTGGGCATGTCTGACACAGGAGCAGCACCAAACACACACCAACCAATAATAATCAAGGGCAGGCATCCCCAGTGTTGATTCTGAACACTTCCAACACAGGCCAGACTGCAGCTAACAAGTGGCTTCAGCAAAGTCAGTGAGGCCATGCAGTAAGGTGTAACTCAGGCATTCAATTCATCAAGATGAAGAAAGAGACTACGGCAAGCTCTTTGCATCTCCCCACACTCCTGATGACTTGTGTATTCCTGTATAAACCAGTACAGACTCTGATACAGTACCTGGCTGATGTCAATGGGCTTTGCTCGGTTGCCTGTTTGTACCAAGAGTTTGTAAGCCAAAACAGCATCATCAGATCCGTTTTTATAATTATTATAAGTGATCTTCCCCGTTTCCCAGTCGCTGTCAAATGCATCCTGAAGTCCTGAAGATTTCATGGAGGTAAGGGGAAGACAGAACAAGCAGGTAAGCAATCACTTTTAGAAACACATTTCAGTAGGAAGAAAGAAAAATGACTTCTTCATAGCTGAATCAGGAAGAAAATTATCCACCTGCTGCCTTCTACATTTGGGGCTCCTCATTCACTGTCAAGAGTGTGGGAAAGTAAAGTACCAGTAGCACATCCCATATTTTGCCCAAAGGCAGGCAGGGGAAGCAAGAAGGTGCAAGGAAGAAGCCTCAAGAGTCTTCCCATTTGTGCAGACCAGCAAAGCTGAGCTAGCAAGCTGCAGATGCAACGTGCACTGGTGTAAACTGGCTTGCCCTCAAGGCAAAGAGGAGATCTTGGATGGGGTTAGGACCCTCTGGTCCTGTGTCCTTCTCAGAGCCTTTGAGAGCAACCTAGCACTCTGCTTGGAGAAATATATGGAGAAGAGTTAAGACTGTCGAGAATACAGTGGTTTTCCTCGTGAACCACAATTCCAGAATCATCACACTCAAACTCCTTCAGCATTTTTGCATTTATCACCTCTTCCATACACACCCTCCTTCCAAACAAAGCTGAAGTCTTTCCCTGACACAGCTGGTGCCAGAACAGAAGAGGGCTGAGTTCAGCCCTGATCCAACTTCACCTCCTACCATGGAGTTAAAACCAGAGGAGGCATTTAGTCTGTTATCTAGAAGGGAAACACTCTCCATATTCCTGTTTGCCTCACCAAAACCCTGGCTGAGCACACTGAGCCACAGAGGAGGACACACACCGCTCTCATTAACTGCTTTGGGCTACTGCAGAGCACTGAGGCAATAGCTTCTACGATATAACCAGAAATTCCACTACAAGGGGAAAAAAAAACCACACTCAAACTTTCAACTTCAAACAGCAACTCAGCTGCTCCTCGAGCACAGCGTGAGTGAACACGATTTTGTCAATTTGTTCCATCTGTTCAACTTGTGCAGCTAATACAAGTCGTGGGATCTGCTGCCAGCACATGTAAAGATCACAGCCAACACCTATTCACTCTCAACTGTTATTTTCCTCTTTGCCACTCTTCAAGGGGGAGGGAATACCTCACAGCACAAATTTGGATCAGATTTAGTACAGGAAGCCACAGCCCAGTACAAGGAGGCTCTGTGCAAGCAGATGACAAACCGCATGTCCAAGGAAGGGAAGGAAAAGGCCGGGGGAGTGGCGGTGGAGGAAATCGCCAACCCACCTTGCAGCTGTGCTGAGGAGCCGTAATGAAAACCGTCATTACAGATCGGATAGGTTAGCTACAGCTGTATGGAGATAAGAGTGCTGGAAGAGAAAACACACGCGGCCGACACCACCCCAGGGTTGGAGTACCCGCTCCTATTTACAAACTCATCCCCCCTCCTTTAGAAAACTGCCTCCCATGTTGCCCTGCCAAATCCTACCCACTCATGAAGACAACAGGGTGAGAACCAAGCGATGAAAGAAGCCTGCCAGATATCCACACACAGCTCTCCAGCATCTGCCCAGGAGGAGGACAAGTTGCCGTCAGGTTTTCTGGCATCAATCACCAAAGGACTTCGAGGGCCCCTTTAAAAAAGCCTTGTTTGCTGGTGCCTTTAGAGTGGGGAGAACATTGCCTAGGACATGCAAAAATACCAAGCCATCCCTCCTGTGCCAAGCTCAGTTCCAAGTCAGCCTCTCAGAAAGTGGCCAGGTGAAAGCATTTGTGCTACTCTACCAGTCATGCGAAAGACGACTTCAGGAAGTTAAGAGGAGGCTGTCAAAAGCACATGGGAAAGAAGGAGACCACCAAAGAACAGCTTAACTTACAGTAAAAATGGCTCCCTTCAGCAGGAAGAGCACACAAATTGCTATGATAGACAGCATGTGGGGGCAGAGCTTTCAGACTAACATCCAACCCCTGTCAGGGGGCTCCACAGACACACAATAACAAATATATCCATTGGCATGTGACATTACCAATTTGTGATTGCAAGGTACATAAAAAAAAAAAGGCATGTACATTTAACATTACTGCAGCGGGTGAAAACTGAGGTCTCTCATATCTCCCCACCTCCCCTGTTCTCACAAGTTTGGTTACCCTTCAAACCCTGCTCCCTTTTATATCTTTATTCCTCAGCTGGCTTAACCACTTTATGATCTGGGTTATTTTACTACTGACCTTGCTAAAATTGAAAGTCTGAGGAAAGAATACCAAGAAACCACTATCAGTTGTGCTTAATTTCTAAAGAATTTCAAAATTTCAGTAATTAAGATTTCCCATATCACTTTGAAATTAATAGCGGAGTTGCTGCTTTCAAAGCAAACACTACTTCTGTTATAAACTGTTCATACCAATGATTTTAAAAGACATTTAATCTTTTATAAATGGAATTAATGAAATGTTTCTGGGCAGAAAGATAAAAGTAACTTGTTGACCTCCTTCTGCAGAAAAGTTATAAAAAATAAGGGAATTTTAAAAATCTTATATATGGGATTTTTTCATATCAGCAGTCACTTTTGCTTAATACTTCAGAAGAAAGTGAAATCCTCCAAAATTACGTGGGATGCCAGAATGGGGGTGAGGAAGGAATTCCTACTGACTCATGTGAACAGCTGGCACCATGAAACACCAGATAAGATTACCCTTTGCAAAAACAAGCCTAATTACAAGCCAGCAGGGAATTCAAGCTACCTCATTTACATTCAGTCACTTACAAAAATAATGTTAACATTTCCAGTTTAAATGAATGACTAGTGTTAACTCTTCTTCTGTTGCTTTTTCAGTAAATATGCTAACACAATATGATACCAGAAAGGAAAATACAAGGCAACCTCTGAAAAAAGAAATGCAATAGGCTGAAGGCACTCCACTGCTAGTAAACACGGAGAAACGTACAGCTCAGACCAAGGACGCCTTCTTGATAAAAAATGCTTTTGTTCACGTGCCGTTGCTTCCCTCATTCTGCCGGACAAATGCGTGTGTGTCAGAAGGCCATCTTGAGCTATTAATCTCTAGCACTGAATTCCCAGTCAAGTTGGCAGGAATTAGCCATGAAGTTCAAAGTTGCCCCTACTTTGATTATCCTGCTCCTCCAGCATGTAAAAATGCACCAGTAGAACCGTTCGCTCGTAACAGAAAGTCCTCCCTGAATCCAGCCTAAAACTGTATCTCATTTGCAAATTCTGTTTTCACCTTCACTCTCTCAGCATCAGCCCCCATTGGAAACAATCAGGTATTCTTCTGTTTATTAGTGCCTGCAGCTTGAGATAATTCCCTAACTATGACAAGTGTGGCAGCTTGTAGCATACCAGTTTAGTTCCCCGCTGTTACATCAGTGCCCTGCACCATTTTAAAACATAACTTCTTTCTGTTCGTACATCTCAATATCCTTCTTCTTTAAAGCATTGTGGATGCAGCATCACACTCTGCAAAGACAGGCCTGCACCTTTACGGAGCAGCTGGTTTGTGTTAATAGTACCCCTCTTGGGGAAGGTGGGGAGGAGGGGTAAGGACACAGACATAATCTCTAATTAGTAATCATAATAATTAATTATAAAGCTGTGGGTGATCAACAGGCCAAGCAATGTGCCTTCCATCACAGGGTTGCCACATGCACTTGAACCATCACAAGTCACTGCTTCCTGGGAGTGTCCCTGACCATTCCAGTATAATATTTTAGCTCTGTGCACCCCAACAGTGTATCTAGGGTACCAGAAATACTGACAGCTCCTCCAGTTGAAGAAAAGCAGAGGACAATGAAAAAGGACAGGCAGGCAGGCTATTGTGGGCTGGAAAGGGAAATTTAACTATGGGTAATAGGAAGAGAATAGGAACACCCCTAAAAGAAGAGCAGACCTGGAAAGGTCACATATGAGCATGGACATATAGCACAGAGAAGAGGATGTGCAGACCCTTGGCACTGGGCCAGGGCCACACAAACAGTCCTTAGCACAAGGAGATGATTACAAAGAGGACAGGGAGGCATACCAAGTGGAAGAGGTTCAGGAAAGTACGTGGTGGGCCTGGGAGAGGGGGAATCGGAATGCGAGCACCCCTGGGAGCAATACCAAGTGGGCTAGCCTCCAGTGTTTCACTCTTGAGAAGCCAGCAAGGGAGCAGATCCAAGGGCACCTCTTCCCGACTTCATCATTGGCAGACTGTGCTGAGGTTCAGCACTAACATGTGAGATCCTGAACACGATCTCAGATTTCCGTCTCCCTCACAGGTTCGGGAGCAGGTGGAAGGGGGGACACCAGACACAAATTTTTCCTACTGTTTTGGAACAACAACAAAAAATACCCACAAAAGAAATAAAATAAGCAGCAGAATTACAAGAGGATTTGGAAAAGCATGTAGAGAAAGATGTATAGTAAGGTTCCAATTCAGCAAAACATCTAAGCTATGTTGATTTTTCTTCCTGCCAGTAATACCTTCCCTTACAGCTCAATATGCTTATGTGAGCAAAATATTTTAAGTAAAACTTCCAGTAAGTAGACTGTAATGCATGGATCCAATATATTTGAAAACCATTAAAAAAACAAAGCGAATAGCTGAAACACTGCTTTGCATGATTTATCAGTGCATTAAACACACAGGAAACTTGATAATTTTGTTCAGATGTGTCATTTAGATGCATTTGCGTTCCTAACATTGCCCAACATATTTTCAGAAGGAATAAAATACCCCAAATACTGGCAGTTACCTGCATGTTCTCTAAGAAACATTAGCTGCACTCGTCGTCTGTAAACAGTTAAGGTTAAAATTTACAGTCTCACTAGGTCAGCACAATTTACTTTTCTGTTGGCAAAAGCTTCCTGGAGATTCTCCCAGAGGCAGACAGAGGTAGAAGTACTCCTGGGCAGAATACATTTGCTCACAGCAGAGAGCTGTTAAAATTTGCTGAGATGTAACAGTACTATATTTATTTTAAATACAAAACAGTTATTTGTCTCAACATGTGCAATTATAATATCTTTAATATATTTAATAAGCTCACTTCAATCCAATTATCATCATACTACCTGAAAGGCCATGCCTCCTCTTGTCTTCCCCCACCCCCTTACAATTCAGCACAGAAAAAGCGGCACCATAGAAAGAGTGAGGATACTTGACTGGAAATCTAGAATGTATAGTAAGTTCCCAATCCAATAAAACACATAAGCCACACTGAATTTTCTTCATGCCAGCAGTCCCAGCTGAAGCCAACAGCATCACTCATGTGGTGAAAGTTAAGCCTGTGCCAAAACACATCGCCAGACGGGGACTTTTCATTTACTGTTCTCAAAACACTCAGCAAACATTTATTCTCCCAAGACAGCGGGCCATATTTGGCCGTTAATTATAAAGCAGGACTCCTCATTAGCTGCTTAGGAGTTAATGGCATGAGATGGTCTCTCATGGATATAATCTCTTAAAGCTTCAAAACTGTCTTACTGGGGAGTAAATTTAGCCACAAAGAATTTAAGTGACCTGTTGGAGAAACAGCGAGTCAACGTGCGAGTTCGGAGGAGCACCTAGGCATTCTCCCTCCTGCTCGCGGTCTTTCACCATGTGACTACATTCCAAGAGGGGAGCACTACTAGCGTGAACAAGTCGTTACTACTGCAGAATTAAGAAAAGTTCATGCAGCTCTCTCTTACCTTGCAGCCAGTCCCGAAAGTAGTGCAACCACATTTTGGGAAGCTGCCTATCCTCTTCCAACAAAACATATGTCACATTGCTGAAACTTCTGTGAAGTTCATAAAGTAAGTGCTGGACATTTGGATAGTCTGCTTTCTGTGTCACAATATACATGTTGTAGAATGAAAAGTACTTGAACTGTGCGGCAATGAAGTCATATTCCCGTGTCTCCCGTGGTACAATGTCTGTGAGATCTAGTCCATCTCTCACCCGGGTAGTTCCATAAAGGCTGAGACCAAGTAAACCCAGAAAAAGAAAAATAACCACAATCTGCAACAGAAAATAGAAATGCATTTGGTTTTAGGTTTCTAAAGAAGCTAACAATTCATAATGGCACACTACAAAGCCAGGTTCAAAATTAACACCCATCAGTCTACTTTAAAGCTTTTATTTCTTCTTTTTTTTTTCTTTTTTCATACACATACACACCACAAGGCTAAGCTAATTTGTGCTTTATTGAAGGGGCTCGGCATCATGGATGAGACATTTATATCATAATAAAGTTTAGAAGTCGCTTTAGGTTCACTACTCACAAGCTGAAAGTCACAAAAACCCTCACTCATAACATATATTTGAAAAGTATGTCTCTACAGCACTCGCAAGATAAAACTTTTACAGTATAAAATTAGCTGTAACATTGTTAAGAATTGTTATTCCAAAAGCATTTTATTTATTCCTTATATTTAATACCACTGCCAGGATAATTTTATTAGTGGGCAAGGCAGAAGTCTATTTTTGAAAAACAGGTGAATAGTTCCCTGATTACCTTAGCTTTTGGTTTTAGGAGGAATGGAGCATAATGCTTTTCTGCAAAAGACGAGAGCGTCCACTTCGTACAGGGTGGCTCAAGGCAATGCATACTGGAGTCTGAGAATTGGGAAAGCAAATCCCTCGTCGAGCTTGTGCTTTCTGGGCTCTGGCAGCTAAGATTATCTTGCGTCACTGTCACTGGCTGCACAGATATTTCTGAGCGAGGCTCTGCTGTGGTGTAGTACACCTGCGTATGAGGATCGTATTCTGTGCGCAACTGCACTGTAGACTGCATTGTAATCTGAGTTTCATGTGCAAAACTGTGACTGCTGTACGGGGGTGGAGGACTGTAGCAAGTATTGTCATTTTCCGCATATGCTTGAGGCTCAATCTGAATCACTCTAGTGACACACGGACTGTAAGAGAAGAGAAAAACATCTGTTTGCATTTAGATGGATCTTTATTTTAATCAGACTAGACAGGATAACCTGCTTCCATCTGAGACTGCTTCTACTACCATTAGGTGGTTTATATTAATTAAGTGTAATGCTTTGATGTGAATTTTATTCTGCACCTTTAGGAAACATTTCTCAGACATGGTTCAAAGTACAGGCCTCTGAGAATATGTGCACATTTCTTGTGCTCAGGAAAGAAGGAACCAGCATCTGTTTGAAGACATTGACATCTAGCCACACCACGCCATTAAATACACATGCTAATCAGGTCAATACACAGGTAGTTGCACACAGTCTGAATGCACAATATGTATGTGAGTTTGCATCTACGTGCCCATGCTGAGAATTAAGCTATTTAGATCAAAATGTAAACACATGACATACTGAGTTCTTCTGTTTAGAACTATTGAAGTAACTGTTAAATAATATTTGGTCCTTCTGGATAAGATCTCAGACTTCTGGGAGGCAGGTTGAAACCACTTGCCATACACTGACTGAATGTTTTAAAAATTAAGTAAACATACGCAAGGATTAATTCCCAGGGAGCATGGGCAACATGAAGAGACAAAATTACAGAAGTAATTGAAGCATTCCTTTTATTTTAGTCTACGCAAGACCCTACAAGATACCCAGTTTACAAAAAAAATATTATCAGAGACAAACCTCTTCCTGTAAATGAGAAATGACAAATTGATGATAGAAAACAGTATCATAGATTTTTTACCTAGTGGACAAATCCTACAAATCCAAGAGGAATTCAGAAAGTTGCCTACCTAAACAAAGCAAGCTCTCATTAACTGCGTTTCTTCATATGTAAATGGGCCTGAATTCTGATACACATTTGGTGCAACTTTAGATGAGGGAATAAACGGAAGGTCCGATTGCCCTGTATTTCTGAGAATTGAGGCTCCAAAATTCAAGCACCTTAGGCCATCCACTGAAACTATGACTGAATCAGAAATAGAAAGTAGGAGCCCTGCCTTGGGATCAACTCCCTGTTCTAACCACCACTCTCTCAAAAACAAATTTACAAAAGTGCTCTCTCTCTTTGACATTAAAATTAAAATGTCAAAATATGTCAAGCTCCTAGGTGGGTGTGAAAGGCTAAGATGACACAAGGTGGATTCTCCATATCCCGGTTATGACAGTAAGAGTACACGTGTAGAAATGTAGCTGATCCTCTTCATTGCAGGCAAAAACAAAAACTGAGGTAGAACACATGCTTACTTTCTAAGCAGTGGCTCTACTGATGACAGTATATTCTTCCTAGCCCCACTCTTCACTCAGAGCTGGCCGTGTATCAGGTAGGAGTCTGTGTATACACTCTTCAGAATGACAGCATTACCGTTCTAAATTGCCATTGCAGCCATAACAAACTTTATCAAGCATTATCCTGTAGAGGTACTGATCACCCTGCATTCTTTATAGTCCTATGAAAAACTCAGCTAAGGGGAAGTAATTTTACAGTTTACGCATTATGTTTATGTATTTAAGTTTAAAGGCATAAAAAGCATAAAAAATAGCACATAGCGACTAACTGTAAGTAAGGCTTCTCAGTACCCTGAGTTATGTATGGTCTTCCAATATTACCCAATACTACAAGTGGACACCTTGCAGTACCCTGGAACATTCTAAAATTGCTTGAAGATATTGCTAAATCATGGATCTTTTATCTGCTTTCAAAAACTTGTCCTCCAACAGACAAAATGAACATATGTATAAACAAAGGGAAGACCGTGTGTGTGTGTGAGAGAGAGAGAGACAGACAGATATATTTTAGCTTTTCTCCTCAGTCAGGTAAAAACCAGGGTAGCAAACGTAAGTCAGTCACTAGCAATGAAATCATAACAATAACATACTGATGCCGCTACAATGAAGAACTCCCACTCCTGACAAGGAATGGTAGCACTGATTAGTGACCACAAAAAGGACACACCTCATACATCAATCTATCACGCATTCTCACCTTGTAAAACAGCAGAATATATCCAGTCTTCGGTCTTCCCGACGATAAAGGTCCATGCTCAAGATAGCAGGAAAAATCAGCAGAACCATAGCAAAGTTGAATACCACCACAACTGCTGCCTAGAGATCAATCATAGGAGAAGTGATGTTGTTACTAAGCTTCATGTAGGGCATCAGCTTTACAAAGCATAAAACTTCCTTTCAATCCTCATCCATTCACCCATTTATCATGTCAACCCGTCAGATGCTTTCAAGCTTTTCCCTGAGGAAAGTGGGAGATATACTTTTACATTCCCATTTCATTATGGTAAGCCTATCATAGTTAATTAATTTCTTTTAATAATAAACTTCACATTATTCTAATACATCTGTGCCTGGAGATGTGTTGATGATTTTTTAAGTGGAAAACCAGAGTCAACAAATCATACTTTTGCATGAGATTGTGCCATATTTAGAGTCTCACAGTAAAAAAAGACGGAAGCAAAAGCAAACCTGGAACTACGGCTGAAGTTCTCACATTTAAGGGAACAGGAGTAATTTAGGCATCACACTAACATTAAAGCACATTATTAAATCAGAAATTAAATAAACATTTAAGTAAATTTTAATGAAACTGCTCTATTTAGTAAAATATTATGCACTTGATGTACTTAAAAGCCTAGCCAAAAAGAGCAACATTTTGGGTTTATCAGGGATTATTTTTAAAGGAGAATCAAAATTAATTCAATACCACATAGTAAATCTACATATTAATATGCTTGTGTTTAACAGAACTTGATTAATGAGCCAGTCTACCAAAATGAGTCTTAAATTGGAACAAGAATACATCTTAAATTGGAACAAGAATACTTGGTTCAATTTGTAAAGTGAACACTACGTAATGAAAAAAACCAACCTCCCCGCCCACCCCCTTTCAAACCGTACTTCAAACCCTTTCCCACACAGAGATTCCCAGAGAATCTCCATAAACATATGTGGTGCAGCATCTATCATTATTATTAATAGCATTTATTTGTAATGCAGAATTGTTAGGAGCACTAGTCATCACAAAGGGAAAGCCTGGGCACAGATGGACTGAAAGATAGTTATATGAGTAGGAGAGACACTGGGAAAAAATGGTTAAGCCATCAACAGGTAAAAAAAAAAACAAACAAACTTGATATCCTTATATTCTACCCATTAGATAAGCAGTAGCCATCTCAATAGTAGCCCAGTTTCACCTTAAGGAAATCATATAAACTATTAAGTGCCTCCACCTGTAATTTCTGAAGTAACAACTGCTTGGGTTAAAACAGTCATAAAAAAGAACAAAAGTTGGGCTACAAAAGTGAAGTCGCTGACCTGCTATAAATAGGCCCTCCTTTTTCCAAAATAAACAAATGGCTGCTTTTGATGTTGAAAAATCAGGCCTCAAAACGGGTACCTCAAAAGATGTAATATCCAAAATCCGTGTTTTAAAAATTCTTATGTGTCAAATAAATAATATAAATTGCCTAAATAATTCACTTTTTATTTTTGTGTCTCTTTATCTGTGAAAATCGAAGTACTAACACACTGAATGATTTTTAGTGTTTTGAAGCTGTCAAAATATAATAAAAGGACTAGATATTGTTTTTACTTTTCTGAGAATTACAGAATCAACTAGTTATGTAAATATTTTCCAGTCTTTTCAATCATAAATATATTGTATACAAAAGTGTTTTGTATTGGTGTTTCTCTTTTGTTGTCTCAAGCCTGTCTGAAGTAACATTTTGGTCCTGCTGGTCATCTGTAGATTTAACTACTGAAACAGAATTTACCTAGTACTTAAAGCCAAATTAGTATTTATCCATCTTTGAGAGAAAAGATCCAATAACTATTTCATGATTTATAAATATCCACACGGAAAGGTATGTAAGGTCATAGCCAAGACTTTAAAATTAAGTGATTTCCTTTTGATCCTCTCCAGAATTAATTGAATCTGTCAGAAAAACAAATGGCTGCTGTTGCAAGCAAGGTGTTTGTTGGACCTAGTTCATACAACTGCTTTCTTTATTGCTGCTAAACCAGAGAAGGTTGAATGACCCATATAACATGAATAATTAGTTGTGTCTAACCAAGATCTTCTATCAAGGATCAGCTAAGATTTATTGAGATTTGGAAGAAACAGCTGAGGCCTGACTCAATAATTCTTACTCCTCCCACTGTGGCTGAAATACTAACCTAAGTCCTCTGTTCGTGCTCCATAAATTGCAAATACTTCATGCCTTATCAGTTCCCTTTGTAGACCCCAACATCCTTGAATCTCAAATGCTGCTAAATCTGAAAACTAATACTTAAGTGTACGGTAGAGATGCCATTAAAGTTAGTTATATTCACATCTGATTTTTTAAGAAGCATCGAAACTAATCCAACAACACATAGTAAATCTGCCTATTAACATGGCATCTCTTTTTAGAACAACTAGATTTTCCATTGTGCCATCCCAGCGTTGATGTACTAACCCTGCAAGTAAAATATTTTTAAACAATCATCTCTGCTCTGATTTGTACTTAAGTAGATTCCTAGAGCTTAACACCACACTTCCTATACATTGCACACTGTCTCTCCCTCACCCACTTCCCCAGCTTTTCAAGGATGTAACAGTTCTCAGTTTTCACAATTAAATACAGAAAATATTTTTCTTGTATCAATTCTAATTTGTTGTACCATCAAAAAACACCCTGTGACTTGATAAGGAGAGGGAAGGAAGAATTTTTGAGGCATGACTCAATCTCCATCCTGATGCATCAGCCACTGCTTCCCCTCCAAATACCATTTAGACATCTGGTGGCTGGGAATGGGAATGTATGAGAAATGCAATCATGACAATACCCACAACCTGTAACAACTACATTGACTGGAAAAGCACCAACAAACAACTGTGGTAGCAGAGCTTCCAGAATACAGGCAATCTGTTAGCAGCACCCAAGATGAGAGTGTGCTTAGGATTTCTGGGGACAGGGCACCTTCTCTCACCCCTTCAGAGACGAATGGCCACATGGGAGAGGAAAGGGCCTCAGACCTTTTCCTTGAGAAATCAACAAAGGTAAGATTAGTCCTGAAGGGATAAAATGGGGCTTACTCAAGTGTGTAAAATGAAAGCATTCAGTGAAATGAGATCAGAGAGTAGTAAAAAAATTCCATTAATCAGAAAAAAAAATGTTGGTCACTTTCTGAGAAACATGCTCTGCTTTTTGCATCTTTTCATAATGCACAGCCTAAAAATATTATTGCTGCTGCAACTGTTAACGGAGACAGAAGAATGGCAGTCTGTGCTGGAGGCAGCAAGGGAGACGCGAGCCAGGCTGGTAGGCTGGGGCCCCGCTGAAGGTATGTGCTGCTATGTGCCATTCCTGGCAGCCCACCCAAGGAGAACGGGTGTGCTGTATAGCCAGAGGTGATGAACAGACGAGGAGGTCTGTCAGGGAAACTTCCACCCTAATGCTGCCTATCTGCAACTCCCTCCTGACAGCATACAGACTTGGGTCCCCCCCTTGCCCCCTACTTTTCCCTTAGGCTTTAAATTTCCTTGTTAAATTCTCGTGTCAGGAGCAGGGAAAAGTAAATGACATGGGTAAAAGGAGGGGGACAAACCACTCCAGCAGAGTAAGATAACTGAATGAGCTTAAAAACTTAGGTTCTTTCTCTCCACAAACCCACCACTACCACTTGGTAATGCACTTTTACATTTAGGAAAAAAACTTGTCATTCTTATGGTGAGGGAAAAAGTTACTGCTAAGACTTATTGGGAAAAGTTCCACCCCTGCTCATTAGTGAATCCACACCACTCCTTTGCTGTTAGGGGAGGAAGTTTCTGGTGTAAGCAAGAAGAGGTAGATGAATTTTTGTGAAGCTGTACCTTCTTCCTTGGCAGAATTTACCCCATAACGGTGTCTGAATAGTCTGCCTGAGGAAAGAATTCAGCCCAGCAGTAGTCACCCTCTGCCTTGCCTTCCTTCATTTATACTCAAAACAAAGGGCGATGTTTAAGACATTCCTATTGCAAACTTCAAAAACTTTCAGTGGATTTCTCTGATAACCTCCCCTCCACCACAACTTTAAGAAATTTAACACATCTGAAAACTCAGGACCTACTCCTTCGAAGTCCTGAGCACTCTTGGAGGCGATTCTTGTGACTGAGTATCTGGGACATGTTCAGCATCTCAAAGCCCTAAAACTGCTTAAATAAGGGGCTAGTAAGATTGACAAATGAAGAAAATTAAAGCAGTGAAAAAGCTAAAACAGTTCCTATCTGCAAAATGGAATTGATTTTTAAAATCTCACTTTCAAAACGACTGATTTCCATTTTTTAAAACTCGGCAAGAGCTAACCCCAGCAAACTCCTAAGACAGCATCAGACTTGCAGTGTTTGAGTTCAATAAAGTAAATGAACAACTCAGAGGTACCAATGAACTGCTTTAGCAGGCAGAACAGATCAGAAGCTGAGAAAGAAGAAAGCATTGATATGCAAAATGTGAGTTTCTAACTAAAAGTTCGGCTTGCAGATGCAGGAAACCATTTATTCTTCCTCAGCAGCTGGGTTATCTTACAGATACTGGGCCTCAAAAGTTATGGAAACTTTGACAATTATCTTGCAATGTTGTAAGAAAAGTGAATGAAGAGCAAAACAAGGTCAAGAGCAATCATTTTTTTAAGCCTATCTGTTAAAAATTCACTATCTAGACAAGAAGTCTGTGGAAAGTAAATGCAGTGTTTCATTGCTTTATAAGTCTTGCTAGGAAGCTATCAAAGACTGCAAGGACTTCTTGTTTAAACAAGCCTGAGTAAGAGGGAGACAGAGGAAGAAGACTGTAAATAAAGAAATCCATATATAAATACAGACCACCCACCAAAATCTGCCATGGTTATCTGATTCTGAATGTTGTGATTAATGTATCACCTGATTTTGATTTTACCTAGCGAAGCTAGGCAAAGCAAGTAATAGATGTTTTTAACAACAAAGGATGTTATTTTAGTGGTTCCTAACGTACATACGTATCAGTTATACACATTGCTCTAGCACCAATAAATACTCATTACAGGTCTCCAGCTGCCCTTTTTTTTGCACATTTTCCCATCTCTTATATACATATAAGGGGTTACTATGCGCAAGCAAAGACAAATTACAGATGCACGTGAGAAAAGATTGAGCAACTCAAACATTAATTTCTGGACACCCAAACGTTCCTACACATAGATTCCATATTAATCACTGCCTTAAAAAGGACTTTGATCGTGATGTTTTTATTCTGAATAGTATCAACATGTTCATACATGAATATGTTGAAATCACACTGGAAACTTTTTGTTTGTCATTTTGCTATGCAGACTTCATTTTCTGAACCTTCAGTGACTCAGTCTGCAGTGTGGCAGCAGACAAAAAGAAAAGACTTTACGAAAGATATATTTTAACTTGTATTCAGATTACAGTAACAATTACAGCTGTTGTCTCCACGTATGTTCCAAAGGCAACCTGTCATGTTCTGATGTGAAGAGTGAGAACAGAGAAAGGCTGAGCCAAATTTTGTCAGACAAGAAAGAATTCATTTTGGTGGCTCCCACTCAACAGCTTAGCAGTGCAATCAGGACAAAATGGCCCATCCCTGTTGAGTACTTCTTATGAGATGCATTTAGGCGGAAGTAACGTCTGTAAAGCACAGGTACTACAAAGCCTGACAAAGCAAGCCTTCTCCTCCGATTCCTAGCGAAGATCTCCAGTATCCCGTTAGCTACTTAAGGTAAATGTTGAATGTTTGACATTGGGCCATAGATTTAGGAGACATAAATAACTTCTTCCAATAGAAGTGTTACACTTCAAAAAATATTTCCAACATTGACACTTGTCTTTGCCATAAAATAATTCACTGTCACATCACCTGGAAGAAGAGACATCTAGGTTTTGGCAAATCAGCAGAGCTAAATACTGCTAACCCTTCGGGACTAAGGATCTGGCTTTAGTTGCCACAGATATCTCCTAAGCAATGCAGAAAGCCAATGAGGCCTTTACTTTCTTTATTATTCACTACCAAATTGCCCATGGAAAAGGAAATGGTAAACAAATTATTAATGCTCATTGGTAACGTAACTGCAATCGCAAACAGTTTACCATTTAACAGCTTAATGCAGGCGTACTTAAATCTCTGAAAACAGCAATAATTGCCACATGTATTAAGAAAAATTGCAGCCCTTGCTTCCTCTGGGTAGCCAAGGGCTCAAGGAGAATGAAAAATGATTGGAGAACCAGGCTACAGCAGAAAAAAAATAACTACTGAAAAAGTACAGTTTGCCTGCTCTGCACTAAGGTCACACAGTGCTATAAATTGCTTGTGTATTAAAGCAGTGTCAGGGGAGAAATTCCCAAGCTTTCTGCAAAGAGCCCTTGCTTTTATAAGAAAGCTTTCTCCAGCATCCTTAATACTTCATATTCCTGAAGGTATATTATCATAAATACAAGAAGACAAAGAATGAAAGGGAGAGAGTGTGATATGTGGTTCGGCACATAAAATTCACATTTTATCTCAAAGTAGTTGGAATGTAAAACTCTTGACATTTTCTCCAAGTTTGCTAAAATTACATTGTGAGCAAGGCAGTACTAACTGCTGCAGTAATAATTAATACAGCAATGCATATTTGCTGCTGTCATTACACTTTGGCTACAGTTTTTAAGAGCAGCAAATTGGACAAACGTGAATGAAAGCATTAAATTCCTACTTAGGAACGTTACAGTACACGCTACAGCACAGTCTACTCCTCTTGACTTAAGAATGCAAATCTTTCTGGAGACTTGTTTCTCCTTAGTTGCATGCCTCTTGATTTTTGCACTCAACCCAGCTGTGATGGGGCAGGGTATTCTTTCACCTGCTATCAGGATGCAAGAGACTCCAGGCACGACAAATGGGAGGAGCAGAATCAAGGGCAGACGGCAGTTGTTATTACCCAGATCTATGATAAACAGTGATCACGTACTGGTTCAGTGAACTGCAGCAGCACAGAACAAAGACTTTAATACTACCACTAACAGGTTATCATCACTGGCCTTTCATGATGGGACCATGCATACGAGCTAACAAAATAGCATATGAACTTACTTGGAGTGAAAATGCTCGTAAAGCAGGAATAGGGATTAAGGCAGCCATAAAGAAAGCAGTAACATTGCTGATAGATGTAAGAGCTACGCTTGCTCCTGTTCGCTTCAAACATTCACCTGTTCTGTCCTGCAAAACAAATGACGTATCTTAAAAGTCAAGTGAACAAGGTAATGTCCTGCAAACAATGTCCTGTCATCCTACAGATATAACACAGTAACAGTAAAAAATCATTACAATGAAATTCTGAATACAAGTGGTCATTTGACAGTATGTGAGAATAAACCATATACTAAGTATACTGTTCAGGAGAAAAGCAGATGACACATAAAGTGCTCACGTTTTTTGCAGGTAGAAAATGTTATCAAAGCCAATTCTAGCTTCACAACACAAAACTAAATGGGTACTGACATTATATCATCTGTAATTAAGTAGGATGTATTTTCTACCAGTGGAGTCACTCGGTGTTCTCATTTTTCAGACAAATAAGCATCTATTAACAGCACAGAGGCATAACATAGCTACACATCTTGAAGAAGTATGTAATAAAACAAAAAAACAACCCAAAACCCAGGGACCACACACAAAAAACCACAGAGAAATCAAGATAAACACGTGACCCCTTTGTAACTCAACAGGCTATTCTGAAGCATATGGAGGTTACAGTAGAGTGAAGTTGTAGTGCCTGCATGCCAAACCAGCTGGAAAGACCACATGGAAGACATTGCTTGTACAAAATAGAATGGGCAAATATGCATTGCTTTTAAATGGTTTGTACTTTGGATATGAAACGCTGGACTGAGGGTAAAAAGGTCAATAAAAGGAAAGGATCATAAAAGTGACGACATCTTAGATTTCACAATATTAGTATGTTATGCTTTGAAATGTCACGGTCAATTATAAACATCAGAAAAGAAGAACAGAAATATACAAAGTAACTAAAATTTAAGGCCGTATAAATAAGCTAACAGTTGATACAAATAAAAAGAAACGTTTGTTTCTAAACTGTCCTCCTTCTCTTTCTTTCCACCTCAACATTTTTGTGTTCTTCCATTAAAAGCATTATATGATTTAATTGTCAGACTCAATTTGAGTTTGTTCCTAAATTGATAATCGACTTCTGTTGAAATTTGGGGCAGAATTTGGATTACATGGATTAGCCTTTATATGACAGCTATAAATCAAATTTTCAAGACAAAATAAATCTAAGGCACTATTAAAAAAAAAAGGAAGAAAAAAAGAATGTGAACATTCCAAACCATTCTAGGATCACATACATTGCCATCATTTCCTATTTTGACAGAAATAAGAATTTCCAGACCCTAGAAAAAGCTACCGAGAAAAAAAAATGGGTTTTTTTTTAATCACTACTAATTAATTCTGGATACAGATATCTTTTCCTGTATGAAGCTTTTTGTTTCATCTTCCCCAAAACCTCATTTTGTCATTACCTCGAATGGAATTCTCTTGTTCTGCCCTGTTTCGCTAAATGCATGTGCCAGAAGGAAAACATCATCTACACCAACTCCAAGAGCAAGAAAAGGCAAAACCTTGGGGGAGAAACAAAACAAACAAAAACCAAGAAGGCTGTTTTATGATCTGCCATGTAGCTAGCCATTAAATGGCTAATTAAAGCAACTTTTACATTACACTGTACACAAATCCAAGGATAAAATGTAAATCAAAAGGATGCAATACAGCTATTAACTTTTATTCTGGAATACTGCTGAGGAACCTGCAGTATAGCATTTACAGGTACAAAATGTCACCAAAAGTAATTCAAGCTTTGGGTAGACAAAGAACATCTGATAATAATTCAAGTTATGTTCAAAATATTTTCAGAATTTGAATACCCTGATATATTCAGGTGTAAAGACAAAACTTGTGGCTTCCTATGTGCAACTGGATGCCTCCACTCATATTGGGACACAGAAAAATCAAATAGCCCAGAATCTATTAATTATACAAACTACACGATATCTGCCTTTTTCTTTTCTTTAGTATCATTTGGCAGCATGATCACTTAATTTCTCACAGCATAAGCTATGAGATAGGAGAAAGGCACAAGTAAAAATCTAGAACCAAAATACTTTTGCAGCTCTTTTCCCCTCAAAGATTCAGTTGTGTTCATTTACTAACAGAGTACTTGTAATTTAAGAGCAGACTTGTGTCTCCTAAATACCTGAGTTGTGGCAGCATTAAAGGAAATTCCAATCAATGAGCACAGGCCCAATCCTGCAGCCACTGAGAGTGCAACCAACAAGACTCCTGCCAGCCCCACGGCACCCTGAGACTTGGCACAGTCCCACCGCAGCATTGTTAAACAGGCGTAGGCAAGCTAAAGCAAGGGGGGTGGGGAGAAGGAGTTGGGGGAAAAAGAGCAAAATATTAGAATGGATCCTTCTCTAACAGCTATCTCTCCCTACCCAAAATACACATCCTTACAAACATTTTTAAACAGAATAGACTGATCAGATGTTACACAGAGGAACAGGTGACAAGCCCGAGGCAAAAGTTTACAAACTGTAGTTTTTATTTTAAATACGTCTAAAATATTCTGGACTACTCAGTGGTAACAATAAAGCAGATATTTAAGCCCTGCTTTATCACCAGAGAAAATTAAATAATTTAATTTTATTACCATTAGTAAGTAGCCACTAGCTACTCTGATAACACTGACATCAGAAAACGACTTTAGGATGTCATCCAGGGTGGTCGTAGTAAAGGAAAGCACCTTCTGAGTAGAGTTTTGTGCAACACTTTGATGAACAACCTATGGAAAGAAAAATAAAACTTGGTGATACTAAATAAAAAATTCATTACCATCTTCTATTGCACACATCTGAAATCAACTACTTTTGCCTTAATGTTTCTGCAAAAGCTGACACCCTACACAGAGATTATGCTACACAAATGTGTTTGGTAATTATTCCTTGCAAGCTACTGATTATCAGACAAGAATTTGCATCTTTCAGGAAAGGCTACTGCATTCCTAGCCTATTCCAAACATTTAACTTGAATACTCTTCCCAAAACTTCACCATGGATTTGCTGCAGTATGAGTTTTGCCTTTAACCCAAGGCCAGGGATCTCTTCGGGGTGCTCCTTTTTCCCCCCTTCCTGGCCATTTCCAGAGGTCAGAAGCAGCTCAGCAGAGGTCAGAGCTTGGGACACAGAGGCCAGGCACTGTCACACAGCCTCCCCACCCGGGCTGCCGCTGGGAGAGCAGCCCATGGCTGGCTAATGTTTTCCAGACACTTTTACAATAACCACGCCAACCAAAAGCTTTTAAATTCCAGCTAGTTCCTTCTCAGCCCCAGGAAAGCAAAAATGTCCCAGACAGCAAAGAGCAAAACCTTCATGGCTTCTCATTTGTGAATAACCAAGCAGCTTCTTAATTGGGGCGGGGCGGGGGAACCAGCTTAAAAACTGGGAGGCGATGACTCGGTCTGGTTTAAGCATCTTCCTTGAAGAAATACTATAAAAAGCCATGACAGAAGGCAGTGGATCTCAGCAGGACTTCATAGTACGATATCTAGGTTATTTTCAATTTTACCTCAACATACATCCTCTGCCAGGCTTCCAGAATTGCTGCTGCCTTATCCTCGTTCCAGTTGATATGTGAAACATATTCATACCCCTTGAAGTGCTCGTACATTTGCTTAGGAGTCATTAACTGAAACATGGTTTGCAAAGCCTGGGCACTGTGACATGGAAAGAACGGAGAGGATGAAGAGGCATAAAATGAGCATTTTCAGGAAATTATTTTCATGGCATCAAGTCCCAGATGAGACCCTAATGGGAGCTTGCACGAGTTCTTCATTTTATAGGGCACATACATGTATTAAAATGAAACAGAGTATAATTATTCTACTGTGTATCTGGTACAGCTGTACTGGTCTATGCAGTATTGAGGCTAAATCTTGTTTCACTGAAGTTGATGGGAGTTTTGCCATTATTTTCAGTAGGATCAGTTTCAGAAGCAAAGAATGTAACCCTACAAATGAGTTATAAAGATCATGATTGATAGACAGATTACTGTGAGGATGCCACAGGAACAGTTATTTCTGCGAGATCTTGTAAATGCTGTTAGCAATTTGTCATTTGAAGACCTTGGTCTTTTTCATCCCTTGGAGAGAAATGCCAGATTAAACTCCCGGTGCCTGACAAGCTATGAGGGGTACACAATGGCAATAACTATCCATCCTGAATTTCCACAGTATGCAACTCTACCCAACAATTTTAGAAGCTTAAGGAGCTCTTTTATGTTTCACTAAAAATACATTCTTTGGCTATCTGTTGAAAGACTTATCACTGTCTGGTGTGAATGTAAAAAAGGTCAAAAAGCGTATTAAAAATTCTAGTAAAAGTTCTCTGTATTAAATGTGAAAGAATTATGCCTTATTTGGTTTAGTATGGCCTAAATTTTTCAGAACAGTTCCATTTCACAGGTTTTTCCCCCACTTAAGTCCAGTGTTCCGTGACTTCTTCAAGAAGTCTGAAGCAATGGGGGTTGTTTTATCACTCAAAACTGTATTCAAGATGTAGTAACCTAAAAGTAGACTTCTCTCTATATTGATCCTGAACAAAAAGTTCAGTGGAGATTCTGGAATTCTGAGAGAAGTCAGATGAGTGAGCACATTATCCGAATTATTTTTTTCCCCTTTTTCCTTTGATCGTATTTCAGAACATGATCAAAGGTGTTCAGTGCTTTAAACACTGTTCAATGCTTTATACATACATTCTAAACAACAAAGTTGCCAGGAAAAAGCTTTCTTTCTGAGCAACGTACACCATCACTGTGAGGTTAGAAGCAGGAAGCAATGATGCCTCCTTAAATTTAAACAACTGTCTAATCACTCTTTTAAATTCCCTTCTCTTGAGGCATGTCCTCCTAAGCTGGGATTCATAATACACATGAAGGGCAGTAGATTTGGCATGATCCTCCCCCTGTGCCCCAAAAAACAAATTCTAACAAAGAAAAACTTTGAAATTTTCTTTAAACATGTTTACCTGACAAGTTTACCAGAACTGTTCTTGACTGTACCGCCTATAATCAACTCCTCCTGCCAATGCATGTATTTTCTTGACAGTCCATAGCATCCACCACTCAAAACAAGGGCTACATCAAGAGGCTAGAAAAAGTTATAAAGCAATTAATCAGTTTCATAACTTCAGACAAACTCATACCGTAATTCAACACCCAGTGTACTAGAATAACAGATATTAAAGATAATCTAGGAGGTCTACAAAGAAAAATGTGTGTAACAAATCAAGCTGAATAAATCAGCCAGATACTTGTCAACCAGACGGCAATTTCTCCAAAGCCTGATGTGATTGATAAAGGGATATATAAAATTGGGGCCCGTGACTTCAAATTTTTCACAAACAAAACTGGGGCTACTTGAAGGAAGGCTTTGCTGCGTGGTGTGAGTGTATAGAGGCAGCTGTATTCCAGCAGTGGCTATGTCTGTCTGAGGCATCAGCTTTGCTGAAATGCCACATCACCACATTGCCACAGCCAGCCAGTAGCTGACAACTGTACTCTCACTCTAAATATGCAGGATTAAGCAGTGCATCACAGAATGAGGGGAAGTTCATGACTGTGGGCTAACAACATAAAGCATATAACAGGAACAGAAAAATGACATTGCTCAAGAATACGAACTATATATTGCTTCAAAGAAAATGGTACCTCCTTCTCTCCTCTCTGACCAGCCCCCCCACCCCAGCCTCCCTTGAAAAGATATGCACAAGGACAAGCGAACTTACTTTGGTGGAATTTTTATTGGGAGCTGTGATTGGGCAATCAGGATCAGCAGGATTCAGGCAGGGTCGATCCATATAACCATGACCAACCTCTGCTTTATTCAGCATTTCTTCCCAGCTCTCCACTTGGTAGTTTATTTTCTTTAACTCTTCCAAGAATTCTAAGGGGTCAAAGTTGATCCACTGCAAAGGAGGCTTCCCCCTGCAAGAGAAATGAGGACAAAATGACACTCACAAAAAAGGCAAAAGAAGTACTGAAACAAACATACTTTTAAAATTCATATTTGAACAAATCATTGAGTTATTTTCAAGTTAAAACCTTTTCTGGTAAGGTTGTTTCATAAAATGTACAGCACATTTTAATTAGATTTGTTTATATACTTTTCTTGCAGGCCAGCTGTAATTTTAACAAAAATACTCAGTTCTTAGAAAGTTATTGTATAAAATGGAATATTCACAGGTTAAAAATACTTCCATTTACAAGCAAAGCAAAACAAATAATCAAGCACCTAAATAACAAAAAAGCAGCGAACTGCTGCTTCAAAGAAGTAGGGGGGGAGGGGAGAGGGAAAGAAGAGAGGGAGCTGAGGAAAGAAAGCCTTTCTCATAGTATCAGATTACTTCTTGCTAGTCTAATAATAATCTTGCAAATGTAATCAATCAATATAGCTGATCTTTGTTTATCTGTAACAATACTGCGCTCCTTCAAATGCCCTGGCAGCTTGACGATCAACCGTCAAGCTTTCCTGCTACCATGGCTGTCACCACTATCACTGTCACGTCTCCCACCCCCCACTTCTGAATTTGTGATGTTGCCAGACTAGAAAGGCTTTTAGCTGCCTTATTCTGTGGTTCAAACCACACTGTATCTGCTTAACCAGGCTTAAGTCATTATTCCGAATCTCCCAACCAGAAAACACAAACCCCCTTATTTCCCCATCTAAAACTGTACACTAAAGGTTAGGAGATGGCCATTGCAAATTGCTTTTACAGAGACATGCAAACCAGGACAGAAACAATAACTCAAATGCTAACTCTTGCATAATTAACAGAAAATGCCTGCACAGATTAACAATTAACTCTTTAAAGGATTCCGGGCATATAATATCACACTTGTAAACTGTGAGAAACCACCCATAAAAGATACTATATGGTTTCTTTAATGATCTCATAAGCAAAGGATTTGTTCTTTATTCCTTAGGAAGACTTGAGATTTAACCCAAGACATTTTCTTAGAAATAAAGTTCCCAGCCAATCAATGTTTTTCTGTTTTATGGGGAAGAAAAAAAAAAAAAAAACCCAAACAAAAAAAACCACCAGAAAGAAGTTTATTTCAGGGGAAAAAAAAAAGGCATAAAATTCTTAAAGCTTGAATTCAGAACTTATATTTTATTTTGCATGCTAGCAGAACAGGAAAAATAACATAGGATTTAAATAGATGCTTACAAATCACCTCTTAGAAACAGGAAAATCTTTGTTCAATGGAAAAAAAAAATCCATGCATATTTTCTGTAGGGACACTATACTTTATCTTTCATTTTTCTGTTAAAACAGAATCTGAATAAACAATGGGAATGCAACTGAAAAATCACACAGTTACACAATTAAAATCAGTCAGACCAGAAAGTTATAAAAAACCATGCTTACAATAGGTAGGCAGTTCCTGACTGTAGCTTTGCTCCCTCCCAGAAGCAGTCCAAAGGAGTGATAATTAAGCAAGGATAAAGATATTCTATGATCTGTCAAAATCAGAAAGGGGAAAAACACAGTTATACTAGAATATAATCAAAGCAGCACAAGCTGAATCATGAGAATACACAAATCTTGTAACTAAATGCCTGCTACACGTACCTGGTCCATGTAACCTGCTTCTGTGATGAGTTCTCCTGATTTATAACACAAATGTTCCAATTTCCACTGTCTGTAAGAAATAGAAAGAACAAATATTTTTTTCTTGCACAATTACTGAAGTTATTTTTAAAATGTAACAGACATTCAAAATTGCAATTCACATACCTATATTGGCCTCAGCAGCAAATCATTGAGAAAGGCAATATTATTCAGCATAGATATACTACACCTCACAAAAAAAGCAAAGGCCTTTCTTTTTGTAGTTACAGACTAGACATTTGTTTCAGTTATTCTCACATTCTCTGTAAAACTCATTAAAAATAATGGAGCTGCTTTTGGATGAACAGGCTAGTCAGCACATGTTAAAGGCACAGAAATCCATCTTTGTATAAATAAGACAGCTTGTGACTTAAGATGTCACTCAGTGACAAAAGTAAGAGAGAAGCCAGCTCCAGCTCAGAGGACTAGAATATTCCCAGCTGACCCACACATGCAGGGGAAAAGAAACCATTAGGATTTCTGCCTTTCTTTTTCAGCTATGTTACAACTTCCACTGCCATGACTTCTAGCACCTTTAGACAAGGCAGGAGCTGGGTAGAAAATAATCTGCTCCTTGGCATTAGTTCACTGAGGCATCCGTTGGATATGCTGAAAAGATGTGCTGAAAGACAGGGTGCTTCATGCCTCTGAGGCAGCACTCGAAGGCACATCATCATGTAAGTAGCAACTCTGGAGGAACCACTTTTCAGGGAGGCATCTCACTATCCCAAAGCTGGTACCTTTCTAAGGTGCACCTTTATTATTTTTTTGTTGGACAACACATAACTCCCAACCTTCAGTATATGCACACAGACACTCTGAAGGCCAACTCTATTATGTCTATGTTATTAAACACCTATTATTCCATCCACCGCCATTTCTCACACGTCTGCATTTCCCTTTATATCCAAACTATTGGAAGGATAGTAACCCGTGCCACTGTTGACAGTCATCATGTACCTCATGATGGCGTCAGCAAGTGAATTCAACATTAATAGTGAAGGATTTTCAATGTTAGTGATCCCATCCATAAGGTCCTATGCTTAAGAGCATAGACATCACTCGTTTACCTAGACAAATGCTGGATACTGTAGCACTGCTCATAGGGGTGTACTCTCTGAATCTCTTCCAACACCACTACCCCATCTTATTTGTTAAAAGCCAACTTGTCACTGCTATCGTGCCACAACCTCAAGTATCAGAAACCAGTGATGTTCAAATCAAAACACAGTCCTAAGGGAAAGGCTCTGAAGTGGTAACCACTTAAAAATATATGGACGGAAACATGTGCCCACTTTTTAGCTGTTACAGATGATGAAGAAAACTTCTGCTTTTCCCCTTACCTGTTGTACATATAGACATGTACTCTGCTGGCCTGAAGCGCAGAGTCAAGGTGTTGTCGGAGTGCTTCTGTTGTTAGTACATTAGCACCATCTTCCTGTGGAGTCTGGATCATGAGCTGGGGGTTAAACATGGCCTCTTCTCCAATCTTCTGCCTGGTGTAATTTAACTCCCGACTCACTCGTCCACCAACTGATGGATAAATATCAACAGCTTTGTATTAGCCAGTAACTGCTTATTCTGTATTCACTTGATGAGCACTCTCCAGTCAGAAAAATTTGACTGTGTGCATGGACTAGTCTGTCTCAGATTGATCACAGTATAACTCTAAAACTAATAACAACTTCATTTTAGTAACACTGCAACAAAACCCATACTCATTAAAATACCATTGCCTCTACTACTCTAAAACACCGATGCGTAAACTGGAGCCTCAAACAGGTTTTTCTACATTATAACCAATATCCCATATGTAAAAATTAAAAACAAAAAAGAAAAACCCTTTCCTTGCAGACCAGACCGAATACTATGTTACAATTTCTTACACTTGTATAAACAGTCTGCTCAAATAGCATATTTCAAGATAAATGTCTTTAATTTACACTCTTCTCCTAAATAATTTGGCAAAGGCAGAAGGAGAATGTTTCTCTTCAGTTAAAAAAAGGGAGGAGGGAAAGAGTAAGTGATCATGAGTACTCCTTTCAGCCTTACATAAAAAAGAAAAAATACCAAGTTCACATAAAGAGATGCAGTTTTGAGTGCAGCAGAAAGGACTGTCTACAGCTAATTTATCCCAGTGGTCCAGTACCTGATAACATGCCGTGAGGCAGAAGATCATTCATGTGCAACATCTGTTTTCAAACCCACATGGCCTGAACAGTGTGCTCCATATTAAAACATGGTGAAAAAAATAAAAAGAAGAAAAAGGCAGAGGGAGACTGTGAAGTCAACAGGCTCTAGAGGGAGCCATATTCAATTTGCCTTGCCAGAAAATGTTACGTAAGAATGGAAAATTATCTTCCCTCTTACAAAAAAGCATTCAGCTAGAGTTCGTATACTTTATATAACCTCCCCTGTAGTCTCTCTAGCAAACGCATGTGGGAGGCGGGGTCAATTAATTCAGACCATTAGCTGAATCAATACCACATCCAGATGAGGAGGACAAGAATACCACCAACATGTTGTTTCCATCCCTTACAATTTATTACCTTTATTGCTCTGCAAAGTCCAAACTACAGACCTGGTCTAATTTGTTACATTTTTTTCAGCCCTAGTCAGCTTGGCACTGGTGATCTGAATTACTGCCAAAGTTTAGTTCTGCAACAGTGTGAACAGAAATTAGGCATGTATATCTATCTCTTCCTAGGCCGCGTAACGGAAGACTGATCTGTAGCCAGTTGGCAGAGTGGAAGATGACATTCCCAAGCCCAAGAAGGGACATACTTTTTTAATCACTTGGGCCCCTAACCGACCCGTAACCCTCCTGGGGCTAAAAGGACCACCAGGCAAGAAGCTGAGCCCCTGCATGGATAACGCAGTCAGAATGAGACCCTCAACAATTAAACCATACAGTCATTCTGGCACAAAGCATTGCTTAATTTCTAGTTCAAGAATTCTTTGAAGAAGCAAGTGTTTCCACAACACTCTCCATTTTTTTCAGCCTGTCACGTGGCATTACCTCCTTCACACCAAGTAATAGTGACCAGCATACACTAAGAAAAAAATAAAAATCAAAGTACTGCTTCCTTACCTAGAGTCCCTTTACAACTTCTTAACATCCCTCTTACTACAGTGAGAGACCAAAATCATTGGGACTGTACGTGGATGGTAGCAAAAAGCTATTGTTAATTTTTATCAAGAATTAAACCCTAAAAAGACTGTCACTCATCAGGCTCATGTTCATGCTCACTGCTGTCTTTCTCCACCAAACAGTAGTCTGTGACACACTACTAAATTTTGCTTCATCTTACAGGAATATGGGGTGGGGGTAAGGGAGCAGAGTTATCCTAATCTGTATGTCTTGGAACCAGAGCTTTCTTTTGCAGTCCTTTACACTGGAAGTGCCTCCAAAGACAAAATGTCTCTCTCCCTCTTTTGTGTCTCAATGCCAGCCAAGACAATAAAGCCCCAATTTTATGAGGACTGTGGAGTCTACCATAAACTTCTACTGCTGGTACTATATTCTCTCCCATTCCACCCGCACTTTCCTTCTTAATTTAACCAGGACTTGAACCAACAAATCATACTTCATGCAAGACAAAGGGCAGCATTCCTATCTTTGCTGAAAGTGACCAACTGTTTACTATCAACAGAAATGATTGCTTCCTAATCAAGGTCCTGTCAAACCACATTAACTTCACTGAACAAGGCAGATTTAGCTAATCAAAATTGCATCACACAAGTCAGTCATCAGAACAGAAGCTGGTTTTTTCCCCTTCTAACATTCAAAACAGGAATAGCAAAACCACCCAAGAAGGCGGGTGCACGTTCCAGAACCCAGCAACAGATCCGCTCCGCATTCTTCTAAAGGCATTACACCATTTAATTACTTCTTTGATGGGTTCGTTAAGTACATTTCTTCAGCCAAATAGAGTAAAGGTAACTCCACAGGCAAATGTAGATACTTCACACAACATAGCACTCAGGTACAAAGAAATTATAAGTGTAGATTGCAGAGGAAAATTCTGACTGCCAAACTTAGCTTCTATGAAAACATACAGACAGACCAGAAGCATATGGACGCATCAGTGGCCTTCCAACCTATCAGAAGTAATAACGAGCAAAAGGCAAGGCAAAAAAAAATTTAGAAAGTTTCTACCAGTTATGTTTTCATTTATTTTAATGGAATATTTGCAAAGATCACTGGAGGCTGCCATACCCAGAGATCTTAAGCCACCACAATCAGCTGAATATGCAGTTTTTCAAAATCAAGTGCTCTTGTTGCCTTCCCCCCACCTCGACTATCCACAGCTGGTGCAAAAACCTAGGAGAGAAACCACTAAAAATGTCAATGAAATGTCCCTGAAGCCTCTGGCTTCATTGTGCTGAAGATACGAAATAGTATGCTCAACACTTGCACACTCTGCAGAAAGTCATTCCTTATACTTTTAAGAAAAAAAAAAAAAAATCCACGGATCATAGTCATCATAGGATTTCCACATTATAGGACAAATGATGTAATGGAAAATATTACCAATGAACAAAATGCTGGTGTTTTGTGGTTCTCCTTTATGGACTCTGTTTTCTTACATTTGGTGACAACAACATTTTACACTCAAAACGCTGACTTAAATTGTATGTATGGCACACAGTACTAATACTTCCCATTTTATTCCATATCAAAGACAGAATTATTTCACTTTAGTATTCTGGTGACAAAATCCACACATCACCCTCCTTTTTCAAGATATAAAAAGCCACTTGATAGTCCTTTATTACATGATTCCTTATGATTTAGTGCCTAGATGGCCGAGTTGGTGGCATAAATTCCCACAAGCCAGAATGCTGATTTAAATAACAGATTGGTACATTGTCTCATGGCCAGTGGTTAACACAGTGCAGCAGTTTGTACACTATCCTTCCAGCAGGGTCATCAGATTCTGGGTGTCTGCCTACTAGGAATGAGATACTATGCCACTTGTACCATTTAGCTAACAAATTTTAAAAAATTATAATAAAGGGAAAAAAAAATCACAACAAAATAATAACACCAGTGTCCTGGCACCATTTCTCACTTAATATATCACTTTCTAATTCTCAAGAATGTGTCTGAAGGCCAGTGTTCAACATGAGACAGTTCTACTGCCAGCGTCTTTGTTGCTGAGTATTAGTTCTTGTTAAAAACCTGTTTTTTTCTGAGGAGAGTATCTTCCCCGTCTCCCCTGCTCCCAGATACCCACAGGCTTCCCTCTTAGCTCTTTGCCAGAACACAGGACATCTACCTTGAACAAGTCAGTATCCCATACCATGAAACATGCTGCTGCTCCTCGTGAACTTCCCCACCAACTTGAACAGAAGCTGGTCAACGTACTAAATTCCTTGCCCTTCTGAAGGGCCTGAAGAGAGCAGTGATCGTCAGCATGGACACTGGGTTGCTATGAACTATGTAAGGACCACCGTGCCTCCCTCTCCCAAGAGCAATGAACAGCTGTCAGGTGGTAACAAGTTTTAGTCCTCCTTAACTTGAGGCAGGCCTGAACCCATGACCTATAGGTGAAAGGCTCTAGATCCCATTACCAAGCACTGGGGTCACAGTCCCAGTGTTTCAGTCATCACACATTAAAATGCTTCGGTGCATCTTAAGTGAGAAGCACCCAGAAAAACAAAACTGCGTGCCTCTAGTGTGTATTTCCACAACACTGACACACCCTCCAATGACATGAGTGAAACCATATTTGTTTTCACTGGCAAAATTTCTGACAGATTTCCACAACACTGAGTTGCTAACAATTTTGAAGTCACTAGGTCATTCAGCTCATGTGCTCATTTCCACTATGAATGTCACTGTCTTACCTACACCTTTCTCCCAATTAGCATTCAAAATTTACATGGCATTACATTAACACGGTTATAAAGGACTCTGGAAGCCACCACTGGGAACTGTAGTCCCTTCCACACTGAGTAGTCTTAGGAGTAAGTTTGACCTCTGCTACACTAAGATATTGATCCTAAATCAAGCCATGAATGATAGCCAAAAGTCACTGCTTGTTAATTTACTGTCTGGTTGCTCAAAAGGCATGAAATATTTCTTTTTCAGAACATCTTACAATGTTCCACTTCAGATTACTGGAATTGCATCATATAGCCTGAGGTTTTGTTATTTTTTTCAGACATGAACACTACCTCTATTAACCATTCAATAGCTACCTTGTGCACAACTGTGCAACAAGTAGCTTAGTAGAGAGCAAGCTCTCTCTAAAAAAGAACATTCCTGAGAGCTGAACACTTGGGATAAAAATGTTTGCCTACCAATGAGGAGGACAGACTTTGAGAAACCAAAGCCAAGATTCCCACAAATACCTACTGGTTTTGGAGCCTAAGTTCTTCTGTGACAAGGTTGACATGCATGAACAGCGCAAAATTTTCTGGAGAACCTCCCTTCTGAAGACTATGGCCCATAAGGTGTTTCCACTTGAGCACTTTTCAGGGAGCAGACACACTTCTGCTTTGTTTGAGCAACACCATCTTTTTACTTTTTCCAGGACTATAAATGTGTAGCATTAGAGCAATCCAGCCCAACCTTTTGAGAGTGACAACTCAAAGCAATAAAATCATACCTCTAATAGTCATGGGCACCTCACACAAACAACGGTTTCATTTCATCCCTCCAAAAGATGCTGACCCTTTTTGATAAATCAGACTTGTAGATTAGTACTCCTTACAATGCTTACATTACAGCCTGAGCAATAGCCAACGCAGGCAACCTCTGCAATTTGCAATACTTGTTACCACCACAACAGGAACCAAAGAAAAATAGAAAATAAAAACCCTCCATGACTCAGTAACCACATAAAAAACAAAGACTGAGGATAATATGCCACTGTGTTCACCTGAGACTCAACCTTTACCAACCAACGCAAAAAGCAGCAGTGTGCAGAGAAAGACAAGAACAGCCCAGACTTGCAAGGAGACCAGACAGCCCCAGCTACGTGATGCGCTCCACCCTGGACGAGTGCTGGGGAAAGCTGCAGGCACCTTGCCTTCTCTCCCTACAGCACCCTCTCCCTGCCGGGATGGGGATCAGGAAGGGTCTTTGTCTTCAAAAGTCTCTCCCTGGCATCCTATGTAGCCTATCTCCCTCAACTTTGACTGCTGCTAAGGGTTTTCTTCTACTCCACTTCCTCACGTAGTCTCTCCTTGTGCTGTTCCCCTGTGCAACTCCATTATACACATATACCGGTGTTACTCAAAAACTACAAAATGAAACTAGTTTCAGTCCATTACGACGGTACGCAGATAAGCCAGCCAGCCACAGCTTTGCCTCCCTGTCCTAACTGCATACTGGGATTAGAAGTGTTCACACCTGCCACATACCAGAAGGCAGTACCTAATGACACTGATGACAATTTCCATTTTTATTGACAAAGGAGCACAGACCTCATGAGAACAGAACATAGCAACCAAGCACTATTCACACAGGATCAAAACCTCCTATAAGGAAACTGAGATAAGGAGCTGAAGTTCTCTGGCAGATATGAAGATTACCGTGCCTCTTACCGGGCACAGAAAAATAATGGCCTTTTGATTTAAAGCTTCCCGTTGCTCTCTAGGGAGTTCTGTCTTCGCGTTCTCTCGGACGTTTGAGCTTGTCTGTGCTGCTCTTTGTCAGCAACAGAATATAGGTTTTCTGCACACAGACATTATTATTTAGCATCCTGACAGAAGACCAGGGAAGACAGCACCTTCCTCAGAATATCATCCTCTAGGCCTGACTGCCAGAGTAGAGGGGTAAATCTGTTCGCTGGGAGGAACTGCAGAGCACTTTCATTGAAATTTAAGTTTAGTCAGTATAAGACATGGGACTGGTTGGCATTGTCCATTTAAACTTTCAAAATGCTATCTACTTGTAGAGTCGGAACTGCTAGTGGCTTACATAGTTGGTGTCTGAATTTATTAACTACTGACTGTAGGACATTATCATGTATTTGATTTATCTGATAGTCTAACGATGCTAAGGATGGCTCTCTCAAGCCCATAAGGATTACATTATAAAAACGTTTTGGCTACCTGCAATGATATTTTTCCGCTCATTTATTTAACTATGCAAAATAAAGACTTCATAGGGAGTGACTGAAATTGAGCTACCAAAAAAACCCATCCGTTTAGAAACGATGAGCTTACAAGAGCTAGAACACAGTGGTAAGCAATCAGCGTCTTAAAGAGATTACATGGTCATTCAATGGGCTGTGCAACAGCTCAATGAAAAATTATCATCTTTATCATGTAATTAGACATGATCTATGCCAGCACTGGACTACAGGCAGTCAGAAATTCCATGCTGTGCCTAGGTTTTCTTGCATGGCATTTACTCTGCTGAACACACAAATCTGTGTTTGTCTAGCTAACATGGAGGAGTGATGGTTGTGCCTGCATTCTACCATCTCCCTTCCCTACATCCAGGTGGGCACTCTACGCTTTTCTCCCCCCTTATAATGTCCAACAAAAAGACACCGTCTGTCCAGAATATCATCCCAACCCAATGTGAAGACTAAACCAACTTCAATCTGTCTTTAGCACTGCTGACTTCTAGGAAAATCTAGAAGCAATGTGACCATCTCAACCATTTCTGTCACACTGAGAATTACATAACACTAGCTTAGTTTTTGCTTAAAAAAAGGAAAAAAAAAAAAAGAGAAAAAGCAAAGATAAAAGACTGTGGCCTACAAATGCAAAAAAGTTATAACCCCCCTGCCCCACAACAAAGCACTTCAGAAGGCTGCTTTTTATCTCCCAAGCCATCATATGATATGAGTTAAGTTACTCCTCACACATGCTGGGGATGACTCCAGTGTTGCTATTACAAATTTCATTAATGCTGACATGATTATAAATAGCAAAAATAAAAGCACACATCAAAGATGGCTTTTCATTCTGTCACAGTTTGACAAAGTTTAGAGCTGTGACAGGGACACAAAGCTGTCTGCATACTCAGGAAGACAGCCCAACAACAGCTGCCTCTGCTTGCAGTGGGAAACCTTCCCTGCAATTTTAAGAGCTAAAACTTTTTCTTTCTAAAAAACAAATAAAAGCTGGTTTTACATGCATGCATCTATATTGCCCATAGGCAGAAAAATATTATTTCTGATCAGGTAAAATAGACAGATTGCTTAAAAAAAAAAAATTAGACCTTTTTTGATGTATTTCTTGCTTGGTGCCCTTCTGGGTTGAGAAACTAGTAAAGTGCAGTTAAAAAAAAAAAAAAAAAAACAACAAAAACCAAACAAACAAAAAAAACCCCAAACCAAAATGAACACATCGAACAGTACAAACTAAAAAAAAAAAAAAAAACCCAAGCAGCTTTGAAATGCACAATAATATACAAAACTGGTACACGCAATTCAAACTTTCCAATTAAACATAGAACGCAGTGGCTGCTGCTGCTTACTGAGCTGCGACACATGTCCTTGGTAACAGGATATGAGCTGTTCACCTTTGGGTCACTGGTTCTAATCCAGCCAGGAACAATAGTGACCACAAGTTGTTTACCATCTGACAGCTGTTTGCTAGCTTATGTGAAATGAGTTGGTGGTCTCAGTCCATTTCCTAGTGGGCAGGTGTCCATATTATTTTATAGAAAACCACCATCACAATTGGCATCCTTGTTGACCATCCCAACAAAGAGATTGAGGAATGAATGGGCATGGAGAGCAAACTATCCTTTCTTCCAAAGACATGGTCCCGTCAGGTCAGAGCTAAGCCACAGCTTTTGGTGGAGAAGCCCAACTACTGAATTTTCTGGCTGAAGTAGCAAAGGAATAAAGGACTCCAGACTCGTTCTTTCCTAGAAATCAGGGAGACGGCCTACAGAGGGGACAGGCAGCTAATACAGGCTATTGCAACCCTCCAACAGTTTATGGTCATGTAACAGTTTATACCCGCTGAGGAGCAAAGCTGCATTTTTGTTTTTCAGTAATTTAAGAAAATGTTTGAGCACACTTCATAACAAGCCAAAATCCTCAATTGTACGCTAAAGTGACTAAGTTTCCAGGAGTTCTGCTGAGAAGGGTATGTAAGGGGCTTCAAGGTCTAAACCTAAGGATTTCCAAACAGCTGAATATAATTGTTTTAAGTTACTTTAACTTGAGTAAGAGCTTCTGCTGGGTAATATGTTAAAAACAATTTGCTGTGTTGTTCCACAGCAGTCAGCTTTCCTCTAGGCCCAACTTTTCATTTAACCTCTCAGTGCCCTTTCCTCAAATATGTAATTGTTTTCCTGTGTGGTTAAAAGCAGCATTTTTAAGTCTTTTCATCTGTACTCCTGGGATAGCACAAATTTCATCTGTACATGGAGTAGCACAAAATTTGAATGCAATTTTTTTTAAAGGCGCAGCAAACAGCAATGAAAAAACTCTTCATCCAGAACCTTTTAGGGGATACCGTTTCCTAAACAGTGGTTTTAGGAGACAGCAAAACTAACATATAGAAAAATGAAAGGAATGAACCTATTATGGAACAGGGTACAGTTTCTTTCAAGTATTCCCTACCAGCTGCTTGCTGTACCATCTGTTGTTGCCTAAGCAGCTTCCTCCTGAATGGCTTTGCAGTGAAGCAGAACTGCTCTCACTGTTGGACACAATCAGGTCAGGTCAGCACTCCCCCAGCACCGAACCTGCTGCCTGTCACGGCTTCCCCCACCTCGATATTTCTTACCGGCCACCAGCTCCCAGGACAGCGCTGCATCTGTCAGGAGGCCCATTTTTCATAGTTTCCTTGCTATTCACACCGAGCAGTAAAAGAGCGCGCTTCATTTTGTGCAGGACGCAATCAGAGATTCCCGTCAGACACTCTGAGAGCGTGACCATATGGCCAAGTTTCTTCTGAAGCAGAAAGGGCTGGGAAGGAGAGTTAAGCAAGTGGCCAAACACACCCCAGAACACAACCTTTATTTTTTCTCCTCTTGCCTAGTCTGACGGCACGGCTAATTCCACCTTGCCACCAAGCTCACCAGACCACAACAATGGTCTGTCCTCCCTTCGAAGGAGCAACGCTGGAAGCTCCAGGAAGGGCAGAGAGGAGGCAGCGTTGGCGTTGGGAGAGCGGGTCCTCGGCCAGACCCCCCTCACACCCGCCCGGCCAGGCCAGGCAAGGCCAGGCGAGGCGAGGCGAGGCGAGGCAAGGCGGCCGGTGCTGCTGGCACCCTCCAGCAGCGCCCCCGGCACAAGGGGAACCCCTGCTCCCCTCCTCTCCCTCCCCCGGCCCGTCCCCCCCGCGGGGCCACAGAGCAGGGCGGCCCCCGGCCCCGAGGGACGCCACCCCACGCCACCCCGCCCCACGCATCTCCATCGCTGCTCCTTCCCGCTGCATCTGTGCAGGGAAACACGCATCGCTGGGAGCCACTTTCATGATTTTGTTGCGAGCGGGATTAGCTGGATTAGGGGCTGATTCATAAGGACCCCCTGCGGCTGTGAGGAAGTTTCATCGCAAGGTCAGTGTGGTGTGAACTATATTCTGTCAACACCACCGCTCCTTATAGCCGACTACAAAAAATACAAAAGGGGAGGAAAAAAATTGCAAGTGAAATATATGAATGAACAGTTTACGGCAACAACGAGATTTACAGATTTCCCCATCGGCTGCTTAAAAAGATGTGTACCCTTCGACGCTGCGCTCCTTTAAAACAAGAAACCTGTATTAGTCATTTCTAATTTATAAAGAATTTAGTGGTTTAGGAGGTGGGAGGAACCTGGGGAATAAGTGTAGCAACCCACACACAAAACCACAGAGGAACTTCTGGCACTTGGTCTAAAACCAGTCATGCAGCTTGAGGATTGTTGCACTGTTGAGATTTTATTACATATAATGCTGTCACCTTCAAGACTATTTAATTCCTAGCCCCCTAAGTGCAGTAAGTAATGGAGACATTTAAAAAAAAAAAAAAAAAGAAAAAAGAAAAAAAAGTGGGTCAGAATGCAGGAAGGAGAAGGTGAATTAAAGGTTTTTTTGTCGCTTTTGCTCCTTAAAACACAATTACCAATCTCTTACTTTCCGCCCAAAGATTCCCCTCACCCCATCATAATGCAATCGCTCAAAGACAGCAACACTTTTCTAGCCGGCATGATGCAAAATAAAATCTATAGTGAAGAGGGGGACTTTTGTTTTGCGTGTGTGTGTGTGAGCGCGCGCGCGCGCAGTTTTTTGGGTTTTGGGTTGTTTTTTTTTTTAAGAGCAGTCCCTCTTGCACAGAACCAGGCTGTTCAATCAAAGCCTTATCTGTTATATTTCTGTCCGTCTTTCTCTTCTGTTTAGCGCATTCACCAACAAGAGAAAAGGGGGTAAAGCAATGGAGGCTTTGACCTGCAGCTGTAACACAATACTTTCGCACAGCCCTGTCGACCCCTGACATAAATTTTACACCGCAGCTGGCATTTACACACTTAACATTACCATATGTATAGCCTACTCTGTGCTAATTATGCTAATCACCTGTCTAACTCTCTGCTGCGAAAAATGGTTGTATTTAGCAGTCCACTGCCTACCAATACAGCTTACTGTGTGGCTGAAATGTACATTCAGACGGCTCTGAATGGCAAGATTTTTCCACGTTGCTGGCTTCATTCAGACCACAGAAAAATTTATTCAAGTCAACTGGTTTCGGTCTGCAACAAAAAAGTTACGAGAAAAAAGTGAGTGTGTTCCTGCCCTAACATTCTAAGTCTGCTTGCAAGCAAAATGATAAATCAATTGGTGTGGGAAACAAAAAGGGAGAAAGATTTCTTTTGCAAGCCATGTGAAACTGTAGCCTATTTAAAAAAAAAAGGGAGGAAAAAAAGAAAAAAAGAATAAAAAAGGTCATCCTATTTCCCCAAATCTCTAGAAAGAGCAGTTAATAGGTGTTTACGCCTGATCACAATTCTCTCAAGTTGCTACCTTTTATCTACAGTTGGAAGTCATACTAAACATGTTTTAGTTTTGCTTCTTGATGTTAATAATTTGCACTAGAATATCATATTTTCTATTATCTGCCACTTAAATAGCATCAGCTTCTAAACAGCCAGGGCTTCTTTTCTGAGTATGGGGAACCTCTCAAGACGTCAGTAGAGTTAAGACTGGTGTAAATGAAATCAGAATCAGGCCCATGTCCAAAGGCGAATAAGATAAATGCACAGGAAATAACTCTTCAGGAAAACTGGTGCAAGAAAGTATCTTCCTGAAGTACCTGTATACTATTTTTTTCCATTACAGAAAAGGTAACTTAGGAAGAAAAATTTAAAGTTGTAACAGATAGGGTTTTTTTTTTAATGTTATCATAGTGTCAGCAGGAAGGGAGAGGTTTAAATGAGTTCCTAAAGCTTATTTTTCTTCTGAGTATCTCACTGAGGAGATTACACAGAGATCTGCATTGGGATTACATTCCTGGAGCTATTTAAATACAGTTTATCACATACAAATAAGTTCCTATAACCCCTTTCCCCTCTGCACACACCCAAGGAAGCTATGGCAATTCATAGATTTGTCAGATAACCCAAACGTAAATCTGATTACTGCATCACCCTTGGCAATTTCCTTTCAGGTCAGATTTGTGGAATCTCCTTTCAACTAGTTTTAAATGTTATGAAATGACATGTTCATACACAAAATGGAAAAATGTGCAAATAAACCTCCTATATCCACTACCGCATCTGAAGAAGATAAGCACACTGGAAGCTAAGCCATTGTTAATATACAGCAAAGGGTATTTAATTAAAACCAAGAACAGCTCAGCAATGTTTATACTCAGAAGGTGCAGTAACACACCCAGTCTTTCCATTACACAGCATGAGGTCGAGAAGAACCCTCTGCCTCTGCATTCCCTACTTTCCATCCTTTGTCCACTCTGCTTCCATGTGCACGAGACTGCCGTTCACAGTAAGGTAAAGTAACAGGTTTTGCCTGTCAGCAGTGGCATTTACTTCAATATTTTACTTATTACGTGCCTGTTTGACTAAATTAAGCAGCCTCAGCCAAGACACATCTTGCTTTCTAGCATCTCGGTTATTATTATCTGCCAGTGCAAAGCACTAATTTACGTGTTCTTTCAGCTCCAAAATACTGATTGCGCAGCCAAAGACACAAATAACACTACAACTACTGTGCTTATTTCAGAGGCTGTGGATTTTTCCCTTTTCTTCTTTTTTTTTTTTTTTTTTTTTTTTTTTAAACTAGGAGATGGACCACCCTGCTCTCATGGCACAGAACACTATTTACATTGCAATACTTGACTGTGTAATACATCTGGCATTTTTGGGCAGGATTCCTGAGCTAGGGGCCAGAAGCCCTTAAGCAATGATTTAAGGGGGGGGAAAAAAAATCATACAACTTGACTTAACAGTGCTCATTTCTAGTTTGTTGCACTTAGCTTTTGGTTACTGACTGAAAAGCAGAAATGCATCAGACTGGTAAACAAGAGAAGGCTGTTTCTTTTAATTTATCTTACTGTTAGTAAATGAAGACTGTATTACAGTTTAAGGGGCTCAGTTCCAGCTTCAGGTATATGGGCGCACAACACTGCACATGTGCCTTAAAAATATCAGCTTTTTCTTGCACATGAGCAAAATACAGATGTTTCAAATATACAATGATTACTTGTATATTTGAAGCTGGAATTAAGTTCAGTACAATTCTCCAAAGGAGCAGCACCTTTGCAGAAAGAGTCAGGTTATGGTTCTGCTCATTCCCTTACCTCTTATATATTTTGCTCAAGGACTGAAATAACTAAGTTTTCCAAAACCAAGCAGAAGTTAAAGCCAAGACATTCATTCTAAAAACCAAAATTAAAATTCTCCATACATCAAAACGTCTATATGGTCAGCAGTTTCCATAAAGGGCTTTTTACCTCACAAAATTACTACTTCTGCCAAATTCAGGATGTTTATAGCAACTGAGGTGATACTGAACAAAAATAACAGAGGAAAAACAATAGCGAGTAAATTGTATTTACAGATACTAAACTAAGTTTACACAGTAAAAAAAGGAATTAAGAGAAACAGATTTTATTTTTAAATTCTGAATTCAAAGTTACTCCTTGCAACCCCACTCCATCTATTTCTAGTGCAGCACACAATGACAAATTATTCCAAGCCAAAGGCACTCAATTAACAGCAAGGATGAACACAGCTTATTGTACCCAGTATTCACTGGTCATATTTAGTACACTGTATGTAGACAATGAAGTAGCACAGACCATGCAAAACATTTTCCTGTTCTCCTTGATTCATGGGCACAAAAATGAAGTGGCCATTTTAAGATAGCATGCATTTTCAGTGCAGAAATCATACTTCAAAGCCCTGAGTTTTCTGTCATGAGGCACCATCTCGGGAATCTGTTGGCCCAGTAAAGCAGCAACAGTAGAAAACCCTACAGTTTCTGTAAGTAATAAAGTTGTGTTTCTTTACCTTTCTGAACTCTGACACAGGACTACACTTTTTGTTGTAGAACTGTCACTTAGCCCTTAAGAAGTTTTACTGATTTCTTCAGGTTCTCCCACGTAGAGTAACTCACAAACACAAGTGGGGAAGACCTCCTGCATAATGCAAGGCAGGAGAGATTAGAGAAATGGAGAACCAAAGGCACACTGAAGATAAATAAGGATGATTGAGAAAATATATATAACTGTACAGTAGACACAAAGAAGAATGAACTTCTTGGTAAAATTCTGCACGCCAGCTCCTGCTGAACTCCAAAAATTGCAGCTAGAACCACGTATGTCTACTCCATCATCTGTAGAGAGAAAAAGCACTGTGCAAAGACTGGAAGACTGAACTTTATTCTGTATACAGGAGAAAATTCCTGACAAAGAACAGCCCCACAAGGTCTATAACCGAAATGCTGTTTTAACCAATCAGAATATTCTTAAAAGGCTAGCTGTGGGGCAGAAAACTTTACAACCACGGTTTTACCTGAGTGCTCATAGGTTGAAGCACGTAATTCACTGCTAAAAGGATTGTGCATAAAAGTCCATGAGTGTCAAAATGAGAACATGTTCCATTAGACACCAAAAGGAAAGCAGTTGCAGACACATTAAAACTAGCATCCTAGTGGACACAGCTCCAACAGGTCATAGAGAGGTCAGCTTTGAAGGAGAAATCCAAATGAAATATAAACATGGCATTGTGGAAACCAGACAAATCTCCTATAGCTTTGTCCAGCCAGCACTAATCTAGGCATCAGCTGTGGTGCATAATCTAAACAAAGGGATCAGTCAGTTCATACATCTGGAAGCTGTCATATTTTGGAGCCTCCTAACCGTGATGTGTAACTGAAACATCCACTTGCATGTAACAGCCTTTAAATTTGTTGAGCGGTCAAGAACTGTTACATGCATACGCTATGCAGTATTACTACTTTCTGGGGAACCACCACAAATACTATTTAGTAACAGGGCTTGGACCATCTCCTCCCACGGAAAAAATAACTCATGAAAATGGATGGAGTCAGGGTGAGGAGCTAGAGTTTTCCTTAATGCATTCTCTGTTGAAAGCAAGTTTGAGTACACATGGCTTTTAGAGTTCACTCCTGTATGAACCCAGTGTCTGCTGAGGAATAATGAGAAAGGAAGGCCCGTTCTCTACCAAAAAAACCCCAAACAAACAAACAAACAAAAAAAAAACCAAACCCAGTCCACTTAGCAGGTAACAGGAGCTGGTAGCAGATCTCAAACCATTCGCTACCACCTCCACACAGCACCACCGCCCCATCAGCAGCCAGCCCTACAGCTGAGCTAGCTCTTCTGCTGACTTACATTCCCCGTTTCTGCTCAGCAGCAGTGGCATGGGGACCAACAATACAGCAATGTTGCTTTCACCCGTTCTGTTTCGCTCCAGGATTTCTGCACTGAAATCTCCAAGCTCTCCAGAACTACAGAAATGTCTTCACACCCTGTTCACAAGCAGCAAAATCCCCAGAGTGCAAGATGACACTCAAAGCTCAGAAGAGAGCAAGGGGGGGATGGTACAGCCAAGGCACTGCCCTGCTTAAATACACGTTTCAACAGAGAAGGAAACAGACCCTTCCAAACAAGGATCTGTAGGGCACATTCTGGCACAGACATTGGTGACAGTGTGTTAAGTTTGGAAATAATAATGAAGATTAATTTTCCACAGCCTTGAGTAAATGCCTCTAAAGTCTGAAAGGCAGAAGGAACCATGCAGCCATGCACTTACAGCTTAAGAGGGGTGCCAGTTCTACAGGGGGAGATCCTCCTCTTGCCCTTCCCAGAAGAGGTAGGGCGGGGGCATGCTGTTAGTCTGCTGAGCCTTTGTAGTGGGTAAAGGCCTGGCCAGGCTAAAGTCATTCCAAGTTCTGCCGCTACATTCAGCTGAGTTCAGGACTTCACCCTTTACCTTCTCAATGAGCAAAGAATGGTCACAGACAATACCTTAATTAAAACTCTTACAGATGAAAGAAGATTTTTAAACACCAAGGCTGGGGTGTTTGTTTTTGTTTTGGTTTGGTTTTTCGGGTTTGGTTTTTTGTTTTTGTGTTGGGGTTTTTTGTTGGGTTTTTTGTTTGTTTTTTTTTTTTTTTTTTTAATGTACAGGCTTTTCAGCAATGAGCACCAAATCTGAGCGGTGATTTGGACACCTGTCAAGATGGAACTTAACAGAGACCCCCAGTGATTTTGAATTTAATAGCAGGCCCTTGAAAGATGACAAACAAACGTCTATATAACTAAAACCTTAAAAGATCTTTTCTTAACAACTTCCAATATATGGAAGCAGAGGGAGTTCAACTTCCAGGAATGTAACACCCACTGTCCTGGTGTTTTTATCCACAAACATCATGTAAAGCTTAAATTATTAGAATGTGATGTCATTTTTCAAAACAGAAGCATGGACTGAAATACTCTTCCATTTTGACCAGTGAACGTTAGAAAGAGCATGTTGCCCAGATGACCATCCTTCAGCTGTCATGAGGAAACACCACTGCTACTTCCCCATCAGAGAAACCACATAACAAATAATCATACTTAATTCAAACAGAACAGCAGACTTGGAAATTTTCCAGATAAACGCCTTTCAATGAGCTTTCAATTTGTACTGAGGGACATGACACAGTGAAAGACAGTGTTCAAAGGTAAGTAAGCTCTTACGTCACCAGATCCGTATGAAACGAATGGATTTGGTGATGTGATGAGAGACAACTGCCTGGACTGCCACACAGCCTACCAACACCCTGCCTCAGATTCACCAGCAGAGTAACTTCTGCTCTTCTGCCATGTCTAAAACGGTGCTACTCCGCTGCTGTGCATAAACGTGCATGTTTGTGGGAGAACTGAATTGTACCTGAGTGGGTCAATTCCTGCTGAATGTATTCAAACCAAACATGTTACTCCAGCCCACTCACATAAATTTGTCTCCTTGAAACAACAAATTCACAAAGATCTGTTCCTTTACTATTCCTTTTTTGTTTCTCCAAAGAATACTAGTGTAAAGTTAACTGATGCCTTAGGCAGAACTTAAGAATAACTTTCCTCGCCACCTGCACTTGATCTTGCTGGGTTAAGCAAACTGAAAATCTATGGAAATAACACTGATTCCTGCATTACTCACACGCTTTCCTCATTTTCACCTCACTCTTACGTTGCATGGGTAGATTAACATATTTTAAAATGGGTCAGCCATAAATACTACAGTAGAGTAACTTGATTTTTGCCCCTTCAGAGTGAAAGGAAACAATACTACACGTAGCTCAAATCTTCACTTAAGAGTTTCTGCCAGGCACACTCAGACCTCATTCACTTACAGTTAGAACACACTCACTTTGTCCCAAGTACCAAAGCGGAACTATGTGGCTACTGAGGCATTTTGTTTTCCCTGCAGGCTATCCTATCCCTACCTGCATCACCCACCCTCTTGCTTCAGACTGGCTTAAAGAAGGGGCTCTGCATGTTAGAGCTTGGTTAGCTTTGTGAGGAGGGCTAGTTAAAGAGGGAAAGGTTCGACTCAGCTACAGCTAGAGCAAAAAGTGCAGAAAGCAAGCAAGGAAGTAAAGAACACCAAGATCTTCAACCTTTTAAAGAAGAAAAAGTAATGAAGAAAGCGAGAGGAAAAAAATCCCAAGACAATGGTGACACAAAATGAAGTACCAAGGAACAAGACTAGACCATCTCTCCCCTTACGAGCTGCTCCAATTAACGCCACTCAAGGCATCGCAGTAGCCAAACTTCAAGCTCCGCTTCACAGAACCTTCTCTGGAGCCACAAAACTACCTTCTTTCAGTAGCAGAGGCTGTGAATTTACATGTGTGACTGCTGTTCACACACAGGGTCTTAAGAGTGCCTATTAGAGTGGTAGCAAAAAACATAACCAGTTATGGGCATGATTTCTTTTCCATCCAGAGTACTTTCTAGTTATGAATGGATGTTTCTGAAAGCACATCTGTGTCCAACAAAATTCAGTCACAGAGGAAATCAATGCAAAGCCCTTTTTGTTCTCTCAAGGGTGTACGATGTATAAAGATGCTAAACAGTCTCCACAACTCCAGTATGCATGGACACCCACATATAGCAGTTCAACTAAAGCTGAATGGCTGTGGATGGCAGAGCTGCCATTAAAATGTCAGTCCGGAATTTGTTTGCCCAAGAAACTAAACCAAGCATCCTCCCGTAGCAAGGTATGCACACGGGGATGACAGACCTGCTGATGGGCTATGGGGAAACAGGTATGTGTCCCACTCAAAGACGCCAGGGAGGCAGCCTATGAGACAGGAGCACGGATCGAGAGCGTACTGTGGGACACAGCAATAACTGAAGTGCTCCAAACAGCAGCCAGGGAAGGATTGTGATTTAAATAAAAAAATAAATTAAAAAAAAAAAAAAAAAAAGCTACTCTAACAACACTTAGTGCCAAGAAACAATCTGAGAGGAAAGCCACTTTGGTATCAGGAGGCTCACAGAAAGCCAAGAGTGCTGGCACAAACTCTGAAGGAGGAAGACTACTACAGGAAAACTGAAAGAATGATGTTTTAGAGATCTGTTTTTCTTTTTCCCTCTTTGAAAGTTTGCCTACCAGGTGGATTTCTAAACTTCTTATGTAAATATTTCAGCCATAATAGCTTCAGGCCCAGACTACTAATCATTTATCTTGGAATGTGCATGGTCTTAAAACTCATTCAAACTTCACTTCACTATTTTTAATTAATTGTGTTATGGTTTTAAAGCAACCGTTTACTTCCAGCAAACTTCAGTGCCGTATTATGTTCCATGGTATTCAGAAATACACCATATAAAACCAGTCTCCTTATGTAAATACTGACAATTTATTCAGCAGTAATAACTGTAAAAAGCTTCAGTAGCAAATCAAAACTGTTACTTGGAAATATAGTTCAAGTAATCTGCCATATTTGATCAACATTGCCCCGTTGATTGGAACTCTTGCTAAACAAAAAGGTAAAGGCAAAAATAAGACAGCTGTGTTTTAACAAACAGGACAATTCAGCCACTGCTGCTGAAAGCAACCTTCATCTAAAGGGTCCCTTAGTACAATAACCTCCATGGAGTGTACTTTAAAGCTGTTAGGACCAGGTGCATACAAGCACAGAAAAACAAGTTTGGTCGCTGCTTTCCACTTCTGCGTAGGAAGAACAGCATTTTCCAAACTATCTCTTTCTATACCTGTTCCATCTCAAAATTCTCACTCTGCGCTTCTGTCTGTAGTTGAGCAACAGAAATAATGCGCTTGCTATTTGTTTTTTGTGTAACACCCTGGTTCACGAGCGGAATGTTTACGGAGTCTCTACCAAAGAAAGCACATTTTAGCAAGCCCTTTTGTGTAGATGGTCATGTAGTGCTAGAATGGGAAGACTAGAAGTTAATTTAAATTAAATCCAGAATATTTTATTTCATCTTAATCAGCTAGCCTTTTTTTTCCAATCTAGAAATGCAAGGGTTTCTAAATGCAGAGTTTGAATACATTTTTTTACATTATTTAATTCTGACATGGAAACGAAACTCAATGGATGTGAAATTACATAGGTCAACTCTGTACAACCAGCTGCATTATGAATTCATCTTGGCCATAAGAACCTCAGAGATCAATTTCAACTAGATTTTATACCAGGGACTGGACTTTTTCCCCTCCCCACTCCACGAAGCAACAACGACAGGAGAAGAGGTCAGTGCAGCAACTCAGCTAAGCTGCTATTTTGCAAATCATATCTTTTCCTTGAGAACTGCATTTTTACTGCTGGGCCAGTCATACGGGCATCGTCTGCAAGCAGTTTCTTGGTATTAAAATAGTTACAAAAAGCACATGGCATTAATGGGATGGGATTATCCTTCCAAGTAAGTGAACCCTAGTATAATATCACAGTAAAAAAGCTCAGGGAAGCGTGCTGGATGGGACCACAATCATGTATTATTTACCAAACACTTACAGAAAAGCAGAGGCAAAACACATACGAGCGAAAACTGACAAAAGAAACTTTGCCACGACAACCTCACAAGGACTTCGGGGGAAAAAAAAAAAAAAAAAGAAAGAAAAAGACTGGAGAATAGAAAAGGATGTTCACAATTGTTGGCATTATTATTTAAGGTACGCAGGACCTAGCGACCAGCACAGACTCTGAATGCACATCCCTGCCTATGGACAGGATCCTGCAGTGCCTGGTCTGTTTGTCAGGGCTGTTGGCAGCAGATCTCACCATATTTTGGGCTCCTGGACTACACGGCCCAAAAAAAGTTAGGTTGGCAACACGTTATTTCCCGAAACAGAAAAACCTGTACTCACTAAATGACCCGTGAACCTCATCCCGACCCCAATATGGCTGTCATCTGCGAGGATGGGATCTGGTCCTATACGCTCTAATTCATCCGCAGGGCGGGACGGACCACCTTCCTAACAGCCGCTAACTTTGTTTGCACTCAGCACCAGCTTTTCCACACATGCACATACAGAGAGCTATTTAGTAACGATTATTTATGCAGCCCTCCATATTAACTTTTATAAGCCAAATTCTGCTGCGAGCGACTTTGACATAAACCCAGAGCAACTACTGCAGTCAAGGAACTCTGTTTTCATGTCAACCCAGCTAACGGGGGAACGTGATGCTAAGTAAATAATATTTTCCCCCAGGAAGAAGGGAAAAAACCTCCAAAAAACCCAAACCCAAACCCCCGGCAGCCTGGAGCCGTGCCTGTCGGAGCGGGGTACCCCGCCCGGGCTGGCTGCCCCGCTCCCGAGGGACACGGGGGCCTGCCAGGGGGGCGATGGCGACACCCCCCCCCACCCCCCCCCGTGATCTTGTCCGGGGCCGGGGGGGGGGTGTGGGGGGGTGTGTGTCCGTTCCGAAAGGCAGCCCGCGAAGCCCCGGCCCCGCTCCCCTCCCTCACCGAGCCGGCCTCCCTCGGCCGGCGCCCCCCGCCCCGGGCACTGCCCGCGGCCACCCCGCTCCCGCCGGCCGGGCCCCGCTTCGCCGCGGCGGAAGCCTTTGTTTTGTTTTCTTTCCTTTTTCTGGTCCTCTCCCTCCTCTTTATTTTTCACTCTTTTTTTTTTTTTTTTTTTTTTACCTTGAGACAAACGCTCCCCCCCACAGTTGAAAGCCGTCCAACACCCCGGACCACACACAGGCACCCGCCCCGCCGCGCTCCTCGCCGCCCGCCCCCTCCCCCCGCCGCGGGCGCACGCACTCCCAAAATGGCGGAGGGGCGCATCCCGGCAGCGCGGCCGCCTCCCACCGCCGACGGGGACCGCGCAGCCCCGCTTCCCCGCCGCCCCGCCCCGCCGAACGGGCAGACGGGCAGGTGATGCGGCTGCGGTCGGCCTCACCCGGCGCCCCCTCCGTCCGCGAAGCGCGCGGCCTGCCGCCCCCCCCCAACCCCAACCCCCCCCCCCCCAACCCCCCCTCCGCGGGCGGGGAAGTGGTACGCGCCGCCCCGGCCCGCGCGCCCCGGCCCCGGGCCCGCCGCCCGCCTCGCCCGGCCGGGGCTGGGGCGGCTTCCCCCGGCGGCAGCGCGGCCCCCGGCGGCCGCAGGCCCTCCGCGGCGTGCGGGGCGGCCCCCTCCGCGCCACCGCCCGCCGCAGCTCCACCTGCCCGTACCCGGCCGGCCAGGCGGGGAGGGGCGGGTCGAGGCGGCTGCAGAAAGAGAGGGTGACGGCGGACTTACCTTCCACCCACAGCTCCTCCACGTTGGTTTCGAGATTAGCCGCCCTTAATCCTACAGCGAACGCCCCAAATATCAGGAGGCCGACAACCAAAAACTTCCCGCAGTTTTTCTGAATGTAACAGCCCAGTTTAAATAACAGTCTCTGAAACTTTGCTCGCAGCCACAGCGGCGCTTTCCGTCCCGTCGCCTTCCCCTGCAAAGCAAGAAGAGGTCAGTAGTTGAGGGGATGCGGCAGGCTGCCAGGCGCGTGACCCCTCGGCCAGGGGCACGCGGGGAGAGACACCCCCCCACACACACCGCCACCCCCAGCCCTCCCACAGGCGAGACGGCTTGTACCCGTGGATGCTCCGTGGATGCTCCCACGCAGCATCCCCGGGAGTCAGGACGGAGCACCACCAGCAGCTCCCAGCGGGCATCCTTCCAGCGGAGCCCCCCGCCCCACGGCCCCGGCGGGCAGCCACCCTTGGGCGCGCGCGAGGGCCACCAGGTACCTGCTGGCAGCCGCCACCGTCGCCCCCGACCGACAGGCAGGTTGGGGGTGACGCCGCCCCGTCAGAGCCCCGCACCTTGGGGGTGACGCCGCCCCGTCGGACTCCCGCGCCCCGGCCTGCGCTGCCCGCCACGCTCTTCCCGCGCCCGAGGCACCGGCTGCAAAGCTGTTGCGCTGGGCAAGACCCGCGGCTCCAGGGCAGCAGTAACTGCCGCCCATGAACCTCACCAGGCACGAGGAAGAAAAAAAGTCCCTTTTCCTGTTCTACTTAAACCTCTGAAGGGCTGGGGCACGGGGGGGACGGGGGGTGGGTAAGGGGGGGCGGACGGGACACGGTGCTGGTGGAAAGCTAGTCGGTAGCGGTTTGCTGCCGTTTCCCCCCATTCCCAGCTCCTAGCAGGGGCTTGGTGCTGAGGCAGGACCCACGTGGTGAGCAGCGCTGTAAGATCAGAAGTAATTCATTTCCATAGAGTTTGGAGACGCTGTGTGATCTGAATTAGGAAGTAGAGCAGCCATCTGTAAGTTACGACAATATTTGTGAACGGAAGAGGGCAGCCACATGGATTTTTTTTTTTTTTTCTCTCCCCTCCTCCTTTCCCCCTTCTTACAAAGCCTAGAAATCCGCTCCCTGAAGCGAAACCATCCCTGCAGCAAGGCAGCGTCTCGTGGTTGTTTACTTTGAACATTTTTTTGGCCGGCAGAGATTGGCGGCCGGGGCCCGTCCCTCCGCCCCGCCCGGGCCGGGCTTGCTGGGCGCTCCGGCACCCCCGGCCCTCCCCAAACACCGCCGTCGCTCCGCGGGGACCGGCGCGACAGAGTTACGGTGGCAATTTGTTTACGGCCCTCGCTTTCCCTCCCACCGCCGGGGGACGGAGGGGGAAAGAAACCCGCTGCGAGCTTTCTCTACCGGGGGAGCCCCTCTCCGGGGGGCGGGGGGGTCGCCCTGCCGGCGCTCGGCGGAGAACTTCACAAAAGCACAACTTCTGCCAAGAAAGCGGCCGCCCGCTTTCTCCCCGGTCCCGGCCGGGAGCGGGTGGCTGCGCCGAGGTCGCTGGGCGCTACCGGCGGATGGAGAGGCGGAAAGGAAGCGGGGGGGGGGGGCGGGAGAGCGGGCCGGGGGCTATCCCGCGGCGGGGGGACCGGCAGCGAGCCGAGGCTGTCCGGGGAAGCTGCTATCAGAGGGGCGCTCGGCAGCGCAGGCAGGCAGCGGGGCAGGCAGGGGCGAGAGGGGAGGGAAGGAGGGCACTCTCTCCCGCACTGAAGAGTCACAGACATCCCTCTCTTTTTTCCCAGCATTTTATTGGTGGCTGTTTCATTTCCATCTCCTCCTTCCACCCCCGCGAGAAAACACACCACCTCCCTCCTCCCCCGCCGAAAAACAGCGCTAGCGCTAGCGTGTATCGCTGGAAAAAAGAGTGAGAGATTGAATGCACCTTTGCGATCTGCTCCAAGGCGAAAGCCGCGTCGCAGTAGCTCGGCCGCTGCAGATACTCCCGGTCGGGCGCCGCGGCGCGCCGGTTCCCTCCGGTCCTTCGCCGCCTCCCGCCGCCGCTCCTGGCCGCCCGGCCGGGGTGGCCGCCGCCGCCGCCGCCGCCCGCGCTGCTGCTGGTCTCCGGCTCCGACGCGTTACCGGCCGAGGCCATGTTGCCGCCGCCGCCGCCGGCGGGACGGGGGAGCTGCCGCTGGCGCTGCCGCCGCGGCGGGGCCCGGGGGCCCGGGGGCGCGGCGGGGCCGCGGGGGGCTGGCGGCGCTGCGGGCCGCGGGCTGCTGCTGCTGCTGCTGCTGCTGCTGCTGCTGCTGCGGGGGCTGCCGCCGCCGCCGCCGGGGCTGGGGCTGGGGCTGGGGCTGCTGCTGCGGGGGCTGCTGCGGCGCGGCCGCCTCACGCGGGGCGCGGGGCGGCGGCTGCCGCCGCGGCCGCTCCGGCCGAGTCGCTCCCCGCGCCTCCCATTGCCACATCGCGCGTGGACCCCGAGCTGCAGGCGGCCGCTCCCCGCGGCCGGCGAGGGCGGGCGGGCGGGCGGGCGCGACCCCCGGGCCCCCCCGGCTGCCGCCGCCGCCGCCGCGCTTTCCTCCGCTCCCGTGGAAATCGCCTCCTCCGGCCGCCGCTGCCTCCGGGAAGCCGCTGTCCGCGGCGGCGCTCAGCGGCGGGGCGGCGGGGCGGCGGGCCGCGGCGGCTGCTGCTGCTGCTGCTGCTGCTGCTGCTGCTCCTGCTGCTGCCGCTGCTGCTGCTCCTGCTGCTGCTGCTCCTGCTCTGGCGCTGCCTGGCCGCGCTGCACCATCCTGCCTCAGCGCCGGGGTGCTTCCCGCGGGCCGCGGGGCCGGCGGGGCTCGGCGGTCGGCCCCGCCGCGGCGGCGGGCGGCCGGCTGCCTGGCGCTCTCCCCCGGCGTGTGCGCGGCAGCACCGAGCTGCAGCCCCTCGGCTCAAGAGATGAGATGAAGAAGAAAAAAAGGACTCTCTCCATTTGGATAAAGAGGAGGAGGGGTGGAGGGGGGGGGGGAGTATGAGAGGAGAGAGAGCGAGAGAGGGAGAGGGAGGAAAAAAAAAAAAAAAAAAAAAAAAAGAGCTGAAAGCCCGCCCCCGGGGCTGTCAGATGGCTTGGGTTTCTGCGAGGCGATTGGCTCGGGGAGGGCAGAAATTACTCAGCAAACATGACTATTATTAGCTGCTTAGCAACAGCTCACCAAAGTAGAGAGACCACCCAGGCCGGCAACCCTTGTGTGTGCATCTCCAGCTTCAGGGGGAGCCTTAAAGAGATCCAGCCTTCTTTGCATGCAATACTTCCATTAAGGAATGCTTCTCCCCCCCCCCCCCCTCCGCTTTTCTTCTCCGTTTTCTTTTCAAGAAAGTTTTCTCCTTTTTTTTTTTTTTTTTTTTTTCTTCCCCCCTCTGCCCGGGATGCTTGCAGACAAATACACGCGCGGAACGTTATCGCGATCGACATACAGAAATACATTTTTCCCTTAAAAAAAAAAAAAAGAGAGAAAAACGGGGGGAAAGCAGCATTAAACGATTTCTAAAGCCCTTAAAAGAAAATCCTTTTAGAGGCACCTTGGCCTCAAGCTGCAACAAATACTGGGAGGTCTGAGCTGAATTCCCAGGCTTGCAGAAATAATGACAGGGTGGTGGATACTGCGGTAGAAAGTGCCAGATTTTTCTCCCTCTCTCTTTCTTTCTTAACTAAAAGAGGAGACTTAGTTCCTTGCGAGAAAACCACTCCGTCCAGTTAGAAAAACACAATGAAAACTTAACACTTGAGGGATTTAAAGCCGCGCGGTAGCTAGCCTGTTTCAACTTAGGGCTCATTCTTTAACTGAAACCTGAGGAAGGCCAATTTTAATATGTTTTTAGTGTAAAAGTCCATGAAACGCAGCCTGCCTGGCCGCGCTAAACACTTCTTGAACTATGCGCGATTGTTTACTTTTTTGGCACCGCTTCTCCCCGTCTCTGTTCATTGAGAACCGGCCATTAATCGCCGCCGTTGCAGCTGCGCCCGCTCCCCCCGGCCGCGGGGGCTCCGCGCCCCGGCCCCCAGCGCCGCTTCCCGCGGAGGCTCCGCGGAGGCCCCGCCGGACCCCCCGGGGCACCGCCGCGGGGGGCCGGGGCACGCCCGCCCCCGCCGTTCCGCGCCCGCCCGGCCCGGGGGGGCGCAGGCAAGGAGGGGAGCGTGGGGGGGCCCGGGGGGGAGCCCGGGCAGCCCCCCCTGCCCGGCGCCGTGTCCGGCCCGCCGGGCCCGCGGGCACGGCGCACCTCTCCCCTCCTCCGGCCCCGCCACGCGTGTGCCCGGCGAAGGCCCCGAGCCCCCCGGGACTGCCAGCGCCCTCCTCCCCTCGGCACCGCACCGCACCGCTCCGCGCCGCCCCGCGCCGCCCGTGCGGAGCCTCTCTTCGTGAAACTACCTAGGTGCACCCACGGACAGGGGCTTCCCAGGGTCGCAGCCGCCGGCGGCGGGGTCCCTTTTCCTTTCCTCTCCATCCCACCCCCGCTTTTCCCACACTGGGAAACCTGCCTCCCCGAAGGCCGGGCCCCCTGCTCCGCACCGCACTGTCCCCGGGAAAGGTGCCGGGGGCAGCAAGCTGTCACGCACGCACACGTATGTGCATCAGTACGGCAAAAGGACACCTAAAGGGGTTCGGAGCTGGAGCCTGTGTCCTCTTGGAGGCTGAAACCCACACCTGGGATGCAGGCGGCCACCTCTAATTCAAATTTCTGCTTGGGAAAGTGACCATCCGTCTCGCTAGGACCTGATGTGCCACTGCTTCTGCCCCTGCTCAACCTCACCAGGTCTAATGGGGTGGCAGGGCTGGGGGACGGAGAAGGAAGGGATGGGAGGAGAGGCTCTTTGGCTCAGTCTCTCAGTAGGCTCCAAAACCTGGGAAGAGTGTCCCTTCAAGCACCTTGAGGCCCCAACACTGCCCTGCCTGCCTCCTGCCTGCATCCTGCCTGCCTGGCTTCACACAATAGCCCAGTGCCCGTCAGTCCTCGCTCCTGGTTCCAAAACTCAGCCTGAAGACTCAAATTTAACGAGCACTGTCTTAATCTCCCCTCTCTCCCTGTGGTCTGGAGGGATTTTTTTTTTTTTTAAAGCATACACAAGAGACGAATTACTGCAGTGATCTAATTGGCCTTGTTTCTGGGTTGTGTGGGGTTTTTTTTGGTTTTTTTTTTGGTTTTTTTTTTTTTTCCTTAAGGAAGAAGTGTCAGTGTAAAAGTCTCCACTTGGGTGGTCAGAGCTGTGGCTGCCCCGAATTTGCCTCATAGCTGATGCCTGCATGCTACATTCCTGGCGATAATGTTGTTCTAATCAATCTGCCCTTATTTACATTTGTAAGCACTGCTGGCTGTCATATGCATGCCCTGTGTGTGCAACTACTCCTCCACACCAAGGGCTTTTTCCATCTTCAGCAACTCGCAGGGATCCCACAAATTTTTTCTCTCGGACTTGCTCTGTGGTGAAGGCCTGGGAAGGTGTCTCCTTGCATAGAGTGGCTGCAGTCTGCAGCCTTTCATACCTGGTCCTCCCAATTCCTGGGCAGCCAAGGCTGACGTTCAAGAATCTCAGGGCTTTGGTCATAGTGGATTCATTTTGTAATGCTCTGCCTCTTACTTAGGTCACCTTTGCACTCATAACCCCGAATACTGCAGAGCTTCACGCTTCCTCCAGCCAGATGAGGGATCAAATCCAATAGAGGTTAACAATGGGTAACAGGTATTTACACTAATTTTACTTTGACACATTTTTCCAGGTTGCTCATTGTCTGTGGAGTCAGCACCAAGAGCAACGCACTGTGGGAGCATCTGGTTACCTTAATAAAGAAATGATGCTGAAATGAAGCACTGGCACTTTGGGTTCCTTTTGTAGGGTCTACAAGAGAGCTGACCATGGCAGAAGAAGGACTTGCAGGAAAACAACCTGATTTTGTCTATTCCCTCAAATTTTTGCCTCACACACCATTTTTGTCGCACAAGGGCAGAGGTCTGCCTCGGCCCTGAGCTCCACAGGCACGCCTGATGCTGGCTTTGACACCAGATAAGGCCACAGGGCAGAACCTTCACTGCATTTTCACAGGGCAGCCCAAGCCTCTCCTGCGTCCGCTCGTAGTGCCCCACGTGCCACCTGAGTGAGCCCCTCCATGTCCACTCGTAGTGGCCCGCTTGCCGCCCGAGTCCCTTTGTGTCCACTTGTAGTGCCTCACTTGCCGCCTGAGCCCCTCCGTGTCCTCTCGTAGTGGCCCGCTAGCCACTGGGCAGGCGGGGGGCTGCAGCGCACGCAGCGCCCCGCCTGGGGAAGGAGGCGGCAGCACGAAGCTAGCCCTCTCCCCCTCCTCAGCCCTGGAAGAAAGGGAACTGCTCGAGCCAACTTGTCAAAATAATGCGGCTAATTACCCCTGATCTCCTTTAATGGAAAGCTGCTCTGCACGCCACAAAGGAGCAAATGAGGGGTCTACAGCACCAGCTCAGGAGCGCTGGCATTTTCTTCCGCGGAGGGCTGCGGGGAAATGTGCCTCCAGACGAGCCTCCGAGGTTGCTGTGCTCCTCCAGCGCAGCAGCGGACTCCCAGGGGAGGACTGGAGCGCCCGGGGAGCCGCAGAGGACAGCGGCGGGAGCAGCAGCCCTCTCCCTTCAAAAGCTGGACGACATCCCAGCCCTAGCAGACCTTGTCATATACTCCACGAGGGGCTTTAGCTCCATACACCCAAGTCGTCTTCAGAACAGATTCTCTTCCTGGCAGAATGCCCTGCCACTTGCAGGACTTTAATGTGCATAGAAGGGGGGAAAACTACACTGAACAGTTTTTAGCCAGTCTGGACAACACCGGGTCTGTGTAACGATATAGCTCAAGTCTTGCATTTGGCAGAAGGCAGGGCATTCATTTTCATGATCTCTGCCATCGGGTCTTGCAGAAGAAAAAGCTGAGTGACACAATCTCTTTGACCCACTGCTGGAGCAACAAATTTATTAGAGATATAGGCGTGAGAAATGAAAAGGAAGTAAAACAATTCAGGCTCATTGTACGTCTTTCTTTCATACTGCTAATCCGGTTTACACATCATGCCTACATGTCTCAATAGGGCTTTATACACTGTGGCAAAGGCAGAACAAAATAAAAGGTGTGTGTGTGGAGTGCGTGCATGTGTATGCATGTGTGTGTGAAATGAGGATAAAAACAAAGAAGCCCAAGACATTTTAATTCAGAGTGGGGGCTGCCAGTTTTATATCTACCAGCTCTTGAACGCAAATAGATTTTAAAGGATTCCTCCTCCTCCTCCCCCTCCCTCCTCAGCCCTAACATTTCTCAACAATACTACCTCCTGTCCAGATACAGTGCCGGATTATAATCCAGACACACAATGACCCCAACAGCCCTAACCAGAAATTAGATACACCTATCAGACTGGTGCCAAAACAATAGGAGAGACCAGAACTGGCAAATGCTATCGGGCCAAGATACCCACCTTGGCTCCAATGGTTTTTTTAAAACCACCCAATGACACTGGATGTCTCCCCCGTTCCCTTCCCCTCTGCTGCCCCCCCCCCCCCACCCCTCCCGATCTACCTCCCGTACTGGGGCTAAGGCGATGGCCAGGGGGAGATGTGCCACTGAACATCCTCCAGCCTCCGGCCGCTGGGAGCAGTGGGACAACATGCGCAAGACCGATGACAGCCCCGCTGTACCGGTGCCGACGGTGCCAGGTGCCAACCACAGGCAGAGTCTGATACTGGAGCCGGAGGCTGAAGCCACTCTTCAGCTTAACCTAAGGCACACCACGTATTTCACCGCTGTCATTAGGGAGTGACTGTCCCTCCTTTCTCCGTACAGCTATACGTTTTCAGCAGCTTCCACTGACTGTGGGCGTTCAGTCTGAGTTGCGAAGAGAGGGGAAGGACTCCTCAGCGCGCCTCGTTTGAGGAGCCCTATCTAGCTTTCCCGAGCAGAAAGAAGACGCGGACTGCATCTTCCCTGCGGCCCCTGTCCCACGGAGCGGGGCCCGAGGGGGTTCCTGCTCCCCCACGGCAGCTTGTTTGGACCACAGCTCACACAGGTGCCGAGATGCCGAGGCCGGGGACCCGCCTGCAGTCCCCTGCGGGACTACGCCGGGCCACCGCAGGAGCGGCTTCCTTCCCACCAGCGGCGAGTCCCCGCCGCGCCTCCCTCCCGGCAGCTCCGCGCCTCGGCACCGCCACGGCGCGGGGTGCCGGCGGGGCGGGGGGCAGAACAGCGCCCGGCCCCGGGGGGGCCCGCGTCCCCGGCCCGCACCGAGCCCCCGCCCGCCCCGCCCCGCACGGCCGTGCCCGGCGCTGTCCCCCCCGCCCCGCCTCGGGACGGGCCCGGCGGGCGGCAGCCGCAGCCCCCGGTCCCCGGTCCCCGGTCCCCCGGCACGGCGGAGGCCCCGCGCCCCCGGCGTGGCCCCGGCCCCCGGCGGCCGGAGAGAGGCTCCCCCCCGCCCCCTCCCTCCGCCAGACCCCCGGCGGGGGCCCCGCAGCCCCTCCAAAGCCGCCCCGGCCCCCGGGCCCCGGCCCCCGGGCCCTGCCCGCCGCCTCCCGCCGCCCCGGCCCCGCCGCCCCCCGGGGCTGCACCTACCATCGCTACCCTCGCCGGAGCCGCCCGTGGGGATCCGTGCTGGAGGGCCGGGAGCGCCCTCATCCACTGGCACTGGCGGCTTTAGTGGGACATCAGCGCCTTCTTCCTCCGTCCTTCTCTTTTTTCCCCTTTCTCCTCTTTCTTTCTTTCCTTCTTTCTTTCCTTCTTTCCTTCCTTCTTTTGTTCCTTCCTTCCTTCTTCCTTTCCTCCTTTCCTTTCCTTCTTTCCTTCTTTCCTTCTTTCCTTCTTTCTCCTTTTAGCCTTGCTCTTTTCCTTCCTTCCTTCCTTCCTTCCTTCCTTCTTCCTTCCCTTTTTCCTTCCTTCCCTCTCTTCTCCTTCTCCTCCTCCTCCTTTTTTTTTTTTTTTCCTTACCCCAAAGGAACTGAAAGTGTAAAAAAATAACCCTCCTAGGTTGCAGGCATTCTGCAGAGTGCTGGAAAGCCTCACAATTACATGCCTGTTTCTATTAAGCAGCTCCATCGTCCTCCACGTGGGTGGTCTGGCTCTCAATAGGCAGGACCTGTCAGGGTCACGTGACGAACGCGCAAACGTTACCCCTTTACAATAAACTTTAAGAAAAAAGGCAAAGGAAGGGAGAGCCCCGCACCGCCGGCCCGCACCGCTGCTCCCCCCGCCGCACAGCAGAGCTCACAGGTCTCGTTCAACCTCTGTCTTCGCTCCCTTCTCCCACCTTGGGTTTCAGGAGGAAGGAGAGCGTGAAAGGTGCCAGGTGGTGGACTGCGGTTTCCTTGTCAAAAGAAATATATAGTTGGATGTGTAGGGAGAGGAGAGTGAAGCAGCGTTTTCTTCTGGCTGCACCTGATTCAGTATGTTTGGTTCTGAAAGGTTTATGCCTGTCCTGCTCATTTTTGCTAGAGGTCACTAGAAAGTCAGGTTTCAGGTGGTGAAGCAGCGCCAAGCACGAAAGTTAGCTCCAGTGAATAATAACCTGAATGTTATTGGGGAAGAGCAGGGTGATTTTCTTTCTTAAAGGCAACACTTACTTCAATAGTTACAAACAGGATATAAACACTGCAGAAATTTACCACTACCCTTTTAGGATCTCGTGGTGGCTGATTATCACTACAGGATCTGAGAGAAGTGATGTCAAGTGTTGCTCCTGGATAAGGGCACATCGCAAGGAATAAATGGTGTGTCTTGGGACACACTAATTGTTTATGGAAGATTCTTTTCCTCTAGTCAGTCACGTTTGATTTGCTATCGGATTTGGCATATCCACAATGTATTATGAGAATAAAAGATATTCCATATTACCATAGTCTTGTGTCCAAGTTGCCCAGATATTTCTGTTTGTGATACATTTAGAAAACATACTTCATGGTTGGGTTCAGTAATTTCACACGACTTTTTTGGATACCCTTTAGCCATGTTTTATCTATATTGCTCCTGTTAGAAAATTCCACTAACAGAAAATCATGTGTATCTTACAGTCATATATTCACTATGAAGAATATAAAAACACGATATAAGAAAAACTGTTGGGAAACATCTCATGATCAGATTGCATTAAACAGCCTAACTCCATACATATTCTTATCTGCATAAAACCAGGCTAGGCATCAAAATAATGAGCAAGAAGGATATTTTGTGTACAAAACTGTTATTATTTTTACATGACAGAGGGGCTTGTGTCAATGATAAAGAGTTGGAAGAGCATGGGAAAAGACATTTTACAGGATTTTTAAAGAGTACATGAAAAACATACATCACTTTTTATGGCCTCACTGATCAATCACAGAGTTAGATTACTGAAGCAAAAGACAGACAGCAAGGGTAGAGGGTGCATAGATGTCATGGTTGTAATCCTCCAGTCTGTCCTCCCACCCAACACATTCAATCTTAAATTTTCCAGAGAAACTCATCATAACTCCTGATAATAAGTTCCAGTGGTTTCTGACTCCACATATTGGACAGGATAGCACCCACGGTGCCTAGCCTAACCAGGCCATGTAGCCACAGTACTGTTATTTAAGCTGGTAGGAAGCAGAATAGCAGAATAGTCACTTAAAGAATCAGCAATTATCCTCCTAGGGAAGAAAAGTGGGGTAAAGCAATGCAATATGTAAGTGTGAAGTTTTAGAAAGAGGTGTGCAGTATAGATGAAGAGTTAGAAACAATAAAAGAATTGGGATGTTAGTGCAAGTTATCAGAGAAAATAACCTGAGAAATATAAGACTCCTCACTTGTTCAACTTTGAAAGAACGTGAGTGGTAAATACATAGCTTTCATTGCCTCTAATCCCTCCAGTTACTTCTGTACTACCCAGCAAACCTGAGTCTTTGGCACCCCATGGCACTAAAGTTCCTGATGTGTTCAGAAAAAATAGCATAATCAATCGGACATGAACTGTCCAGACATGTGACACAAAAGAAATAAAAAAAAGAGACATGATGGGGATCACCCAGAATACTTCAGAAGAGGAGGGGAGAGGTAACAGTGCCAGTTTCTTCATTTTGTAATGCAGCTATTTAAACAAAGATGTTACATATAGCTGGGCGATTAAACCAGGTAAGAATTACTTCATAACCATCCTGTTTCCTATACTATTTCCCTAAGCCACTCCTACTAGACTCTGTTGGAGGCTGCATGCTGGTCAGGCTGGGGCTTTGCATGGCACAGTGATTTTATTTATGGTCTTATATAGCAAATAGTTTGTTATTTTGTCTGTAACTTCAGTAAACTATTTGCTAATAGCAGCTATTACTAAATGGTAAGTAGCCATTTACACCTGTATATGTATACCTCACAGAGCTCCTGGGGAGAAAAATAGATCAGTTACTGTGCAACCTATACTCTCAACAGAAGTAATGTTTATAGTCCATTGTGAGGAATCTTTGAAAATCACAGGTAGCAAAATTCATAGTCTGGCAAACATGAACCACTATGCTGTCCTGAATAAGTAGAAATGACTCTGTGTGCTCCCATTTGCAGATTTAATTGTCAGGAAGTGGTTACTCAAGCATGAAATCTCAGAGGCTTCTGGTAGGTAGCTCCCAATGGCATCTCCCACACAGCTTCCTAGCACAGACAGGTAACCCTACAGTGGCCAGTGCTGCCACATTTACTCTACTGATAATTACAAACAATTTCTGGAAGTTCATTCTGGTTCTGCTTGGACGTCAGTGCTTCGCAAGGGAAGGGAAGGGAAGAGAAAGTGAGAAAATTAAGCCAAAACTGACTTTGCTGCTGAAAACCAGACATCCTTTCTCTAAGCAGGATCATGCTGCAGGATCTTATCCTATTTTATTCCCCTTTGCTCCTCTACTAATAAAGCCCATATTTCAATCCAATTCTGTACTTTCCTTCTAAGGTCACTCTTGAGGGTTTTCAGCTCAAGCTATTGTGGTTGTAACTACAGGTGCTTCTGCCAAGAAAACCATTATGAACATGTGGCAAGGCCACAATGTCAATGACCACGTGTCACACCTCCATTGGAGACTCAGTTAAGGCAGAGAGCTAGCTAAGATTAGGAGAGCTGTCTCTTAATCTTGCTATGCTCAGGGCAGCCTCATGCCTGGATGAGTGAATCTGGTACCAAGTGCCTGCAGGTCTGATGCTAAAGTGAAGCACGTTTCCAACAAATTTTTTTACAAAAAGAGTCCCTTATTACTTCAGTGCCAAACCTCATTATCAAGAAAATGAGTGTGGAGTCCTCATCACCCAGCACTTTTAAAGTCCCATGTTTTTCAGCCCTGAGTGTGTTCATCTCTGGAGCAGGAAAAGGAGAAAGGAGAGATGGAAAAGGAAGACTAACTAAGACTAACTGCTTTGCTTTCATTCCTTATAGAGAGGGGAAGCACAGCTGTGGATGTAAGTCCTTTGCTTCTTGTATCATGGGTATCTTGCAGACAGTTGGTGATTTAAGAAAGCCTAGGAAAAGAAATGTTCCTCACGATGCTCCACAGCTGGTCCAAATGGTGTGGAACCAAGGCTCGTGCACAGTACCTCTCCCTATAGACCCTAGTGTGGAGTTTGCCTTATTTGCAAGTGTGGTGTTTTTTGACTTATGTTCAGCACAGATTCAGCTATAATCCCCAGATCCTTTTCTGCATTATCCTTCCCCGAAGCCTTCACTTTCAGTATGTCTATATGTCACTGGAAAACAGTTCTATTCCACCTTTTTGTATCATATTCAGCTGTTATGAAATCTCACTATTTTCTTAGCCATTTTACTTTGGTATCATATTGCAATACAGCAAGCTTTCCAGTAAAAGTCTGGCCACCATCAATGAAAACATGAAACGTTTTACCTTGCCTCTGTTGGGCCTTGTTAGAAAAAATAGGCTTGTTAATCTTGCAAGTGAACCCAAAATTCACTGACTTAATTTAAAGATATTGCTAAAAAAGTTTTTGATTAAGACTAGTCCAAAAATTAATAAGGGTGGGAGCTCAGCTGCTGGGAACTAGCCCGTCTTCCATAAGCCATCAACAGTGTGTGATTTATATTACTAATTCATTGACTAACTAAAGCTGATAGTTTAGTTTCAGAATGTCGCATGAAGGATACAAGACCCAGTGTCATATCAAGGATTCCCACCATACCAACAGAAATGTAGAACTGAGGGAAGTTCTTTGCAGAAAACAAATAAGTAGTCTCCAGGCTGCACTCTCAGGCCATCCCTGGCTTGGTATTAGCTCAATAAACCTGAGAAACCTCTTAGGCCAGGGATGGCCTAAGACATTTCAAATTAACCTAGCACAAAATGTTTCTGGTGTGTTCATGCAGGAAATACAGTGGGCTCTCAGAAAGAATGCAAGTGACAGAAGGCAAAAGAGAGGCAGATCTTCTGCATGGTCTCTTCCATCAGCCTCAAAGGTGGAGCTGTGAAGTTTCATATATGTGTGTGAATGTATGTGGCCTTTTGCTAATCCCACACATCAGCTAAAGATATGGTGCAAACTGCGTCTGCGGGACCAAAGATTTTGTGTGGTGCAGAAAAGCAACAGAAGCAGCACCATGGATCTGAGTGATTGTTAGGAATTTGCCTGGATCCAAGAAATGGATTCACGCCTTGTATCCACTGAAACCATGGTGACAAATGAAAGTTTGGGATGTATGGTTAGGAGGACGTGTCAAAGATCGTGTTAGTCTGTGAACATTCTGTTTCTACTGCAGCATTTCCCAGATCCACACCTCTTCATGGGAGAGGGAGGGACCCCTCTTCCAGGAGGGACTTGGAATTTGGTGAACAGGGTGAACCCTGGGAAGAGTAGTGGCCTTGATAAGTTGTGGGACTCTGCTAGGGTTTTGCTGACAGGTCATTCCTACCCGTCTGCCACATAAAGAAGTGTTACCGAAGGGCTAAACAATCTGCTCTTTTCCCTATAGTACTTCCTAGGACACCGGTAGCCATCAGGATCAAGGGGATTTCTTAGGCCATCATCTGCTATTAACTGTACTTTACATTCAAAATAGAGTCATGGTGGTGTTAGGATCTTGGGGTCACAGGTGCTAAAGATATACCCAAGGGCAGTTTTGTAACTAGTGGTGATATTTTTTTAAATTGGAACAAGTGGAATAGTTAGGAATCGAGGCAAATTCATGGGTACCCAAGCCTTTCTTCAGCTATGAAAGAATAGCAGCAGACTCCAAAGTTACATGCAAGTTAGGAACAGTGCCTGTGAATTTAATTATGTTGAGTTTAATTAGAAATGAGAGGAAAGGTATTTGGGCCTCTGGAGTACAGAGGTGTAAGAGGTGTTATCTCCTAAGATAGTTGAGAAACGGGTAATTTATTGCCTAGGGAACACACAGAGGTTTTTGGAGGGAGCTGGAGGAGAAACCGGAAGAGGGGAAGTATGCCCTAAAACCACTAATGAATCCAGGATTTCTAGTGTCTGCTGTGGTTATGAGTTTCAGTTCCCAGGTGCACCTTTTGAAGGGAATTTTTAATAACAGAAGGGTTTGTGCGCCCAAAAGCTATCCTTTTCCCTCCAGCTGTACAAGTTGGACTAATAAAAGATATCTCTACCTACACATCTTCTCATTTTAACAAACTGGCAGCTCAGCTACAGAAAAGTCCAGTGTGTCTGAATGCCAAACTGTTCAGAAGAAAGCCTAGCTTTCCTATCCTCTTGAGGTTTTTAGTTGTTCAACTATAGATGGCAGGACAGAAATCTGCTTTGTCCTTTGCTGGTGTGTTTAGGCCCTGAAGCATAAGAACTGAAAGACTGCTCTTGGCTTTTCATCCCAGCTAAGTAAGCTGTAGAGTTTTTCTCCCCAGATAAATGCCAGCTATTTGCCTCAGCAACATTATGAAGTTGTGTTTTGCATGGTTTCTTTGCCTTTTCATTTTGTCAAGTACTTTCATGTTCCAGTGGGGGAAGAGCAGCCAGTTAGTCTTCTCTACAATATTTAATGAGTTTGGGTAAAAATACTGTATTATAAATTGTAACCCAAGACACTTTTGTGGTAGAGTATTTCCTCTTAAATAACAATGGAAAAATTTTGCCTTTTATTTTGTAAAGTAGGGAAGGAATGCACAGAGCAACTCTCTCTCACTTCCCCCAAGAATTGTGCATCACAATACACTTTCTACATTTATTTTGGCAGTTTCATTTTCCTTATTAATGATATTTAATCTACTAGCAAATGAGTAAATGAAGTTGTAGCACTCATTATGCTATTACACTAATATAAAAGTACATTGTTAATGCTCTGCTGCTAAATCTTTGCTAAATGTGAAACTTCAGAAAACATCCATATTAGTGAAGTTCAATGACATATGCTATTGAGCACTCTGTACTCATCTGTAACAAATTGTCTGGACAAATAGGCTAGGATTCACTGCTCAAAGGCACACACATAAATGTTTATGAATCTATTTTTAATGTTTACTCATGTTTCCATATCTTGTCATTGTTGCTATTATTGCAATTCAGTTTTGTTTGGAAAAAAGTTATTTTTTTCTCTGGACAGGTGGTTGGAGCTTCTGCCATTTTGCAAATGGCTATTTCCAACTCACACTGATAGCAGTGATTGGTGGTTCTTCCAGTTTGTCACTGACCTATGACTTTTATATTCTTTTTACACACCGTGTTCTTGATTTTGGGAAGTGCTTAACTTCTTCCACTTTAGAGGCAGCCAGGAGTCCCTCTGCAAATAAACAAACAAACAAGAATCTGCTTAAAAACCTGGTACCTCACATAGCAAAGGTGAATGTTCATATCCTGGTAAATTTCATGCTTCTAAAAGACCTGTGGTGGTACCTTTTCGAGCAATAATTTGGTTGCAAGCTGAGGCAACGTGATATCTGCATGGAAGAGCTTAGAAAAACACAGCCTTTTAGAACTATGGGCTTATTTCCAGCTGCGTTGACTTCACTGAGAATTAATTGCTCTTGAATGAAGTAGTGCTGTTGATTTACTCGACAGAACTCTTCCATCTGGGTGAGTCCTAGTATTATGAGCTAGTTAAAGAGTTCATTGCTATTTTCAAAACCAGTAAAGCTGCTCATTTTGACCTGTTCATGGGTTATGTAAGAAATAGTCTCAGTTCAGAATCTGTGAACACTCAGAAATATCTTTCTTTCCTTCCGTTCTTTATAAAGAATATTTTTGCAAGCCAGGTGCCTGTATGCTACCAACAGAAGATATCTGCCTAAAGTGAAGATTCATCAAGCATAGCAAATAATGGAGACCAATATTTTCAAATCTCCAGCTAGGAGCCATTCTAGCCTTTTATATTTAGTTTGAATATCCTATATATAAGCTGTCTCGACTGAGTGACACAAGGTTAAATTTTAAGCCACTATACAATGAATTGTACTGAACTGTACTTTGAAAACTGCCTTTGTCTGCTGACCTACATGATATTATTTAAGCTTCTAACCCATATATTTGTGGCATATTACTTCAAAAGAATGCTTTAGAACATGAATTGCTTTAGATAATTAAAGAGAAATGAAATTGCCTTTTGGCATACTGCCACAGAGTACAGCTTTGATTACAGGAAATAAATTCCATTCTCAGAATTGACATTTTTTATTATTGCTGCCATTGATTTGACAGTGCCATGGCCCAGAGCAGGCATTACAGAAAGGCTGACAAAAATAGAGAATGTGAAAAAATGCCTCCTGCAGTGTGACGTCAAGAGGAAAATGCATGCTTTGGTTAAGGTTATTGTTATCAGCACCAAGGAGCTTTTTAGGTGAGGTTCACTGTGAGAGTAGAAATGAGGAAACCATACCGATCAGGTGTAATGAAGCCAGTACAGTCCTATAGGTGCTAAGTGTCTTTTGATCTGAGATTATAACAGCTTGATATCAAAGTCTGTGCAGCTGCTGTAGGTTAAAAAAACAAACAACCCCCTCCCCGACTTTGTAATTAGGAAATACCTCTGGAGAGTAAACAAAAGAATGGTGTCTCATTAGCGGTAGATGTCAGGGAACCACATTTTCTTTGGTTCTGTTGACACATTGCTTTCTTAAAAGCGATCACCCTCAGTTATAATGGATTACTCCACCAGGAGGAAAACTAATCCTCCTCTTCAGCTGCCAATCAGGGCCGAAGAGTGTTCCAAGAATTCCACAAGATGACACTCTTAGCAAAATAAGAGTAGTTTGGGGAAATCCTTCGCCTTGGTTGCCTTGTGAGGGAGTACTGATTTACAGGGGTTTCACATTGCTCTGGAACTGTTACCGAGATTTCAGCACCTGTGTCATAACAGCAACTCTTTTTTTTTCTTCTTTCATTAAGGAATACGCTGTTGACCTACAAACCGAGCAAAACTGTTGTGGAAGATATATATGTATCACTAGGGAGTAATTATTAACTTTTGCTATGTAATAAATGTCTTTTTGGAACAGGCTTTTCTCATATGAAAAGAAACGCAGGAAATACAGCAAGTAAAAATGCATTCAAATCTAGAATTCCTAATACTTCATTCTTAGTGACCACAGTAGGTAGAATCCCCCTTGGCTGATTAATATCACCCTGATATTTGTATGAGACAAAAAGGAAGCTGTTCTGAATGTGTGTTTTCTGATGTTAGTTGGATATAAAGCAAAAAAAAAAAAAAAAAAAGCAAATGTATAATAATCCATATTTTTCTTCCACAGTACCTGAGAAACATGGGTACCACAATACATAGACCCAATCATATGAAGAAAACTTCAGTGATCATAACTTGTTATCCAAGCTGTGGAATCACAATTCTTACATTGCTTCCTCTTCGTAGTATAAGCAGGTTAAGGGCAGGATGCCGTCATCTTCTCTCACATAAAACCTTGGAAATGCTGAATTCATTGGACCAACTTGCAAAACAGGGTGCTCTTTTAGCCCACAGTGAAAACTGAAATTTAAAAATCAAGGGCTGCTTTGGTTGCTGTCCTTTTGGGTTTGAATGCTAATGGTAACATGACCTTGTTGTGAACTGACAGGCATAGGTGGGAGCTGGGACAGGAGCTTTTAAAAGTTTTGTCGCTGAAGCCAGCACCTTTTGAAATTATCACGAGTAGCCTCCAGGCCACCCAAACCTACAGGTGATTCCTTTTTCCATTTCTTCTTCTCATGCCTTTACTCCACATGTCTCTTTCAGCTTGCTACTGAAAAAAAAAAAAAGAAAGAAAGAAAAAAGAACAAAAAAAAGGGTGGGGGGGCAGAGCGACAAAAATATCCATGAGTATACCTGAACCTTCTCAAACCCTCCAAACCAGTTCCTCAGTTTTGTTCTTTCAGTTGTTGTTTAGCTTCAGTTTGAAACCTGAGATGTTGAAACACTGATTTTCCTTGCACCAAGAAATTTCTTGAAAGGAGAGATTTTGCTGAAAGTGAATTTCTTCAATAAAATGTTGACCACCTCTCATAAAAGATATTAGTTATAAATGACTTTTATAAATTGAAGTTTTCAGATCATGTAAAGAGCTAAATTCTCTTACAAACTCAATTCCAGTAAAGCCAGTGACACTGCATAGGATTTAATACTAAGGCTAAGTTCCATGTGGCATATCAGTCTTCAGAAGACATTATATAGATCTATACTATGGGGAAGGAATTTAAGACCCTGAGAGCTCTTGTGGTAATCTGATGGGCAAAGGGTGATTAAGTGAAAAATGTTTAGTTTTCATGTGTTTCAGAAGGCTGGTTTGAACAAACATCTTTGTGTTTAGGTACTAAATTGAAGTGTAGGATAGGGACTATCATTTAGGGGTTTGATAACACTTGAAAGTGAATTCAGATGAAAGGGACTAGATTTATGGCATTCCAGCTATTTCTGGCTTACTTCAGCTGTGCACAATCTCACTGGGGAGCAAAGGGACCTTGCTCCCTTTTAGTTTACACATTTTCAGGATGAATTAAGATATCTTAGAACACAGTGTTCTTGCTTGACAATGGGCTGGAAACTATTTGTGGATAGCTTTCCTACTCTACGTCTAATCAAGCTTTTTTCTTGGACCTACTTTAAGAGGGTTATGATACCTACTAACACTTTTTTTAAGCTATCAGAGTACAAATGACACATTACATCTTTAATAAAGTCCATCACTAAACTGAATGTTGAAAAAGAAAGACTCCTTTGCACTCTACCTAACCTTGTGGAACGTCTTCTTCTTGCCAGAGCATAAATAAATAAATAAATAAATAATAATTATCAACTGATGTGTGGACATTGATCTGCAACTTCGACTGTACTCTTTAGCATGCACAACTGGGCTGAAAACCTCATGTATGCAAGGGTCCTCATGAGATTTCTAGAGCAGGCGAACAGTCCTCTGTAAACAGCTTTTCTTACAGCATTTCCCCACTTCCACTTCCAGTCCCTGCGGGAATCAGAACATACAGCGCTAGGCCAAAAAAAAAAAAAAAAAAAAAAAAAGAAGGAGGAAAACAATGGAATAAAGCAATTAAACTCTTTCAAACTGCCAGCAATGCCTGCTTTGAGCTTGTTCTGAACTGATCCCTCCAGCTCTGCTTACAATTTTGGGTGTGACATGACTGAGGGAGAGGGGGAGAGACATCAATTGTTTTCTGTGGTGAAGAAGGCAGTAGATTCCAAGGGCAAAAAACACCAAAACAAAATAGAGGCTTCTTAGGAATCACATCAGGGATTAGGTCCTAACTTTAAGAGGCAAATAGTACTGATCAATGGTTATATTTGGCTAGCACTGGTTGGGTGGTTTTCAATGGTTGCCTCTACTTAGCGCTTCATGAAACTAAGCTGCAGCTTTGTAATGTAAAGGCTGCATTCAAAATAACAGTCAGTAAACATAAAGCACTACAGAAGGAAGGGTTCTTTACAATAAGTTTGGACTCATGGAACATTTTTCAAATTGTTCTAAGACTTTTCTCAAAAAAGCTTATCTTTGAAAATTAAAAAGTATTTTTTTGTCTATGTGGAAGAAGTTCATCTGTAGGAAGTTTGCTCTTTGACTATAGTCAACTGCATGGAAAAAGTGGGCATGATGTACAATATAGCAAGTACTGGATTTTCTACTCTTTAACAATGAAGACCAATTTTCTTAATAAAAGTCTATACTAAGGTCCATTATGGAAAACCCTTTCTTCGCATGGTAAGGCTTTAAATGTCTTCTACTTATTAAATGTGCTTTCAAGATTGCTAGTAGCTTAGACACTGCTGTGTAGAGCTCAGATTGGTACGTGCTTAGCCTTAGCACCTAAATCTGTACCTACAGAGTTAAAGTCTGTTTTTTCAAAGATTTGTGCTCTTGCAGTTCTTTCTGCCTGATCATTCAACTTAATGTAGGCACCACCCAGTGTAGCACTGGGTGGTTAGCACTTTTAAAACTCTGGGAAGCCACTTCCAGCTAAGATTTTTAAACATAAAGGGAAACTTTTAAAAGATGCATAATCAAGAGGAATCTGAGTATTTAACTCTAATTTCTTTTTAAGTAAAAATGTGGCCTCCCAGTTTGCCTTAGCCAAATTAGATTTCATTCAGTTAGGTTGAGGTCATGCAGGACATGCTTAATCTGACAAATTTCTTCTGAATCTAAAACAAAATGGAAAGCTCTGAATGTCAAAATTTGTAACTCATTCAGTTTTATCTTCCTAATACTTGCTAGAGAATTCCTCTTAAATCATCAGATAGGTGCTTAACTTAAGCTTATGACAATGCTCTTTCAGGTAAGCAGGTTTTAGCTATATAACACTATCAGAAGCACATGGGCAGACCCTGACACCCACAAAAACCTCCAACTATTCTGGTGTTCCCCCAGAGATAGCAGGGCATGTAGGTAGAGCATTTCCACTATTGAGTGGCATAGCACTGCAACTAGTGACATCGTGACTTAGGAAGAGCATCAAAAGATGAGGAGAATCATCCCATAGAAAATGTGTAGGAAATAATAGGTGCCATCATATCTGATAGAACAGAAAGACTGTGCAAGCAGCATAATGAAGTAAATCAACACAGAACTTTTCAGATGCTTCTGAGTCCTTGATCAGAACAAGCAGTTATATACCTACTTTCATTAACTTTTAAAAAAATGAAATTAGATACAGTCTGTTTATTTACCATACACAGAATGGGTAGTGTAGCCTGTGTAAAGGTTATGTTGCCCTCCTTATGTTTTTTTGGAGTCTTGGTCTCTCTCTGCAGTTGAGAAGCAAAAATTCTCCATGTCTCTGTTCTGACCATGTCAGGTAGGATGACAAAAGAAGCAGCGCCTTTGTATATGGAAACAAAAAACCAAAGTTGTTCTATTTAAACAATCACTGATGACTCTTGGTTTCCTGGACATATTTCAGTCCCTTGCAATACTTTGTGAAACTTACCTCAGATCTGATTAAAATCAGTAAGCAGCCAGAATATGTAATTCTGTACTTCTAATTTCCTCAGAAAACCAAGCTAAAATTGTGCAGTCATCTGCTTTAAAACACAAGACTGAAGTATACTTTGTACGTACAACATTAGTTTTGAGCAATTTGGTATCTGCCAAGGAAGACTAATTAGAAGATCCATTGTTTGTGCAGAATTTTATTTACCTTTCTTGCATTCTCTTCCCCTTAGCTGTAACAGCCTAACTCTGTGTTATTCAACAACATGCCTGAGAGTGGTTATATGTCCTTCTGCAGGCAATCTGTACAGCCAAAGGTACTGTTACTAATACCACCTTCTCCAGCTACCAGAGCTGTAGCCTACTGGAGGTATACGTGGTACATTAGTCAATAACTATCCGGTGCAAAAAGAAGGTGCACATGCTGAAAAAGCTGAAGTATTTTGTTGCGTGATAGCTGGCTGCTGTCAATGGGGATTTCAGAGGTGTTTGTATCTGTGACATGCAGTGCCAAAGGCTTCTGGATGTTTGTTCCTGATCCCCTGTTTCTGGGCATTTATCCTCCCAAATACCACAATGTACTCTGGTGGCAGGTCACAGATGGCAAATAGGACTGGCGTGTGTATCTTACAGTAACGACAAGTCTAAGAACAGTTTAATGGACAGAATTACATTTTATGTAAGCACACAAACAAATCTCAGGTACAGCTCTTGCCAGAGGATGCTTATTTCTATTTCTGGGTGGCTCTCTGCTTTGCAAGCTGCCTTATTGTAGAAGGCTCTGCGTGTCCTCCCAATGGCTAAGGCTGCGTTAATGGCTGCTCCTCCAAATAATGAAGTGGGCCTAAATAGCCCCATCTTGCCTGAGTCATAGTCTATTATTTTTTTTCCATGACCATCTCCACATAATGTGAGTTGAAAAAATCCAGTTAGGAGATGGAAAGTATTGTGGGCAGACTTCAGGCACAAGAGGATGTGTTGTTGTGAAGTAAATATGGAAGAGTATGGTTAAAAAATAAACAAAATAGAAAGCTAAAACAGGCTGATACTTAGGTTTCTTCCAAGCTGTCTCTCTGTTAAAACTCACACATTCATCACTGAAAATCTCTGCTGGGACTGATTTGGTTTTTAAGCAAACCCTCAGTAGTAAATCCCTCAAGTATAGCTCTTTGGCCAGATTACTGTAAAGTGATTTAACCGACCCTTTTCTGAAAATTGCCTTAGCGTTCCTTGCCTCCATGTACTTGATCTTCAGACCTGGTGTCCTGGACCTCTAAAAATACTGTCCCAGCACAGCCTGCAAGGGAACACTGGGCTAAATCCTCAAGACCTGACACTTCACATCATTCTATGTGGATGTAAAAATACCAAGATTTGAACACGGGGCAGGAAAGTGTCTAATCAAGCTGACTGTCAGACAACATTGCAGAATACAGATATAAAGAATATATTTCACCCTCCCCTCCCTGTCTTGCCTTTTGCAATTGATGCAGCCTGCCAGCTTCACTTCCTGAGGCTGTACAAACCTCTGCTGACTCTTTTCTGTCTCTGACTTTACATCAACTGACTACTATTCTCTTTCACTCAAAGTGGGACTTTAAAAAGCAGAAGTTATCTGCTCCTAAAACCTCTCTAATGAGGGATCTGTAAGTTTTCTGATGAAGAACAGCAGCTTGTCATCCACTCATTACTCTGGCATGTAAATACACTGAGGGTGACCAAGGGAACGGGGAGCTTGCTGTCGTCAGGCTTCCCGTCGTGCTTGCTGGAGGCAAAACACACTCACTGATGTGTCTGCATGGAGAGTGCAGGATGAAATACACTAATGCATGCAAGGGTGACTGTGAGGGAAGGATGCCTTTTACCTACAGTCAGTGAAAGTCCTCAGGACTAATTGTTCAAAAACGTGAGGAAAACTGACAGCAAAATGTTTATGATGATTTTTTTCTGAATTTCTACACAGAGGAGGTTAATTGGTGAGACTTGCTAAAGTCACATGTCAGCTAGGTGCAAACTGCTAGTATTTGAAGACCCCCTGATGCATGCATGTACTTAGCCTATGATTAGCTACAAGATGCAAATATTGATTTAGAGTATTTGAGAACTCAAAGTTAACTTGAGAGTATGGTATAACATAACCAAGCTGCCTGTACCAGAAATTTAGTGAGGTTTTGGTGCAGTCAGAAACTGCTGTTTCTTTTGCTTTCCCCTTCCCTCTGCCATGGAGGGCTTTGTGCTTGTGCAGTAGTGCAGGATGCCGTTACACTTGGCTACTCAAGTTGCACAATGGTTACAGAAATTAGGCACAGAGCTTATCAATCTCCTGTTTGCCCGCAGACTCCTATTCTGCTGACCACAGAAATTCACAGTAGGTGTGCTACCTGTGCCAGGATTTACAGGTGTGCCTGAATGCCTGCTCGCTTCAGACCTGGGCTAATTTGTTCTGTATTGGCCTACATGGGGTATTGAAGGGTTTCAGAAGTTAATAAGACCAGAGGAAATAGGCAGGCTCAAGGAATTAGGTTGTGAATGTAGCACTACTTGAATCACTCCATTTCAGCACTCTTTTATAACACTCATTTTCTTGTCAAGATGTTTGAAGGAATTTAATCAACTTGTATTTCTGCTCCTATTTAGGGAACCACTCAGCCAATGCACTTACTATGTGATGAATGCTGAAACACTAATGCACTAATCATGAAGAGAATATGCAAAAAAGAAAGCAAGAATGGCTTGTGAAAATGTTTTTTCTCCAAGATAGACTTAGTGAAGACATTAATTTTTTTAGAGTTATGAAAAAAAAATTCACCTTCACAACTCATCTTCTGCTAATAGCCTCTGATTTCCAATGTATTACAGACTTAGTAGCACACCTTATCAGTTTCTACCTTATCAGACTGATATGCTAACCTTGAAAGTGTTTGTTTCTTCAGTCACCGTCTAAATCAACTTTTAAATTTCTTTTAGCCTCTCTAAATGTATCACTCTGGAAAACTTCTTGGTTAGGAGGAATAAAAGAATTCACAATAGGAAAAGAAAATATCATTGACTGATCCCAAAGGAATCACAAGACAAATACCTGTGGGTTGATTGTTGTCTCTATACTAAGGGCATGCTTTACACGTGCCTGTTTTTGAGTGGTAGGGTCATGTAAGAGTCTTTCACCTGCTCATTTTTTGTCCTGTCAGTGGTGTCGGTGCAAGTGCTCATGAAGCCACAAGATGAAGTAATCAGGGAATATATCCCGGTTAAAAATACTCTTTTTTTTTTTTTTTTTTTTTTTTTAAGGGTAATTTCCAGCTTGGCTCACTCATTGACCCAGTTCATCATAGGGTCCCACAAACAGTAGTACCATCTTAACCTCTGCCAGGCTGGAGGGATGGAGGAAGGGAGGGGGAGAAACCTCTCCAGGTGCCAAAGGAAACATGCATGCAGCCCACCATCTCCCCCTGGGTCACTAGAGCAGTGCAAAGTGACTTTGCTCCTTTTAAAGGTCCAGAACAGTGTAAGGGCAGTAGGATTTCTTTAAATCAAAATCCAGTGCAGAAAAGAATGGCCCTTCTGATCAGCACACCGACAGGCACTACTCATCTGCTGCAGTGTGCATTATGCGCCAGAAGATTCACCTCTCCAAGCCTGCAGCTGTCTGGAGGAGGAATTTTACAGCAGGTTGACACAGAACCCTACACCCAGAACCAAATGCTTTCCCAAATACTAAGTGCTATAGATGGCAGTTGTTCATGGCAGCTATATTTTTATGCATTTGCGGGAATAATGTAGTAAGCATAATGTAAACATGCATCACTTTTTTGGCTCAGCGTTCATTCATGACTACTCTCATTGCAGTTGGAGAGCTGCAAAGTGGTGCCTGGTTTTCTCTTACAGACACCTCCACAGTAATTTCCTTAGGAAGTAAGCTCACTCTCCCCCATGGAAGGGCTTTCAGAAAACGGGGGAAGTCCTTTCAGTGCCAGCCACTGAACACTGGGCTGGAGAGCACGCGCTTTTTATTTATTTATTTTAAACACCAAAGTATTTCTCTGTAACAACTTGTCAGCTAATGAGTTCTTTTTAAACATGGCTCTTAAATAGCGTACACAGTATTGTTTTACTAATAGTCTCCAATTAATAGACATTATAAAAATATAAACAGCAGGAATGGAAAAATCATTAAAAGAGTGGCTTTTGGCTTCTTTCATTTGGGTGAAATAAATGGGTTATATTGCTGCTGTTATTACCAATACTAGACATAAAGCAGATTAAAACAACATATGTTTTCAGTACCAAACTCTGACTTGAGATGTACACAGACGCAGGCTCAGTGCAGAATAAATACATTACTGTCAATCTGGGAAAATGGCAGCTCATTTAACAGCCCTCTCCCTGTACATCAGAAAAATCAGGGGACACCATGCTCTGAGGACTACGCAAACGATGATCAGGAAACTGCAGGAGAGGTGTAACTTAAGTTGTAAAGACCAGCGTAGTCATTCCATTCCCTCAAATATTTTGGCTCCATCTGTGCCATCTATTTAAATAACCTTTTTCCTCAGAGCAGGAGTAAACAGTGCTGCACCTCCTAAAGAGCATTTATTTACACAGTGATGTATATCGCAGTTACCAGGCGAGGTGAATGCTTCATTCAGGCCACACTGGCACCTTAGCTACAGAGCCACTTACGCACAAACTGCCCTGCTCAATGAGTTTATCGTACCAGGGTAGCCTGGAAATAGGTTATTAAGCTCACCAGTGTCTTTCATGACAGCTTCAAGATCTCTGGGATATGCTAAAGGGCTGGGGGGAAAGTAAACCTTCCCCAGCCCTCAAAAAGCAAACCTTCCCTTGAAGGCAGTAATGCTGGTGGGAAGTCTCAGAGAGGTATCCTGAGTGGGGGCACACTGACCTCAGACATGATTTGGTAATCATGTGGAATTCAAAGGACTTGTCTCAGAAAAACAACACGAAAGGAGTGAGTTTAGGAGAATTTTACTCTGAGTCTTAAAGCAGTAGTAGAGCTAGTAAATTCAGAGCAATACAAATAACACATAACCAACTGTGTCACCCCCCCTCCCAAGACATATGCCTTAAAAAATGCTTCCAAGCTAAACCACAGAGAAAGTTAAAACACCTAGAAATGCTGCTTCCAGAGGCTAAGGGTTGCCAACTGCTGGCCAGCCTCTTAGCAAGGCCCAACCCAAATTCAGAGGTTAAGTCCCAAAAAGAAAAAGGTCAAAAGATAAGATGTAATGCAATTCACTATCAGAAGAACACACAACTGGGGAAGAGCTCTCTTATTGATACCTCCCTCATCCCACAGATAAACTGCTTGGCTACAAATGGCAAGGGTGATAGAAGAAAGGGTAGGAGAAATGCTAATTTCTGCACCTGTGCAGGAGTTATCTGGGCTGGTTCTGCAGTTTGAAAGTCTTCTCGCCCTACTCGTGTCTGATCTTTTCTTGCCTGCGATCACTTTCTTGGTGCCTATTTCTCATTAGCATCGCTTTTTTGCTTAGCTTAGGCTAAATTACACCTGTAAAATAAAGCCCGTTGAAAGTTTGCAGGTGGGTCAAAATTGTAAAAAAAAAGTTTTCTTCAACAAGAACAGGTATCTTTTTGAGTTTACTGCTTCCTGAATTCATGAGAGATATATAACTTCATTGCTCTTACTGGAATAACAGTGCCTAGGCAAAGCTGTGAACTTAGCTGATGAGCGTGTGCATACGTAACTGCAGCTTCAGTAAACAGGGACTGCTTTTATCCATGGAAGGATGTTTTCAGGAGAAGAAAATCAATGTTATATGGACCATTTGAGATCTTTAAACAGATCTTGAAATTTCAAGGCTAAAAACGCCGGTGCAAAGGGAATGGCTCAGGTTTATGTTTCTAAAATTTACAAAGCTCATATAGTAAGTTTTATTTAACTACATTTTTTGTCACAGATATTTTAACCTGAGTTATTCAGCCACAGTCTAGCTTTGACACTGTAAACAGAATAAAATATAGATGGCATTTATGAAAGTATATAAAAAGATATATAGGTATATAAAAAGTAATAGTATTAAATAGTAAATACTGCTCTCAGAAAAATTCATTATTAAAATATAAAACTGATAACCACTTGAATTCACAATACAACCCAGAACTATCTTTTGCAGCCTAAACTTTGTAAAAGCCTATGTTTTTAATTACTTAATTTATAAATATTTGTAAATGAAATTAATGAATTAATCATTTTTCACATTGTGTTTTTCAAGATTCTGATTTATAGAAATATGTTCCTTCACAAGCCTCTACAGTCTTAAGCAGAATGAAAAAATATAGTACCATTTTAAGAGAATAAACTACAATGAGGAAGTTACTTGTAGAACAGCAGCATTTCAGTATGAAACTGCCAACACATTTACTGTCTAATGCCTATATTTAATTAAACCAGCCTGTGAGCAAAACAGAGAATGCAACTTCTATGTTTTTGAAGATGGTCCAGCACACATTCCACATGGACTGTGTGTGTGGTCTTTTCATGGTCAGAAAACAATATTCTTCTCATGTCCCATGTTTTCTGTGGTAATCTTAGTTGGCTGGGTACTCCATCCAAATGCTGAACAGTCATTTGCTTGCAGATTCACAATGAAACCCTACAGTGTCCAGCACTGCACGTAATAAATACTCTACGCTTGGTATTATACTGTAACTGACTGTGAAAGCTCTGTAGACAATCTTGTCATATCCACCCTTTAACACTAGTGGTTTTATTTTGGTTTAGGGGGAAAAGTGGAGTTAGTAATGATTTACATTTTTATATATGTGCTCTAAATCCAACATTTATGCTAAGTTAAAAAGGTTTGCTCATTAGCTCTTTCAGTCTATTTGAGAAAACACTAATTATGAGGAGGGCCAAGGAGGGCTAACAGGTGGTTCTGCACCACCAGAGAAGGAACTGAAAAGTTCAAGAATATTGTTAAGCCAGCCAAAATCTTCCAGAGTACTGAAGAACCAGAAAATCTGAAAACAGACCAAGTAAGCTCTTAGAAGACTGACAACTCATAAATAATAGCAATTTTGTTATCAGCTTATTTATCCATTTGTTTCTTGAGAAGTCAAGTTGGGATCTTTGATGTTTGTGCATTGTAAGACTTCATGATATCTTCAGGTGATCTTTAAAGTTTCAGTGAAAGACACCTGCGTCAGGGTGTCTCAATTTAACACTCCCCCCCACCCCCCACCCCATGCCTTCAAAAGGAATTTAATTTTGTTTGCAAGAAAATTACAAGCAGAAATAACTTTTCAGTGAATACTGGACACAAACTGACACCTATGTGTTTCTTGTGCCATTAGGAGGCCTGAAGTTTCATTATACACTCACTTGGCTAATATCCTGGTTTCAGCCATGGCTCCCTTTCACAGAGGGAAAAGAGTGGAAGAACGGAAAGATATTTGAAGATGCAGCTCTGGCCTTTCTGGACAGTCAAGAGAGAGAGTGATAGCTGGGTATTCATAACTCTGGAGAGTGGTTCATCCCTGATTCATACAAGCTGTTCCCTTCAATGAAACAGGAAGAAGCCAGCACAATAGAGGTTTTTCAGAGTGAAGAAACAGGGAAGGACTTAGCATCACAAGGCAATAAACTGCTGTTATTATGAAAGATGTTATGAAATAGTTTGTGGTTCTAAGATTAATTTTAGCTTAAGCTTCAACTTCAGAGAAGTTGCCAGTCACTGACTCTCAACCCCTCATTCTCTCAGTCACAAAATGGGGGACAAGCAGAGCATAGAAACCCCTTCTACAAGCAGCTGCCCTCCTGCCCACCTACACCACGACCCCACTGAATCTCAGGCGTCCAATCTGCAAATGCTTTCAAGACTCCTTGCACTGACACTGGACACTACATATTCCAGATAACACAGGCTTTTTCATTCTTTACAGTCAATTCCCAGTCCAACATGAAAAGTTCTTAAGATCCAGCTCCTTCCACTACTTTTGTGGCAGATGGACATGTTAGTCCAGGTTTTCGGCCATCTGAAAAAAACATCTACTGTGAAGGCACAGGAAAATTGTAATGTGTATTTTTTTATTAGGTCTTTGGCTGTAGTCCTAACCATAGCTGTAGTGTGGGTTAATGTAGTACCAATATGCTTCTCCACTCTCATGAGACAAAAAGACAGGTAAATTGCCAAACTACCAATGCACTCAAATGCATTTTTATAAATATGGGGCAACTGTTAATTTATTTTCTCATCCATTCTTAAAGAATAATACTAAAAAATATTGTAAGATGCATAACCTAAAATTGTTGTAGAGATCTTTTGATATGACAAACTTCCCTCTGTCCCTAACTGCAATCTTGGTCTTGGCTCTTCTTAGTTCATCTGTCTTATTAGACAGAAGTATTTTTTTGGTGTAATGGCAGATTTTGTACATCATGCCTTGGTAATGTTTTCAACCTTTTTGGTATCCAAAGCAAGCTACGTTTAAGTGTTGCAGCAGCCTGAAAAGAATGCAGCATGATTACAACTCTGGCTGTTTTGTCTTGTAACTCTTCCACTTTTTCAGTCCCTCTCCCAAATTCTTTTTGATAGGGAAACAATAGAATGAGCCATTCTCCATAGGCAGTGTCTCGTTGCCAGAATGAAACAGTCTAAGAAGTAACATTCATGCTAGATAAATATGTTTGTGGCTGCACAGACCAAGGGAAAAACAGTATGAAGTTGAGAGCCTCAATATCTTGTTTGCTAACTGTCACCGAGGAAAATCTGTTTTACAGAAAGGCTGTGTAGGAACTAAAAGATAATTGGGTGTAAATGACTGTACTCTGAATCCAGACCCAAAGGTTGGAGAGGCAGGCAGGAGGTACACAATGATAATGGCAGCAGAGAATGATGGCTCAGAGAAAGCTTAAAAACCACAGGAGAAATAACTATTTTCTGTCTGTCTGCATCCTTGCCATGAGGTGTGGGAGCAAGCAGTGACATTTCACAGGAATGCCTTCACAAACTGCTCAAGGGAAGAAACCCAGAGGAGTCAATACTTCCAGAGGACCAAAACCTCATTGCTAACCATTACGTCTCACCTCCCATTAGAAGGAGAGCCAGTGGGTAACACAAAGGCCGTGGTCTGCAGAATAACCATGGCAAGCTCTGCTACTCTCCTGAAGGTCCTGGGGTACCTACTACTTCTCTGGGCAACATCCTTGTGGCATGGCAGGTGTGATCCATCAGTGCTCCTCAGACCCAGCTCCTCCAAACCAGAGGAACCCTGGCAGTGAATTAGGGTTCCTCTCTGCCTAGGGTTTTCATTCCAAAGAAAGTCAGAGAAAGAGCACTGCGTGATAGCAATGCATTCAGATCTCAAACCAACATGGAACTGGGAGGCAAATGGGAGGTGTACCTCTGGGCAAGGATTACCATACACAGTGTGGTGTACCTGCTCTACACTATGTACTCTACATTTCAAATTTATATGATGATTTTTTCCATTGAAAAACATTAAAGATCCTCCTCCTGCCCCCACCAATAGAAGAAACATTGTATAAACAAAGAACCAAATCCTTACACGCACTACAGATGACCTCGTTCAAAGCTCTGCAGCTGAATTTTATATATCCTAGAAGTAATTCAAAATACCTGTTATAATTTCAAAACCACAGCAGATCTTCACTCTACCTGGAATTCTCTACACTGCAATATTTTTGGTTCAGATGTGCATTGTAATCAGGCAATGATTTGGTAACTGAGTTTGCACAGATGGTGAGGCATCCATCAGCAAAGCATTAAGACTATGTTGTAAGGCCTCTGGGGAAAGGACAACTTTTAAATCAGTATTTATATAATGCCTTGCACAATGGGAAACCAAATCCTCTTTGAATTCCTAGATGCCATCAAAACATGCCTGTAAGTGTGTATATATTACACGCACATTATTTATGCATTATAGAAGGATGGAATGACAACTAAGTAAAAGCCAGATTCCTTGCCCCTATTTACTTAAGGTAGGATTTTTGAAGAGTGCTGGGTCTCTTTCTGAAATTCTATTCTAAAGGGATAATTTATTAGACAATGGATATATGGGAGCAAATTTTCTGGAAGAAGACAGCTGGTTTTATACAATGATGCCTGTACACCTCTAGCTATGCCCTGGGCTAGGGCAAGGTCACCAGCTCTGCTGCAAGGCTTCCAGAAAGCCCTTTAGTCAATAATTTGTGAGGATTTGTAAACTGACCATTATAAATCTCAGACTGAGATGGAATGACTTTCTTTGTAAATCCTTCAGATGACATCTGGGTGCATCTCTGATGCCAACATAACTTACGTGGAGCTATGAGAGAAGGGAAGACTGGTGCAGCACAGAGTCTCTCAGTGTACTTTGCTGGCTGGCTGGATTTCTTTGGATCTAGGTTCTTGAGAACTAGGTCTGTGATCTGATCCTCAGGGACTACAGATTAAGTCTCAAAGATGAATGATCCATGCAATAAAGGTCATAAAGTCTTTTATCTTGGAAGTGGTGATTTGAATGGTAAGCCCCGAGGCAGTAATAAAGACAATAACAAACACGTAGTAAAATCCCTTTAAATATACACACTCTTAGGAATAAAAGAATAGTTTTGTTTCTCTTCTTACTTGATATATATGTGTATATGTATATGTATGTGTATATCTACACATTAATATATACATAAATGTATGCATTTTTCAAATGTATATAGCCTTTAAGCAAACCAAACCTTTCTTCCTTGGGCCAGTTTCCTAACTCCTATTGCAGTCCCGTGTCTGAGGTTATAGCTGAAGGATGCTGTGACAGCTGTCAGAATGACCGGTATTTAACAAAGACTGTCTTCACCAGCCATTTCTCCCATACTAAAGTGTAGCACATTATGTCAGGGGCCACCCTGGTTTTATTGAACTCAAAACCACTACAGGGACTGAAAGTGACTCTGAAGCTGTGAGCATAAACCTCCTTTGTTTTGTATTTGTGTGTTAGCATGTCATCTTTTGGGATAATCATCCAAATGTGGTGCCTATGGAGATGTGGCTGACTCAATACTTGTGCTCCCGGGTGGTCAGCCTGTTATTTAAAGATTCACTGGCCTCCACAAATGGAACAGTAACCATAATTACAAGAGGCTGTTCCACTAATCCATGGTTAACAAATGTTAGTTAAAAGATAAATAAGCCTTACACAAGCATTTCCTGGAGGTGTATGAGCCTTGTGTTTTCATTTGTTCTGGCTTCCTTCTTCTTTAGAGAGGTGATACAAGAAAATAAAAAAGATTTTGTAATCTAATTTTGTTTTAACTGTTAGAAATCACAGGAAGTCTTTGAAGTTGAATTATCTTTTAAAAAAAACCCAACTATTACTTTTTATCTATGATACTGAGAAACAGTGTAATTCTTTTCCAGGCTGAGTTTCTACTAACAACTGCGTTTTTTGTTTTATTGTTTATCTTATTTCTAATCTCTGGTGTTTATAGAAGGGAACAAGAGGCTTTTAGAATTTAGCACCAATCAAAAAAAAAAAAAAAAAAATCTGAAAGACTGAATTTCCTTTGCAAAAAATGAGAGTATTTGCTGTACCTTCAGTATACTTATCACATTCATTCTTGCCACTTTTTCTGCAGAGTATCTTATTGTTTTAGTTGTTCTGAACTGTAAGAGTTTCTCAAGATACAATTGCATCCATTTTCCTTTAGGTGACAAATTGTTGTCCAGTATTGGTGGAACTAAAGCAGACCTGATTACACAGCAGTTAAGGAATATAGGAATTTTATTACTAGCTCAGCAGGCTAGTCACATAACTCTGCTGTAACCTACTTACTGGTTAAAGTCTCTACATAGTGCTAGCTGGATAGTTGTTGTTTTCAGAATTTAATAATTAAGATTGATTCCTTTAATTTTTATGCTGTTTAATGTGACTTTGGATGTTCTCATTACCCATACAAATGTATAATCCTTCCTTGAATCCTGCTAAGCTCTTGGCCTCACACACAATTGGTATTCTGCCATATCCAAACATTGCTCATACCACCAAGGAACTATGCAGTTGTGCAGGAAGGATAGAGAAGCAAAGATTTTGCCCCTAAAAAGCATCTAAAAGCAAATAAAGGAGTGTAATTTATTGAAACTAGACAGTTGTTTAGGTCTTCTCTCTTAAACTTATAAACATTTTAAAATGTTGATATAAACTGTATACGCTAAAGATAAGTCTAGTCAATATACTGTTTATTCTTAACATAGAGGGATCCTTTGTTCATAGAAGACTATAGGAAGAAGTCATATCTTATTAGATGAGATGCTACAGGTGGAAAAAGCAGACAAAGCCTTCAGATCCAGCATTCCTCCAGCAAGTTTGAGAAGAAGCAGGAAAGTCTAACCTAAATACAAATTAGTCGTAATTGCTCTTAGTTAACTGTGGTGATGCTGCTTAATTAGAACACCTAAGCAAGGAAGGCCATTGATAACACTGAGCAAGAGATGCTTGTGCTAAGGACAGACAGACTATAGGACAGGAGAGAGATATGAGGGAATGGAGGGAAAAAAGGTTTTAATGTTTATATGGTGGGGAAGAAGCAGAAAGATTGTGAAGTGCCACAAAATCAGTACCTCTATTGATAGGTGCCATTTTCCATTAAAGCTATAAGCTTTTTAAACCTTCTTTGAGAGTCTCGAGTGGAACTATGATTATGAAAAATGTTTTTTTATTAGTATGTGGTTGGTTTCATTCACTGTTATTCATTCTGGTTGAATGATATTTGCTTCTTCCACTTCCTTTCCATCAGATCACTTAATGTGCTGGAAGAAATAGATCATATTTTTGTCTGAATAGGTCTGGGATCCATGCAGAATGTGGTATGTCTGCATGTTTTATTTGGGTGATAGGTTCAGAGATGCGATTATTTCTCTGGACATGAATGCTTGCCCTGTGAAGATCATCTTTAGGCTGTGGTAGCAGATACCCCACATGTTCTTCTTAAAACAAATGTGGTGGTATTCGAGAGCTTAGCTGTATGCTGTCGATTTGAGAGACATTTGGTGATTTTTGAAAGCAAATATATTGACCTGTGCATTTTGTGAGCACCGCTCTGTTCCCCTTACCTTACTTTCTGTTTTTCTTGAGGTTTTTCTATAGGAGATAGTGGTCAAAAGCAGCTTTACCTTCATGGTGAAAGGATTCTTTGAGACAAGGCAAAAAAAAAAAAATCTAAAAAACAACAAATGGCAGCAAATCACTCTCTCTTCTGTCCACCACCAAGGCTTTAAAGATGGGATCCAATATTCATGAAGGAAACATTTCTTCTTTGGACTGGTCCAGAATAGATATTGCAGTTTGAAGGTAAAATAGCTTATGCTGTCTGTGATCAGCAACTGGGCATAGGGATTTCCATCCATTTTCTTCTAGTGTCCAAGTTAAAAATGTGGACTTACTCTCAGAAGGGCTGAAGAGACTTACAAAAGACTTACAGAACTGCAGGAGAAACTTTCTAGTGGTAAGGTTGATGACATACTAGAAGAAATTAAAATAAGCAGTCTATGGGGTCTCTAGCACTGGAAAGGCATAATTCATCCTATATTGACCCTGGCTAAGAAGATAGTCCAAACAATGTTTTGTGGTGCCTTATAGATATACAATCTGTACAATACTGAGGTACAAGTTGAGAATTTTTCACACTTTGCGAACAATATCAATGAAAAACCAATCTAAATTTAACTGCTATTAGGATAGTATTTCTGTTGCTGACCATTAGTTACATTCCCAGGCAGAAGCTCCACAGCTGCAGCAATATTGATTTAACTATAAGAGTAAGAATATAGTTCAACTCTTTGCTGAAATACCATAAAGTCAAATGATCACACACAGGTGACAGTCTGGTTACGCCTGGAAATCAAGCTTACAGAGGTCTTTCTGTCATAATTTAAATCTGTCTATAAACAGCACTTATATCAATAGCTTCATTATTTCTGATATGACTGAATTGACAAAAATGGAAAAAAAATCAGTTCTGTTTTTAAAATCACTTTGAAAACAAAACTTGAATAGGTATAATGGACATGTAAAAGTGTATGAGTTCATTTACTGGCTACTCCTTATTATGGATTTTAAAAATCTTTCTTGCTTAGGCACTCTCTATTTGGTCGTGTGAGATTTTCTGACAAGCAAGTTAGTTGCAAGCAAATACCTGAACATGCTGAGAGCCTTCAGGGATCAACCTGGGGTTTCACTGAAAGATTATCTGTTTATTCAGAGTCTTCAAGAACATTTGCAGTCATACAGCCAGGTCTGAGGTGCAGATGGCAAATTATATCATCCTCGGACTGTTCAGTACATACAGGCCTGACTGAGAATTCTGTGCTTGTGCTTTAGCTCTGCAGAAAGACAGGCTAGCCTGTTCCTCTCAGTCTTTTCCAGTGGGGCTGGAAAGCTGAGAAGTTTATTGTTTTAGTTTGGGTTTTGGAAAGTTATGACCACCAAAAGAGTTAGCCACACGCCAGTTTCAATGTATGTCCCTGGTAAGCATGGGTGCTTCTTCATTACACTGCTATTTGGGTACCATTTCTCCAACCGGAAAACAAGAACCCTTGGGGAACTGGCACCAGGGATGGCTTGACCTTAGAGCAAGGCAGGAGGATCTGCCGCCACATTTTTTCTCTCAAGGATCACCTATTGGTAGGATCCAATGATCTTTCTTGGTGGAGTGGATAATAGCAGCAGGAAGGATAACAACTATCTTCAAGTGTCCTTCCTATGAGGGCAAAACACTGTTCTCTGTTAAATAAGCAGGAATACCCAATAAAGTCCTGAAAATGAAGACATGAGGACACTCCTGACTGCAGTCTGGGTCAATCAAAATAACAAACACACTTCTCCTTAAACCTTTTCTTAAACAGCAACAACTCATAATTTTGAAAACTGTCAAATGCTCTGAATTTCTGATGCTGAGCTCACACATATGTTTCTGAATGCTTCTCCGGCCATTTTTAGATTAACTCAGTGAGGCTGTTCTCTTTTATTAATTCATGTGCATCAGCATAGGTGGGATGTGCAGAGGTACTGCGGCAGGTAAATGCGGGGAGGATAACAATTCTGTATAGCTGCCGCATGGGCAGAGTCCCTGCTATATGTGGCCAAGATGGGAGACTGGCCAGCTTCATTTCTGGAGATTCTGGTTAAACCAGAATCTGATGTACAGAGTGCATTAAAGACCCTGATTTATCACCAAGTCTCCTACCTATTAGTTGCCCTCCAATATACTGGGAGAATGACACACTTACTTAAAGGTGTAATCCTTTCCTTCTCGGCATTCTGCAAAAATACAGCCATTTTTTTGCACCCAGTCTGCTAACAAATCTGTGATCTACAGCATCAATGTGTTTCAAGCACTGGGCCTCTGAGAAACAGAAACTGTGCTGAGTTGTGCCGAATTCTGTTGTGGTTTTGTGATGTGGAAAACTGCCAATTGGTGCTCTGAGCCTTTTTTATTATTCTCATCCAAACAACATGAAGACAAGCAAAAGCTTAAGTATTTGGTTACTCTTATTTTTCTTGCCTGCTCATACTTCCCCTACACAACCCAACTCCATTTATTGTAATTTCTGACTGACTTACAAAGCTGGGAGATCAGGTACATAATGCCAGAAAACACTCCAGCCATTAAAGCTGTGGTTGGAAGGTCAGGTGGATTGAGCAAAACACTTGGGTGGAAAATCTATAAGACAAATTCAGTTATGGCCCAGTTTTTTAAGTCTGTATGAGGGAAAACATTAAAAAAAATTAATAATAATAGTGGAATATCCAGAGTGGTTTTCTGTTTTCTTCATTTTAGGCTAGCATTTTCATGTTCCACACACATTTTCGTTTTGAAAGGAATCTAATTCTGCATTACCTGCAGTTAGAATTTTGTGAGAAAAAACTTAAGAATTTCCTCCCTTTCTGTTATCTATTCAGCACTTAATTCTGTTATTTTCCTTGTCCCTACTTATGAGGGAAACCCCAGGGCCTCCATGAGACTAGACATTAGTTCAATTAAAAGTCCTCTAAATTCTGAAGTATCCTATTAGCTGTACATACTTTTCAATAGTTTGCTATATTTTAGATTAATGTAAGCCACGGTAGTTTACATTTTACTGCTGTCCTTTGAGAGGCATGGGTTATTTTTCTAGAGCATAGCAAAAGTGGGAGAATATTGAGTAAAGTATATGGAATAATGGAAAGCATGGTATAGGCTTTTGCAATTTCCAATTCCATTATACCTTAAAACCATCTTATTTCAATCTGTAATTATAATACACTTACAATAAAAGACATATGATAACTGAGATTATACAGATTAAAGGCACAAAAGCTATCTGCCCTTTGTTTAAAAGTTTCATAGTAATTGATTGGTTTTTTACTATAAAAGGAATACTGTTTTTGTCATACTGTATTTGTCTCATGAAAACTAGGATACATGTATTAGGACATCAAACATAAGCCAAAGTATATCAGTATTTTCTGATACTGTGCAAAAGTGACAGCAAAACTAAACAATGGTAATCAAAGCTTGCATCATATTTTCAGTGAGGGCAGGTAAAATCAATGCTAGTTGATCCTGTTTTATGTATTTACTTAGCATCTTCATTAGTCTCGAAGGATGAACATGAATGAAGAAGCATTTCAGCAGAATAACAAAAAGCTATTCTTGCTAGACTTCCTATTACTAATGGCCATTATTAAGGACATTGCCACTAGGCTTTATTAGCTTTAATTGAAACCAGACAAGATGCTTCATATTTTGTTGGAGGAAATAGTCATGTATCAATAAGAAGAGGAAAAAAATGTGCCAAGTTGTTGGGGTATGCAAGCTGTTTTGTTACTGCAAAGTAACCTATTGTAGGAATCTACCTGTGAAGCCTGTGGGAGAAGGCAGGACAGAGTTCCCTGCAGGAGGTCTAAAGGGAGACAGCATAGTGAGACGCGTGCAACTATTGTCTTCCAGAAAATGTTCTTTCTCCCCATTAGAAGACAGCAATGCTGGTCAGCAGTAGTGTTTCATAGCTGTCTCACAACAGAATTCTTCTCTTCTGTATTCTTACCTCTTCCTGAACTCCCCAACAGTGTGGAAAGGAACAGTATCCTACAGCTACAGTTTTTGAAACCTTGGCTGTCAGGCTCAGGTCTATTCAGACAGTGGCACAGTCATAGCATAGCCATGATTTCTCAAGCTGTCTTGACACTCTTGGGTAATACACAAGAAAAGACAATCAATCTTAGGTGATATATGAGGTCTGCTCAGGCTATACCCACACAAAGCTTTCCTCATCCAGACAATGAATGATGCTGTTCCTTTACGGTCCCTGCTTGGTCTATAGACTTGTCTTGTACTCATGCCATTTTGTGGTAAATTAAAGATTCAGAAGAAGATTTGCAGTTCAAATTAATTTCTAACTCAAACTGTATTTGTAAAGCAATTAGAGAAAACTGTAATCAAGAAAGGGAGAGAGAGGACCTAAAAAAGAAAACATTCTTAATAAGGAAACTCAGATTCTTCACACAGTCAGAACTAGAGAGGTATTCATGTCTTCAGAGGGTAGAAAATGGCTAAATGAATTAATGAATTACGTGTAGTACTGTGAATTTCACTTAACATTTCTAAAAAATTATGTACTTTTTTGTCTAATTTTGGTTATGGAACACCACAATACAATGACAATTATAAGCAAGAGATGGATTTTTCTATTCTTGCTTCACCATTAGTTAACCCATTTTTAAAAGATGTTGCTCTGAGCAGATGAAGGGCTGGGGCAGAAGAAATCTGCAAAGCGTTCCAAGGAAGATGTCCATAAAAGGCTATTTTTCTTCTATTATCGCTGGATCCATGAAAAATGCTTTTAATGTATAAGGCTTTTAAAGGACTAGAGGTGTTAACATAAGGAATAGTCAATACTTTAGCATAATCTATACACACTCAAGACTATAATACCCTTGCTATGCTACTATTATTAATTTGCAGCCATAAATAAGTTTTAACTTTTACATACTTTTAAAAAATAATCATTGCATATGCAATTGCAAATCATATATCTGCTTCTAAAATTGTTCAGCTCATCTGCACTATAAATGCAGATAAGAAAAGCACTATACATATTCTGGGTGCAATAATTTCTTTCCTTCTTGGGAGTGTAACCTGAATGCACAGTACTCAAGAAAGAAATCATATGGTCAGATTTTAAAAATAATTCAAAGACATCTGTGTGTATATTGACTTAATTTTACTTGGAAGTATTGCATGTTGATCATATTTAAAAGTACAATCAGAGTCTCAAAAACGCCAGCTGTGGGTCGCCTTGTAGATGCATGGATTGTAACAAAGAGTGTAGACAACTAAATATCTTGGGCGATGGGGGATGTCCTGTCTTGGGGAACATTGCGCCACCAACCAGTACGTAAAAGACATAGTCTATACAGAAGGAAGTAGGATTTAGGAGGTAAAAGCCACAGAGGTTCCCTGTCTGTGACATACAGTGAAGGACATAAATAAATAGAGAATAAGTAGAAATGCAAATGCAGCCCTTTTCCACTCAAAGATGCAAAATTACATTGCTTCCATCTTTTAAGGGTGCTGCTAAAATGACTTGTTGACATGGGTGTCCAAATGGATGTTAGACCGACTACCACTGAGTTCAAGAAAACTCTGCTTGCACAGTTCAGGTCTTTGCCTTGTCCTGGTCTTTTGCCATACTATCAGCAGCTGTAAGATCCTTCTGGAGAGTCCCTGAGCAAGTGTTCAGATCAGACCGGGTTCTGTGGCCCGCCTGACTTTCTCTGTGTGATCGTGGGGAGCAACTTTTCTATTTTGACTTTCGACTAGGCAAATGGTGTAACTATCTGCTTAGCCACTGTAGCTCACCAGCCATCTTCAGCTTTGATTTATCTACCCCAAAGGCTTTTCAGTGCACTATAACAATGTTAGCACAACTCCTCTGTGCACAGATTGGTCTTAACTGTGGCGGAAGGTTTACCTGTTGAGTGTAGTGGTTTCCTTAGCTGGCTTAATTATGTTGAAAATGTTCTTAGTAAATTAGGAGGAAAATGGTTTGGCATGGCTTGTAGGAAAATGGAAAAGACAGTTTGGTAAGATGAACCGTATTAACGATAATATCAGCAACAGGAACTTATTTTTTTTAATCTCATTGTCACTCTTTTATATTATCTCTTTAAACTTCAGAGTGATTCTTTCTCTTTTTCTAGTGCAGCCCTAGTATTTAGCTAGGTAATGGGATTTATGATTTTGTGTACATCGGTCGCCATGGAGACCCACCATAAAAGATCAGTTGCCTGGCAACTGGGTATTGTGGAGCGGCAATGGAGGGAGGAATTTTTTGTCTCTCTGAAGGGAGGGCTTAAGGAATAATGAAAACTTCTGCTCATACTTCTCATGAATGCTCTATTTTCAAGGTCAACCAAATGTTTTTTCAGTAAAGACTAATGCACTTTTCTTCAAAAGATGCACCGTAAAATGTTTCTCAAAGATTATCCTGTCTCAGAGCGAAGGACAACCAGCTTAAGAAGTTTTTATTCTCTCCATGCTGTTGCAAAATAAGGTTCAGAGTAATTGTGGGGCAGCCATAATGAAGGAGGTCTCTTATTTACTGGCCGTTCTGCATTCATTAACAAATGAGCTACTGTACATTCAGAGACATCTCTGATCCCAGAAACTACAATCATTTTTTCTTCACTGAATTAATAGTTGGATTTTTGGTCACTGTACACTTATCTCTTATTTCATTATATCATCTTTTTTCCCCAAAATTTTACTTACAGTGTAATTAAAAACTGAGAAATTGGGACCTTATTATTCTAACATACGGATAAACTTAAGAAAGAAAACTACTTTAAAATACAGTTTTGCAAGATTGACTTCTAGTTTAAAATGTTTCATATGTACTTGCATGTATGTGGTATTAGTATGTCTCACTTTATATGATATGTGTATACTGTATATCCTATTTAATTACAAAATCAACTTTAGGTGAGGTAATCAGTAGGCACAAAATTAAACTCGTGCAGGTGTAATCTGCAACTCAAGTTTTGGACTCTTGAAATACTTATCTGCCTAGCATCTTCTATGATATGTTGTATGTGGTTTTAAACAAACTTGTTTTTTGGAATCCTCTCCTGCTTATTCTGAGATTGCACTGTTTTCTCTTTAATGTTACTGTTTCAGAACTGAATCAGTGTTTTGATTATAGACTAGCTCAATGTTTTTGAGGTTTGAATGCTGATGAAGTTACTATAGATAAATCTACAATGTCTTTGTGACAGTGCGTGTTATAGAGAACCATCTAATTTCTTGGTCAAGTGGTGAAGCCTGACTCCTGTTCACATTGTGAAACATCAGAGTCTTTTGGGTTGGACAGATTTGGTCCATACATTATCCTTGTGGAAGTATATAGAGATAGACTTTTCTGCTATGAACCCTGTTCCAGCTCACGCAGCTCACGCAATTACTCCATAATTACTTCAGAATATTTTACATAAAGCCCAAAGATAGCTCTTCAGTGTTTTCTTTGTACCCAGTGCATAGCTGCATTGTTGCTTGCTGCTGCTGCTGGCTCTCACAGGACTAAAAACCTGGAGGAAAACTGCTGCACCATTCCAATGATGGATCAGCAAGATGACAGTGCTTGGGATCACGACCAACCAGACTGCAATAATTAATTTGGTAAAGTTTCTTAGGTTTGGAAAGATATGAACGTGGAAAACCAGTTTGGAGCATAAGCAATGACACTGCTTTTTCAGCTGAGAGACACAGAAGTGATGCATGCCTTTAACAGCATCTTGGTAGCAATTTTAATTCTTGACTATATAATCATAGCATGCTCTCTCACATAAAAATTATGAGAAAGAGGTGCTTCTATAGACAGTTAGTCAGACGTGGGGAAATTACCTACATGACTCTGGAAACTGCTGTGAGCAATGTGCATTTTACATTATTTGACAGTCCTTTGAACTTTTCATTCATGGAAGCCTCTATGCAGAGAATCAATTTTTTATTACTAGGATCTAAAGGGGAGGGGAAAGAAAACAACACCCGATTTGTATTGTGTCGCTTTTAATCAATATAGAGGCACCCAAAACTGTTGCTAATACCAAGGACATAGAACAGATGTGGAGCTTCAAACAATTGCCAGAATGCTGCTAATACTCTTGTTCCATGTAAATCCATTATTGCATGTCTTGGTATCTTTTACACAGAATGGAAGTCCTATGCCATGGAAAATCTACTTCATCCTGGACATTATTGTTGAAAATCAGCAAAGTCTCAGCACTATGACAGGAGTGTGGTTAAATTCTATTACTTTTCTTGAATGGGAAGACTGTTCCTGGTGCAAACACCATGCACATATTCCACAAACATAGATAGCAGAAATGTCTGAGCTATGATGCAGATAGACATCCATCTCATGAGGTCTGTAAACCCTTGGGACTCCATGAAAAGACTTTACAAGGATGAACTGTGCTTTTTTAAGCTTGCATTTCAATAGATTTCTCTGATGAAAGGAGCAGATGAACATAATTCTGCAGTGTTATCTTGTAATGAATCAGGGCTTTGTAAATCGAAGGATAAGAAAAAAAGGAAACAGCCTACTGCAGCAGATTACAAAGAGCAGCAAAACAGTCATTTAGCCTATTTCCAAGTCTTGGAAAGTTAATTTGGTACTGTCATGGCTTCAAGAGAGGCCTGAATCTGTGGAACACAGCACCACAGGACAGTGGCCAATCTTTCTAAAAGACCATAGAAGGAACTTCATCCTTCCCCTCTTTCTCATCCCAAGAGCAGCCACTCAGCTCTCCATGGTCTTCTCTCAGCTCTGTTTCTCCCCTCACCAGCCTTTGGCATAAGGAGGTTCATCTTAACTTTCACTCGTGGTTTCAATATTACATTTTGCCTGCACAACTGCATCTCTAGCCAAGATGCACTTGCAGCATCCTTGGTTGGATGCATAGTTAGTAGTTGTGGAGTGAGTCCAGATTCCAGAGTATGAATTGCTCCTGTGGTGTAAGGGACTATAAGCAGGCTTAGTATTTGCCACTAATTAGACTATTCCTGTCATTTACTATGATGAAACAGTGGCCAGAATTTGGCTAGAGATTTGTGACATTTCTTCAGAACTCAATGCTCCCTGAAGTTGTTGGTAAGATGCTCACTATGTGCTAGATTTGGGCTGGTCTTGTTCCCTGGTATTGCTACACTAGCCTAGTGTTCAAAAACCAAGTATTTATTTTTAAGAGTGAAGAAAAAAAATGATTGAGCATTTTTTTCCTTTACTCTCTTATTTTTATCAGGGTCATTGCAGGTTTTCCCAGAATTTACCTCTGAAAGTGCCTTGTGTTATTAAGTGAAGAAAACAAAAATCAAGTAGTGTGAAATTCACTGTGAGTTCCAAATGTTGCATTTGTTATACACTCGTATACACACATAGACACACAGACACACTCACACGGAGACACTTCTGGTCACACAGATGCATTTGGGTAGCCTAGCTAGATGTTCTTCTTATATCAAAACACCCCAAGTGGAAACTGAATTCTGAATTAAATTCTATTTCTTTTGTCACTTCACTTAGTGACTGATTTTTGTAGATTTTGGCTACTTTTTTAAAGAATAACAATATTAAGAAGGGAAAACCTGCTTCTTTGCAAAGAATGCTTCCAGAATTATGGAGGATGAAATTCTGCCACTTTTTGAAGCCATTTTTTAACAAGAGAAAATAAAAACAAATGTTGAAATGACTCCATACTTTTTAAAGGCAAAACTAATATGGGTAGGCGTTGCCAGGTCCCTATTGTGATAAGTTTTATTGCTGTTTCACAAGAGTTAAAGTAATAAAATTACATATTTCAATTCCTCTAATCTCTGCTGACATTTATATTATTTTTATTGAGTTTGAAGCCTGATGCATTCCTGAACTTTCTGGCAAATTTTTTTTCTTCTCTTGGTGGTCTCCATCAACCTTTCATTGAGAGCATAACTGCTATCACAATAGGTGAATAAAGTCCAGCTATGGTCAGCTTCACAGCATCTTTTATCTTTCATCACCTTTTTCTGTGCCACACAAAAACCTAGTATGCTTAGTAATATTAAACTACATATTTTATTCAAAAACATCTCATTAGTCTACGTTGACTAACCAAAGCACTTAAGAGTTTCACTGTCTGAACTGGCAGATCTATTTTTAGGAAGTAGCTCTCTGAAAAGTAACTGTTGCCAGACATTTTGGTGAGGTAAGGTGATGCTGCACTTGCCTGGGTGCAGAACTCCACTTCTCTGTGTTCAGAATTGCAGGGTCCTATTTATAAAATGACCTGACTTCTTTAATATCATTTAGATTTTATAATTACAACATTTCTTTAAAATGAACAAAAAGGTGGTTGTGTGTTTCCTTTCTGAAATTAAGGAAGGAAAAATCTCCTTCTTAATTTCACAGATCTGCTTCTAGTAAGTACTTCAGGAAATACATACTTGCTTTTCTGAGGAGACCTTTCCCTCTTGCATTTTACTCCAATTGGCACTGTGGCATCAACGCAGCTAGGTTTTTTTGGTCATGCATTAGCAACACATTTGCTAACAGGGGCTCAAGTTTTGCGTGTAGACTTTTTGTGACCAGGATTACTTTTAAAGGCAGAGAGAGAGAAGCTGAAAAATAGTTTTAAGCTGCTCTGAAGACAGAATCTACTAATATGATCCTAGCTTAAAATGTATATTGATATAGATCCAACATAAACATTGGTCACTAATCACCTATGAAAAAAGATATCCTCTCTGAGAATGATATGCTGCCTGGCGTTTTTCATTATTACTGAAATAACACATTTTTTGTTTCCCTTAAATATAACTCTTTTATACACATGCATATACAAACAAATATATATATATAATGTCCCCCTTATAATTAATTTCTTTAAATATTGAAAGATAGATTTCAGAGTAAAAGAGAAATTTTTTTTCTTTTTACTACTTCTTTCTTTCTTTCTTTCCCCCATGCCCCTCTCCCCACCCCAAAGGGATGGTTACAGCATATCCTTTTGTGTTTACCATGTTTCAGAAACAGACTGACCCAAAGGAGAGCTTAGTGTATTGTAAATCAGATATTTATAAGTAAATATGCCAGAGAGGACAAACTGCAGGGGCCCTTCTCCCTCTAGGGCTTCAAATAAAGCCCCTTTCCAAAACCCACAGACTTCTTTTTTGATTTAATTTTCAGACCTCCTTCATAACTTTCTGTTATATTTTCCTGAGTGGGGCTGAAAAAGGATTTATTATTTTGTTGTATATTCTTTTTCTCATCAGGTAAAACCTCCTTATCAAACATAAAATTGGGCTATTTACAGCTATTCTAAAAGTTTGCTGAACTTATGCGTATAAATTTACCCAACAAATCCCACCTGGAATGTCTTTGCTGCTGGCAATTTCTTGCCCCTCTGCTACCTGTTCACAGTTCAATATTACTGTTTACGCACTGTGATAGATCAACAACCTCAGACTTTATAATATAATAATGCATCAATGTATACTGTTTCTACATGTTATTTTTAATTTTCACTGTTTTGAAAGTTCCTGCTTAATGCCACGTTAAGTTAAACAGTCTTTATTCCCTTTATTTCTGAACACTTAACAATCAACTCTTTGCCTCCCATGAAACACTTAATGATACTGCTAATGATGACAACAGGGGAAAGACTGAATCCTAAAATGGGGCTTTGGCAAATACATCAAAGAAGGACAGCTTAAAAAACTCACAATGTTTGGTTTAAGACTGTATATGCTGGCAATTTTTCAGCCTACACTTCTGAAGAAGAGAGTTCTCCAAGACCTTGTATGCTTAAAATAGACAGTTTTCTACTAAATAAATATTTTTACCTTCTTGCTGTTAGCAACGGCTACCCCAGATTTTCTCTTCTGAGCAAAGGATCTGACAGAGAATAGTGTGGGTTAAAATACCCCAGGTTGGCTGAAATTCCTACTTCTTTTGCATGGATCACCCTGCAGTTATACATAGACTCACCTGTACCAGTTCAGAATCCACTGTTCAAAATCCACCTCAGACTGAGGACAGACCAGCTCTCCTGGAAATCTTTAAGGATTGGAAGTTTGATTTGAAGAGATTAGAGCTGAACTTATTTTCACAGTAGATTCTGAATTTCATTACACCTACCTATACCTTTTCACTGGGGGATCTAGCATCATTACTGATGGGTGGTTTTGCTAGCAGGACATCAGAATTTAATCTGTCAGTTTTCAAATGCATAGCCTTACACAAATTTCTGGAGCAGTAAGTTAATATGTTAGGAGTAGAATACATGTATCTTGAGAAAAAAATGGGTACTTGATCCTACCAGAAGAGTAGTGGTGGATTTCTGGACACCAAGCCCAAGGGGGTCTCTTGACCCCAGGTGCTGCCTTCCATGAACTACTTCTGAGGTCTAAATGGAGACAACAATAAAGGGTCACCAGGATGCTGCAAGCATTTTGAGAGGGTAGGCAACGAGGAAGAAATGCGATTTCAGGGCAAGTGAATGGAATGAAATTAACGACAAACACAAGCCAAAGGGAAGGAAAGAAAGAGAGAAAACCTCCTAACAGTGCAATCTGCTTGGGTAGGGAATGGTACCTTCAGGAGACAAGTGGGAGCTACCTTCCAGCTAAAACTGAGCATTGCAGTTTATTAATGAAAGTACTGTATGGGATAATGCTGCATATGCATAGCAAACGTGCCTGTGGTGTTTGTCTTCTTTATGGCTGTTACTCTGCAACCATAGCTATTTTCATTGTTACCTACAGAGGGAGGTATGTGGGGGGACTTTGCAACCTGCACAGAGCCAAAAAATTTAAAGCTGAAGCCAAGAAGTATGTATTTCAGTAAAAAGAGGCAAGTTCCCCTCCCTTGTCTAACCCTGTTAACTTGCCAGCCCACACCCAGTCAAAGCCAGAACATTCTGAGAATCTGATACCAGCAAACAAACCCCAGACTGAACTGTTATTTTTCTTCCTAGTTTTAACTTCCAGGAAGCTGAGGCTGCTACTATAAAAAATCACAATTTTCCCTTTGAAAGATAAGGTAGCTAGTGGGAAGGGAAGGGAAAGGAAGGGAAGGGAGGAGGAGGGAAGGGAAAGAATAAAATAAAATAAAATAAAATAAAATAAAATAAAATAAAATAAAATAAAATAAAATAAAATAAAATAAAATAGAAAAGAGGAAAGGAAAGGAAAGGAAAGGAAAGGAAAGGAAAGGAAAGGAAAGGAAAGGAAAGGAAAGGAAAGGAAAGGAAAGGAAAGGAAAGGAAAGGAAAGGAAAGGAAAGGAAAGGAAAGGAAAGGAAAGGAAAGGAAAGGAAAGGAAAGGAAAGAAAAAAGAAAGAAGCCCTCATTCCCTCTGTTGGATAGCAAATTCAATTATGGCTGCAGTCCTGACGGCCTGGAGATGGATTCTCTTTTGTCTCTTCTGTTCTCTAGAGAATTGAACTTTTCTCACTGTCAGAATCTAAATATCAGTGTGTCAATACTGCACTCTGTTTTTCCCAGAAAGATGACTGGGGTTTGTTTCCAAGGCGTATTAAAAGAGTACCGACCAATCAAGTATGTAAAAATTTATTACAGAGTAAATTCCGACCCAGCCCTTATTCTTTGTCCCCTCCTATGAGTCATCCTTCAAGAGAGCTACCTTTGATGGGGGGCTGTGGCCGGAGGATATCTAAGTCTCATCAGCATGGGTATGCTAACAACAAAAGAGTGCTGGTTCACTTCCTTTCTTCATGCCTAACTAGCCAGAGAACAAATATTCAAAGAAACCCAATAGGAGCTGGTTTTATGAGAAATCTGAGAACAGTTTTGTCATTTGCTTTTTTTGTGAAGAAATACATAGTTTCAAAGAGACTTTCTGCCTGCCCCTTTTTCTTGGAAGGAGTAAGTATATGATGAAAAGTTAACAACTTGTAAACACTGTGAAATGTGTTAGCCCTGGAAACAACTCCTTTAGCCTTTCTAGCTTAAAACTTTGCCAATGGATTTTAAAATAATGGGAAATCGTTTTCTCCCCCTCCATTTCTTCTATTTTTGTACGGAGTTCCACTGTAGTTATTTTGGTAATCACTGCAATTTTTAATAAATCACGCTTTTTGACAGCAGTTTGCCAAGTGATAGTTGAGAAAAGGTCTCCAAATGTTACGTATGACATGACTTTGACTTGCAGCTTTTTCTTGTGAGGTTTTTTCTATAGACGCACTCCCTGTCCCACTAAGCTGGTTGTACCTTCTCATCTGGCTTCCAGCAGCTGGCATTCCTGGTGTTGTTGTCTCTTGGCCAGCACACATAAACAGTTTGGGACCGCCCACCCACATTTGCTGTGAACACCGGTTTCAGACATTCACTGCGACTCAGCTGGATTTTCTTAGCAGCTTTTTCTTAACATTTGCTAAAAATGAATGTGATCTTCCTAATCACAATCAAATGTCCCGCTATCTATTCATCTGTACGTCGCACATAATTACAAACACAGCGGTGCGTGCTGTGCGCATACACGGTCTGGGGCCAGATTTTCAAGCGTGCAGTGCCGACAGCTGGGGTCAGACGCCCTAAAGAGCTCAGCTTCCATTCAGGCAACTAAACAGGGATATCTTTCAAAAGAACTACATTGGGTAAGTTGGAGCCAAGTCCTTTAAAAAACAAAGTTCCAAACCTGGACACTAAACTCTTTTGAAAATCTAGGCCTGTGTATCACTGTATATTTGTATATACACACCCAGCAGTGCCAACAGCTATTGTACATGCTACAACCCTTTGCAGCTTTTCTAAATTCAAGCCTATGTTTTCATCCCAGCCACTCTTTAAAATCCCTCAGGGGGTAGCCTATTCCTCTCCCTGCCTGCCTGCCCCTCTGCCCCATTCTAGCTAAAGCAGAACTTTAAAAATAATTACGTCCTTTACAAAATTTCAAAAGCATTACTTTATTCTGTGCTCTCTGTAGCTGTAGATAACAACAAAGCCACCATAAATGACATTAATTTACTATTTCTGGCATCCATCACCGGCACATGTGGAATATGCTTTGCAAGTAATTCTTGTGACGGGAACAAACTGGACTCTAATTTTTTTTTGTTCCAGATCTGTAAAGTGGAGAGCATAAAATTACTATATCACAACAACACATCACATAAAATGTTTGTGTTTTGCAGCTGTAATAAATAAAAGGCTACCTATTGGCTTCTACTAAGGTTGAAAACATGCGGTAACTTCCACTGCAATTTTGCATGCTCTTACTTCCAATAAAATTATGATGTGGAAACTTCTTATGCTTTCCCTGAAGACGATTTTTTTCTTTACCTGTAAAAGCTTAAACTCTCTGGTAAATATATATTTTTCTAAAAATTAGACAATAGAAATGCAAACTGTTACTAAACAGTGGCATGTTTTGCCTTGTTTGAAACAAAATGAGACAAAAGCAAATCAAAACAAGCAGTACTGGTTTGTTCTAGTAAGAATCAGCTGACAAAGGCAAACTAAGTATGTACCATAGCCTCTTTGTGTATTATTATGGAATGAGATGAATTTTGCAGGTAGCTTATGCCCAGTTTGAAAGAAATGCTCCTGAAAGCTGTAAGGCGGAGTCACTTGTGCCTGAGGAGGATGTGACTGAGCAGACAGGAGCACAGATCAGATGGAACATCCACAGGATGTGTACATGAAATTGTGGTGATGACAACCAATAACAATGAAGGGCAGTCAGCACAAATATCTCTAGAGTTTCTCTTCCTCTTTTAAAGAGTATTTAACAGCATCTTCTAGACAGCTGATTCCTTGTAGGCAGATCTTGCAAAATTTTCCAGTGAAACAAAATGGCATTCAATCTGCACTTAAACATGGGAATGTGGTGATTTGGAAGGCAGCCCATTGAAACAGAACAGAATAAACCAGTGCAAAATATTTCAGAAGTTTTGTTTTTTTAACAGAAACTAGAATTTTATCAACTAAACTAGGAAATAGAACAAAAATATCAAAATTAAGAAGGAATATTTTGATACCCTCTTAAAGTAATACTACAAGACTGAAATTATTTATTGAAATTGTTTTTATAAGAACTTTCTAAATATAACACATTGATCTGAGTTAAAATGAAAACAAATTTTGAAATAACCTAATTTCCAGTTCCCACACAGCTCCTCTTTAAAGTCTTCAGCTGTGAAGTCAATTAATGACATAGACAAATACCAGATGGCTTTTGCCAAGTGGATGTTCTAGGAACTGAAATTACCCTTTTTCTTTCCTTTTCTATTTTTGCTTTATTTCTGCAAAAGTAGGAGATAAAATTCAAGTAAAGCAACTATTGGTATGCATATCAGTAACAGAAATGGATGTAAAGAGGAAATCCTAGATTTCCTCCTAGGTTATGGTGTCTAACCTTCATCAGAGCCTGGGCCCTGAAGATGGAAGAGATGCAGACAGTCTTTAAACTATGAGATGCTGAGTGACCAAATCCATCCCTATTGCAACTTTGAGCAATCATAGGCCTCTGAGACACCCAAAAAGTTCTACTTTGATCTTGTGCCCAGTGACACCAAAGCTGGCTTTCCAGTCTCACTCTTCAGCCCTCCCAGGAACTCCTCTGTCTTACTGATAACCCACTGAGGCTGGGAGAACCTACAGCTTTCTCCCCTTATCAGATGGATCCTGAAACCAACTAATTGCTTGCTCAGAAATGTTCAGGAGATTCAAATGATCAGAAGACTGCTAAATCTCTGTCACAATTCTATGGTTTCTGACATGACAGCAGTTTGGGATCAGCTGGGATTAACTGTTTACAGCACTGTTGATTTCTCTGTAGCCATGATGTTTTTAGACAATTTGATAGTCTGACGTGCAATTATACTGTGTAAGAATGGCAGCTTGCCCTGCAGATCTCCGGTCTCTGGGGGAAGGCTGAGTTGGGGATTGTGATAGGCCGTATTGTCCAAAACATTATGTCTTGCTTCAGCTCTCTGTGTGAGTTAGTTTCTGTGTGAACTGTATGATTCTAGATAAGCCTGATCACAGAGTTAATCTGACTTGTTCAGATTTTAAGGATTCACTGAGAAGTACTATCTTTTTTCACCTGCCTTTTTTAAGTCTTCATTTAGTTTCCTTGGTATCAGGTTATTTTTCGCTTAAGACACTATATACATGTATTTAACATTATCATAATTGTAATATAAATTTTACATTTGAATTTTTCTTCTGTTTAGTATATTCAACAAGGTGTCTAGTTCATTTTAATGCCTAAAATTTCTCTTTTGCTTGGAAAGCTCTTAACTTTTGATGGCTAGGAACCATATCTTATTTGGAGAACCTTGCCCAAATTCCTCTGAACTATTTCTAGGCTTCCAGTCTGTAACTACCTACCTTCTAGGGGTTAAGACAACACAAACCCATTTACCTTACGATAAAGACTACTATTCCTCAGACTCAAAAGGGGAGCAATGATGCTGTTTCCCATTGCCTTCCAGAGCTGTAATCCAAACCTAATACCTAAATATGGTTTTAACTTTCAGTTTCTGAGTTCTTCTTCTGTTGACTATTCACATGTTTAAAGTTAAGTGAGTTTGTAACACTCAAATTCAAGTTACTTGCTGCATGCTCAAATTAGAAACAGTTTTGGGGATGCTTTTAAGAATGTGTTTCACCCTTTAAAATGGTTACTGTGAAATCCAAAAGGAATGGAGTATGCAAAAGCAAAAAGTTGAATTTGGCTAAAAAGGCAGCTTCGAACATAAATACTTTTCAAAGAACAAAACCTTGCTGCTGACAAAAACAGTTTGGAGTTAAGAATGTTTTGCTGTAAAATTGTCTTCTGCCTTAGCATAGTTTTGATGGAGGTTATTACTGCTTCGTTTGCACATTCATAGAATCACAGGATCATTCAGGTTGAAAGGAACCTCTGGAGGTCATCCAGTCCAGCCTGTCCAAAGCAAGTGTCATACGGCTTTGCAGAGATTTATTTTCCTTGTTTATTTTTGCACTAAAGTAGCTACTTCTGTTGCTTGTCACCCCTTGCCAGTTACATCTCTACAGCTCAACTCTGAGCTTTGGCTCATGACCAGGTGTTACCCACCCCCATATGCCCCAGGCAGGGTTTTTATATTGTCTCCTCTTTTGTAGCCTGTCCTTATATATAGTTTTGAATCCTAAGAATAAGTAGTAAATGTTTCCAAGATAGTCATACAGTTCTACAAAAATGAAATTAATGGATGAGTACAAAAACATGCGATGCCTGCTTTAGTTTTATGTTATCTCCCCTTCATCTGTATTGACCTTCTATAACCACTCAGACAACTAAGTTGTACTGACCCAAAAGAATTAAGAGTCCTATTCATAACTATTCATGGAGATGAACATTTAAATTAGGAATTTTAAGTATTCTTCTCAGAAATATTGTTGCATACTCATGTAATCTGGGACCAGCAACAATGTGATATGAATTAGCTGAAACTAACCAGAACAGCAGAAATAACACAGCTCTTAGTGTGTGATTCATTACTGAACAGCTAAAAAACTCAGTGGCTCACAATTAATACATATTTTGTAGAATAGTTTAATGCCTTGAAATAAAAAAACCCGGATCTTAGAAATTAGTTAGAAGACAACTATCACTATTTTTGGCACAGCTATTACGCAAAAGACACTTAAACTATGCATAAAGCATTAATTGTGGCTATTCATGCATTGTGCAATCAGGAGCAACAGTTTAACACCACTCAGGAAGCTTGCTCTATTGGGTATTATTTATGTTTATATTATGTCAAAAAATTGGTTATGATAACCCAAGTTAAACATATATTTATCTTACTTTCTATTTGCCACGTTACTGTAGCGTCTCTCATTATCTACACGGCATAGCAGTAACAGAGGAACTATCATTTTTACTAAGCAATGCATGTCTTTTACAAGACAGAAAAACATTACATTGGCCAGAGGAATGCATCATTCTGGGATTTTGCATTCATAACATTTTTGCATGTTTATACATATTTATGTAAAAACTCCTCTTCTTCTTATTTCCTAGCTGAATATTCATTATGTGAATAGCTGTTCTAGCTGATGATAATCATAATCTCAAATTGTTCATCACCACCTATTGGCCAGGTTTTCATAAACTGGTGATGTTAAGCTGCCTGATTTTGCCCAGAATAGATTGAGGACAGTTTGCCATTTGCAGGTCTGGTAAATTCTGGCAAAGAAATTGCAGAAAAAAAAAAAAAAAAAAAAAAATGGGGGGAATGCCATCTTTAACTTGAAAAACTAGATCTGGCAGAGACTATCTATGGTCTTAATTTGAAACAACTTCTTAAAATATACTTCATTATGTTTAAAATAGATAATCTTGAAATTATTAAGTGGCATATATTAGCTTGCAAAGAGAGCAGAAATATAAAACAAAGGCATGTATTTGCACGTGGAGATAATTATCATTTTGGTCCTCCTTCTTTCTGCTTGGAAATAAGACAAGACTGAAAAATGAATATCAGTGGAAATTGAAATTAGAGCATCAAAAATAAGTAGAATTGCAATATTTAGTGACTAGAGATTCACAGGAAAATATATGCTTATTCTGTTGATAGACAAAAAACAATTAGTCTTCTTTGCTTTTGGCTCTCCATTTCCAGGAAACTTTAAATTTTTTTCTCTTGCAGTGCTTTAGATTTTTTTCACTAAGACTTATAAATCTATTTTTGCTAAGGTGTCCCTGAAGGACTGACATCTGTCCCTACCTAAGCAATCAGCCAACTGTGATCCAGTGACAGCAGAAACCAAAACTAACTTTGTGCAAAACTGAGGTACTTTGCTATGTTCTTTTCTCCTCCCTGCTCATGACAATGCAAAACAGGGTTAATTACCATAAACTTCAAAAACTCTTGTTTCTTCAGAGATTTTATTGTAATGGAGCTCTCTTTCTGGGTTCTGAAGTATTATTGCAATAGAAACTAACTTATTTTACTTAATAAAATTTGTACCAGACTGCTGAACACTCATTGATGAGTTCTGAAGGAAGGAGTATTTTGTGAGTTAAAAAGAGAGGAAATCAGAGGAACCACGTTACTGATATTACCAAATAAGTGTTTACCCGCTCTGGGAATTATATGATAATTAAACTGTATTTTTATATAAATATACAACTTTAGTATGCTAAGAAAGAGCGCATCCATCATAAGCAGCAGGGTCTCTTGATAAATTCTGAATGACATATTAAATAAAAGGACATTACCAGATGACACTGCCAGATTTATTAAGTGTGGAAAAGATTTAAGAATCTCCATAAAGATTATCACCTCTGCAGTCCCCTGCAACCATTTCAAGTCTTGCCTCTCTTTTCACAGCCAGGAAGAAACTTTGGCAAGAGGCAGCAGACACTAAATAAAATGGAAAGGGTTGTCTGGACTAAGCTAGTAATGGACACATTCTTACCTCTACTGATGGGAATTTTTCTTTTGATTCCAGCAGAAGTGATTCTTTTTCCTAAAAAAGGTTAATCTGATTGATAAGCAAAAGGACTACTCAAAAAGACTGCTGATACAATTAACCATTTAAAATCAGTACAGAATGATACACTTTGTTCATTCTCCAGAAAAGGTCCTGCTGAACAGACCCATTTCACTGTGAATTTAGCTAGGGTTTTTGCCCCTCCTGAAGTAGTGACTTGAAGATCAAGCCCAGTATTTCCATTATTTACTGCCTACTTTACAGACTTCAGTGGGAGCTCTGAGACTGTAGTGAAGGCAGACTAGTTTTAAAATACACTGCAACCATTATTTGAATTACATCTCCTTTTAAGTTCATTACTTCTTACTTGAGTCACATGCTATATGTGTCTCACTCCTTGGATTTGCCATGTCCTCTGAAAAAAGCCTTCTTCTTACTTGTAGTGCAAGAAGGTCATGCATTTCAATCAGTCTACAGTTGTGAACAGAAATTATGGCTTGGTGACATTTACTCTTTTTAGTTTTGACTGCAGTCCTTGAATGATGCGCTAACATGGAATACCACGTTTTTTCATGGTAATGCATAACCACATACCTTTAGTCTGAGATAATTTCCTCTAATCACTAAAATAAAAGGTTAATGAAGAGGTATTGATTAAGTCTAAAACTAAAAAAGAACTTTCAGGCTCTTTTCTTTCAAAGCAAGTGATTTCTCTTGTTCTTCTGGTAATAGAAGAAAAGTCCTGGCTCCTTAAATGTCATAAATGTAATCAAGCTGTCATCGTACTGCTTGTGGTAACAAACGCAGAAAATGCAACAGAGACAGCTTTGCACTGCAGATTAGCAGGGTCCACTTAGTCTGAAAGGCCATTTGTACAAATCCCAGCTGAAGCGTAAGGCATCTGGGAAATGTGTTTACAGTGACTTGAGGATCCTTCTTTTCTCACTGACTTCTTGTGAAAGCCCTAGATGAATCACAGGCTGCAGTCTTACTTGAACCTGAGAAAATACTGTTTTTGAAAAAAGGAGAGTTAATTGCTCACTCAGTTTGAAGGCCAACATGGGAAGATCAGTGTTCGAGTAATTATTGGATATTGTATGTTTGGAAGTACTCATAGAACTGTAAAACTTTTGTTGTTATTGGGGGAATTTTATGTCCTGTGAACAGGAGGAGAAACCTCAGCTTCATGTTAGCGCTCTGCCTGTGGTCCACTGCTGCAACGAGTGACCCCATGAGAGTATCAGATTAGCCAGGCCCAGAGAAGACGATGGTCTGGTGAAGGACAAACTTCTCATATTGTTCTCCGAGAAGAAAAACCTGTTGCAACTGATTTCATCTTGTCCATGACATGACCAAGCTCCAATTTGGACAAATACAGCTGGGGCTGAAGAAATGGAGGCCTAATGCTGAGTCTTGTCCTGGCTATCACCACAGGGCTGCTGCTGACAATAGCTTACAGGAAATGTCATCCAGCATCCAGCTAGGCCTGACTGACCATGCTTGGATGCAGACGAAATCAATGGGAGCATTACTGTTGACATGAACACCATTTAGTTCTAAGAGCACAGTGCAAGGCATCCATACAGACTGCAAGCTATGGTAATGGAAACTCCACCTGCATCTTGTGGATCTGGATGGTGTATGGGAGTACACTCCCCACAGAGAGTGGGTGCAAAGATCCACTTTCACTCAAAATGTTCTTCCTACCCTGCCAAAAGATGCACAAAATGCACAGTACAACAAAAGCATCCAGCTAATATTTGCACAGAAATAAGAATTACAGGAAACTACGGCAGCTGTTATGGTCTATTTGTATCTCAAATTTACAGGACAAGGTATTCTGTAAATTAAACTTTATTCTGTGACTTATTAGGAAAGAAAATGAATAAACATGTCAAGGACTGAACCACCTTTGTACAGACTAATCTAATACATGAATTCACTAAATCTCACTTCATTCATGAGGTTTCCAACTCACAAGTTCTCTAATTCATAACTTGTAACTCGTGTGCCTACAAGCAAACTAGTAAGGGTGGCAGTGCTCATCTTTCCTCTCTGCCAGGGTGTGGGCATCCCTTGTATCACATGGGGAACCACAAAAGCCTCAGCAGTCCGGCTGCTGTTGGATGCACTTCAAAAGCTTTTCAGCTAAGCTGACATGTTTATACATTCCATCTTGGAAGTTGGGTCTATACTGTTTCCATAAGTTAGTGGATCCTGAAGAAACTGCCAGACAGTCAAGGTAAGGATGATGGCTGCAGGAGACAGCAAGTTGCAGGTGATAGTGGCTGCATAATGACCTTTAGCCCTTCCTGGCCATTGTGTCCTGCCTATGTGTTGCTGTCACATGGACCTAATGGCAAGGCTCCCAGTGTACTTTGGGCCTTAGCATGGGCTGGGTGTTACCCAAAACCTGAACAGGAGTTAAGTGAACAGTCACAGGCAGCCTACTTCAAGAAGACAAGAATACAACTATTCCAAACTTCATAAGCTTGCCAAGTGGCCTTGGAGAAATCATAGCACTTTCCTTGTCCACCAATAAAATATAAAATGCAGAATGTTCTCCTACTAAAACATGCATGGTGTCTACTGTAGGGACCTTCACATCCAAGTGGCTCCACCAAGTGCTAGTACAATAAGAGTAATAATTTGTTCTAAATAGTAATTGCATTTGCAGTGGCAGCCGCTTTGAAGCTCTGTGAGTCGTTAGACCAAATTCAGCCATGGTGTAAGTGGGAACAATGCTTCTTGATTTCAGTGGAATTTGAATGTTTATGCTAGGGTTGAATTTGACTTCTTCTGTTCATAACCAAGTCAAACACTGACTGAGATTTTTTATAACTGGAGGTACACTTTGATGCTAGAAAAGAATCTTAATTAGATAAACAACACAGTAAACTTTGTTATACTTTCTCTGGGGTCTTTGCTGCCCTTAGATCAATTCAATACTTATGCTTCTATAAACTGTTCTCAGTCAGTGCTTGAGGTAGGACTCTGGGAAAAATAGATATATTTATCTTGGAACAGTAACACACCCATGATGCTCTCAAAGAGTTCACATTTTGTGGTCTTTGCCTTGGCACAGCATCTCTGATGCAAATGCAGAAGTAACAAAACAGAGACACAAGCATATGATGAAATTTAGAGTTCACAATTTTCTTAAAATTACATAAGCATTCAGCCCACACTGCTTGGCAAAAAGACTTCTGCTGACACAAGCACCTGGGTGGCTCTGAAGGCAGTGCTCCCACTCTCGTCTCAGGATCCTAAAAACAGTCTAGCTTCCCAACTTTTGTCATGTAAAAGGTAAGACAAGGGTAATCCCTAGGTGCACAGGCATACAGACACAGTGTGCACTGCTAAGCTGCGACACAATGCAATAGCATCTCTCAGTGAGTCAGCTGAACCGTGTTCCCCAGCTGCACTGAACGTGACTGCAGCACCTGCACCTCACATCCAGGGCCTTTCCAAAACCTTTTCCAAACCCAGTCCCCTGATCTTACCAACTGTCTAGTAACTTAATGAAGGATGAGAAGATGGGACTGAAACCAATCACCACAACTGGCAAACTTCTTGTGGTTTCCACCTTGGCAGCAAAGCTGGAGGCAATTCCTCTTACCCGCTTCTAAACATGAATTCAATATCTGGGCCTGACTTTCTCCACAGCTCAGCAGCAGCTGTGGTGGGTGGGAGACAATCCAGACCTCAAGGCTCAGAGGTAGGCTATGACCTGACTTCTCCTCACCCTGGCCAACAAGTAAAGGTATGAGGCATTTTGCCCCACTTCTCCAGTAAAATTCTCTCCCTGTTCTGCAAGGATGTCTCCTGCCTCAGCAGAGCAACTTGCCATTTACAAGGAGGCCATCTTACAAACAAAGTGGCCATAATGTAATTCGTTATCATTATTAATCTACCTGTCTACCATTCTGTCTACATACCTCCCTACCTCTGTTCTCCCCTATATTCTGAGCTTTTCTAAGTCAGGATTTGTATCGTCTTCACATTACGGTACATTGTATATGTCTGTGCAATGAGACTGTACTTTCTACCAAACAATTGACATTCAGCTGTGACCCACTGATGATGTTCCTTGTAGGATACGGCAAGCCTAGGGAAGGAATTAAAAAGTGTTAGTTTTCTTCCTGTGGTAAACTCATCATGTCTTCAAGTCGTGGCAAGATGGTTCGCAACTCCTGAACCAAACGCTGCCAGGCAAACTCAGTCCTGGTGTCACCCTAATTACTCCACTGGAATTATGCCAGGACCAGTTTCTCCCTTTATACTTGAAGATTTACTGCTGCGAAGTATGTAGCAGATAATTGCCTCACAGATAAAAAGACAGTATACTTGTAATACTACAAAATAGCAAGAAGCTTTTTTACTGTGCACTGCATGCATATGCACATCATAAAACCTTGTGGCAAAGGGTATATTCACCATTGCCTTTGACTGTAAAGGGATCAGGATTTCTCCCACACTGTTCAAGTGGAAATAAAATGGCTGCACAAAAATAAGTGATAAGATGGAGGAGAATATGAGAAAGAAACAAATATCTAATGAAATCCTTAGAAGCTGTTGACTGAATTATTGATTTTACTAATCTGAAACAATATAGGCATTTGTTTGTCTAACTGGAGAACATTGGCATATCTGTTTCTGCATTCTGTTGTAAGACAAAAGACAATAAAGTTTAATGAAGATGATTGCTAGAGACTTTTGCCCACTGTTAACTGGGAGGGAAGGTGACTTAAGGCAGGCTTACAGCACAAGCTACTTAGTAATGAAGAGCCACCCAAATTGGTATAATAGTTTTTCATGTTGAAAAAATACAGAGCGGTAACAGAGTTCCTGTCCTTACTCGGAGCCAGAAGCTGCAGCTCTCTGTGGGAGGCACATATGTAGCTGTTGGAAAATGGCTCTACTGTTTTCTTTTGAATAGCTTTTCACCAGGTGCAGATGCCAGATGCACGACCTTCTGCACTACAGAAAGCTCTGGATCACTTCTGTCGCGCAGGGACTTTTACACATGAATATCAATACTCAAAGTAGATCTCAGTGTTTCAGCTCTCTCTAGGAAATAAAGTCTGTGAGCGCTCCGGTGAAAAAGGAAGAAGCGACAAGAGGGACACTGCAGGTCTGCGAGATCACGTTTCCCTGTTAATTTGGAAGACAGTTTGTTAATAGCGATGGCTAGACTGAGAGATGTGATTTAATGGTCTGAGCGCAGAACAAGAAACTATAAATCTCTAATTTGGCTCTGATACATCATTTTCTTGTGGTCTGAGCCAAGTTACTTAATCTTTCTTCACCTGTAAAATGGGGATACTAGTATGTATTTTGCAGGGCTATATGGAGGGCTTATTAGCTTAAGTTTCTAAAGTATTTCACAGATAAAAGAACTGAAGATACCCTTTAAAATTACAGACAGATGCTTCAATTTGGGTGAGGTCTTGAAATTTTGATGTTTTACCTATGATTATTTACATTTAATTCAAAAATTATTGATCTTACTAACTTTCATGAAAAAGGTTATTTGAAAATTGTATTAAAAAGTCTGCCAGACTCCTCTGCAACACAACGATGTATTTTCTTTTCCCCAAGTGTATCACAGATCCTGTTCTTTTTTCATTTTGCTGCTGACATTTGTTCTTTATTCAACCACCTCTATTTTTCCTGAGACTCTCCTTTTTTTCAGAAGATTTTTTCCATTTCTCTTTTTATATTTTAGTAAAAGATTGTCATATGTAGAAGTTTTTACTTAGATCAGGACGGAGTGGACTTCAGTTTCACACTTTCCAGGATATTTTCAGCTCAGGCAAACCCCAAAACACCTGACAGCCCTGGTTATCATTCTGACAGTCTTGTAAGCAATTACCCTGAGAAACACTGTCAAACCACTCAAAGTCATACACAGATACAGCTGTAGTAACTATCAGAGAGGCCAGTTGAATATTAAAAGGGATTTTGGAATCGATAAGGTGCAATGACTTCAATCAAAAATAACTTCTAAAAATCAAACCTGTTTTGAGGATGGAAACAAGATTTGGTCTTAAATTTATTTTTCTACAGTTATTCACTATTTTCAACTTTAAGAAAAAGGGTAGTAACTTGTTGCTGTATTTCCTTTGAAGGAGGTGGGGATTGCATTGAAGAGGTTGCTGCAACATCAGTCATTTAGATTTAGAGCACAAAAGGTTGAAAAATGGAAGGCTACAGTAACATCTCAGTATTCACAAATAAGAATAGAGAATAGGAAAAAGCTTTAGGTTAGATGTTTTTATACTGCATTATTTGCCTAATGTGGAAAACATTTTAAAAATAACCTTTTAAGACTGAAAACAGTATAGAACCAAAAATACTTATGCAAAGCAGGATTCAAATCACATACTTACTGCCATGTAATTAATAGGAATATCCACGATTACCCCTACTCTAGTAACATTCTTTAAACGCTCAATGTTACAATTTCTCCTTATTCCCCTCAAATACTTTGAATACATGATTCGAAATAAAATTACGACTTTCTTTCAAACTATAAAGTAAGCACTTGGGAAGGTGTATAATAATTTACATATACTGGGCTACATTTGTTTTCTACTGTGGCCAGTGGCAGAACTTCTATTTCATCTCAGTAAGATGACAATTCAGTCTTGCTAAACAGCAAATGAAAGCACTCATGTTCATTTATTTAATTTGTATCAGTTTTTCATCTGAGCTATTGACGTCTTGTTCTGCTGTAGGAAAAATACCAGATTCTGTTTTAATAGAAGGCTGCATCCAAGTGGAATTCTGTTTAAAAGGTGTCAGAATCAGAAATCCTATTTTAAATAGGGGCAAGAAGCAGGTCTGTTAAGTCTTCTAGAGAACAAATTAACAAGTGGGAATGATTAAGCCAGAAATGACTTGGTGTTCTAATTGAAGAAGTCATGCAGCATGATGTCACCCCCCTGTTATTAGTATTTAATTGCTTTCAGAGAGAGCTCAGTATGCCTCTCTTCTCTCTCCCACAAGAAAACACTCATAGCATTTAAAATGCATCAAGTTATAGAAGAATGTTGCTGTTTGCACACACTTGGTCTGTTTTAAGTTCATGTAATTAAATTAGCTAAATAAAAAACACAGAGCTGTTTATAGGCTTAGCTTTGGATTTTTTTGTTTTATGCATCCAGGTCTGTTTCCAGTCTCATTGGCTGGTTTAAGGACGATTCTTGCAGCGTGTCTAACAAAGAATAGTCACATCCCACGACTGCACCTGGTTTGCTGAACTGGCTATTTGAATTTTTTTCAGCAAAGTGTCAGTGTAGAAGGGTCATTATGTTATAGTCACTGAGAGGGAGAGGAGGGCACTGTGTTTGTTACTTATCCATGCATATGAGAGATTCAAAATCTTTTTGTCATCAAAGTGTTGGGACAGATGAATTAAACTTTTACATTAAAGCCAAGCAAAAGCTTTACTGTGTGTTTCTATCAATTGCAGATCATTTAGCCTGCATCAAATTATCTGAATAGAACTATATATATACCACAAAGAAAGAAAGACTTAAATAAATGACATGTGAAAGGAGAGCATTACAGACTGCAGACTAGTTTCTACTTCTTGCTCATGCAGGTAGACCCCATCATGACAGTAGAAGTATTAAAACATCATTACTCTGAGAGTTTTATCTACCTTGTTTTCTACATCTCTGATCACTCCTTTCATACACATAGCATACCCATTTAATGTTTTCACTAATTCAATAATGCTATTGTTCAAGAAAGAAATTTTAAATAGTTGAGATTTAACACAAATTTGATGGACTTCTCATTTCTTCATCACTATGTCTTTCTCTAAATGTTTGCAAAATTATGATCCTGGGAAATATTATGCACTCTTAGCACCTCTTCCTGATCATTTTGAAAAGCATGTCCAGATCGTATTTTCTACTGGACTAGTTGCAAGGTTGAAAAACAGATGTCCTAAGCAGTGCTGTAAGGGACAGGACTCTGTGGCTTTTGTCCCACCTTTTTTCTAGCTACACTCCAGCTTCAGAAGGGGAAAAAAAAATCTCACTTGGGCCTTCTGAGAGAAAAGCTATGCCTGAGGGTTGCTCTCTGTCTCTTATACCCAACAGACGAAATATGAGGGAGGGGAAAAAATGTTGTTTTCCTCCAGACATGGGGATTGGTGTCCCACCTTGGGGCAGCCTGACACAGAGTTTTTTCTGTCTGACAATTATTCTTCTTGCTACCTAATAGGCCTAAGTTGAAAAGGAGAAACAGGTGAACACCAGAAGTACAAGAAAAGAATCTTTTGTTTCCCACTCTCCTGTCCAGGCAATGGCTCCAAAAGTAAACTCCCTATCCCCCTGCAGGGGCTAATTCCTTCCAACCATAGACATTCTGTTGGTTTCTTTTGGTTCTGCCGAACGAAAACCTAATACAATGTACCTCAAATCAATGTGTGCCAAGTAAGCCATTAAAAACTGACAGAACCAGAACTGCTTTTTTGATCACTTTTTCAGTTCTGGATCTCAAAACATTTTGTTATGTAGTTGCTTGTCCTTAGGTATGTTTATGCTACATCACCCTGAAGTTACAAAGTGGGAGATATGGCTGAGTAAGTTCTCAGAATAAGATACATAAAAATGTAAGTTATGAAGTTCATTGAATGAAAGGAAAATCTTTTTCACAGAGGAACCTGATGCAAATCCAAAAGCTTTGCTGGGGCCCAGTGTCCTAGTTATTTTACCCCTCCTATGGGTCTGGCTGCCTGTGCTCAATGTTAGTTCTGATATGGTGCAGCTGTGTAACTTGGGATCAGACTGCTGGGAAAGAGCAGTGAGAAGCAACGCTGGGGCTCCCTGATTTGCTTGGGAGCTGCAGATAAAGTCAGGCAGTGGGTCTTTGAACTATACTGCAGCTGTGCCAGTGCTTGGCCATGTACTTGGCTGATTCAGTCCCTGACCAGACTTGACTTCATGGTTTGACTTCAGACCTGTCTGATCACTGTGAACTTGCCTGGTGATCACTGGACTCATGGCTGATGAGGCTACCAGCATCAGACCTGCTCTGCTGTTCTTGTTCTGGGCCCTTGCCTGTAAAGCCACCACCCCACCTGCCTTGCTTGCTGTTGCTTTCAGCTCTGGGCTTGCCTTCTCATATGGAGACACCCAGTCCTGCTGCTCTCTGGCAAGCTGTTTCCTCTTGTTAGGCATGCAGGTTTTTTTGTTTTAAATGGGTCTATTACAAATAGATCTTCTACTCATAATAGACCTTCTATAATGAAGAGAAGAAGATAAGCTCAAAAGAAAACTTAAGCCAAAAAGTCAGAGAAACTGTTTGTACTGTAAAGATGCCTCTGACTGCTGTAAAGAGCAGTGGTATTAGAATATTAGTTGTATGCGTAATTTTTTTATCCAGCTAATACAGTCCCTCTTGATCACTCAGCTTTTCTTGAAAATGACATTTCTTGAGTAAAATCTTTGTGTACATAAATACCTTGTCTTTTGGCCTTTTCCCTCACCTTCCTTCAGACTTAGAACTTCCCTGTTTGCTGTTCAAACCCAGCTCTGGTTATACCACACTACATCCCCTCTGCATGGAGATTACTGCCTTGTGCTACGAAGTACTTTTTTACGTTACACTTCCAGGCAATTTGTGGTACATGAAGCTTTATCTTCAAAGAATGATACTTTGAATGATTCTCATAATACTTATGAGAAAAAACGTCACAGGTTAGCAGAACATTTCCATTTTAAGATTATTTTTCACTCCTTTTTTTCTAGAGAAATCTTAGTGTCGAAGGCTTTTTTTTCCCCCCAGATGATGTGACATCCTCAAGATCCTTATTAAAAATGTTTGAAGGCAATCAGTTAAATCTTTTATACTAGTGGGGTCTAGTTCTACTCTCAAGAGGTCTGTTTTTATACATAAGTGTTTCAAATAGCTTAAGAGTTTTCCATATTGTTTTTTATTATTAAATAAAATAATGGCACAAATATTGTTTTAATTAAACATTGCTTTCAGAAGTAAGCCCTATTACTGTTTTATGTTTGTCACACGATGGAGACATGAAGACATTCTGTACTTGTAACAACAGGACCATAAAAGATCAGGGCTTCACTGGCTGTCCTGTTTCCTATCATCATGAAAGTGGACACTTCAAGAGCTGACTGTGGATGTGGTGTATTACTGTTATGGAGACATTTTCTAACATAATATACTGTACATAATGAGCGACCAGAGAAGCTGGGCAAGAACGAGAGAAAGAGAATAGAATATAAAAACAAAAAGAAAGAAGGCATTTGGCTTTTCTTCTATATGGTGAAGTACCATTTTATACTTTTTGCCACAGTGTTGCTAAAAATTCATCAAACGTGGGCAAGATATATCATAGACAACGTGAATTTGTTAGCAGAGATTGGACATTAGAGATGAAGAAAGGAAGGCTGAAATCAGCAAATTATTAAGTAGCATAAATCATTCCTCTCTCTTTCTTTACATTTATGAACACAGCAACAGAGCTTTTAGTATCATTAGTACAGGAGAAACATCTGACAGCCATTAAAAGTCTACACAAGTATAGTATATTAGCAAATGTTCAACCTCCATGGAAATATGCCAGTGTGAATGAACTTGTCACAGTCTTTGGGAGCTGCACATAGGTGATGACAAAACATTATTTTTTCCATACAGAAATTATATTCAGAAAACATATTCAAACAACTTAATCAGTAGGAGGCATAGGGCGTGCAGGACAGCAAGCAGTATTACAGGAAAAAGACGGCATATCCCTTTACAGCTGGATAAAATGCACACCAAGATAGGCGCTGTGAGTCAGGAGACAGTGAAGGCTGCTGTCAGTAACAGCTATGCTCTTTACTGGTTGGTTCCCAAACTTTAAACCACCACTTCTGGAGCTGTTCTTTAAATTTTTCCAAGGCTCTCACTTTGGGGGCAAGTGATTACTTAGGAGGTAGCTGAAGCAACAGCTTGGAAAACTGGTTTATTTTGCATGAACATAACAGTTTGCACCATTCAAGAGATAATGATAAAAAAATACAGAAACCTCCAAGAATGGACAACTGAGTTACACGAGTCATATACAAGCAAATCCTAACGATTTTCTCAGAATTTTTCATCAGAGTATGAATGACCCATATACGTTAAGATATACAGTAGTGTGATATGTGACAAGCATTATTTTTTTTAGTGATAAGCCTCTGCATTACGTCATTAACCATATTCTAAATATCACCACTGAAAACAAGATTCTATTCAAACCTATTCAGCTCAGCTAATCCTTCAACTCAAATGCAACAGTCATCTTAACTCAGGTTTTTTTCAGGTCCCTCTGTCTAACTGGAGGAACCAACTGCATGCCTGAAGTGTCTAGCAAATCTGGTTCTACGAGATGACTGACAGTAACAAAGTGAGGTCTTTAAATAAAAAATCCTGTGCTGGGAATCTGAAAGAAGAAAATCTCAGGTATTTTATTTTGGTAATCCTAAGAAAACAATTTTCCTATTGCAAAAATACCCACATTTTGGAAAACATTGATGCCAACTGTCATCTTGGAAAGTATACCGTATGTTCTTTTGATATCATACAGTGCAGAGCATACCATCTGTTCCCTGCATGCATGAAAATCACAGAAGCAAGCCAGCCAATACAAAAGTAAGGAACCAACAAATGTATCAAACCTTCCTACTAACTATCTGGAATAAAGAAAACCCAGAGAAGGGAACAGCTACTTCTATTTTCAAATACTGTCATGACTGAGGCTCAGAAATGCCTACTAGTAGGAGAGATAAATGAGGTATTACAACACACCCTACTTAGAGTGGAAAGCATTGATCAGTGACAGCAGAATCAGCAGTTGCTGTCAACCACAAACTAATTTCACTTTACTACTCTGTACACCTGTACAAAAATCATACCCATTACTGAAATTCCTATCCAAATCCTACCCTACTGCATTGGATTTTTAACTTCTCAGTGGTTGTGTTTGAGCCTTCTGAGACATGAGTTCTCTTACACCAAAAAACACCTAAGATGCCCAGAGTTTTATTGGTGAAAAAGTTCACATCTCTGTTGAAGGCTCTTGCTACATGTGAGGCAGGATTCATGGTATTCTTGACTCCTAGGGAGAACTCCCTTCCCACTTAAACCAAAAGCTAGTTGTGTCAAATTCCTGCTCTTCACATGCAATCAGATATCATTGCAGTAATCAGCATTAGTAAACTAAGAATTTCGTATTTTTGAGCTGGCTTTCTATCAGTAAACAGGTTGCTATTTTACAAAAAAGTTCTCATTGACTTTTTGGAAAGTGGGAATATTAGTATATTCAGTTCTCCTTCAGCATCTGTACCAATTTTACTACCTTTTTCTTTCACTTAAGATTCTGAAAATTTAGGGGGGGGAAGTAATTTTTATGTTGTATTGAAATAACGGATATCTTCTGTTACTTTACATAGCTTTTTCTCTTACAACATTCTCTTCAGCCTATGTGACATTTACATTCCTGTGAAGACTAATTTGAAGTGAACACTTTGTGTGCTACATCCTCTTTCACAAGGGGCTGGTGTGCTTTGTGTGACATCTCTTGTTGGCTTCCTGCATTCAGCAAAGAGCACCCCAGCTCCCTGGCTTTGAGAAACAATGCAGTTTGGTATGGTCTAACATACCTCCTGTGCTACAAGAAGACAAAGAAATTCTGTTTATTTTACCTCTGGCTTCAAGTCTTATTTAAGTATTTTACCTAATACTGGAGCGGCTTTAGCAGAAAGGACGGAAAGTCCCATTCTCTGTACAACACGCTGGCTATTGCAGGTCCTGTGCTCAGAGATCTTTCTCTCTTCTTTTGGGCGTTGCTTTAGGAAACCCAAATACCCAAAACCAGAACAAGAAGTTCCAAGTGTTGGCAAGGTACTTAAAAATTAAGTGCTGCATCAGTCAGTGTGCTGTGGACCTAAGTCTGACGGTGCTAGAAAACTCAGTGTGAGAGGGCGTTTACCCTTTCCACAGGCTGGTGAAACTGTTGTGTTCTGTTGCACGCACAGCTCTGCTGAATTTTGACTGCACCAGGGAAGACGTCCCCTGGAAATCCACTTCGGTTATGATTCCTCTGCCCTATCCCTCTTAGTTTAGCCCACAGCAAACCACATCACAACATCCCATTGAGTCTGGTGAGAGATTTGCTTGACTAAGAAGTTTTCTAAGATTGCTGAACCCTTTGTGATTTCTGCTTTGTTTTTTCATGTAAACATTCTGAAGGGAAAAAAAACAAGTGTTGTTTGTTGGTGTTCTCATGAAAGGTTTTTGCTGTGAAAATTATTATATTTTTCTTTTCTGAGGGTTTGGATATGCATGAGTAGTACGTTTCATAGTCTTTGAGAATTCAGTAAAAGCAAAGAAGAAAAACACAAAAGAAAACCACCTAGTTAGATCTCTATAGAAGCCAAATCTATTCACACAAGGAAAAAGAAAAGAGTTACAAGAAATTATTTTCCTTGTCTTTTGATACAGGTTGGTGCCTTGTAAATACATAATCTTTCTGTGGCAGTTTTCTTCCAACTTGAAGGACCACCAGCAGTACAGGCTTTGCTAACACTACTTTCTACATATGGTAAAACCATGTTCATCAGCTCTTTAACTACTTTTAGCTGCTGGTGACCAACGAGCACTTTCGTTTTTACAAAGCTGATCAGGCCAGCAGGTGTTACATGGTGTTAATGTGGAAAAGAAAATCTCCCTCCTTCTGCTGACATATTTTTGGGAAGTAGGTTGATTTGTGCTTGTGGGCGATGCCTGACTTTTTGCCAGAGAGTGACAGCTGATAATTGTGCTTTTCCTGGAATCATCTCATTCATCCAATAAAGGATAAGACAATTTTCCAACATGTTGTGCTAAAACCAGATACCATCCACTTGAACTATATATAATGCATATGGTGTTCTCAGTAAAGGTTTACTGAGAGGGATATGGGAGAAAGTATCTCTATACACTGGTATATTCCTCCATCTACCCCTGTATTTATACAGAATTTTAATCTTGTCTTGAAAACTAAAATATATATGTTGGAATTGCAGGCACCTTGTATGCATATGAGGTACATGTATATGTCTGTAACAACTGTCCATACAGCTTACAAATGCTCACTAAAATTACCTTTTAAGTAAGTCCAACTTAAAATACTTAACAGTAGTTACAGATTACAGCAAACCGGCTCCTCAAACCTCTGGCACCACATAGACATAAATCTATCCATCCATGAGCTTTGAGATCCCATTCAAACTGAAACTATTGAAATCCAGCTGACTATTAAGTCATTTTAATAACTTTCCTATGAAATGAACATGAAATATGAAAGTAATTCTTCCTGACTATGAGGTAAGGATGTTTCTCCGGATAGGAATTATGAACAGTATGGTCCAAAAGCCTGAGACAACGGTGACTGTAGCAATTAAACCTGTTTGAAACTTTGCTTTCAAAAGTCTGCCTCCCCATAATTTTGCAGGGTTTTTTTCCCCCTTTCAGGGGGATCCATGTTACCCCATAGATCTGGAGTGTCTGGAAAAGCTTGCAGGTAACACCAGTGAACCCCACAGCTTCTATTCCATCGTAAGCTCCCTTTTTTGTCCAAATTCATTTGGAAGCCATGACTAGGATGTTACCATACTAGTTACATTACCTAGGCTTCAGAGCAGACTAGGAACAAACTGAGTTAACAGAAAACCTTTTTCTGCTTTTGGGGAAGAAAAGCATCTCTGTGCTCAAGCTGTCATATTTCCTTGAAAGACAGGAACAGTCTAACCAGAGAAAAACAGAATGAGGTACTCTGCTAAGCTGAAACTCTCCAAGATAGACAACAGCCTGAGCCTTGGTGACAGGTACTGTCTTACAGTGTGTGCCCTTAGAGTATCAAGAAAATTTATTAAAAAAGTCTTGAGAAACAGGTGTTATGGAGAATGTGAACTGGAGCTAGATTGCCTCTGACATCTCCGATACCTCATTACAACTCTGCCTGTGGTACCTCTGCAGTATGTTGTGGACTACTACACATACAGTGAAACCACTGCTTCCAATTCAGTTCACACTGCCTCCTCTTTCTTTTGACTTCTGTGTGACATTGCAGCTGGAAACCACCAGCAATCAGAGGCTCTTGTACCACCACCATGGACATGTAACTAAGTGTCCTATCCTCTCAAGATGACAGTCACCTACTACATAGCTTGCCTGCACATACAGTGCAGCTCCTTCACTGGACATGTCCAGTAACTGCCATGCTGTAATGCTAGATGTGTCCCAGCCTTTCCAGGTACTTGCCTGGCCCTGCACTTCATGGGTTTGCAGAGGCATCGTAATTCCTGCTACGACCCATGATTTTTCCACACAGCTTTTTTTCCTTTCTTTTGAGCCAAGCAAAGTAAAACAGTAGCCATATGAACTGCTGGGAGACTTCCCAGTGGCAAGGCTCCAACTGCAGCACCTTGCAGAAATAATGCAGACTCAAGCTAGAATTGCTGCATTTCAGACCAATTCTAATGATACATTTTTTGTTCAGAATTATTTCAGTAGAAACAACATTAATTTTATATCTCCTGCCTCCGACACAGCAAACAGAAGTCTTCATGAATGATCTTAGACACAGGCATCCCTGCCTAGTGAGAGCTGTTTTACATCTTTGCTCTGAACCCTCAGTTTTCAGTTCAGAGGACACTTAGTGTCTGTGTTAGACATGAAAGAGACATCTTAGACATCAGTATTTTAGATCAAGGTACACTCACAATGACAATAGATGGCAACTTCTAACTTTCATCATCTGCTTTTAATTTTCTCTACTTCTTCATTACATTTCATAGATGGTTTGTGAATGTGAGTGCTTAAAATGCTCTGCCTGGCTAAACAAAATTTTGTCGTACTGAGAACTACAAAAACTGATGGTCTCACTCACAAGTTTCAAAAGAGTGAGGAGTGCTGCCTGATGAGGGGTAATGGTGATTTGTAACTGATTTTTTAGGGAATACATATACAAACTTTTCCGTGTGTAAACACAAACAGCGACAGTTACAGTTACATTTATTTTAGCCTGTATACGTAAGCACTTAACTCTCTGATCTTATTCCATGGATGACTCCTGCACAGCAGGTGGAGTGGAGGACTCCCTGAGGCTGGAGTGGAAAGGCAGGTCTCACAGCTTTTTGAAAACATCCCAAAACCTTTTCAGCACACAAACAGTTGGTGATTTCCTGGCTGATAGCATGCTGGTCCTTGTGTTCGTAGTGAACTGATCTTTACTTGCTGGCAAAACAGCAGTGCGTTGTCTGGATTCAAAATTATCAGACAGCAGGACTTTGCCTTCTCTGCAGACACTGCTGAGCCTGCAAGATGGTCTCTAATGCTCTTTTTCCACCAAGTACTAACAATTTATTTTTCTCTAGGTGACTGACTGTGACACAGCTTGCTCCTGACTAAGACATAAAATGCAGTTATATTATATGAGGTGTGTCTAGGATCTGTCATGCTTTATTTCTAGAAATTTCTGTGCCTTTCTAGGTAATGGCCTTGTCCTGCACTTTGTAAGTGTGCAGAGACACAATAACTCAGTGTAATTCTTCTCCACGCTGCCTTTTTCCTTTCCTCTGAACGAAGAAAGCAAAATACTGCAGAGTGAAGCCTGTAAGTTACTTCCATCCTGAACTGTTCTCAGGTTCCTCTGGACACATGAGGCTGTTTTTATTCCATTTTTATAGGTGAATTTGCCATCCCTTATTAGAAAGTTGTCTTACTTTGAACTAGTTAGTTTGTGGGCTTTTAGCAATTAAATAAAAGTAATCCTTGAAGGAAAGAAAGAGTGCCAAGCAACTGCAATGTGGACTGTGAAACTGAAAGTCAGTTGAACCTAATCCTCAGCAGTACTTACACTGCAGTAATAACAGACAGTAAATAGAAATGGCTCCAAAGGAAGAGTGCCCCAACCCACTTTAAAAACCTGGAAATAGAATCACAACATTTAATCTCTTTTGGTTTGGGTCACAAAACAAAGAGCCCTTGTTAAAGTTTTACGAAACCAGCCCATGATCTGTCCATACATTGCACAATCTGCTAGGAAACTAACTTGACATTTAAAAGCCAAACTCAGACTTCATTAAGCATTTTCAACTGCACTGATGAGTGGAAAAGGAGAAAATAGGAAAATATGCAGAATGACTGGTGTATTAAAGCATTCTTTGCTAATTCTTTCTCAGTTATTTCCATGTTAAAGTTAGATTACAAATTAAAATGTTTATCCTGGCTTTCAACATTGCAAAACAACTTGACAACTTCACAGCAGAATATTCTGCCATTGGCACCATCATTAATAATAACGCATTCTGTCGTCAGACCTCAGGTAACATGTTATTGTTGCATAAGGCAAAGGGTTATCTATCCACCTTGATGTCTAGCACTGTAGAGACAGTACCAGTTTAATCAGTGGTAAAAATTGTGGGAAATTCAGAAAAGCCATTTACATCTACCATCTATTTTATATGCAATGCAAATGCTTGTGTTTGCTTGCCATTTTGCAGAGAAAATTTAGGTGGCTTTGTGTTTTTTCATAGGAGGAGAATTTTCTAAGGGGAAGTCTGTATGGTAGTTTTATGAACAGAATAATATAAATTTAATCCATGTAATACTTATTTCTTGTTTTGCATATCTTGCAGTCATATACCCAGAAAGGCAGGATGTTTTTCTCAGTTGTTGAAATTTATTATAAAATTAAATGACTTTAACTTCAATGAAATACTTGAAGTGAGTCAGTGTACACTGCTGCATTCACTGCTCTAAGAAATAACTTTTCAAGTTTATAAAAAGCCCGTGCAAGATGGTGAATGGCAAAATCAGTGGTGTTTATTTGGTATTATAGTAGGAATCATTTATAACCATTTTGCTTACCAATCACTTTAGTCACTTGAAACCTCTTGCCAAGATAACGCACCTAAGTATAACTCTAGGATCTTCCCAGAATTTTAGGGTCAGATCCATATTGATGTAAAGTATTATTTACTTTCTGAATTGAGACTGTGACTTGCAGCAGAAGGACAAATCTTGTTCACAGTAATTGTGAAGTGAAGGATCTAATTTGTGATTTGTGTATGGCTAGTAGTGAGAACACTCTAGTCCAAACAGAAAACAAAATTAATTTTCTCCTGTAAAAAACCAAAATATTTTTCTGCTGCTATCTTTTTTGAAGAACATTTACAAAACACCTCTGAAAGAAGATGCAAGTGTTTTCTACATGTTAAGTATGACATTCTGAGCTTTCTTGTTTTTGTTAAGTAACATTTGTCACTTTTAAAGATGTCAAACAAATCATCTCTTTTAAACACATAGTTGTGAGTTTACTGTAGCAGGCCATCTATTGATGTAGCTGTCTTTGTTTAGGCCAGATAGTTTAGCAGAACATATTACTAATTACCGGTCACAATTACATTGCTATGAATTCATCACAGAATAAAAGAATACAAATTTAAACTTTCTATTGAGTTGCATCAAAAACACCAAGTGGGCAACACCATATGCTTATACACACAAAACTAGAAAAATGGAAGCAGTCGCCAAGGCATCTCATTGCCCCAGGGCCCCCATTTTATTTCTTTATTCTAGCACATACCCCTTTTGCGATGTCAAATGTTTTACCATGTATTTTTTAAAGGGTTTTCCCTCTGTATTTTGTGTTTCCTTACTCAACTCAACCATTTGCATTAGGAAATATGAGCAGAACAAAATATCTGGGAATTGAATAATTTTTTCAGATAGTTTCATCTATTAATATTCTCTACAGTGTAATGGATTTCTTTGTGTATCATAACAACATAAAGAATTGTATAAAGTGCAAAGAGGGAAATTTTAAAGAGTTTGAGTCTAGATTATGTTGCACCTTATCAATTGCAATTATGATATTAGAATAAAAATATTTATTTTCATAGTACGTTACACTCATTGCTCAAAGGCTCAAGAAACCCAAGTAATGGAAGAGCCAGGCTGATGGCAATGTTAGTTATGGAATTAGTAACAGGGACATGGAGAACATACTGGTTACACAACTGCAATTAAAGTTACCTGTAGTCCTTACACTGATAGTGGAGTTAGGTATGGCTGCAGAAAGTAGTCTCACAGCATAGAAAAAAACCTGAACTGGTGATTTTGTTCTTATGATGACTGATGCAGTAAAGAGTTGAAATTCAAGTATTCTTATTAACTATTGCTTACATGTCTTGGGTGACTGCTTATTCTTGGACTTTCAAGAAAAGTCCATGTTCAAAAACAACTCAGCATCTACCACTTCCTTGTAAATCAGGACAATTTAGCCAATAAACTTGAGTTCAGAGATTAAAATATATTCTACAGAATGATTCTTTTCTCTATAGATTATTTGAATGATGGTGGTGTAGGATAAATATATAATAATGGATTATAATTCTTTTTGCTTCATTTTCAAAGCCATTTGAGCCCCATAACTATTATAAAAATCCTAATATTCATCCCTGGCCTTCCTTTTATTCATCAAAAAGTTATTGCAAAGAATAAGGATGTCTTGAAGATGTCAAGATGAATGGAACATGCAAAATCCCTTAAATTAATGCCTTTAAAATCCTGTCACCTTTGGCCACCCTAAATGGCCAGATTCATCATCTTTTTTTTCACAGTAAACATACACAAAAATTGCATTCTTCTATGGTTAAGGCTTTAGAATAGCATGATATAATTCCCCATGGAATGGTTTTCATAGTAGAATTACAGTCTAGGCAAATTAATGGCAAGCAGCAAAATACTCCTGGGATGTAGTGTAACTATTCTCATGATAACCCCCACTCTCTATTTGCTTTATTCCCTCTGTCTCGCCTCTGAATTGTATTTTTACAAAGAACTGTTCAGTCTATCATTAAAACATGAAGGTTTACAGAAGGACTTTCAAAAGGCTTAAACTTAATTGATGTCCAAACCCTCTCAGTCTGCAAATCAATAACAAAAGACGTTTTGCCTCCTTTTTGCAAACAGAGCAGACGTCTAAGTAAAATATCACCTCTGGAACAGAAGCAACTGACTTTTATGTTCTCATCACAAAAATGGAAGCTCTCCACTGGTGGCCTTTCTTATTTACACCGCACACATGGCAATCTTTGACATTCATTTCCTTGAATATAAACAGAAGATACAGCCTCCCTCTCCTGAAGTTAATGAATTGAACGATAAGGTCTTTCCATATACCCCCTTAATTCAAATGCCTAATGACTCTATAGTACTTGCACAGTTCTGAAAAGAAAGTGCTTTAAAATTAATTTTAGATTTCAGGATAAAATAGAAGATTGGTGAAATAGTACTTTTCCGCTTACTATAAAAGGACTTGTTCACATACAGCCTTAAGCTAAATAAGATATACCAATTTTAATACTGGCTAAAACTAGGTTTTCATTTGACTAAAAGGCAATTGAAATAAGTGGAGCACTGTGGTACAAGTTTTATAACTAATCTACTAAATCCTTTAATGTGAACACGATAGCTAATGAAAGGACATTTACAATATTAAGACTCAACAGACATTCATCAATAGACTGAAAACTTTAGATGAAACATATATTCATTAGAACTAGTCAGATGTTTTCAGGTGAGCTGTTTTGTCTTAAAAAAATTACAAAGCATGAAACATTCAAATATATGCCAGTTTTGGCAAACAAGAGGAATTTCAAGTCACACAGAAATGCACTACTGGAGAAAAATGCTCGGGAAACTCACCTACAATGTGGGGAACCATCCTGTTCTGCCTGGTTCAGATGGAGGACTTGAACCTTGGCTCTGTCTGAGTCTCCCAGACTAAGCAACTGTTCTGGTGTAAAAAACTCTGGGTTTCTTTTAAATTCTGCTTTCATGGAAAATACCTGAAGTTCCTGTGAAAATGTACATAATATTTGTTTGTCTAACTGTGAGATGAGAATTTTTCTTTTTTAGATTTTGTAAAAGGGAGAACAAAGCTTCTTGTAGAGCTCTGATATCCTGTGCTGAACTACTGTTTATGAGACTTGCTTGGTGTGCACTTCCGACTTAGCATTCTGTTTCCTGTAAACTTTTGAGTCCCAAAACATAAAAACTGGGGGAAAAAAAGACCCTCCCAAAAACGAAGAAAATTTAAGGTTTATTTTGTTGTTGTTGTTAATACAAACTTCAGTAAGGGACTGTTCTTATTTTTTTTTTCCATTTTAACTTTTCATATAAATTTGATCCCAAGGGTGTGAGAAACTGAGTAGCTTATATGACAAAATCTTGCTTGTCTCCAGAGCAAACAGAAAGTAAAGTTATACTGTCCAGCCAAAACACTTCAATCCATCTTTTTTTGTGTAGATCATTTAAAAACTGAGGAATTATTTTCCCAGACATCTGATAACTACTGTTAAAACTTGGTGAAGTTGCTACTTGGGGCCTTTCTGCAGCTTCTCTGAGGTTAGATGGAATCTGCCAATTCTCTGCTTGTACAGTCAATGATAAAAACTTCCAGTCACTCTCCATGCAATCAGAATTGAACTGTGGATAGTTTTGCGTCTTATTATTATTCCCTAATGGAAACCTTTTGGTCTTTGCATGGTGTCCTGTTTTTAAAATTCAAGTTCAATTTAGCAGATCAAATCTACTGTTGATAGCAACTCATGTTTTAGGCAAAACCAATTTCCAATAAAATCTACAGGTTTCCCACAAGCTTTTCAGGCTGCTTAGCTCCCGTTATGCAAAAAAGAAGTTGTGGATCTGGGCCTTGATATAATGTGAAAAAAGTGCTGTAGCCTGTAACAGCTGCAGGGTAAGACTAAGTTTTTAAGTGAGCAAAATAGTCCTTTCTTACCTTGAAATCTTTCAGTACACTGAACTGTAAAACAGACCATGGGGCAAGATGAGGATGATACGTTCCTGTGCATCATGAAATGAACAGCCTCCTGTGGAGTCTCTTTATTCAAAACTCTCAATTCTTCTCTGTTTCAATGAAGTTGTGAACTACATGTTTCACAAATAGTCCTAAGTGGAAAAAAGTCACAAACTGAATTTTATACAGGTATGAAGGATATTAGATTGGTAGCAGAAAACAGAAAGAGCTGCTCCCTCCATCCGTATGCGTAACCTTTTGGCATGACCAAGCACTGCAAAAGTACTCCATAATTCTACCCATTAGCAGGCTAATTAGAACCCCCCTGCAAATTCATACAAATAAAAATGTCACTCATTGGAAACAAGATCTTCTCCACTCACACTTCTGGTGAGTATTTAGATGGCCAAGAACGCATGGCTGAGATAAGGCAGAGAATGGGGAAGAGCACTGACATAATATAGGTATTATTTCATAAAACTATAGAAAGTAAATCTTGACACACACACACCCACCCCCGCCCGCACTGAGACACAATGCATTCCATGACTGCATCCATTTGTAACTATCAGTGACATCAGCAAAGAATAATTATTTGAGAAAAGCAGTCATGTAAATAAGATGGCAAAATAGGAGGCAAGTATTTAACCTGTATCACAAACTATCCGATGATAGGCACTTAGCTGAAGAGTAGATCTTTGAATGTTGCTAATTACTTACCATTTTCTCTGCTTTTTAAAAAAAATGCTGAAATAAAGGTTTAAAGATCTGTAAGAACTTAGTTTAATTTTATCCATTAAAGCCATATGTTAGGAATAGAAGACCCTGGTAAAGCTAAAGAAATGAGTTGCAAAATTTGGCATGAGATATTTATTTTCATGTATATCTACTTGCAAGCTAAATTCAGTTGTTTTATTTTGCTCTTTAATGATGTGGGGGAGTAGTAGGAGTTGCAGCCTTGATCCTTTGTGTTTGCCTTTCCTCTTGTCATACTTGTATTCTCAGCTCTCATGAGTCTGTCAGGGTCCCAGGCTCCTATACAAAAGCAAACTCTATTTTGAGGCTGATCACATGTAAATCCCTTAAATGTAGTTTGTTGGCCAATTCCTATTTTCACCATGCTGATTGCTTCTACAATATTTTAGTGGACAGCAGTATAAATATCATGGCCATACTGGTAAACTCAGTTCCTGGGCTGTAAAGGAGCAGCAGAGCAGACAAAAGTGCCAGCTAGCTGGACATATGGTCCCTCCTTTGATTTCCTGAAGTAACCTGCATTACAATGCCTGACAGTCCTTACAGAACAGGGGACTTGGGAGTGGAGGAAATACAGACCATACAATGAAAAAGCACTCATACATCTCATTTTTCATAATAGCACACAATTTGAAACTACACAAGAATGCCCAAGACTGCAAATGTTCTCCAGTAATTGCTTGCTGTCAATATTCAAGCAGTTCAAATTTCAGAGGGAATGCTCTCTTATTTCCCTTGATGTTAATAGAACAGAAAATGAAGTTTAACAAACTTGATTATCAATGACAATTCTACAACAAAAAGGCAAAAGGAAAAGGAATTAAGAAGTTATATATTTCTGGGCAACTAATGTGTGGCACCTGATCTTGATTTTAAAAAAATGGCAAAGCCGTGTAGTTCCCACTAACCTCATGTGAAGTTGTGATAGGTTAGCATTTCTACAGACTAGGATCATGGTATCGCTGGTTTGCAGCTTAAATGTAAATGGATCCAGAACAGTGGCCATTTGGGAAATTTTTGCTTTTACATGCAAATTACCAAGCAGCCCTTAGCCCATCTGCTTGGGAGCCCCATATTTTATAAACATTCGTATTTCAACTCAGTTGGTGTTTCAGAGAACTTATGCTCATTGATTTACTGTACTTAAAAGGCAATGTTTGAGCAATTGAGTTTTTATGTATTTTTATCCATTGCTGTCAATGTTCTATGAATGCTTCTACAGCTGGCATTATTTATACAGTTATGTAAACTATGGCTAGGCTTCGTTTCCCAAGCCGGAGTGCTGAAGTAGATGATAGAACTGACTCAAAGAGAAGAAGAAAGAAAAAACCCCACAAACCCCAAGAACCCCTTCCTTCCTCCTACAGATCACTGTGATTTTCTGAATAACATACAACATTTTTATACAGATCTTCTGATACAAGCTGGGATGTCCATCGAAACCAGTTCCACGCCATCATTTTCTACAGCGGGCAACCTATACCAATGCAGCTTTTAGGGACAAACTTGGCTATACACTATAGCTATAGATCAAACATCCTACTACTCATCCCATCAGTGAGGTCCTATACGTGGAGAAGGAAAACAGAGCTCAGTTTCTTTACTGCAGGGAGGGTTTATTTGTTGTTGTGGTTTATTTTGTTTGTTCATTTTTGTTTTTTTTTGTTTTTCCCCCCAAAGAAGCCTCTCTTTAGGAAAGTTAAGCCTATAATGCCCTCAACTGTAACCCTACAATCTGTTGCATACCAAATACAATTTACCATGAGGAAAGTTACTGGGAAGATCAGTGGCATAGTCTTTCCCTGTCTTGTCACCTCCCATCTTACTGCACAGGAACCCTTATGTAGACACACACATTTAACATCAAGCTTTTTAAAATTTGTTTTCCACTTCCTTGTGTTCTTCAAGTGTCTGGAGCCCTCAGCACACATGATCCCAAGCAGCAGGGATTAGGCCATGCTTGTTTCTCTACTTATTTCCTCTACTTTCCTGAAGAGGGACATGTTCTCCGCATGAACTGTCATGGGAGATACTCCACTACTACAGTCTTCATTGTAAAGCCACTGTAGTCCATTATCTTTAGTAACTTAAGTATTAGTTATCTTAAATTGTATTAATGAATTTGATCCTTCAAGAACACATAATCACTGCTGTGATGATAGCACAAGCAGTGCAAGCAGCCTAGCACTTTCCATTATAACCCTCTATTTTCAGTCATTGCCTGACTTTGATAAACAAATTATTTAAGTACTAGAATTATGAAGTTTATTGTCATACACTAACTTTCAGGACTACCTGCAACCAAAATTGCAAGAAAGGAAAATTCAAAAAAGCAAAATTAATCCTTAGGGGCTTGAGTACAAAGAGCTTCAGGTATATTGTACACCATTGGGTCCCAAAGGAATTCTGCGAAGCCCATGCAGTTAATCTTTCTGAAACACACTTCTTTCAATGTGATTACGGTTCATGCACTTCTTATGTACAGGCCTGCTACCCTTTTCCCAACTCAGTCAATAATACTGGAAAAATCTACTGGGAACATTTTGATAAAATAAACTGCATAGACCTGTTGTTGAATTTCTCTTGAAAGTCCATGCACTGCAGATGTAAGAGAGCCCATTGTATTTAAAATCCTAGACAAGAGCACATGTTCTTTTTCTGGAGGTTATGACTGCACACTAAATGGGAAGGGGACCTGGATAGATACAGGTGCATTGGGAGGGAATACAGTGATGGAAGGAGTAATGCAAGACCGCACCATCTGTAGAATATCCTCTCTATTACTTCTTTGTTCCTTTTAATTCCATAAAGGTTATTTTAATGGCTGCTGGAATCCAAGATGTGCAACCTTATTGTGGCTGTAGGGCAAATACTTGAAGTTATTTTTGTTTCTGTATAACGGCAAATGGCACCTGTCACATCCAAATGCAGGACAGTAGTGGAAAATACTCTGAGTTGGACTATACCCACCAGTGAGACAGTATTCTGCCTCTAAAGGTGGATATTTCTAATTGAATAAGAGTTTGCAAGGTATCTCCTGAAGGATATTTTCATGACAAAACTGCAAAGAAAACTAAACAACCATTCCTCTCCCAACCTGACGGAATATAAGATTAGTCTGATCCTAATTTATCTTTGCATAGCCAACTTATTCCAGCAAGGTTTTTTGCAAAATCTCTAAAGGTGCAATGGTACCTGCAAAAAAAAAAAAAAAAAAAAAAACAAACCACTCCTGCCTTGGCCAACATACCACTTTCTGATCCGTACTAAGCAGCCAACCTTACACTGGAATACCGGGCAGTTACCCAGTGCCACATTACTTACGCATATAAGATTTAAAAATATTTTGTGATTTACTTTGAGTAAATTTTGTTCTTAAATGTAGGTTTTGGTAATTTTGAACTTCTAACCCTTCAACAAAGCTGCTTAGGGTCCAGAAAGACTCCAGCGGCAGCTAGGGCAGTACTCAACAACGGAGGTTGATAATCTAAATTTGAGAATTTTACAATGCCTTTGTATGTGGTCAGTCTTTGCAAACCAAGAGACCACACACGTGCAAACAGAGGCTCTCATAATTGCCTAACATTTTCACCACCTGTTCTGAAGCCATGTTATCAGATGTGAAGGAACCAGTAAAAAACAGTTTATAAGCTATAAATGGAAGCAGCTATGTCAGAGAGCTGATAAACATTTCAGTGCAAATTATTTGTGTAGCAGACTCTGTAATTTACACAACACTAAACTGCTTTAAAGTATTGGTTTCAACTTACAGGATGTCACGGTTACTGTTTTGGGGTGGGGGATATATGTGTCGGGGGGATAAAAGAGTATGCAGGCAGGTGATATTTCTTGTTTAACTGATCATGTCAAAGATAACGCTATCTTCTCCTTGCCTTTTCTGCTTCATCTTTACCGCATTCTGCTGCCTAAGTGTGAAAGCTTGGTTTAGTTTAGAAAAAATCCATAAGGGTGCCTACCACGGTCAGTCATTTCATAGCCTTCAGAGATGCTCACTTAGTGTGGAAATGCTGATATCTCTATCTCCACTGATGTCAATAAAATTAATCTTAAAAAAAAAAGGGGTAATCTTACCCACACTATTAGTTTAAATGGACTAAAATTGAGTGGAAAAACATATTTTACATGTATGACTCAGATGAGCATGAAGAAGAGGAAGGTATCTTCAGATCCAGTCACAGCTATACAATTCCTACATTATTCGTTAAAGGCATTTGCTTTAGAACTTATTTTAGCAGTAGCTCCTCCATCACTGCTGATCTGATTCAAAATTACTTGTGATCAGCTTCTTCTAGAACTGGATATTTGGCATGACGTGATGTAAATAAAGCATTCATTAGAAATATGTTGAATATTTTGTGACTATCAGCCTTATTTCCTTCTGACTTAAATTCATTCCTATTTGTTACTTAAGTCCAAAGATCAGAACTGACTGATTTCCAAGACAGAAGAAAAAGAGAAGCAATTGCATACATGCTGTTAGCCCTGTTAACTTTGTATATTTTATTCAAGAAAAATTTGACAGAATTTTAGTTTTTCTTTTCAGTGAACTTATCCTTGAAATTGTATTCATATGTACTGGCCCCTTCTTGGCTTTGACATAAATTGTCAGGGCCGTGAATTCTTGCCTGTAGCACCCTTTTATCAGAAAGATTATATTTTAAAAAATAGTGAAGTTCTGATATTATAAATATACTAGTCAAAAGCTTGTTTATGATATAGAGGCATTTACTATAAACCCTTGACAATTACAACTGGTACAAATTATGCTGGCGAATTTTCCATAAATTGTTTACTGCATCAGGTTTGGAATTTCAGCCCCTCCAAAGTCATCTTTCGGTATATGATAGAACTATTCTCACCTGGAAATTCTGCGACAGCTTAATTTCTAGTTACACAACTCTGCAGGTATCCAGGGACAAAGTGTCAAGGTTAGTACAATTTAGGACTGAAAGCATTCCTTACTGTTCCACGTTATCAGCTATGATAACTTGTTTTTCATTCCTTAGGCAGATCATGAGTGCTGGTATTAGCATCTGGCAAACAGCCACTCACTGGTAGAGCACTACACGGTGTTTGAACAGTGCATTTATTTCTGATGACTACTAGAAAATTTAATTAGGAATTAAATTCTCAAGTTTTACTCTCAGATCATCATCCAGATGACCTAACAACTGTTATGCTATAGAAATCTATTATGTATCCAGATTTGACAATTTTGGGCAGTGCTTGTACTGCTATCTCAAAGAACTATTGCACAATAAGAAACAAAACCAGAGAAGGGTAACAAGAATGAAGAGTGGTATGAAACAGTGGTTATACAGGAAAAGATGAGTAAAAGTGATTCTTCAATTTGGGAAGTGAGGATTGAGGCAGGATGAAGAAAGGGGAAAGAAATGACAGAGGCTGATGAAATTATTATTACTGTAGTGAAGAGGCCTAAAGAAGGATCTAATTAAATTAGCAACTGGGACATCCAGTGAAATTATCATACACAGACTTAATAGTAACAGAAGAAGTACTGACTCTCTCTACACCTCCAAGCTGTGCAGCTTGCAGGCTTGAGATATAAATGTCTAAAACGCTGGCTAGGGGCAGCTGGGCAATGTATGGTAGGAACAGTCACCCTATCCCCACCATAAATATACCAGACACTTTTCAAGACTGTCTGCAGGGCTAGGTGGACTTGGGTCCAATCTGCTGCAGCAATTCTGTAAGTTATATTGTTTTGCAATGGTGGTAATATTGCTTTTCAGTGTGGAAAATTTCTGGTTTGCACTAATTAGCTGAGGAATGAAAAGTTTGGGACTTTCTGCCTGCAGAGATCACAGGAGGCTCTTACTGATTCTCCCATTTAAAGCTCTTGTGCTACGCTAACTTTTCTAATTCCAGCAGTACTTTCTCTTCAGATGAACTTCAGTTTTCCTGGAAAGGAGCTATTTTTCCATTAGCAAAGCCCCTTTTTAAAACATTCACAAAATAAAACAATGTTTTTGGCAAGATAGGCTCATTTACAGGCTAGAAATGAAGTGTGAAAATTGCTGAAAACTGTTACTTTTATTGCAAGTATTTCATATGTTTCTAACAGAACACATTCAGTTGTACCAGGCAATATATTTTCAGGAAACAACCAGAAAAATTCAGAACTTTAAAAAGAGAACTTTAAAAACAATTGCTTGGCAAGCATTTTTTTTTAAAGGTGGCTCTTATCTGAACTTTGAGTGATGTTCTGCCTTCTTGTATCCACTGCCTCTCCCTTCTTGCTGCTTCTGCCACCAGCTTTAACCCCACAACCCTTACTAGGAAGGCTGACTGTGTTTTGAAAGCGTTTGTCTAATCTGGTCACGAATCTCATAAACTCCAGAATGCATTGCACTATCATGTCATTCGTAAAGAATCAACAAATTTGACATTTTTTTCTTCTTTTATTGAACAAGAGGCTTTATCCCTTAGGCTACCCTAGCCATCTACTTCCCACCAATCTCTAGCAAAGGATCTTCTCCTACTTCTTACTATCCCTGATTTACTGCAATAACTTTAGGTATCCACTATCACACATTTACGGTGAGTATATTGTCTGTGGCTCTAGTGAAGCTCCAGAATTTTGCTTCAAGAGCACTCAGGCAGCAAGTACTGAACCCACACAGATGTCAGTATAACCTGATAAGAGTCAGGTGGAAGGGAGCTTGGAAGCTGAATGAAGTTTCTGAAACCTAAGCAAAGTTTTGCACTTATTTTGTTAGGCAGTCAGGCAGCTTCTTACTCCTCAAACAACTTAATTTCTCATTAGTGTGTGCAGCAACAGCTAAAGCAAAGGGGGAAAAAGCCAAGCCCCAGTCCAAAACAAAGCAAATATCCCTTGGATGTCCAGAATTTTTCATATGCAAACCTGGGTGCAAGTCTGTGCTCTTAAACATGCAGTTGCAGAAAATAATTGATAATGAACACTGAACTTTTATAGCTGTGAATTGGAAATAGACAGATGCAGATCATCAGCTTGAATCTGGGCCAGGATAGCAGTCACTGAAGCTCATTATGTCATGGAAACAATTGTGTAGTCTGTTAAAGATGGGTTGAGGAGTACAGAAAGCTTTTCATTACCCAAAACTATGTGGAGATTATTGTGGAGGAGGAATACTATGACTTAATTTCTCTTTCAGTCCTTCCTAGGATCCAGCTTAGCAAAGCAAGAGTTAGGTGGAGACTAGCTCTGCTATTACCTGCAGTGTATCACTTCTAAACAAAAAGGGGAACATCAACCCTTACTAATTTAAAAGAAACATAGTTATACTGGCAATGTATCCAACCCCTATTCATATCCCATGCTAATCTTTAATTAAGTGTTATATGGATGCCATTCAGGGACAGACTCCACTGGATTCAGTCAGAAAGGATACCAAACACTGGAGTAGTGCCTTACATACTCTTGGGGCATTAATTATGTTCAGAAAGAATACAGACATCATGAACTTTAAAGAAAATTAATTGTTTGCATGTTTTCCTGTTTTTGTTCAGGTGGTTGGAAACAGCCTGTCACTGTCAACTTTGAAGCTCTCTGGTCATCTGAACACCCAGGCAGAACGGGCACATTGCTACCAGTGCATGACTCAGTGTGGCTGAGCAGACTGGCATCAGACAGCTTACTATAGCCCTTCAGACTGTGTGTTGCAAACCGCTGCAGTAAACGCATGTAATCAGCTCCACACATGAGGAAAAACTGCATTTGCTGTGAGCTACTCCAGAGTGCTAGTGACACTTTCTTGCATGGTCTGTTCTTGCCTCTAATTCTCTGTTGATAATAATTTAGCAAAGTTGCCTGCTTGTATCATGAGGCAAAAAAATCAAGTACATATATCACATCACATAAAGTACATATATCTTTCTCCTTCTAAACATCACACCTCTTTCAGAAATTTCAATTTGAGTGTTTTTTCTTTTCTGTTTTTAAATGTGCATGAACTGAACAAGGGCACAATCTTATTTACACAGCAATATAGGATGAATGCTTATTTATACGACTAATTCTTCCTATACCTACAGCAGAAGGAAGAGATACAGAAAGTAAATTGGGCCTTTGATATCCACAGGCTAGCTGTGAAGTGATCACAAACAGTTTTGGCATTCTGCATTGTTCAAATTTTTGCTTCTTTAGCTTAACAGAAGTAGTTTCCTACCTGCTTATTGCAACCAGCTACCTAAACTACAGTCTCCCCTATTGTTTTTTTTCAGCAGATGATGCTCAGACCTGTAGATTTTCCCAGAATTCAGCCATTTCCCCAAGTAGGTACAGCATTATAATGACCTCTCTGCTTTACTGAGCTTTGTTTTAACCTCCTGATTGCCTTCCAACCATCAGAGGGCTCCAAAGCCCTGGGGGCAGGAAATACCACTAACCCCACAGCTGGCCAGGCCATGGGAGCCAGGCACTGAACCCTCACTTAGTGACCACCTTGCCCTACAGTCTTTGATTCATTCTGCAGCACCAGGAACAACAAATCGTGGCAACGAATAGATAACATCCTTAAATAGCTTACTTCAGCAAAATTTCCACAGTCAAATTTTTGTTTAAACAGAGATATAGATTTGATCTAAATTAAATAATGATAAAGGGGAGAAATAGGCAAGATCTCATTCTCAGAAGTTGTGTTATTGAACTGAGGTGTGGAAACAAGATTAAAGCCCTGGTTTTACTAATATTCCCTGTTTATTAATTGGAACAGCCCCACCTTGAATAACCAATAGCTCTTCCCCTCACTTGGAAGGTGGGAAACTCAGGCTGATGTCCCTGTGCCAAGCGCTCTGCCACCTGGTCTCCAGCAAGGCCATGGGCTGCTCTGGTTTGGAAAGGGCTCTCTGCTTCAGAGACGAAATTCCACGTGGGCCAGAGCTGGGTGTGGGCTCTCAGGAAGGATGTTCTGGAAAAGAAAAAGATGCATTTTATTGACAAATTCCTTACTGGTTTTCTCCAAGTGCTGACTATGGAGCATGTGGCCACAGGCTCAAATCTACAAGACAGCAGAGGAACAGTAGAAAGGGAGGACTGGTATGTGCAGGAGTCACACAAAGCTTGTGTCCCACTCGACTCACAGTTACTGATTTCAAGATTTCATGAGAAGAGTAACACAGACTAATACTTTCTTGTGTCTCTTACTTCAGGTAGCTCTGGTAAAGCATTTGGTCACAAGAGCCAAAAAGAAAATCTCATTTTACAAATAAAAGTGATTGGGCTCCCACATAAAGCCTTGAAAAGTTACGGGACTTTCTTTCTTGCAGTTGGTTTTACTTGCCTCATACGCAACTGGCATAGCAGTAGACTGTTCAGCTTTATTTCATTTGCTAGTTACAGCATACACAGACACACACAAAGGCATGCCTAGCCTAAAGCTTCCAGGAAAGAGTTAATGATGACACACTATTACATCTGCATGGAAAAACTGAAATAGGCAGAGATATATCCCCCCCCCCCATTTTGAAATGCCTGGAAGCCCACTTGTCCTAGGAACATTTTTCATAGCCAGTAAGCATATTATGTTTATTTCTCATGCAAAGTTTGTGCTTTCCATTTTGTTTGATCTCTTTCTCTGTTTTACATGCTGTGTTTCTTGACATCTGCAGTGCTGCCTGAACAACAAGCATAAAGGTCCTAAAGCATCCGCCGGCACAGTGGGTGAAGTGCAGATTTTTAAGATGATTGCTGAGACAGCCTGTGCAAAGGATTTGTTTTTGCAAGTGTTTGTATGCATATGCGTGCATGATCCCTGTGTGTGGCCTCTGTGAATACCGAGTGCCATTTACCCTGAAGGCTCTCTAAACCACTCTCTCTGCCTGTGTAGAAAACATCTCCCTGCTGTAACTAAGCAGAATTAAAATAGTTATTTGTCCATTCTTTCTTTTATATACACCCATTCTGGCCCCCAGTGAATGTCCTCCGCAGTTTTGCTGCATGTTCATAACAGCAGCCTAAAGTCCCCCCTTGTTACCGCACAGGCACAGCAGGCTGAGAAGACAAGAACAAGGCACTGGAGGCATACTGCCGCTCTCTGTCTCATACAGCAACCGCTTCAAACTCCTCTAGTACACCAACACACACTGAAGCTGCCCTTCCATGCCTGTTCCTCCCTCCTGCACTCTATTGCTACTCCATTTATTACACCTTCCTTGCTCGTGCCGCTCTTTTCCAGCACTTTTCACTGATTTAAGTCTCTCATTCCTCAGAGGCTGCATGGCTGAACTTCTTACAGAGTTACATAGGAGCTCTGTTTCATGGGCCATGAAAACACCATATTTCTTTAACCTATTAAGCTGTTCCTTCTAAATAAATAAGAAAGACAGGAAATAAAACCATCACAAACTAATAGCTCACAGAACCTCCCTCTTGACATGATTGCCATAAACCTTTGGAAGTGATTTGTTTCATTTCTTTCTTTCTCATGCATGCTTACCACTAGCAATCTACAGAGTTAGTTTAGCTATCAGTGCAAGCAGTTTTATACTTCCCTGTAAAGCCCTGGGTCAACAATCTCATAGTCCTATAGCTGTTTCAGAATTCAGAATAATTTTTTTAAGTTTAATCAAAATGTTGCTGGCATATAAAGTTGACTGGCAAAAATAATCCTTCCACTTCACTGTTTGTACACTGAAAATTAAATTTTTCCATCTTGGAATCTGAGATAATTGTTATCCACTTTATTGTGAGAAATAAAAAAAAACCTAATTTGTTCCAGAGCAAAATACATAGTATCTGAACACTGTCTTTCTTTTAATTTCATTATCACAGAAAGTGGTGTTTTATCCCCATTTTTCTCCTAGCGAAACTGTGGTAGAGGGAAGATAAATGACTTTCACAAGGATTTGAGAGCCTTGCTGGTCTTATGGCTTTCCATTAGCCTATACTGCCTACAGTTTGGGAAGGCAGATTGCTCAGATTCTTTGAATGTATTTATGCTACCCACCTCAAAGCTGTTTTGAAATGATTAAGCACATGGCCAGGAACCACATGTTCTTCCTCCTTCCAAAGCTGGGTGCTCATCACATTTTACTACTATGTCAAACTCTGCACACAGTGCTTACTTTTGTACATGAGGAAAAAAGAGCTAGAAAGCGTGAGGGATCCACAGTCATCCAGGAAATTGGTACCAGTACTTCCACCTCCTGATACAGCGCAGACTGCCACAGCCCACAGTACCTGTTGGTGAAATTGCTTCAGTGCTTTTGGTGGAAACCTAGGTCTTTTCACCATTTACCTCAAAGGATCTTAAACTTCCCCTTTTCTCTTAACTTTTTGTAACACAGGGTGCACCTACCTATTTACATTTAAAGTGGTCTATGTCTGAGTACCTTCAAGACTGATGACACTTAGGGTCTTTATTTCAGGCATTTCTGCTTAGAAGGATCAAGAAGATATCACACAGAGATTCAAGGAAGCATGGCTGTGAGAGGAAAGGCTGGTACATGAAGAAGCAGATTGGGACTGAATGTTTTTTGTCTTACATTTGGCAAGTTAAATATCCCTTATTCTTTGAGAAATTGTGGAAAAAAGGCACCCCAGTAATTACTTCCCAGTCATTTATGAAACAATTTAATAATGAAAATAAAAATATCACAGTGTTGTCATCATCTGAAACTTGACTGCATTTAGTTTCAGTTAGAAATCCTTTTATGTGTGAAAGTACTCCAAAGAAATAACACCTTTTTTAAAAAGTCAGAAGTAAATAAACCTCTCATCTATTCAGAACGCCATCTGCATGTTTCAATGGAAAAATGTAATCCTGTGGAAAAAAATACAAATACAGAGTAATCTGTCAGACTAAGCTGTAGCCTTTTCTGGATACTGCACCATCAAAACTTTCTTATTTTTTATTTCAAATTTTTTATTCAAGGCTCATATACAAGCTTAACTACCATGTCTCAAAATAACTCTTTTTTATAGTTAAAGTGAGTAAATAGGATATGAAGCTATTGATTCACAATGACTTCACAACCCTAAAATGCCAATTTTAGAGTTTTCCACCCCATTTATTAAAACTCTTAAAAATATTTTTGTTAAATTTACAGTAGGTGTCCTACAAATTAATTCTGCTTCCTGACTGACAAGCATAAAGACAGACATTAACAATGGCACAATTTATGATCATAGAAAACAGCACAAGGAGCCACGGACAAAATTTTGGAAGATCGTATTATATGCACTACACTTCAGTGGTTTACACACATACAGCTTGCCAACAGTTGTATTTCATGATAAAGTATAATTTGGAGAGTAAGGGTTGATGTTTTCTATTGTTCATCCATGTAAAAAATATTGGACAAAAGTGGTGCTGATGATTCAGCAAGTAGCACTCACTTGTGTTTATACTGCAGTTTTGTAGCCTGTTATAGTCCACCATTACAGCTGAAGAGTAGTAGCTGCAGTTGTAGAAGATGCAGCATAATAAAGGGTCATTTTTGCTGTTTAACCTAAGTTTAACCTGTTTAACTTTTGCTGTTCAACCTAAGTTTGCTGTGCCTGCCAGTGTAGCCTGGGCAGCCGATTTCTGCCTACAGTACAGCCTCCTTTTTCATTGTCACCAGTCTGGAACCGAAATGGCAGAGAATTCATTGCTCCTCCATTTGCAACCACTGAGTAAGTACTGAGCTACTGCCTCAATGTTATACTGCTCAGCTTTTTGCTTCCAAGACAAAAACAAATAATAAAATGCTTTAGTTAAGGATTCTTACTGCTTTGTGCAAGAGGTGGGGCACTAGCCCCATTTTACTGCTTGCAGTAATTATAGTCTGTCATTTCCTCTGTGCTTTCAAATTGTTACTGCATTCTTCCCACCCTAACCAAAAGGTTGTGTAGCATTTCATGCATTGTTAAATAGCAGCTTCACTCCACCCTACAAACACCTGTATTTCATTGTTGGTGAGTGAACCGACCCGTCCACTTCCCCTCACTGTGGAATGCACTTTATGAATTTTTTGAACAGCATGAAGTGTAGACAAGGGTCACACCTTGTAGGCAAGAGCTGGCAACCAAAGCATATCTATCAAAATTCTTATCTTCAAGCTTTTCCACTTCTTTCATCTTGTCATGCTCCTTCAATACATCCATGCTACTTCAGCTGAGAGGAAAGTGCCATTTTCTGAGGCAACACCATAGCACCAGGAGCCAGGTACCCATCTGGCACACCAGCAGCTCTGAATTCCTTAGCTAGGGATGAGTGGGAGCCATCTGGCTGTTCTTGGGCTTATTTTTATGAAAATGAATTGAAATAAAATTCTCGAATTCTTTTGCTTTTTTTCCCCCTCATAGATGCAAAAAAACCCACTCAGGTGGACAAAAGCAGAGATGGTTATATGAACTATGAAACTATTCTTGATCTACTTTATTTTCAGTAAGGATATAAAGAGTAATTTCTTGTGCTATTATTCCTGATTGACTGCTTATCCAACAGTAGTTATATGGCACAAGCAAAGAAGAAGAAATCAGTACAAATTCTTCATAGAAAAAAACACTTAATTTACAAAAATGGGCATAACTGTCATCCACTACTGTTTTCTGACTGACAGCATTCTGTCATGTGGAAGTTGTAAATGCACTGGCTTTCGCTTCAGAAAGTGGCAAGCAAGTTACCTGGTTTTCTGACTTTTCTATGCTTGTGATGGGAGCCTCAGCATCACTGAATGTGATGTTACCTGCATTGTACTGCTTTTGCAGCTTGAGCTGGAGAGCTCAAAAGCTTGCTCCTACAAAAGCTCCCTGCACGGTGCTGAGCTGCGTTGTGTTGGTCCACCAGGTAGCTCTAGGTAGCAAAGGAATTCACACTGAATTATGCACTGGTTCACACTGCAGGAACCTGAGGACAGTTTATTTTTTTAAAATGGGGCCTCGATTTTTGAAAAGGGTTGGTATGCCATGGTCAGCAATGCCATAGTTAGGCACTCAGTGAAATGATGGAGCTCCCACTAAAGCAACAAGGCTTGGAAGTTCAGGAAAGCACATAGCAAAATTAAGTACAAGTTAGAGCCCTGTTCTTCCTGTGCTATCACCTTCCCTACGTATTTTTACTGCACTTATGCAGTACAGGTAAACTTCTATGGTTAGGAACGTGTACAGCATCTGGCAGGACCAAGTTAAGTTTCTTAATAGGTGCCATGTTTTCGATTCGTGGCTAAAACTCTTGATAACACACCAGTGTTTTGGTTGCTACTGAGCAGTGCCTGCACAGTGTAAAGGCAGGCTTTCTCCTTCTCCCTTTCTGCCCTCCCAGCAAGTAGGCCAAGAGTGCGCAAGAAGTTGGGAGGTGATGCAACCTGGACAGCTGACCTAAACTGACCAAAGCTTAGCTTAGCTGCAGGCTGGGGTCAACCCACCCCAGAATGCAATTATTTAAATGAACAATTTAACTGTTCAAGCTAGCAGAGATTTAGAATAGGAGGTTCTGATTTTAGTGAACCTGGAATCGGTCACTGATGAAAGCACAGCTGCACCCACTTCACAGAAGAAATTCATGTATCATTTAACCTAGCAGATACCAGCAACATACTTTAGAGAACACCAAATAATCAAAACTCTTGCTAGTTTGTCTTGAATCAGCACGTATACACGTATATACATGTATTTTGTGTTTTTCTCGATACTTTTCAGAGAATGGTTACTACTCCAGGGGGTCTTTACTCCAGGTATTAATAGCAGATCTGCTTCATGACTGAGAGCTCCCCTCACTCTTGGACTCTGCCAGCTCATCTAATTATTATTGTTACTAATACTCCAGACTTCTCTATTTTTTTCTCTATTTTCAACTGAAGAGCTCAGAAGTGCTTTTTTCTTCTCCATATACACTTTCCCGCAGGCATGGGCACAAACATAGCTCATCTGATGTGTGTTCTTCAAAGCAGCCACACTAGAGCTTGGAAAAAGGCAGAAGATCTGTAGTTTTTATAGATAATTAAAGTACTCACCAACACTTCAAAATAATTTTTAATAACTATTTTGAGTTTTATTCTATACTTTTAATGTTCTATAAATTTTAGCTTGGGTTAACAGATATTACACATTACTTAGAAGACAAAAATGGTGAGAGGTTTTAATACCAGAAAACCAGCATTTAGCAAAATACTTCAAAGAGATGCTGTAACTTCAAAAATATCAAGCCATTTTTAACAGAAGACTAAGACAAGAACTATTTGGTAGTGTGGTAATTTAGAAGAATTCAACTAGTCCTTGCAGCTCAATTAATAATGAATGGTGCAAAAGTTAAAAAAAAAAAGCTTAAAATTGTTTTGCCTTTGGTACTTCAGCTGGGAGTCTGAAGAGGGATAGGATCAGAACTAGATCGATATGGAAAGAGAACTCGATTCATCTCATTGCTTATCAAAATGTTAATATTTTGACTTCCCAGAATTTGACTATACCAAGGGCAGCATCTTCAGAAAGAAATGCTTGCATTCATTTTTATCCCTCTCTGCTTTCCCTGAGAACAGACAGACATTCATGGTTCAGGAATATGCCCTCCTTCCTTCATAAATCTTATGCCCATAAAACAGTTTGTTAAAGCCCACGAGAAGTTCTCTTGAAATATGCTTGTAACAGCACTAGAAGCAAAAATGATGAAGTAATTGTCTCATTTAGTAAGATCCAACTTTTACTGCAGTTAATTTCTAAGGAGTCAGGAGCAAATTCAGCAAAAGGTTATATTTCTTGCTGCAATTTCTCCATAAATGACATAGGAAATTGGCTTATTTTATTTAAATGGATGTCAGATGTTGCTAAAAGACAAGAAAACTCAGTCATGGGAAACAACTCCTTAGTACAGCAGAGTACTCAGAAGGCTTGTCATAACTGCTGGCTAAACATGTAGGTAGTGAATTCTCCAGCCAGGGAACAGAAAAAAATTCCAACTTCCAGCCCTTCAAAAGCCCCTTCTGGAGGCATGTCTTACACCTCTAGGTGATTTGTGTCATTTCTGCAGAGGGAAGGTCAATGTCCCCATACTAATGACCTGGCTTAATACCCCTTAGTGTTTAGGACAATGGTGTCAGTAAAAAAATAAAAAAATCAACATTTAACAATAGGTCTTTATACATGTTATACTTCTGATAACTTATGATAGATAAAAATAATTTTTATTGCAAAGAACTCTATAAAAATGTTTTAAACCCATTAATTATTGACATTACTAACGTATCCCTCTGAAACACATTTCTTTAGGAAAAAGCTGGAAATAACTTCTATGCCAGAATTACCTGATTTTCAGTAGCAAAGAGCTTTATTTTCTTTAACAGATTGCAAATTTAGCTCTATGCATTCTTCAGTTTGGGCAACTGATGGAAGCAGAACCTAGAGGGGGCCCAAATATGGGCACAGGTGAGCTAAATTCATCAAAACAGGTAGGAATTCCAGCTGAAAGCAAGCATTCTGGTTCAGCTGTTAGAGGCAGGAGGTGGGAGAGGGGCCATACTAAGCACCTTGTTCACCTCACTACACACCAAAATCTGGATGTTAAAAGTCTAGGCAGCCTGAGCCAAACTTGCATCTGTCACACTTCTAACACTTTAGAATTATTCTATAGGCCTGTTCTGTTCTCACTTGTGCTTTAAACAGATCCACCTCTGTTCATTTGAGCAGTTATTTCTATTTACTTTTTTTTTTTGTCAGGCTCGATGGCCCTGTCTTGAAGTTTCACCAGATGATTTTGGTCCTGACACTGGCAAGAATTTGCACACATCCTTAACTTTCACCAGAAGTATTCCCCCCATGAGTAACCCTGTTATCTGTGAGACCACTTTTCCAGCTCAATCTCTATATAAGCAGTTGCAGAATCAAGGACTTTGAAACTAGCAAGCAGAGCCAGTTGTTTGTATTTAGAGGTGTCTAGCTTAGCTAGCATTAGTTTATACTTAAGGAAATTTTAGGCCATGACATGTTAACTCAGTATTTACCTTTTAATGAGAAATCCATTATTTCTCCAGTACAAAAGATGGTATATAAAATTCATCCAGATTCAGTAGGATATTTGGTATGATGGTATATCAGAAATTAAATGGTGCTTGATTAACATAAGAATTGTAAGAAGTGGAAAACACTAACTAAACAGGAGAATACAATGAGTTATGCTGGATGGGGAAGTACTTGGCTAAAATAAAACAATACAGTGCAAAGCAATTATTTCTGGAGATCCATTCCAAGAATAAATTCAGTATTTTTTAAAATTTATTACAAGATCACTAATAGGTATAAAGGTAAAAGCATTTGCTGTTGCCCCAGGTGGTGGGTACCAACCCTCCAGAGGACAACCAGAACAGCACTTAGAATTAGGCAAGTTTGAGGATGGGAGTCATGGGAAGAACTCAACGGTACAAAAATGTAAAGTCATGCATTTATCATCTGTTAATAGGAATTCCCCCTCTCCTTCCTTTTGGAATAAGAACAGAAGGAAGGTCAACTATCTACTACACAGTAAGACATTGAAAAGAACTGATCTTTTAAGAAGCATTCCTGTGTTTGTGAATACAAGCCTGGTACTGTACTCAGTGCAGTTCCTCTCCCCTGTGCTTCCCATTAGCCAATACCAAAAAATTGGGATAGGGGGAGGGAAAAGGGGAGACAGGACAAGATGGAAGGAACATTTTGAAATTAGCATTTCATGAGCATTTTTATGTTAGCATGACCTAAGAAATAAATCGAGCCCAGCGCGTCTGAGCCCAGCAGACTCTTGTGTGGGATATGCACTCACATCGATGGCATTCCACCCAGTTTCAGCTGTGACTGTATCTCGGCTGTGGCCAAAGCAGCCTCAATAGCCTTTCATGCACAGACAGAAGAAGCAGGCAGTTATACTCCCTGGCTGGCATGCCCACTTTGTCTCTGCTGCTGAACAAAAGGTCTCTGTACAAGGTCACTGTATAATGAGCTGCAGTTCAGTTGTAAATACATTTTCAATGTTTCCGTCCCAGTGCAGAACAAAGAGGAGTGTCCCAATTCAGGTCAACACTTCACAACATCATCATTTGAGGAGAAAAATAATTTTTGTCATCAGTTGTCTCGGTATCGCTGTTTCATGGGAAGCAGGCTTCCTGATACATTTGACACTGGCTGTGATGTCAAATGCCTGTCATTGCCCTCTTTAATCTTAATTGGTGATCTCTGCTTTGAGCTTTGTTGCATTTCAGCACACTCAATATTATGGGAATGAATCCTGTTTTGTTTGTCCTTGAAAATTACACTCTTGGTTTTCAAAGATCTGTTTTCCTGGGGTGCTTGCAAGTATGTAAAATCTGAGGTGCAAAACACCAAAAAAAGACACGCTGGGCTAGGAACAGGAAGGTTGTTTTGCTCTTCCATGAGAAGGCAAATTTTCAAATCGGTCTACATAGTCCCATCCTTCTCCAGAATGCCAGGTCAACTTCCAGGTCTGCAGGCTCATAACACAGTGTATTTTCATGGATACCTTCTGTACAAACTTTATATTTTGATTTTGAAACTGGCTCAAAATACTGTATTTCTTCTAGTTTTTGGGTTGAAGTTTAGGATTTGAACTACTGCAAGCTACCTTTTACGCAGGTTAATGCAATATACTCAGACAGCACAATTAAACATAAGGGTACAGAATAGGATGCCAAAATTAGATTTGCTTTCACAAACACCACCAAAAAACAGAAAGGCATTTTTTTGTGAACTGAAGATTATAGGAGACTTCATACTAATCATCTAATTAAAGCTGTGAACAAGTATAAACAAAGTTTTATTTTCAGCTGGAGATGTTTACATCCATCTCACTACAACTTACAGGCAAAGCAAAATTAAAAGTTAATTTTAAATTATTCAGCTTTATTTCAATATTTCTTCAGCACAATGCGATTTAAAGAAGCCTGTTGCATTAAAAAATCTTAAATAAAATCTTTGGCATTCTCTTCTCCTTGAATAATCCCAGCTCTTTGGCACGTCTTGGTTCTACCCTTGCTCTCCTGTGCCCTTGTCTCTGGATGTATGTTGCTCCTCAAGTTTACAGGTAGATGCACAGAGTCAAGTGATCAGAGACTGCAGTAAGTATTATAAAGACCTTACTAGCATCTCTTTTTTTTCTCCTGAAAGTGCTTACTGAATGTTTTATGTGATGCTGGTCTGAGCTTGCAGTAGAATTGAAAAATATTTTCAGGTGCCACATTTCCAGTATCAGATAAGTCTTTGCAACTATATTGCTAACATAAGGCACTTGGAAAATATACCCTACTGGGTTCCTAAGTAAGGAAACATACAGACAGATTTTCTTGGCAAATTCTAACACTAACATAACAGCACATTAACAAGGTACTTTATAGCAATATACGGCCAGGTTACTGTGCAAAATTTTTAGTTTTAGAAACACCAGTACCTTTCAGTATAATCCTCATGCTTCCTCTGTTCTGAGCATTTTGCATGCTTACACTTATTCTCTTCCTGGAGTTCCAGAACATGTCTGCATCTTCCCATGGCTTTGATGATCCAACCCTCTTTTCCACCTCTGGTGGGAAATTCTTAGTGCCTGATGGTTACAGTTTCTTTGGAATTAGATTTTTCTCCCTTTAAACACAGACCTGCACTCGTAGTGCACTGTTTAGACTCATGCATAATGGTAGGGTTGCAAACTTCTCACAAGGGGCTACCTCAAAAATGTGTCACCGAGTCAGAACATGAAATATTCCCTGAGTAAACAGCTCGCTAACCTCCAGCCCTGCTCAATCCTCACAATAATCAAGTCTAGGTGTTCCCCATCTCTGCTTCTTTTGAACTGATGGTTTCTGGCCCACCAGAGCTTCTTCTAATTACACAATAGATTATCAACTGGCATCATGTCAAAGAAAAAAAAAGTTGCATGAAGAAGACTGCAATCTGGCTCTTCTGTAGCTGTGCTTGTATTAGAAAATGGAGGTGGGGAGCTGTGGGGAGCGGATGTCTTTTCCTCCCTTCCCTGCTCTGGCTGGTCAAAGCAGGGAGGCTTCTGACTTCTGTTTTCAATTGAGATTTTATTTTGTTTGACTATTGTTAAAAACAAAAAGATTCTGGGAGGGAAAAAAGCTTTTAAAAGAACGTGGGTGTGGCTTTTGCTTCTCTCTAGCTGGTGACACAGCCTACACGACTGTACTTTGAACTTGCTTTTCCTGGGGGGAAGTGGGGAGCCTGGATGTCTCCTGCAGTATAAAAGATACTCTCTCCATAATCACAGCAACAAAGACAAGGTCAAATTTAAGGATTTCAGAGATTTGTCAGGATGATTCATCATGATACACTGCAGAATTTAGCAAGCACGTTAGATGCGCTGATTTCTCTGATCCCACACTACTGCAAAGAAAACTCCAGTAAGCACTCCTGCCAAAGAAAGCATAAGAACTTTAATACTTAAGCATAACCAAAAAAAACCTTAAAGGACAACTTCAGCTTATCCAGTTGAAAGGGTCTATTTACAAGGGGCTCATGAACTGCAGTCTTTTCATTTGGTGAATTAAAAAATTCTTTATGGAACAAGATGTAGAATTCAACCTTTCTCTTCAGGACACAGTAATACCACAGTTGTAGAAGTCTTACACCTTTTCAATTTCTTCTAAGTATTGTTTGTTTCATAACAGAGGACTTCAGAATCTTAAAATGGGGCTGGAATAGAGAAAAAAGAATGACTGGAGCAAAAAAGCCCTAAACTTCAGTACTTTGGTATTTCTTTCATGCATAATGCTGGAGTGCAAATAGGTCAGATTAATGTCCATCTGACAGCCTGTTTTTGACAAACAGTTATGTTATTATCCAACTTTATCCAATGCCTGTTTTCAAGAGATTTCTTACTTTGTAAACCCCACTAAACTAGCAAGAAATATAGATGGGCAAAACTGAGCACTTGAAGCATAATCAAAAAATTACACTAGTGCCAAAGCAAATAAACAAATACAATACCAAAAGCTTTGTTTTTGTTCTGCTAAATCATAAACTTATTTTGAAATGTGTTTTGTAATTTTTTTGTTTTCTTGTTATGACAAAGAAAAGCATTCATTGGAGATTTAATTCACTTTAACATGCTCTTTGGGGATTTTTCTGTAAGCTGATAGTAAGAAAATAGCCTCTGCTTTTTATCAAAATTTAAAATTTTCTTCTAATTCTACGTATTTTTATAGCATTTTATTTATTAGGCTTTCATTTGGAAGAAAGAGAAAGGGATGATACATGAACTTATATGGCTTCTAACACAGATGTCATTAATTTTTTTTTGTTTGAAAAATACATTGAGCCAAATCTTACTCTTGGTTGTAAGATACAGTACCAAAAACCACTAGTGAAGTCAGTGGACTTCCTCTGGTTTTACAGGTATAACAGGCTAGGCTTTACCCATGTGTGTTTATGTTTTACAATAAGTAGCATACACTTGAAGTATTAACATATATAAACCCTATAAACAGCTTTATCTAGATATAATCAAAATATCTTAATTTATGAATAACAAAGAATTACAAGTAGAAGTGTCTCACTCTTCAAAGGAACTGCTTGTTTTTCCTCTGACTTTAGTCCTAATTTTATTCTGAGTCCTTATTTTATACTTCTTGTGTTCAGAGGATTATGATTCTGCGAAAAATATTTAAAAGATTTTTTATATATTTACAAAATGATCTAGGCTGTCCTTCATTCCACAAGGTACTGTTTCCCCCCACCCCCTAAAAATATCACTCCTAAAAACCATCATATATCAAATACTACTCCCATTTTTGGATTACCAATTGATTTCTGCCCAACACTGTAACATTAGTAGCAAGGCATTAATTTCTTAACTGAAGCCTTAACATGTAAAATTCCTTGCTATACTATGCTATACTTCTGTTTAGAACAATAAAATCACAGAATGGTTTGGGTTGGAAGGGACCTTCAAAGATCATCTAGTCCAATCCCTCTGCTGTGGGCAGGGGCATCTCTCACTAGATCAGGTTGCTCAAAGCCCCATCCAACCTGGCCTTGAACACTTCCAGGGATGGGGCATCCACAACTCCTCTGGGCAACCTGGTCCAGTGTCTCACCACCCTCACAGTAAAGAATCTCTTCCTTATATTTAATCTAAATCTACCCTCTTTTAGTTTAAAAGCATTGCCCCTTGTCTTGTCACTACAGGCCCTGGTAAAAAGTCTCTCTCTGTCCTTCTTATAAGCCCCCTTAATGTACTCAAAGGCCACAATAAGGTCTCCCCGGAGCTTTCTCTTCTCCAGGCTAAACTGCTAACTCTCTCAGCCTTTCTACATAGGAGAGGTGTTCCAGCCCTCTGACACTTTCATGGCTCTCCTCTGGATCCACTCTGACAGGTCTACGTCTTTCTTGTGCTGGGGACCCCAGAACTGGAGACCCCAGTACTGGCTGCAGTACTCCAGGTGGGGTCTCACCAGAGCAGAGCAGAAGGGGAGAATCATCCCCCTTGACCTGCTGGCACGCTTCTTTTGACACAGCCCAGGATATGGTTGGCTTTCTGGGCTGCAAGCGTGCATTGCCAGCTTGTATGTTATTCATCTACCGACATCCCTAAGTCCCTCTCTATAGGGTTGCTCTCAATTCATTCATCCTCCAGTCTGCATCCATACTGGGGACTGCCCCAACCCAGATGTAGGACCTTGCACTTGGCCTTGTTAAACTTCATGAAGTTCATGCTGTCCCACCTCCCAAGCCTATCAAAGTCCCTCTGGATGACATCCCTTCCCTCAAGCACATCAACCACACCACTCAGTTTGGCGTCATCTGCAAACTTGCTGAGGGTGTACACAATCCTACTGTCTATGTCATTAATAAGATATTGAGCAGTACTGGGCCCAAAACAGAGCCTTGAAGGACACCACTTGTTACCGATCTCCATTTGGACATTAAGCCATTGACTGCAACTCTTTGGATGCAGCTAGTTAATTCCTTAGCTGCCGAATAGTCCATCCATTAAATGCATATCTCTCCAATTTACCAACAAGTATGTTGCGTGGGACTGTGTCAAAGGCCTTACAGAAGTCAAGAAAGATTACATCAGTTTCTCTTTCATTATCCCCCAATGCAGTCACTCTATCTTAGAAGGCCACCAGATCAGTCAGGAGTGATGTTCCCTTTGTGAAGCCATGTTGCCTGCCTCTAATCACCTCCCTTTCATAGCTTCCAGGAGGATCTGCTCCATTATCTTACTGGGTACAGAGGTAAGGATGACTGGCTGATAGTTCCCAGGGTCCTCCTTTTTACCCTTTTTAAAAATGGGTATGATATTTCCCTCTTTCCAGCCACTGAGGACTTTGCCTGACTGCTATGATTTTTTACTTTGTACAAGCTATAAACGTCATGTGATTAATAAGATAGTCTTCTAAAGTTACTCTGCCATCTACACCTTACACAGAATTCTAAGGAAATCTTATAGTCCTCATCTATTCATAAGAAAAACATAAACCAAAAGTTGTCCATGTCAGTGAAGAGTAAAATTTATTCTCAGTCTCCATTTAGAGGATAAATTCTTTTATTTCTGCATAACTTATTGCTTTTCCTTATTTAAATTATATTCTATCCCTTACTATGATAGATTTTTATCTTTGTCCTTGACCAAAAAATAGTTTTTGCAACTAGATGGAGAATCAGTTCATATTGTAGCTTTAACATCTCTAATTATCTCCCTTATTTCTTTCGCTATAATTTTTCTTACTTAAAAAATAAAATCCAGTAGACAGGATTATCTTTTCCTTAGGGTGGGGACTCCCATTGCTATAAAAACTGCACTCATTTATATAACACCTTTCAGTAGAAATTCAAGGAATAGATGATCTGTATCCCATATTCCTAAAATCAGTGAGCTTGGAATACCTTTGAGAACAAAAGGATGAATAATAAGAGCATCATCAAGTTATGTGGTTAGAAAAAGGAACAATTGCAGAAACTAATGCTCAGACATTACAGAATTTCTAATCTCCATACAATAAACTGAATGTGAACAGTTATGTCTACAGCAGTATATCTAGGTTTCTAAGTAGTTTGCATGTCACGGAAAAGTTTTCATATTTTGAGCTAGCTTACCTTTTAAATGAATGTCATCATTTAGTCCTGGCTGAGATGACCATAGTAATCCAAACAGGAGGTGTTAGGACCAGGAGTTCCTATCAGAGAAATATAATCACCATCCACCAAAAAGATTAAGGAGATCTTGATCACTGAGTCCATGCCAGGGAGCTTTGAGCCACAGATGTTTCAATTTAGTTAATGAAAGTAGTATGACATACTTCCTCCCACATAATGGGATTAGATATTAATTTAAGAACACTAAATATCCTAAATTATCAGAAGATGTTCACTTTATAAACAGGAAATCTGTGTGCAGGACAGAGCTGCAGCACGGTGAGAAGTTATGCCATCATGGAAAACTCAGTGAGAATTTTTTCAGGGTGCTAAAGAGACACCTGAAATTACCAACCATGTTGTGCCAGAAATCTATCATTATTAGTGTTGAAGACTGATCAACAGCTCATGGCAATGGTGATGAGAGCTTGGAAATTTTTTCCTGAAAAGAACTATTTTGGCTATCACAAAATCCTCATTTGAGTGAAAAGTACAAACTCCCACACTTGAAACAAGAAAGACCTGCAACACTGGTTTTAAATTAGGTTGGAAAGATGGAAGAAACTAGTTCATAATAATTGTTTGGACTCGCTCAAGTTAATTTAGCAGATATACAAACATGAACAGGAAGGCTGAAGACACAAAGGTATTCTGAAACAAAGATGGAGAGTGATAAATCACCGAACTGTCAATAGAATAAGGCAAAAATGGAGTAGAATATCTATTAGTAAAGGGATTTCTGATGGTTAGTGCTAACCTGGTGGGCTAACTCTGAATAAAAAAAATCACTAAAAGTAATACTTATGTTGCAGGAAAGTGAGCAAGGAAAGAGCTCATAGCACTGGCAGCACAAAGTTTGCCAAACACTGGAGACAAATGCAAGGTAAGATGAAAACAGGCGCTCGATTCTGCATGCTCTTTTGATACAAGACTTGGGGTGGCAGATAATGCAAGCTAGAGTTATTGGAGGGTCTTTTGTCAACTAAAAAAGTCAGGTGTTGTCAGGGCCTTGGTCTTGTCTCTAGATAACCCATCTCTTCTCCTGTGTCCCTCATTGCTTGCACAAGGCATCATGGTCCAAAAATTGCAACCATACAATAATGCCTTTAAGAACAGAAGATAAATCTGGCTCGTCTAGATGAAATAATTCTACAATACTCTTATAGCTGCATTTTAATAATTATTTTTGTACTTCATAACATTAGCAACACTGTAGCATTTGGGGTAAATTTCTGGTATAAGTGTAGGTAAAAGCTTAAGTATTAAAAACCACATGTGGAAGGAGTTTGGGGAATAGTAGGACATACAGGATGAAATCTGGTTTTTCCTGTACCTGCACTGTCAACCACACAATTCTTTCTGCAATAAACAATTTAGGGTGAATATCCAACTGCACCATGTGGGTAGCACTGTAGCAGACTACCGTAATTGGTACAGGACATATATAATCACATGATATTTCCATTAGCAACATGCAGCACAAATATAGAGTGAACACCTCTAAATTTTTTTTGCAAGCAGTAAAATCTGAATATGTCTCATATTTTCCTGTTATTGCCATGCAGTTTTGCTGTGTGCTTTATTCCACAGATTTTTTTTTAAAGACATATTTTACTTTCACTGCTGTTAAGTTGCTATACAAATGGAAAAAAATTTCTTGTTTTGGAAATTGCAAGCATACAATAAGTACACTACTTACTAAGTTCAAAAGGACTAATTTTCTTAAGTATTATATACTACTGCTTGCAAAAATCAGGTTGATTATTATTGATATTTCAGCTTTCTTGATGCATTGGTTAGATACTCTTCTGAAGTTAAAATTAGACCGCAGGCCTATAATATTTTGTTTTTGCAGGCGTAATGGGAAAAAAATAGTTCTGCAGTCTTTATTATCAAAACTTACATTGCTGTTCTTGGTGTATTCTTTAGATCACTTAAATACTTAAAAGAACTGTTTATTTCATTCTGAATTTCCTTAAGAAAATCAAGATCAAAACATCTCTTCAGTGGATTCTTACTGTAGTCCCATGAAATTTAGTGAAATTCCTAGCAAATGTTACACACACGGATAAATTTTAAAACAGTTCTCAGAATAATAATTAAAATTTCATACCTGGAGAAATATAAAATGTGAGTTCACACAGAATGAATAGTTCTCCTGTTAACTGCAATTTAAGGGTAAATGAATAAAACTGGAAAACAAAGGCTCTGAAAATGGTCGTTGGGCTAGCCTAACATAGGTAGATGAATTATTGGGAAAAAAATTCAGACAAGGGAGCTTTACGTCTTCTGCAAAATTATACTTTGGATCCTTACCCTAACCTCCCTATACCTTCATCCCCATATTCCACCCCTTTCCCGCAAAGTCCGTGTACTGTAAATTGTTACAGGTCTTAAACTGACTTGTCATATTTGGCATTAGTTTAATTAGTTTTGGCAAATGTTTTTTGGTGACTCATGGGAGAGTTCTTTTGGTCTCTTTACTAACAGATGTACCATTTCCTGTGCTAAAAGCAATGACAACAATGTCACATGGCTATAAAATTGTAGGAATTTGCTACTCAATAGTCCAATAAAAACAACTTGCTTAAAAAAAAGACACAGAGTAGATAAGATGGAAAATACACATTAGCAGAAATGTTTGGTCATAAAAGATTTGATCCTTTGTCACTTACCTAAACTTCATATTTTGAACCAGAATTCCATAGTATACAAAACATTAACCTGGTGGCAACAATTACTTTGTGTGAGAAAGAACCCCACTGCATTGTACAAAGCTGCCTCTTCACATTATGTGCATGGAATAAAATGGACACATATAAACCACTCTCACTTTATTTATCAGCTCTACTAGAATTTTCTAGATGTTCCCTTGTTTATTCTAATGCGTTTCTCCTGGTTAAAGTGTTCCGATATGAAAAGTAGTTTCTGTGGAATCATACTAGAAGACCAGAAGATGCTCCACAACAATTTCTAAATCATGATTTATCCACTTACATGTCCTTACTCTCCTTCTATGCTTACTTTATGCAGCAGATAAGCCCCCAAAAGATACAATAATAAGTTAAAGTCTAGTGATTAGGATATGGCAGTTTCTTTTAATGATCCCCAATGTACCCTCCCCACTTGGAAGCAGAGGGGGACAGCACCTCCTCCGTGAGACAAGGGAAGCAGCCTGCAATGCCATCTTCTTGTTCCAGAGAAGGCCCTGTAGGAGGCCACCAGGTCCTTGCCAGACTCTCCTCTTCTCAAGCCTTCAGGGAAGGCTACTTAAACTATCAGTGACTGTAGAGAGGAGTTTTCCACCACACACCACTCACAACTACTGGTTCAAGTAAAGCCCCACAAACACAGGCATATATTCTCCATTCATTTCAATCTGCTTTTCTAAACATTCTGAGATTTTTACCTCTTTTATCAAAGAGCAGGAAAATCCTGTGAATCATCAGGAGGAGAGATTTCCATGTGAACATCTGCCTGCCATTCTGAGACATTTTTGAGATGCCTGTCCTATACAGCACAGACAAGACCATGTGGCTTGTGCCTGGCTGTAGTACACAAATAGCATTTCAAGGTGTGGTACAGGTATCTAGGTGCAGGTAGAAGGAAAAGACCCTCCTGCTGTCACTAAACTGTGATTTTTAGCTGTAGCTGAAACATTTTTTAGATAAATCATGGGAAAAAAAAAAGTTAATGAAATACTCTTTGAACCATTTCTCAACTAGCTTCAATGACTTCATTCCCCAGTGCAATTAATCTGTCACCTTTATCAGAGGTGAATTCACCAAAACAAAACAAAAATGAAGGGAATGTATTCATCACTTAATTACAATTAAAGGTTCAGATTTAGACAAGCTGCCACAGGGAGATGTAATTTGCACATCCTAACATCAGCCAACCCTCCTATGCCAGAGGGGGCAATTCATCACTGTGGAGGGGTATTTGCTGTTTCGTGAGAGCTCTGCTGTCAGTAGGCTCCAAGTCAACACCTTTGTTAGACATCCTAGTCATGCCCTCTTCTGGACAGCATTATCCACTCCTTCAGCTCCTTCAGCAGTCAGCAGTACCTAGGACTCTATACTGATATTATTTATACTGAACCAGCAGTCTGCAGCTGCAGCTTCCCAACACATCACAAGGTGGGGAGAAGAAAATGCCTCATCATTAGAAACAAGACTTCATGCCACAAGTATGAGATAACATGCACTTATTCTTTTAATCCTAAATGTCTGCATACATGTGGACAAAAAAGAGAAGTTCTTAATAAAAAGTCGGACATAAAGGTGAGACTGCAACTAAAACTGGAGTTGGAATGGTCTCAAATGTATTTCTTGAATCACCTTCTCTTACGTTTCTATGGTGCTTACCACAGATTCCTTCTTTCCACTTCCATTTTGCATCATGCAAAAATTAAGGGATTAAAAAAATCTATCTGTTATAGATAAGGCCCCAACCTGTAATATTTATTCAGGCCTCAGTTAATCAAATTTTTGTATTTCTCACCTAATGCTTGAATATTTTCATGATGTGTTCAGTATTTGATGAAATTGTTCTAGCCCAATCAAACTCCAAAATGTGGAAAATCTTTTCAAAAGAGACACACAGAAATTAGATGCGAAATGTTAGGGATTTTTGTCTAAGGGTTTCTTTTGTATGGAATTATGGCTAATCTTGACTTCCTTTATTTGAAGACTCTGGACACTGTTTAACACAAAAGGAGTTTTTTTGCTAATAAAGAAAGCCTACTGTGATCTTTACATTATCTGTGATACAAGAAGCTCCCACCATAGCAGAAAGCAGTGTCAGATTTATTTTAAATTCTTGCAATTTGAACTGTCATCAATGATAAGTTCTTCCTCATCAGCAACAGGGGAAAACATGTCCAGTGTGAAAACCTTTCATGTTAATGAAAGCAAGCTGAGTATTGATTTCCAGGTTAACATTTTGGTGGTATGAACTGAAGATGACTAAGCGTGATTTTAATAGAGCATTTATATTTCATGTCAAAGGATTTCAGAACACTTTAGGAGACCAAAATGTTCAACTGGTAATGATTTAATTTCACAGTGCTAATGCAGATCAGGATAATTGCCCCCCTTTGGTGACAGATAAACTGAATGAAGTTACCATGCTCTTTTCTGAGAGACATTCCTGGATCCTGGATGTTTCTGTGGGCACTTAATCTGGAATTAAGAATGCTTTGTTGACACAAAAAAGAGGGCCTGAGTGCCTCATGTGAGTATTAATGTATATTTAGATCAGTATCTACTGAAATGACTTGAAACTTGGACAGTAATTTAGCCTCTGTTCATATTATTCCTGCTATCTTCTCAGGAATTTGTAGTTAGAGAGTTAAGAAGATCATTTTTACAAAATTCTTGTCAGAACTACATAGTTCATATTTTCTCCAATGGACTTATATGAATATTCATTTCACTACCATATTATCACCACGGAGAAGAGAAAAAAAATAGAAAGTGTTTTATCTTCTCCCTGTTAAAAATCTAGACCATACCACTTAAAACTAAAGGTTCAGCTTCTAAAATCACATACTTCATTAATGCAGGGTCATTATAAGTGAATATTATTGCATTCGTTTCTTCTGTCTTTCACATCCACTCAGTAAACAAAGTAAATACAAGTCACAGAAAAAGGATGTATAACTTTAAAGAAAGAATATAATTTTGTATCTTCATTACTGTTTAAATAACATACTAGGCTTTATTTATATAAAGTACGTAATAAGCTTTGCTTCTCACCAATTTTTAGTATTTTTATAGCGCATATCTTTTACATTTTTCCTTAGGAAATGTTTATGTTTCCAACAATATTGAAACTTGTTCAGGATGGCCAACTGATTTTTGTGTAAACAGTAAAAATAATCATAAGACATCATTCTGGAAGTCTGAATTACCACCCAACGTGTATCTTATTTTTAGATGTCGTTACTCATGCATTTACATTTTTTAGATATGCTTTTGGCTTTACTTTCAACTCTAACTCCACAACTCAGCTTGACTTGCCTGCCATTTTTGTATGTCAACTGAACCAAACTGCAGTTCTCTCTCTGACAGAGCAACATCTTAAAATTTTTGAAAGTATAGCCTTGTTGCAAATGGTCTTTGCTCCTGAAACCTTAGTAATTCTACTGTGGAGAGGTAAGGGGTTCTTAGGCAATATACCCTGCCTGGAGCATTGGGCATTTGTTAGCAATTAGGGTCAATTGACCACCACCACCACCCCACCCCCCCCCAACCGCCCCTGGGAACTTGCACCACTGCTAATAAAACCTCTTTAATGCCTTTTGGATTTTATGTGGCAACATAGTTTGAGAACGACAGAAGATAATGGTGGTATATTCAATCCAGTAATACTACTCACCAATGTAGGTGAAAACAGAATTTCCATCAGTTTCCTACTAAAAGTGGCAGGAGATCTGACATGAGGATGGGGACTGTGTTGAAAATCTATTACAGTATTAGGCACTAGGGATAATACTGAGAAACTAGGGTTCATAGTGATTAAACACTTTAAAAAATTAAACTTGAAAGCACAGGAGAAGTCACTGTTCTTGGTCAATATAAAGCGTAAGTATTTCTACTGTATATTCAGTTAACAATGGAGAATTTTAGTTCTGCAAAATTTTGAAAAGCAATCCTTTTCTTTCCTAATGTCTGGCTTACAATAGATGGGAAAGATTTTAGTGTGAATAGTCACAGAAGACTACTTTACCTATCTTGTTGGATGATCAAATAAGGATATAATCTATAGTTTTTAAAGAATAATGAATTTGGGAATGTGCATTTGAATATATAGATGCATACACACCACATACAACACAGACAAATGCTGCATGGTATATTTCCATAGCCAGGAATTTAGATGTCTTCTGTGTTTATCAGATCCATGCAGCGAGAAGAAAAAAGAAATCATCATCCCGATGATCCTTGTCATTAAATGTCACTCACACACAGTTGGGATAGGTATGCACAGCACTCTAAAATGACACTGAAGAAGAGTACAAATGTTTTTACTGTACTTTCACTCTTGGCAGGTCACTGTGAGTACTTCTTTCTTCCTTCTTGACCTTTTAGCTAATACATATGGCCTCCAGACCAGCTCTCTTACAGGGTCATACAAAACTCTGTCCCTTCTCAGAGACTCCGAGTCCAAAATAAGCAGAAAACCCCAAAGTCTTTCACCACTTTTGGGCCCAGACTTGCATTAGACTCTTCACTACTGTTAGACTCTACAAATGCTTCTATCCTGCCCAGGTTCAGGCAAGCCTAAGTTGGTTTTTGGCAGCTAAATAACTAATCATCTCCTATGAAGTTCTACCTTTCCACAGGGAGCAATCTTCCTTAGGTCCTGGCACTCGGCCAGTGCTTTTACTCCCACAGTAATAGATTAAAAACCCTGTCTTCTTCACATTCTTAATGCAAAAACCCCACCAACCCAGTTCTCGGGTTCTCCCTTTGAATCCTCCAAGAAGCTTAATATTGGTCTCAGCCACTCCAGAGCTTATTAAGACCTCTTGAGGCTCACCATGTATCTTATGTAAGGGTGATAAATCCCACCAGAGTTGTCTGAACCTAGGAATGCCTAATTCAAGAAAAATTAAGATGGGATGCCTTTCTTCTAAAAGAATAAGACGTTTCTACCAGGGGTGAAAATGAAGACCACATCATCACTCATGGTTCACACCACAGATTTTGATGCAAATCACTTCAAGAAGTGTCTTAAAGTATATAGGTTGCATTTCTACGTTATATACAAACATACTGGGGGAATGTGCAAGAAGGGATGGAGGAATAAGCATTCCAAAGACTTCATTGTACCAAGGGAATTTCAAAGACGTGGCAGTAATTAGACCAAACTGCTTTTATCCTGGTGTTAGCTGAGATATACAGGAAAGCTCTAACAGGTAGAAGTATGGGTTCATGGCATAGGTGTACAAAGGCAACAATCTGATAAGATTTTCTGATACTGTGATTGTTGCTTGCTGTTCCAATCCTACTATAAATTAGGACTAACACATAAAGGTGGTCTGGGAAGCTCTAACTCTGTGCCAGAACTCTGGCAGCATAAAACTCCATACATACCAACAACTCCACACTGCGCAGTAAGATCCACCTATACTGGCATTTGTTGACACCAATGTGCTGATTTGCCCTAACAGCTCAAGTTTTACTATCAGTGTTTATTATGTAAAACAGTGCTTCAGGCTGTTGGTACCTTCCATAACCAACTTACTATGTATGTTGCAAAAAAAAAAAAAAAACCCCAGAAAAAAAACCCTCCACTGTAGCTACCTTTTTGTTTATTTTGCTGCTTACTGAAAGAATATATTGGCTGTGTCAGCTCCACTGCAGATCACAGGATTATGTCACTGTTGACTCTTAAATGCAACTGAATACCTTATATGCTTGCTCCTATTGGTGGACAACTCCATAATGACAGGTACAGTAGCAGGAAGTATTGCAATTGTAAGAACAAGTCCTGAGAAGTCAGGAACATTATTATTAAACATTTTCGCCAAGCTATCCTACTTCCACATGACACGCACATCTTTCCAATAAAAGATCGCAGCCAGAGGTTTAAGTAATGGCCCCCCAGTGTTGGCTGGCTGCTTCCTATATGTGATGTAACTGTGAATCATAATATATCATAAAGTTACTCAGTCTTAGTAACAGAAGAGCTTCTTTTCGAGCATTTTGTGAATCTATATAGAAAAAAAAATAAAAATAAACTTTTAGAGTGAATGAAGTGTTTGGGGTATTCTTAGCCAACGAATGATTTTGTACAGATCAAAGCAGCTCCTCACCAACAGTGCAACGCCCTATTACAATTCATATTTACAACATCCTGCCTATATATTGTGCCATTGCAAACTCCACTTCTCAAATGAGACTAAAACAGTACTTTATGACCAGTTATGGTAATGAAATAATTTATTATCTTCTTTTTTTTTTTTTTTTTTTTTTCCAAGAGTTGGCATTGTTGCTATGGCCTTCTGACCAAAATCCAGTCAAGAGTATCTAATTATCTGATACTTACTGAATATTTCATTCAATTTAATTAGCAGGATACCATATGGACTTCCTGACCTATATATTTGGTTATAGCAAGGAATTTCTAAGCACAGTTGAGAAAAGGCATCTATATGAAGCCTTTGTTTTCTGTGATCTCGTATTCATACAGTGTACTGAATGGCTTTCTCAGGAGAAATTTATGTCTGCTTCTAGTCTGTGTTCCCAAGAGAGGTCCTGGAAACTGGTACATCAAAATAACCCAGGTTTATGCCCTCTTCCCCTCAGTTATCCAACCCTCCTGGAAGCAGATTCTGCCTTCAGCCTTCCATGCTTTCCACAGCTAACAATGCTACCTTTGCAACCCCTATGTGATAAGATTATCCTACAGTTGAATATAATGTACCTAATCACAGAATCACAGAATGGTAGAGGTTGGAAGGGACCTCTGGACATCATCTTGTCCAACCCCCCTGCTTGAGCAGGTACACCTCGAGCAGGGTGCACAGGACCACATCCAGGTGGGTTTTGAATGTTTCCAGAGAAGGACACTCCACAACCTCTCTGTACAGCCTGTTCCAGTGCTCTGTCACCCTCACAGTAGGAAGTTTTTCCTCATATTCACATGGAACTTCCTGTGTTCCAATTTGCGACATGGCCCCTTGTCCTGTTGTTGGGCACCACTGAAAAGAGTCTGGCCCCATTCTCTTGACATCTACCCTTCAGATACTTATAAGCATTGATAAGATCCCTCCTCAGTCTTCCCTTCTCCAGGCTAAACAAACCCAGGTCTCTCAGCCTTTGAGAGAGATGCTCCCGTCCCCTGATCATCTTCATAGCTCTCCACTGGACTCTCTCAGGTAGTTCCCTGTCTTTCTTGAACTGGGGAGCCCAGAACTGAACGCAGTACTCCAGATGTGGCTTCACTAGGGTGGAGTAGAGGGGGAGGATAACCTCCCTCAACCTGCTGGCCACACTCCTTTCAATGCACCCTAGGATAGCATTGGCTTTTGTGGCCACAAGGGCACAGTGCTGGCTCATGGTCAGCTTGCTTTCCACCAGCACTCCCAGGGCCTTCTCAGCAGAGCTGCTTTCCAGCAGGTCAACCCCCAACCTGTACTGGTGCATGGGGTTGTTCCTCCCCACGTGCAGGACCCTACACTTCCTCTTGTTGAATTTCATGAGGTTCCCCTCGGCCCAGCTCTCCAGCCTGTCCAGGTCTCGCTGAATGGCAGCACAGCCTTCTGGTGTATCAGCCACTCCTCCCTGTTTTGTATCATCAGCAAACTTGCTGAGGGTACACTCTGTCCCTTTGTCCAGGTCATTGATGAATATGTTGAATAGGACTGGAGCCAGCACAGACCCCTGGGGAACATTGCTAATTACGAGCCTCCAACCAGACCCTGCACCATTGACCATGACCCTCTGAGCTCTGCCGTTCAGCCAGTTCTCTATCCACCTCACTGTCCACTCATCTAACCCACATTTCCTAAGCTTGTCCATGAGGATGTTATGGGAGACAGCGTCAAAGGCCTTGCTGAAGTCGAGGTAAACAACATCCACTGCTCTCTCTTCATCTACCCAGCCAGTCATGCCATCATAGAAGGCTATTAGGTTGGTCGAGCATGATCTTCCCTTGGTGAATTGATGTCGACTACTTCTGATAACCTTCTTTTCCTCTACATGCCTGGAGATGACCTCCAGAATGAACTGTTCCATCACCTTTCCAGGGATGGAGGTGAGGCTGACTGGCCTTTAGGTATAGATTCAAGCTCTTTTCTTCCCTAGAATTAGTAGTCCCATATCCAAACAAGGAGACTACATTTCAGAGACAGACAGCATGTGTTCAGTTATTTTGTTATATTGTTATTCTAAAAGACACTGAAGTTTGTGAAGACAGTCTGGAATCAGTAAATATTTTAAATGTGCAAGTTCCCCCTGAAGAAGGAGACAGGAACAGCAAATATCAGAAGAATACACTGAAATGGAAATTATGCCTGTGCCAAAGGCAGGACTTCTATTCAGAGAAAGAAAAAAAGGAAAACAGACTTGAATTATGCAATTACTAATCTTTTTTTCTTCTGCTTGGTTCATGGTTTAAAATATAGTTAATATAAAAAATTATCCTTTTATTTCCATATCAGACTAAAAGGAAATTAAGACTGAAGGAACATTCATGTCTGAGTGATCTCTACATCTTCCACTGCATCTACCTTCTGTTCCAGATAAAGCTTTTGATTTTTGCTCGCACTTTTCCCTTCCACCCATTTTCATGGTTTGTTTATCATTTAGTATCTTTCACAAGACTAATGTGGCATGGATCCATTGGAGGATTGCTTTCAAGCCTTTTCTCCTTATCTTCCTGTACTTGGATGCTCTCCATGTTAACTCACTAAGGATAGGAAGGCTTTCTTCTTGAGCCTAGGCATATGCTTTAGCACTCTACCTTCCAAGTGGGAGTTGTTTATTAAGGAAAAGGAGCAGACATTTCAAACCAAAATTGAGAACTTGCTTGACAAGAAGCAGAAAAGAGATGTAAGATCAGATGGTGCACTCTAACTAAATGGGGTGTTGCCATTTCCTCTCACTCGACACCTAGGTTGCCCTCCCAGATGTTAGTGTTAAATATCAAGCAAGTGTAGAGTGATTTCTTTTGGCTGCTGAGTTGGGTTCTTCTGGAGGCTTTATGGCACAGAATATGAAAGATGAGTTATTTGATGCAGAAATAATCTGTATGGCTTAAATTTCTAATCTGAAACCAAATCTTTATCTGTAACACTTGAATGCACATCTTCATAAACGTGTATAGCTATATGGATTGTAACAGTATGTATAAAGTTTGCATCTGGGGCCTGACAAGGCTTCTAATGAAACATACCTAATCGAAATCAGGAGGAGTTGGCCCTGCAACTTCCAGTAAACTTGAGATAAGAATCCTCCTCTGCTACTGAGGAAGCCATGAAGAACTTGAACAGTGCTGACACCAAATGTTTAATAATTATCAGGTCTTCTCAGGCTGCTTTTAATTTTGTATTTTAAAAGTGCAGAGCATCTTCAAGCTCCCTGCATGAGGACTGGTATGCATAGAGCTAAGGTGTTAGACCAAAATAGTTTAGGGAACAAAATGCAAGCTGAGACACAAAAGACTAGAGAGTTTAGCATTGCAAAAAGTTATAGTCAGACTGTGGTAAGTTGGATAAATGATAATAGACAGCATATTAGTTCTCTCTAGTTAAAGCACAAACAAACACTTCAGTAAACAGCAGGGACCATAGATGTGCTAAGTTTGAGAGAGGCCAGCAAGGGGGGAAATAATTAATCCTTGGGGCTGAATCTGTCACAGCAGGTCCTTCTCCCTCTTCTAACAGCTACTTCTGTTTTGTGGCAGTCTACTTTTTCACAGCATTCAACCTTCCAGCTAGTTTATACAGTGTAAATTTTACAAGTAGTACCCGTAAGAGAATCACACAGCTGTTCCAGTATCCTGATGAAGGCTGCAGCCCTTTTCCCCAACCAAAGCAAGAAAAGGAATACAAAGTAGACAGAAACTGCATAAAACCTGCTCCTCGTGTTTCAACTCCTCTATTGCCCAGTTTAGTATCCTCCGTTTGTATAGCCTGCCTCTACTGTCGTAGGAGCTCACAATCTTTAATATGTTTCCTACAGGTATTCAGACATAAACTGTCCACTACGTAGTCCAATGCCAAGACAGGGCTTACAGTCTTGCCACTAAGCCTGATTCACTAGCCCTCACAAGATTAAGGTTGGGTGGCCTTCCTATGAACTTGAAAGATACAATTCTGAAATCATAAATAACAGTGCCTCAGGCAGCAAGAAGGAAAGGCAGAGTGTTTCCTTCACCATATTCAGGAACTACTGTAACACAGAAAAAAAAGTATTCCTTAAACAAAATACAAGGAACTCTAAAGCCAACATCTCAATTATATTGAAACCTTTTTTTTCTGGGCAGCTTTCAGTTGAGCTGGGAAACGGCATCAATTCTACAGTTCTACATTAGCAGCATGTCCCTGGGGGATAAAACTTCAGTATCATTTATGTAGAAAAGGACCTGTTATCAACACAAGCTGCCTTTCAAGAAGCAAAGTACATAATTTTTTACCATCAAATTATCTTTGGTTCACACTTTTGATAATATCTGTCAGAGATGGCTCACTGGTGCTGGCAACAAGTGCAAACTTTAGTGTATGATCAAAAGGAAGAACTGACTTAACTCATGATATATGGGATTGAACATATGAAAAAAGCTTTGTCTTCTCAGCATCTGAAATTCCCCCAAGTCATCATTATACAAAGTTATAATTATCAACTGAATATCTCAATCAAGGACCACTTGTGATTCAGAAATTCAGATCTTTCTTGATTCACATCTTGAAGGGTATGTTTTTGAACAGAAAATAATCTTCATGTTCCATAATATTTCCAAGTGTTATTCTATTTAGCTCCATGAGCACAAGACTAATAGGCCCATACGCCCAATTGTTTCATATGTGGCCCATTGAGAAGCATTTTTGTTACCTTTAGCCACAGAGGCCACTTTTGAGGCCTACCTTGCCAGACAAGGAGCATTTCCATTGTTTGGAGAGTGCCAGCTGAATAGAAGTTGGCCACAAATAGATCACCTTTGGCAGTAAGACAGAAGCATTTACCATAAAACATAATGCAGGGACTGCAGTCTAACAGTACCACCACCATGGATCATAAATCCAGCTAGAAGTGATTCTCTATCCTATTCTTGAGGCCCCATGCCCATATTGTTGGCCAGCAAGAATCTCTTCTCCATTCCTGAATCTCTCCTCAGCCCTTGGGTTTTAGGGAAAACTAGCAGTCCCCCAAAATGGACTCTGAGTGCACCTGGCAGACGATTTTTTGCTTGTATTTTCCATATGATGAATAAAATATAATAAAATAAAATAAATAATAATAAATAAAGAAATATATAAAAGTAGCCCACCTTCATGTGCAAAAAGCTTTGATGAGTGGCACTGTGTTAGGATGCAGTGCTTTGTCTCAGGCCTGAGGAGCACCTCATCTCTACCTAGTCTTGAGAACTCACTTGCACAAGTCTTGCAGATGCAGCTCATGAAGGGCTGTCTGTGACTAAGAAGTCCCAGTGTATCAGCAAGGGATCTGCAGCCAAAAGCATGTGACAAACTGTTGAACATAAAATGGATGACAACAATAATTTTAGGACATAGAAGCCCCCACATGCCACAGGGAGCGTATCTGGATTGTGTCTTCCTAGGGCTAGAGCTGTATGTTTATTAGATGTAGCAATGGAGAACACTGCAGGGAGCTGAAGATGTATTTTGGAGGGCAGAAGACCACTACCAGAAAGCAAAGTCTGCCAGTGTCATGCTACAAGATTGGACTATCAATTCATAATGGTGTTTAATATTATTCTCAGATTATGTGGTAGGGAATATGACTGCAGAATCTTTCAGCTGTCACTTGTCAATCTGAAACTCCCCCAATCTACAGATATTTCATCGAAGAGGAACTGTTGGTTTTGTTCAGTTTTGAGGGAAGAATTATCCATCCTCAAAATCTACCAATGCAGCTAATTCAGTTAACCTAATTAAATAATTCAAATCTTTTACTTACACAAGAGTAAGATTTGTCAGGGATGTGTATGGTCTACAGCTCCAGCCACTTCACTGGGGGCCTCTGTCCATGGTGCCAGCCCAGGCACTTCCTTACTTGCAGTCTGCTAGGTAAGTGGCACAATAGAAGACCAGAAAGTGTGAAAATTTAGGGATAAAGTATCGGACAAGTCTGAAACACACAATTTAAGCTGTCTCTTTAACATTCTGGAGGATCACAAGAAAAATCAAATGGCAGCCGTTTGCCCTTTTTCTAAATTAAAGGCTTCGGAACAATATTCATGTAACTCTCCACGTGTGGAAAAAATGGCTTTGGTCCCAAAAGCCTACAATACAGGCAGATAACAAAAAAGGCAAAGCACCTTAAGGCATGCAACAAGAGTAGAATGATACAGCAATAACACTGAGCCTGTGTCTCTGTTTTCTTCAAATATGTTCTTTGGTTTTTTACTCCTTCTGTATTAACTGCCATATTGAAGAAAGAATTTAAGAAAGTAATAAGCTAAACGCAGTAGTATTAAATGGGAGGAAAATGAAGCTCAGTGAACTCAAAAGCCACTTTTCTGCACAAAACCATAAAACTCGACCTAGCAGAAGCTGTATCTTTTAAACTAACCTTTTCTGGAAAATACTTGCTCCAGTAAAACAGAAGTAAATTGGCAACACAACATAAGGCATCTAAACAAGAAGCTCACTTGTGGAGATGCCATCCCTTTTTTAGCTGTGAAAGAAAACAGGCCTTTACAAACTGCATTATAGCTCCATCTGTAGGAAGCCTGCACATAAATAATTTTGTGAGTCAGCAAATATACATATGTATATGTCTCTCAGCTCTGGGATTTCTTGTACCTGTTTCTGAAAGCCTGCAGTCTCTAATTCTAGCTCCCCTCTGGTCCTAGGAATCCTTCCTGAAGTCAGAAAGAAAACAGACAAACGGGAAAGCAAGAAAGAAATAAAAGTGGGATCATAATCTATGTCTTCACCCCAGTTAACTGAACTGTTTTATATTACTCAAAAGTTAGAAACAGCCTTTTTATAAAATACAGGATTTTGATATGACTGGAACACTTTTTTAGTTCCTGTGCCTTAGAGCATTTTTCTTTGTCAACTCTGATGTTAAGGCAATACTTTAAAGTGGCAGCCAGTTATGATTGTTCAATTAGAATAATTTTTTTTTTCCTCACGGGAAAATATGAGTTCAGTAGGAACTAGGCTCATTGGCAAGTCTTTTCTCCCTGTCTAAATGCCTGGGCCTTCACTCTGTAAAAGGCCACAGCTATTTTGCAACTGAAAATAAACACACAGCAATATCAATAAACTAGGTAGGTATTAGCATACTGATCTAAGAGCTTCACCTGTGACTGGATACTGAATAATCTAAGCTACCTTTAAACTGGTTTGCTTGGGTGCAGTATCAGTATTTCAACAAGACAGAGGATAATGCAGGCTGCAAAGCCTACTGGAAAAAATAAAAAAGCCCACCCTTGCTGGGCTCTTTTCTGATGTGGCTGAACTGCTACTTGATACCCAGATTAGCTAATTTAAAGCTAGGTTGCTGTGGACAAGCTGAAGAAAACATTTCCCAGTACAATTACTGTAACATTGCTACGCTTGGGTACTCTTCTAGTTTAAATACAACCTACACTGGCAACAGAGTACTTTTTGGGGAGTAACTTATCCTATTTACCTAAATGAATTAATTCAGTAATTTCTTAGTCAAAATATAGCTAGAAATCGTACTACTTATATTACAATACTGAGAGAAGTCTTCAGTATACATGTAGACTAGCTGTTTTTGCCAAATGACACTGGCTAGTTTTGGTGGTGTATTTTAATTGAAAATGATATGTAAACTTAGTTAAACAGTACTCCATTGTCTTATCTTAGAGGCACATTTATTCCAAAACAGAGTGCAGAGTCAGGCACTGAGCAATATAATCTTTTCTGGTTATGTTATGTAAATGGCCACACCCACTTTAGTTGATATAGGAGAATCACTTCAGTGATAAGAGTATTTTCTTGGCATGAATGATGCTGTTTCACTGCAGATTTGTATATGATGTATTTCTGCAGCTAAACTTGCAGCTACGTTTGGGGTCCTTTGACTTCTGTATGAATTTCAAATTTTTAGTAGAAAACAACATACTACCAGTAAAAGTTGATCTTAGAATTTGAGTTTAGCAGTGTAAATCTGGAGTTTAGAACTGAGAAACTAGGAATCAAAGGACACTTTACTCCTGGCTACTGTAAGAATTCTTTTTTTCTCTGGGGCAAGTTTTCACTCACCCTCCTCATATTTGATTGCTTAGATGTGAAATACTTCACTGCTCTCAGTATATGCTGCAATATGTTACTGATTAGGTACCAGAGATGCTGTGATGGAAGGTGTTGTTACTATTAACTAAAGTATTTGAAGAAAATTAATTAACAACTTAATGCAGTTTACGGTATATTTGTTTTTCAGTTATAGGTTTATCCTGTCACCTATTTTGCACTAGTACATTCCGAAGCTGGTAATACAGCAAAGCGGAGAACTGGGTAATCACATAGTTGTTTTCATAACATACTGCAGTTTGTTTAGCATTGGTAAGCTACAGTGTCCTACAACAATTTGAAAATTCCTGTACGCATTTTTCCCAGTGGCTATGTTTGTTTCTGGTGAGCAACTCAAAGGCACTGGATCTGTTTGCCTTATTGCAATGGGGACAGCACATTAGCATCAGTCCTGATCCCGGAGAATACTGTAATCTAGATTCACCCTGCAGGAAATCCCCTCTAGTGAATAAGATGAAAACAGTTCATTCCTCATTAATAATCATCCCTCATCACTTATGAAGGGGGAACAGAGTGCCAAATATGATATATGAAACAAATTACACACCAGGAGATTTTGACTGACTTCTCCAGATCATACCTTTAAAAGACCTCTGACAACAATGACTTCTGGTTGTTCCAGTGCGAGCTGCATGGCGGTTCACAGGATGAACTAATATTCAGCTATGTGCACTCTGTACTTTGGATCTTTTCCTTTATGGTGCACCATATATATTGTAATCTTTACAAAACACATGTGATTGTATCATCTACTAGATTCCTCTAATAAGCTCCAAGTCTTTGGGCCAATTTCAACTGAAGGGAGACAGAATCACAGAATCTTTGACAAAGCCAGTCAGAAGAGGTTTTGGGTGATCAGACATCCAACCTCTTCCTGAAAAAAAGGCCTAATTTCAAGTTAGAATATGTTGCTCAGGACTTCGTTGGTCAAGTTTTAAAAATATCTGTTACAATTACATTTCTAAAATTTCATGAAATTTGTCATCTGGGTAGAGAGGTCAATATGAGTGGCATTGTCAAAGGAAAGGCAGATAGAAGGCAGTTAATACATATTTTGCTTAGCTTCTAGCAGAAGCTGAGAGCTGATACTATTATGGCTTATGGGGGAACTGGCAAGAAATAACCTGGTGAACATATCAAGGGAAAAAAATATGCTTTGTTAAGTCTCCTGTGTCCAGAATAGCTTGAAACATGAAAAGAACTCCAGATGGTAAACAGAATTTTCATTTTTCAACTATTTTTTCACTCCTGAAGTGTAATTCCATTTCATGAACAGCATTTTCACATTAGAGATAAAGGAAGCATATATACATAACTAGCCCAGATTAAGAAACCTTAATTGCAGACCTCTTTCAAATAACCACCTAGATCGATTTTAACTAGAATTCAGTTTATTTCTGAAGGCTGAATTCAGATGGGCAGGTCTGTTTTTGTTATGTACTGTCTAATCCTGCAATTCTTTCACAAGTCCATCACTTTGCTTGATGTAGCAGAGTTCATTTAGGAATTTATCAGGGCAAGAAAGCATCAAACACTACAGAATGAATGTCAATGTCTCTAATTAGATTGCAACACTCGTAATTCTGTGGATTCATGCAGATGTACTCAGACTCTTCTAAATCTAGCTAAATCTAGATTTATGAGCAAATGTCATGGAAGAGGCAAAAAATGACCATTTGCTCTGTTTGTGGTTTTCATCAGAAATAAAAACATTATAAATATAATATATTCTTATCGTATCTTAGAGACTGTAGACTTCTGGCCCTCTCAATGTCCCATTACAGTAAGAAAATATATGAAGGTTTATTGAGTGGGTGGCTGGCATGCCAGCTGTCTAGAAATGGAAGACAAAAATCTTTCTAATGCAGTTTTACCTGCACATTTTATTGCAGTCTATCAAACACATCTTTCAATTAAAAAAACTTAAATTATTTTATATAATTTAGTATATTACATCATAGTTAAAGACGTCTCCAAAGCAAACAGCTTAGACAAAATTTGTTTTCCAGACTGATTTCATTGTTGTTTAAATTGGTACCTAGCCTCTAAGTATTAAAGAAAAATAGCTTAAAATGACAGAAATAAATCTCAGTATAGAGGTAAAGGCTTACATTTGAACCACCCCAAGAAATATGTTATATGTAAGCATGGTAACTGTGGTTTCAGCATACCAACACTGCATCCAGCAATACTTAGCAATCCAGCTCTATATATTCCCGAAAGAGAGAGTGACATCAAAACCGCTAAGCATTTCAGAGATCCAGTACTACAGACTGATTTCTTCTTATTTCAGATGCGGTTTGTTTAACTGACAAATTGGATTTTATTTCCTAGTCAACTATATCTTTCAATGACCGATCATCATCCAGCCCTGAAATAAATGTTACCTGATTAAAGTAGTAAAGGTTAAAACATTTAAAACACATGCCGCAGATCTCAGAAATCAAGTCAAGATGTGTAAGGGTAAGAATTATTAGAGGATTTATGAAATCCGCCCCGAACAAATTAATTCATCAGTTTAGCCAAAGGCCTGTCAATGAATTCAAGAGCTTTTCAAAAAATGGAACATCTGTTGCATATTTAAAGGTTCTGTTTGTATGTGAATGTAGTTAGTGCATTATTCTTTCTGAGGCAGGATACACAGTTTACATACATGTATTTGGAAGTTAATTTGGAATTGCTCTCATGTTCTTGAGGATCAGGGGTAATCCACTGAGGATTCCAGCAATCACTAGTTCTTGAGCCTGTGGAGTAACTGAGGAGAATTAGATCTTGAGTGAAGCTACAAGATACATTCATAAATCTGTAAAATGACATTGTCAAAACAACCTATTACCTCACAAGAGTTAATAATAGCCTTCCTTTTTTTTTTTTTTTTTGTCCTAAAGGAATGAAGATTACACGGCTTTTTAGAAGCAGGGTGAAGTCTCTCTGCCTTCTGTAGTCTTTCTGAGATGACATAATAACCTAGGCTCTCATTTGTCCTAACATTAAGTACTGACTAATCTCATTCTGTTTTAGAAAATTACTTAAGCTAAGGCTTACGTCCACCCAGCTAAAAGAATATGTTTTACTGTCTTTGTTGTGAAAAGATGGCACTGATCAGAAAATATACCTTAAGCAAAAGTTTAAGCACTTAGTGTTTTTCTTCTGTGTATCTATACAAATATTCTGTTGTAAATGAACACCCCAGATTCTGTAGAAAACTGACGTGACTGTGCTACTTTGTACTAGCTATATTAACTTCATATTCATACAAGTGAATACAGCCACCTACTAACTGAGATTTTTTTAATCTTTCTATATTTTGCCTAAAGTATTCTTAGAAAACATTACACCAATGTATATGAATGCAAATGTTATTCATACTGCACAGAAGACACAGAACCTCAAGACAACAGTTTGGCTTGAAGATGTCTCCTCTGCCCCATTTTCTACAGTGTCTGCTGCTACTCCATTTATTTTTATGGCTCCTGTAGTTGTAGTAGTTAGACGATAAACATCAGTGAATTCATAGTAACAGCACATCTGTCTTAAAACAGAATTACTCCCTTCCACCTACACATGTAGAGCTGGGTACCAGTGACAAGTTAATCTCTTCTTTAAGAAAAAAAAAGACATGCAATAGGAGTGACTGGCTGTGGTAAGAATGCTCTCGGGAAGATTTTTTTCTGCTATTTTTTTCTCTTGTAGTTACACCTATGACAGCATATTTGGATTTTTTTCTATGTCCTTTTGATTTGGTGAAAGTCAATGGACTACATCTGACAATTGGCCTGGGGAGTCAGTTACTTGTGCCTTATACTTAGAACCCAAGACCCACATGGAGAAAATCGGCCCCTAGGACTGACCCAGAAGGGACAGCTGAATTTTTAAAGGGCTGGTAAGCTCTGGACGGGCAGCAATCTTGAATGTTGCGGGAATACTCTGGTAGGCCTGTAAAGAAGCACAAGCAATTGAATGCTGTATATTTTTGTCTTTCTCTCTGGCTTATTTGTTTTTCCTTTTAGCTTTACTTCTTTGCTATACTTCATGAATCTTTTTGGAGGGCAAAATGAAGCATTCAGCATGAGAAAGCACCATGCTGAAGAATGTAGGTCCGTTGCTCAGTGCTGCCCCATGGCAATGCAACTAACTTGATTACATCTCTACTTAAAGTCAGCAAGCAATCCGCCTCAGGCACAAAAGTATTCTTTCAAACTCCAGTAAATGCTCCCCAACTTTGGCCCTGATCTGTTCCTTAAAATGCACTAGCAAAACCAGTAATTTAAAACTAATTTAATAGCAAATATTACCAAAAAATAGAAATCTGTTCTGTTTAAAAATAGGAAAAAACCACTAAGTTTGGGGTCCGATCCCAGAGTAAGATTGAATATTTGGTTTTTATTTGGTTTCAAGAAGTTTTTATACGGAAACCTATCACCTGTCTTTGAGATAAATTAAAGCTAGAAAAAACATGTATGTTTTTAACAGTAACAGTAATCCCTTTTGTAAGCCATATTGTTTCTTTCTGTGGTTTATAAATAACTTACTATATATGCTGCATCTTGAAAAAAATCTGGTCTCAACTCAGAATTTACTGGATAAAGTGAATCACAGAAAATAAGAGAACAGTGCTGTTTAAAGTAACTGAGAATTTGCTTACAGCTGAGGAAGCTATCTATGTTTGATTTGGACAGTAAGACTTGGCTATTATGGCATGTGAATCAAGTTTACTATTCTGTGGCTTCAAGTTTTAATTGATACCTGCATTTGGAAGCCTTAATTACAAACTAGGAATGGGTTTCAGTTTGCCTGGGGGCCAGTGACACACCATATGCATGTATGTGTATGTGTACAAACTGATAGATAGGTTATTTTGAATAAACCTAACAGAGATGTTACCTATTACAATGATCAGATACCTAACAACAATTGTGATACTAACCCAGTAAAAGGCATGCATGGCAACTTACTTTTTCATTTAATATATAACGTATTTAATGTCTTTCTGATGATTCCTTTAAATTAAATTAACTCCTAAAATAACTGGCTTAATAATTTGTTTGATGTTTTAGAAATCATATAATGGTATTTCTCCTACTTTATATTCAATGTTATCCATAAGCAAAGACTTGGAAAAGTCTAACAGTAGTTTCACTAGTACTGTAATTTGTTGCTGGTGTCACAAAAAGTTGTTTTTTTTTTAACATAACAGTGAACATTGGGCAGCAGGTCAGAATTTCTCTAAATCAAAGATACACTTCACAGTGCAGTTCCCATTGTGCTATGAAATGTTTCTGTGCTTGGGTTACTGGTTTAATATATCTGTTATATTGAGAGCTGATTCAGCAGAAATAATCTCTGACATACTGGTCCCAGACGTTTGTGGTTTCTGGCACCAACGGCAGTCTGATCCTCCTAGTAAAAGAGGTTAACTGACTTCAGAGTTGGGGAAAAATCCCCGAGGAACAAAAATATCCCTGCTTTCCACATGAAAACGCATCATTCTTACATGCTTTAGGGGAACTGACTGGTGAATTGTTTGACAAGCCCCCAGTTTATCTTGTCTAGCTGCAGTTTACGTCTTTAACATATTTGTACACAGCTATAATATCCTCCTAAAAACTGCCACTTCATCAAGTTACCCTATTTTGCTAGATGTGTTGTATAGATAACACAAAGAAGAAACACAGGAAATAACTTGTATAAAGCACTGCGTTCTACTCACAGTATTGGAATAGGATTTTTTTGTTTAAATAGGAGTCATACCTTTTTAATAAAGCTTCAGAGTTGCTTCCTAATATGCATTTGTGTGTGTGTGTGTCTGTGTGTGTCTCTGCATGTTTCCTCAAAAGAGTAACACATCAGGTTATGGCTTACACAATTAATGAGGTAAATTGTTTGAAACAAATCAGAAAAGAAAAATAGATTTATCTTTAAGAGGATAACTACATACAGTTTTTGTTTGGTTTTGGATCATCATAGGAGCCTAGCAATTCACAACTGGCATCACATTTCCAAGATGACCCTACAGTTTCATCTGATTAGAGATGCTTTAGCTAGGTTGGACCTGATGATTAAGTCAGATGGCTGTTTACCAGGGTTGCGTGTTCCAGGTTTTGTGATTTTAGTTATGAAAGCTGCATGTCCCAGTCTCCCACACCAGATCACACTTGTATGTTATCTGCTTAGGAGGCTTTAAATCATGACTTTATTGTCTCTTGAGGACAGCTTGCCATGTTACCCCTGCCGAAAAAGAAAATAAAAAACTATGTCTTTCCAGTTTTAGTCTTTTTTGCTCTCCTTCTGTGTGTGTGGTGCTTTTAAGTCTTTCCCTTTCTGCTTTGCTGTCAATCAAAACTCAAAAACGTGAAATCAAACCTAAGGAAGCAGATACTTTTTATTTTTTCCTCAAGGAAAAAAGGGATTACGGGAAGCAAACTCAACTGTAATCTCCATAAACCATTTCTATGACTACTACTCCTAATGGAAAGCTCTGTTCCATTTCTGAAATAATTTTTATTTGTAAAGTGAAATGTGTAACACATAATAAAAGATCCTCTGAAGAACAATTATGCTGATTTGGTTTAACCAGACCCAGAGCATAACTGAGACTGGTCCACAAGCCTTTCAAATGTTCGTGTATTTTTCTGAAACATTCAAAACTGTTCTACACAAATATCTGCTACAACTCCAATGGAGCTGACAAGCCTCATTATCCAGTTCCCACTCCAGGCAATCATGAAATCTGAGTGTTGCTGACATGATCCATTTATATACAATATTTATTTAAGGACAAAACTTTACATTTTCCTCAAGTCACTTTTTAACCAGACACTTGAAGGAAATGAATCAATACTTCGTAACACTTGTGGAATCAGTCTCTCAGGTTTATTCAAGCTGAGTAACACATCATCTGGCAGACAAACTTTAAAGGACAATTTTGCAGAAGGTTATAAGAATTATACTACCCTGGCTTCTAAGAGTTAGTAAGATTTAGGACTGGAGAATGAGTTAACAATATAAGGGATATCTGATTTACTGAGTTAAACTCTCAAGGTGTTATCTATTTTTTATGTGTTGTGCACATGTTTTAAGTGCTGTGCAGCATTTCCAGACATCCTTAGTTAGCATTTTCAAGCTTTTATTTTATGACTGACAATACAAAAGAGAAGAATGACTTGAAGATCTTATGAGTCATTAAGAATAACTGGAAAATGAGACTGGAAATATGCATATAGCTAGGTAAGCATTGGTGCCATGTCTTTTAGTCCAATATCCCCTTCCTCCCCCCAATAAGCAGGGACATCTTTGACTTGATCAGATTGCTCAGAGCCCCGTCCAACCTGACCTGGAATGCTTCCAAGGATGGGGCATCTACCACCAATCTGGGCAACCTGTTCCAGTGTTTCACCACTCTCACTGTAAAAAATTTCTTCCTTATATCTAGTCTGAATCAACCTTCTTTTAGTTTGAAACCATTACCCCTTGTCCTATTGCTACAGGCCATACTAAAAAGTCTGTCCCCAAAGGTTGGAAGGCTCTTTAGAACATCTAGTCCAACCTCAAAGCAGCGTCACGTACAGTATGTTGTTCAGGCCTGTGTCCAGCTGGGTTTTGAATATATCTAAGGATGGGGATTCCATGACCTCTCTGAGCAAATTGTGGCAGTGCTCAGCCACCCTCACAGGTGATGAGCTTTTCCTGAAATATTTCCTGTTTCAATTTGCACCCATTCATTGCCTCTTGCCTTGGGCACTGCTGAGAAACATATGGCTCCACCCTCTTTATACCCTCCCATCAGGTATTTATGCGCACTGACAATATCTCCCAAGACTTCTCTTCCTGAGGCTACACAATCCCAGCTCTCGGCCTCTTCTGGTATAATCAGATGCTCCAGTCTCTTCACTTTCATGGTCTTGGACTTTCTCCAGTATGTCCATGTCTTTCTTGTCATGGGGAGCCAAGAACTGTACGCAGTCTCACCTGGGCTGAACAGAGGGGAAGGCTCACCTCCCTTGACCTGCTGGGCAATGCTCTTCCTAGCACAGCCCAAGATACTGTTGGCCTTCTGTGCTGTGGGGGTGCACCACAAATTCATGGCCAACTTGCAGTCCACCAGGACCCACAGGACTTTTTCTGCAAAGTTGCTTTCCAACTAGTTGATCTCCAGCCTATACTTCTGCATAGAGTTGGTTATTCCACCCCCGGTGCAAGACTTTGTTGACCTTCATGAGATTCCTACCTGCTGATTTCTCCAGCCTGCTGCAGTCCCTCTCAGATGGCAGCATGAGCATCTGGTTTGTCAGTCACTCCTCCCAGTTGTGTACCAACTGTAAACTTGCTGAGGATGCACTCTGTCCCACCATCCAAGTCATTCATGAAATCGTCAGTTCTGGCCCCAGTATCAGACCCCAAAATACTCCACTAATAATGGGTTTGCAGCTAGACTTTGTGCTGCTGATAACAATCTTTTAAGCCCTGAAGTTCAGCCAGTTTTCAGTCCACCTCACTGCCCATGCATCTAGCCCATACTTCATCAGCCTCTATATAGAGGATGTTACGGGAGAACGTGGTGAAAGCCTTGCTGAAGTCAAGATAAACAACATACACTGCTCTCCCCCAGTCCACCAAGCCAGTCATTTCATTGTAGAAGGCTAACAGGTTGGTCAGGCATGAGTCCAGTCTCCTGAATTCCAGGGTTAGGATCCTGCTATTTCGCTTGTTTCCCTCTCTCCAGATCCTGGACTCCACCATCTCGTGGTCACTACAGATCAGGCAGAGCTCCATGTATGCCTGCTGCTCTCACATGAAACACCAGTTCTGCTCCCCACTGTCCTGGCTCATCCTTCCTGGCCCAGGTCTGTCCACAGCAGCACTCCAGTCGTGTGAGCTATCCTGCCACGTCTCTGTGATCCCAGAGACTAGCCCTGCAGCTGCACACAGGGGCTCAAATGTCCCTTCTTTGATCCCTGTGGGGTGTGCTTTAGCGTACACACACTTCAGAGCACCGTTGGTTTTATTTCCACAAAGAAGCCTGAGAGCTTCTTGAGTACTGTTAATGGGTGATGTGTAAAATACTGTGGCAAATGAACTATTGGAGAGCCAAAAGGCCTCCCAAAATGTTAATTCAGTGCACACCGCATTTACCGAGTTCCTCTTTGTAGCACTTCTAATGCTGCCATGCTTAATTAATACCACTGAATTGAACCACCTTTTTTTTCTTCTAGTATTATCACCTGACTTACTGGAATTTTCAAAAATTCTATGTGCCCATACTTTCGTGGGTTTCAGTCTGACTTGCAAATGCTGAGTGCATCTGACAATCACTAGCTTGGTTTGTTTTCAGACACACTGATGGTGTAAATGTAACTAAGCTGCCCTTTTTATATGCGCATCAGTTAACTTATCTCCTCTCTCTGTCAAAGAAGAGTGAACAGGAAGGCCACAATGTTACATGTGAAATGCTTTCTGGGATATAGCACATATTTAAAAAGTGCTTATCCCCATTATCCTATTCATTTTGGTTGTTATCTGAGCCTAACACTTCTCTTATGAAACCTAAACTAAGCCAAATACAAGCAGAGGTCAAATTTTCATACAGAGTTTGGATATATTCAACTTCTCAGTAATGGCAACAGGTTTTCAAGATGAAGTCCTTTACAAACCTTTCCCTGCAGAAACATGGTGTGAGACATTTTTGACATCCTAGCAAATAACTTCTACGTTGAGCCAGAAAGATTTCCTGAAAGAAGGACTTTCATACTGCAAAACCTTTCAAAGATACATGACAGAACAAAATAGTTCTCTGGCCTCTGAAAATATTTTCATCATGGGCCTGGTCCTAATCTCACTGGGCCAGCTTGTTTCCTAGCTGTTTTTCAAAGCGGCATAAAGATACAGAAACTTCTTGTAATCGGGGAGAGGAATTTTAATGGCAAGAGGAGAACTACCTGTTGACATGCTAACCAACTGCTCCTGTTAAGGGTGCCTTCTTCCCTTTGTTCTCCCTCCTTCAGGGAAGAGCTAGAAGAGTGTACCTAACTGTAACGGGGACTCATCCTAGCAACTTCACTGGGATTTTTCAGGTACAATTCTGTTTCTAGCTAGGCCACTGAGGTCTTACCACTGACATAAAAGCAGAATGGGATCCTTGGAGCATAGGCAGAATTTTACTGCCTGTTTATTAGAAAAATTAAAGCGTTTAAACAAGAGTTTAATCTGTTTCTTATTTCCTTGTATTGTGAAGTCATAATATTGTATTTGTGACTATAAAATAACAGCTGTACTCTGCAAGAAAGAGTCCTTATTAAGCACAAATATCTCAGTAAGAATCAAATGCAACGTAGTATGCATTAAATAAACACCTTGTGGTAAAAACACACATTTATCTTCAAACATGACCCAGTTTAAAAGTCTGCCTTAGAATCAGAGTCTGTATTCTCACTGATTTTTCTAAGATGCTCTGAGGGCTGAGCTATATTAAGTATCTGAGGTCACAGTAAAGTTATATTATTTTGCCAAATATTTACAATCTGAAATGTCATCCTGTGTTCTGCTTTGGTTTTGTGATGGTGTAGCTCCTGTCATGTTCCTTTGGAATGAATACAGTTAAGTGCATGACTACATGTACGTTTTTAAAACAACATAATTTATTGGTTCTATATTACATTTTATTTTTGAACAACCTCCCCCAACATATGCAGTGCCTGATATTCAGGTAGTTTATTGTTGCAGCAACTGTATCAGTGCTTTCATGCCTGCTATTCTCCCATTACTGTAACTGGCTAATCAAAACACATACATCTTTCATTAACTTCTGTTAGAACAAAGTTCTGGCTACTAGCACGCAACTAAAAGAAACAACTTTGCTCCAAGTTGCATAAGTCTTCATTACTCTTGGAGCAGGCAGGTAGCTGCCTGCATGTCAGCTGCATGCAGAAACAGCACGTAGACCCACGTATCAGAAAATTTATAACCTTGCCTTTTTTCTGAAAATATTGTAGGATGTAGACTTTTGATTAGCCAGACTGACTATCCATCTTCGTTGTACACAATTTTACTGCACATGCCAAAAGGATCACGGTTTTTTCTCTAATGCTTAATCCCTCCTCAACATGCCATGAAAATAATTGGAAGTTATCAGATAATTAAAAACAATGACAGAGATTCATCCCAAACTGATGTCACCTGCATTAAAAAAGTAATCGAAGCTGCTTTAAAAATATATCTTGCATGATACATACACACTCTTAATTCTCCTAAGTGAGACTACTTAGCATTGCAGTATTAAATGCATGTTAAAGCATTTTGTCAAAGTAACAGCAAGGATCTGGGAACTCATGCCTTTCATGTAACCTTCTATTAAATTGCTACCAAGATAAGAGGCAACCTGGACAGATGTCTTGGTGGGGCTGAGTTTTTTTAGCAAGAATAAGATGGTTGTTACCGACGGAGTTTCTAATTTGCAAAGTGTTACTGCATCCAGTTAAGCTTTTCTGCAAACGGGCAGAGGTAGAACAAGGGCCTCCCTCCCTCCAGCCTGTTCCCCGAACGCTGGTTCTCGCTGCGTGCCTGGTTCTTACAGTCACCCCGCAGCAGCTCCGCACCGCGCCAGCTGCACGGCCGCCAGCGCACCGGCTGCGCCTTCCATTGCACCACCCGTTCTCCCCGCCTCCTTGTCTGCCCAATTTCTTAGAAAATAACTTTAGGTCCCTTTTTCCCCCTCCTCCCCTGCAGATTTTGCTACGAACACGGGCCGCATGAGGAGGAAGCTCCCTCGCGGCACCGCTAGCGTGGGCCATGACGCCACGGTTGCGGCTGGAGGAGCGGCGCTCCGGCCAGGGGCCGCATCCAGGGCCCAGGCCGCGTCTCGCAGGTGCCACTGGCCCGCACGACACCCCCGCGCGTACCACGCACGCTCTCGGCCGCGCCTGCGTGAAACCGCGCTTAACTTGGTGCGTGCAACGCGGCCCCGCCCTAAGCCTAGAGCCTTCTATCCCCTCGCGGGGACTCGCCCCACCAGCACGCAGCCCGGGCGGGGCGGGGCGGGCGGCCCCCCCCCGGAGCCCCGCAAGGCGCGGCGCACGCCGCTCCCCCGCCGCCAGGACCCCGCCCCGCCCGCCTGCTCGCGACACCACCGGCAAACCTCGCGATACGCCCCGCTCCTCTCCACTTCGCCGCCGGCTCCTTTAAGGGCGAAGTCTCGCCGCGCCGCGCCGCGCCGCTCCTCTCGCGATAGCCAGGCCGGGCAGCGCGGCGGTGGCCGCGCCCGCGGGGGCGGGGCGAGCAGCGGCGGGGCGGAGGGGCTGCGCGCCCCCGTCCCCGGGCACGGTTCCGGGGGTGACGGGGGGGCCGCCCCGCCGTTACCGGGGCCGGCAGCGGGGGGGGACACGGGTGGCCGAGCGGCGGCTCGCCCCCCAGGCGCGCCGTGAGGTGCCCGCCGGCCGGCCGCTCGGCGCCGCCGGGCCCCCCTCAGCCCCCCCGCGCCCCCGCCGCGCCTGCCGGGGGAAGCGTGTGGCCTCCGGCGAGGGGTGCGGGACCCGCGGTCCCCGCCGGCCGCCGCCGCCCCGCGCCTCGCGGGGCCAAAGTTAAAATGTGCGATGGTGTGGCAGGTAAGCGCCTCGCGTGCGTCTTCCCAGAGCGGTGCTCAGGCGCGCGTCGCCTGCTGCCGCGTGCCCAGGCGGGAGAGGCGAGCAGGCGCGGGAGCCGGCAGGCCCGCGGCGGGGGCTTGCTGGCAGAGCCGGGCGCGCTCGCCCGCCCGGGCGCAGCGCGGCGAGGCCTCGCCTGGCGGCAAGGCGGAGGGGCTCCGGCGTGAGGAGTGCGGCCGGGCGTGTGTTTTAGAAGTAGTCACTGAGGTAGACCCTTTTTAAATCGGTTATGTTTACCAGAAGCGTTTGAGCTTGTTTCCTCGGACACGTGGGAACGTGCGGTTAAGCGAACTCGAAACGTCTTCCTTGGAAGACAACATTTTAGGGGTTTTTAGCCTCTTATTTAACGACCTGCTAGCTAAGCTTTGCAATTTAAGAAACGCCTTACTTTTACTTCGCAGTATCCTTGGATTTTGCTTTTAGTCATTTATTGGAGTGTAAAAACCCATTTGCACTCTAAGTGGTCAAACCTCAATAGAGAAATAGAGAAATAGAAAGCATTCGTGGTACTTTTGCCTTTTTTTGTTCTTTTTTTTTTTTTTTTGAGGAGGAGTTGTTGAAATGAGCCAGCGTGTGACGGTGGGCTGTTAGTGGCGTGATTTAGTACAGTCAATATATATAATGGCACATTTTTTTCAACTGTGATAAAATACAGGCAGGCATCTTAAATACCAGCTCTCTTCCTTGACAGCAAGTGTACTGTACCCACGTTAGGAAGCCATACCAGATAATTTCCTTCATTTTTTAAAGATAGCACCCTACATAAATTATAGTTCTGGTTCAAAACCCAAGAGGCTAGTGTATCAGGCTAGTTAAAGTGGCAGTTCTTGCTTTGGCTTGTATAGCATTTCTTTCAGGGTTTTTGTAGCGGTGGTATCCTCAGTACCGTTGCTTTGCTTTTCTTTCCGTTTTGTTCCTTGTTTCTCCCTAGGTTTGCAGTTTGGAAATACTGAAACTGTTGTCCAATGTGATTTATTCCACTTTGCACCTGGAACCCTAACTCTGACAAGTCATATGCAACTCATTAAACTCAAGTAAATGCTTAGTCAGAAACAAAGGCACTGTCATCTTAAATCATAGTTTTAACTTGAGAGTCTTTAATGTTGCATGTCACTTCAGGTATTACTGTAAAAGAAAGTAATTATGGAAATGCTCTCCCTTATTTTAAACTTCATTTTGCATATTTAACAGTGTGCTGTATATAGCTGGTTTCATTTTTTTTCAGTCTCGCTTCTTGATTTTGAGAAATTGCTCAAAGACTTAGATGCTCCCGGGAGAAGTTCATGTGCACATTTTTTTGCACGGATTTGAGCGTGTTTGAGAGACTACTCAAATGCCTTAAAGCTTAAGAGATTAGTTATATATGATTTGTTGAATATACTGTCTGTACTTCACCCTTTGCCTCAGAAAGATACATTTGAGCTTCAGGTCTTTGAGAAGGTCATTGGGAATGGCTGAAGGTATGGAGCAGCTTACATACAGGTCACAGGGTGCGGCGCTGAATTTACCAAGGATTATGGAGGGCGTTACGAAAGAGATCTGCAAAATTATGAGCCTAACGGAGAGGTCATGGTTTATGATCTTATTAGTATAAGAACTAATGGGCCATCAGTTAAGGTTGTGGGATCCAAGTTTATAGCAGGCAAAAGCTTGTCAGGTATTAGAGAGCAGACCTGCGAAATTCATAGTCAGAAGACACTGAATGCAAGAAATCTGCATGTGCTGAAGGTGGAGTGGAGTTACTTAAAAGAGAGGGGTCCACTGGGGTTTGCTAAACAGAGAAACCACACCTGGCCCAGGAATTCTCTGTAGGTAAAAGAATACCTTAAGGACGAAGAATTTTAGAAGAGAGGTATTCTGTATGCTTGTGCTATTTTTATTGTTACCTGGATGTCAATTTGCAGCCACTGCTGGTTGCAGAGTAGTGGGCTATATGGATGTTTTTGTTTTCTTTTAGTGTATATAATCTAATTTTGCAAAGTGAAGTATTATCACTGATCTAACTAATATGTTGTGGAAAATAATCCTGTGAGCGTATGCTTCCAGGACCTCAGGAACTAGCGAGAAAAAGCTATCTTCTCCGTGAGTTTTTTTGCACTGACACATAAAAATGGGGGAAGGTGGAGTTTCTTGCTTTCAGGACTTCCTCTTTTCTATTCCTTACCTCTGAAAAATAACTGTAACTGGGTTGACGCACCCAGAAGGGCGTACTGCTATAGTTACAAAGTATGAATACTTGCTCTGATGCAAGATTTGCTCTGTCTTGCTCCTTCCTTAGGTGCCTCTCACTGCTGCTGGTAGTGACTTTCTCAGAAGTAGCAGAACCTCTTTCAACAAATAGATAAGAAAAAATTGAAGTTCTGAAATGAATTGTATATGTTCCTCTCTTTGTTTTCGGACGGCTTAGTAGGAGAGGGTTGGAAATTGTTTCCACAAACACAAAAGGCCAACTCTTCCTCAGTTCAGATTTGGAAAACTTTGTGTGCAACTGTTATTTACTAGGTCTTTCTCTTTTCACTATGAAGAGTGAAGGCCTTGTTTTTTTTTGATGGGGATATTTTGTTGGGTTTTTCCTTGTCAGTACAATGTGGATTCTTTGGACTCTGATACAATGCTGTTCTTATCTTCGTCTTTCTCTGTTAGCAGCATACATACCATTTAAAAAATTATCTTTGTGCACGAAATATAATACTGAGAGCTGAAAATGAAGCAGTTCAGTCATCTCTGTTGTTTAATATTAGATATGCTGCATTAAGGCTGTAGGAGACCACATAGAGGAACAGATTTTAATAGTACCAGACTGGACAGCTATGTAAGCAGTTTACTGAGTAATTAGCCTCTTTGATGAACAATACAGGCAAATGATATGCTACTAAGTGTTCTTAAAGTACACTTCTGTTGTTTCTAAGCATAAGTTTTTTTTCTACCTGTTCCAGACTTTGTTAGGAGAAAGGTGATGTTTTCCAATGCGATTATATTTGTAAAACAATTTACTGACACTGCAGTACTAGATTCAGATGGATCAGAAGTGTATCAAATATAGAAGGCCTTTTTGACCAGTTCATGTCGTGTGTTAATTGGACACTAAACCTGCAGGCATCGGCATATTGGTGTTTGCCTGTGTGAAGCCACTGTGGAAGAACTTAATGTATCAGAATATGGCTTTTACATTACTTTTTCTTGTAGGCTTTTAAATTTTTATAAAATAGCAGCACTTCAGCAAATTATAATTTAATATCTAGCTCAGGATTTGGTTCTCAACAGTAATCAGTATCCTAATTCTAGTGCTACCTTCAGTAAGATCTTTTATCTTCAGTTGTATGTATTTTGTCAAATAAATTTATATCCAATGTTTTATTAGTGTGAAGAATGCAATACTTTGTACATTTGGCCAGTTTATCACTATGTGTGTGTGTTTGGGTTTTTTTACAGATAATTGGCATATTGGGGAGAAATGCCTTGCCCCTTGTCTTGAAAATGGGAAACTTCATGAAGGAAAAATATCCTCTATTGAAAAGGACAAGAATGGAAAATCATATGCTGTTGTATCATTCTTGGAGTCTGAAGAAAGGAAAATACTGTTAACTAAACTTTGTAGAGTTGAAGCCGGTAGAGGACCCTGGAAAAGCTTAATATTTGATGATGGTGATCTGGAAAAGCCTTATTTTCCTGACCGAAATCTTCCGTCTCCTGCAGTTGCTTTTACATTATCTGACAATGGTGATTTTATCCCATATACAATTAATAGATACCTGCGTGATTATCAGAGGGAAGGAGCCCAATTTCTGTATGGACACTATGCTAATAAAAGGGGGTGTATTCTTGGAGATGATATGGGCCTTGGGAAGACAATACAGGTATTCTTTTTGATTGTTACGTTCAGAGAATAGGTAACTTTTTGTCAGTGTGTTTTCTGTGAGATGTAAATATTTTTTAAAAATAATGTATTTGAGAAAAGCCACCTCAGTGGAGCTTAACCTTCCTTTTCTGTTGTGGAGTTGGAGGAGGCAGGACATGACCATCCAGGGCAGCACTCTGAGCCTGGAGTTATTGCTGTATTTATTTCTGACAGGCCACAAAACTGGGATGTGGCCCCTTTTAGTGTAAGCACAGGCAATTACAGTAGCTAAAATGCTAGTATTCATTTTACGTTGAATGTATTTTGAGGATTGCTACCTATGCGTCATAGAAGTAATTTGCACAGGAGTATGCTAAAACTAGTCACGGCTCTTATCTGTCTTTTTCCTTTTTTCTGTGGAAACCAATAGTTTGACTGTACTGGGAACGAGAAGGAGCAGACACAGTTACTTCCATCTCTGGAAAAAGTGCTTAGATGTTCCATGTTATGTTTATCACTTTTTCAGAAATATAACTTGGGTTGATGAAAGGACAAATTATAGCTTGATTTTTCCATTATGCTTTGAATCAGTGTGGCCCAAATGACTTATTTTACTAAAATGAGTGTATTTTTATGTTGGAAAATTCTCTTTAATCTGTCTGGTTTTAAGTTAGCAGCTTGAATCTTATGATGGCTAGTCTTTGTCCCTCTCTTTTCTCCCTCCATGTGTCAAATGCAAGTTGATTCCTTCACTGACAAATTATGGCTGTAGCATCTGTTGCCCTTCTATTTAGGAGAATGTCGACAGACACCCATCAGTGCAAAAAAGTATTGTTCTTGACAAGCAAATTTGACAAGCGTGAGTAAACTGAACTGGCAAAACTTCTCTGGACAGAGCATTTAGGGGTACATAATGGATTTGTGTAGCTGCTGATGATCTATTAACAGATGTTCACCAAAACTAAACCACGTCCATTTACCTTATGTTTTACCTAAGCTTGGCCATGTTTCTTGTCCATGGCAGTTTAAGAACTTGGTAGTTAATGGAAGTTTGTTTCTGCTCAGAGCTGCAAATATCTGATTTCATATAGTAAGAAGCATCTACGTAAGGTAGCAGTAAACTTGGGGGGGTGGGGTGGTGGTGGGGAAATTGAGTTGTCTTGTTTCCATCTATTGGGTTTTTTTGAATCTCCGAGCTGATTCTGTAATGGCCTGGTCATGTTTATCACACAGTGACAGTGTGTTATTGTGTGGCCTTCACATCTGATGGTTATTTCTTTTAATCATAGTGTCGAGTTTGCGGAAGGAAGGTAGAAGTTTTGAAGAATATCTTCTGTATTTTTTATAAAACACAGAAGTTCAGTATGGGAAAGGCTGTTCAGTGGATATGAAGTAAAAGAGGATTTTGCTTGTTCAGAAAAGATTAGTGTGTATGAAAGAATAAATATTAGTTAAACTTCATCAAGTAGCAGGTAACTGATTTAGCCTTACAGAAAATTTGGCTTATGTTCGTCAGTTAGCTGAGCTGATTGTTTGTGAATTACAGGTTGATTTATGAGATAAAGACTTTCCTAGAAAACTATTGCATTTTAATATGCTTTGTACTTCTGAACTGATTTTTGCTTAAACGGCCTGACTGTATGGCTCTTTCATTTCAAGGTGAAGTTGAAGTGGAGGCAATTAGAATAATGTTGTTTCTTAATGTCATTGCAGTAAGTTAAAGTTTCCTATTAAGGCCTTTAGGTCGCTTTCTGCTTATCTGGAAGAGCCAAAGGTTTCTCAGCAGAGTTGCCCTCTTACAGCCTTTTGCTATTGTTACAAATTTGTGATGCATAATTCTTCCAAAAATGGAGGATCTGGAAGACACATGGAGATTTTATGTTCAGTTGAATTTTATTCTTATTCTTGAAAGGATTAAAAAAAAAAATTAAAGTCAAACAACATGTGCAAACTTGCAGTTCCTCTTAGCCTCAGTTTATATGAAATACAATGTATAAAAATATTTGGTTTTCTTTTCTCCTACATATCTCTTTCCCACCCTGTGGTCCAACATGTGAGGGGTTTCCTCTCTCTTCTGCTCAACTACCTTTACTCTTCTCAGGTATTTTTCCTGCATTTTTGCATTCCTGACTGGTTCTTTTCCCTCATCATTAGAGGGAGAAAGCTCTGGAAATTTCCTCTTTTTTTTGGAAATCAACAGATGGCAGCTTTACCTCTGCCCTGCTATGAGCAGCTGTGTAGCAGCTGCAAAAGGAAGCGGCTGGAGCTGGCTGCTCACAGTAAAGGGAGCCTGTTGAATTTTCAAAAGAAGGGCACCTCTCTGATGATACATCTGGTTCTTGCTGCTGCGTAGGCCCGTGGACAACAAGTGGGTTTTATGGATTTGAATGTTCTGGCCAAATATCTCTGTGCCTTCTTCCTGTTTTGGATTACCATGGCAGCAGCTTGGAATAACCTGTGCTGGGATGTTTGTTCCCACTGTGGTGTATTATAATAAGCGTCGTCTCATAATCAAAGGTAAATCTGGTTTGAGGCAGATAAGAGAATGGTTTTAAACTAAAACAGATTAAATTTAGACTATTTGCAAGGAAGAAACTTTTTACAATGAGGGTGGTGAAACACTGAAACAGGTTGTGCAGAGAGGTGGGAGATGCCCCATCCCTGGAAACATTCCAGGTCGGGTTGGATGGGGCTCTGATCAACCTGATCTAGTTGGGGATGTCCATGCTCATTGCAGGGTGGTTGGACTAGATGACCTTTAAAGGTCCCTTCCAACCTAATCCATTCTATGATTCATGATAATATAGGCCCAAACACAACAGAAAGAACTGGTTTTGAATTTAACAACAGGAATTGGAAGGAATGGAACGTACAGAAAATGACATATTAGTAAAAATCTGACCTCTAGTTTAAACCTCTTTTGCAGAAGTAGTGTTGGGAGTATAGTCAGCAAGTATCTCTTCCTTCTGTATTCTCCAAGACTCAAGTGTCCTCTTCAAAATGGAGGAAAATTGCAAGGCATACCTAATCTCTAGTTTTTGCAGGCTCATTCATAATCTCTTCTATATTTTGGGGACTTCTTCACTTAGACGGTAAAAGAGTAAAGTAAGGCAATTAATTGCTCTTATCATGAATTCAGGATTCTCCAGGGGAAGGAGTTCCCATTTTAAAAAGATTGATCTAAAACAAACAAACAAACCCCCAAAACAAAAAAGAACAATCCCCCCCAAACCTCCGTTCTAAATCACATCCAGGATTTTGTCCTAAATGTTTAAGTGGAACTAATTCACTTTCTGTTTGCATTCTTGTACATTATCATTGACAGTTGTTTTCTTTCTCAAGGTCATTTCGTTTTTGGCTGCAGTGTTGCACAAAAAGGGAACACGTGAAGATATTGAAAATAATATGCCAGAATTTTTACTGAGGACAATGAAAAAAGAATCAAGGTGTAACCACAAGAAGGTATCGCTTTTAGTGATACAGCTTAATGATTTTGATAAAAGGCAATGCTTGGATTTCTTATTTGTTTGTTTGCTTTAGGAGTTCATGTATATTCATTTTTAATATTCAGCTACTTAAGTAGATTAGGGGTTCATGGCCTTCCTAGTACTGTTAGGGAAGCCTTCAGTTTTCCAGATTGTCATAGTGCATTATCTAGCTGTTATTGTCTAATCTGTTAATACTGTTGATCTGCACTAACACAAAACATTTGGAAATATCTGGATGAGATTTGTGGCTAGAGTACTTTGAAAAGCCCATGTCAGCGAGTAGAAAATTATAGTATTGTGTGATTGAGTTTCTAAAGTACAAAAAAAGAATGTGTGTATATATTAGCATTATATTTAAATAATTAAGGCAAATGCATATATTTGGAAAATTTATTGCCAATATTCGTGTCACCTTGCATATTCTTGAATGACTGTCATAATGTCAGAAGCAAGGCTGACTGATAATCTAGGTAACCAAATACAGCAAATAAAGATAGATTTAAAAGTTTTGTGTGAATGAGAGAAATCTGAAGATCATTTTAAGTTTACTCATCAGAGGACCCATGCACTTTCTGTTTTCCATTGCTATTTTTGTTTTATTGGAATCATTGGAATATTTAACTGGCAGAATGGTTCATATGAGACTAGCTCTGTGAATAATGGATACAGGTTCCTCAGGAAATATAAGCAGAAAAGAACAGGTGAAGGGATAGCACTTTATGTGAAAAAATCCAGGAATGCTGCTGACTGGGAATAAGAGAAGAAGAATTTAATTTTGAGGACAATTAAGTATTGGAACAGGTCACAGAGAGAGGTTGTGGACCGCCCCATCCTTGTGGGTTTTGAATACCTGAGCAGGGAAAGGCCTAAGTGTCTGAATTGTTATTGCCCTTGCTTTGACCAGAAGGTTGGACTAGAAACTTCCTGAGATCCCTTCCCACCTCATTGATTTTGTTGTTCTGTGATATTAAATGAGTTGTACAAGCTGTCTTAAATTTTTTAAACCCTTTTCAGGTCTTTCTGTTTTGAAGTCATATCTTGACTAGACTTGAGGATTAAATGAAGGTGCTTACCCTCTTCATCCTTTTGTTTTCTCTACCTGTAAAACATTTTATAGTACACAGATACAGGTGCTATAACAAAGCAAAGTGGTAGTATCTTATGTCTTATTGCAGTTGTTAGAATATAATTTGATTAGTAACACTACTCTGCACATTAGTAGCACTACTCTGGTATCTTTTGTAGTATTACAGTATTTTTTTCTTCTGTACTATTTACATAATCCGAGTAAACTGATTACTTTTTATATTGACTCTTCAGATATTTTCTATACTACACTTTGAAGTGACAGAATTAAACATTTCAAACTGTAAAGCAGTAAAATAAATCTCAAGATTTTGACTTTCCTTATTGAGAAACTGCTATGTTGTAGTTTTTCCAGTAATAGTATAACAGCTGTTTGTTTTCAGACTTTCCTCATAGTGGCCCCTCTTTCAGTGCTGTACAACTGGAAGGATGAGTTAGACACATGGGGATACTTTAAGGTCTCTGTCTTACATGGCAGTAAAAAGGATGATGACTTGAGCCGCATCAAGCAAGGGAAATGTGAAGTTGCCCTTACAACATACGAGGTACTTCGGCTGTATTTGGATGAATTTAACAGGTAATGATTTTAACGCTTTTTTCTACACACAGAATTTTAACTGTCTAAGTTTGCATTGTTCTTTGCAAGTATTTATTCTTTCTGTGTAATGTATTTACTGTTAGATCCAATAACTCATTGTGTTGAAGAGGAGAATCCCCTTTAACTATCTTTGGAGAGTTTACCCTATACTCTCTTTGTAGTGGGATGCTTGGGAGAAGTTTGGATAGTTTTCATAAAGCTAGTTTTTGCTGTTAACCCATTTATGAAGTGTTATCTAAAAGATGCAGGAATTGCCTGCCGGAAAGCCAGTGGTAGCTAAAAGATATGCAGAAAATATTTCTATCTTTCAGTACAGTGTAAGTAGAAAAAAGTCTGGAATTTTTAGCAAATGTTCAAAAGGTATTTTCCTTGTTATTTGCACTTTTCACCAGGCTGATGAAATTCCTGAGCCCTAAAAACTTTGAGATACAAGATATGTATATCTGTCTCTGTGTGTAGTTTTAAATACCTGATAGACTTACCAGAATCGAGGTCTTTCTGACAGCAGATTGTGTTAGGAAGTCCTACTTTATTTGCTCCATCGCTGTCAGCATTTTCAGACTGGGAGTATTGCTTTTCCTTTGGCTGTGTGCAGGAGTACTTAGCCTCTCATCTGATCCTAGTGGTCCTCTTTCCTTATGTCATCTTGGAAGTATGGTACAAGTTGCTTGAATGGCTAGTAGTAGCAGCCTGCCCTTAGCAGCTGGTGTTGTCAGTGGCTCTGCAAATCTTGTCATTTTAGGTGTTGGGAAAGGTCCAGGTCCCAGTGAGTGTCCTAGTGTTCCAGACAGCCATCACCAAAACAATCCGATCTCCAGCTCTGTCTGTGCTCAGGTCGGAAAAAGAAGTGCAGATAGAAGACTAAAGGAGTTGTGTTGCCAGTACCCTAATTCTTGCTGTTGTCTTTCTGAGGAACTCTTCAGGCTTGGTCATTGAATAAGCAGTGGTCAGGAAATCAGGTGCATGTGCAGAGCAGATCAGATGTGTGATGAACTGCTTGCAAATACATTACTTCAGCGTACAGATTTACCAAACTGTTTCTGCAGAGCATGTGGCTGGATGGGCCTATGATCTTGATGCTAGAAGAAGCTATTTGTCTTGCTTAGCTAGAATGATGGATTGGACTCAAAATGTGGTCTTAAATAATTAATTATCACTAATAAGAATACATAGACTCAGTTATGCATGTAAATTAGCATAATGAGAGACTAAGTTGAAGGAGATAGCATGGTCATTTGTTAGAAACTCAGAAACTCAAATTTTTAGCAGATTTTAGGAATGTAAGGAACTCAGATATGAAGGAATGTATTTAGCAGGCATCAAAAATGCCACAAGATCAGCCTTCAGATTAGTGAACTAAATGCAGCCTGCTCAGGAGAGAGGTTTTCTTCTAAACATGTCTGTTTCAGCTTTTTGCTGCTTGAAGTATCATCAAAGTGGATATCATTTTGTTCTGAATTCATTGATACACATAAAGCGATCTCCGAAAGTTAATAAATCTCTTCCTACCGACTTGATGACTTAAGTTATTATCACAGCATACAGATCATTCTACCTCCAAGTGTTATGCTTGAACTGGCTGCAAAATACCTTTTGGTCCCCGCTTCTAGATATGTTCCTCCTAGTCACAAAATGGCAAAATATTAAAACTCCTTTGCCATATTAGTATCATATGGATATTAAAGAAGTTGGGTGATGCTTTCATGTAGGAAACAATGCAAATTGAAATGCTTTCAGGCTACTTCTAGTTGCACTGGATAGGTTTTGTTGGAAAAATGAAGCACACCTGTGTTAAGCATGTTTTAATAGTTTACCTTCAGAGATTTATTTAATTTTTCTAAATCTTACAAGGGGAATTAGTGCTGGTGAGTTGTGCTGGATTGATTGCTCCAGAGATTGAAAACTGCTTTCTTCACAGAAAGCATTTGATACAGTTAACTGTAGTTCATTTATTTGAGTATAATGGCTAAACTATATAGCCAACTGTGGCAACTGAATTTACTAAACAAACAGAATATAAGGAAACTGAGTATAATACAGTATAAAACAGGAAAACCAAAAAGTAATAGTGTCTTAAAATAATCATGGCTATGTGTGTGGCTGACTTCACTTTGTATGTGTTATGTGGGATGATGGGGTAAGTAGTTTCCATTAATACAATGTTTCTTGTTGATATGCAGTGTAGAATGGTCTGCTGTGATAGTGGATGAAGCACATAGGATCAAGAATCCAAAGGCTCAAATAACTCAAACCATGAAGTCATTAAAATGCAACGTTCGCATAGGTCTTACTGGAACCATTCTTCAAAACAATATGAAGGAACTGTGGTGTGTTATGGACTGGTAAATAAAATATCTTTTTATGGTTTAAACACCTCTGTATGTTAACCATGCAGTGGAACTGGGATAGGGCTAGATGATTTGGACCCATCTGTGTCAAAAAAGCTAACACAGCACAACCCTCCCCAAAAAAACCCCAGTGTTTTGTGAGAATGTAAGTATGTTTCTCTGTAGATGTATTGGAGGTAAGCTCCTGGTAGATATCTCTGTAGTATGTATTTTGCAGTTATTTAATAAATTTGGAGCTCCTCTTATGATCTGGCTTCTTTGGGGAATTTGGGAAGCAGTTAAAATAATTTTCTCTTTTACCTTATGTTTACCTTTCTTTTTTAAGGACACTGCTTTCTTCTTTGTCTCTCCTCCACACAGTGGATTGAGACTCATTACAGTTTCGAACAGCATTGTGCCTTTGCTCTGTCCAATATATGCAGGTCATTCTGACTTACTTGGAAGCTGAAAGTAATAATATTTTGCTCTTTTCCAAAATGCACAAGTGCACTTATTTGGAAAGCAATGGTCTTGTCCAGGGAAACTTTTAATGGAGAGAGAGAGAGAGAGGTGGAAATAACCCTTGATATAAATCTGAACAGAGGAGGAACAACGCAAGCATGCCTTAAATATAAGGAAATACAGACTGAATTGAAATATCAGTTGAAATGCTTTAACAGTAAGCTTAGTGTTGCATCCTATGCTGATATTAACAGATTGTTCCAATATGTAGCCCAATGATTACCAAATTCTTTCTCCTATAGGGTTTCTTAAGATTTATTTAGTAAATTGCAATATCTGTATAACCTGATTTTAATAAAAAACAGTAAAAATTGAAAATGTGACTGCTTAACTTCCAGTTAGGCTCCTGAGCAGCAGTAGCCTTGTAGTTTAGAGGTGCTATGTACTTGTGACTTCTGTTGTTCTGCTGAGCTTTAGTTTTTCTGGAAATGGCAACCCTTTTCTAAGGGGACTCTCTTCACATTTGATGATCACAGTAAGTAAATGAAAAAATGGCATGTCTGGAAGTAGTATATGTTTCCATTTATATACACAATTTTTATTAATTTCTCTAGTGATTGTTCATTTAGGATCTCTTGCTGTTAGCCAGAAACAATTTATGGTATGCTTTTAATCAATGGGAAAGGACAGACTGCCTTGGAGTAAAGAAAATGCTGTTATTCCTTCACACCCTGCCCCCTCCTTTTGTTTTTTAATAGGGCTGTACCAGGACTTTTGGGCAGCAGACTACATTTCAAGAAGAAATTTTCTGATCCAGTGGAGCATGGCCAGAGGCACACTGCAACTAAAAGAGAGCTAGCAACAGGTCGTAAGGCCATGGTGAAGCTCGCAAGAAAAATGTCTGGCTGGTTTCTGAGACGTACCAAAGCACTCATCAGTGATCAGTTGCCAAAAAAGGAAGACAGAGTAAGAGCGCCTGCACATTTCAAATACAAGGCTAATGAATATATCTCTTTTTTTTTGTTTTTGTTGTGTTTTTTCTCTTTCATCATGCCTTTAGTAGTTTATGGTTTTCTTTTGGACTTAAAAATTTTAAGAAGAATCCAGAGCCTTGGAAAAAATGCACATGCAGTAGTCTGCTTTGTTCACATAATTACTATGATTGTGTGTTGAAATGGAGTTAATCAAGCATGAAAATGCTCAGCTAGACTTCTGACTAGTGATTTACACATCTATTTTATGTGCACTTTTGTATTTATCTGTGTAAACCCAATGCAATGTATGTAAATCTCTTGAAATTCTGTGTAGGACTTCTGAATTTGCAGCTTGACACTTTGTACATAGAAGAGTATGCTTTTCATTTTTAACTTCCTCATTTTCAATCACAAAATAAAAGAAAACCCCCAAACCTAAAGCTGATTGTTGACAGGTCTGTAATCCTGTTCATCTAATGGTGTTGTAAACATTATGTAAAGTGGTGATACTTATGACTGTAGGTAAGAGTCCTGATAAATTCTTATTAGATATATTTGTGCTTCCTTCTAAGTAGACAAACACATTAGTTTGCAGCAGGTTTTGTTTTCAAAATTTGGTATTTATTCTTCATCTTTAGTGTATAATAATGTCACCTAAACTGTCTTCTGAAGGAAAGATTAACACAAGCGTCAGTCAGTTGCTTTTCTAAATCTAGCAGGTTTTATTCTTTTCATTCTCTTGTTAATGTGAGTATATGTTCAAGTTACTGCTGTATTATTATAGCTCAGCATGGTGCTGCTGCTATGTGGGTGGCCTACGTTAAGGAATGATCTTGGGATTTCTGTCTCCTGCTGCTTAAGACTAAAGATGTCATGGAGATGCCACCCATGGTCCCTAAGAAGAGGGATAAAAGTTTTGGCCATAGCACTGTGTAGATCCTTGCCTTCTCATTGCTTATTCTGTTTGTCCTGCCTGTGGTAGTGCTCTACAACAGCTAGTGCCTAGAAAGAGGAAAGAAAGGGTAAGTTAAGCAACTGGCAAAGCAGAGGAGAATCCTTAATCGCAATTACACATTTACTTCTTTCTCTTTTCCCTCCTCCTCCTATCCCTCCACAAAAGCCATACTGAAAGGTTTATAGAAATCAAACAGCAGGTAGTCGTAGCTTGATACTGATTCTCTTTGTAGAATTTTGGAAGGGGATAAAAAAACCTATACATACATTTTTGGCTACAATTTCATACTACTTTAGTGTCAAGATCCAGATTTATTTCATTTGGTGGTAGAATAATTTCGTGTAACTATTTGAGCAAGCATATTTTTGATTTCTACTTTATTTTCAATGTTTTATGGTTTTTGATGCTGTTCTCTTTGCTTTTTATTGCATGTTGCACATAATCCTGTTTTGGGGGTTCTCTCTCTTTGGCAGATGGTATACTGTTCCCTGACCGAATTCCAGAAAGCGGTGTACCAGGCTGTGCTAGAGACAGAGGATGTAAGCTTAGTGTTACGAGCAGGAGAGCCCTGTAGCTGCAAGAGCGGCCGTAAAAGGAAGAACTGTTGTTACAAAGTAAGAACTTGCTCTGTGTGAATTTTAGAACAAAGTCTTTCTGGTTTGGGCGGTAGGTAGGTTTTCTCGAGAGACACTCTGCCGATGAAGAGCTGATTGAAATGGCTGTGTGGGTATAGGCCATCTGTTTGGGAAATCCTGACTGGAAACATGGGTGGTTGCATCACAAGCATGATGGTGTTAGGCACTTTGGGATTACAGCAAAGCTGCTTTGCATGCCCTGAGCAGGTGGTTGTTATTTATGCAGTAAATTCTGGATTTGTTGCATTAATAAGTGCACCTGTAAAACAGTCGATGTTGGCAAGGATATTGTGTTGGGATGTTCAGTATGTGTCAGGCATGCTGCTCCCATATGCCTCAGGCGGTCAGTGCAGAAGCTGCAAATCAGGGGCATCCTGGACCCAGCAGGTTGTCTGGGCTTTGCTTGTGTTATAACTGCAGTTGGATTGTGTCTTTCTGTGCTGCTAAACATGCACTTTGCTTTGCTTCGTTGAAGGGAGAACTCCTAACAGTAGCCATAGAGCACAAGCAGAACTTTGTTCATGAGTAACAGCTCTGAAGATTTCTTCTATCGTCTCTGGATGTCATTAACACTCTGTTAGTCTAGCTTTGTATTTGTTTTGTCCGTATCACTCAGTAGCCTCAGATTAAGCATTCTTTTTAACATTTAGAAGCATATGTCTAATACTTGCTTCTCCCTGTTTTCTTTCTGGCCTATTTTGATTCTTGTGTAGTGTTTTTTTTCCAAATGACCTAGCTTATTCAGTCTTCTGCATCCTTCTTTAAAAACAATCCCTCTATCAGCATGTTAAATATTCCATGGATACTAGCATTAGTTCTTGGCAGGCTTCTGTTTCTTGTGATGTTCTGCAGAGAAAAGTAAAATGCTGTTGAACTTAATTCACAGAGCTCATTAGGCAGGCCTGCAGATACTTAAGTGCGTTTATGGACTGTCTTACTCCAAGGTTAATCATGAAATTTAGTAACTCGAGAAGGGAAAGGAAAATGAATATTGGTTGAATCAGCCGACCATAACCAGAAAAATAGCTGATGCTGTTGCGGCTGCTGCATTGTAGAATGTTTGGAAGTTGTTTGAATTATGTTACTTGGGATGGCTCTAGAACTTTATAGTTTTATGCTGTAGAGAAAAGTAAAGTTAGCAGTTGTAGGGTAAGAAATCATTCAAAGAGCTCTGGTTTGATTTACATGTAAATCAGTTGTAAAGTTATTTACAACTTATTGTTAGTTAAATCTGTCTTTTTGTCTACCAAGGAATTCTTGATTATCTTAATACTTTCTGTAGATATCACTTTGTCTGCAATGTTTAGCAAACTATGAACATAGCTGTGGGTTTTTTCTCTTTTTGAGAAGAAGTTTTCTATCAATAGGATCAAAAAGCTGAGGAAAAAAACCTAGCTACATTTTCATTAGAAGTACAGTATGCATATCTTTGGGACCAACTATAGCACTAATTAGAATGCTAATGTATTAAACCTTGTAAGAATAGCACTTATTTTAGATTATTTCTTATTTTTAGGAGTATGTTTGTATAAACATTTTTTTTGGTAGGTAAATGCTCATGGTGAAACAGTTAAGTCACTGCGCTTCAGTTACCTGACGATCCTACAGAAGGTTGCAAATCATGCTGCACTGCTGCAGACAGACAACACTAGCAAGCAGCAGGTTAGTTTCAGAAGTGTCTAAAAAAAATACTTGTGGAAATGGGATAAAAACTCTTGAATGAAAATTGCTGCTGGCCTCCTTTTTAAGTCTTAACTAACTGAAATTAAGATATTTTGCAAAATTCCTTTTCCATTCAGTAGTTCAGAATGTAGTCCTTATAGCGATGTTACACAACAGTATGTTCATTTTAGTAGATGCATATCTGAAAATAAGGGTTATAGAAACACTGGAGAGCTTTAGGGAGAAGGGTAATTTTTATTGATTTCTAATAATGCCATTTCTGTTCCATTTATGACAGGTGCCTAGTAAAAGGAATGTCTTTGTGCAAATAAATAAATAATAAGCAATTAGAATGTGTTTTTTCTTTCTGTAGTATTTTGTATTCAGAGCTGAGCTTCTTTAAATAATGAGAAACATATTTTAGTAGAAAATATTCAACAAGAGAACAGTATCAGTTTATCTTGTTACTGTGGCAAGTAACCTGCAAGATCCACAAATGGCAGAGTTTTTAAAAATGTTTGTATGTGATCCTAAAGATCCAAAAATGAGCAAAGGGATTTAGGGATGTTACCGCTCCCTCTCAAAAGCCACAAGGGAGTGGAAATGAGAAAATCCTGGCTAATTTTGGCAAATTTATTCCATTAAAGCAGTTTTGCTTTTTAGGAAATGTTAGTTAGTGTCCAGGGCCTTAAATGCAGTAACTACCCAAATGTTTTCAGTGTTGTGGGGTTTTTTTGTTTTGTTTTGGTTTTTTTTTTATATTGTGTATGTAGTTTTTCTTGTAGTAACATTTGAGAGTTTCAATAGCCACTGAAATCACAACATATGAGTATTTTGAGACTTACTATCTTTTATAGCATACGTAGTTACTAACCTCTCCGAAGTCCACCCAAGAAACTGATATTTTGTAGTATTTCTTACCTTTAGTATTAAAGTCCATCACATGTGTTTATTCTTAGGTGGGAGGTGAGATCTTTTCTGCTCCTCTGGAAAAGTAGACAAAGTGTGTGGTCATTTTCAAGCCTAGAGCTACGCAAATTATAGCAGTGGAGCTTTAATGTGGCTTTTGAACAATTTAAATACATTTCCCATATTGTTTTTTGTCATATCAGTGGGACAATGTGTAATTCCCATATTGGCTTATCATGCCAGAGGGTCAAGAGAAATGCTGGTACACAGCTGTTGGGTAATGCAAACCTCAAGCCAACAGAGTTCTTGAGACTGACAATTCTGGCCAGTCCTATTGCAGTCTCTGTCCAGGAGAAGAAATTTTGGGCATCTTTTACTCTAGTAACTGGAATCCATGGTTTCAGATTAGGATCCTCTTTCTTTTTTGAATGAAGCAAACCAGAACACACAGGAGGTGTTTTATCCAGCACTTCTGTAGGGAACTGAATAAAAACACTTAACTCTTTCTGCTTGAGTTACTTTGGCAGATTACTTGTTTCAACTTGTTTAATTCCTTGTACAGTTTACTGGTATCCCAACATAGCTCTAATTTTTAATGCCTATTCAAATTTCTGCTCTTCTTCCAGGAAGCACATATCAAACGGGTGTGCAGCCAGGTATTTTCCAGTTTTCCAGATTTTGTGCAGTTAAGCAAAGATGCAGCCTTTGAAACAATTTCAGACCCAAAGTACAGTGGAAAAATGAAGGTAAACCTCTTCTTTAGAGGAAAAATAAGTATTAGTAAGAGTAATAGATCTGCAGCTGTAGTATATGGATGTAAGACAATGTATACATAACAGTTGTGATTTTTTTTTTTTAAATCATTCCATTCATGCTGGTGGTACCACAGCAGAGATCTCCTGTCTTGGATTGGGGTGTCTCTGGGCAAAGACTGGATAAGAGTGATCTGTGATGCTAAGATATCCGAAGACGTTAACTTAGTGATGGTCACAGAAATGAACCTTGGAGTCAAGGGGATTGGGGGCATAATATTATGATGTCTTTATTTTCTGTTACTACATATACGTGAGAGGCCTGCATATTACCTTTGTTATATCCACTTTGTTATCTCATGAGAGTCAACTTTATTGTTAAATTAGCTACCAGCAAATATTTAATATATACCTCTAAGAACTAAGACCATGATGTTCAGTGGTGCTTATGAAACTCTTCTTTTATTGGTTAAAACTAATTTTGCTTTCTCTAGAAATTTCTCTTGGGTCCATTGCATACATCAGTCCAGCACTGCCTAATGACATTTTTATTGTGTGTTTTTTGACACACTAGTGAAGAACACAGGCAAGCAAAAATGCCCAAGTTAAGGCAGAGGTTCCAACCCTATGTGCCTTTAAAGGTCTGCGGCTTACAGGGCTGCCTGTTGGGAGGAATGCACTTAGGGACATGGTTTAGGGATGAACTTGGCAGTGTTGTGTTTATGGTTGGACATGATGATCTGAAGGGTCTTTTCCAACCTAAATGATTCTGTGATTCTATGAAACTGTGGCCCTAAGTCTGAGTTGCTTCTGGGACAGTGTAGACTGCAGTGTCTTCTCAGGGGTGCAGCTGGCTGTGGTTGTATGGGTTGGGTGTAACCTTGGCTGGTAGCTGTAAGGCTCTTCTCATGCTTGTGTGCAGTGGCCTTGGGTGGTAAGGAAGAAGGTTCTGCTATACTGCAGTGCTGTAATAAGCGCATAAACAAGCTGGCAAGAGAGCAGAGGCAGTGATCTTTTTCAGTATACTGAGCTTGTGCTGATGGCTTGATACTGATGAGGTATCAGGCAGGCTGAATATTTACTTTTGACATTGAGAGATCCACATGGTTAGAAAATCGAATCTCTGAGCTACCAGCAGATAAGTGCCAGGCAAATATACATTTCTGGATAAATTGCTCAAACGTAAGTAGAATCATAAAATAGTTTGAGTTGGAAGGGACCTTTAAAGGTCATGTAGTCCAACCCCCAAGTAGAGCGAGATGAGAAATGCATGACTAAAAATAATGAGCTCCTAGCATGGTGATTAGTCCTGCTGTGTTGTTTTTTTTTTGTCAGTGAATCATCTAATGCTAATCTTCTTTCGCTAGAGACTTTCCTGATTGTGCTTTTTATTTAGTTTTTGATCTTTTAGCTTGTTATCAGCCTGTACTGATCAATATTTCTGTATTTCAAGGTATTTTTAATATACATTACAGGTAATTGCAAAAAAAACCCCCAAACCAAAAAAGACGAAAACACCTCAGAGCCCCCCAAAAAAACAAAACCTAAATACTAAAGAATCACATATTCTTGAGAAAAACCTTGGTATGAAGAATTTCTATTTTCAAAAAAAAAAAAAAAAAGGGCAGAGTATGTCATGGTAAACTGAATTTTAAAACCCAGCCTGGTGTTTTTGAGGTAATATTTATATTGAAAAATATTTCTTCAATATGTTTGGTAGATGAGAGATAAGTGCAATATAAATTTCTGTAGAAAAGAAAGGAAATAAAGAAATTGCTGTAATTCTTTATTAGAACATTTTATTACTCTGACCTTTTAAAAAAGTCAGATCAGACATTACACTGTAGGCAAAGGTACAAAGCAATATGGACCTTTCTTTCCTCCATCGTAAGAAACTGTGATCTAGTATTATGAGGGGTTCTGCTTGTTTAGTTTGTTTTATAATTTATGAATTGTGGAACAGAAGCATTTTCAAATGCTGCATTTATGATGGCCCAGTAGACTTATAGAGTATCTTTCCACTGTCAATGGCCTCTGGTTTTGTATATATGATGCTTTATTTTAGAAATCTATAGTGTCTATTTCAGTCCATTGCAAAGTGGATAGAATTTCTCTAAGAATTGAAAAAATTGCTTACTTTGAGGGAAATTGGTCTGCTTTCTCTTTTAAGGGGAACTTGAATTTTGTGTCAGTTCATGAAATATATCTTAGTATAAACAGAATATTCTGAACTGTATGGTGATATCTCTGTGCCTGGAAGGAGGAGCTTTATGTAATGGGCCAAGTAGCCATCACTGAAAAATAAGGTGGTTTTTGAGTCCATTATTCTGAAGTCAAATTTAATGATGATGCCAGAAATTGATTCATACATGTCTGGTATTGTGGCTTTTTTTTTTTTCTGCTGCTGATGATTGCATTGGAAGTTTGTCTTGTGAGAAAAGATTGTCTAATGCTTTTGATTTCTATTCTGAATTTTAAAACAGAAGCTGTTTAGGATGATTTTGGTTTTTATGCTCTGGGAGCAAAGTCATTCAGAAGGTATTCCATTTAGAAGGTCCTCTTACCATCAGAAAGTAATCAGAGGAGAGTCATCAGATAGTAGAGCTTGAAAACTACTTTATATATATTTTAAGACATTTATTTACATAAATGTAATGTAAAAAAATTACACACATATTGTAATAAATGAGACAAATTATGGTAAAATGTTTTTAATAGCCTTGCCCCACTCTAATACTTTACATTTTCTGGTCTGTAAATAAATTCTAGAAACTGATTGAAATACTTTTGTAACTTTCATCTGGCAGTATAGATTGATTAGGTATTATTTAGTCCTTTAAATTAAAATTTACTACAGGTTACCCAGAAATTTTGGCAGAGGTGATTATTTTCTTGTAGATGAGCATATTTGTAAGTTTGTGGCTTTTATATAAATTCATTCAGGGCGGGGGAAAGGCTGGGATTTGTTGATGAAGTTCATTAGCTAGGCAGTTGTAACTGTTCTGAAGGGTTGAAAAGGTTAACGTATCTGCTAAAATACCTTCTGTTCTCTCACCAAGCAGAGATAAAACATGTAGGGAAACATAGCTTTTTTGTACTGCGGAATATGCCTACCACCATCACCAGTAAAACTAGAATTGCTTGAACGGCAGTGTGAGAGCGTGGCATGTTGGTGTTTCTGTCCTACCTTGCGCTGTGGCTGCAGTCATCTCTACATGTTTTGCAAGCTGTAGCATTTACAGTGTGTCACCCCAGGTTTGTGGTTCTGAATTTAAGTTTATAACAAGAGCCTGGAAAAAAACAGTCCTATAATCCAAATGTACACATATAAGCGTTGATTGTGTACCTATGACTGTAATACATCCTCATTATGGTGAGGGGTGAGTAATAACACAGTGATGTGATCTGAACTTCAGCTATTTTTGTGGAATTATCCCTTCATTTTCAATCATACTGCAGAACATATAGTTTTCAGAAGACTTTGCTTACACTTTCTGTTGCAAGGTGAATTTCATGTCTAGATTTTTAACTTGAAATAGTTGAATGTGTGAGAATTGAAGTGAAAGGAGTGTGCTACCTTGTTTGGAAACCACCCTTTTTCCATCATGAAGTAAGAAAGTGGGGACCTACAAAGTCTAAGGACAAGTGATTCCATTGCTTTTTAAACAAAAAGATTGGAGATTGTTCACACAGAAGTATCAGGGACTGCTTGGAAAAGAAGAAAGAAAAATGAGGGTAGTTTTAAAATCCTGCAGTAGTTCTCATTACTACTTTGATAATTTCTACAGTTTTGTTAAAAATCTGGCTCAGAGATACTATGTTTTCTAAGTGAAAAGGGCTATTAAATGTCTGGATTATTATTATTAAAATGTCTGGATTATTATTATTACTATTAAAAAATAACTTTTTTAAACTAATAGTATTTCCACAGACATTCATTTGTGGAGTTTTGGAATACTGTTCTTAATTACTATAAATGTCTTAGGAATAACTATATTGGATTGATTTATTTATATTGGAATTATCATTATTTCAGTAGTAAAATGTAAGCCTGTTGGAACACCTTGCAAATAATAGTAACTTGCAAAAAACCAGTAACTTAAACATAGCCCTAACCCAGGTGGGCATGGTTTTGAAGGCTAAAAACACTCTAGGCTAGCTTGGACATCTGTATACAAACAAGGTATTCTCAGATATGAGAGGTGGAATTTCATCACAGTCAAACAACTCACAATGTGTAGTAATGGTGAGATACACATTTAAATCCCTGTGGACTCTTAGAGTCCACAGAAAGAGCTTGTTACTTTTGCTTGAGTACGATCAAGTATTTCTTTTGCAGACTAACAACTTTCAGAATAATACTCTGGTGTGCAAGCATAGGATTTATTTCTCTTTGGTGCAAAACCATTCATTACTTTTTCCTGTTAATCAGAGCTGTTCTTTACTCCAGAATACCTAAAATCCCGATGGGTGTGACATTGATCCACTTTATTTAAACAGACTGGGTGGATTTGTTTGTGTGTTCTCCTGTAGGAAATTCATTATTTGACCTATACATTACTCTGATAATAACAACAATAATAGAGTAGCCAAATTCTTTCTACTTTAAAAGCATGACACTTTCTTTTCTGTTTCTAATGTGGCTAAATAAAATGCAAATGTAGGTCATTTAGCTCTTGTTAAATTACCTGTTGTGGATTTTTCCCCGGTAAAATAAATCCTGGTTTATATGGTTGTTGTACAATGAAAGAAGACAAAAATTACCTTGTTTTTTTACCTTGTTTTCACTTGTAACTGGCTGGATAATATATACAAAAGGGCTTATAAGTGATGTAGATTTTATATGCTAGATATTATCTACAACTGTAAATTTAACATAAACATTCCTCACCAGTTCATTGTCAAAGATTTGTTAGGCTTTTAATGAAATCAGTGTCAATTAAGAGTTTATGTATTTATCACTGAATAAATATAATTTTTAAATACTTATTGCCCAGTGGGAGAAAGCTACAGACATGGTACAAAAAATTCCTCTTTCCCCTTTGTGTATTGCTTCTGCATGGTACTCTGGTGCTGCCACTGCCAGATGTGGACATGCTTCTTTTGAAAATAACAGTATCACTATTATACACAAGGCTCTGGATTATTTGCTTCCCCACCAGAAGAACATTGTGTGTGGGCGGATTATTGGCATTTCAAGGTCTGTGCAGAGTCTGGGAAGCTGAATCCTACTGTAAACAGAGCAACAGACGAGAGTGGGAGCAGGGAGGGGCATACATCTCACTGATTATTTTAAGAAGGCAAGTTCCAAGAAGTTCTGAACTCAGATGTAGTACAGAAAACTTAAACAGACCTTCCTGTTTTCGGGGGAATTGTGTGCAATTGCTAAATTCAAAAATTCACAAGCTGAGGTAGCACATGAGATAAATAACATTTTGTTGCAGTCTATGCACTGACAACAAACAGCTTCTGAATTTATCTGTTAGTAGTATGATTGCCTTTTTGTAGCATGATTTCCATGTAGATCACTGAAAAATGCATAGGTTCAGCATCTTCATTACCTTTGGCACGTTTATTGTGTTAGTAATGTTTTTTGTTATGCCTCTGCTTGGCTTTGCAAATAATTAATTACAGTGCAGCCTGTTTAAAGGCTGAAAACACAAGTGTCTGTGAGATGACTTGTAGATGTCTTTGTATTCTGTGGTTCGTTTACAGGTCCTTCAGCAGCTTTTAAATCACTTCAGAAAAAACAAGGATAAAGTTCTTCTTTTCTCCTTTTCCACAAAGGTGAGCTCCATATGATTTTTATCAATTAACTGCAGCAGTAGGTTCTGAAGCTTAAAGCACTGAAGTGACAGCTGTCAACCACATTTCCTTTCTCTCTGTACTATGGGAAATAATGATGAGAAGGACACTGTGCCATACTCCAGAAACATGTTGAAACCTTATGTTATGTCATGATAAAAATGGTGACGGCAAAACAGATGTAACACTCTGCTGCCTTACTTAGAGCTTTTTAAAGTTATTGTATTACTTCAGGCATAGATAGCTCATACCGAGTTCAGCTGTAATATCTTGAGTTAGAGCAGTGTCATGGCAAAATAAGTCTGAAGTATACAGCCTTTGTGTTAGCACTGAAAGTAGTTAAATTTCCTCTGTTCTACGGGCTTTTGACCATCACCAGTGATGAAACTTCAACCTTGAGACTTATTACACAAGTTGGTTTGAACTGAAAACAGCGTTTAATTGGAGGAAAAGGTGTATGACCACATCACTTTTAAGGGACTTGCTCCTTGATTTTTCTTGTTAGGGAGTAGCATGTGTCCTGAAATGGTGCAAACTGTAATATGGTTTTCTTTACGTAAATATTTGTAATGCTAGTGTTAAAAAGCATTAAAAAGTAGTGTGAATGACAGTTCAGAGTCTTTAATGATTTTGTGGCTTTAAGGCAGACTGCAGATGTAGTAGTAAAATGCTCATGTGTCTTAGGTGGTGCTTCACAGTGTTCAAGACCAAACTGACTGCTGGTTACTGCAGGCCATTGTAACTTGCTAAAATGGTAGTAAACTGTGTAAGTTGCCTGCCTGCTTATTGGGTTGAGCTGACTTAGCATCACTTAGAGGTGGGACAGGCAGCGAGGGCCGGAGGACTGAGTGAGACCACAGCACACCAACACTAATTATCTTGCTAGCTGTGATTCTACAGCACTCGTGTTGAGGATGTTGATATCAAAATGGCAAAGATTTACTCTTATTTTCAATGCTTGGTCTACTGAAAATATATTTGAGAAACATGGCCTCTGTGATTGTGTTTCATTAAAAAGATGATAGTAAGCACTTAATCTTTTTTTTTTCCACCCAGTTGCTAGATGTGCTGGAACAATACTGTATGGCATCTGGGCTAGATTACCGAAGACTTGATGGAAATACAAAATCAGAAGATAGGATCAGAATTGTAAGAGAGTTCAACAGCATTCAAGAAATTAACATATGTCTTGTATCTACAATGTAAGAAAATCTAACTTGTCTGTTTCACTCTGCCTTTCCTAGTGTTTAGTAAATAGGTTACTCTGCATTTTATTTGATGAGCTTGGGAGGGATTACTTTTTTTAGGTTGTTCTTTTGTCTGTTAGTAAACATAGACTCACTGCTGTGGACTGAAGCTTCTTAAAATATCTGAAGACTTTCTCCTTTCCCCTCTCCTCTGCTTTGAGGATTGCTAAGATCTGAAACAAGCAGGTCTTCTGAATCCTAGTTTTAAATTTCTACTTGCTGTAGGAGTTAGGAAATGTGAAATGCTATTTTGAACTGAAAAATTATCTCTCAGTGTTACTGTAATTTATTAATCACATTAATTAGCGTATGTCTGGTTAAAATACTTCAAACAATCCTTGATTGTCTTTCAAAAATGTGTTTTCCTATTAGATCTGCTTATCAATTTATGGTGGAGAGTGAATTCTTTTGAAATACAGCAGTGTGTTCACCTAAAATTAATGAAAATATGATGACCATTCTTTTCTCTTCTTGTCTTTTTATTTTATTTTTTAATTCTGTTTACTTCCATGTTTCATCTTGGATAAAGTTTGTTGCCAGGCAAGGGCAGAAAGCAAACAAAGAGAAACTTTAATCTTCCTGCCCAGGGGAAAACTCAAGTGAAACTTGATGCAACATGCAAATGTGCTGTTCTTGCCTATATGGTCATTTTGGCCCTTCTTTACTGAAAATGTGTGTGTTGGAGTTTGATAGGAGGATCCACACTACTTCTGTTTAATTAGAAGTTAGACATAATCTTAAAGACTTAAAACTGCATGTCAGAACTGTCTTCAGATACTCTGGTGCATGTGGGCAGGGTTGTGAAGAGATTTGTTGTGTTGGTCATGCACATGTGTTTGTAATCTCTGTCAGCTGTGGAACCTGGCCATCAGCTTCCGACACCTACTTGGGTCCCTGTCCCTGAAGACAGCAGGGAATTACTGTATCTGTACCATTAGGAGAGACTCTCTAGTTTGTGCTTCTGTCAGTCTAGTTTGGTTGCATAGTTATAACCTTTTCAGTTCTCTTACATCAATTTACATAGAAATAAAAATGAAGTTTGGGTAAGCTGAGATGGACTTCTCCTCTCTGCTATTAGAGCTTGTGAATACAGAGGTTGGTGAGCTTTCCATGCCTGCTAGTCGTGCTCGAGACGAGAGTCTTGATTATGGTTTTCTTAGTGTTTCTCATCGTACTGAGTATATGGAAGGAACAAACAATGATGGAATTGCAGTCAATATAACCAGTCTTTCCTAAGAAAAACAGAAGGTGCAATTCTTTGTGTAGTTTATCACACAAGTTTATCACAGATAACAAAAAGTAATCTTTTTGCTTGCTTGATATACAACAAAGGAAGCAGCTTTAATTTTGTAATCCTTTGGAAATCAGAAAGTGATTTATCCCAGATCTATTCTACAAGAGATTCATCCTCCCTCTTACTCAGATTTTTCAGGCAGCAGGACTTCACAGTATATTATTTATTTCTCAACACTTAGTAAATTGACAGAATTGGGTCATACTCTGCTGCCTGTACTTTCTTGCAAAGTTTTTGGCCGACTGTTCTGTGTAGTCAACTTGCACGTGTTCTGAAAGTCCCATTGCTTGAAGAGCTGAGTGTTGATTTCACTGAAAATACTTGCACAGTCTTTTGGCTGCAAAAATGCATTCTGCAAAGGATGAATTCCCTGCTTAATGATCTTGAGTCTGCCATTATATTCCACTGGCACAGCTAATGTACAACTCTAAACAGGAAGCTCCAATCTATAAATTAGTGAGTTACAGTGCAGACAGTGGTGATGACTTCACTGTTGTTAAATTTACAATGTTCCTGTTTTATATTCTGGATTTTTTTTTATACTGACAAAATGCCTTTTCTGTTTGGAATTGCCCATAGACATTTGGAAATCCTGCTTTTAATTGGTTAATGAATTTTTTGAGAAATAGGGCCTTAAACAAATAAAAAAAAAATCTGTCTATATCTATATAGCTTAACCTCAAGTCTTGCAGTTGATATTAGTATCAAACATAGTCATATAGCTATCCATAGTGCTTTTATGGATAGCTGTGACTAATAGAGCTATATGGATAAATATATTTTATGGTTGTTGGGAGAAAATATGATTGATTTCGTCAGAGCTTGTAAATTCCATCAAACCAGTAGGTATAGATTATGAATTTCAGCCTTGAACTTTATGGAAAAATAGGTATACAACTGTTGGAACTACTCATGAAGTAAAGTCTATTTTAGAATACTTCAGTCCTGTGCTGGTGTTGCTGGCAAAATGTATGAATATTTGGAGGAAAGGAAGGGGATTTTTGGTCATGCTTAGAAACATTAAAATAATTGGTGGAGTTGCAGTAACTTGGTAGGAGAATGTCAGAGCTTGAAACTCCATTGATGCTGCTTAGCCTGAAGAAGGGTAACTGTGTATGGACAATACTGAAGTCTGCGCAGTCCTGTTCCATTGCAGTGTTCTGGAAGAAATAAGAGCAGCAAGTGTTCCCACCTTTAAAGCTAAATCACTATTCTCTGTGTTTTCAACGCTAGTCGTCTTCTAGATTAGTTCCTTCAGAATAACTGTAAATGAAAATCTATTTCTACTTCTCAGTTTTCGTTAATAGTAAAGAGAAGTGCTTAGATGATGAAGAGATGATGGTTACAGAAATTTGTAGACAGTTTTTTATTGTGAAAAGTTACAGTATGCACTTCCATTCTACCTGCAGCATTCTCAATTACTGTCCGTTACTGGACTGCTGTCCATTACTTTGTACTTTTTCAGGTCTTTGTTTAACTTGAATTCGTCACAGCTATGTTTTAAATAATTTTTAATGTGCAGGTGATCACTTTCAAATAATTCTCAGCCACAATGTCTCACTGAAACAGTGAACTTACAAACAATAAAAAACTTACCTCAGTAAATAAAATTGTGTAGTCACAGCTTTCATGTTAAATTTCCTAATGCGATACTGTTTTGTAGTTTCTGAACATTGTGGTGTTAAGTTGTCAGTGACAGGATATAAAAACAAGCCATTTATTTAACACAGTGTGCAGTTTTAAATAAGATGATCTTTTGAAAACTTTTTGTAACAGAACTGTTATGAGACATTTCATACAGGGCTCTTCATCTGAGCTGTGTTACAGTAATTTGCATGGACCATCTTCCAGTAATGACTTTAACCTCTGGTTAAAATGACATATAAAATGGAAGACATTCTTTACAATGCACAAACTTAACTACTGCGTTCATTCTGTTCATGAAGGATGTAGGAGCCATTCTTTTTCTGTTTTGGAGTATCTGAATTTTTGTGGCATACCTAAAAATACTGAGAGGTAAAATCTTTATATAGCTAAGTGTCCTGTTTAGTTAATTTTCATAGTCAGTCTGTTTTACTGACACTAAGGCTTTGCACTGAGGTTTAATTCATATTTCAGTTCCAAATACTGCAGGTTTTTTTTATGAGAAAGCAGTTGGAAAAACATGTTGACTTATGTTTCAGTCTGACTGCAGAGTTGGTTTGGTAAGATGAGAGGCTGAATTCTGTCCTCACTAAAAAGAAATACACCAAAATTCCAAAATACAGTAAGGTATTCTGAAAAATACAAAGATTTTTATTCAGCATTTCAAACTTCGAGAGCGCTCATCCTCCGGAAACCTCCGTTAATATTGGCAGGTTCCCACATCCTCTCCATTTCCAGATTTAACTAACCCAACACCACACCACACCTGGAAGGAAGAGGCCACAACTGTATTTACGTTAACAAGGATTCCATGAAGACCAAAAGGTGGTGGGGCTCCACAAGCTTTTTTGTTTCTGTCTCCATTTATTCACATGCCTGGAAACTTTACCTTTCCCATTGCTTTAAACAAGCAGAATATAAAGTCATCTATTAAAACCAGGTGCTTGGTAAATTAAATGGGATTGACTTTTTCAGTTTTGTGGTACCTCATTCAGAAAAAAACGCACTTGAAATCAGTGCTTTCTGCGTCAATGTAAAGAATTGTTGTAATAGTTAATAATAGTATTTGGCGTGTGCTTGTATAGGAACTTGTATCCTTTTGTAGGAATGTTGGTTGAGCCAGTTGAAAAGAATTTTCAGTATTTGCTTGTTTTGCAGCTGGATGAGAAGTGGTATTTTCCTCACTTATGTTCCTGTCAAATCATCCAGCTTATGCACATGCCAAACTCCAAGTAACTGAGCAGTTTTGTTAGATTCAGCAAGGGCATTAGTTAGATACCTCAGGTTAAGCATATGCTCAAATTCTTTGTTGGCTTGCAGGCTTTACCCAAAAGCACAGTACAGCTGTTGAATGTTTAAGACGATGTAACCAGTACCCCTGTGACTCCTTACCCCCCCAGTAGACAATTTTCTTCAAGTGACTTTTTTCCTTGTAATGACAGGTATGAATGTACTGATATGCAGCTGTGTGGCCAATTATATTTTTAACGGCTGACTTACATACTGTACAAATATACTTGTGACAGTTGTTAATTGGTATAGATATGACTTACCATAGACGAACCATTTTAGTGGAAGCTGCATAGCATTATTGTCAAAACTATGTTCCGGGATAAGAGGAAATAAAATTCAATGCAGACTTTTTATTTAAGCTATAGTTTTCCTGCTTCTATAATGTTAACTGGCGTAAAAGTGGTTATGAATTTCAGTATATTGAAACTGGGGGAGTTGGCCTGTGTGGGCTCAGTGGGTATGAAGTAGCAATCAGGACTTTTACTATAGTATATGACTCAGCTAGTCATACAGTTTGTAATCTTTTTGCTACTTAGGTGAGATGACTGCATTTTACAGCAGTGGTTATCTATGTCCTTGGTATTTATTGACACAACGGTAACACAAAGCTGTACCCTACTATTTTCAGTATCTCTGTTGTGTGCTTTTTTATGTTGGGGAAGAGTATGCTAATATGGACCTAATACACTGAAAAAGAAATTGTTCTGTTTTTCTTACTGTCAATAGTTCTGTGTTTTTATGTTTTTAGGGCTGGTGGACTGGGTCTTAATTTTGTTGGTGCCAATATTGTTATACTGTTTGATCCGACATGGAACCCAGCAAATGATCTTCAAGCTATTGACAGGTACGCTCTCAAAATACAGAACTTAATCCATGTCGTACTCCTCTTGCTTTGATCCTGTAATCTAATTGTCCAACTAAACTTTCCTAAGGGAAGAAATTTTTTACATAGTCTGACTTGTCCACAAGACAGTAAGAAATGTCTACCTAAATTATTTTTTTACCTTTGTTCTTGTTTTTAACCCTGAATTTTACTACTTGTTTTTCCTTTTATTTTTGTGGCACGTAATGGTGGGCTCATTTTATTTAAAAAACAAAAACAAAAAAAACCCCAACCAACCAAAAACCCCCACAAAATCCCACAAAACCCAAACATATTTACTGTAACTTTTTGTGATCTCTAGAACAAGTGCATGTGTATAGCTGGATGGCATTTTTCCTCTGTTTGTCAGGACAGAGTATATTGTAACTGATCCTAGTTCAAGTGATGTTTTGAATTCCAGAATCCTTAAAGAAAAACATACATCATCTTCTGCTTCACACTTGCGGAGGTTAGTGTCTTTTCAGCACTCACTTCCGTCTCTGATATTATGCCATTGGAGGATTTCCAGGAATCTGGATTTTTCTTTCAAGGCTTTTTGACCATAAGATTTTTCACTAGGAATTAGGGACAGACTTTTGAGTAGCTGAAGTAAAAGAATATTGGAAGCCTTCAAAATTTAGTAGATTTTTATATTTTCATGAGCAGAAACTAACTTGTTTCTGTTGTCCCATCCAATTACGTAATTCCATTTTAAGGGTCTTTCTGACTTCTAAGAGGTGTTTATGTACACCAGGTCTAGAGAAACATGTATCAGAAATGTGTACTGTTGAAAGGGGCTGTTTTTAGAGAATTCTTGTAAGACCACATTACTATAAATTGGTTCAGCCTCTCTTGAATTTTCAGAATATAATCTATTGGAAATCTCAGAATTTGCCATATAGATAGAACACTGCCTGTTCATTAGCTGTTTTTATTATGTTGTAACTTGCAAAGTGTTTTGTAAAGTTAAGAAAGAACAGGCTGCCCCAAGTAATCCATGATCTAACCCTTATATAATGCAAATAGGAGAATAACTTATGCAAGAGCAGATGGAGATGGAGAAGGGGAAAAAAAAAACCTGAGAAAACATAGTGGAAGATATGTTTTCAAGACAGGTGGGGAGACAGGCCTTGTGATATAAATTGAGGAGAAAGCTTTTTCAAGTGGATGGGCCTGGAAAGAAACTTGGAAAACTAAGTATCAAGGAAAAGGGAATGAAATACTGAGGAAAATTTGGAAAAGTGGGGGGGGGGGGGGGGGGACCAAACCCAAAACCCAACCAAACAAAAAAACACCCACCAAAAACCAACCAGCTCATAAATGATTTAGAGTATTCCTGTTTTATTGGAATTCTTTTTAAAATTTATTTACTACGCTTAAGAGCTCTCTTTTACTGATAAAATATGTTTTTTAATATGCCACTGTCCTTGCAGAGCTTATAGGATTGGCCAACACAAAGATGTTAAAGTGTTTAGATTGATATCCTTGGGAACTGTGGAGGAGATGATGTACTTGCGACAAGTTTATAAACAGGTAAAGTTCAAAAACTATTTAAATTGGGAGCTCTTTGTAGTTGTTTTAATGACTGAAAGCTAAGCTAGCCTATAGCAAAATTGTAGTTTACCTTGGTTTTATAGTATATGCTGTTACGTTAATTTATTAAGCAAATACATGATTTAGCAGTTGTCAAAGAACAAAACAGAATGGTAGTTGTATTCAAGTTTTTCTGTAACTTTTGACAGTTTAATTATGCAATATACATTAATCAGATTATACAGAGAACTATTTCATTTTAAAACTTGTAAAATATATCTGTGAAAGTTGTAGTTAGTATCTGCAGCAGTCTGATTCAGGCAGCTTTTTCTTTTGCAAGGTTGGAGAAAGAGCAAAAATCTTGCTGGTGCTATAGAAGAAAAGCAAAAAGACATTGCTACCTACACTCCTGCCTTTGAAACTTGTGTATAAAAGGAGGAGGAAACAGCTTGTAGTTGCTGCTGTTGTCAAGATAAGAATTCATGTTGTCTGCCAGATTATTCAACCTGCAACAATTGTTCTCTCTAAATTTTGCTACTTGAATTGATAGGTTTAAAAACCTAAGAGTGGGAAAAAAGTGTGTAGTTTGAGGAACACATGATCTATCAACTGTTTCCTGATGGGATCAGAATTAAGACAAAAAGTAAGCAAACTCAAACATGAACAACAAAGAGCAGGCTGCAGAATAATAGGAAACTAGATGGAATGTGAATGTTTTTCTTAACAAAAGTTGCAAGTTAAGAAATAAGATGATTGGCTTTAAGGTTCTGACAGGAAAGGCATATAAACTTGTAGAAAGGAAGAAAATCAGTGAGATACAGTTGTCCTGAAGAATGCATTGCATTGAAAAGGCAAAGTAGGTCACCTCAGTGGGCAAATGATACCATGTAATAAAGAAGGCTTTATGAAATTTCATGGATTAACCTAAGAATTTCAATTTTTGCCATAAATTGGGAAAATTTGGTATTGAGACTTCAGTGACAAGCACCTTCTTGTAGCTGGGTTATTTACAAGGAGGAGGTTCGAGGCTGAGTGAGTGGGAAATGCAGTAACAGACAGATTGTCATTATCCTCATACAGATTTAGGTAAGTGACAAATAAGAATAAGGTTCTAAGATCAAGAATTTGGACACGGTATCTGATTTCACAGTGCAGGTAGTCAGAAACCCGACAGCTGGGAGACTAAATCTTGAGCTGCTCTCAGTAATGTGTATGGCTTGCTTTAAAATGTTATTTTCAAAAGTGTAACAATGACTTTATCTCACTTAAATTCAATGTTTTGTGGAAGCCAAAAAATAGAGTTCTGATCAATTTTGACAAAATGATCTAAATAAAAAAAGAGGGAACTTGTTAAGAAATTAAAAGTAGTAGGTGATGGGCTGATGTGCTCACAGGTAATTTGGGCAATTTTCAGAGACTCTCTACAAGAAGCTTAGAATGAAGAAGACATTGTATTAATAGTTGAAATCATATACTAATGAGACAAGTTAAATATAAAACCCAAGTCCAAAAACTATTTTTGAGGGACAGTGGTCTAAAAATATAAAAGCTAATAATTTAGTTTTCAAACACATCAGGAGCAGGAATTGTATTGCTGTATGGGCATTACTTTAGTGAGGTTTAAAGGAATGTTCATTGCAAAAAAACCAACTTGATTTATTCTTTATATCCACATTCATGGAAAAGCTTAGAGAGCATACTGTTCCAAAGTTTCTCTTGTGCAAAGTACTTCTGAGGTTTCACTTCAACAGCAAGTACCAGTAGGAGAGGTCTCTGAAAGGCTGAGAAAACGATCAATAGCAGATAACAGCCAACTGTATTCACTAAAATCCTGAAGGGAGCAAATGATGTTTCACAGGGCCTTTGGAGTTGGTGATCTTGTAGATAAAGATGACCTGTATGATACTGTCTGTCTGGATTTCCAAAACGCATGTATAAAACTTCCTGAAAAGCTCTTGGGGGCTCTTTTTGGGTTTGTGGTTTTTGTTTTTTGTTTTTTTTTTCCTTTCAGTTGACTTGTGTTTTTCAAGTTGAGTAAGAAGCAATAAACAGAATAATTGTAAATCTGGGATTTTTTTTTGTTGTTGTTTTTTTAGTCTACACTTGGATTAAATGCCCTGATATTGACATGTGAGCACATTTAGGAAATTTTCAATAAGTTGTGAAGAAAATGCCTTTATCTGCTATTAAAAATTCAGAAGCCATGAGTACATGTAGATGTGTGGCTTTTCATGAACTATACAAATGTGTTCTCAGAGAGCTAAATGTTGTCATCCATCCTTTTCATGCAATGAATTAATATGAAAATGCTTTATCATGTTTGTAGTGTATTCTTACTGAGGGATCTATTTGATTTTAAAATTGCTGAATTTTTTTTAGTAGTGTTTGGTTGTCTGACCTAGCCATATGTGATTGAAGAATCTGATATAAATAAAATTGAAATCTAACATAATAGACACCTGAATAACTTATACATGTATCCTAAAGTATACTTTTGTAAATACTTTGTGAAAGAGTAAACTATGCTTAGCTGAAGTTAAACTAGAATTTGACAGTATAGTTACTTGCCTACATAATTCAAGAGATGTGCTGTCTAGGAAAACGTCTGTTCGGTGCTAGAACTAGAAGGGAGTAGACCTGAAGAAGTAACTCCCAACTCCTTAGAGACAGTTACAAAAAATATTTCAGGTCTGGTATCCATAAAACCACAGTTTTGACATTCTTCCACGTAAAGTCAAATATACCAATTATGTAAGTATTGAAAATTTGCAGTCATTGGAATGCAGCTAAACCTGCCTGGCTTCAAAAATGTTCTAATTCTGCCTGACAAACTATTTACTTGTCTTTCCTTTTCACCTGGAAGATTTTTAAGTCACTTTTGTTCAATCTACTTAGCAAGAGTGCATGATAATTAAAATATTCAGAGATCAGTAGGAGTAATCTTGTGACTTTTATTTAATCCTTACCAAGTAAGCATGCAATGCAAAGGACTATGAAAAAATAGTAAGAACTTAGTACTGAGGAAAGATGAGCAGTCAAAGATATAAAGGAGTGTCAGTTGTGTGTATAGTGGGTATCTGATATTAGACAACAATGGAGTAAAAGACTTGAAATATTTTTATTTTTTTATTCAGTAAAACCAAGCAGATTCGTACTATACCACAATCTGTTATACCAACATCTGCCAGGGAAATTAAAACAAAATATCCTCCCTTAGGAATTTCTGCCTGCTCCAACTAAAGCTGTGTATATAATCTGGATGCCAGGAAATTCTGACATGTTGTTGGAGCAAACACTTCTGAAATCTCTTGTGTTGTTCTGTTTTAGCAACTTCACTGTGCGGTGATTGGAAGTGAAAATGCCAAGCGGTATTTCGAGGCAGTGCAAGGATCAAAGGAACATCAAGGAGAGCTTTTTGGGATCCATAACCTTTTCAAACTTAGGACTCATGGGTCCTGTCTTACCAAAGACATCCTGGAGGTATGAAGTTCTACCCTTTTACTTCTGGATATTAGTTTTACATTTTTCCTTTCCTCATGAGATGTTTCCATTTACAATTATGACAAAATACTTTTACAAAACAGAGAAACTTAAACAGTACCTCTATGCAGTTCCTTAAATGAAATAGGCATGCTAATTTCTTGTTCTGATGTAGACCAGATAAATTTCCTTAGATCAAACAAAAAACTGGAAAAAAGTACGATTATAACTTCCAAAAGTTTTCTAACACGTTTCTTTCCCTAATAAAAATGCTGTAACTTATTTTTATGATACTTTCACATATTGTCAACTTTGTGTACAGATACCTTTTATTCATCAATAGCTTGAGAGTGACCTTCTAAGCCAGAATTCTGACCATAAAAATATTTTTATGATCATAGTAATCTTTGTATAGTACATTTTGAGATATCAAAAATGTTTAATAAAATATATTTTATGCTGGATTTAAAAATGTTACAAGGTGCAAATAAATAACTGAGGCTTCGTATTTTAAGATTTATTTCTTAGTTACTCTAAAAAGTCTGTTGGCACAATTCCATAGCATATAGTGCACACTAGTTTTAAGTATATGCAGTATTATACCTTTTTTTATCCAGCATGTTTGCTGCAGCTAACTTGTGTTTTGGAATTTATTGCAGCTTTGTTCTAGGTTTCTTTCCATCCTTCCCTTTATTTTGGTATTTTGCCTGTACTAGGAAGAGGCTGGGGAATGTGATACAGCAGTATAATGGCAGCATAGTCAAAAGAGTAATGTGGTGTAAGAACATGTACTTTGGGAATATTAAGTTCAAAAGTTCTCTAAATTAAATCTAAATTAAAACATGGTGTACAATATGAATATTGTAGCAGGTTTTCTGCTTCAGAAAAAAGTTTAAAATTATTAAAACAGTGTATGTATAAGATCCTCCCAATTTATGCAGTATGTTACTTTTCCTGCAGGTTATGGGTTAGATCAAAGAGCACTAAGTGCCAAAATATAAGTCCTAGTCTGGACTTGGTTTGTATCTTTGTAGAAATAAAGAAAAACTATTTTTTTCTAGGCTTGCCTTTGTTAACTTGAACAGATACAGTTTTTATCTATACATTCTTGATTGTTTTAGAGGGAAGGGCGAGTAGAAGCAGGAGTCATGACAGCAACTACATGGCTCAAGGAAGAGTCTCCTCCATGCAGCTCAGAAAAGGTGAGGTCTTTGTGGACTACAGACCAGAGCATGACAGTCCCTCTAGTTCCTGGTACAACAGTGGCAAATGTGGACAGTGTGTTTTTAGGCTGGTAATGCTTTTACCCTAGATTGTACTTACCATCTTTAATTGTCTGCTTGCCCTTGGGTTTACATATTATAAAGCATTAGATAATGTCATGCAGTCTGTATTTAAAGTGGAATATTCTGAACATCTGGTAGTAGGGTATTCTATGACCTTTACAACACTTGGGTATAGTCGGTCTGAATGAAGGTATTACTAACGTGCTGTTATTACAGAGCAATATTTAATGAAGCACTGCTCTGTAGTGTCTTAAGAGTGACAGCCTTATGATATGATATGACAGCCTTCTGATCAAGAAGTCAGTTGAGAATCTAACACCTACTGTTTAGGAGATTCTGGTTAGGAAATTGTGGAAAGGAGTGCAATTGGGTTTGAGGTTTGAAAGCTTGCTTTGGGTTTTGTGGACCTCTGTGGAAGACATGGGCTATCTAGTTGATGTTAACATACAGTGATTCCCACCAAATCAGTGGTCTGTTCAGTGCTGGCTTGGTTTTTTTTTTTCTTTTAAATAATGTATCTAATAATTTCCTTCTGAAACAAGATTCCGCCCCCGACCGTGTTAAGGCTGTGGTTAATGGGAGCATTTTTATGAATGTTTTTGACTGAACATTGTGTTCAGATGATTTGGGAAACAGACAGCTAAGTCTTATGAAATGGCCCCTAAGTGTGAAAATATCATTAGATCACACTGAACGGTACTGAAAGTTAGCCACTCTTACGCTTTTTGGAGATTTCTGTGGGTAAAGGTCAGTATTAATGTAAATCAGTATGCCATCACATTGGTCATACCCTCACATTGCTAGTACATCACTGTATGGTCATGATCTCACAGTGGATGTGGTGACAAACAATGACTTTTGTGGCTTGTGTTAAATGCTTTTTGATAAGCAGAGTGATATGAGGATTAATATATGGATTTTAAAATTTCATGTACAAAAGTTTAGTATTTACGCTTCTGACTTTACATATCACCATAATTCTTATCTCAGTAGCACAGAGTTTTGCAGTTGTATTCTGGACTTCTGTAGCTTCAAAATGTTTTAAGGTTGCCTGAGGTAATTTTTGTTTGATTACAGTAGGCCTCAACTAATTTTAAGAGCATAATGCTATGTACTCATAGCTCTTTCAAACTGTGTTAGCCCCCATGTACAAGGATGTTGGCCACTGCTGAGAGATTATATTTTTTTATGAATGTCATTACACACTATTAAGGTTTGAATCATGAAGTCACTTTTCAAACTATCTTTGAAAGATGTAAAGTTGCAACAAGGTCAGTATAAACTAGAAAAGTACGAGTGTGGATTGTGAAGACATAGGTTGTTTTAGCAGTGTGCAGCACATAGTCTCATATTTTTGGTTATATTCATTGTTCTACTAAAAATTTTATTTTGGCAGAGACTTTCATATAATTTCTCTTTATGATTTATTTTGTGTTTGCTTTCTATTTGTGTATTGTAATACTATTTTGTATATTTTTTTATTGAGTAACATAGTGAAAATCCACCTTTTTATACCGCTTTGGAATTAGGTGTGTTCCTTATATTATTTATATTTTTAAATACCTTTGTTGTAAATTACTTTTATTTTTAGTATGAACAACCAGAATGTAAAGAAGATAGAGAGTCCAGAAGCATTCAGGCACAACTGAAGAGAGAAGAAATGGATTTTTGTGATGACTTTAGTGATGATGATATTCTGGAAACTCCCGTGAAAAAATGTGACAGAAGAAAGCCTTGCAATGCAAATAATTTAATGGTAACAAAGGGACAGCTTTCCTTAATGCAGTGTGGATTCTCGAAGTTGTTACAGAGAGAAACTGAAACTGCCAAAGAAGAGTATAATAACTCTCATCATTCAAATTCTGACGACCAGACTACAAGAACAAATGTAAATAGCAAGCATAGTGATTTTCAGAAATGTCAAAGCCATGTACGTGTTTTGGAGCATGGGGCAGCTGTTCATTCATCAGATGGAACTGATAAACAGGGTATTCATAGTACAGACTGGCTTGTTTTATCAGGCTCTGAGGAGGAAGGCGACAGAGAAAGTGAGGATCAATGCATTTCAAAGCAGAGTGATGTAGTCATTGAAACTGAATGTAGTTCTGAAGAGAATGATGATGTCATCTCTCCTACCCAAGTTCCAGCATACCAGCAACCAGTTACCAAAAAAGTTGAAATTTACAGGTTGGCATCTGAAAACTGTGAAGAGTTAGCTAAAGAAAAAGATGGGTTGGTACTTAAGGGAGAGAGTAGGCAACTTGGATTCCATAGTACTGAGTCAAAATTCAGCCAAGTCATGTCTTTTGAAGACATCAAGAACAGCACAAAAGATTTGAAAGTGGCAAGCGACATAAGTGATGAGTCTGATGATATTGAAATTTCCTGTAATTCTGAATCAAGAAAGTTAACAACTTTCAGCTTTCCAAAAAGGAAAGAAAGACACGACCCTAACAGTGGGCTAGGTGGTTTTTCCAAATCTCTGCTACAATCAAAGAAGCCCAACAGAAAAGAAAAGGGAAGTGATTCTCAGTATATAGATGAATTTTCATCCTCTGAAGATAACTTACCAGTTGAGAAAACTCATGCCAGAAAGCAAAGCTATAAGTGTAAAAGGCTGAGAGGCAGAGTTCAGTTTGCGTCCAAAATGCTTCATCCTATTCAAGATACCTCTGCTGCACAAATGAAGTCAAGCAGTTATGCTGTGCGTAGAACTTCTACAAGTAAAACTCAATTTGAACATCAAGAGCCAAAAGTGGAATCAATGGACAGATATTTAGGTAACTAGTAATTTAATTTCTTTGATTTTATTTCAGCTAAAGCAGTAACATATGTTTAACTTGTCATTGTTGGCAGGTTTTAGGTTCTTCCTGCTATACATGTTTTTGTTACAAGATACTAATAAATGCTTCACTAAATTATTTAGTACTGTCTTTCTGTATCTCTCTTTTTTACCTGTTAGCCTTACTTTCCTGTCTTCTGAGGTGAGGTTGCTTTGTAATATTTTGTTAAACACTTACTGTCTGTTGAAAGATCCTAAGACCAAAAATTTGTTAAGAATTCACAAATCTAAATATTTGAGCTGTAAAACCTTAAGTATTGGCACGGCTGTTAAGGTTGGTTTTTTTTTCATGTATATAAGTTTTTATTTACGTGATTTAGGAGTTTGAAATACCATGTAGAAGATTTGATTCTGTTAGAGACTTCACTTTAAACATTAATATTACAGCCATTAAATCATAGATGCTTTGAAACTTCCCCATTGTGCATCTGAAAAAAACCCACACTGAAATGGAATTAAACTGTCTGGGTAAATCTGAATAAGTCTAATGACTGTTGTTCATTTCACAGAGCTGAGAAATGGTGCTGAGTGAAATCATAACGAACTTTACAACTTTCATGAAAAACTTTTTAAAAATGACAATATCCTTCAGTGCAACTGTGTGCCTTCAGGGTTTTGGAATAAATCTTTGACTATGTCTTTCTCCTAATATATCAGATGGTGTTCAAGAAGTGGCATATATTCATTCAAATCAGAATGTGGTTGGATCCAGCAAGGCTGAGAATCACTTGAGCCGGTGGGCAGTGCGAGACGTATTTGAGTTGAAGCAGTTTTCCCAGCTCCCTGCTAATGTAGCAGTCTGTAGTGCCAAGGTAAAGAGAAATGTTTAGGAAATGTTGTTTTTACTGTTTTTATCCTCATTTTTCATCTTAAAAAGCTCTAACAAACTTGTTTTTCTGTTAATGGCCACCGTGAATGATCAAAGCCACCGAGGATGGGAGGAGGAGGTGGCTCAAACGGAGGTCTAATAAGTTACTTTTGTGTTTTGTTTTTTGGCTTTTTTTTTTACATTGGCCAGCTCTGAAAGAGTTGGGAATTAAGCAGCAGAGCACCCTCTGTGGGATTTTTCTGAGATAAATGGTAAGATTAAAGATTGGGTGTTTGAAATCAAATTCTGTGCCATGTTTTTCTGATTTGAGGCTTGAAAAAACTTGTTTGTCCTGGATCCAGTTAACAAAAATCCAGTTGCCACAGTACATGTTGGAATCTCTGTGGTGTAGAAAGTCAAACATAAATCAGTTTGCAGATTTTTAGGGGGGTGGACACATGCAGTTGCTATAATGGGTTAGTGGTCATTATTGTCTATGCTTAATGTCTGAAATATAAAACTAGAGTTTACTGGGAATGCTCGTTTGCAGCAAGAGATATGTTTGCTTTTTTTGTCATTCATCTTGTTTAATTACATTTGGAATACATACAAATCTGGAATGAATTCAGGTACAGATTCCAGGTTTTTGTTCTTATTGCATAGTGGTTTTAATCTAGTCTGATTATCTGGACACTTTGTTGTTTGCCTTGTAGTAAACATTTGCCGTTTCCTAGACTGATTCTTAAGATAAACCACAAGCATAGAATAAGTAATTGGTGAATGTGCAGTTTAGTCTTTACAGACATACTAGCAATCAGTACAGAAATTGTAGAAGAAGACTGTCATTCTGGGGTGTTGAACATCCGCAGTGGCTAAAAGAGTTTCTTCCAGTGTTGTTGGTGTACTGTATTTAATTAAGCTATTAACAGGGATGCCAAAGAATTTTTGCACTGGGAAGATCAAACCAGGCCAACCAGTAAAAGTGAGGCCTTTTCAATTCTAACACATTTGCATTAGAATGTCCCTTATTAACAGGAAAGTTGGTCAAAAATATTCAAGAATACTGTAGAAAGGTCCTTATTTAATGGCAATGGCTGACAACATTATTAAAACTAAATATAAATGAAAGAAGACTGAAGAGAGTACTCTGAATAAATGTCTTTTGATCCAATGTTCAAAACTAGTTTGTGGGAGTCATTTGTATTGTTCATGTAACTTACATCTCATTATTTAGAGTTTGTGTGACTGCAACTATTACAAATTAACCTCTCTTGATTAACTTGTCAGTCAGTTTTTCTAAGGTATCTATGTTTCACTCAAAAGCAAGAGTAGTATCAGTTCTCTCAGAGATTTAAGTTGGAAGAAAAGCATCAATAATTGAGAAGGCTGCCTCTTCCTTTGCTTCCTGGTCTTTCTTTGACATAGAGACACTAATTTAGAAATAATCCCTAGATGACTGCCTATTCTTAAATGTGGAACTTTGAATTTTTTGTACTCAGCTTAAAAAAAGAGCTGCCATTGCTTCATAACAACTTTGAAATACAATCTACTTAGAATGTTACTGCTACTATTTTGCCTTCTTCCTTTTATTTTAAAAGGCATTCTATAAGAAACATGATCACTGTTGCTTTTCTGACCATCAATCTTTGCTGGTCATTTTTTACTTATTTGCCATCAGTTTAAGCTAAGACATTCACTGTCAGAGCAACTAATTGTGTTATAAAAAGAATGCTGATTTCAAATGAAGCTTAATAAAGTTTTTCAACAGAATAAAGTAGCGGTGAGTATAATATTAAAAATACAGCTGAACAGTTTAAATTTCCATCATTATTTTTGGTAAATAAAATTATAGTATTAAGTAGTAGAATGTTAATTGTAACCTGATAGTTATTGAAAGAAAACCAAAACTTTTGTCAGCTGAAATTTCTCAGATATTGCTTCCTAGCACCATTGTTCTAACTGTTTCTCAGAAATTGTGTAGTTGTTTCTGTTCACTCTGGGTATCAATGATCACATTCTTCATTAGAAGCTTTTTTTTTACAATGTACTTATATTGAAGCTTTATTTGATAGCATTATGAAGGCTCATGATAATGCCAGGATAATATTTATGTCCCTTTTTAAGCACATTTAATCAATTTGTCTTATTTTTAAGTAGGATTGATCAAAAAAGGATCTCTTCCTTTCATTTTATAGATAGGTCTCTTTGGGACAAAAGTAAAATATCTTTTGTGCTGTTCAGTTCACCTATGCCAACTCTGTCTTCCTGCTTTGCAATTTTGCTCTGCAATCTGTCTATAATAATGCATTTCTGACTTCATAAAGTTTAAATACATTTTTCAAGGAATTACTGATCTCTGGGAAAGGGATGGAAGAACACTTAAAAACTAACAAATTGTTCTATTAAAGTGGATGAATTGTAAGTTGGGAAATACAGCTTTTCCTGCAATCTTGTTTGAAGACTAAGTGAAACATTTCTGCTTCCTACTTACATATGAATCTAGAATGACAGGCGTAATAACGGTGTAATAATTAATAAACAAAAAGTAATAAATAATAAGCAAAAGTAATCAATTAAGATAACATCTTGTAAGAACATTGACATTTTGTTGATTTCCTGCTATTGAATAGTGATCTAATTATATTTTGGCTTCGCTAAATTCCAATGAACTTTTACATCCTAGATTAAATTCTTTAGTTTCAGTAGCTCATTTATGGAAATGAGGTGCATATGAGTAAGAGCAAAAACAAGTTGCTGGAAAGCAGTATACAAGAAGTCTTCTTCCTGGTTTCCTACCTGCAGTAGATAAAAGGAGTATAAATTAGGTTTGTTAGTCCTTCCTTTATTACCGAAGCATGGAGACTAATGTAGTCACTTGAGTTGTAGAAACTGCTTAAAACTGGAGCAGACTGCAAAACATGTGAGGACCCTTCCTTCAGAGTGAGAGGTTGCATGGGAAGAAGATCCTTGAGAGCCAAGGTAGAAGGGATGGGAGGCAGGGAGTTTTGTTCCTCAAAAGAACTTTGAAGGCATGTAGAACATCTCATTTAAGAACATAAGTAACTAAGAAATAAGTAAACTCGGATTTAAGTTGGTTATTAAAAGTGTAAGTTTTAAACTTGTGGGATGAGAAAAGATGTTCATCTTGGGTGGTAGTCTTTTTCCTTAATGTGACTTCAGAAGGTCTGTGTTAGGTCTGGACTGTTGGCACTAATGTAATTCACAGCCAAATCTCTCTTAACCTTTTAAACTGTAGGTTTCAATCAATCGTATTTTTTTATCCAGTAATAAGTAGTCAGTCTGTCCGTAGTGTTACCTGTGCTAGTGTTCGTATACCCCAGTTACCTTTTCTCTGAAGCAATAAAACATATTATTTAAGCCTGCTATTGGTCTGTACCATTAAAGGCTTTAAGGGAACAAAATCTTGGTTCTTTTTACAAGAAATAGGTCTTGCTACTGTTTCTTCTGTTCTTGCTTGCTTTGTGCTCCAGGTTCTGTAACAGTCCTGGTACATGTCTTCAAGTGTGCTGCAGAGCCTTTGATTCTTCTTTCTCCTGAGGTGGTAGGGATCACAGTCATAGTCTATTTTTTTGTTTTAAAAGGAATTATGTAAATTGACTAGTTCAGCTAGAATGTTCGTGTTTATGATACTGAATGCTTGTTTGGTGTGTGTTTCCATAAATTCTATATGACTATCGAAAATACAGTTAGGTAACAGCAATTAGAATATTAAGTCTGCCGTCAAGAAATGAAAATATCATGAGAGCTCTCCCACAACTTATAAGGTATGAAAGGTGAGATAAAATCTAAAAGTAGTAAAAGTAACAGTGTAAAGTATGCATTAATTACACAAGCAAAAGAATAAACCATATTTTGGTTGAATAGTGTTAATCAAAATAAGTCCTGTCCAGCATCTGAATTAAAGATAACTGTTTGAAGATAATTTGTATATGACAACAGTGGAAGCAAACAAATGTGAAAGGTTTTATTGCATGATCCTGAAGAAACTAAAATAAATTGTGGTTTTGGGAATATATTCCCTTTGTCACAGAAGTCCATGGGACTGCATAAAAGTGGAAGAAGATTCTATAGCTGTAGGTGAGTTGGAGTAGCATTGTCAATGAAGAGAGATACTATTATCTTGTTGTAGAGGGAGCTTTCATAAATAGTCATCTACAGCAGTGGATATCTGCTTATACTTTATTTTGCAAGTATATTCAGGGAGTTACTTAAAAGACTAACAATTTTTTTTAGCTAGACATGGTATATACTTAGTATTCTACACTTAAGGGATATCTAGAATGACAGTAAAAATATTTTAATTTACTACCAACGGTTCCTGAATTGTACATATTATCCTGTGTCTAAAGATTGTTCATGTTCTGACCATTGATGACAACTCACAGTGTCAGGTCAATGTAGATTTTGAGATGAAAGTACAGAAGAACAGTATGATAATTGTCCCTCAAACAGTTGATGTTTCTGGTAGTGTTGCTTATGTGGAAAGCACGGAAGTGTCAATAATTAGAGGTGTTTAAGAGCCTCAGTAATCAAAACAAAGCCAGGGATTTTTAAAAATGTTCCATGCAGAGGTGTGGTAGACAACTGTTCCTGAATAAATTTTTGGAGATATAGATTATGCATTTCAACTTCCTCTTTAGTTCTAAAAATTTATTGTACATCCCAGAACCTAAGTGTCTCAGAAAGCAGACAAGTCTCTCTTTTTGCTCTATCTATTTGTAATCTTTCATAGCAAGTTGTAAGTGTTAAGCCAGAAATTATGGTCAGTTCTGTGATACCATGATGCAGGGAGAATCACACCAGGCTTCACTAGTCTAAACAACTGAGGGTGGAAAATGCATATCACTTAGTGTGGTAGATAGCCATTAAAAAATTACTGAGAGCTGGTCTCTGATGCTTCTGATGCATGTGACTGCAAAATACACTTGATCTGTGATTTCGTAGAAGATCATTAGTAACAAGGGTTTTCTGGTCTTCTGTGTAGAAGTCTGAGTGAAGATTATATTAAAAATTGATCTGTTGGAATAAATAACTTGTTTTTCCTGCATTATTTTGTGTGTTGCTTTTAGGCTGATTTAATGACATTGGATCATCTTTGTTCTGCATTTTAGTTTCTATTCAAGTCTTCTGTTTGCACATGTGTGCAAATAGACTTGGTTAAAAATTCATTGTTTTTTCATTAAACAAGTGGAAGATTGTCTCTACCCCATTACTATCTGTTAAGAAGGTAGTTCTTAATTTTGTTTTTCATCTATCTTGTGTAACTACAGAAAGAATGATATTGAAAACAAAAGCTTCCTAAAGAAAACATGTGAAATGAACCTGTAGACTGGTCATGGTGGACTTACAAAGCCAGACTATAATTTTCAGAGCAGACCTACAGGTATTTCAGCCTTTCAGGAAAAAAAAGTCTTGAGTCATTCATGTGATGTGTTGCTCAAAATTATGCTGGCATTATTAATTTTGGGGAAAAAATGAAAATGTTAACATTTTCTCTAAAACCTTAGTAATATACTAAGTATTTCTAGAAGTTTTGGGGTTTTTGACCTTTTCATTTTTCTGGTGGGTTCCGGCTTTCAAAGCAACCTGGTTGATTTTCAGTGCAGGAGCTTGTTACTTTGGTTTTTGGGTAACTTGCACTGTTACTTGTGAAGCTTTTTCTTAGCTACCATAAGAAATAGAAGCCTCCCAGAGGCAAGATAAATATCTTCTTTTAACGTTTCTAGTTTATTCTGAACTAAATGACTGCATTCCTTAATTAATTTCCTAATTAATTTCTGTGTTAATTGGCAAAAACAGCCTCTGTGAAATGTTTTACGTAAGTACAGAAGTCTGGAGTAGCCTTTCTCTTGTTCCCATAAAGCTGAATTTGTGTAGTATTTCTTCAATAGGAATCTTGGTGGGGGGGTTAGAGCATGGGGAAGACTTTGGAGAAGGCTTTGAGGCTTCACAAAAAAAGAAAAAATGGGAACAGGACATACTAAATTTGAAAAACTGATGATGTCCCACATTAGAGCTAATTTGCGCTTTTTAATATGTGGAAAAGTATTAGTCACAAGAACTTGTACAGTACCTGTTGAATATGTGGAGTCTCATTTTTTTTTTTTTCAGTCAACTGCATGTTTTCAACTTAAGTTTACTTAAAGTTTTACTGAAAAGAAATTTACAAAGACAGCCATTCAATTGAGGATTAATCACTATGGCAACAGAAATGTGCTGACTGAAAAGGGGGAGGATGTATTCTCCCCTCAGCTTCCTGCCAGCTGTCATATTCAAGCTCTGCGGCATGAATTCAGGCCAAAATATAGACTGTGACCAGCTCTAAGAAACTATATCTGTATTTTTATAAATTGGTACAAGAATCGCACTATAAAAGAAGACTTAATCCCCTGAATTGGATGACAGACATTTGGCACTCTTTCCAGTGTTTGACAGAGAAATAACGGGATGCTTTGTAGTAAAACCTGGATTAATGGTAAACCCCTCTTTATGTTATTGCAGTGTGGTGTAAATGAGAGAACTAAGCATGCTGTCAGCCTAGGAAAAAACATGCTCTTTGTATCTCCAATGCAGATTTAAGTGCTGTTGAGAATACTGTAAATACAAAAGTTGTGTTATTAAGAACTCCTCTTTATCGTATTTCTATTACATTGACATTTTGTAGATTATTTAAACAAAGACTATCAGTCATAGTAACTCTGATTGCAGTGTGTTTGCACAGCTTTCAGATTCAACAAGTTTAGATAGTTGTTTACAAGGAGTAGGCTTTTGGGAGATAACATTCCATTATCCTTGCTCTTCTGGGAAGGGGAATGCTATTCAGCTTTAAAGTAATTGTTCCCAAATGATTGGCCTGTAATGCTGCTTATTAAGTTTACAGTTTTAGCTTGCAATGGAATTAACCATTTCAGTATGGCTTTTGGGGGTTTTTTGTTTGTTTGTTTTTTTTGTTTTTTTTTTTTTTTTCAAATGCAGTGAGTTCTTATGTGGCATTCTGTGAAGCATGTAGCTGCATATTCATTATGGTGCATGTGCATGGCTTTTGGTTTTGCAGCTGTTTGGCGGGGTGAGAGGGCAAAAGAAGATAGGTACAAGTCCACAGGCTTCTGCTGGAATAAGCAATTACCTTAGCTTTGAATTCTGAGACAGGTTGATTATCTCTTCTCATTCTCAACAGTAATAATAATGATACTGATTTGTGATCACATTTTTGGTGCAAGGAGGTGAAATGGCTTATAGGAGTTCTTTTTGTAAAAGAGTCAACAAATTAAATAAAACCGTTCCCAGTGAGGAATTCTTGCTCTGTCACCTGATTAGAGAAGAAACAGAAGTAAATGTGGAATAGAGAGAACACAATCCATCCTCAATTGACTTAGTAGTCAATTTTCCACTACCAAGCAAAAGATCAGAGTTGATGGAATGTCCTTGGTCTTGGTTTACACAGCAGAAAAGCTAGATATGACAACCATATTACTATGAAAAAATTTCTTTACTTCCATCAGCAGGTATAGCTAAATACTGGTCTCTCAGTGTTGGCAGAATATTTTTGAGGAGTAATTTGGACCCAGAATAGGTAACATTTTTCATAGCTTGAAGAATATTTCAGCTATTGGTCTCCTGTTATACAATCAAATATTAGATACCTTTGTATTCAGAGCCAGCATCCTTAAGTAGCTTTGTTTAGTTCACAAACTTTGAGTGTAAATGTGATTGTCCTAGAGTATTCTAAAATTTTAAGGTAGGTTAGCTTCATTTTCTAGGACAATTGAGGTACTGACCATTAGCTATACAATTACCTCTAATTCTCATTCTACAATCCTGTTTTGTTAGAATAGACAAATTCAGTCTGAGACTGCTTTTCAATTAGGAAAGTTAAATTCAGGGGGAAAATTAATGTCAACATCAGAAATCATACTAAAATATGGTAAGATTCAGGCTTATTTCCAACTGTGGAATGTGTAAGTCACCATATCCCTCTGAAGTACATAGTTTGTTCTGTAGTGTATCCTCTGTAAGTAGAAAAGCAATTCTGGTTTATTTAAGAATGAGGTGAAAGTAGAGACATTCTCATTATTTGATAACTTTCTTTTATTATCTTGACCATATGGACCCCATTTTTAGGGAAACTACATGAAGTTTTATGTGGACAGTATTATACTTTGTCTTCCTTGGCCTGCGGAATAATTTAGGAAGAAATTCTTGTTTGACATGTGTATGTGTAGAAGAGAAAAGGAAACAAGACCAAGAACAAACAGTCAGGTAGCAGACGTTTCAGGGTATTTATATATGTCCCGACAAGTAGAGGAAACATAGGTAAAATAAAAACAATATCTAAGAATAACATATGTTCAAGAAAAGCATATAGAAAGGTAACAGTAATTCATACATATTATGGAAAAGCTCCCAAGGAAAAAAAAAAGGGAAAACTGTAAGGGGAAAAAAGATTAGCTGAAATAATTTAGAATTGTAATTTGAGTAGATAAATTCACTGTAATGCAGTATCACCTGATCAAAATAATAACAATCATCCAAAACCCATTGCAGCTCACAATATATGTGGAAAGTCGTGTTTTCTCAGGTTTTGAGGGGAGTGGGAAAATATAAACTAGAATATGGCATAAGGGTTTGTTATTTGCTTGCAAGCTGTGTTTTAAGAGGACAGTCATACTGAATTCACTGTTTCATGCTTTTGTATGATTTAGGTGACTGCAAGGCAGCTAGAGATTTGAGAAGGCCTTTCTTGTTTGTTCTAGAAATGAAAACAAACAGTGAAACTGTGCAATGGAAAGTATCCTGGATATCTGGCAGCAGTGGTTTCATGCATACCTGAAGAGAAAAGCCTGTTAACACTAGTTTCAGCTGTGACTGGGGAAGCCAAAGGGGGTTGTTCCTGACTGGAAGTCAGTGTTTGGCAAGATAACTTACCACACTGATACTTTGGGTAGTCAGGCAGTAAAAGAGAGGAAGATGTTCAGAAATAGTACAACTGTGGCTGAGGAATAGTTATGCAAACATGTTTTCAACTTCAGATTCAGGCTTTTGAAGGAAATTCATTATCCTTTAAGTCTGGTGACTTGAATTGCCACAAAGGAGACAGCTTAAAAAACACATGTATCTTTGAATCTGTTTCTCTTTTTTCTCTACTCGTCTTACTCCTAACCTCTGCTCACTTGCTCTGCCATGCATTTTCATCTTGCTGTATTTTAAAAGGTGAACATTGTTCTCTTTTTACCTTGCTTGAAGGGACTAAAGAGAGGAAAAGGGAAGTCACAGGCTTAAGGTGGCCAGCTACCTCAGTCATGTCTGAGGTTGCTTATATATGGATTAGCATTCATTGCATCAGAGTGTAGAGCCACCTCTTTATGCCTGTTGTAGGAAGAACAGATACTGAAATTTTGTACTGTCTAAGATAGACAAAAATTGTTTTTTTTGTAAGTGTATATACTGTTTTTAAAACTGCTGTCACTATGCAGCAGGAGACAGATTGTCACACAGAGCTAACAGATCCAGGAGTTGTTGCAGGCTGAAGATGGAATCTCTAAGTAGAAGTTACTGCTGCATTGTGGCACTTAAATTCTTGCTTGATGCTCAGCTGCATGACTTCATTCTTCTTGAAGAGCATTACCTTTAAATGTGAACTGGTGTGGGACTCTAAATGTGCAGATGCTACCATTTTTTGTTGGACTCTTGATTACAGCCTGTATGTAATATGTAACTCAAAGAAAGGAAAACTCATTATTGGTATCCAAAACTTTCCATATACTTTTAAGAATAAGAGACATACGTAACAAAACAAGTGGTGAAGGAAAATATCTTCTATGGTAGGAAGATATAACATGTTTATGTTGAAAACCTCATAGACTAGATGGAACATGAAAGGTGAAAATAAATGCTTTCTTCAGTATGCTTTTTCAGGTATGGTAAGGGTCCCTAGGTTTTCTGAATACTTTTTAGACTATTTTTTGCACAACTACATAGTAATCCCTCTTCTTTCCTATTGCAATGTATGGAAAGCCTCTTCAGAGTAAGTGCAGTAAATGAAGAGGGGATAGGATAAGAAAACAAGTGTAAGACAGGAAGGAATGGCTGCAGGCTAGACTTCCCTAGTCTGCAATAGCACGTCACAATGGAAGTACAGTAAAATGAAATTAACTTTTTCTTTCCATTTACTGGGATATTTTCTGTACTGTAACCTTTTCTCACATAATTTTTTGAATCCAAAAAATGATGCCTCCTAGTAAACAGCTTACATCTGTGGCCCTTTGTCTTAATGTATGCCTTTGAAAATAAATTGTTGATTGTTTATTTCTTTTGAACTTTGGGTGAAGATTTTCTTGACAACGTGGAAGTGCACAAAGTTGAATAAAACAGTAAAAATGTTACATTCAGTAACTCAATAGAAATTTGTTGTCTTTGATATCGAAGGAATTGTTTTGCTGTGCCCCTGTCAAGGTACTTCTTTGAGAAAGGAGAAAATGTGAAAAATGCAGAAATGTATAATGGTGTTACAGATAAATTAAGTGCACCTATACTGATTTATCAGATGACCAGTAAGTATGTCGTTAAGTGAAACTTCTCCACTTTGAACAGTGGAAATTTCATAAAATGCACTGCAAATGCATAATGTCTTCAATATAGTTAAACATTTAGTAAAGACTAAGTGCTTCCTGATTGCTGTCAATCTTCTTGTAAAAATTCTTTTAAATTATATATAGCAGATACTGTATGCTATACCAAGTATTTCTTTAGCTTTGCATCATGTGTGTGTCAGAAGGCTAATCAGAAGATGTGCTGTACAGTGAATGAATATATTTTAACATACAGTATGTATGTGTGTGATGGTATAATGTTTGGCAAGAATGCTTTTGGATTTCTGTACTGTGATTTTTAGTTGTCATTCGGAATAACTTGTTCATAATCATCCATTTTAAACTTTTAAGCATATTTACATTTTTAAAGTGAGGGAAAAACATGCAATTGCTTATTTAGGCACTGGATGGAATCTTAATTCCAGGAGAAAGAATTTGTTTCACTATTTGTGCAATTTGAGTTTTTTGACTATTTTTCTTCTCCCTGTGTTAAATTGGCTAACATTTTTCAGTAGTTACGTGGCTGAGCCATAAAGCAAAGCCAGACTTGCTATTTGGCAAAACAGTTGGATTTTTTTGACAAAAAAATTTTACTTGTTCTTTATTCTCCTTTCTTTCTATTGAATCACTCTTTCTAGTCCTGAGATATGCTTAAGGACTAATCGTCTTTCCAGTTTTGCAATAATGATTTGAAAACGCTGTAGTCAGATCTTATACCATTAAAATGTTCTTTCAAGAAGTTCAGCAACACTTGTACTTGCCAAAGTATATTAATTAATATACAGCACTTTAACTTAAAGAAAGATAATGTGCACTTCCAAATGCACAGAATACTTGTTGTGTTGAAGGATTTTTGTTTCCTTTATCATTCCATTCTTTTGGTCATAACATTTATTAATTCATAAAGGGTCTGGCATTCAATAATATAAAAAGATTGTTAAATGCACTAGTATCTGTAGTGTAAGAACAAGAGTCAGAGGTTCCTAGCTGAATCAAATTGTATTAATTTCAGTCTTGCTCTGCAAGATTGTATTATGCGTATGATATAATTGATAATTCAGGTGAACAAGACCAGTGCTGTAAAGTCAACATGGGATTTCATGTAGGAGCAAGTAACGGGACACACATGCAATAGTTTGGTAGAGAAAGTGCTTGAGGAACAGAAAATAAAAAGCTCTTGAAACTAAATGTTTATCATGAAATAGATCCAATCGGTGAGTTAGAAGGCAAACACTGGAAGAGAATCGGAAGGAAATCGGCCATGAAAGGGAAGTAATTAAGGAAGGTAATACATGAAGGCAAATTCAAGAGGAAGCAAAGTCGAATGGAATGTTGACAGTGCTGGAAGGTTGACTGAAGTCTCTTTTTTTCGTAACTTTCTTTGATGGTAATGCTAGTAGAAAAATACAGGGAATATTTTCATCTACATGTGTAGCTTACCTCTACCTAGAGCCTCATCTATGTATTGCTCAGAGTAACAAACTTCAGATCTGACCTATAACGAACCTGGAGACATCTTAAAAACTGAAATAAGTGTTCTAGTTCTACTGACAAAATGTTTATCATTTTTAAAAAAGAAATTATTGGATTTGAGATTTGGGGGCTGGATTTAACTTGGCAAACTCTCAAAAACATTCACAAGTTCAACAGAGCCAGTTGTTGTGTTTCAGCCTAACTGGGTGCCATTTAATCAATTGGCTTTGCTCCAGAGAGCTGAGAAGTTCTCAAGAGTAGTTCACAGTGGCCATGTGCTCTCACTGGCATTAGTTCCTCTAGCTTTTGGGGTAACTTGTTTATAGTAAGTTTTTCTACCTTCAGGAAAAAGCTTCAAGCAGCTAATTTAGGTAGAAGAAGAGGAGCTCTTTGTGTGTATATGGAGGTATTTTGATGTGGTTCTTTCAGGTTTGGCACTTGTGGGAGAATGTGCTTAAAAGTTTTGTACTTCCACAACTAAATATGCCATTTGTGAGTTTATTTGCAATTAGCAGTAATTTTTACATTAATTCTGATTCTCTGCAAAGACAAGCAATTTTACAACTTTCAGTATGTTTACATTTGGCTTTTCTCCCAAAGATATTTTTAATCTTCTGTGTTTGAACAGATGTGTAAACTGAAGTATTGCTGCCTCATATACTTTGGTCTTGTTTAATAAGAGGTAGATGGATGCACATTTATGGTGGTTTAAAATATTTTTAAGACAGGCATTGACGTGGCTAGGCTTGTATTCTATGCAAGTTATGCTTGCTTGAATTAAATTATGCAATCCTGATTTCCTGACAGAGTGGCAAATACTATGTATGGTAAGACCTAGTGTAAGATCTGAATACTATAAATATTTCTCATGCAAAAATTCCACCAAAATAAATATATTTTAAAACTAGAATTGCTTTCTTCTTTCAAAACACATTTTTCCAAGTAAAGTTTTGTATTACCTATGCTTATCTTTAAAAACAAAACAAAACATTTTAAATGCATACAGAATTTGCAAGATAACTGTGGAATATTTATGCTGTAGATGACATCTGCTAATTCAATCTTAATTTTGTTACTATCATCATGGCGTTATTATTGGGAGATAGGGTTTTTATCTTAATTGGGGCCTTGGTTTCAGTTTTGTGTAGTATAACTTCTAATAGTGCAGTGAAATTTTAATCTTTGGAGTTTTGCATTTAGCTTAACGAGTGAACCTTTATGCCTGTAGGTCCCTTACTATTAACATCTCTGAATGCTAGTTTGAGGTTACATTGCCAAAGTAACGGATTGAGAACAGATGTGAGATCCTAAAGCTCAAGAACATTGTGAACAGCCCATGGAAATAAAGGAAGTGGACATGGATCACATAGAAGTACACTGGGAAGAAACATTGTAAATCCAAAACCAAATTTTGAACTGCAGATGACAAAGTGTGAACACAGTTTGTGTCTTCATCTTTCAAGTAGCATTAGTAGGGGGACTGAGGACATCACTAAGCAGTTATTCTTTCCCCTGATCTCATTGAGGGGGAAAGGGAGAGGGAACTAATGTTGCTTTTCTGGTTTTCCTCTTTTTCCCCCGCTCTTCAAACACATTCTTTAATTTTCATATTTCCCTTGTCTTGTGTTTGGGGAAAGGGAAAATTTTGACAAGAATCTGTGAAAATTTCTGAAAAATAACTAAGGTGTAAATAGGGTATTTTTGTGCAAGATGTTGACTGTCAATGCATGTTGAGTTGATCTGTAACACGATCTTCTTGAATTTGATGAAAACATAAGCTTTTTATGGCTGTTACATTTAAAATTTTCATCTTATCAGTTTTAATATTATCAGTATTATAATTGAAGTGTAATGTGTAATTTTTTTTTTTCTGTTTGTTAACAGGTAAGTATAGTGATACCTCTTCCAAAAGTACCTTTACAGCTCTGAATAATTGTGTGTGTGTGTGCATCAGAGATAGTGATACTGACCAAAATTATTCTACCTTAATTTTGGTATCTTTGAATAGTGCTGTGATTATTTATAGTTTTGAGTGTTAAGTTGCTGAAGGACTTTGCAAAAATTGTGTAACGTATATTTACAAGCAGGAAGCAGCGAATCCAAATACTACATAAATCTTGATACATAAGATCTTCCTGGATTAATTTATCTATTAAGACTGTGAGCTATTAACATAGGCATTTTCTATTTTATAGTCATATTTGGAGGTTGTAACTGAGATTTGGGTCCTCTGGTGCAGGACTGAGTATTTGTATAACCCCTGTTTATGCATTAGAGAACTGATCATGATCTTTTGTTTAGCCTAACCATTAACCTGTTTGGAAAAATATCCCACCTTATTCTTAGAGAACCAAGACTTGCCTTCAGTGTTCCTGGAATTCTGTGACTGAATAGGGAGTTTACACTGCGGCTCTGAATCCTATTCTTGGTACTTAAACCATTGAGCGCTAGCTAAGAGTGACAGAATTGGGCATAATAGAGCTCATCACTATGTCCCAGACACAGCTGTTTTTATGATTTCCATGTCTCATTTTACTAGAAAAATGAAGAAAACCTGAAAGAAGACACAGCAGAGAAGAACATTATTAAGGGAGGGCAAGAAATGCTGGTGAACAGTAAGCAACGTCACCTGTGTGTTATGCATCCTGTGACCCAGAAAAGCAAAAAAGTACACAGAGTAGGTTCAATCACCTTCTTGGTTGGAAAGACACCCAAAGGAATCCGCAGGTGAGACTATTTTGGTGAGATAGAAGTAAAATTCTAAGCTTGAAATGAACTTCCCTCTGGGCAGTTGCTTTTGTCTTTGTTTCAACCATACTGAAGGAATATTGATGACTTTCTGTGGCAAGAGCAGAGCTGATTGGGAAACTTCTACTCACACTATACAAAGAGTACTGTAATTGATTAATAAAATGAATTGAACCCACAAATCACTCAACATGTTAGATTCAATGTGTCATATATTACATAGCTGTGCAGATATCATCACCATCAGTGTTCATGGTATGTGCACCGTACAGTACTACAAACCAACGTTTAAACTGTACAGAAGCAAGACATTTTATAGTGTGAGCTGCTGACTGCCTACTGGTTTTGCCCAACTCTCATCAGTTTCATTGGAAGACTGTTAAAATACTGGACTTTAACGTGGAGCTCAATATTTTTTAATACTACTTTTAATAAATTGTTTCTCCTCTCATGTTTGGAAGGATAATAATTTTTATGTCTACTCATTTTCCCTCTTTTCCCAAACTGTTGCTATTATTAATATAAATACTTAAATTCCATTGTTACATAGAAGTTCAATAACAGTAGCCAGATGGTATGTGGAAATAGCGGAAAACTGTAACTAACTAGGCAAACCTTTAGAACTGGGATTTAGTATATATTCTTAATTTAGCCTTGAGACAAATGACTGTGTGAGAGTTGGTATCTAGGTAATACCTGTGAGTGTTCAGAATCTGTCGTATTAGCCAGCTGGCCTCGGTTGTCCAAACTGCTATTGTTTAAGTGCCAGACTTGCTTACTATTATAGATACTGAAAATTCTAAATATTTAAGGGGCTGGTAGAGGAGAACCCTTTGTGCTAAAAATATTCAAAATTGTAATCATAGTTATCAATAATTTGTTGAGGTAAAAAATTTCAAAGGCAATGAAGTAATTAAGGATATTATTCCAAGATCCTGAAGACATATCTAGCAAAAACCTTAAGCACATTCACTCTTAAATGTTAAGCAGGTCATCTGTCAGCACCTTGCTCGCAGTTGTACTTTGTAGTACATCTGGATCTGCCATGCAATGAATGAGGATGATTCAGTCCCTTGATTTGGTGTGTTGTAGTTGTAAGGCTGAGTGGGAAGCTGTCTGCAGTCACCGCACACAAAGGGTATAGCCGGAGCTAGCCAGTCAAGCGGTATTTGAGGCCAAACAGGGTTAAATCTCACTGCCTACTGGAGCCCTTATACAGGAAAGGCAACATGTTTCATACATGTTCTCTGACAAAGGAACATAAACCCACCTCTCCAGCCTTCCAGTTAGGTTACCTGATCCCAAACTATGGATGACTTGATTTGGATGATCTCTTTCAGTTAGAGCTTGGCCTCTTAGCAGAAAAAAATATTCCATAGCTCACTAGGTAGATAGGATGTAGGGGACAGTCTGTGTCTGCTGTGCATGTGTTTATCTAGCTTTTGTTTAGCAAATCTTTTAAAAGGAGTTTGAGCAGCTACTTTGTTGGGTTTTTTTGGTTTGGGTTTGTTTTGAGTTTTTTTGAGGGAGGAGGTGTTTTGTTTTGTTTGTGAGTTGGTTTTTTGGGTGTGTTTTTTTTTTGTTATTTGGTCTTGTCCCGTCCATCCCCTACCCGTCCCGTCCCCCCCCCCGCCCCCCCCAAAAAAAAAAAAAACACCAAAACCCACAACCAAAAAAAACCCCAAAACAAAAAAACAACAACAACAAAAAAACCACAAAAAACAATCTCTGCCATCTCTCCATCTGTATCCTTCTGAACTCTGGTCCTTTGGTACAAAATCTTACCTACACTGAAAGTCAGTAAATCTTTGGGTCATAAGCTGAGGAAATCACACTGGAGTTTGGGATTCAGAAGTCACTTCAGTTCTTCTAAGGTCATTATTCTTTCTTCTGTTTGCTGATAAAAATGAGCAAACTTCCTAATAAGGAAGTTACTTTCCGTGATTACTTTCTGGGATATGTGAAGTATGTGAATTGAATGAATTGCTTGAAAGTTGCTTTTACTTCTAGTTAAAGGTGTCAATGCATTTTTCCTTCTTGATAATCACAGGAGACAATTTGAGGAAATGGTATCCCACTTCAGTATGGGATCAGTGGAAGAACTGGCAGAACATATTGCAAAATCTACATCAGAAACAAGGCAGAAGATGTTGAAGGAATTCTATGTTTCCAAGCATCCAGAGTTAGAGTGTTTCTTCCCAGTCAAAATACCAGCACAAGCTTCAAAAGACTACGAGGAAGGAGAATTGGGTGCAACATGCTCCAGAAAAAGAAAATCCATTGTTAATTTTGGAAGATCTAAGTCTAGATCTTCATCTAAGGGTCTACTTCTGAGTGGAACTAGAGAAACACAGAGCCAGCAGAGCCAGCAGGAAGAAGTAGAGCAACTTCACGATGACTCCTACATGCGAGATATGTGTGTTGATGCAAAACATAAACAATCACCCACTGTTGCTACTCAACATATCGAAAGGAGAAACAGTCAGGCATTCAAGGATTTTATGGCATCTGGCTCATTAAGCAGTAAATCAGAAATAATTGAGGTGCTGTCTGTAAAAAGTTGTGAAGGACAGCAGGACTCCAAAGGAACACAGCTGCCAAGAAAAAGGTCTCTGTCTCAGTCAGAAAATGGGGAGAGAAAAGCTCAGACTTGTAAGAAAAAGTCTTTTGTGGACTTACTTGGAGATACCTCTATTCTCGATGACCTCTTCAGAAATGATGGAGACGGGCCTACAGAATCACCAAGGAGAATCCCTTCAGGGCAGGTAGAAAAATCAAAGGAGAGACCAAAAGACTTCTGGGACATGCTGAATGAGCAGAATGAGGAGAGCCTGAGAAAGCTCACGGACATAGCAGTCATAGAGAAGCTCTGTGAAAGAGCACCTCATCCCCCAGTGACAGAAGAGAGAGAAGTGTGTGAAAGTTCCCTTTGGAAAAAAAATGAAAATTTTCTGTGGAAAAAATACAGTGCAGATGTTGAACCATCCACTGCTACATCTTGTAATGTAGTAAAATGAAAGTTTTCTATGTGAGTTGCACTATAATTATCTTAGTTAAACATTAAAATATGCACAGCTTCAGCAGTATGCAGCAAAACATGATACCTCTGTGAAATTAAAGGCAAAGTGATGAATTCATATTTATGATATGGATTTATGTTTTACAGATGTGAATATATGTAATTACATTTGAAATAGATGAACATATGTACTACATATACATATGTACCATATATTATTGTAAGTTATGATATATTAATTTTAAATTAAACTTCTTAAAATGTTCTGAATGCAGTTTGCTTTCTTGCATCCTGATTTTATTTCTAGACTCAGGAGCAGTACTAACTAGTTTTTCCCCTTTACATCCTTTTGAACACCCTCAGTCATCTCAGCAGATTCTAATAATCTTAAAAGTATTTGACAATGATACTCCACATATATTCTGAGCTACTAGAGACTCGGGGACTTCATGAGACGGGGATAATGTCTTTGTGTCTAACAATCTTTGATCGATTTTTCTTTTTCTCTTCTATGATTTTGCTCAGTCTCTTTTTGAAGCTGTGAAGCTTCTAATTATCTTCAGTATCCTATAGTGGTGAGTTTCTCAGCTTGGTTGATGGGAAAAATCAGCAATTTTTGGTTGTTCACTCTTTTTCAGTGCAAGATCTACAGCGCATGAAATGATATCAAGTGTGAAATTTCATCTTTCACTACACTTTTATCTCCCATTTTTTATTTTTATAGACTTCTGTCATGTCTTTGAAGTGGTGTGGTCTGAACAATACTTCAGTGTTGTTTACTTTTCTATGCAAGGAAAGAAGAATGGGAGTAGACTTTTAAACTGAAAAAAAGTTATAGACTTAGTGAATTTCAGGAAGAATCTAATGCCATTCAGTAATTCAGACTTACTGTTGTCTCCATTTATTTCATACATGTGAGTATCTGAGAGGAAAAAACTAAATACCGTTTATACTGGGAAAACATTTCTTACTTGGCTTAATAAATGAAACAAGTTTTGTTTTGTGAGCATTGTATTCTAAAAAGTTTTAAATACATTGTTTTATTGCATGTACACTTAGAAAATACCATGCAATTGCATGTGCAGATTGCTGATTGATTTTTTTAGTTATTTAAAATACAAATATTTTAGTATAAGCAATTTTGTGGACATTTGTATGGCCACATTTTTATAAACTCAGGTGTGCATACTCTTAAAATCAGTGAGGTAACTTTTAGGACTGTGTCTCAACTGTAACATTCTGTTGAGTTAGTTCTGCTATTGACACTGAATATTACTGCTAAGTGTATTGCAGCTTGAATTCAGCTTCTGCTGATAGTCAAAGGGTTTGTCAGTCATATTATGCTTACATAATTGTAATTCTTGCTGTGCTACATCAGTTTGCTCCAATATGATACTTTAATCATGTCTGCAGCAGGAACAACCTATGAGTGTGTCTTGGGGACACTTCACCAAGGATGTTGCTTACCACATTTGAAGTACACAAATTAGACTAGACACAGCCGTTAGCTACCTGAGGGTGTTTCAATAACCATAGGATCATAGAATCATTGAGTGGTTTGGGCTGGAAGGGACCTTCAGCTATCATCTAGTCCAACTCCCCTGCCATGGGCAGGGACATCTTTCACTAGATCAGGTTGCTCAAAGCCCCATCCAGTCTGACCCGGAACACTTTCAAGGATGGGGCAGCCACAGCTTCTCTGGAAAACCTGTTCCAGTATCTCACCACCCTCACAGTAATGATGTCTTCCTTGTATCTAATCTAAATCTACCATTATCCTTTGTCCTGTCAGTACTGGCCCTAGTAAGAAGTCTTTCTCAGTCTTTCTTATAAGCCCCCTTTAACTATTGAAAGGCTGCAGTAAGGTCTCCCTGGAGCCTTCTCTTCTTCAGGCTAAACAATCCCAACTCTCAGTCCAGCACTCTGACCATTTTTGTGGCCTTCCTCTGGACCTGCTCTAACAGGGCCATGTCTGTCTCATACTGGGACCCTAGAGCTGGATGCAGTACTCTAGAGGGGATCTCATGAGAGTGGAGTAGAGGGGGAGAGTTTAGTAACTTTTAATGGCCACCTGGAGGACTCCATCACACCTAATTATGAAGGTTGAGTTAATCAACCAGTTTCAAGTCAGACCATTCTCTCAAGCCACTCTATTAGGGAAAAAATGACCGAAGTACAGTGGGTGTGCGCACCATACATTCCTTCACCATTGAAAGCACAGAGAATCTGTGTTCCTAATCGTATTCCACTGTTTAACTCCATTACCCTTTGAACCTATTTTCACGTAGGCAGTAGGAGACAGTTGTGGATATATTCCTGATGGTGTTCTGTTCTTGTGAGCAGGTGTTATCGTGTGGCATGTGATGGGCCTAATTCAAGTGTGGACACAGGAATGTCTGTTGGTTCTACTGCCAGGGCTGTTGAAGAAGCAGCTTATACAGCAGTCTATGCTTGAGGAAAGCAGTACTGCTAGGCCCTGCTTTATGCCACCTCTGCTACATAAGCAGATTTCTGTCTGTAACGCTGGGTATTGTGTGTTCCTCTGGCTTTGGCCTGACAGCTGCTGGGTGCCTGTTTTGGCTTCTGTGTTTCAGCCAAAGCAAATGTATTTACATGTGTCTTTTGCATTTGACTTTATCCTCACCACTGGAGTTGAAATGGGCCTAGTTATGATCATAGCACTTCTCACAACATCAATTTTGTGTACTATTACTTCACACTCGTAGCTTTCAGGTCAAATAATTTTTATGTTGGGCTTTTCAAACATCAGTTTTGCCCAGAAGTTCACTAGTACTATGTAGGGTTGCAGACCCAAGCTTTCAGAATAAAGATGTGTAAAACCAGGATCAGGCCATAACTCCTCTCTCTGACACATGAATCAAATGCATGGGTTATTAAACAGAATGATAGATAATAATGCTGGTTTTTTACCCAGTCGTGAATAAACAGAGGCTGCACCCCATTCAACTACTTCTATAATAGAATATATTCATTCTTCCTCTTAAGGTGGTGAAGAACATGACCTGAGGGTTCCATTTAGCATTTTGGATGCAAAACATAGGTAAATCTATACATCTCTGAGAACATAATAAATAGTTCCCAAGATGTAGTGGGGGAGGGAAGGTGCTGGATCTCATTTTTATTCCAATACTTAAGACACTACCAGTATTTCAGAAAGGAAGGGTTCACCTTGTCAGTTGTTGAGAATATGCAATATAGTATATATGGAATAAGGAATTTCTACATACTGACACGTTATCATTTTACTCCTAAACACTGGCTGTAATAAAATTTTGGAAAGAAAACTGTTATTTGCAGATTGGAGAAGTGGTTATAAGATAAGTAGTGTCATATCCCCTTTGCCAAATGGTCTGTCACATTTCTCAATGCTATGGGATCATGTGAAGGAGTACCTTATCATAACACATAACCAAAAGAGGCCAGGGCTTCATGTTGCTCTGGAAACCTTAACCCTAATCTTTGATTTTTGTAAGCTTTGAAATCTCAAATGTAATGCTGTATTAGTATAGGGTTTTACATTGAGTATACTGTATAAATTGGTTTATGTGAAGGGTAAATGTTATGAAATTTTAAAAGCTTGGACACTGAAGCTGCACAGCAGCAGTCTGTGAACGGTGGTGGTTTTTGTGGTCTGGATGACTGCCCATTGGAAAATAAGCTTAAATTTGATCTGGAGCAGCTTCTACTTTAGGTCATGGGAAGCTGTTGTAGGCTTTGCTCTGTGTCTGTGTTAACCATTATGCGCTTATTGTAAGTGGAAGCCGTCTAAAAACTTAATTGGGAAATCTGACTTAACTACCTGGAACAAGGAGCTCAGTATTTAACATACATGATAAAGCTGTAAGAGGCTTGGTCTTTGCAGGCAACTAACGTAAGTAAGATAAATATGTTCCCTAACTGTTTCTCTCATCCTGAATCTATGCTGTTACCATTGTGTTATACCCAATGATATCTAAGATACAAATTGAAACTTAGGATAGTCAGTTGGAGCAGACTTTTTAAAAAAAAGTCTCAACTAAGAAAATAAAAGAAGAAGCCCTAAACCAGTTAGTTATTGGTACAATTGAATTATGTACAGCTGAAGGAAGTCAGCTTAAGACAGGTAATATGTGGACCCTTCTTGTTGGTGTTAATAAATAGGGCATAAATTAAGGCCTTTTGATGGCATTGTTATTTTCTTTACGGCATTCTGCTTAGAGAGGCAAACTGCTGCTTAGCTGAAGAAGAGAGGATTTGGTGGAATGAAGAATATGGCCATCAAATATGTAAAAAGGCTGCTGCATAGAGAAGGAGACTAGTCCCTTCATGTCCACAGAAAAAAGGGAGGAGTTAAGTGGCTTAAACCACACCAAAGGTAATTGAAGTTAGATAATAGGGAAACTCTGTAAGGGTAAATGTTGTATAATAGGTTGTGTAGTGTCATTATTAGAGGTCATCAAGAATGGGAGAGAGAAATATCTGTTAGAAGTCGCATAGGTAAAATTGACCTTATTTTAGGCCACAAGGAGGGACTGGTAGCTTCTCAATCAGAGGGCCAGGAGAGGCTAAAAAAGCTTTTTAATTCAGTTGATATCAAGGCACTAGCGAGAGGTTTCACCTCAGCACCACTAGTTTGTCAGTCATGGTCTAAATGAGTCGATACTGGGGAGGGCAAAATCTGATTGAGTTAGGTAAGATTTCTCATTTTACTTCTTTTAGAAGAATCTAAGAGCAGTGGAACTGTACAGGTACAAGGCTGAACTGCAGGGCTTATTCCCAAGGATAAAGCCATCATCATTTTCCTGAAGTACTCAGGAAATTATGTTTCTCATCTATAAGGTGATGATAACACATAAATTGAAATCTCCGTAGAAGTGCATGTTTTATTAATATGTATGCCAAGTACTGATAATGTATTTGTGGAAATGCATTTGCTATCTGCAATTTAACTGAGCTGCAGGAAGGTATCTTGAAGTAAGATTTATGTCACTCTGTAGCTTCTTGTGCAAATTTAACATTTTCTTACTAGGTAGTATCACCTAAGCCGTAAATACTGCAATTTTGTGCCCTAGAGGTCTGTGTATAAAATATTTCTGTCATGAATAAGATGTGTGTATGGTTTAAAAAAAAGAATCTGAACAAATTCAAAAGGGAAGAATTTGACCTACATTTGAAGGCATATCCTTCAAATATTGAAAACAAACAAATAATTTTTTTCTTCTCAGAAATCTGTGATTATTGTTTTGTTTGGCTTTAGAAATGGAGGAGGCATTGAAGGATGCTGTGTTTAGGATTGTGGTAGACTGGAGTTCATGCACCTTCTGCGTGCAGGTTCCTGTGCGGTTGCAGGGAGGCACAGGCTAGAGGGAAACTCTAACAGCCTCCTAGCCTAAGGAAATGGCTCCCCGATAGTTATCACCTGATCTCAATATAAATCAGCCAGGAGGAGAAGGGTGTCTTTTTTGTCATCACTTTCAGCTAGAAATGGCTCGCTAGGTTTTTACTGTTACTTATTGCCATTTACTTGTTCTTTTATTCAGTGAGGTTCGTATGGTTCTGGCTCTGGGTCCCTGACCTAAAGGGGTACCAATAGCTCCCATTGCCTCCAATGGAAATTCTTTGACTGGGAGAAAAAAAGGTTGCCAGTGAAATAGCAAGAAATCTGACCCTGCCTATGCTAACAAATGCAGCTCTGTCAGCAACCTGTTTACAAAACTGTCACCAGACCTAGTTAAAAACACTGTGTGTGTCCTGGATCTGATTTGCAGTATAGTTCGGATCTTAAGTATGTTTTGCAACTGGAAATATGCTTATAACTAGATTTAGGAGTAGCCATGTGGTACACAGATTTCTTATTTGGTCTGGGAGAGGGAGAATGAATAATTTCGGATAATTAATATGTTTGAGAAAGTCAGGGCGTGCATACAAACATTTTGTGAACACAATAAGGCAGTTTGAATGGATGTATTTGCTCAGCTTTAGCAGGTCATGACTTCAAGCACTGAAAGGCAGACTGACGCCAGTGCCATGGCTTCAGCACAGTGAGTGAAAGCAGCATTAATAGGAGGGAAGGGAAACTGGTAACAGCGTAGTCAAAGTATCACTGGATACTTCAAAGATGAGAATACAGTTACTAGGTATGAAAAGGATGGTTTAAGTTACTTGCTTAAGAATCTTAACAGCAGAAGGAGGAGAGGGTTCTGTTCTTCCAGGGAAGCATTTAACTGCTTTGCTGCTAGTACCTTGTGTATTTTATTCACTGCGTACATTTCTTATGCAACAAATTAAGTAATACTCCTATGAAAACTCTCTTTCCTTGCATTTGCACATTCCATGATTCGGTACGTCTTGACTGGTGCATCCTATAGAAAAAGAGTAATAATCACCTAAGTAGACTTCATGCCAGAATCCACCTTCCTGATTAAGGCACCTGAAAAGTAAATAACTGGCTTAAGATAACGCAGGAAATTCAAATTCTGCTATCTAAACTGGATGTCTAGACATGCTGATGAGAGTGGTAGGCAGTGATTCAGAGCTTCTAAGAGGTATGCCTCTTTTCCTATAGATCACATGTCGATTATAGGAGGTTCCTTGTGATGCTAAATGAGTATCTCATGTGTGATTCTGCCAGCTAATTCTGAAAGAGAAGGAAAGTATATCTAAACAAGATGACTGGGGGGCTTCAGAGTTGTTTGCCTGGCATCCTGGTTGGCATCCAAAAAGCTGAATTTCCATTTTCAAAGACCAGATGAAGATTGTGCTCTAAAATGAAAGAAGTAGTTGAATGTAGGTATGTTGTATATGCGTGAGACTTGAGGACAGGTTATCTCAATTGTTCTTTGAGTTTGCTTGAGCTGAGAGGATGGAATCAAGTGGTCGGAACCTGACCTTGTGTCTGTGTGTCTACACGCAGTACGACTGAATAGAGATTGCACACATAATTCACACAAGCTGGAGCATGAGCAGGCCTGCCGCGCTAAAAGCATTGTTTTCTGAAAATGCAAACACAGCATAATTACATTAGAATTTGCGCCGGTCTATTGTAGCAAGTTCCAATGGCTGAACATTGGTGGTACATTTCATAACAGCATTAGCAATCCCTAACACTGCACCCATTTACAGACAATGGCAAAGCAGAGGGGATAGCTCAGATGGTAAACGAATACCAGCTCAACTCAGAATGAATCTGTGTTTTACTTCAGCAGGACTGTTTATACTAACGGGATTTTCTTCCCCTATGGTTTGATATTAAGTTGTCTCCATCAAGTGAATGCTCATGTAAACATGATCTCCTATATCACCCTGAAAATCATTCTATGCCAATTACTTTAAAAACAAATACCAGATGTCTATTTATATTGTTTGAGGTAAATGCTCACAACTGTCAGCAGCACTGGCCTTTCCATGATTCAGGCTACAGTAGAAGTTCCAGCACAGTTTCTAGTTGTTCTGGTTTATAATTCAATGGCAAAGAAAACAAATTAATACTGTGGTCTAATTGAAAACATAATTCAAGTACCTCTGAGAAAGCTCTCTTCTTAAAACTTCTTCCTTGTGCTTTGGTCTTATCACCTCCACAGTAGATTCAGATGTGAATTTGGCTAGGTCCTTCTTCGTGCAGATACTGTGCTAGTGTAGCTAGAGTAATTCAGACTCCTCTTGCCTCTCTGTCTTCCCCCCACCCCGTTTTGCAGTTGCAGTTATATATATATTGCTGGATTACAATACACTACTTCCAATTTAAAAGTCTTATACTTGGAGGGATTATCAAGGAATATCTTCTCTTTAATCAAATGTTAAGGTTCTGTTCTGCTTCTGACATGTCACTATGCAGTATTGGACAAAATCAGAATGTAAGTTAACTTGTAATGGAAAGTATTATTTTACAATACTATATGCTCTAATCATTAGAGGTAGATAGTATACTATATATAAAACAAATTGTAATTATATTGTGTATATATATGTATAGTATAAATTATAATTATATTGTAGATTATCTGTACAATATAATCTACTTCTAACCTACATGAAGAAAAATTATGATTGTGTGAATTGCGTATTTTAAGTCTGTGGCAAACCAAATAACAGGTATTTTACTTACATACTCTTGTTTGAAGGTTGGGAACATAGAATAATTTTATGGTTCTGTCAAACTGTTGTAATTGGCTGATTCACCATCTGATAGCACTTTGTTTCAAACTCAGAAACCTTAGGCTGCTAAGAAAACACTGAAAAATCATAACTGGCATCCATAACAAATACCTGAATTCAGTGACATTCATCTCTCTGATTCTTTGTAAGCTGCACACATGAACAAGGAAGGAAAAATATAGGAAAATGCACTTGACCTAGATTGTGGTATTTCTCTTGAAACGTTTCTGGATATGTATGAAGGGATTCTCTTCAAAAATTCCATTTCATTGAAAGAGACAGAAACAGTAGGAAGGCACCTAAAGGGAAAAGTTGGACTTGCTATTGCTTATGTAATGGAAAGGTTGAAATCTTCAGTAATAGTGAGGAAAGCTGTTTAAAGGGGTTTTTTTTTTTAATATTTTCCTTTACCCTTTGGTTCAGGCACTCTACAGTGAACATTTGTGAATACCAGTAAAAGGAGGAATATCCTAGCTAGTGACTGAAAAAGCCAAAGACATGGAACCTGTTTGCTCCTGGAGACCCTGCTGTCCAGAATGTCAAACTGTTCTGCCACCCTTACCACAAGAAAGGTAAAGGTTTAGGCCTTTTTGCAGTGCTGCAGTGTTTTCTCTGCATGGTTAGGTATTTAGACCGTGGTAGTAGGTTCAGTGTGGTTACAGTTTTTCATCTCATACCTGAAGTCTTAGCTTCTACCATGAGAAGAGACAGCTGTCTCCTGATAGTCTTGAGGATGATGTGTCTGACAAAAAAATCATGGTAAGAAAATATTTTTAGAAAGTTTAAGGGAGTTTAAAAAAATAGAATGAGACATTTTTAGTTTACTTTCCTCACTATGGAAATCCCAAGAGTCATCTTAATAGAAGACTTTGTGTTTAAGGCTCAGAGCAAGCAATAAAATCCTCTGTAATTGAGTTACTATAGTTGAAGCATGTCACCGGTTTATCTTTTGTTGTGTCATTCCTTCAGAGGCGAGAAGTGGGTGTTCAGAACCACTGGGAAGCTGCAGTGAGTCTCTTCCTCCCGGTGGCAGAGAACTTCCATTTTTAGCCTTGCAGGATTACAGGGTAACAGACATGAAGTCTGTGATATGTGTCTGGCTTTACCTTTTCTTTTTGTTCAGGCAGGAAACCGGGAATTAACTAGAAAAGATTATAGCTATCCAGTAGTTTGGTTTGGATGAGTTGAGATGGTAGCCACTGGGCAGCTGTGGCCTCTTCACAGCTGCAGAGAGTGCAGCTGATCTGGAGGTACAACCTGGAATTTCTTCATTCTTGGCTTTGTGTTGGGACAGTCATAGGGAGAAACTGCAAATCTGAAATGGAAAGAAATAAAGGGATCTTTCCAGAAACGTGTTGTCCTCTGCAAAGAAAATGCAATATCCTTGGGAAAAAGTTAGTATCAATGAGCATACAGTTAAAGACTATACCATAATGCATATAAGCCAGTTTGCATGAGCATTTTTAATGCTGGCATTTTCTAACTTTTGAGTGTTTTTATAACTTTAATATTTCTAGTGCGTTTTTGACAATGTGCTTTTTGAAAACTTTAATATAAAACCAAAAAGAAAAGGAATTCTGTTACTCAGAAGGAATTGATTCCCACATGGATCATCATCAACATTTAGAATCTCAATTTCTGTTACTTGATCTATTGGAGTGGCTAATTGCATTAAGCAGTAGGTTACAGTCTCTTCTGTGGACCAACCAGTTAGGGGAAGAAAGGGTGTAGTTGCTAGTAGATGTCTCAGAAACTGGTTGAAAACAAAAGAGTGCTGGCTTTTGTGAATTCTTGGTTCTATTCTACAGTCTGGGGAGAGTGTGTATTTAACGCAATGGATCAGGATACCCTGGCTATTCTGCTCTCCGGTTGCTTCTGTCTCTTGGAATCTGCTCTGCTTTTCCATTTCTTTCTTGTTACCCCAAGCTCTTCGGCTTGTTTCCAAGCTAATGAGCTTCCTCAAGTGTACTGCATGGGCACCATCAATGGGTATTGATGGTACAACAGGCAGAATTTCTCAGCCTTCAGTTCTGGTGCCACAGCAGCTCCTGGGGGCCAGGACTAGAAATTGCATGAAAAGTCCCAAACTGTCCTATAGATCCTTTAGTAATTGGGAGGCTGTTCAGCTGATCTGTGGCAAGGATGCACACACAGTCTGGTGATGGACATGGAGGAGGTGTGTAAGGTCAAGCTCATCTTCTGTTTCAGTGGAATATTCATAAAATAATGGTGCTGCTTTCTAGGAGACTTATATGGAGCACAGATAAAACACAGTTTTTAGAACTTTATAACCTGGCCAAAATTTGGCACATTTTCAGAAGACTAGAACCAGGCATTAACCTGGCAGTCTGATCCCTTATAGTAGAGCAACCCCCTTCCCTTCCCTCAATATCTCTTCCAAAACACACAGACAGAATAGATTTTCAGTGAAATAGCTGCAAGGATAACATGGGGAAAAGGGAGATTGCTCCCCTTTAACCTCATTTTCAGAACAGCTGTACTATTTTAGTTGAAACTTAAAAATTCAGCCTGACGCAGACACTCAGCATGGAAAATTTCAGCTTAAGCACTCAGAGTTTGGCAAAGTTATAAACAACTGAAAGCAGGGTCCTGTAATGGAGAGTGTTAAGCAAGCTTATCTATTGGTGGAACTAACAGCAGTGCATATAATACAAGTATAGATGTACATTTGTATGCACAAGCAGATATAGAGTATTCAGGATGACGGAGTAGGTATCAACGGCTCAGATGATGGTACAGTATGTACAGTACAGTATGTACATCCATCCAGTACAGATGGATGATGATCAAGTACAAAGCAACAAATGAGCTACAGAAGTCAATCTATAAAGTACCTTTGCTTGTTCATATTGAACTCTGCAGGGACAGTTCAGCAGACATGCTACAATTGTAATGCAGGTAAGGAACCTGTTGAATGCAACGAAGCCAATTCTTTTAGACCAGCATAAAGGAAATATTTAAGAAGAGCTGAGCAGGGCTTTGGCCAATGTCTCTGTGTTTAAGTGTACTTGCTTGTTGTAAGGCTGTCGACGGTTAAGGTCTGGAGATGATATTAAAGCAATGGAATAACAGCTGTGGAAAAGTTTGCCCTTTGCCTATTCTGTGTGTAGTTTGTTCTCACCAGCCATGCAACATAGTTCTTATGCTTGGGAGAGGAAAGGATGTGAGTTTTGTATATACAATAAACTTATCTGTCTGTTTTACTTCAATGGATTATAATGGAAAATAGGTTTTGAAACACTCACCGATTTTAGCTCTAACTAAACAAGGAGTGACAGAATCAACATTATTCTTTAGGAAAATTGTGGGGAGGGCTTTTCCTCATCTCCCTGTGCAGCAAAAATAGCTTTAATATGTTTGCATCAGCAGTTTCTCCTCCTGAAAGCTGTGTTTAGATGGCATAGGCTTTTTGCTATTTCTCTTTGGCATGGTATGCACATACTGTAGTAATCCATTTTTTCATCAGCTTGTTGCTAATAATGAGCCACCTAAGCTCTGAAAACCTCCCTCTGCTGTTAGCTGTAGAAGAATGCTTAAAGGATTTAGGAATGTCAGTCATCATCTTGTTTTTTAGCAGGAGTGTGTGTACGTGTGCGTGGGGACGAGGGGAAGAGAGCGCGAGCTGGAGTTCAGAAATTACACTGTGTGTGTGGTCTGAGGTTATTTCTCATTTCATGAAATGCACGCTTCATTCCTGGCTCAGGCAAAACTTGCACGTCACTGAATAAGTCCCTTATCCACTTTCCAAAACACTGAAGAGATTTGAAAGGGCTCTGTGGGTGGACTGCTACTATCAGCAAAAGCAAATAAGCTAACCTATTTAGCTAAGCATTTTTTAATACTTAAACAGAATAACCTTCAGCAACACTTGAACAGTTGTGGCCAACCAAGGGAAAAGAAGGGAAAAAACCCACAGAAGTTTAAGCAGTCACACATTAATTAACATTAAAGGCTGGATTATAGTTCTTGGTGTGTGAAGGTGCTGTCTGATCAGTCCAGGGAGAACACTGGGGAATGATTAAATGAATGGACTGTGCTGCTAGGAGTCCCCTGTGGTGTTCTAGTCATAGTTTATTCAACATTTCACCTTCCTTTAATCAAATGTGGTGCAAACTTATTATAGTCACTCCCAAAAGGATGAATCCAAAGATTCCTTGTATCAAACTGTTTTGGTGTCCAACATAAGTAAATGGTTCTACTCTGGAAAACCATGGGTGTCCAGCAGCAAAGCATTAGAGTAGCTAATGCTAGCTCTGTGCTAAATCTTAGCATCCAAAATAAATTATGGTTTATTTCATGGCATTAAAAACAAAACAAAACAAAACAAAACAAAAAAAAAAAAAAAAAAAAACCAAACAAAAACAACCAACAAAACCCCAAACAACAAAAAGTCCCAGAATGCAGTCAGGATGCTAATGAACCAAACCAGCAACTGTGGGTGGGTGAAACCCAAATGACAGCACCAGGGACCTTTACAAAATGTTACTGTTCATCTAATTGGAAATTATTTGGCCAGAACAGGGTTGAGTACTCCAAATTCTGTTTTCAGTCCATTACTCAGTGATCAGAATATCATTGGTCTTGATAGACTTAGTCTAAATTAGCAATGTAACTAACACCACAGCTGTCTGAACCATGTATTTACAGGATTAACTTTGTTATTGCTCTGAGCTAAATCAAGATGGAAGAATCTCTTTCAAAGTGAATCTCGGACAGAGATCTCGGAGGCTGAGAGATCAGGACAAAGCACAGTAATGTAATTTGGTTAAGGCATCCAGTGACAGGTTTGAAGCAATGATCTCCTTGTCCTAGGTAGCACAGGATGGACCCACACCTCTCAGAGGTCCAGCAGAGTGCAGGGATACAGGCCTTTGCCTGAGGAGAGAGGTTCCTGCTTCTTTGTGGCATGAGAGAGGAAAAAGTTGGGTTGAAAGTGAAGGATTTTCCTGAGACCTTTTCAACCCAAAATGCAACTTTGAATACTTCTCACCTGTCAGTGCCCATGTTAAATTGGGTCCCAAGGGTTTCACATTCTGAATAAACAGTGGAGAAATGAACATTGCCAGGAGGTCATTGAATCACAAGGGACAAGGAAAAGGTATTTGGTGTTTTTGCTTCCTTCATGACATTAGCAATTCCTACTTGCCCAGTCCAGGCCAAAGACTGATGATTTGTGAAAGCCATGTCGCGTGTTGTCTTTGCAGAATCCACAGAGCCAGAAAGAACTGGTGACACTGCAGTTCTTGTCTGTGTCCACAGCCCAGTGCCACAGACCTCCCCCATCACATCTTCCATGTTGAATGAGGGGGTTGGCTTAGCCTTCACTTTGATGTCAGATCTACATCTGTCCCTAGTTACCTTCTCCCCATGGGGAAACTGAGGCATAAGGCAGGTAAACGGCACATGTGAAAAGTCTGTGATGGACCCAGGTTGCTGTAGACCTGAGCTGCAAAACTGTTCGTCCTTTTTCAGATTGTGTAGCATCCTGCAGCAGATCTTCCACTGGGCTGGTTAGCAGACCTGCCCAAATGGTGTGCACCAGAGGGGGTTGTGACATAAAGTACTTTGCGTGGTCAAGGATGGTATGGAAATCTCCAAAGCATCTGCAGATACAATCTAGACAGGTTAGTGAACATAGGCCCAGAAAAGATAAATGTGATAGGGCATGTGTAATTAAAAGTTAAGGGTAAACAAATCTGGAAGGCAGAACAGCTTAGCTGATGGGGAAAGGTGGGATTTGAAGACATTTTTAGAGTTTACTACAAGCCTATCACAAATGGTCCTCTGAGAGTTCTGAATAACAGCATACCAATGTGCTACGAAAGTCATTATGTTTTCCCTGCCCTTGGATGACAGCAGTTGACATTGAAGTTCTCCACATTTTCACCAGCTCCAAAGCTGAAATTTATCTTGTGTTGTTGTTTATTTATTCTGACTAGTTCTGGACAAGGTGTTAGCCCCTCATTCATTTGTGCTTAATGCACAGCAGCAAGTCCAGCTGCTGAATATGGGGCTTTTCTTGGCAGTTGTCTGCATTGGCATCTGGCTACTAAGACCAAGCTATGCTGCCAGACAGACCTCCATGACACTGTCCAGACAAGGCTTTCCCAGAGCTGGATGAACCTAGGAAAAAAAAAAAAACCAAACCCAAAACCTCTTTGTGAAATCAATGCCAATTTCAAATACCACACTGTAAAGTGCTTCTGCTTGTGAAGCTAGCAATCAGAAAACCTCTGCCTGGAAGAGGGCTGTGAACGAGCTCCTATTATAGGACCTGACGCTGAGTTCTTGGTGGTAAATGACCACATTACTCTTTGGGGCCTGTGGGTGTCAAAGAAAAGATGCATGTGAGAGAAGTCACTGGCTGAAAGCAAGGGCATGTTTTGAACACTAGAGGTAGTTTAGTAGCCCAAGCCTGTTTCTGATTAAAATCAGAGTCCTTCAGATGAATGGAATGTAAGCCACATACCAATTATTGGAGTCCCATAAAGGAAACTCCCTTTTCCGTCTGTGTATCCATCCATCCGCCCACCCACACAAGTACAGTGTCTCAGAAATGTTCCTCTGTAGAAACGATGGAAAAATTCAGTGCTGGCTTCCGTTTTCCTTACCTCCCAGGTGCTGGATGACAACTGAAGAGATGAAATTGCAGTGAAGCCACTTAAACATTTATCAAAGAAATGGACCTGTTAATTAAAAGGATAGTATTTCCTGGCACCAAGACAAAACACACAAAGCTGAATCTCAAGGCCTTCCTCAAGCAAACTTCTGTGGGAATGTGGCTGTGTGAGGGCTGCAGGAACAAGCCTTAGAGAAGACCTGCTCAAAGTGGAAGCATTAGATCAGTGCACTAGTTAGAAGAAAACACTAAGGCATGTGTATGCCTGTTTCATTTGCCAAATCTCTCATTGCTTTTCATTCCTGTTGCAGTCTTTATTGAGGCTCTTCTGTGTAATTGATTACAGTAATTAATCTTCCCGTCACTTCTATGAGGCAGGAGGTGTTTCTCCCAGGTCACCTGTGCATTGTAAGTATCACAGTATCTATTTTACGGATGGGAGGACAAAGACACGAAGTTCAGAGACAGCAAATCAGTGCCGGGATGTGGTAGAGTGGCTCTAACCACAATACACACTGTTTCTCCTAAATATGCACTAATCTCAAGCACACTGCTTAAATGGGCAGATCTTCTCTGTATGAACGAAGGCAATATATCTGTTTTAGTGAGCACTCTCTACTTCTAACATCTGTGACCCCACATAATGAATTTAGATTCATGATAAAGGTAATACTATGGCATGCTTTTTACCTTTCTACTGTATTTGTAGGACAGTTCAGTCTCAATGCTAAAGGCAGCCTTTGGACAGCTGGAAGAAGTTTTAAATGTTAATAATTTGGATAAGAGTTGGTTCTACAGTGGTATTATGGTCTAGTTCACAGTAACTGTTTTTTGATACTCTGCTGGCCTCTAGAGGGATAATTTATACACACGCTGAAGCAGTAACCTAGGGATTTTAAACATTACTGCAAGCTCTTCAATCTTGCCAGATAATTCTTTTCTGTTTTGCAAGGCCTTTAAGTAATGAGGCTTTGTAGCCTTTTGGAAACAATTTTTTTCACTTCCATTATTTTCCTTCTCTCTGGGCAATAGGTGTAAGGTATGTTACTTCTGCTCGAATAAATAAAGGTAGAAGATCCTGGCAATAAACACCTCTCAGCTGCTGAAGTGAGAAGCTCTGAGGAAAATGTGCCAGAGGGGTGAGTGAGAGAGAGAAATGCAAAAAAGAAAATATAGCTTTTTATGTGTAACTTTTATTAATAATTTAAAAGCTCCTAAATGCTGAGAATTACTCTCATGAATCCTGTCATGCTCAGTGAAAAGCATAACTGCATTGTGTTAAAACAAAGAAAATAAAATTATGGCTTTGAAATCCCTGGAAGGCAGCACATCTTCCTTGGCTTTTTCTCTTTTCTGTATCTCTACTTGCTGCAAGGGTTTGCTGTATTTTCTGCTTCATTCCTGGACCCCACTTTTTTTACTTCTTTCAGGCTACATGTATTAAATCTGAGAAAAACACTAAACAGAAAGGTTGACAATTTTCTGCCAAGGGTAGATAATGGTTTGTAAGCAGTAACTGCTTTCAAGGAATGTTGTGGCTTTGTTCAATATTAAGCACACATTTTCTTAATGCTTAAGGTGTTCCTTTCTGTAACTTCAGAGCATAGGAGGCGTCTTGGTACATCTATGTGAAGGCCTGAGTTATTTTTCCGAAGTCATCTATACCCTTTATCCAACACCAACAGCATACATCCTTCAGGTCCTCAGCTCTGTCCTGACCCTTTGCCTCCACTCCCCATGGCCATTTCCCTCCCAGCTGAAGTGTCTCTTTTCTCTTCAGGGTATCTCCATTGCCACACTCTTGGCAGTTTTCCACTTGGAGGGAGGTTGACTTGCTGGACCCCAACCCAAACTTATTTGTAACTTCTCTGTGCCTAATGATTCAATAATTGTAGGATATACTTATATTACCTTCTCCTTTTTCCTTGGAGGTGAAAATCAGGAGCTTTCAATGTAGTGAGGAGCCTCATCTAGAGAACATCCTGATGTCAAATGCTATTTTAATGTTTAAGTTGACGTATTTGCTGACCAAATACTCCCACAATGTCCTTTGCACCATTTAAACATGTATGACAAATACTATTGGGTGTGACAAAAGGTCAAGTAGAGCCTCTGTGGTAGGGTACACGTCTGTCATGGGACTTGCTTCTGTTGAGCCTTGTTCTAGTAAACACCAAAGGAAGTAAAATGCTGTAATAATCAAGATCTGCATCAGTAATCTACAGCAGAACTCATTTTGGCTTCAGGAGGGCTAGGCTTCCAGTCTTGTGTGGAAAAACAAAAGATCCCACTCCAGCGCGCCTGCCTCCTGTGGAAAGTCTTCCTCTCATTCCTCCTCTGTGCTGTTGTTCTCCAGCTACAACATCAAAATAGCACATGTTGAGTTACCTGTTATTCATCAAAGTTTGCCTATACCCTGCAGCACATACAGGAAGCTATCAGGTTAAAAGTTTGAAGCATAGTGTAGTGACAGACAAACATTTGGTGAGAACTTTTAAAATTGTCTGAGCAGCTACTGATGCTTGCTGTGTCCCGCTCAAGAAGCCAGACAAGGTAACCTGTATACAGCTAATCTTCATAAGGGCTGTGTATCTACTCAGTACAATTATCGGAGATCATGGCAACTCTATGTAGTTTCTATGTATTGTTAGTAAAAAATGTGTGTCCAAATGGAGAAGGAATGAAACAAAGGAAATTCTAAGAGTTTGATTCAATTAAGAAAATTAATGGAACTGTGTAGAGCTGCAGAGTTTCAGTGTTGTTTTGTGGGCTTGGTTAGTGTGTGATGTCCAAAAAGAGGCAAGCAAAAAGCAGCGAATGGCTGGCTTGGCCCTAAAATGTGCACTAGAAATTACTGGATTAGTGGCAACAGTAACTACAGATGCCAAGGAACTACAACAGCGACATGTCGTCTGTGCAACAAATAACTGGGGTCAAAGAGAAAGCACAAAGACCACATTCAAAGACTGTGTCCTTTTGTTGTGGGAAACAGCCTCACAATGCAAATGCTTATTCGTTCAAACAAACCTTGAAGAAACTGCTGGAAATTGGGACAAATTCAAAAAATATGCAGGTCAGTGCAAGCCTTTCAGGAAGACAATACCAGGGTATTTTGGATTCATCAGGTTGCAGGTGACAGCACAGAACCAGCTGAAAATGTTGTAGCAATTCTGCAGCTGCAACATGACACAACAATAATCACCATTTTTTAAATGAGAGTTAAAATGGAGCTTGATATAACCTCTGTGGTTTCTCTAACTTGACAGCCAGACTATCACAGGCAACCTAGAGGGGTGAATATGCAAAAAATCTTGATGCTATGAGCAACTTAAATGGGGGAAATCTGTCTCTGTCTCTTGGGTGTTATTACAGTAAAGTTCACGTGTAGTTGTAAAAAGCTGAGGCTAAAACTCTGTGTTGTGAAGCACAGGATTCTTTGGCAGAGAATAGCAAAAGGATATTCATCTGATCTGCTGAAGTACAGAATATCCAGACGGCTTACTATGGAGGCTAAATTAGGTGCTGAATCTCACGGCCTGCCCTGCCCTGCTCTTGCCCCAAGCTTTGATCTGAATCACTCATTCTCTTGAATTTGGAGGCTGTAGCAGGCATGCAGTGTCAGTGAGTATGGCCCAGAGTGCGTGAGGGCTTGGGAAGACAGGGAAAAGAAAAGCTCCTGCCTAAATAAAAATGAAGCTTCAGTTTCAGGTATGTCAACTTTGGATCAAAATTTCTGGGAAGCCCAAGAAGTCCATGGTTTCTGAAAAGGTTTCATCTTTGCTTAAAAGGTGAATGAGTGATTTTCCCACATGGAGTAGAGGCTTGCCATGTGCTGGAAGGTCTCTCCTGTCCTTATGTTTCAGTCTTCCACATCAGCATAATGTCACTGTGCTCATGTTGACAGAGGAACTTAGCAGCTGCTAAGGGCTGCCACATAGGAAATTATTTTCTCCTACTGCAAATAACCATCTTCTATATCTTGTTCTAGGAGTACATGTAAAGGTCTTATAAGAATGACAGAGAAATGAGGTCCTTTATGGCACCGTTACAATATTCATTTCAAGTTGCCAATTAAGTTGCAAGTGTTGGTTGCTTGCTGGTGAAAGCAGGAGGTAGCAATAGTGACAAGGACCTGAAGACAGTCATTTTATGGCATATTCTGATATGATGGGGCAAGATTTAATATGGTCCCCCATTGGCTGAACCGTAGTATATTATGGCAGATGGATTGACTCATATACACAAACAACTGTTTTAGCCTTCTTTAGTTGAAAACAAGTTAGAGTAACTATTTTGTTTTTCCAGATTATTGTTCCTGTGAATCACAGTTCTTTTATACTCCAAGCAACATCCGGATCTTGGGAAGATGCTGAATCAAAAGTCTTTGAAAGAAGTAACCAGATATTAATATATAACTAAGGGAGAAATTTTAGGTTGTTAATAGTGATGCCTCTGTAACTTTTTAATATCTTTTATAGATTCATAGAGTTTAAAGCCAGAAGAGATCATTAACTTCTTTCACAACCGTTGAATTTCATTTGCTTTATGTTAGGACATTAAGCATACTTACAGTACAGGAACTTTAAACAGCTTTCACTGTGCTTTATACTTCCAAGATTGTTCAGAGCAACGTATGCATAGATAGCCTTCAGATGTTCACTATAATTAACAAATATTAGTATCCAAAAGCCAACAATTCCTATATGAATTTTCCACATTATTTTGCTGTCTCAAGAACACAAGATACAAGGGGAGCCATTCCGTCATCCATTCTTATTCATCTGCACACACTGTCATAAACAATACAACCGGCTTCCACTAAACCTGTTGGGTTTTTTTAGCTTTTTTCCTGGAAACAGGAATACAGCAATCCATGCTGGACATATATTTTCCAGACTCCATCCCACTACCATGCTTAGGTTTGAAATGGCTGAATAGGATTTCCAATGGGAACTCCAATATGGAGTTCACCTTTCATGACTGGAGTCTTTTTCCTCAGTGAGATTTTAGAAATTCTCCAAGAAAGGAAAGAAACTCATTGGAATAGTAGGAGGAAATTGCTACTTTCAGTTTGCAGGGGAGACTGTTTCCGGCAACAGTCTGGGTGGATCTGTTCAGCACAGGACCCTTCAATGAAAGACATTGTTACCTTTTTTTTAGCTTTCGTTGTTGAGGAAACTGGAAGGTATTTACTGAATCGAGCAGAGCTGGGGTGGTGAGATACTGCCACTTACAACTGAATTCTCTCTTTCTAACGCATTTAATGTGCAACTTATCGCCAAGAATTTAGCAGGTAATTGCGCACTGTGTGCAGGGGTTTCACTTGCAGAACTGCAGAGCACTCGTGAGAGCCATGGAAGTCAATGGAACTGGTGTCTGGAAAATGTAAAGTGCCTGCTAGTGCCAAAAAGTCTGAAAAAAAAAAATCCTAGGAGCCTCAATTTAGGCATCCAAAAGAGGTGGGTCCCTTGGACATTGATCTGTTTTTGCTTCAATTGCCATCTCTTATAGTAGTCCCTCATTTCATAGGCTCGTTATAAATGCAGTTTCTGAAGTACTCAATTATTATAATAAGAAGGAAAACAGAGAGACCTGCAAGCAACTTGGCACTTCTGTCTTCAAAGTTGTGTCTGAATTATGCAAAAGGCATATGCAGAACATTGGGGAGGGGACATGCTGATGACTAGCAGCCCAGTCTGTAAGTCCTCACCAGACCCCAAGGCACATATGCAAGTGAACCCAAGGAAGATTTTATGAGTGAGGGAAGTTCTGGTGTTCTTCATTCTAAATAATTGAATCTGAAACTTCATTGTGTATTTTTAGTTCTACATGTGTGCACCACACATGCAAAATACTGCCATCCCTAATAGCTTTGCTTTTCAGTATCCTTTTAGTCCTAACCCTAATTGGAGGTTCCTAAAATTTTGCTTATATTCCTAGGCTTCTCTTTCACCAGAAAACTGCATGTGGGTTTTCCACATCATGTCATCTTTTATGTCTAAGTCAGAGAAATAAGTAGTTATTTGTCCACAAACACTCCTTCCATCTCTTCAAAATCACAAGGAAAATCAAGAGCTTTGCATTCTCTAGCATTGTCCTGTCCTTACCTGCTTCGGTTCTTAGTTCTATAAATTGTCATTTACTGACCCAGTTGACAATTATTTAACTTCTGCCTTGTTTTTACCTCCCTGCTCCCTGCCCTATCCTTCTTTCTGAGGATGTTCTGTCTGGTATTTCAATGAAAGGGTTTCTCTGATAATATTAACATTCACAAAAATTGCATCATCCTATGCACAAAATTGTACATTCTTTTCCTAACACAGCATGAGTCACTTTCTCATATTTTCTTGTAAGTGATACTTAAATTTGCAGTATTTCTCACTTTAGGTCTATCAAATACCACGGAGCTTTTTCTTCTACCAGTAAACGAAACCTCATAAGTTTTTAATGGCTATAATTCAGTATATTCCTTAATTCAAAGGCACTTCTACAGTCTTACCAGCATTTCCCTTCTCGAACATTTATCCATCAAAATTGTCATTACATATAATCACCACTGGAAAAGCAAAAGGTTGACTAGGTACATTTTATGCTTACAATAACTGTAGGGACATGGCTGAAAGATCACACTTATGGATGTAAGCCTCAAGGGTGTAAGTTCCCATTCCAATACCCATCCATATAACAAAGGAATTTTGCAGTATACTGCTCTCACAGCTCGAGTCTGTAGGACATTTCTCATTCATCACACAGAAAATGGATTAATTTGTAATAAAGCAAACAAATGCCTAGCTGGTGCAAGCTCCTTATTTGATGTGCTATGCTTCCTTTTGTTCCTGTTCTCTAGTTCACAGAGACCAAATATGGTGTCCTTGGGTGAAACAGACCGGGGGACTGCTGGGTTCTTCAGGATTTGCAACTTCCAGATGTTTTTACACAATTGTTCGAAATTGAGATGTTGGGTGTATGGCTTTCATTTTCGTTTTCTACAGTATGCTCTTTTGCTCCTTTGGCCCCCGCTTCCTTTGTGTGGTATTTGAGATGGTTTAAGGTAAGGGCGTATACTGTCTATCCATTTTTATTGTGGCTCTGGATCCAATCAGTGGTGCTAGTGGTTGAGTGAACTTCTCTATCTAGTAGCTTTTTACAAGCTTCTTTACACTGTCTGAGTAGTTGTGTCTTACTTTGGCAAAAATGTTTGACACTGCTGGATTGAATGAAACAGAAATTTTCAAATTAATTTCTGAACTCTGCTAATGAAAAGGAGTAATGTGAAAAAATAAATCATTACTTTGAAAAGACCCCTATGTTATGTCTCATAAAAGAGCTTCAGATGTTCTTTAGTATGAACTGTATTTATTTTTATTACTCTTCCTAATATTTAATAATGAAGCCTTCTGCTTCATCTTCAAAATGCCTTGAAAACATTTGTTATCTGAACATATGCAGGATTGGATGTCCGTCTACCATTCAAAGTATCTCCCGCTACTACACAAAATAATCTGATGTCTTAAATGATTCCAGCATGACTTTACCACATGCCAGACTCCTGGAAGGATAATTTTGCTTTAATTTAAACTCACCTCCTATTTGTCCAAAGGTTTGCAGCACATTTTAGACATTCTTGGCTGTAGATTCAAACATGCTCTAGCAAAATAGTATGTTTCTGTATGACACAAAAATTGAATTTGATTCTTTTCCAACTGGAGTTTTTTAATACATGCTACCTGGTAGCAGTAATCTCAGAATCATGTAAAAGTCTAGTGCAACACAAATATATATTAAGATCTTCCATTCCAGTTGCACTTATTTACCATGTTCTTCCTTCACTGTTGACAAATTTGCATTTTTCCTGATGGTTTAATTATTCTATTACAATCTAGTTATAAGAATTTAATGCCTCCCTCTATTGTGTGAGCTGGTCAAGTTCATGGTCTTCTACAGGAGTCAAGCTTTGCCTGTATGGGTGTTGAAGTTGAGTTTCAAGCAAGGTAAGTGAGTACAACTGATTGACTCAGTTATACAATGTTCCCTCCCCAGACAGAGGCTGTGGTGCCTGAGGCTGAACTGGAAGTCTTTAGTATCTAACAGGTCTACTCCCTGCCACCATTTGTGATTGCTCTGTGTCAGAGATTATCACCTCCCAGCTATGGAGTCAGAATAATAACAGAGTGCTCCCTGGTTTCCTGCCAGCAGAGTTGGCTATATTAACCTAGCCGTCACTTAGGGTGATTTACTGTGGTTTGCAGCTAAGGAGAGAATATTATCAGGCAGCAAAGCAGCTCAAGAAGTCCATAGTCTCCTCTACAGCGTCTCCCATAGATCCCTGTACAGCAGTGGAGCTCAGGAGTTGCTTTCTGTATTAGTGAGATCGCGCTGCTGAGAAAGAGGATTAATGAACGGGTAATCATTGAACAGTTTTGCTGTGGGACTTAACATTCATTGGGATCTCACATTACTCTTACACGGGGTATGTGTCTAAGCTCGATGAAAGAAAAAGACCCCATCCAAAACCTGAATTTGCACAGACTTTCAAAGGAAGATGATAATAATTCAGCAAACTCAAATTTGGAGCTGAACTTTCATATCCTGCTCCTGAAGAGTCATTCAGGGCCTATTTGTCCTCTTTGGACCTATTTAATTTTTCTTTTTTTCACTTGGATCCTTTGGTAGTTGAGATAGGGAAGTGGCAGATGAATGTGTTTTATGGGAAAGTTCAAAGGAGAGAGTTCATGCGCAGCATGTTATCAATCATGTCTTGTAAATATGATTACAGCATTTACACTGCATCACATCAAAAGCCAAATGTTATGTGACATCTCCACCATTGTAAACTTTAAGGAAGCTTTTTTAAAGTATAGTGATCCATCCCTGAAACTGGATGCCTGCTGTCAGCATTGGAAGCAGCAGCCCTCTGATCTGAAAGATCTGGTGGCAGAGGGTGCAAATGCCAAGCTCTCAGTGGTGTGGCTACTTAGGGAAGAACCAGAGATTCACTGTCACCTGCTCCACTTGCAGTGAGGAAGTTTGGCATCTGTCCAGCTGTGCCTGTGATTAAATCATTATGGGTGTCTTGCTACAGCATCTGGAGAGTCCTCTGTCTTTAACCTCTACCGCCCACTATCCTAGTAGGATTAACTTTGGTTAATCTCATTGATATTTTATCGATAGAATTTGGGCTTTATTTGCTAGAATTTTACAATTACTTTTTGGATATTTCTATCAGGACTCAGCAAAAATAACTTTTTCACATTATGGCTGAGGACATTTACGGTTGGACTTGATGATCTTCAAGGTCATTTCCAACCTATACAATTCTGTGTGTGTAAGAATCCTTGGGTCTGAATTTTCACTTGTTATTGAGATGAATCTAGGTGCGACCTATTTCTGGCTTACATTTTTACCTGCTGTCACCATCATCCAGTGTGTACCTCTGGCCAGTAGCTTTTATGCAAGAAAAAGAACATGACTTTGAGGAACACAGTGACTGAGCATGATTTATTCTTCACTCATTAGCTACTCATCAACTCCCCTGTCAAGGATTCTGGGTAATGTAGTCCACAGGGCCTCTCCCTGGAGTAAACAGTACCAGATGGTTAATGTTAGTGCTACAAACAGCCCTAGGCACAGGAACCTAAGACAATACAACTGTGCTCCAAAGAGCGGGCTGCGTGCCTGTGCTGTCTGCAGAGGCTGTTTCTCAAAAAGAGAGCCTGTGAGACTCTACACAGCAGGACTTGTGGGCATGGGGAGGTGGAACGGGGACATGCACTGGAAAAGAAGTTTAGCCTTTGGGTGCTGGGATCTGGGATGTGGGAACAATGGGAACAGAAATGGTTGGGAATTGGGATTTCTGTTCTAAAGGAAATTCCAATGGTTTGAAACAAAGCTTATTCCAAAACAGAACAAAATTCTAACATGCTCTCATCAAACAAGAGTCTGAAAGGGTTTGATTACTCTGGTAGTATTGAAAAGAATTTTGTTTCAATATTAGTGTTCTAGTTCTACAGAACTTTGAAAATTATATTAAATTAGCCCATGTGATAGTGTCAATAATGTATAACTATTTACAATTATATATATATATAGATTACAGTGTTATATAAACTTGATATTTGTTACAATCTGAGCAACTAAAGCTTAATCAAAATGGAGAAATGTCAGTTACATATTCCAGCCACTTCCTGACAAATTTGTAGAAGCCAACCCATTCCCACAAAGCTTTCTGATAACAACAAACTGGGTGTTTTTAACTAGTCTAAGTGGGGACGCCAGCACCTAACTTGTAACAGTTGTGGCCTAATGGAAGCAGTTCATTTGCTACCATCTGTAAGGAGGTCAAGAGCCCCATCCAGCACAGTTGTGCTAAGCCCACATATTCAGGTTTATGGACCAAGATTTAGCATATTAGCAGTTTTCATATGAATTTCCTTCTTCTCTTCAGTTTGGGAAGCCAAAGTGCTGAGTTCTAGGCAGTTTCCATGGCACTGCTGCCTGATCAGACATCTGCTTCATCACCCCATCTCAGCAGAGTGCAGTGGCTATTTCTGATCTGCTTGTTCCTAGGTACAACCAGTATTAGACTTGTGGTAGGTAACACCAACACTGTCAGAGGCAAAGTTACTTTATCGTAAGTTTTAATTTTTTAAATATCTCTGGAATAGCAATTTAGTTGTCCCTGATACATTTTTAAATTTTGTTGTACAATCCAAGATCAGAGTTTCCTGTAAGGCATAGTTCTTCCTTGATTTGTTCAGGGGCACCTTGGCACGTCTCTTTGGAAACCAGCAGCTGGATCCAGCAACTAGGCAAATGAAGACCGTAGTTTTGTGCAAAGACATATTTGTGGGGCCATGATGCTTTGGCCCCAGGACTGCTAGCAAACTAGCTAGTTTGCATTCCCAGCGGGCAGTAATGAGAGATCAACACGTCCTTCCTAATCTTTGGTTAGAGCTAAACAGGAAGGATAGAGACCCAGATAAACCATTAAAACAGCTTTAAGCATAGTCTCTGTATCTAAACAAGATAGTGACTCACGATCACAACAGTGATTTCACCAACCTGGTGGAAATACATTCTGTCCCTTCAGGAAAGAGAAGGTAGCCTGGATGTGCAACTAGAGCTTATGTTTGTGCTGGTAATTGCATACTTAATATAATTTTTATATATGCTATAAATGGCTGTGGTTTCCTAATGGAAGTCACAAGGTATCACTGAAATCTTTACATCTCAAAAAATTGTCCAGCATGTCTTTCTTGGTAGAAGTAAACTGTTTGCATTCACATGTATCCACAAAGATGAATAGAGCCCATCATGCAGATTTCAGACTAGGACATTTAGTCAAGTCAGCAGTAACAATGGCTATCTCTTGCTATCAAGAGGGGTAAGTGTCCCCTGTACTACAAGCACACCCTATCTACTCTACATACTGAAAGCAGTGTACAGCTGTCCTTCTGGGAAGAAGTAAGAAAAGTAGTGCTGGGAGAGCTTTGACCTCATTGACAGCCTATGAAATGCAGTAAGACAGCAGCGGTGAGCAGTTTCTCTGCTGCCAAAATGTACCAATTGCCAGAGCTCATTAGATGATGTCTTATCGCATGTCCTGTTCCATGTCTGTCCAGCACATCTCTGAGACACATCAGTCCACCAGTGCTCAGCCTGGTCTGTACACCTCTGGCAACTTGATATCCCTTTCATCACTAACTACTCTACTTACTGCCAAAGACCAACAAAATGAGGCTGGTTTTATCTAAAGCTGAGGTGGGTATGATGGGGCAAGAAACCCTTTCAAAAAGTTTAGTAACTTCAGCCGCTGGTAGCCAAGCAGGATATTTTGTAGCTTGGGAATTCATCTAGATTTGTTACTGCTTCATGGTCATCAGGAAACTGGCTGAGGTAAAGTATCATTTCAGTTCCATATATTGAAGTATTTTTTATTTTACCCCTCTTTCACTTTTCTCTGACACCATGGGAGAAATTCAGTTGCTTAAACGTAGATGTCTGGTGTCATTTTAGGTGCTGTGGGTTATCACTCCTGACGACCAGCTGTTGTCCCAGATGGCTACAGGGCTCCCACAAGTCCTTTACAAGGGTTTCAGATGTCTGAGGGTGTCTCGAATCACAGTGGACTCCTGTGTCGAACCAAATGCAGTTGGCTTTATTGCTGCAGTTGGACTATGTCTCCCATAAGGTACCTTAGCCATAACGCCATTGCTATGGTGTAGAGGAATAGCTCTGGCTTTTTACTAGTCCCAAGCATTTATTAAGAGCAAATTCATGTATTATTGCAGAGGGATGAAAAGACCAACAAGGAAAGTTGGATAATTCTCCATGCTTTTAGCTCATATCTGGGGAAGTGACTACGTCAAAGCACTGCACATAGAGCTTGTTCAGCCTCAAGCTCCAAGTATTTATTGCCCAGCTTTCTGAGATCCAGATTGCTTAATGCCACCACAAACTTCATCCACTACTCCACTCAAACCCATTCTTGCCTCCCTGGTAGACAAGGGACCCAGGGAAGTGGCAACCCTCTGTAGATTCTCTGAGGTCTACCAGCAGCCTTTCGCTAGGTCCCACTTCACAGTACACCCATACTGTCTGGTGATATCAGCCTTGCTTCTGCCAGCCGGAAATTGCAAGGAGGTTAGCTTTGGGTAGCTGCCACCAGCTATGTTCCCGCATAACCAGCTTTGCGCAGACGATGCTGACTCTGTCCGTCCTTGCTGTGAAGTCAGCTCTGCACCATGGTTGTGGCTCCTCTCTGTGCTTGGCACAGGCTCTCCATGTTGGAAACACAGAGCAAAACAAAGCCCTCTGCCACCTCTGGCTGAGCTTTTTAACTTTGTTACTAAGCCAAAAACTGTCACTTGTAAATTCAGTGTCCTTCTGTAAGTATACTTAAAATAATAATTTATTAACAATCAAAACATAAACAAGTTCCAACCAAACCTTCAAAACTCAGCAAGTGAATTTATCAATAAGCATGTAAATGAAGACCTCCAGACCTGTATTTTGTCCTTCATTGAGGAACAGAGATGGCTTTAAAGTTAGAACTCTCTGCTGCACCTAAAGGAGACCTTTACCTCATCTCCTCTGTCTCTCCTTTAAACCCATCACTTCAGACAATGTTTATTCTTTTCTCATCATTCCTGTCTTGAACTATTGTCCTCTGCCATGCCTTCTGTTTGTCATGCCTGATTTAAATTTAAATTCTTTGGGACAGGGGAAATAACTGTATTTGCAAAATGTCCAGTAAATTTATGGTGCTGTATAATTTATGATTGTAAGTGCAGGACATATTTCAGTTTGACATTCCAACTTATATTTTCAAAGCCATAAATAAAGTATTTATGAGCAAGATCTTGAACATTTTATTTTTAACATGTTATACTTGAATGTTTATTTCAAGGATGGATAAATATTGAAATAATGTGAGCAGAACATATTCCTCACTTTCTCCTTCTTCAGGCAATATTGAGGGGCCAATGCCCTCTTTACTGCCAGAAAAGGGATATTTTGCCCTGCTTATGAGGATCCAGCATACTGTGCGTCACCAGGGAAGAGTGAGCAATGATGGCTCCAGCTAAAAATGGCTTCGGAAAGGACAAACAATGACTCCCTTTCAAAAGCACTTGTGAACTAAGCTGATATACAGAAATGTTTTTGATATAGCACAGACTGAGTATGAATGTTCATCTCTTAAGAAAATATCTGAGTGCAGCTGTTGCTCTCTTGTCGCATATGGCTATGCTTTTAAGCATGGCTTGAACTTGAAGAATTTTCCATTTACAAAAAAATTTCTTTAACAAAATCCTTTTTCTAGAAGTAATATTCACATGTGAGTGTCTGCTTCTGATATTTTTCTAATTAGTTAATCTCTTGACACATAGTTCCTTTGTGCCCTTGCTCTGCTTTATATGCATTTTATACCTGTGCCTCTGAAATCTTCCTAACCGCTTCAAAAGTGTGGAAAAGTTAAGCTGTCTTGCTTTTGCTCCAAAGGATCTTCACTTACGTATTATGACAGAGTGTGAAGTCTCACAAACCAGGTGTGCCACCACTTTGTTACAGACTCAAGCCAATCCTCCTATGTTAGTGTGCTCACTGGCAGAGTTTCCTGCTGTATTTGTGAGACTGTCCTAAATTCAACCCTCAGCATGGTCAGATCCTGTGTTAATGTATTGCTTACATCCTTATGAAAAAGGAACATCCCTTTAAACATGGGAATGTGTTCATGCAATGTACTCTGGGCCACCTGGAAATGTAGCTTGAGATTGTATGTTAGGAGCTGGACTCATATCTGTACTGACAGTGAAGTGTAGCTGTAGACAGGTCATTTTCTTTTAAAGGTAATGTTCTGCATGGGATGTTAAACAGACACCCTTTCCAGTAGCCATGCAGATGGAAGCAAAAATTGCACTGAGCCTCCCAAAGAAGATTGGTAGACTTTAAATCTCACTGGCAAGGCAATAACCTAGAGTGCTTGCTGTTTATCAGATGGCCTTCAGGAATGCCTTGTTTGAGCATCATGTTATTTTAATGAAAGTAAGAAAAATAAAAGCAGTTTGTCTTCCCATATGTAATCCATTACTGGCTGAGCAAAAAAACCACATACTGTTCCTGTGTCTACTTCTGCGGTGGATCTTTATAAGGGAGATGAGCACAGAGCTCTTTATCTTACTGGGCAATGCTGAAAAGGATATGATATATGACTGATAAACAAAAATAATATCTGAATTGGTCAATTTCTGCTGTGCAAGCAGTGCATCCATTGTGACATTAGATACTAGATCTTGTTTGCCCCTGAACATCCTGTATAAATAGTCTGTGACAGTTTAATAAACCCAATTTAGTACATCTGTAGCCCTCCACTATTTGCTGCTCCTAACCTTTGCATTCTGTGTATGAAGCTGAGACACGGTGGCACAGGGAGTCTCATGATAATGTCTCCATTACAGTCTTGCAATATAAAATGGCTTGTGGTCAGGCAGCTACAGGAAATTATTATATTTCCTTTTTTTCTTTGTTTTTCTTCTCCTTTTGCAAGTGTTCCCTGCATTGGTTAACACTGTACTCTGAATTGCATGTATATCAGTATACCACCTTTTCACAAGTGTTTGATACCTGTAGCTTCTACTGCTTTCATGACAGAGCTAGGAGGTCAGCATTCAGGGCTCTACAGTGGTAAGTGCCCAGTTTGAAAGCCACCTTGAGAAGATGTGAAGAAGAGGTCTGGATGCTTAATATTAGCAGAAAAGACACTGAGAATGATGTTGGTATAGTGAGTAGTGAAAGAACACTTATTACTAGTATTGCTGAGGACTAGACAACAGAAGTTTAGAGAAGAAATTACGCTTTTTGCCATTTCCAAAAATTAAATTATAATGGGTCAAGCCTCAAAAATTTGTGAAACTGCCTTAAATCAACAGTTAAAAATATATAATAATGAAAGTCACATTTTTTTTATTTTTCTTTCTTTGAGGCTTGTGACTGCACTGAAGTTTTCAAACTTTAGTTAAGGAGTCTAGACACTAGCCACAAAAAACCTCGATTCAGCAATTTATGTGCTTGAGGCTTTAAGAAAGAGGATCCAACTAGCCTGAGGATCTGGATAAAATCATACATAAGCAACTTTAAAAAGATAAAAGCAGACTTTAAAATACCTGAAAATGCATCAGTGGCCCTACTGATTAGATAACGATTATGCAATTTCTGCATAATTATTAAAAAAAAAGGACAAAGTCTCTGTTCTTCCCAGTCTTTATGTGTGATCCATAGCCTGTTGAAATCCTTTGTAGAACAACAGAATGATTTCCATCAGCCTCGAAGCAGGCTTTGAACAAAGTATTCAGTCAGGATGACGGGAAGGCTGGAGCCACAGCCAGGGAAGCTGGAGAACATGAGGAAATATGGGGCTTTTAGGGTAATTTTTGTGTATGTTTGTCCTTCCTATTCACCATGTGATTGACGCACAGATGGTGTTCAGCTACAGTAGTGAGGTCTTGTTCCAAATTTGGGACCATTCAGAACTGAACTTTCACTGTCTTTTATTCAGAGGGAGAGAAAATGTTCAAAGGTTTTAGTATTAGCTTGCCTTTGAAAGCTATGTGCAAAATAAGGACATGTAAAATACATTCTCCAGCTGAAGAATTACATCCTGTAAGACTGAAAATTTATATGACCAAGGTTTAAAATGTGACACTGAAGAATCAGAAACAGTATATGACTGTAAAAAAAAAAAGAAAAAAAGAAAGTCAACATGAATTTGAACCTCCAGTATTCGCTTCTATATGATGAAGGCCCAGAGGTAGGATTTCACCCTAGAAATTCCACTCTTGCTGGTTAACAGGGAGCTTTCATGCATACTTTAAACTCCCAAGCAGTTCCTTTAGCTTCCTGGGGACTAAGCAGGTGCTAAAATTTGTTCATATGTGTAAGGACATTCCTGATTTTACACCCAGGCATGCCGCTCCTTGCTGCTGACACATGGACTAGGGAACTACTGGTGTGTCTGAACACTGCTCACTGTGCAGGTGACAAATTTCTGCCTCTCACCCCTCTACAATTTTTTTTGTTTGACTGCTTGACAGGCCAAGTAGTAACCAAAGCATCCAGGTTGTTGCAGACTGGGCTACCCAGGCATATTGCCATCTTGTCTCAGTTGGCAGTTTCCTTCCCAGCGGCTGCCATGATGAGGCAGCTCATGAAACTCATGAAGCTCATGAATGAGCTCAGCTCCTTGTCTTGAGAATTTTAAATTTCTGAAATTCAAAACAGATGAAGCCTGTGATAAAATCCTATGGACATTATCAATATTTCCATAAGAGCTCGGACTACTTAATCATGGTCTACTGACCACCAGAGTTCTTTATCTTTCCAGATACGGTGGTCTGAGAGAGTTTATTTTTCAGTATAGCTTCCTGTTAATCCTAATTTTGATCAACATTGGGAATAGTGATCACATACACCTTCAAATTCATGTAAAAGTAGTAACAATTGTGTTGTTTTTTAAAAATCCTGGCTGTCATTGTTCCTCTCTCTCCTCTTTTTTTCTGTTTTCTTCTCTGGCCCCTTGATTGTTCAGCTACAATAGCGGTATGTAATGTGTATTTAGGTGTCTAGGAAAAGAACAATTTGCACCCTCAGGAGTCATGAATGGATTTCTAAAGAAGCAGTATTTAATCTTTTCATATATGTTGATGCACAGACTTTTCTTCATTCTGAATTTGTGGGTCTTTATAATCTCTGTAAGAATTAGATCTGTGAAACTAACTAAGGTACTTTTCTCTGTTGCTGTTTGATCAGATTCCAACTGAATTTAATTCTGAATGTCTGTGAACTTTTGGTGTTTGCTGTCTGCAAATATTGAATGTTCAAGCTTAAGAAGAACAACTTCTTACCCCTCATGAAAGGGAGGGAAAGAATTTTAAATGAACACTTGAATGGTTATGGAATAAAAAGTCTTTTATGCTCTTGGCTGTGGTATGTACAACTCAGAACTCACTCTCACCACCACTACAAGAATTGCATCTTGGTTTTAAATATGGAGGTTTGGGTAAGACCCTGTGTGAAAAGGCCATATGGAAGAGTTGCAATAGAGTGCCCATGGAGCCAGGCAGTCTCTTTCCAAACTGCACAGACATTTAACCACATGGTGTATATCACCTCAGATGGGGCAAGAAGCTTGTACAGTAAAAACCCTGCTTCTTCAGTGCCCCGAGAGCATCTGAGCTTGCTTCAAAGTCAACAGAAGTAAAGGGTATTAAATGCCTTGATATTCAGCATAGAGGGGTGTATGGATGAATGCCCTATGTTACCATCACTTTGCTTGCCATAAGTGCCAGTACCGTAGCACCAGGGTTGGGTGCCCACAGACAGTGAATGCTCTCCACAAAGGCTTTACTGGCAGAACCAAGAAACAGGCAAAGTCATCAGTAATTTCTCCAACCCCAGTTCCCGGTGCCTCTCCATGATTCCTTACAGGCCTTCCAGGTATAACAGCCGCCATAAAAAATTAGGCCTCTTAAGTGACAGGAAAGATCACAGGCTTGGATTCTTTCTTGAGCTTGCCCAACAACAGCCATCATCTGGCTAAGCATCACCATGCAGTAAGTAACTCAGATCAAAAAGCAAACAGTATTTACTATCCTCTCACATCAAGGCAGACTAAGAAAGAGCTATTTATGTTCCACTAAAGCTAAAGCAATACAAAGATAATTTAATCTAACATCAGAAGGGAATCTGTCAGAAATTCCACTCTCAGGAAAGGCTATTATCGTTATTCCTAGTTCAAAGTCCAGGAACACTAATGTATTTCAGCAGCTAATAAAATTACTCCCTGGGATTTTTTAAATTTGTAATCCACTGTGCTTAGATGTTTCAGGGATAAAAAGGAAAAATACATCAATGCTTTGAAGAAATACTGTCTAAAATGGAGTCATTCCATCTGAAAACATATCAACTGTAATATTATAAATACCTAGCTGTGATACAGTAGACATTGAGGCAGTTCACAAAGAAGTCATTGTACAGGTGGAGAAATGGCAGCATGGTCTAGGGAGGAGGCTTGCTAAGGTTACCTGAAGCAGCGCTGGTTTCAGAAGTGAACAGTGAGGAAGTGTGCCCAGCAATACATGCACTTACCAGGTCAGTTTAGGTAAGCGAGTCTCCTTCCTTGCACAGTAGAGTAAAGACAAACACACAGCAACACCTGGGACTCTAATCCGGCTTTCCAGGACTGACAGTGCTAGGCTAATGAAAAATACAAGATTAAAATCTGAGCCTCCTGAGCCTGTCAAATCCATCAGCATATAATCCCCACCCCTGTTCTCAGTCAGTAAATCCTCTGATAATGTAGTGAAAGAGAGCACACATTTTTCACTTTGCAAGGAAAATGTGATTGAACTTTTGGGATACATTATGACCTTTTAGTGTGAAACTCTTGCTAAAACAGTAGAAGAATTTTGGCAGGCTAAGGAGAGAACAGGAAGAGGTGTACCGAAATGGAGGAAGGCAGGACACCAGGGTACCCTTCAGGCACTTAAGACCTTCTGAAAATGTCAGTGGGTCTGGGGTGTGCCTACTGCCCCCCAGGCTGCCCAAAGTAGGCAGGTGACAATTTGTGTGATGCTGCTTGGATCAGAGGAAGGCAGGTAGACTTTAGTGTTCTTTTATTTCTTGTTTCGTTTTTTTGTACACCTTGTCTGAGGTTTCCTGGCTTGGGGACCTCAGTAGCTCCAGTCCTACCCCAGCAGGAGTGTGAGAGTAGTGGGGAGTTCTCAGTTTCTTTTTAACTGCTGTCTTCTCAGTAACATGGCCTCCTTTCAATACTTAACCCCTGTTTGCCCCTGCAATATACAATTCTTTCACTCCTACATTTGTCCATTTTGAGGCAATATAGTATTGCCAGAGATAGGGACTCGCCTCACAGAAACTCTGTTTCACCCTCACACTTAGCTATTGCTCCTGCAGCTGTTGTTGCCTCCCCCTTCTGCTGTACCGAATAACAAATAATATGCACCAGGGAGTGGAAAGGGCCTTTTTACAGCTACATATTTCGGTCACGCTGTAATGAGATGAACAGGAGAAATGTCTGACTACTGACCACCCCAGGTGCTAGGCAGGAGGGTGGCTGCTGTTGTTTCTCTTGGTGTTGCTACAGCTGTTGTTCCCCAACAGGGATATGCTGCCAATATTTTAACTCCATCAGTTACACAAGTCTCACTTCCTGTGCAAAAAGTACATACGATTATATACACACATAAATATATAGTTCCCATAGTTCGCCATTCCTCCTGCCCCTCCTCAAATCCAATGATACTTCCCCTACATCCCTTCTTCTTTAGTTGGCTGAAGCTCATTTTGTTGGTCCCCAACTTAGCAATAGCATTTGTGGAGAGCAGATTTCTGGCTGGTCTGGGGGATAACTTCCCATTGGAGAAGCTGCCATGTTCATGGCAGATAAACTGGCCTTATTGCTAGCTTGCTCAGGGGACCAGGAGCCAGCCTTCCCTCCCTCCCACTCCCCAGGCTTGGGTGCCAACTCAGCTGCAAAGGGAGATGAAAACAACTAAGGAGAAGGTGGATGCTGAGCTGTACAGCTTGCAGCTTTATGTCTAGTTATGTTGTGAAGTATGACTGTGTGCAATGAACACTGACTAAAGAAACATTAAGATTCAGAAATTAACACAGAAAGGCAGTGTGAATGTAATGTAACTGAAGAATGAATCAAGGTGGAAGTATTATTTGCAGCATGCACACATATGGCCTCAAAAGGAAAAGGTATCACCAAAGTTTCTTTCACACCCCAACTATTTCTCTTTGCTTAATTACATTGCACTTTACAATTTTTTGCAGAATACTTTAATATGGAGTCTCTATACAGATCGTTGTCAGAGTGAGAATAACAGTACTTTGGTAATTATTAAAAGATTGGTTGCAGTAGTGCTTCTTTTGCTTTCTTTTTTCTTAAAGCTTGTAAAGCTTGGCTTCCTAATGTGCTTTTATTTCTTTCTGTATGAGTAGCAACACATATGTACGCTGCAACCAGCCTGGTGAGAGTTGTAATCTGGTAAGAAACTGAACGTAAAATCATTTTCAAATTGATAGTAATCTCCCTCCCTTTAGCTCGCCTCTGCATGGTCATTGGAATTTTGCTTTGACTGTGAACTAGAGTTTGATGAAAAAGTCTTCACTTCTCATGTTTGCATCCTGCAAATGTTATGTCTTAAATCTCTCTTTTTTCCACATGACTTCATGTGCTAGCAATTTGACTTAATGAGTAGCTACAATAAATGTACAGTATGGAAATATTGTTATAAGTCTGCTAGAGTGTTCCCATGCTTAAACAAAATGTTGTGTTGAAAGAGATGTAAAATATATAATTACACTGAGGCCTTGAACAAAATCCTGCTTCTTAGTTCATCTTACCCTTTTTTGGACAATGCGAGTGGGCCTTGTTTATGCTTTCTTCTCGAACAGTATTGCTGAGCTTCTAAGCATCAGAGCTTTATTTTCCCTATCATCATCCATGGGTGCATTCAAGCTATTAAAATGAATAGATTTCCTTGTGTATTGTTTATTTTACTTGAAGCTTTGCCAGATTCCTTATGTAATGATGTCATTAAAAAAATCTCACATATGCCCATTGGTAATTTTATCTGGAAATTTAATTTACTGGAGGCAACAAACAAGCAGAGCCTAGAATTAAATGCAATGAGATTTCCTCTCTGGTGTATTTACAAATATGAGACAAGTTAAATGTGCCTTCCCCTCCGCTTCAGTGACAGCCTGCTCCCAGTCTGGTTTTGCTTGCCTACAAGAGTACAAGTCATGCCTGCAAGTGTAGATTCCACACATGAGGATTGCAATTTCTTTTTTTTTTTTTTTTTTAGTTCCTTTGCAACCCAGGTAATTCAAAAGATAAGGAAATAATTTAGCACTAACTTATAACCTAAACAGGTCCAGTCTGTCCTGTCCCCTGCCTGCAGGCTTCGGAGAAGCGCGTGTGCCTGGTGCATTTCAGAGGGCACCTGGATGCCATTTGCAGGTCTCTGCCTGAGTAACTGATGAGCTGCCATGCTCACATTTTGTGTTTTCCACTGACCTGCCAGTACTAGCAAGGATTTCTCACTTGAGCACAGGCTCCCTCTGTGAGCTGTGTTTTCCCTTCTGCATCCCAGCCTCCTTTCTTGCTGAGACACAATGTGAGCACTAAAAATCCCTGGCTATAGTGCGTCATGGAGACGAAAATGTGGCTGAGGAGTCCTGCCCCATTGGCCACGAGACAGCCCCATTTCAGCCCTCATGCTACCAACAGTGTTTCCAAAATGGGAATACTTCCTGTTGACCGAGACGTTTTGGTTTGTCAGTCAGAGATTTTTATTAGTTCTAGTGGGAATTCAACATTTTCTGCTGGAAGCAGTCATTTGTTGGTTGAAACTTCATTTTTCCTCCAAGAGAGCTTTGAGTAGAAGTCCCCTGAGCTACCACCGCTCTGCTCCTGGACCCGGTTATAGACACTGCTCTTGGGGTTTGTACTAAACCACTGTCTTTACATCTGGGCTAGGGAGCTCATATATGTTTTTATCATTTTAGCAACTTAGTGTGCGTCAGGAAAATATCTCGTTTCAGCATTAGTATTGTAGGGAGGCCTGGGCAGACTACAAAAGGCAAGGTGGGGACATTTTGTAACTGTGCTCAAATACAGTTAGCTAAACTGTCCTTGATCTTGACACACTAGTTCATCCTTGTAAAACTGAGATAACAGTTTTTCTCATGAAATGTCTTTTTCCTGTTCTGCCAGAACACGAGAAAGGGCTGAAAATCCCACAAGAAAGGTTGACAAGCCCCAGCCTGATGCTAGTCCAGCCCGCCATGAGGAATGGTGTGCAGCATCATGCTAGGTCCTAGTTCATGGACACCTTTCCTGAGCAGGCACACATTACTCTGAGGTCTCCTGCTTTGCTTTACACTACTCAACATCAAGGACTCTCTCACCTGACCTGCTCCTAGAATATTTTGAAAAACTTATTCAAAACTCTATTTTAACCAGTTTGTAGCACCAGCACAATAATAGCACTGTCACACTGTTTTACAAGGCCGTAATTTGGTTCCCTCCCCGGCATAAACCAGGAGAACTTTAGTCTGGTAGTTTCTCCACTTGGTGACTGGCTTACTGCCTTGTAAAACAGCACGACGGGACTATTACTACTGGAGGAAGGGACAGGCATCAGGAGATCTGATTGGTCGACACCTCTTTTTCATTTGGCATAATATTTTTCTTCTTGGAAGTAACGTATAAAACAAAATGTTTGCAACTGTAACACCTCATAATTTACTTTTTCCCCGCAATGCAAAATCAATTTTAATATAGTTTTCTTAATTTATAACCAACCTACCGATACTATTTTTCGTTGTTTATACAGCACCATAACCAAGGGGGATGCGGCCATCACGGGAAGCGGGAGGATGAGGTGGCCATGCCACCCCACCTCACCAAGTGGTGGCTGGCGGCAGGGCTGCAGCCCCCCGGCTTCTTCCTGTGAGGCCACGCCGGCTGGAAAGGCAAGGGACATTTTATAACACTGGCAGTGTTTTTCTAAGTACCCTCATGGCTCCTTCTGAAGAATTTGTTCCCTTAGGCTTGCAAGGCTTCTAGGTGGTAGGGAGGTACTCACTATCCCTATTTGACGTATGAGCATTTCAGGCAGAGAGGGGCAAAGCCACGCACTGGCTGGCATTTGGCCACCAGCACCAGTACAGACCCTGTGGCCCAGCCCTTTGCCACCTCGCTTTGGGATCAAACCTATGTTGTCCCTGTCCCAGAGCAGCACACAGGTTCCCCTCTGAGTGATGGCCCGTGTGCCAGAGGGAACCCAGGGTGCTGCAAGGAGCTCTGAGCATTAAACCAGTTGGGCTGTGATGGCCTGGGCACAGAGAGGAGCGCTGTGCTAACGCTGCAGCACAAGGACTTTCACAACGTCTTTACTTCCTCTAAAACTAGGTGTATTTTGTGATTAAATGCCTCCTTAAAGAAAAAAAAAAAAAGCTTTCAGAATTTCAGAGCCAGCGCTTCTGTGTATGTGTAAAATTTCTCATTGTTCTTTTCTGCTTTTGCATCCTTTAACACATTTGACTTGGAGCAGTGAATTGTCAACCTCAAGCTGAATTATCGTAGGAAAAAGGAGTCTCCTCTGAAATAATGCCACCTAAGCTTAGTTCCTGATCCTGGTTAGCTTTGACTCGTAGGGTCATGGTTCCTCATACCATCAGACCCGGCATCTGTAGAGAACATAAGGAGCAGCACTGTTACAATTCTGACTTAAGTGAAAATAGTGAGCAAAGAACAAATTTTGCTCAAACTACCACTTGGCAATTTTTCCTTTTAATTTTTTCTCCTAATTGGATTTGCTTTGAACCAAATTCTGAAAGCATCTGCCCAGCATGAGGTCAGGATACTGCTGCTACTGCTCAGATAGTGGCAACCTTTTTCAAGACCTTTCCCGGGGACTTGGCTGGTCTGGAGGTCCCCTGCAGACATGAAGGTTTCACCTCCTTCTTTCCTGCATCCTCTGAGGCAAGGGACTTTTTGGGGATGGGTCAATATTGCATCAACACCAGGGCATACTCCAGCTATACCTCGCTAGCATGGGACACTGATGGCCACAGCGAACTGTAGCAAAACAGTCAAGTCCGCAGACTGCTACAAGCTTTGCTAGGGCTAGGTCAAATAATTCAGCCAATAAGCTCTTTTTTCATCCTTACCTGGTCTTGTACAGTTAATAAATGTTGCTAAACATCATACAGCCAGATGAACAGCATTTGATCTTCTAACCATGCAATTGCACATCTCCTTGCACACTTGCCAAATTTCTTGTTAGCTGCCCTTGGCTAGCTAACATTAATAAATGTTAGCTGAACATCATACAGCCAGATGAACAGCATTTGATCTTCTAACCATGCAATTGCACATCTCCTTGCACACTTGCCAAATTTCTTGTTAGCTGCCCTTGGCCTCCAGCTGCTACCAAATGATCACTTTCAGGTTCTCTTACTTCAGGATGGCATCGAGCTGCCTAAGTGTGGCCTTGAAGCCAGGTTCAGTCACACATGTAAAAAATTCTCATTAGAGTGGGATTGATCTTCTCAGTTCTCTTTTCTGCATTTGCAGCTTGGGTTTGAGTTGCTCAGAAGAGTAGTACTGAGTGGTGACCACCATTGGGCCAGGGTCTCTCCTGCAGATACCTGCTGTCCCCTGACTCATGGTCCCTTGCCTGATTTTGCAGTGGCAGGACGGAGCCCAGCTGATGGCCCTGTGTTTCAGCTGCCCACTACCAGGCCTGCTGTGAAGGAGCAGAGCGAGTGGTGCAAGCCACCATGGTTCACATCCCACTGTGTCCCTGTGCACCCAGTTAATGAGTTTATTGCCATGAATGCTAATAGCTGGACTGAAAATGGCAGCAGCTGAGAAGCAGGGTAGATCACCCAGACTGCCACCCCTGCTGCAGGGGTGGTAACCTGCAGCCAGGAGCAGTAACTGCAGCTAATTCCCACATAAACTTGAGTCCTTCCCTTTAGGAAGCAGCATGCTAACGTATTTCAAGCAGACTGGGACAAGTGTATCAGAAAAAATTACGTGTTTACATTCAGTCTTGAAAATACCCTGGTAACTGTACAACCCCAATTTAAATCCTTTTCAGACCCCACCAGCATGTTTCCCTGTTAAACCCAATCCACTCAACGTCTCTTCATTGTGAACCTGCTGAAGACGCGTAAGGTGTGATCGATGCTGTGGGCCTGAGGACAGCAGGGAAGGGGCTCCAGGCTCCGTGCCACCTCTCCCGGCATCAGCACATGGGGAGTCGCCCGCGCAGCTTCCCGCGGTCCCCCTGCTCCCCGCAGGCTCCGGCTGTGGTCATGCCCGGCCCACCAGCCTTGGAGCCACCAAGGGGGAGGCCAGGGGGGCATGTGGGAGGACTCTGGGATATGTTGTCAATGTCAATATTTTTACAAGAAAATGGAACCTTTTTATTTAAATTGTGGAATCCATTTCTCTGAGGGGAAGCATGGAAAAAATGACATAAGCTCGCAGATCAAAATCTAACAAGTTTATTCAAATCCCAGATCACTTTTTTTTCCTTCTTTTTTTTTTTTTTTTAATTGAAGAAAACATTCTGTACTGAAAGGAGAGTTTAGTTCCCGCTTGGTAACATTCCCAATGCGCTGCATGCATCTTGGCTCTGTCTCAGAGAAACTCTTCAGAGTGCTGCTGACAGGTTTTAAAGCTCACCAGTGGTGCTGGGCTGACTTTAAAGCCCAAAGTCAGCAGCCGTGGGGGCTGTCTATGTTTGCATGCGTAGTTAATCAGACATTGATTAACATCTTCAGCGCAACAAATCCCTGTGGATCACAATTTAATGGATCCCTCCTCAGTCCTACAAAGAAAACGTGGCGTAGTGCAGTCCGCATGAGCTTGCAGAAAACCAGCTCCTGACTGTGAAGTGGGAATATTTCTGGTCACGTCATCAGCACTTTAGTCAAGTTTCTTGCTTTTGTATACATATTTGAGGGTGGGACCTTTTATTTATCAACCAGTTGTCCCCCCCAGAAAAAATCCCACATTAGTTTATTCACTGCTAACCTTTTTTTTTAAATTTCTTTTTCTTTAAAACTTTCAATTAAAACCACAACTGATCATTTTATTGGCCAGTGTTTCTACTCTGAGGGATTGCACACCTGGAGGTTTTTACAGGAGTTTAGTTTTGGTCTAATTCCTATGGGGTTTTTTCCCCCTCTCTTAACAAGAATCAGAATAGCTTACATTCCTGCACCATGCCTTTCCTCCCAAAGGATCCTAAAACCATTTACAAACTATAAAAGCTGCTTTTTCTGTAAACAGAAATCACTTTACCCATCAGCAAAGTGCAGCCACCTGGAGGGGAGGGAGAGTGGAGAGCAGCAGCTGTTTAAAAACACCCCACATTGTTACATTTTAAGCTGGAAAGTGATAAGTACTGTATCCAGCTGAATGTACAGCTGGAATTTAAGAAGGTAGGATGTAATTTTTCAAACTGTAATTTGACCGAGAGAACATCCACAGCTCTTGCCCCAAGTGCAAAGAGGCATTTAATTTTAGCATGCAGTCAGGATAGCAGCTTATGACTTATCAGAAAGAAAATCAGGACCTCTGGCAGGAAATTATCCTAAAGCTATGTAAAAAGGAAGAAAAGAGCCAAGTGGATAATCAGCTCCCAAGCACAACTGTATAATATTATTTCATGTAGGACTAAGTGCTGAGCAATCTCAGGCTGCTTTGTTTTCCAAGTCTCAGAAAATTACAGCCCAGGGGGATATGGCTGCAACAATTCTCTTGATGGCACTCACAAAAATAATTTTTCTCATCATTGTCAGAATGTAATAATAATAATAATAACAACAATAATAATAATAATAGTACCCACTAGTAATGATACAAGTAAAACCAAGTTCATGTTAACATACTAGAGGCTGGTTTTGTTTCTTTTCAAATAGATTTCTTTTTGATGACTCAGAACAGATAATAAGCTCTGTTATGGCAAGTTGTGTACTTGGCAACATGTGCATGAAAGGTACAGAAAAATCAATACAAGTTTGGAGTTATCATGTGCATCTTACCCAATTGGGGATGATGTGCCAAGGGAGAAATCTATATACATTTTAAAACACTGTGGCCAGAGTAAAGATTTTAAATGAGCACCCTACTGAAAAGAAGTTTCACAGAAGACATTAAAGCTACTGAGGCTGCAGTTGTATGATCATCACAGCAAAAATAATTACTGCTTATTTAGCACTCCTCATCCAGGGGTCTCCAAAGGATCCCAAGGGACTGCATGAGAGACAGAAAGGGCTGTGATAAAAAGGCACCATTCCTCTTTTAATTAATAAATCCAGATTTTTTAAAGTCAGAAGGGACTGTTAAACCACCTATGCTGTCTCCAGGCTATCACAGAGCAGGCAATTCCCAAGAGTCACTCCTTCGCTGAGCCTGGTGCAAAGGAGTGTCCACTGCTTCCCTTAGTAATATTTTCCTGCATTTTCCTAAAAGCTCTGTCATGCAGTGAACAATGTAACGAATAGAAAGCAGGAGGGGAGACATGGAAGAGGACTGAGTGGCCTGTGGTGGCATACAGGCAAAGGGGAGTGACCTGAGCCCAAAATGGCAAAAATGAACTTGTGCTGCTTTTGTCCTAGAGGTGTCCAGGCTCCATATATGATTCCTGTGTCCTGCCCCAAATCAAATCTGCATCCTCCTCTACACTCTTCTGTACTCTTCATGTGAAATGCCAGTGCTAATGCACTTTGACTGGGGTTTTCATTGCTGTTCTGCAGTACTCTTGGCAAAGTATGGAGAAAATAACACATTTTAAAAGAAGACAGAAAAGGTTCATGGGCAAATTAGAAATAGGATAAATTCTTCCTGAATTTTCTAAATATATCATACATTTCAGAAGTGAAAAGAATTTTAAAAATAGTAAGTTCTCTGTGTAGCGCACTTTTTCTTTTCTTTCTATCTGACCAGTGAATATAATCTAGTTTCACTCATGCTGGTGAAATTCATGCTGAGGTCAGAGCAGCACCATCATGACAGAATACCTATACCCAAACACCAAATAAACAAGTTTTCTGCAGCTTGATTCTTCTTCTTGATCTAGATGTTGTGCCTCAGTTAACATCTTCTTTATAAAATTATACTTCTGTTTAAAGGGAAATTAGATTTTCCTACTACAATGACTTCCTCAAAAAAAAAGCCTGCTAGATGGTAAAGTTAATTAAGGTGGATGGACTGTAGCAGTTGGTACATCTAATTTATTTTCTTTTATTAGCATTAATTGAAAATAACCATTTCAATTCCATTTGCTTCCCACGTGTTGTTCTCATGTTAGAAGGTCATTCACAAGGTATAAGTCATAACCGGGTTCACTCCATGGAAAGACAGAGCATGTAACTCTTGCAAGGAGATCAACTGATATTTCACCCCTCAGAGATAAGAGTCCACAACAGGATGAAGATAACATCACAGTCATTGAGGGAAAGAGTAACTGTACCTGAAAAATACATCATGATCAAACCTGTAAAATATGTCTGCAGGAAACCTTAGAAGGCCTCAATGTTTTTATCAACTCTATCTTTTTTAAGTACTGAAGTGATATAAAGGCAGGGGGAAATGATTATAGAATTTCAGTTCCTTTACAGTGTTGCTTTCAAGGCCATGGGTCAAGTAGAAATACACCAGAAATAACCCTTGCCAAATTTATTTGAAAAGTGTAAACGCAACCAAAACCATGGAGGCTTTGGAGGCACATTATTTTAAGTAAGAAGTGTAAGTTCCTTATCCAACAAACATTTACACACCATCTGATTTTGAGAGTATCCCATCAAGTTCAACAAGCCTAACGGGGTGCATAATTTTAAGCACTCTTGAGTATTTACGGGTATTTTTTGTCTCTACTTCAGCTTTATTCAGCAAAACATATGTTGAGTACATACATAGAAGCTGATTATGCTTTGAGAAGCCTGCCTAAAAGTTGTGTTAATTTATATAATGGACAAAAAAGAATTTGTACCTTGGATATATGAGTGAAATGTGTACATAAAGGTGTTCTCTAATACGAGGAGAATCGCATGGATTGAGGAATAAAAGTGCCATAATGACTTTACGTGTTAGCCTGAAATTTTTGTGAACTAGGTAGGAGAGATATTTGGGCAATTAGTGTCCATATTGTCAAAGCTGTGTTCTGAATATATTTGAAAAATTAACTTTTGGCAACCATATAACACTGATTAAATTACAGTATTAGCATAGATAAATCTGGCATAGCTAAAGTACAGCAATGGCTAGAGTCTGTAAATGTGCATCTAAGTATTACAGCTTGAAGTTAAAAAGAGAGCCAAGAGAACTGATTTCCTAGGATGAGATCTCTGGCATCTGCCATTTATTTTTTTCTTCTAAATATGAAAGGAGGTTTGTGGGTATGAGAAAAGACTTTGGCTTTATTAGAAAGCTTGCTCAAAGAGTAATAATAAAGAGTATTTAACTTATACTTTGTGTAAGTAGTATTTATTGTGCAGGTATGTAATATCTTCTGTAATAACTTTAATATGTCCATGTGATTGTTCAGAAGGATGTACCAAATGAAAGGGATATTTAACAGGTCTATTTTTATCACTGCTTCTACCTAACGATCTACCACATATGCATACCATGTGGAAAACATGGGGCCCTAATAGGCAGACTCAGAGTAGGTTCAGGACAGTATTTTAGGCAAAATTGGAGTTTGGATTCAGGGGTAGATTCAAGGTCAGCCTGAAATCACCTTTTCTGCTCTTGCAGGACTTCACATCTGCATGGTGGGCAGAAGGCATGAGAGGACTGTTCTTGTAAGTTATTAATACTGGAAACATCACTTGCTAGCAATTGTGCTTGTGGCTGTCCACTGCTTGTCCCCAAAATTTGAGAAGCAGAGCTGTCTTCAAGAAATTCTACTTGTATTTTTGCCCCATGCAGAAGAAGAAGCCCTTTCAGATTTCAGATGTGATCCAAACTTGTGGAGGAGTTTCTGCTCTGAGAAACCACCCAACTCTTCCAACTAATTCCCCATGATGGAAACAATCTGTTGTGCTGAGTCGACCTTGGCTCTGTACCAATGAGATATGGTTACATAGAAAGGGATAATATCCTTTCATAAGACTCAAGAATCTTCCTATCCTGTAACAAGGATATAATGCCCTATTAGTAGAGGATAATTCAGAAAGGCCTCTGTTACGTTTTATGGGAGTTTTCCATGAAGGTGTGTCCTCTTCCCTCCTTTTCCCTGCAGAAATGCAATGTGACTCCAAATTGAGTCCATCCCTCAAACTTTTTAAAATTAACTGGATGGGTTGCATGACCTGCAGTGGTCTAGAGTATCTTAATTTCAATCTGACCTGGAATGGGAGGAAGTAGCCAACCATTTCCCAAAATATGAATTTTTCTCATAGCCATCACAGAGCTTTTAAATGTTTTAAATCCACACCACAGGAGACTAATGCCATTTATAGTACTAAGTGGTTCCCTTTTTTCTTCAGGTAGATGTCTGCTCTTAGGATTGTATAAGACCTGAACACTACTTCTAGAAGTGATTCTTCCATGTTAAGTTTCAGGCAGTCACATTGTTAAGGAAATGCCAATATTCATGCCATAGTCCATACAACAGGCCACTGCCTATGGCTATTTGTAAGTTCTACCCATCAGCTGAACCATTTCCAGGCACGTGAACAACAGGAAGGGATATTTTTCTTTTTGTATGATTTCTAACACATGAGCTGTCTGATTTAAATTTGATACTGTAGATGCAATATAATTATTGAATTTTCCTACCTCTCTTTACATTATGGAAAAAAGATGCTATTTTCCAGGGGAACTTCTTGCTCTTTCTTTTTCTAAAGAGCCCAAGTATGTAGTTAGGCAAACCTGTTTCATATTTCATGCTTTATTGGTGCTTTGCATAATTTTAAATAGATTTGAGTTCACAGAATTCTGTGAAGTCTAAACCAAGTTTTCTAATGATTAGTGGAAAGGTATCAAGGCAAATTCTCCTATGGACTGTGGTCATCATCATCCAAACCCAGACCTCAGAATTGAATATGCAGACTTACAAAGATCGCTCAAATGCCAACGAGGTTTTTGGGTGGTATTGAGTTGGCTTGGAGGTTTTTGTTGGATTCTTCTTCCCTGCTTTCTGCAGCAGGAGAAAAAGGGCCAGGCTAAAACTGTTCCTTACCAATTTGTGGGTATAGTTTTAATTCCTTGGGGCTGAGAGCTGTAGTTGGCATTTGGTTGCTCTGACAGAGTGTAGGAAATCAGAATGTAACTGAAACAGGAAAGGGATTAGAAGGATGGAAAAAAGGGAAGGGACACAACCACAACCCCAAAACAGTTCCTACTGCATGCAATTCAACCCATGCCTATTGTGCTTAGCTGCCTTTTCCCATGCACTTGTTTTTGATCTACAGCACACGCGACGGTGGTAAATACTAAAACCGAGGGAACATTTGCAAGCTATCAAAGGAGGTGGAGTCACTCAGGCAACTGGAAAGGGAAACTCTGCTATTTCTCAGGATATTTATAGAAGGGTACCCCACTGCCATTTGTGCTTCAGGGAGGTCCTTCCCTTGATTGCTGATAGTGTGTACTTTAGCCATGTGTGGTGCAGCAGATTGGGCTCAACACTGTGAGCCACAGTTCCCCTTTCCCAGAGCTTCCTTTGAACTTTGCAGCCCTATGCAATAAAGTTATGTGTGGTGCTGGGCTGGCCCACCCAGAGAGTGAGATATTTCTTGGAAGCTGGCTTCCACTTCCCTATGGCAAGCTACTGTGAAAATGCTATGGCAGGCTCTCTGTGTCAGTACGGCTTCTCCCTCCCCTCCTCGCTCCAGCCTGCCCGCTGGAGGCAGACTAGGACTATCCCAGCTGGAGCAGCACCCTTTGCTCAGTGTTGTCTCTGATTGGGACCTTTCATTACTGTCCCACTCCGTGTGGCTTACTTGCCAAGCAGGATGTTCACTGACAACATCACATTTGCCCAAAGCTATTGTTTCAGCTTTTGTTTTTAATTGCAGCATTCTCAATAGCTGGCCTTTTTTCCTTTCTTTGATTATGAGAGAAACGGGGCTATGTTCCATGTGTTTTGTTAGTGATTGTGCCTTTTCACAATCTCTAGGCCATTCTCAAAACAACAGTTGGAAAATACTTTTCAGGTCCCTTTCCCCAACAACAGCTGGTGCATTTTCAAGGACTTTGGTTTAAGATGAGAGAAGGGAAGGGAACACCAGAAGGGGCAAGCAAGCCTGTCAGCTCTCTTATCCAAACACACTGTCATTCCCATGATTGATGGCATCCTTGGCCAAACTCTGGAAGGCTTTCAAACACACTCTGTTCTGGTGCGGTGTGAGTTTCAGAGGGTCATTCTGGCAGGTGTGACCATACACAAATTAAGTGTTAGCTCCCCAAGTAAGTACTGACTCCAGGAAGATAACAAGTACAATTTTCACAACTCACTACCTTTGAGCAAAGCAAATTGTCTTAGAGATCAGGGATATGCAGGAAAGACTCTGAGAAGTTTACAGTTCACTGTAAACTGTTTACTGAGCATTAAGTTAGTCATTTACTACTTCTGCCAACAAATATATGCTTCACACCCAAAACTGTGAATGTATGTTTTTATTCTGTGGCTTAGGAAAAAAAAAAAAAAAAGCAACAAACCAAAAAACTCCCCAAAGCCAAAGTAAAATTTTAGTCTTATATCCAGGAAAATACCCTCTTTACTCAAAAGCATCTTCAAGGACTAGCTTATCAGCAGGAAGAGGCTTGTGATACAGCCAGCTTTTCACTGAGAAGAAAACCCCCTAACTTCAAATAGCTTTCAAAGAGCCCAAAAACAGCCTTATGTTCATTGTTGATACAAGACAAGTATTTGATACAAAACAAAACTAAATGCAGATGTGACTCAATTTGACAATTTCAAATACACTAAATGGAAAGGTCAAATAACTATGCACATCTTTTAACTTGAATTCTCAATTTTTGATGTCCATAAATTAGAAATACGTGTTTTTCTAGTGTTTTGTTCTACTGTGAACTATGACTAAAAGTGTGTATCAGCTGATAAATGCACTGCCTGGACACCTGTTTCAATGTCAAACAAAAGCACTTACTTCTGCTTCCAGAAAGTGAATCACCACCTTTTTTTCTTTTATAAATAATACTTTGCACATACAACACCTTCCACCAAAATTTCCAGAAGTAGGAAAAGTCTCCCTATACCTTTGGGAGACTGGAAAGTGTGAAGTGAGGAAGAAAGAAGGTGTTAGGTTCCCAGTGACCTAGGAAAAGTCAGAGCAGATGTAAAGAATCAATTCCAGTTCATCCCTCTGCTAACATGTTGCTGTAACTATTAAAGCTTACCCTTCTCCTACTAATAACAGGAAATCACCAAACAGTTACCCATCCAGCTCAGGGATCTACTTGGTAATATGCTTTTTCTGTGTTTTCCAAGGGTTCTCTGGAGAACAACAGACTCATAGGTTTTCTCTAGAATTGGCATATGTGGATTAAAAGAAGAAACCCCAAATACTGTGTGATATTTGTGGGTCTATACATTTGGTGGGGCTCTTGGTTTTGCCAGCAGGCAGATGGGTAGAAATCAGAGACTCTATTCAGTCACTGTCTGAGCTTTGTGGCTGCTTCCAGATGAAATACTCTGGGAATTTGCCTTTATACTGGAAAATGCTGGAATTAATTTTGCTTTTACAATTGCTCTAAGCATGGTCAGTGCTTCATCCCCTGTCACTGAAGGACAAGAGAAATTTTCTGCCATGGATGAGTCAGATTTGTCATGTGCAAAAATCTTGCTCTTGGCATATATTCATAATCAAGCCCATTTCTCGTTAGCATAGATGCTGCAGTATTGTTTCCTCTGCTTCACAGCTGCCTCAGATCCTTGCCTCTTTAAAAGTCCCAACTAACTTGTCGCAGGGGCCCAAACTCCTGCACGTGTCTAAGACTGGAACATTTTAGCACTTTACAGCCTACTCAAATTGGATCATTGTGTATATGCCTCCGGTCTGCCCTGGCACATGAATCACCCTTTAAATGAGAACTCTTATTTACCATTATACCACTTTAATGGTATAAAGGCAACTAGATGTTTCATTTACAACTGTGTTCTGAATCCTGGCCTTGAGGATCTCATTCTGGTTTTAATTTGCTGAATACTTTTGTTTTGAATATATTGTCAGTGATTGAAAGCGTATACAGGGTGGGAAGGGGAAAGACAGCAGAAGAGTCACCACATTACATAGCTTGTGAAAGGCTGGAACAGGATGGCTGCTGTAGAACAATGTACATTTAGAAAGGCACAGAGCCTGTGCTGGCAACTTTAGAGAGCTTTAAAGTGATGTGGATATAATATGTCCCCAGCATGAGGCTGCATTACTCTGCCAGAGTACTGCAATGGAGAAGTACTGCCAAAGGGTAAATGCAGAAAAGTTCCCAGTATCTCATTGAACACGGGAGCTATGAAAAGCAGTCATAGAGGATTCTTTGTTGTTGCAAATACAGGAGGGGCAGGGCTGATAAAAGGAATTACTCTCTTCCACCACCCCTGTTGTCTCTATGGTCCTTTCATTGATAATGGAGAGAAATTAGCCCTCTGTGGGAAATACCAGACTATTTCAGAACCTACTTTAAAAAGGAATAAATAATTCCCTACTCCACACTGTATATTGACTTGATAGCTATTGACTGTGAAAAGACTCTGGAGTGACTAGCTTATAGGCAGATGTCTACACTGTAGACTTTATCTGACTGTAGTTAGTGAGATAAAGTCCCACCCAAAATAACTCAGCACTGCAAGAACATCTTCCAGAATTTCTTCATATACCCCTTGACCTCACTGAAGATTTTTGTAGGGAGGGCCTTTGATGCCAGCATGACAAATAGTAACTTTTGTATTGCTTGAGGTCTTTAGACTGGGCTCTGCAACCTTTCCATAGATCTTCATGAACAGATATTTCTGTGGCAGAGATTGAATAAAAAAATATACATATACACACATTTTTATAAAATACATACATACAGAGATGGAAAGTCAGATTTTTGTTCTGAGTCTGAAAAAGGGTTGTAAATGTGTGGGGACTTGGTTAGTGAAAGCTCATTTATCCCTTACTAGTCCTTGCTGGTGTCATTACACTGGGGAGGTGGCACAGTGTTAGCACGGCATGATTACACATGGACCCAGTGTTGGACAAGGGTTTATTAAAAGTGAGAAGAGAAGATTCACACTGTCCTGTATGTAAAATTAATATAACTGAAGTGCTGTTTCTTGTCACTTTACATACATGACTACCAAATTTCTGCTAAACTAGTTGCTTATGTGCGACATATTCTTTTCTGACACTGAATATGGTCTGGTCATGAGTTACCATAATAGAGTTCATTATGCTGTATTTTAGGCACTTGTTAATTTACAGAAAAGCTTTAATTATGTTATACTCATAGTTTATTTGAGAAAAAAAAAAAAAAACCAAAACAAAACAAACCAACCCAAAAACATCCACTCCCTAAAAAAAAACCCCAGAAATGTATAAAATTAATTGATAAGATCTAAAAAATCAATTAAGTGTTAGGGGCACTATGGATATTCTTTTCATCCTTGTTGGGCAGTTGGCTAATAGATTGGATTGCTCTGAAGGTTGTTCCCAAATATTGGTTTTGATCTGTGGCAGGAATCCAAACTAAACTTACATGTGTTTCTAGTAATGTAGTAGTACAGCGATTACTTACATAAAGGAAATATGTTACCTAAACTTGTTATGCACTCTGAAGGTGAGCTGAAGTTTTCTGAAGATGATGGGGGTCAAGCCTCCATTAATTTCCTTTCACACTCAGTTTCATTTTCTTCTTTAGGGCAGATCCTCAGTATACTAGAAATAGGGTGTTTGTTTGTTTGTTTGTTTGATTGTTTTTCATAAAAGGGGATGTTATATTAGAGTTTTTCTTCACCCAAGTGCAGGCAGAAAGGGAGTAAGACAAATAACAGTTTCTGAAGAGGAAATCCTACAGAGAATCAACCTTACAAATAATGAAGTTAGGTGGAGAAACATTTGCCAACCGTTCCCATAGTAGTCCAAAATATCTGAGCCTCAAGGAGAGGTGTGAGGAGCAAAGGGGACACAAAGGAAGGAAAACACCCAAGCAGGGGAAACAGGCTGTTTGGAAGGTTGTTATTTTAAAATGGCCTCAATACTATGCTTCAACGAACAATTCAGTGTTACTGTTTAAAGAAAGGAATAAAACCAGCCAAAGAGCGAGAAATCAGGATGAAAATAGTTTCTTCTTGCTCTTACTCACATGTCATCTACTTCTGTGAAAATTACTACTTTCTGTTTTATTTAAATATGAATGTCTACCCTGGAAAACATGTAACAATGACTTTACTCTTAAGCCTGGGCAGAAACTTTACTAGATATTAATAATTTATATGGCTTTAGTGAAATCTGTTATTGTTTAGATCCCACACAAACAAAAAGCATTGCTATCACCTGTCATAATACGCTATATTGTTGTAGGTTAAGATAAAAGTCCATTAGAGTGATTGGCTGACTCACTGCAAGAATTCAAAGGCTGTTTATCTCGATTAGTTAAAGACCTGTAATTACAGCAGTTTGACCTCGAGGAAGGTAATTACTCCACAAAAGCTCTCTACAGGAAACCAGACATTAGCCTTGGCTAATTAGCTTGACATTCACAAGCTGCCCGTATCAGAATGCAGATGGTTTGGCAACACCAGCATGCAAACACCATCTACAAATGCTGCATGAACAGCCCCCAGAAAAGCAACTCCCTGTCAATGATAGCTAAGAGTGAAATTATTTTCTTGATGGATTTTCTAACTTGTTTTAAGAAAAATCCTTCTCCCAGGGACAATTTCCCATGGAGGAAGATGGAAGAAGTGGATGGCAGCCTGGGAGACTGACTCAATTTATTATGGGAAAGAGTAGATGAAGCTGGTTCAGTAAACTTTTCTGTTATTCCTGGTCCTTCTGACAGTGATTAGTCTTCTCATGCCTATTGGCACATTCTTCAATCCTTCTTCTTTTCACTGTCTATAGGGTTTATATTTAGGATACAGTAAGCTCCATACATATGGTCTAAATACATCTCAGCAACAATCAAAGAAAAAAATAACATCTAATTTACACTAAAAGTTGCATCATTTGCACGCAAAATAAAGCTGAGTTTTTGTCTGGATTTACAATTCCAACTTCCATAGATGTGTAAATAATGATTCAATTAGTTCTGTAGAGATATTTTAACGTGTACTCAGCATGTAGCTCAAAATAAGCTCTGAGTAAACTTCACATTTTTTTAAGAAAAGAGAATTTAGAATTATTTATTTAGTGTCCTTCCCAACTGACAGCCAAATTTTAACCTATATTTGAATTTTTTTCTCCAACAGTTTCATTCTGTGTTTCTTACCAGGTTATTGATCTGGTGTCATTTGTGTGAGCACAGTATAATGAAAGAAAACTATTGTCACTGGGCAACATGGCAAAGCGTGGTGGGCCTAGACACTGAAATGCCAAACTTCTTTATATTTCTCCAGCAACTACAGAACAAGGGGGTTGTCTGTTACAAATGAGTGTTTCAGCAAATGATCAGCCTGTGACTTTGGGTGGTCGCGCAATAGTCCACATCAGCGACCAGAATGCCTTGGCCCTGCTCTGAAAGCATAACTGTGAGACATGAGAGAGTTGCTTATTCCTCTGCACGTTCAGTGTGCCCCACCACACTGCTGGGGTGTCTGTTCATTTGGGGTGGCAGCAGATCCTGCCAGCTAGAAATTACACTAGTGAGACATTTCACCGGGAAAGGCTGGTACAAAGCAGGCAGTTTGCCATGTCTCTGATTAAATGGTAGACTCTAATATGTGTCTGTGTCAAACAGCAGTTTTGCCCAGACCTTGCTAAGATCCCAAACATGTGATGTCTCTTTCATGGCTCTAATCTTTTTCCTAGTGTCTTTGGGAAGCCTGACCTCATCTTTACACATCTCTGCTCTGAATTTTGCATACAATGGGCAAGTGGTCTGGTGGAAACAGAGCCAGCACACTGCTTCCTGCTGCCACCAGGTAAAATTACACTCTGAACCTCAGGGAAAAAGTATTTGAGAAGACCTAAACCTGAAATTGCCCTAAACCAACCATTCTCCTTTGCAGTTTCACTGGAAGACACGCGTGTCACACATACAAATGGTACTAGGATCAGAGCCTATGTCAAAATTGTCACATGTATTACTAGTGAAAGAGTGGACCTTTGGAGAATTAATCTAGGCAATTTTGGTTAAATTTTCTCAAGTTATTTAATAAATATTAAAATAATATTTAAAAAATATTTCATATTAAAATAACATTTTATAATAGGTTATAATATATATAAATGTTTGAGGTTCTTTCTAGTAAAAATATAGACACAGAAGTTAAAGCTACAACAAAACATATTCTTACAGTGTGCCTAAAATTTATAATACGGTAGGTATTTTGGGGAGAGGCAAGATAATCACTAAATATAAATAATAGAGACATACCTGCTTTTCCTTTTTCATTGACTGTATCAAAAATTTTTTATTCTATGTCAGAATATTTATTACCTCAAATGCAATTTTAAAAGCAAAATGTTACATTGTCATTTTGTTCTTCCTGCCACAGATGTTTTTTGTGATGGAAGACATGATTTGCAGTTCAAGAAAGGATCCAAAAAGAGGATGAGTCAAAAAACTTAAGTGACTTATTGAAGTGCTGGTAAATAAGTGTTCATGGGTATTGCTGGGGAACTTTTCCACCCGCTTCTTCTGTCTGTCTCTGAACATTACAGTGTTTAGCTTTCCGTCAACTAAATCGCTTTTGCTATGCCTTCTGCAATTGTCCATAAACTTATAGAAGAAAGGACTAGATTATCTTGCAACTTTTATGAGATGCAGATGAAATGGGGAACAGGGAAGAATAAATCCCCCCTGTGGAGTTAAATATGTTCTGCAGTCCTTTCTTTTAACTAATTTTTTTCCCCTCTGCAAGATGTGAGATGAATGAAGAATGATGGAATAAATATTAACAAATGTACTTCTACTGTGTTTATTTGTCATTCACTTATTTTCCAGTCTCGGCACAAGCAGTGTTTTGTTGCTCAACTAACTGAGAAATATCTACATTTGTTAAATGTTGTTTGAACCTCCCTAAAAGAAAAAAAAAAAAAAAAGAAAAGAAAAAATATATACAAAGGAAGCTTTTGTTGCACTGAAAAATGTCAACTAGTCTTGTGGAAGAATGTGGTAATCAAAGAAGATTTGCTGATATGTAGGGAATAATTTGACAGACAAAATTAATGTTCTTCCTCACACCATTCCTGACACCTACCCTTGCCCCAGATTTACTTCTCTATTACATTAAGGAGTCTTCAGAAATGTCATGGAATTGTTCGTTAAGTCCACAGACAGTCACAGTGTATCTCAAATTTGATGCTTTTGCAGGCAGGTCCAGAATCTGCAGAGGCACATTTACATTGCTCCATGGAAGGCTATGGAAATGCAGACAAGGACCTGGAGCAGCTGCAGTTTTCTGCTGAAACAATTCAGCATCACTGAACATGGTTCTGGTAGTATTACACTCTCAGCACTATCAGAGCTAGCTGGTCTAAACCTGATTTAGGGATGTCTCACGATGTTCAACTATTTTTCTGATTATAGCACAGATCAATCTCAAAGAAAATGCAAGGATTGTAAACAGATAAATTTTGACAAAAAACAGCCTGTCCACAATCGCACTCAACCTCCCCTCCCAAATATTTCTGGTCTATTGTTCTGTCAGAAATACCTTCTTCCAAGGCCATACAGAGAGTTTCTTTGCTGGGGTACACACATCAGTGCAGTAACAGGGCACTTAGGTAGAGAGAAAATTAAGTCCTATACTATCCACAAAAACACAGTGGAAGCACAGCAAAATGATTTCCCCTTGTCAGCCCTTAATGCTGTCTCTTGCCTTAATTCTGACTTATTCTTGCCTTAGTTCTGGCTCATGGCAACTCCCTTCAATGTAAGAACATCCTAAAATTAATGGTTCTATGGCTGCTTGAGATTTCTGTGAGGAGCCAAAAGTTAGAGATGGCCCTCAAACACCAAGTGGTGAATTCCTCACAGCATGAAGCGTTTCAGGAAAGTGAAGGGGTAACAGAAGCTATGGAGGCTCAAGACTACAAAGGAAGACCCTGTGTGGATTCCTGATCTTCTAGGTAGCATTGCTGCCTCTTTTGGTTCCCTCACCTGGCCTCCAAATTCCACACTTCGTGGCATATCCAAAACCATGAATGACATCCCTGCAAACGTGCAGACATCAACCCAGTCTTCCTGCATGGCACTGAAAATCCACAGAGCAGGACAGTGTGTGCCAACACTGGAAATGAATATGCTAGTGAAGGCACCTTTTCCAATTTTTCAGTTCTGCTCCATGCCATGAAGTTTCACAAGGCAGAGTACCATTCAAGCTGCCTCCAAGGCCTAAGGGACAGTATTACAGTGAAGTGAGAAAAGGACACATATCTGCTTTCCCACTCAATGCAGCCATGGAGTCTAAGCCTATCTGCTTTCTCCACATGCTCCAGCCCATGCAAAGGGGGTGGAGTAAACAGCTGCCCTTTCCAAACCCATTCAATCCTTATTCTTGACAGTCTTTGCCAAAAACACTATCAAACACAGTGGTGGGGCATGGGGGACTGGGAGTTGGGGAGGGAAGTCAGATATGAATATCTTTCCTTCAGGAAATAGTCTAAGTCCCAACAAAGAGGCACTGGACCCAAAACTGTGACCCTGAGTGTGATGCCTCCCAAGTCTGCTTTTGGAAAGGTAGCCTGTTATGCATATGGGATGAAAAACTGCATCCTGGAAAAACACAGAAAGTAAATATTTAAAGAAAAAGAAACACAATGAAACAAATGCCTTGTGGTTATATTTCCATGGGCCACTGCCAAGTATCTCTCTGCCTGTTACCCATCTAATGTTTAGTGTACCATATGTTTTTTAAACCAGTGGATTAAACTCCTCCATGGTTGTGAAAAACATCAGTGTATTTGTTCTGGACTTCCTTTCCCTGCATTTGTTGTTAATTTACAAGTTTCTCACATCCCTCTGACAATTTCGGTCTGTCTGTTTACATGTTTTAGATTTCTGATGGAATGTATGTACTGCTCTTACTGCCACCCAGGATCTGTTATCCCCAGGAATAGTGCTCAGCCATATTTTAGTGGACATCTGAAAGCACAGGCCAGGAGTATCTGTGGTGTCTTTTCAGCGCCCAGTTCCTTGATGCCTGCCTTTTAATGCTCAGAGCACCATCTCCTGTCAAAGTGGAAGACTGTCAGGTCTGAGCCTCTGTTCAAAGACCAGCAAAAGTCTTAACCCAAAACTTTTTTAGTGAGTAAGAATGAGAACCAGACACTCCTAATTCTAACTTAGCCTCTGTCACAGCTATTTTAGCTGCATACTTCACATCATGACATTCAGTGGTCAAGCAACCCATCAGAAGCCAGCTAGGGAACTGGTTTTTGCACATCGTGTTTTTGCACCTCTCTGCATAGCAGAAGATGCACACATCTTCTCAGTCTCAGAAGCTCAGCTTTTTAAGACAGAACATGCAATGCCACCCATTTTTCCTCCTCTCAGCTCTCTGATCTGTCAAATGGAGAAAGGGGTTCTATTAACTTCCGTTGATATGTGCCTATGAATTACATGGCAACATTACTATAAGGCACAGCTTTAAAATTCTTTAATGTTACTGATATCTGTGCTGAGGCTTAGGGAACTTGGTTGAAGCATAAACATTCTTCTGTGTGGTTTTCAATTTCCCTGGGAGCAGAAAATATGAAGCACAGACAGAACTGGGCTAAAGACTAGCAGAACTGCTACCCTTCTTTTGAATGTATGAACAACTGGTGGTGCGTTCATAATGTTTTGCAGTAAATATTCTGCAGAATGTGTTTGTTAGCGAAAACCTGTCCGGAGCAACAAGTATAGACAAATTACACATTTTGATTTGTAAACATGACTATTCTCTGCAGGAATCCCCTTGTCAGAGGGGCAGTCACCCTCACTGGAGACGTACAGGTATGCCACATGCAACGTGCACATCAAACATCACAAAATATCTGGCTCTGGGTGCCTGCAAGGGACGGAGTTGGTCAAGAGCAGTAACTTCCACTCCTGAACAAACAGTCTTGCCCACACATTTCCTATGCAGTTGCAGGTACAGCACTTGGATGGATGTTTGATTGTCTCCACTCTCGGATGTGGCTGAGCAGCTCACACCAATACAGAGCCCCATCCAGTCCATGGGATGCCAGGAACTTGCTCATTTGCAGTGGGAAAAACGATGAGGCCGTCACTTTAAACCAAAACAGCAATCTTTTTCAGTGTTAGATCATGGGCGAGAGCTCATTTCTGATATAAGGGCAAGCAGTGAGCTGTGTGTAAATATTCTGAATATGCATTTGTTTGCTTGAAAAGCTCTGACTCAGCTTATGCAATATAATAAATGTTTGGTTATCACATTACCTAACCTGGAAAAGTCTGCATCTCTTGCTGGGAGCCAAGGCAATGGGACAAATGTCAAAAGTTCATTGTTTCAAGTAGGAAAACAAAGTGAAAACCTTCTCACAGATTGTGGCTGGGAAGAATATTAATGGGTGCTCAGCTACTCATAAGTGCTTAGTACCAAACTCCCATTGATTTCAGTGACATGACTGATTCCTGTGGGAATTAGACTCTTGAATTTTTCTGATGAGCTGGCCTATCTTTCTTGTAGCCTGAGCTTTTGACAGAATATGAGGTATCAAAAACTGTTTTGATGTAAGCACTTTGGTTTGCCTTTTTTGCTGCTGCCCTCAGCAAGTACTGGGAGTGTTCCTGCAACTGTTAGTCAAAATCCAGAGCCGAGACTGGCTGACAAGTCTCAGTGATATGTCAGTGCCTAGTTCCCACTGCTTTCCAAGTCAAACAGCAGCCCACATGCCTCTGTTGACCTGCCCTGCTCAGCCTGGACCATTGACCTCCATCAGATGGATGAGAACTGTGGAGGAAACCATCTTGTTCAGACCACATCAAGCTCAAAGCCCACTACTGACTGATTTAGGCTTTCCTTTCTTTCCTTTGTCTTTGACCCTGTTTTGCATGCCTTCTGCAAGTAAAAGATATAGCAGCACACCTCCTTTTTTGGAAGAAAGTCTGAACATAAACCCAACTCTTACTGTGAGCTCCAGAGTGTCGAAAAAGGTCTCGGTGATGACTGGATACAACGGTTACAGAGTAGACACAGTGCCACAGCATTTAGCAGGGCAAGGTTTCCATCCAGTGTGGCATCTTTCTTCTAAATAATCTGCTGTCAGTGTCCATGTCAGATAGAACACAACTGGGTACAAATTCCAGGAAGAGAGATTCACACCTGATTTTAAGAAAGCATTTCTAATGGTAGGGCTGCTGAAGCACTGGCATGGATCATCAGGGCGGGGAGGGGGAATTCCCAGTGCTTAAGGGTTTTAAGAATGGGTTTGGCAAATGTCAGGAATAACATAATTCTGTGAGATATTTGGGTCTTACCAGGCTTCTCTGCCTATTACCAAGCTTTTCAGGAGTAAGGCAAGTAAAAATCTCCTTTATTCTGTACAACTAGGCAAGGAAGGACTAGGGCTTTGGGGGAGGAAGAGTATCCTCTAATCACTGGACAACAAATCCCATCAGCCTCATACCAATTTCCAGCATTGTCAGAGCACATGTCCCAGTGCTGCAGGAGCAGACACAGAAGCCGGACTGCTGCAGTTTGTGCAGAGGACACAGGGATCAGCCCCCCGCACTGCCCACATGTGTATTCAGTGCCACTGCTGCAGCTCTCACCGGGATGAGCCCCAGTGATGCCCCTTATGTTATCACTAATGCACATATGTACATTTAAGGAATAAAAAGGCACCTTCAGTCTAGACAGTCCCTGCACCTTCCTAACACCCTTCCCTCTTCTGGGTCTGGACTTACTCTGAAGGGGAAGAGATGTGTGGAGAGCCTGCAGATGCCTATTTCAGCTCAAACGCATGTATGCACACATGTTCAAGGAAAGTTTGGAGCTGGGATATTAGACCACCCCTGCCTCCAAGGCTATCTTGTTGCTCCTCCAGGCAAGAAAATTGCTGTGAGGTTGCAGGTGGAGCATGTTTGTGTGGTATGGTGGGAAGGGACTCTGCATTGCGCACTTCTGCATTGAAATACAGACTATGTCCTGAGAATGCAAGTCTTGCCATCTTCTTTACAAAACAGCCACAAGAATGTAAAAGTTGTTTAAAAACTAGATAGGCAATGTCTGGTCAAAATGCTGCCCAGAGAAATGGCAGGTGTTTGTTCTCATGGGACCTCTTCATGTCACAGCTTCTCTGAATATTAAAAGGGATCATTTGTGTGTGAAGGGGTAAAGAAGGGTCAGGGTCACATTGTTCTTTGCTCTCTTTGTTCTGTTAGAACAAAGCAAGGAGTCAAACTTGAATCCACAGAGTGGAGGGGCAGCCAAACTTCGTGCTTGGGAACCTGTTTGCATTTGTAACTAGCATAGTGTTAACTAAATTGAAATGGATTCATAGGCATACTTTCTGTGCTGGTTTGTTTTTTTATAAAACTTTGTTTCAGGGATAGGAGGGAAAGAGGAGAGACGTTCCTTTTTAGAGTGCATGTGACAATTTAAGCACAGTGACTTAACACCCCAGCCTTCTCTGCATGCATGATGCAAATCACAAAAAGACAATTCACAGTCCAGAATATTATTATAGTTCTCATAGTCACTGTAATTTAGCTTTGCTTTTTCACCAGAAATTTTACAAGGAGTAAAATGGGATAGTTACATTGTCAGTAAAACTCGGGGTTTAGCTAAATTAAAGTGTATGATTCCTATGAATAACAGCTCCAAATTTCAACTGGGATTAAATTACATGTTATCTCATTAGTATTCAACATCATCACTACAGCCTTCAGTTGCAGCTCTGCCCTATATAGTGTCTGTGTGAACACAGCATTGAACAGGCTCTGTGTTTCTAAATGAGTCTATATCAAGTTAGTTCAGTGATACACACACAGAACAGGCTTTCTACCTGGTGCTCTGCTACCAGTCTGTGCTTGCAAGGCCAAGGGATATATGCAGCACATTTGACTTCAATCTGTGAGACACACAATAAACACATTTCCATTTTAAAATCATTCTCCAAAGCAGAGCCGAATCTGATAAAAAAGCCCTATACTTACTGAGAAAATAATAAAGAAAAAGAAATAGGTTGCTCAAATAGGGAGAAAGATTATATTCAAATAGGCTATGAGATGGTTAGCACTGCTGTGTTTATAAAGCCATTTGTGTCTGGTTTGGCTGTGAGGAGGGCTATATAGTGAATCGTGGGACTTATACTGCTCTGAAGTGTTCGCAGCCAAAGCCAGGGCTCACATAGCAGGCTAGAAAGGCTCACTGCAGAGCCACTGTCCTGCCTATCACTAAAGCAAGATGCTATGGACCAGCTAAGTCACTCTATAGATCTGACTGCTCCTAAAGCCAGGGGGAGCTGGAAGATGGTGCAGAATCTGGCCTCTGGGAATGGACAAGGGTTTCTGCCTCCTGCTGAGTCTTCAAATCAGGTGGAGAATGGAAGAGATATTTCCATGCTTGATCAGGACAGGAAGTCCCCAGTGCCATCAAGACAGGAACGTGGCCAAGGGCAGGGATCAGAAGCATTCGCCATTTCCTTGGTAAGGACCTGACCACTGGAAACAGCTGTATGTCCCCACTCTGAAGGGGATGAGGAATGGGTGGATGAATGACCAGCTATACCCTGCAATTCCAGGCAGATTGTCAGCTGAAGCTTAGTACAAAATACAGGACAAAAACTGGCTGCAAAACATGACATGCTTGATCTGAAATGACATTTTGCTCAACCTCTCACAGACACATCTATGTACATGTGGTCTCTTGCTAAAGACACTAGGCATTCAGAGTTTGGTTCCTGACATATATGGATGATTTCTTAAAAGGAAGGATGGTGGCTGCCTTGAAACCAAACCAACTTGTTGCCTCGTGCATCAGGAGAGATGTTGGATCCAGTTATGTGTAATCACAGCTGTGGAAGCCTGACTCCCATAGCCAGTATGATTCCAAAAGGCTTTAAAGTGCTTTGGGCCATATTATTTGGTATGCTTTCACTTGTTTACAGTCCCTTAATTATGCTAGTAGTGGCTTAACCTACCACCTGAGGATTTTTTCTGCATGAGGGAATCTGAGAGCTAAGATTTTCTTTGTGCCTTTTATTAGAGTTTTGAAGTTCTGTATTAAATGAAACCTTTTTTTTTTGTGGATGCCTTTTTGCTTTGATTTTTTGTTTCAGTCAAAGTGAATGCAACTGAAATATTAAACTTTGCTTGATTTGAAGGGAAAGAGGAAGGAGAAATGTGATCTCACTAAACCACTTCATTTCTCCCTGAGAGCAACAGACCTTTCTTTCCTGTGATTTCAAAGCTTTCCTAAAATTGGCTGGAATCTTTGGCAAATGCAGGATGTGCTTTGGTTTCACAGTGAAATATACAGCTAGGATCTTGAGAAGTTCAAAGCAGGCCCCCAGGAACTGCTAAAGATCCCACTATCAAGCACTCGTGACTGTGTTGTCTCTTTCTGTGCTTATTCACAGTGTGTCCTAAATTTGGCATTAAACTGATTTTTCTTTTATATAACCTATTTGTAGAAGTAAAAAACACCTCCGTGGTGACAAGACCCCCTGTTGAGGATTGTGGGAAAGTAAAAAAGTTGAATGGAAGGATAGAAATGGATCTTACTGTTAAGGGTTGGGTTTTCAGGGTTTGGGGTTTATTTGCTTTTTGTATGAGTTTCAAATGCAAACTCACAGAGTTCATATGGTGGAAAACACTGCTAAATTCAGGAAAATAGATCTAAGAATCTGCCTCTAAGTTTTGAATCTTGGTCCTTTTGGGAACAGAAGGTACAAATGGTATGATGAGAGACAGTGTGATTTGCGTGGACCTGGGGTTCAGAGAGGAGATTTCCAGTAACCTGTTTGTGCTCACTGCTGCCTCTCTTGATAAATTCCAAGGGATGAGCCTTCCCAGCCTGTGGACTTAGCCTTGTTGCCCTGCTTGTCTAATTAAGAGGTGCTGATAGCTCTGAGAAATGTCTTTTTCGGATTGTTTATGAACGACTTTATTGAGAGACTAGGGAAATCAATGAACCATCACCACAGCTCACTGTGGCTAACTCATGATTTATGATATCTTCACTGAATCAGGCACTTCTGGAAGCCAGTTTTGCTAGGCACCCTACAAAAACATTCGGTTTAGCCATCCTGCATCTGCAGGATGCATCTAGTGACAGAGTTCATCTATACCTTATCTCCTATTGTGGCTGAGGTTCATCAATCCACTCTCAAAACAGGTGAACATGTTCGGGGAGGGAAGCAGAACCAATAGAGCAAACCCTTGTGATCTGTCAGCTTTCAGTATTTTTCCCTTCATTAACTTTGTCTGCGCAATGAATAGGCAAGGGATTTCTCTAGAAGCAGCGTTTCAGCAAGAATCTCTGTACCCAGGTAACAGATAGGCATAAAGACCAATGTGCAAAGAAGTAACTGAATTTATTAAATCACTGGCATTTTGTAGATCCAGCTAGTTTTCCCAGGCTTCCAGTATAGGCAGGTGGAAAGGGGGAAGGGAGGAGAGAGGGAAAAAATCATGCAGATGGTGATTTCAAAGAGGAGTTACTGGAATTATTCTGATTTGTCCTGATTTTTTCTCACTGACTACATATGGAGTTAAGGGTGGCTAGCCTGGTGGTTTAGTTAATGAGGTGTCTACATTTGGGTGACGTGAATACCCATGGATTTACCAACAGAAGTATATGAAAAACTGTCTGCCGTGCCAGCCAATAGGAAAAGTTCCTATTAGCTCTAGGGACAATCTCTCTTGTAACAGACATCTGTTTTCCCTGATGTAGCTTAACATTGAGATAGAAAAAAGAGGAAGTGGGGATGCAGTAAAACACAAATTAAACTGGTTTGCAATATTGCTTGTGCACCCTTGACAAAACAGGTGCAGATTCATGATCTTGCATCTCTCTTCTACACCAAATACCTCCCCTAGCCTAGAAAGAAGGCAGGCTGACAACAGGGTTTCGAACAGTATTCCTTCAGTTTTGGTGAAGCTGACCACTGACTTGGAACATGAAAGGATCATTTGGACAAAACAAGGAAAACCTAGGTATCCTGTGATGGTCGTTTCTGCGAGTCTTCTTTCTGAAAGAAGCAGGAAATATGGTTTTGAAATCACCTCCACCATGGACTTCCCATCGGAAGGCCGAGTGCTGACAGGATGTTGGGGCCTCTAATGACACCATTTGGTCACTGATTATTTGTAGGTTGGGACTTAGTGGGTGGCATCGGAGCTCTCTGTGAACTCTTTCATCTTGTTGCTTTTGGCTGTTTTCTTTTTTTTTTTTTTTTTTTTTTTCCTGTTCCCTGGAGTGGCCGGGAAAGGGTGGTGCTGGAAGGACACAGCATTCACAGCTAGCCTGAGACACCGGCCAGTTTATTTACTTAAACAACAAACATCCAGCATGCCAGGAGAGCAGTGACAGAGGGCAGTTCCTGAATGGGATGAGACAGTATGTCTTCTAAAGCGCCCACCCACGTTGCCTGAAAGGGTTTAGCAGTGCTGACTCCTTGTGAGGACATGACAGCTTGTGTGTTCAGAAACGTCACAGGCTACCCAGCAATGTGTGTGATGTGAGGATCTCACAAGCTGTTTGCAAATGGCCAGAGGCAAAACTCTGCTTATTTTCCCTTTATTTCCTTCACCTCTCTGTGTCCCCCTCCCCTGGCCCTCTTTTGGGGGCTGTCATTCTTCTCACCATCCTGTGTGCAGCTGGCATTAAGCAGCAGAGCTCTTTCTCCATCAGATGGAGGGAGAAGGGGGTTATATAAACAAACAGAACAACAAGCACATTTCTAGGAGCAACATCAAACCTGACCTTTTGTTTTATGACAAAAAGTAACAAAGATGTTAGTGGGAAAACAGCTTAGCTGAGAGGGGAATAAACACGAACCCTTGAACTGTTGTGCCTGTGTGGAGCTGACCAAGCAGTGCTTTGCTTTCTTACCAGGGCTCTGAACTCTGCTGGATTATAAAAATGTACATTGTCGTTGTCATTTTGTAAAGGTTGGTAACCTCAGAACTCAGCTGAAATGAAGCAAAACAAACCTTTTGCTATCTGTTTTTCTAGCAAGCCTTGAGTTGGATTTCTGCTGACAGCTCCTCAGCATGGCAATGTGTAACACCAGTGCTCTGTGATCTCTGCTGCTTGCCTGCTGCTTTTGCAGATTGAAACAAAGGTGTTGACTTTGACCTACAGAGCCCTAAATGGCTTTGGACTTTCCTACTTGATTTTCTCCTTCTGCCACTTGTGACCAGCAGAGGTGCCGGAGATGCTATGCTTATGAGAGAGCGGTGAGAGAATTTTCTCATTAAAGAAGTCTGATGGATGGCATAAGCTCCTCCATACCCACTCCAAAACATTCTCCCGAACCCTGAGCAGGTGAAAAACTTGCAAAAGAGCAAGCTATTTCCTCTGGGTTCTGACACAAGCCTGATGCACCTTTGAAAGAAGACCAGGGAATCAAGAAGTTTAGTCTTGGGTCTTCTAAACACCAGCTCAGCACCTCTGTTAGAGGGGTTTTTAAGTACTTGGATACTGGTAATGAAGTACCAACTGCAATTCAGTTTCAACAGCATTTGGGAGACTCATTTCCTCAATCACAGGGAATGAAATTAATTTCATCTAAGTTCAGGTGCCTAAAATTTAGACATCATCATTTGTTATTGAATTAATGAGTACTTATCATCTAATACTGCTGCATCTAGACATTAGTTGAGATGTTGTTAGAGTAGACTTCAGCAGCAGTCAATGGGGAGGAATTTTTGTAACCTAGCTAGATACCTGCCATGGGGTGAGAGGAGCCATGTCTTAAAACTTCCCTTTAGATTGAAGAGGATTAAAGAAAGTGTCAATGAATATTCATATGCATCTGAAACTCAATTATCTAAATAAACTCAAACAGATAAATCTCAGACAGTGGGTCACATAAACATGATTATTTTTTACTATTCCCTTTTAACTAAAATACCTCTCTGTAGTACGTATTCTTTCCCAAAATGTTTATGACTGCTTGCTAACACTGTGTTCTTTCCATCCTCAAATCTTAGGATGATATCAGCTGTCTTATGCCCACAGGACAGCTAGATAGCTTTCTGGATCTGGACTTTACTACCCTAGGCACTGTCTACTAATCCACTCTTGCCTGGTCAGACTTGGCATCATACAAAACCATGTGCAGACATCCCCTTCTGTTCCTTATTCTTCTGAGAAGTAAACAAACTAAAGCTCATTCTCAAGATGCACGTTCTTGGGCAGTTTTGAAATCTGTTAGAACAGAACCTGCCTCTGCTTGCACCCCATGGTTTTAGTGGACCAGTGAAAGCAAGTTCTGAAAGTAGTGACAGAGCACAGCTTACAAGCCTTCTTTAAGATGGGCACTTCTCTCTGCTTTTCCCACAAAACGCTGTAGCAAGCTAGTAAATACTTGGTACATCTGCAGCAAGCTTCACAGATTATTCATGTCATGCTCACAGTTTAACAGGATTATCCTAAGCCTCAGAGAATGATGTATTTCAGGGTAAGGAAAGCCAGATTTCTGTGTGTGTATGTGTACCTGCAGTTGTGCACCTGCAGTTGTACACCTATTTCTTTACATGTGAGAACCAAAACTCTAAATGGAATAAATTGAACTATTTGAATGAGTGGAAAAGCTAAGCTCCAGAACTAGGGGCAGACAGAGCTGATTCTCTGCACTCTGCCCAGGCCATGAAATCGTATAGGCATACCTATCTACTTCATAGATTTTGCTGTGTCTGACAGCAGTTCACTTCTACTGTTTCATTGTATCAAGCAGGAGATTAATACATATGAATCCTCCCCAGATGCTATGAGGTCTCCCTTTGCCACAGGTAGCCATGTCATAAAGAAGACACAGCTACTCTGACACCTCTGTGGATGAGCCCACTATAAATTTAAAAGGTATACAAATGCCTACATACACACCCAGATTAACCACACATTCACCGAAGTATATTGGCTGAATGAAAATGATCAAAAATCAGCACTCTACTATTTCTTGCATCTGGCTCTTCCAGAAGAGGTCTCAAAACAAACAGCATTTACATTCCATGTGGACCATAAAGATAGCTTGCCTCTTTTGTCAAAACTGAAATTCAACAGCAGGCACGATCTCTCTTGGCCATGTCAGTGAACACCATTTCCTAGACTGTTACCTATCCTAGATTTGACAACTGGTGCCTGGTTTTACTGTCAATCAACTTTCCTATTCTGTAGTCTCCATGCTGATCATATGCATAACTAAAGTATCTGCCTGAGACATGTATCCCTGCATCCCTCCCTGCACATAATGTATGGACCTATATATTGAGAGATGAAACCTCTACTAATAGAACATTTTGAGTCATGTGCTGCTACTCCAGTTTGTGTTTCTTCAGTTGTTATTTGCTGTGCATGAATACTGATACTGAGTTTCACAGAGCATCACTGAAGCACCGAGCTACTGCTAAATGCTCTCCTAAAAAAATGCATTTATAAACACTGCTACTTTGCTTTGGGTCTCTGAAAACATTTACCCTGAACATTACACCATGCAGACAGTCTAAGTGGTCAGATGCTTGAACTACAGTGAATATGTTCTTCTATGTTACATTAATAGACCATAGCGCAGTCATTCCCTGGTATAATTTTAATTGGAGCATCAGACTGTCCCTGGGGAAGGGAGGAGGAGAGGCTGGTCCAGATTTTTAAACAGACATTTCTGCTGCACTCTACCTGAGGGAGAAGACACTTGTATTATCTGACAAGTAATGACTGAATCTGAACAATTGCCTTTAGGCACATGTTTAACAGGCAAATTTTGGCCCATTTTAAAGCGATCACATGAGAAGCAGTAGAAATCCTGCTTGTTCACAAGCTTCAAGTGAATAATAAACCTCTAAGCTAGTACTGCCAGTGACACACACTTCAGTTGTGCCAAGAGTATGAATCCTTTATCAACACCTGTCCTGAAGGAGGAAAGAGGTGGGAAACTGACACTCAAAATCTGTTTGTGCTTCAATAAATTATTGCCTTCTGCCCATGCCAGCCAGGAGTGACAGAGCTTTATGGAAAGTATGTTTTGGGAACAAGTGTTTGTCTCCAAAATATCTCTGCATGCTTATTGGTGCAGCTCCACCAGTGGACTTCTGTAGACGGTGTTTTGACTGCTATGCTTCTCTGAATTTGTGATGTAGCATACAGCCCAAAATATCTAAACCAGATGACTTGTTTTGGAGCTAGAGTGGAAAATCTGACTGAAAAACAATGGACTAGATACAGACATAGATGATGAACCCCTCTACCATGTAATAAGAACACCCTTAATTCCTTAATCTTAAAATATTTAGAACAAAATGAAGCAACATCATATTAATACACAAACTGCCACTCAAGCATGTGAATATATGATTGTAAAAATGACTTGTCAGCTCTCATTCTGAAGACTTTAATGTGGTAGAAAGTCTGCTGAAATATATGTGGAAAACATATAAATTCCAGTTGTCCAAGTAGCTCTGGGATGATCCAAGAGTCATGATTTCAAATAAGTTCAAATACCCCATGAGTTTTAGAACTGAAGAATATGTCTGACATGTGGGTAATCTGAAATTTGGTTACACTAAAACTGAACCATCTGAGATTACCACAGTGCTGTATTACCAATATCTATTATGGATTTACAGTACTATCATATTCAGGCTCTTACAATCAGAGATACAGTCCACCTACCCCAGCTATGTGCCAGAACAGAAAGCAGCTGTTTTCTGCTAAGAAACCTGCCACATATATTGATTTTACCATTCTGGATTGCAAGTTTTTGGCAGTGACTGGGCATCATTAGCTTCACTAAAATTCTTAGAGCAATTCCTACACATATGAAAATTCTCCAAATGGGGGACCAGAGTATTGTAAGTGATGCAGGAATTCTTCCAGGGAATTATATTGCCTCAGTTATATAGAAGGTAAAAATAAATGATAATAACAGTCTTCCATGGCCTTAAAATGTATTAAATCTAAATAAATCTAAAAATAAGTGCAGTTAGAGAGAGGAGATGAACCATGTTGTCAGTGAAGTTATTTTTTCATAGAATCATAGAATCATAGAATGTCCTGAGTTGGAAGAGACCCACAAGGATCATTGAGTCCAGCTCCTAATCCTGCACCTGACAACCCCAAAATTCACACCACGTGTCTGAGGGTGTTGTCCAAGTGCTTCTTGAATATCGCCAGACTTGGCGCTGTGAGTGCCTCCCTGGGGAGCCTGTTCCAGTGCTTCACCACCCTCTGGGTGAAGAACCTTTTCCTAATATCCAACCTAAACCTCCCCTGGCCCATCTTCCTGCCATTCCCTCGGGTCCTATCACTGCTCACCAGAGAGAAGAGATCAGCGCCTGCCCCTCCTCCTCCCTTTGCGAGGAAGCTGCAGACCACAATGAGGTCTGCCCTCAGTCTCCTCTTCTCCAGGCTGAACAAACCAAGTGACTTTAGCCGCTCCTTGTATGGTTTCTCCTCTAAACCCTTCACCAACTTTGTGGCCCTCCTCTGGACACTCTCTAGTAGCTTTGTATCCCTAATATACTTGGTGCCCACAACTGCCCACAGTACTCAAGGTGAGGCTGCACCAGTGCAGAGTAGAGTGGAACAATCATCTCCCTCAACCTGCTAGCAATGCAGTTTTCCTGATGTTTACTTTGTAACAAGTAAGCTGGAATTCACATTGAACTCGCTGAGTTGTTTTAGCCACACAGACAAAAGCAAAAGTCCTTTTAGACATCTTAAATCAAAATTCGAGAAGTTTGCTTTGGCATTTTGAAGTGATGTTCTGTTTATAAATTTATCCAGCTTTATTTTACGAAAGAGAAAAATCTTTGAATGAAACTCTGCGTTTTGGGATTAAACAAAATGCCTTGTCCATTCTCCTCAACAACGCTTTTCCAACTTCCCGGTTTGCCTGTGATTGAAAACCCAACTGATCCTGCAGGTGGACTATATGAAGGTGCAGTTTTTAGGTGAAATTTGAAATTTGTTCTCAGGAACACAACCTGCCAAAGCACAGCAGTGGCAACAAATGCGTGTACAGCAGCATGCTGATGAACCTCTGATTGCACTCTCAGCAAGAGATGACATGAATGTGTGGTAGCCAATCCACTGCACATGCCCTTTCAATTTGAGAATTCAAGGCAACTGATGAGTTTAGACTGTGTGAAATCGAAATACATTTCATCTCCACTGTATTTCTACTTTATTGACCCTCAGGTAAAGGAAAAGAGGACGGAGACTATAAGCATTTATACTCTTTTCTGTTGAAAAAACCACAAGAGCTTCAACTTCTATAGAAAATCTAGGGATGTATTTTTTTAATTCATCATGGTGTTTATTAGATAAATAAATAATACTGACATTATTCATAATATGGGACTGCAAACAACTTGTCTGCTTCAGGAAGCTCAGATAGTCCGTTTTAAATTGCCACCCTACTGCAAAACCATATACAACCTTAATAAGTGGGACTCCTGTCTACATCCCGATTGAAAAAAAAAAAAAAAAAGAGATAGGCAATGCTTCACCCCCTAAGCTATTTTAAAAATTGTTCTCTTCTGTGTCCCATCTAATACACACAGTAATGGAAGTCTGTGAAATACACGGCAAAATTGCACACAGGTAGACAGACCCACAACAGAGCACGTTGAACAGCTGCTAAACCTATAGAAGTCACACTGTTTCCTGCACTGATTGTTTGAGGATCTGAGCTTATTGAAGCCAGGGTGATTTGGAACAGCTCACAGAGGAACTGTTGACTGAAGAGCCCTTTTGTATGGAAAACCATTGTTCAGTAAAATTTTATGACTTCACAGCTTTTTAACAAGAGGAATTTTAACAAGGAAAGTTTCCTTCAAGGTTTCTTTATGAAGTGGGTGAGATGAGTTTCCCATTTCTCCACAGATTAAACTCTCTTCTAAGAAGCTTTCTCATCTTTCATCTACTGGAAAAAAACAAAAGGTATAGCCTGGGTTTAGCAGTACAAGCCCCTCATCATGAATCAATCCCACCCACCTAAAAAGAGGAAGAAGAACTTCCAACATAATTATTTTTAAAGTTGTGATGGTTTTTAGAGGAACTACTGGTGGTGACCAGGGTACCTCGTCTGGCTAACAATTAAATTATCAGGAATTCCCTCCCTACTGGCCAGGACATTTGCCAGTAAGAAAGGCTTCAATTTTCTCTTCACCACAGTGTCATTCCAACAACGGGGCAGAAGGGGCAGTTAATGCTTTCATTGCCATGTCATCTGGGGACTTGTCCTGCATGGTATTCAATGATCCAGAGGTAAGGATCTTTCACCAGATGCAAAAAGGTGAGAAAACTTGGGTTACCGAAATGTACTATGAAATATACTCTGGATGTATGCGTGTACATTCTTTTGACTCATCCCATTGTTGTGAGAAGATTATACTCTGTGGCAGGGCTTTCTTCATTGGCTTGTTGCCAGGTGGCAATCCAACTGTAAAACTGGTGCAGTATGTGTATAGTAGCACTCATTCAGTATTTCTAATGCTGCAGCATTAGCCCTGGAGCACATAGCAGGAGAAACAGATACCAAAATATGTAGACATCAAAAGTACCCTCATTACATTCCAAAGTCTTATTAAAATCCACTGTAATCCTCCTTGCCAGGACCTTTATGTGAGACTATCATTCATGGTCTTTACAACCAGTACTCATAAACCTGAAGAATTATGTTGCATCTCACACTAGATTTTAAATGCCATTTCTAAAACGCTGTTCTGTGTCAGAACCCACCCCGGGACACTGATGAGAAACTAAAGTGTAACTTTTTATTATACTTTCAAAATATATCTAAATGGAGGCCAAAAGACCTTTTTTTGCTTCTCCAAGCATAAAAATATTCTGAAATGCCATGTTCCAGTGTGACATATTTTTTCTTAGTGCTGTCCTTCTTCCCCAATACCAGAGACATTTTCCTGATCATGTGTTCTTTGTGCTTCACTCTGGGTTTTTTCCCCTGACTCAAGGAAACTTCATGTTAATTAGCATAAGCCAAGGTCAAAGCAGAGGACATGAGTGAGCCTAACAAAGTGAAGACCCTTTTCAATGTATCTTAATATCCTAAAGCTTCACGCTTTGTAAATTGCATCATTGTAGGATTTATTCTCCCCATTTCTTCCAGTGTTTGGACTTGATAGGAAAGCCTAATGGTCTCAAAAGAAAAAAGCTGCATATTGAAAGGCAACAATTGCTCCCTATGTGGTATTGAACTCCCACAACTACAAATTGATGTCAGTGCACCATGCAGCCAGCTGGGGGGTGGGGGGGGGGAGGGGGGCGGGAAGGGCAGCTAAAACACACCTCGGGCACAAATGGCATTTATCTGTCATTTCCTTGGTGAAGCACCATGCAGAATCTTGTCTGTACTGAGCAGCGAAATGGCAGGTCCAGTGGCACTACCCTCTTTTTTGCAAATTGCACACATATGTAGGATAGCACTACGGAAAATATTTGAAAATGCCACAAACTTATTTCCTTTCTCTGGCATTTGAAGCTCTGTGCTCTACCAGCAGAGTGATAATCTCAGAGAAACCCACCTGTCATTCATTGCAATGTGGGAAGGCTCCCTAATACCTTCGAGCGGGGACCAGTGGCAGCTACAGCAGCTTCCCCGTACACTTGCACCAGATCTGCAGCTGCAGCTCAAGTAATTTTAAACGTGGGATTTGATAAGTGCTGCTGCGTTTACTGTGCTTGATGTGTGGTCTGGAAGGGAAGAGGCTCTTCCTTGTGAGACGGCAGCACAAGTGCTGTGCACTTCAAGCAAGACAGCATGGGGCTGCCATAGTGTCATCTCACTTTTGTACATGGGGGGAAGCTGCCTTATTTGGCTCACTTTTGTCTTTATTCTTGCAGAATTTTACTTTAAGATACTTTCTCCCCTTATACAGTCTGTGCTGTGTCAGCCTTTAAGAGTGGGTGTGAGTTTTATGACTTACAGAGTGCCAGGAATGTGAATGGTGACACAAATATGAGAGGTATATGGTCCCTGCATCTTACTATCGAATTAAAGTTATGATTACAGCAGCAACAGAGAGATAAATTCCAAAGATTAGCAGCCCAACCATGTCTTTAATATTGTTACCTCTGAGCTTGACACATTTGATATACAAGTATTTTACCCAGCAACAGCTCTTTACTTTCTTCTGTCAGAGTAAAATAATCGTCACACTTCCGAAACCTTACGGATCAATACTGCACTTTTAAAGGAAATGGTGGGAGAAAGGCAAATAGGATATATAAGAATTGCAGCACCATTATGACCAGGTGCATGAGAATATTTATTACTTTATAACAGCTGAAAATAATTTGTGAATATGCAAGATGTGTACATGAATAATTTTGTGTCTGCTCGGTAATAAAAACCAAACAGCATTATAAATGACCTGAGAGTCTCATAGCATTCTCATCATGCATGTGTGTGTGTGGGAGATATGACATATGTTTCACACATACTTTATTCCTGTGAATGCTAAAAGGTCTAGTCCCCCAGCAACACGTGTGCCCATGTGTATATTCAGAAGTGGAAAAGGACTTACATGGCCCTTAGACTGCTTGGGCTTAGTCAGGTGTTACCCTGACCTGCAAGCTCTTTTGTAGCTTTCTCTACCTACATCAACGCTACAGGTGGTGCTGCTGGATCCATCAGGACTGTCACCCCAGCTGGGTGAAAGCAGTTTGCCCCTGGTGTACCAGTGCCTGGAGAAACTCTGCCTTACCACCACAATGTAGTTCCTGAAGGTGAAATAAATAAGCTGAATTCCAGTTTTGCATACACAGACTGTGTCTTTCTCTCTGGCCAGGCCCATCCACCATAGCCTGATCAGTGCTGGAGCTAGGGGGGACACCTCATCCCCAGAGGGGCTGGCCCATCACCTTACATCGAGTTACATGGCCAGTCTTACATTTCTCAGAGCCAGGGTCAGCAACACCATTCCTGAGCCCCAGGGCCCAAGAGTAGTCTTGTGAGGAAGAGCAGAAGGTATGCCCTCGGTGGGTGCCAGCCCTGGGTGCAGCAGGGAGGCAGACAATGGTGCCCAGGCCAAGACAGCACCTCAGATCATCTGAGAGGCTGTACCTGTTCTTCATGCTGTTTCCTTGGGGAGGGAAGAGACATCGCACAACATAAACAAAGGTTTCATAAGAAGGTGGTTGATGATGAAAAAGGAGAAGGCCAAATCCACACGCAGGGCCAGCTTTAAAAGCAGGAGTCAGCTGCCTTCAGCATAGGCATGGATGCATCAGCTGAATGTCTGCAGTGACTGAAGAGTATGAAAATGCACTGAATAAGCAGTTACCACCTTCTTGCTGCGTTTGTGAGAACCCTCACTGTATCGGACAGTGCTGGGTGGCCCTTATTTCAGAGAAAAGGTAGTAAATTACTTCACATTTAAATGGGATTAAGAATATGACCACTGCAAGAACTACATGGCACCTGGGAGAGCCAGAGGCTGTCTCTATGGAATTATTAAGAAGCAGCTAAGAAAAGCAAACCTGTTGCTGACATTAAGCATAGGTCTGCATCTACACTGGAGAATATCCAAAAGTCTAAAAATGAAAAGAAAAATTGAAAATACATTGATTTTCATTTTTACTGTGAAGCCTGTAACATTGCAGGAGATAAAAAAATAAGTAAGAGATGGCTGAGAGTGTATCTTTAGAAACATCAAAAGCAATGCCAAAAGCAAATGAGTATCTGTGCTTGTTGTCCACAAGCACATGAATTCATTATACTAACAGTTGTGTTGATGTAGCTGTGATGATACAAGGGTAAAAGCAGTCAAGGCCTTTTAAGAGAGGCAGTTAGATTAGGACATGAAGAAGGGCACACGTGCCTGTGAGATTGCCTGTTTTTTCCAAGTGTAACAGTCAATCTGTTAAAGGACATTATCTCTCCTGACAAAGTTTGCCTCATTCTTATTACACTATGCAGTTTTCTTTCTTTCTGCTGGACTTGCTTATACTTAAAAAAAAGTTGTTTGTGTACAACATTTATTTAAAATTGCTTTAGTATTATCCCAAAAGATAGGCGGGGGGAGGAGGGGAGGATGTTCCTCTGCTATAACATCTTTCTCTCCCAACAAACCATCAGAAGTCATTTATTAGCAACGGATTCGTCTGGACTGAAACTGCTGGAAACAAACTAAAACAATAGATTCAGAGTGCAACATGTTGTTCATGTGTTTGCCATATGCCTATGTTGCAAGCACTGCCAGGTCCACACACAGTTATTCAATATTGAAAGAATATTATTCAACTTTTACTGAAATCCTCTGTGATTTCATCAGTAAGATGGGTTTCTGTAATCCAGATGGGATCAGTGAAATGGCTTAATAAGGGAGGCAGCTCTGGAAATCAAGGTGATTATCAACGTACGGGCCACCCACTTTGTGCCATTCATGGGGATCTGCCAAACAGAACAGGAAGAGAAACTGGCATCTACTGTGTATCAGCAGCAGAGACATTTTGTCACTTTATTTATTGATCTATTTATTGATTTATGATGTGGGTGGAGCTTTGGGGGAAGAAAGATGCCTTTTAAAGCCTGGATCTATAAAATCAGCATGTGAGGATAGTTAGACACTCTTCTGTGAACATTTGTGTCAGACACTGAGAGCTTCTGCTGTTTTTTTGTGCAGAATACGTCATTAAACATCCTCCTTTTCAAAATTGCTGCTGTTCTGGAAATAAAGCAGAATGTGCTTTGTTTATCCATCCTGAGCAACTCACATATTATATTTGGATGCAAACGGTTAAGTGTGATATACATAAAATATCTTCGAAAGTTTTTAGTCATTTCAGTCTGGAGAATATCCTTACCAAAAAATTTCACGTTTTAATTAAAACTGAGGGTGTACTACATTGTCTTGCAGGAAAACAGCTCCAGAAGATTGATTGGAAGAAATACATTTAGAACCAAGGTGGAGTTACTGTAAACTATCAAAATTAGGAGGCATAGTTAAACATGAAATTGCCCTAATGCTATAACAACTGTACACCCAAACAGCACATTTCAGTGGGTCACATCTCAAAGCAGTATTTCTCAAAAATGCAGAATTACAACTGTTGTCATGCCATGGGAGAACCTGCTGGGGGGGGCAGTCCACACAGCTCATGGCAGAGAGCAGCAAGAGCCACATAACCTCGAACTCTTTCCCATTGTGTGACTGAAGTCATGTTTGCAATGTACACCAAAACCACAGAGAAGGAGAAAGAAGAATTGAGGCAGGCCTGGGTTTTGCCCACTGATGGACACATACTTCAACCCATGTGGGAGGGAGGAGTTTCAGAACCCTTAGGAATAGGAGTGGCCAGGAGTGAGCTGCTAGAGGAACTTCACAAGCCTGCAGTCTTGTGGAGAAGCAATGGGACAGACAGTAATAACTGAGATGTTTATAGATTTTGATTGCTTTTAAATCACAAGAGCCAGAAAAAAATGATCTTGCCTGTTGCTGTTTCTTCAATTTCCACTCTCAGAAACTCCATCCACTTACCCTTGGGCATTAGGCATTTGCTTCACAAGCTGATTTCCATCTTCATGCCTGTTCTTTTGCTCTCCTAGGTCCTTGTTCTAGTCTCTCAACTGTGACACATTCCTCGTCTTTCTGTCTGCAGCCCTCATCCTTAGGTTGTCCCACTGAAGGTTATGTCCAGAGCTCATACCTTCCAGGCATCTCTCCAAGCTTCTTTTGCAACCAGATGCAATTCTTCTCCTGTAATTCTCTCTCCCTAGCCACTTCTTGTCTCCAGATTTCTTTCTTCTCCACTAGATGCCTTCCCATCATACATACCCTCTCTTCAGTAGAAGGATCTCTTTCCAGGTGACCCAGACATATTCCTGCTGGAAAATACAGGAGAGAAGAGAGAAACTAGGTAAAGATAGTTGAAGTTTGAAGTTACAAAGTGTTGGACTCATGCTAGGGCAAAAAGATTTCATTTATCTTCATCTTAAAGGGGCTTTAATTTTCCCAGATATTGGTCCCATCCAAGGACCAAAACAAATTAAAGAACTCAAGAAGCCATTTCCCAGAATGATCTACCCATGTGCTTGAGATCAAGGAAACACAAGGAAAGAAGCATAGCCAAAGCTGCAGCAAACCCTGGAGGACCACTGGGATGAGCTCCTTCAGTTGGATAAACTGACTTGGATTCTTTACACTAAAATGTTAGGGAATCAGGACTTACATGTTTAAAACAGATATTATGTCCTCAGATGACTTAAAATGACTCAAGTTACAAGCTTCACTTGCCTTGTTACTCTCACATGGACTCAGAACTCCATTTACATTTTTAGAAAGTCAGCCCTGGACTCTTTGATTCAAGGTGATTTAGGTTGAAGCATGCTTAAAAAATGCTGCTGAGAAGTCTGTGTGTGACTGAGGACAGCACAAAACCTTGCTCCATGGCCTTTGTGGCCCCTGACTGTGACCAAAAAGCCTCCAAGCAAATTGCAGCTTCCAGTCTGCCCAGGGAACTCCAGACCCTCTCTAGCTGCTAATGCTGAAAATCAGTTCATTTCCCAGTGTACTCCTTCTCCCTACTTTCCTTTCTTCCACTCTCCTGTACATATTCAGGTCCTTCTGTCACTGTCCCTCCCCGCAGATGAGAGAGAATGACATTCTGGTCACATCTGAGAGATTTCCATTCTGTTTCAAGTGAAATGTTTACTATAAACTTAAATCACCAGTGCTGCTGAGCTGACACACGTAGGCTGGAAGAGTAGCGGGTGGAGTTGATTAGAAAGTAGATGCAGGTGAAAATCCAGGCTAGAATAAAAAAGGAGAATAAATACTTAGTTATATTTTCACACTAAACCTTACTGGTCAAAGCAGAGACAAAACCAAAGCCAGACAAACTAGGAAATTTGAGTGACAGGTTAAAGCGGTCTTACATGTTGTAAATATTAGACAAATACAAAAGTAAATCTGTAGCTGTAACAAAAAGGGGCAATATAACCACCTTTGATCAGCGAGAAGGTATACAACATTCTTTCATGTTCTTCAAAGGCAGAAAGATGTTTTATTTACCTGATGTCACTTATATCATTGTTTGCTCTCCCAAAGTAAGATCTAGAAGTATTTCTGCTTGTGTGGAGCACAGTGAAAGATAAGAGCCCACAAAGCAGTCAAATGATCCGACTCCTAGTCATATGTTAGCCTGTGGATAGGAACAGAACAACATAGGGGATTTAGGCCAAAGTCTGCAAGCAGAGCAGACATAAACCAGAACCAGGTGTGCCCCTATGGGCTGATCTCCTGTAGTGTTGATCCTTGTTCAATATTGTGTTGACCTCAGTGGGCTTTTGGTGTGAGCGTACCCAGTTGGCTCTTTTGGAAGTTATTAATGTGGACAGCACGCTGTTGAGAGGTGTATGAAAGGCAGGACTTTCTGCTGTATTGTCAGACTTTCCAGCTCAGCGTGGAGCTGAAATGTGCTGTGGTCTATGTATGGCTGGGGTCAGAACAAAGATCACAAGCCCTGATGTCTTTACCTAGGTTTCAAGGGTTCTGGCTCAAGAAGAACATGCTTGAAATCAGCATTTTATTTGTTTTTCGACTTTTCCTTTTTTAAAAAAAGAACTGTATATACTCTTGGAAAAAGAAGTTGAATGAAGGTATGAAGCTTAGAATGGCCTTAGAAGAAGCAAAATGAAGGAAATAAAATAAAATAATAGGGAAGTCTGGCAGGGTTTTATTTTGAGGTCACAGTGCCCCCCTGCGGTAATGTTCAGATAGCTGCAGGACTCCCCATGATTTTTAGGCTTATTTATTCACACAGCAGTGTACATAAAAACTAAAGATTTAACTTGTTCTCCTAACCCTGACTTGTTCTGCTTTTTGTGCAATTTGGTGTGCTCCTGAATAACTTCAGCTTCTGTAGATTTTGGCGACACGAGGTTAGTATTTTCCACACACACAAGCTGCAGTTATGTTGCTGCATGTGTTTCAGTTACACGCTCTCGTAGCACCCCTCAGTGGTGAGGCCACTACTTGATTTACTGCTTCCCGGGAGTCAGTTTCATTCACCAGGCAATATTTTTGTGTTTCGGTATGACACGAGAAGAAGGAGTGTGCCTTGAGCCAGTGGCACAAAGGCACTTCTGCAGCACTCACCTACTTCACCCTGCTCGCTTCCCCACAAAATGCATCCTTGCCATGCCTGGGCCTGCTCAGGAGCGAAGCCAACCTACACCTCCTTCCCAGAAAGTGGATCAGTGGTTCTGGCCTACATTAGCATTTAGTATCTGATGTTTTCTTCTCTTAGTTTCAATAATAGCAGTTCGATGTTCAGTAAGAGGTATCAACTGATCTGACTAATTCGCTTCCCTGCAAGAAATTCGTGCTACCTCAAATGCCTTATTAGAACTGAGTAATGAAGTAAACTGAATTACAGCACTATACTTTTGCTTGAAATACAATATCCAGACTCAGCAGAAGATGTCTGTTTTTCTGCAAAGAGTCATTCTGTCTCACTAGGTATTGAGCCAAAGCCCACTGAGGTCACTGGAAATCTTTCTTCTGCCTTGCTTTCCATGCTGATAGATCAGCACTTTCAAAAGCACACTTGTAGAAGTTGGCCTAGCCTGCTCAGGGGAATTCAAGCATCTATATGCTGCATCTTTTTTCTTCAAGAAGTTATTTTAGGCTGTACATTCCTTAGGATAAGAATTACATTTTCCAGCACTTGCAGTGTTAAGATATTCTGAGTCATTAAACAGCAGTGATATTAACCAGCCATCCCTATGCTTGTGTTAATAAGTCTTCCAAGAAAGTGGCTTCACTTCTGATGTGGGATGGATGTTCTTGTCTCCGTGGAGGGACACTTTGCCCCAGAGACCATAATGATCACCTTTGACCACATACTGAGTCTGTGCCAGCATCAGTCCTCAGCCTAGATCACTCCCTCCTCTATTGCTCCAGCTCAGGCACCTAAGTCACCCCTCTCTGTCCCCTTCCCTGCCCCCCAAGTATGCTTTAGTCTATGTCAAAGCAAAACTGCATTGACTTCTTCCTTTTCTTTGCCAAGTATTTTTCCATTAATATGCTTTTACCATTATTTCTTTCCACTAGTTACTTATATTGTAAACTCCAGGTCACCTGTCTGTTCAAAGACAGTGACCAGAAATTTGACATCCATTTATTTAATTTTCATGGAGTTATTCACTGAAGACATTTCCCCAGCACAAACTCCCACTGTGCTTGCAATGTCGCAAGGTCTTGCATCAGGAGAACATCTCCTTCTAGGTCACAGCATTTCAGCAGTCTCTCTTTGTACTGAAATAGGCTTGCCTTTATTGTCCCAGACAGTAACAAGCATCATTATTTGGCCACACAGAATTTTGCCATCCTTGACGTTTCCAAAAATTTTCCTAGGAAAGCCCAATAGATTTTTAATCTGTTCACAGGGAGTAACAATCCTAGTTGCCTCAATACTTCAGGGAGGTACAAACTGCAGGTCTACCTCCAGTAGGTTTTACACCATCCCCTTGCACTAGCAAAGCGATCAAGTTGGGACTTCAGTGTGTAAAGCTGTGTTTGACCTTGCTCCCTGCTCCTACTTTCTGCACCATTCAGCTCTGAAGTTTGCAGAGTGGCGGAAGGAAGAGAAGGGGAAAGAGAAATGCAATAGCCCTCTTGGGCTGGCTGCCTTTCCTGTGCTTTTCGTCACTGCACAAGTAGCCAGTAATACTAGCCATACTTTTTTCATTCAGCTTTCTTTCTTGGCAATGAAAAAAAAAAAACAAACCCTTTGGAGAAGCAGAACTGTTTCACAGGTTGTTTCTTTTTTGGTCCATTGCTACAGTTTTTCATGACAAATGCCCAGATTCACTTAGATTTGAAACATCAGGAGAAGTTTAGATAGTTTTCATTTGAAACATGCTTTATATAAACATTTCAGTTATTCTTGATTTTAATCATTTCTGAAAGGTTAAAATACACAAAATCAATGTAGGAGACCGGTCAGAAGTGTATTTTGTTGTCACTCTACTGTCTTAACTTGCTGAGTAGGCTGCCCAGCAATTTGAATGTAAATCATACATACTGTTCTAAAATGGGGACCTAAATGTGGAGGCATGGATCTAGGTACCAAGCTTTAATATTCAAGACTGAAAATGTGGTTTAGAAAGCTCCCATTGTCTCACGGCTGTCCCAGGAGATGCAGGGGGATGTCAAGGGGCAGTTTATACCAGATGTCTGCCATGCTTCTGCTGCAGCCACAGACAGTGACTGATAGTCTGCCTCACTTTGGAAAACTCTTAGTTGTAATGTCGAACTCTGCCTTCACCCTTAGAAATCCAAATGTACCAAAATATATGCTACCAAGGCTTTAATAGGGTCTGCAAGTATGCTCTTAACAAGAAAGCTCTGGAAAAAAAAAAGCACAATTGACCCTTTACATACAGGTTATGATTAATTTGTGATTCCTGAAAGGCCATTACGATGGGAAGATGAGCGGACACAGGAGAAGAGCCAAGGAGACCATTTGCAGCCTCTCTGTCTTTCTGTTGTGTTTTAGGAACACTGACATTTTCTGAAGTGCATACTGCAGTCACTGTCAAGGCCAATCCCATCAGCTGCTCCCTCAGAAAAGCACTCCTCACTCCTACAGCTCCTTCATGCTGTTACCACATACCAGTATACTGCAAATAAATTTTTCAGGCAAGCTGCCGTACCAAATTCTTTCTCTTGTGGGTGGTCCATGAGAACAGTAGGGCCCTGTCTGTATTACCAGTCTTGATAACAGACTGTTTACAACATTAGGATTCAATGGTTTAGAGTTTTTTCCCCCTGCTGTAAATTGCTTGTCTAGACAGATTTGGAGCGCCAATCTTTGTGAAAGTAAGGCTTTGACTCAGTTACTGATGTAATCCACTGATTGAGTACCTCATACTGTTAAAAGAAATCTTGCACTGCATAGTTCCCATTTTCCTTAATCTAGTAGTGTTGCAGCCTGGCTAAGTAAATTATTTTCTTTAGTGATTGTATTCTTTATCTGAATATTAAACTAGTTCAATAACTGAAATCTGTGTGAGTCAAAGATTTGCTGCTTGCATCCCACAACTGTAAATTGTTTTAGCTTGGAACCTCTTTACTCAACAAGCAGTGATTTTGGGGAAAAAAAAAAAAAAGAAAAAAAAAGGAATGAAAATTAAAAAAAATAACCCATAACTCTATACTGGCCTACACATTCAAAACCCTTAGTGAACACTTACACTGTGATACTTAAAGGAGCCTGAAGTTCAAAAAGATCTGATTTTCTGTAAACTGGAGTCGTTATTGAACCTCAACTTCAAGGGAATCCAAGCTGCTAAAACTTTGGTATCACACCTGGGTGACCACAGACGTGCATACACACACGTGCTAAGCAGAAGAATGTAATCAGCACAAGTGTATGAAAGAAAGAAAATGAGATTCTTAAAAGTTGTTGCTTTGTGTACTATGCTGTACTTTCAGACTCTATTTGTTTCTTTCCATAGGTCAAGCACTTTTCTTTCTAGCTTTCTTCTGCTCACTGATCATTCAGGAAAATAGCAGATGTTTAGTTCCCTGCAGTGAAATCCCCAAATAAGCCCTTTTTGGGAAAAAATGTGGGTACAACATACTCCTGAGGGCCTGCCACCCCATGCCCTTCACGTAACACTTTTGCACCACCATCAGTTGGGTGATTGCCTCAGGTCCCCAAACAAACGGCTGCTCCTCAATCTCCCTGGCACTCAGCGTGTAAGGAAGGTGGCCATGGCCAAGAGTCTTCTGCAAGAAAGACACCAGAGCTGAGGGGAACTGGAACTGATGGTGGCATTCCCTGCTGCCTGCCCCAACAGCAACGGGGTCTGCAGGCAGGTTTGGGTTTTTTTCCCACTGCATAACCCTGACTGCGGCCAAAATTGGCATACGGTGGGTAAGTGCTTGCTAAAGTGGCCCCAAGAAGCACAGGCACTAGATGGAGCTCTTCTTCCAGCTGAAGGGACCAGGAAATGTTGAGGTGTCCTGTTGCTTCGGACCAATACTATTCAATATCTTCATCAGTGACATAGACCATGGGATTGTGTGCACCCTCAGCAAATTTGTGGATGACACCAAGCTAAGTGCTGCAGTTGACACGCTTGAGGGAAGGGATGTCATCCAAAGGGACTTTGGCAGGCTTGAGGGATGAGCCAATATCAACCTCATGAAGTTCAACAACGCTAAGTGCAAGGTCCTGCACATAGGCCAGGGCAATCTCCAATATCAATACAGACTGGGGGATGAAGGGATCGAAAGCAACCCTGCAAAGAAGGACTTGGGGATACTAGCACATGAAAAAAAATTGCCTATGAGCCATCAATGTGCACTTGCAGCCCAGAAAGTGAACCATATCCTGGGTTGCATCAAAAGCAGCATGGCAGGTTGAGGGAGGGACCTCCTCTACTCCACTCTGGTGAGACCCCATCTGGAGTACTGCATCCAGCTCTGGGGTCCCCAGCACAAGAAAGGCATGGACCTGTTAGAGCAGGTCCAGAGGAGGGCCATGAAAATTATCAGAGGGATGGAACACCTCTCTTATGAGGAAAGGCTGAGAGAATTGGGGTTGTTCAGCTTTAAGAAGAGAAGGCTCCAGGGAGACCTGTTGACACCTTTCAGTACAAGAAGGGGTTTATAAGAAAGATGGAGAGACTTTTTACCAGGGCCTGAAGTGACAGGACAAGGGGTAATGGTTTTAAACTGAAAGAGGATAAATTTAGATTAGATATAAGGAAGACATTTTTTATTGTGAGAGTGGTGAGATACTGGAACATGTTGCCCAGAGAAGCTGTGGATGCCCCATCACCGGAAGCATTCAAGCCCAAGTTGGATGGTGCTTTCAGCAACCTGATCTAGTGAAAGATGACCCTGGCCATGGCAGGGCGGGGGGTTGGACTAGATGATCTTTGAAGGTTCTTTCCAACCCAAACCATTCTGTGATTCTATGACCCTGTGGAATGGAGGTGAAACCCTGCATTTAGGACCCAGAGGGCAGTTTTTCCTCAGACTCCCAGCTGGTTTCAGGGTATAAGCACATAAGCACAGCAGGATTTGGCTCTGGGTGGTTCGTCATTACTTTGGTTAATTAATTTGATGATACTTGGCTTTCCCAGCCCTGGTGCTCCCTGGCAGACGGCTGGGGCTGAGGAGAGGTGGACGGTGTTTGTCCAGGGGTGATCTTCCTTCCTCTGGGCGGCTTGGGGCTGGTCCTTTGCTTTTCTGCACCTCTCCTTCCCACTCTGTAAAATAGGGGTAACGCTGAGTCCTTCCACAAAGTCTGCAGAGAGCCACTGCTCCAATGCACAGGCTTTTCTATTGTTATTAGCAATGTCTTATCACAAAACTGGAAATCCCATGAGACGGCTGCTGCAGGGGAGCAGAAGGCCCGACCTGCTGGCCTGCCTGTCCTCCTTGTCCCCAGGCAGGGCGTGCCGGGAAAAACTCGGCCATTTTCCCCTGCTGTTTCTGTTTCCCCATCAACCCTGTCCAAGTTTAGCAGCAAGAGCAGATGATACAACTTTGAGCTGTTTGTTTGGCACTCAGAGGAGACACATGGCCTACAAAATGAAGGGGAAAGCACAATCACTTCTCCCCCAGGCTTAGACATGGATGGCTAATCCACCCACCGACTCCTCCAAAGGGCCAAAGGAGGAGAAACTTCCCTCTGCAGCCTTATGTTAACACAGTGTCAGGGAGAGCACCCTGAAGATTGCAAGTCAGCAAGATCCCAGCCTAATATTGTGCAAATAACAAGTGAAAAGGTCAAAACATGGCTACTTTAACAGAGTGATCATGCAAGGGCAGAGAGTAACAAGATCCTCCTGTTTCTTAAGAGAAACAAACTGCGCAAGGCTGATTGCTCAACTTCAGTAACAGCCTGCAAGACTCATGAGGCATGCACAACCATAAACAAACATGAGACAAGAAATATGGGAAAGTCACTTGTCATAGATTACAGGACTTGTAAACCTTGGAAACCAAGTCTCCATTGCTCACTAACCTCTGCCTGTGCCAATGCTACTTCTGTGTTACTGAGGTCCCCATATGTCAGATAAGCAGGTATTTGTCTCCGGTGGCAAACATACAGATCTTTTGTCATGGTGGGGAGGATGAAGGGGTGTTCTCTAACCTGAGTTAGGTAACTCATGTGAAAATCAGAGAGAAATTGAGGGAATGTGTAGCTGTATTATGTGGTATCATGACAAGCTGCAGGCACAGGAATCCTTGGGGTTTGCTGCTGCTGCCACTGAATCCTCTAACTGACCCCCACTGACTTGAGCAGAGCAGGAGCAGTCACTGCTCTGTAGGTGTTTCTTCACCCTGCTGGGACTACTGACATGTGTAAACTACACATGCAAAGAGCTGCCTGTGGGTAAGGCCTCAGCATGTGTTTGGAGTGGAGAAGCGAGGGCAGGAGAGGTGTACTGCATTTCATGCTGTATCTAAGAATACTGCTTGAAAATATGTGTCTGTGGAGAAATGAGCACTTATACCAATGGCAAACACAAAGTCTGCAATCCACACTCAGGCCTTCTATTGAATGTGCATTTCCCCCAGGGACTTCAGCTTTTGGCCCAGATGTAACATTTATCATACATTATATTCCATACTTATTTGCTGTGCAGCTGCACAAATATCACACTTAGAAGAATATAGTTTAATCACTCGAAAACACAGTCTTTATGAAGTGATGAACAAACCATTCCTATTCCTTGCTTTTCAAACCAACAATATTGCAATGTCCAGCACAGATGTCTCATTCTCACTTCCAGATGTTTTCCATATTGGGTGGCAATATTCAGTAGTAGTTTTATTTGAAGAATTATTTTATATTAAGGCATGAATTACAACAGGCCATAGAGAAATACAGAAGCCATTTAATTAAAAAGGCTAAGAGATGCAATGGGCATATATACAGTACAAGAGGAGTTTTTAAAAATTTTCTACAATCACAGAAAGAAATGTCTTCCTGTTCCAAAGAATAGAATGTCATCACTTGATGATGAGACAAAACCTAAGAGAAATTAATTAGAAAACATTTTCAAAATACTGAACCGATTTTATACTCTAAGAATCAGTGATACTTTTGCTCCTGAACCACAGAATTAATTTAAAAAAAAAAAACCAACTTTATCCACTTTTTTTTTTTCCTAATGATGATTAAAAGTACCAAAAAAGAAATGTGGCCATCACTTCTTCCTTAAAAGCCAGCAAATCTACCTTGAAATACACACTTCCACATGCATGAAGTGGAATTTAAAACTTCTGCTTGCAGACCGTTAAAACTAGTAGGCAAAATTTCTTCTTGGGGCCAGAGGTGATATTTATTAAGCTTTATCCCCTACAGATGTAATTGCAGCTAGTTTTTCTCAGAGGAATTCTGGAGAAAGGTTCCACACAGGGACGACCTCCCAAGTGCACACGGCTGCTGCCACATTGCAGTCCTCCCACATCTCAACACTTTTTGTACTGTCCTTCAGGCATGTGGCTCAGATATTCTTTTCATTCAAAGACAGGATTTAATTTTCAGCACAGTCAAAAGACTAATTTAAAATCCCATCTCAAGAGACAAATTATAATGTTTACACCCTCATAATTTTATCAAGATCCATGTTTGTTTGTGTTTTCCTGAAAACACCAAATTTTAGAATCATGCCATTATGTATGAATTGAAGCTTATCCTCTTTATATGTAAGGATGAATGTTTGTGGGTTGTGGGAGGTTTTTTAGGGGGGAGCAGAAAAAGCATTGAAAATGCGAATTTCAAAGGTTCAAAAAAAATCCAAAATAGAAATATAAAATACTTACAGTATGGTAAAATTTCACCATTTTAGGTATAAGCCAGGTCTTTTTTAATGCTGGGGTTTAGCAATACTGATCTGTAAGTGACCTACTTTTCCATTCCCATTTCTGACATGAAAGAATATAAGTGTAACAGCAGCTTCATTGAATTCAGTGGAAGGATATGGGAACCCATATGAATAAGGTGATTTTTTTTTTTTATGACAGTTTGCAGACCTGGATCAAAACTGATTTTACTGCAGGAAAGATACATATGATTTTACGTATCAAAATTTTCATTATTTCACTTCAGAGATCTCAGCGCAATCTTTAGTTGTTCTTTTTGAGAATTACAGCAACAAGTATAGGAGGCAAGTGCAGAAAGTTGGGACCCTGTGGTGCTGTATTATAAGTCTATGTGGTGTTGCCTATATATGTCGCTAGATTGAATGCAGCAGACAGGAATTTCTGGAGCCAGTAGGCTACATTTTGTGATTCCTTCCCATCCTGTGTGGCAAAGATTACAGAGACTGTTCCTCACATTTGGTCAGAAACCACCAATAGATACTTTTATTAATAAGGTCTTTGTTATCTTAATGCAGCTTTACAAAAAAGCTTTTTGGAATGCAGAAGTAAAATAAACCTGCAAAATGAGAAGATGCATTAAAATTCCTGATTTTTAACAAACAGAAGTACATCTGAATGAGTAGACTAGACTATACTAGACTAGTTCAGTTGGAAGGGACCTACAACAATCATCTAGTCCAACTGCCTGACCACTGAACAAAAGTTAAATCATGTTATTAAGGCCATTGTCCAAATGCCTCTTTTTAAGGCACTGGCAGGCATGGGGCATTGACCACGTCTCTCAGAAGCCTGTTCCAGTGTTTGACCACCCTCCTGGTGAAGAAACACTTCCTCATGTCCAGTCTAAACCTCACCTGACACAGTTTTGAACTGTTCCCATGGGTCCTGACACTGGGTCCCAGGGAGAAGAGCTCAGCACCTCTCTCTCCACTTCACCTCCTCAGGAAGCTGTGGAGAGCAATGAGGTTGCCTCTCAGCCTCCTTCTCTCCAAACCAGACAAGCCCAGAGTCCTCAGCCACTCCTCACAGGACGTGCCTTCCGGCCCTGTCACCAGCTTTGTTGCCCTCCTCTGGATGCATTCAAGAACCTTCACATCATTCTTAAATTGTGGGGCCCAGAACTGCACACAGTATGTGAGGTGAAGCCGTACCAATGCTAAATACAGCAGGACAATCACCTCTTTTGACCAGCTGGTTATGCTGTGTTTGATACACCCCAGGATGCGGTTTGCCCTCCTGGCTGCCAGGGCACACTGCTGACTCATATTGAGCCGGCTGTCAACCAGCACCCCCAGATCCCTTTCTGCAGGGCTGCTCTCCAGCCACTCCTCTCCCAGTTTATATTTATGCGTGGCATTACTTCATCCCAGACGCTAAACCTGGCATTTGTTCTTGTTAGATTTCATGTTATTGATCATAGCCTTATGCTCCAATCTATCTAGATCCCTCTGCAAGGCCTCTTGCCCCTCAAGAGAGTCAACATCACCTGCACCTGCCAGTCTGGTATCATCAGCAAGCTTGCTAATGGTGCATTGAACTCCTGCATCCAGATCATTGATAAACATGTTGAACAGAACTGGCCTTACAGTTGAGCCCTGAGGAACACTGCTGGTGACCGGTCACCAGCCAGGTGTAGCCCCATTCATGACAACATTTTAAGCCCTGCCATTCAGCCAGTCCTTCACCCAGCACACCATGTACCTGCTCATCTTACAGTTGGACAACTTGTCCAGAAGGGTGCTGTGAGGGACAGTACCAAAAGCCTTACTAAAATCCAGAAAAACTACATACACCACCTTCTCGTCATCCACTAGACAGGTGACCTTACCACAGAAGGATATCAAATTAGTTAAATAGGACTTTCCCTTTGTGAGCTTACATTGACTGCACCTGATGATTGCATTGTCCTTGAAAGACCTTTCAATAGCACCCAGTATGACCTTCATAGGTATCTGCATTCAAAAGGTTTGCCTTCTGGATTCATCCAGGAATGCAGAATTACTGCTTATCTTTTGCCTATGCTCCTGCCTCCTCCAGCCCATATCAGATATTGCAGAGTATGAAGCCATTCGCAGGCTTTGGGCAGAAATACATTTTTTATGTTTGTGGACTTCCAAAGATCCAATGTGTACTGTACACTCTGAAAGCTTCCTTTTTTCCTTCTTGCAAGTTTTCTTGACATTTTGGAAGAAACCAAAGACACACAAAAACTCACTGAGAGCATCAAAATACACTGTGAACAAGTTTGGAAATAAAGAAAATTACTGTTTTATTCATTAGCATCAAATAACTGTAAATACTTGTGGCCTCAAATCTTATGTTAAAGTAGTAACATAAATTTCTTAGAACATATCTAAGGCCCACAGAAGTCACTGGAACAGCTCTAGCAAATTTTATGGTATTTGGAAAGGGACAGGAATGAATTTGCTTAATAGATTCATTGGATCAAATCACTTATCCCTTGATAGGTGATTTGGATGGAGCTACAGCTCAAACTGATTTGATTCCTTCCACATTCACACACAGAATCCCAGTAAAATGCATTCTGCTGGTGTTTCCCATTGTACATCTTCTGAAAAAAAAAGATTCTGTTAGGGGTTCCTCCACCTCTTCTTCAGATAACTGGTGAATTCATGCAGGACTGCTTCCTGAAGTCTCTCGCTGTGGAATACCCATAAAGGGACGAACTGCAGGACACATGCCTTCAGAATAATGAAGCAAAAACAATACAAAGGTGAACGGTTATAGGAACCTCTTGAAAGAAATTAACTGAGTGTTCAGAAAGGTTATAGAAGATAGTAAATGCAAAAGGTTTTACTCTGTACTTTCAGTGTGTATGTTTCTTTTAGAGGGAAATGTTCATTCCTCTTGATTTTCAGCAAATTTGTTCTTGTCCCTATACATTCATTAAATGCTCATTGTTAACAGCTGCCATGTATAAATATTTATTCTATTTTGTTTGCTTGGTATCCTAAGGAAATTATGTTTATGTCATAGCACAGTCTGGTTTTAGGTCCTTTCACTTCCCCACTAATAATTTTGAATCTGGTGGCCAAGTTCTGTAAAGGAGTAGGGGTCTCAGAAATGTTCCTAGTAGGGTCATGAAAAAAGGCAGCTGGAGAAAGGATAAAGACTAACCAGATATCAGACTGAGCTCAGCTCAAGACACAAAAGTGGAGAAAGCCACACTGTGCTGATACCACTGTGCTTTACTTGTGTATTCCTCCCTTTATAGTTTACTGGTGCCACATTAGCCTTAATAACCTATTCACTGTTTCTCATTTGATGTACAACCTTAAGGTCTCTGAAATCAGTCAAAACAGCCTGCTGAGCCCAGAGAGCCTTGGTTCAGCCTTTGGAACCCATTTACACACTATCAAATTCAATTACCAGCATTTCATGGGCTAAACATCCAAAAATCTCATCTCCAAAGGTGACATAATCCAGTGATTCGCTAACAAACTCTTCTGCCGTCTTTGTAATAAGACCAGGTTTTTGGTACATTGTCATTGGAGTAGAAACACCGTAAGGAGCCACTACCTAAAATAAGAAATCATAATAATAGTGTAATGCCATCTAACATTTAGATAAGGTCATTCACTTTGCAGAATCCTACAGCATCTGACAAATTACAACAGACATTTGCAATGGATTAAGGCACTATGTGGAATAAGTAATGGTACTCTAGTGGAATAAGGAAAAAAGCCTATAGCTGGCTACAGGGAAGAGAGGAAGCTTTGACAGGGTCACCCAGCACTTCACCAAGGATGGCTACACTATACGGATTCAGGTATCTCTGATATTCTTGAAGAATTTTTTAAAATTAAGGCAAATATGGCAATTTATAGCATCACCTGTATGATAATTCCCTTTGCCTTATACTCTGCTTGTAGTGCTTTGGAGAAAGTGCTTATAAAAGCCTAGAATAAAATAAAACAAAATAACATTAGCATAGGAAACTAAGTACTTTCACATATGCTCACAAATATGTGCAAACAGGTCATTTACAAAAATGGCCAAGTATCATACAACCTAAGGCAGAGTGCAGTGGTGAAAAGCAGAAATGAACTTTTAAAGACACTTTTTCTGCTGGTGCACATGAGCAATGGCAAGATTGACTGTTTATCTGCACCAGAAAAAATGGATTCTGGCATTGGCCCAAGCCAGACATGAAACAAGTACTACTGCAGACTGGACTGAACGCTTTGTCACATTTATGAAAATGCAGAGATATAAATGCCTGAGTCCCATTTATTCTAGCTATTGTTTCATGTGACTCTCATCTCTGGATGACACCTACCCTCCCAGTTCAAGGCTTACACTGTTGTTTCTCTTGCAATAAGAAGGGGAGTGAAATACAACTCATGCCTCCAGTGTATACCTATTAGCTCAGCCTACAAACATGATTTTCAAAGTCGGGAATTTGGGTTTTTTTGTAGCTTCAACCTTTAGGGTTTATCTTTCTAAGTTTTTCTCCACACCATGAAGAGTATACATATACTAACTTCTTCATGTAAAAGTTGAATTTATTTTAAGACTGATTTTAGGAGTTAGATCTTTGAGAAATATTCAGAAACTTGACAACACAGGAACACTACTCTGTAATTAGAAATATAAAAGTCCTACCAAGGAGAAAAAATGACAGTATTTCAAAGCTGTCATTTGACAGGTCTTACAATTTAAACTCCAATAGTGTTGTGATACTGCATGAAACATCAAAATGCTGGCAAGTAAAATAGTTTCCTTTCAGGGCATTGCAATAAAAGTCCATTTAAAGAGAAACAAAGGTAAATTACCCAAGAATTTAAAAAGTCAAAATAATACAACCAATGCACCATATCATTTTGAAATAAAGTTAACTAAACTTTTTTAAGGAAATAAAATTGTCTGGTGTGAATGTAGTTCGAGTTTTGAGTAATGAGGAACTTATGTTAAAAAGAGAAAAAGGAAATGGAAAACTAGATTTTCTTACCAAGAATAACTAGCTTTTTCTTACCAAGCTGAACTTTAGCTATGTTCAAGCAAATATTGTTACAATTTCTAATTTGGAGCAAACCTGAGCTGAGCAAGTTCCTTTTGGAGTTTCAATAAAAATCATTCACTCCTCATTTTTATGAGGTCTGGGGTTTTAAATCAGGGCAAAAATTAAAAGTGAAATCTATGAAGTCAGGTAACTCACCACCCACCTCCCAGGAATTTTATTCTTGGATCCATAAGCAAAATATAACACTTTTGTGCATCTACAGTTTTGAGTAAACTAGCTAAGCCAGCCTGGTAAAAATCATCACTTCCTGGAATAAGGACAGACTGTGAGAACTCGTATAATTCTATTTAATCAAAGACAAAAACATTCTGATGATCAGACATACCTTCAGCTGATCTCATTTACATAGCTTCACTCATTCTCAGTCCTCAGCTAGTGCTTATTTACATTGCTTCATTATTTCAGTGGAGCAACACTGACTTATATCCTGAAAACCTGGCCCTACATTGCTAATACAAATGCTTTGGTAAACACTTGATGGGGATTTCTTTACAAAACAATGTGAATTACTTACCTTAGAAGCTGAGTACATTGTGTATAATGGACAAGGGAAAGTACCCAGACCAGAGGACAGATTCAGAATAAGACCTTTTTGTCTGAAATTTCATTTAAACAGTTACATTCAGTTCACATTTGACAGTATTATAGTAAAAGCCTGCACGAGTTGAAAACAACTTTTTTTCCCCCAGAAGGCATAGCTCTTCTATTATACTGTAGGCTACACTTTTGAAAAGCCCGATTTTTATGGACAGCTAGGAATAATGTCATAAGTTAAATTTAAATGCCTAGTGCAATCAGAACCATGGGAACATTGTACATGCTATTGTACATCTAACAGAGCAAAAACTGCCATCAGAGGAAAGATTTTATGCTCCTAAGTAATTGGTAGGTCCCCTTTGCTCATTAGCCAGCACATTCTTTTTCTTGCTCCATGCATCTGTTGTTCTAGCTTCCCTATTCACAACTCCCTGTACAAATCACTAAAAACAATTCATTCAGCAACAACCCGGAAAAAAACAAACCAAAACAATTAAACAGTAAGAGCTTATTTTGTTGCCAAAACAAAAAGCATGCACTGTCATCTAAAATGCAGTAGTTAACAATGTTTTCTAGAAGCTCCATCTGAAGACCTTAACTTACGGTTTAAGGACCCCATGTCTAAAGTACACATTGTCTCAAAAGGAGAAAAATGATCCTCAACTGCATAGCTGAATTAATCTCTCTGATGTAGTAAAGGTATTTCCAGAGATTGAAATCTATTATTCCAAGTACAGCTACCACTCTTAGAAGAATATGACAATATATTCAAATGCCAATTCTTGCCTAATTAGACCCATCACATGCCATTTTATTTCTGCAACACCTGCATGTTTTTACTGGTCACAGACCTATATTTTATATTTTCTGTCTTGTTCTACAGTTGACTTAAAATTTGTGGCAGTTGCTATCGTTCATTCACACAGCACTAACAGCAGCAGAAAAAGGTCTTACTGACTGACATACTGTGAAGTGCAGAAGTTAATAAAGAAAAAGCATAGCTACCACTAAATAAACTGGGGTAAGTAGCTAAAACCTATTGAAAGTTCTAGAAAAAATTATTTTTACCGTGTCTCCATTTGTTTCAAAATTATTTTTGTCATCTGTAAGACAAATGTGTTAAAAATTATATACATTCTCCCTCTTTCTGATTGCATTTTTCAACTGATCTTGTTTTATTCATAAGATCTCCGCTTGCTCAAGACCCAGACATATGTATACAGTTCAAATAGCTAAAATGTGGATTCAAAGTTTTGGAAAACATATTAGAAATGCTAATGGCCTGCAAATCATCTGAATTCTCAAAAAATTCCAAAGGTTAGTCTTCTAAGTAATGAAAGCTTTACGCTTATCCAAGGCTTTTCAATAGTATCTCAATTCCATCATTCTTCAATACTGAATCATAACTGTAAGAAGAAAGTAAATTTCACTTTCACTTCTGGCTCTACCTGGATCAGAAATAGCAGAAAATCAAGAAATGACAACTTTTTTTTTTGTTGCCACAGAGACCTTTAGGATAATCTTGAATGTGAATTATTTAATCATTTGTTCTTATTTTAACAATAGGCTTAATCACACTTGTGATTTTTAAAGTGCAATTAAATCCATTTTTAGGTAAGAAATCTGCTTCTGTTTGTTGTATTTGAAGAGTATTACTGATAGTAAGCATAAGTCCCTAGGGGATTCATACTCATGCTATTGACTCTTTATAAAAACACACATAATGTATGAATCTTCTCAGGGTAAGAGTGTGACTTAACTTGTAAAGGGCAGTAATGAAAAGTAGAGCAAAAGAATGATGCAGCTTAATTCAGTCCTTGTTAATTCCCTAATTTTTCAGTAGTGTCATTGTGCACAACAGGATAGTGGGAGCATGGTGGGGTTCACAAACTTCGTTTTCAGAAGGGATGGCAATGCAGGTGGGTCACATCAGCTTGGGTGAAGGGGAATTTCCAAGTAAAATGGAAAACATGGGAACAGGTCCTGCTTTTCAGTGCTGAAAATCCCACTGGCATCTATGGGAGCCAGGAACACCTGGAGCTTGGGCATCCCACTGCAAGGACTGGTGAGCAGGATCCTAGCAGGAATCAAGGTAGGGAGGGGGAAGAAAACACAAACTGATTTAAAGGTGATTTGGACCTAACCATGAGGAATGCTGGTTAGGAACATGATTTCTTCTTTGTGTTTTGGGGGAAGGTGAGTGTTCATGAAAGACTGAAAAGGACATGGTTGCAGCTGTGGGGGAAAGGAATCCGTAGGCCTCAGTGAAGCAGAAGATGTTGATTCCAAGGTATGTGTAAGGTGAGAAATGATAAAGGGAGGACACCCTTTTGTATCCAGACTGAGAGGGTACAAAATGTTTGCCTGTTTTTTTGTAAGGCTTCTATATTGCAGATATTTCTTTTCTTTTGACTTGTAAACAGACTAAAACATAGGAGCAGAAAGTTCACCAAACTACTGCATAGAAAAATTTGTTTCAATTGACCGATATTACGTGATTTGTTATTTGAAGTCATTAAGCAGCAGTACAAATTTGGATTGTAAATTTTGCTAGCCAAAGAAAGATGAACATGTGTTGATAATTTTCATGTCATGTCTAGAAAGACATTAGCCAAGGTTGAGATGAACTACAAAACTCTTGTTCTGCTCTTGTCACGTTAACATGCTGCTTGCAAAGAGCACAGCAATACAAATTGAAATCAGAGGTGGAAAGCATGAAGTGCTAACTGTTCTTGTGAGGGAAGCGGCCAACCAAATTAACACCAACAGGTAACAATACAGAACTGGGAGTCAACTCAAGTTTCTGTCCTGCACTGATACAAAAACATTTTTACAGAACAGAATTGTGTCAAAAATGCACATATAGTACCAAAAGTCAAACTGCAGATCTTCCTGTCCTGAAGACTTTAATTCTGAAACTAATCTCTCTGTTTACTGAAACCAACATGTTTTTGCAAAATGTTTCAGCTGCAGTGGAACCATGTGTCTCAACCAAGCAACTGTGTTAAAATGGTTACAGTTAGCTCTGATCAAAATATTTCATAGGCAGTAGAAACAGAAGGGGTCCTTAAAATAATACTGACATTCCTGCTGAAAATTACTATCTGTGGATAAATTAAATTAAAATACACAGGAAAGCTAGTTAGTCGCTCTTGTGTGGGACTAATTTTTTTTCAGTAAAATAATTACAGATGTCACATAGATGCAAGTGTGTCACATACCTTTGTAACAGAAATAATGTTGCAGTTGACGAGGTTCTGCAGAAAGCAAAACAAGAGTTCACAGTTAACTTCAGAGAGTTTGTAGCTTACCTAGGTAACAAAGCTAGCAATTCCAAGTGAAAAGCTTCCTAGCAAGGCAGTTGCTGTTAGAGCTACTTCACTTGCCTCCCATTGTCACTGACTGTGCCTATGATGTGGGATATTCAAGGGCAGGTGAGCCCTGATTCATTTTATTTTAATCATGGTGTTCACATATGCTTTGCACTCCTTTGATTCTATGCTCTCCATTTTGCCCAGCCATGTCTTTGCACATGATGGCACCAGCAAACCAAGCTGGATGCAAACAGACAACAAATGACAGAGGTGCCAGGCTGAGACGGAGTGGCTCTCAGGGACAGAGGTAGACTGGCTGTGCAGTGAAAGCACTACCATGTACAGATACCCTCCCAAGACCAGCAAGCAAACACAAGTCGTAGCAACAGCAGAGGTGCCATCATATGGCTGCAGCTCTGAGGGAAGCAGCCTGTTTGGAGACCTCTGATTTGTAGTAGATGATGATATATAGACTGAATGGATCCTGAGACACGTGCTGGCAAGAAATACATTTAGAAACTCTGGGGCTTTTTTGTCATGGCTAATACTATAGACGTAAATAACAATAAGGCAATGAAAAACTTGATCACATCCTTAATCCTGTTGAACTATTCTACACGTATAAACTAATTCCCCCTCAAAAGTAAATGGTATTTCAGTGGTGTTTTTTCTCTCTCTTTTTTTTTTTTTTTTCTTTTTTTCACATACTCAAGCAAAGGTGTTCCAAAGAAAGTAAGTTTTAATAATACTATCAGGAACCCAACACTTCAGCTGTGGCTGTGACCAGGTTGGACCCCATTAAATTGCACACGAGCTGTGAGCCAGAGGCACTGCTGATCCCTGCTACAACCAGGCCAGCTGCGCTCTCCCCTCTATTGCTGAGTGCTTGCTGAATTTAGCTGAAATCTACTATTCTTTTTCTCTTGCAGGCTCTTCTGAGCATTGAAACCAGATCAAAATATGCTCCTTCAGGTCCAGTTCTTTTCCCACTCAACTGGACAGTTAAATGTGTGCTGATTGTAGCAGGGGCAGAATCTGTCCCTTGTTAAGTGGAATTACAGTTCCTCATTGTTATATTTGAAGTAGAAACCCACAGAGTAATCCTACCTCATCTATGTCTGGTCCATTAAGGAAACGGCACGGAAGAGGATTATGAAGCATTCCAACATTGTTAACTAATCAAAGGAAACACAATGATAAGAACCAAATCTAGACAAAGTGCATAGTTCAGCTAGTTAAACAAATGGCTTCTCCTTGAGATTCAGAAGCTTTTGAGCTCTATGAGAAGAGAAATGCTATTTAGCATCGAGTCTTGTTCTCACTGAAGTCATTGGTACTGACCAGTACTGACTTCAGGGAACAGAAGAACAGTCTGTTGCTAAAGTTTGGCGTTTTGTTTGTTTGTGCTTTGTTGTTGTTTCTTCATTTGTTTCACTATTAAAGGGATGATTTTCATTAAAAAAAAAAAAAAAAAACAACCCCAAAACTTCCCCAAAAAACCACATTTTCATTGTTGCTGTGTGGATCATACCAAATAGTGTTAGCCACAGGCTCATTTCAGATTGAATATAAGAATTGCACACAGCTGTAAAAGAACCAATAGTGAAAATTAATTCCTTGAGGCCAAACAGGGAAGAAGTCACCCCACAAGCCTGATGCTGCTTATAAAGTGGCAGAAGAGGTTTCACAGTAAAGAAGCCACTGTACAGAGAAACAGGAAGCCTTTGGAAAATCTTAATTCACTTTTAAAACTTCTTCATGATAACTAATCCTCAAATGCATTAGGCAGCTGTATGCTTGATTTTAAGTGTTGCCTAACAAGTTGTTATGACACATCATTTATACAGTTCTTAGTTTAACACACTGCAGCCATAAAATATTCTTCAATTAACAGACCTCAGCGACTCACCCAGAACACCAATATCCAAGCCTTGCAGACTTCTTTCGATGTTCTCGTATATTGAATTTTTGGTGAAATCAGCTTGTATAACCTTCACCTTTTGACCTGTGGCCTGCTCTGTAATTACAAAGAAAAAGATAGAAAACCCTTTTGCATCTACCAGGAGAGGGAGAGCTTTAATTAAGTAATTAGAGAAGCAATCAGATGTCTCATTTAGTAATGTCTGCTGTACAGTAAGCAATTGTTTCAACTTTCCTGCTTAAGAAAGATCAAAACACAAGCAAAACACTTTCACTGTACCCAGTTGTTTTCAAGGAAATGGCCTGGCAAATACAGGATTAATTTATGCCCTGAAGTCTGTGGAAGTTCCCTCACACATTCTCAACGCCATTCAGTCCTTCAGCAAGAAAAATACCCCAGAAATAAACAACACAGATCTTCTTCCCCTGCTTATACTCTTTATAAATGAACACTGTCAGCACAGGTTAGGCAAGTGAATGTGGGTGCCAGATCCTCTGCATAAGCACAGTTTTGCAGAATTGTTTTAAAGTGTTTTCATGTCTAAGATGAACACTTTAACAAGCAGAGCTTATCTTTTCATGTAGGAGGAGGGCTGGATATGATGCAGTATTTTCTGCATTATTTTCAAACAATTCCTCTCCTGTTTTGACATTTGCACTCCTATAGACTGAACCTTCCCCAGGATTTTGCAGGACTAAAAGGCATTTAAGGGAGGATGTAGCTTAAATTTTACAATGTCAGTTTACACAGAAGGGAAAGGGAAACGTGTATGATTTTTCCAGTGTCATTGCTATGCAGGAGTGGAGCCCAGCTGTACATTACCATTTTTCTCAGCAGTTGATTTATTGCTGTTCATATTTTCAATGAATTTTCATGAGGAAAAGAGGTAGAGGCTCTTATTTACTAATTTTAAAGGCAAGGTTCTCCTTTAAAGGGGCCCAGTAAGGTCTCTTCTAACTAGATGTTCACATTGTAAATTCTTGCTACTAAACCTGCTTTCAAGTTTTATGGGCAACCTGAAATCCAGATGAAGTTTGCTGAAAAAGTGACAAGTGAAGCTTGGAAATGTCAGTAGACAATTGGATTGCAGACTTGCTGCAAGTGGCAGGAATTCAGGTGCATGTGGATGGCAGAAAATCTGCTTTCGGTCCTGTTTGGGAAACTGTCCCTGCTTGTTCAGACCCTGATTTTATCACACAGGCAACAGGGAGCCCTGCCTTTAATGGGAATTAGACTTGCTAATTTCTACCCAGAAATCTTTGCCTCATCCCTGTGTACATTCAGAATTTAGGAAGAGAGCTCACACCAGCTCCTGCAGGAGAGCAAGTCTGGCAGAAAGCTGGCTTTGGGTCAGCAGGCCAGTTTGCAATAAAACAGTGCTTGCATTGGAGGGTGAGGGAATGTTGTTTCCTCCTGGTTGTTCCCTCATTGCCCCTTGTTACAATGCAAGTTTCGACCACTTTACACTACGCAAGTACAACAAGTGGTCTGAGGAAACAGCAGATGCTCTGACTTCAGATCTGAAACATGGGCTGCATTTTGTGTGCAATTTTAGAGGACATCTGTCTCCGTGACAGAAGAAAGGAGGAAGAAGTGCCCTTTTTCTTGCCCTCTTTCCAAGCTGCAGTTGTGTGTATGAAAGGGACGAAACACCCTTTGAACCTATAAAAGCAACTCTAGTGGCAAATGACCCCCCAGTGGTCCCCGGATGGGGGAATGGTACAACTATAAAAAAAAGGATATTGTGAGTGTAAATGCAGCGAAGGGAAAGAACAGAGCAACAGCTGGAGCAGACACCTACAGTGACCTTCTGACTGAAGAGCTCTATAAACAAAATGAGATGGTCTTAAAAAGTGTAGTGATGTTGTGGCCATCTTTCTTGTGGGCAATGAGAAAGGCAGCCAAAACTAGAGCAACATAAAAATGAGGATCAAACAAACCATTTGGACTTTCTCTGCATCCCCTTGTCTGTACAGAACTGTGCTGCTGTAACCACCACTGTCAGCCAACAAACAAGTACTCCAGATGGCTTTTCTCTGTCTCATTTAAGAATAAAACAATATATTAAAAAACAATAAAACTATCATGCTGATAAATGAATTATCCAGGGATAGCTCTTCAGAAAATGATAACAATTCTGCAAAAGAGAGAGCCAAAAAATAATTTCCAATGTTTTTTATGTCTTTCCCTCTCTGTGACAAAGATTTATGACAGTCTTTGAAGACACAAGCCATTCCAACTCTTTTTGTAAGTCCTAAGTATGCTAGAAGCAGAGAGACTAGGTTTTCAAACATCAGGACAGGTTATTGCCTTTTTTAAAAATGAAAAGAAAACTAATTTAAGGGAAATTAAAAACTTGAACTGAGTTGCTTAATCCAATGTGTTACAAAATGTATCATTAAGAAGGATACATCTAACTCCTTCTGACCTCAGATCACTTGGGAATCCCACTTGTCAGATAGGATAATGTGCTGCCTTTTGAAATTTACCAAGAGGAGAATAAATCAGGATGAAGGATGAAGTTGGTTAGGACACGTAGTCTGCTAGAAATTCTCCTTTTCTGGTTAGAGAGTTACAAAGATCTGAAAACCTGAGGTAGCAAAATCAATGCCTGAGCAACACAAGAACTGATCTCTGTAGAAAGAGGAGACCCTTTTGAAGTATTATAGCAAAATTTGAATATGAACAGAGAAGCACTCAGGCTAAGATGGCACTCATATTCAGTGGAAGTTTGCAGAGAGGAGAGCAAAATTAGAAGTTATTCTAACAACAGAAAGAGGTTTAAAAACATTTAAGACTGGGGAGAAATATAAAAGTTTCTGTTAGACTATAAAGCACAAGTTCTGGCTACATTTCAAAAGTCTTTTGGAGAAATATATCTCTTCAGAAATATAAGATAACTCAGTTTCAGAAATAACAGAAAAATAGAGAAGAAACAAAAAGAATGATTGTAAAAGCAGAACTGCAAAAGATGCTACAAGATACCAGAGGATACAAAGTCAGTGAAAAAAAGAATATGGGAATTGCTACTAGTTGCCAGAGCACTCAGAACATCGGTCAAGGCCCTGAAGTGCTCTGTTATGTAGTAGTGCCTATTGGGAAAACAGCTCTGAGCAATAATGTTTTACCTCAAGTGATCAGCAAGACACAAAAGGTGTTTTTAACAGCCTTTGGAAATGAAGGAAGGGTGTGCCAAGTGTGTTGTTTTATGCTAGTCAGTGATCTCAGCTTGTTACATGCTTAGCTCTCGGAGCTAGCTCTGGAAGGACAAGGGGTGGAGGACACAGTAGACCAGACTGGAAACTGAACCTGCAGCAGGAGGGACAGCTAAATGAATTAGCACCTTTACAGGTCTTAGTGGGAGCAAGGCACATTTGGTTCTTGACAATTCTGTGGGGTGATTTTTATGTTTACTGCTTTACTCTATACTAACAGGCATGATTTCACCAAACCCAAATTCATGAACTGCATGCACAGCTAGTCTAAACTGGTGTAGCTGTATTTTCTACTGCTTTCTGAGGATCACACACCTTATCTTTCCTCAAATACAGATTTGTTTCTTCTAAAAAAAAAACCAAACAAACCCAAAACAACTAAAACCCAAAAAACCACAGTGAATAATTTTTATGTCTTACAGAAGTGGCTTTGGTTTGTTTGGCATTAACAGCTAAACAGTATGGACTCTGGTCATATAAACAGATCCTAAAGTATAACTTTTCAGTCAGGACCTAGCTCCATCTGTACAGCTTGCTTAGGAAGTGTAGGCAGAAGAAATAAAAAAGGAGTGCAGTTAGTAGCATTCCATCATTTCTAATCTCCTGGTTTTATGGTTTGATCAATGTTTCACAACCACAATACTAAATGTGTTAAATGAGCAATATACCTGGTGTAACGGTCCTCTCTGTCTGCCCTCCACAAGACTTACTTTGTTATCTTTTATCTCATTCTAAAAGAGCTTTCCTGTCTGAGTGGATGGGAATCTGGCTTTCAATTCCAGTGCTTCTTTAGAGAAATGTTTTTCTTATGGTGCCTATCTGCCTGCTACAGCTCTGAGAGCTGTTCCTAGGCACACCTGTGACCCATGGGACTGTTTGAAAGCTAAGCACTGCAGTCTGTGAAATTATCCACACTTTAGACTCCTTTGATTTACATTATTCAGTAACCAAACTGAATGTGACAGTATGATTAGGCAAATAATATTGTCAGGTTGAAAAGGGAGGCAAGTCTTTTAATTATTGTGTCCAACTGATTGGAAAAAGATATATGGTGTAGCTGTTAAGAAAAAGGAAACGTGAGTAGAGTGTCTAGTCCTACAACAAATTTACACAGCCTACAACAAACTTTTTCTCTCTATCTCTCTGTGCCTTAATCTCCTTTCATGTTAGTCCAGGGTAATGATAACTGCTTGGACTAAGACACTGTCTGTTTAAGCAGTTTAGAAAGAAAAAGTCAGGGAGAATTAGAAAATTTAGAAAACAGTAAAACCATTCTGGTTAAGTTTCTGCTTCATTTTTAGTTTCTGTTGTTGATTTACTCACATAAGTCAGAGTGAGTTTAACTTTTCTTCCTTCCCAATGACTGCTTAGCTTAATTACAGTAAAGCCTGAGTCTGCAAATTTGAATCAGTGGAACGTTTCCAAAACTTTAACGTAAGTCCACATCCAGAGCTCTCTGCTGATTTTAGTGGCCTCCAGATCAGATACTCTGTGCTTTTCATCACTATATCTTCCACTCCTTTCTTTTGTTTATGCCATCTACTTGTTGTTATGTACTCATTTCCAACCTGACACAATAAGTAACACATGAGTCACTCCGGGCTTCAGCCAAAACCCACGGAAAACAATGGAAAGATCTCACTGGGATTTGCCACCAACTTCCAACAAGCTTTGGGAAACCTCTTTACGCCCACAACCCAGTTGAACGTGGCACAGAAACCTGACTGGTGTAGGCTCAGCTCCTGGGCTCACACCATCCACCTCCCCACACCTTGCATTACATAGTGCTGCTGCAGTCAGGGAAGCTTCCTCACATAAGAAAAGTCATGGGTCACTTTTGCCCAAGGCACAGCAGTGTTTATAGGCTATCATCTCATCAGTACCTTTCAGGACAGGACAAGTCCTTCTTTATGTGTTGCTACACAACTCAGCACAGAACGGCCTCAGTTAGGAAGGGGTCCCATGGATGGTCTTATAACAAATCATAGTGCAAAGGAATTTACAGTATGTTATCTTTCTGGGCTCCACCACTTTTTTTCTTTACTGAGCTATGTTAGTCTCAGGAATCTTATTTTCATTCTTTCCTTCTGATTAAAATTTACAATGCAAAGAAACTATAAAAACTTAGCCTTTTTTCCCCCCATGTTTCTATTATTTTAATTCTTTAACATTTAGCTGCAAAGAAATGCAACAATGACACCAGAACTGGTCTAATTCCCACAAAAGTTAATTTTTTATGGATATATACTTAAGAGGGTCTAGTGTAGGCCAGTCACATTGGTCTCACGGATATAGCTGTTTACAAAGACTATTCAGGGAGTTGGTTCTTTCCTCCTCTGATACCCCTTGCTTCCCAAAGGAAAACAAGTCTATCTCTGGAAAAAACAAGAGGGAAATTGGACAGAAAATTTCAGACTCCAAGCCTTGATTTCTGTAGCTGCAGGTTCAGAAGTTACAGGCTTTTTCACCCACATCCCTGAGAGAGGCACTGCTCTCTCTGCAGGTAAGGATCCTGGACTTGGTACTCTGCTGGAGCCAGCTGCCAAGCCGTGCTTAAAGGCAAGCCTTTCTGACAGAGGTGTAGTCTTGGAGGTACACATGCTGAACACAGGAACCTGTGAGTCAAGGAATCTGGTGGGTAGAAGTCATGCATAGAAAATAGAGACAGTGGGAAGAATAACCTTGATTACAGCAATCTTTAAAGTTAATGGAGGTTATAAACTGGTTTGACTTCTAAAGAAATCCTAACTGTCAATCTTAATATATTTAAACAAGACATTCCCCACAGTAAATGACTAATTTCCCTTGAAGAAAAGAAAGGGAACATTAATTCTAAAGACACACTATATAACTGCTTTATCAATAGACAAATGTAACTTGAAAACCTTAAAAAAGGTACATTGATTTCATTTTTACTCCTCTGCTATGTTGCAAGAACTAGCCTAAAGGCAACCTTTCTATCCCAAGCATAAACTGTTTCATAGATTCCTCCGGCAACGCTAGTATTGTATCTCCTTTTCCTGTACTTATAGATTTTAAGGGCAGCTGAAGCCAGTAAAGAACCCACATTCACTTGTTTAATCCAGCTTATTGTAGTGTTTGAATTATGGCATGTATTTTTAAAGCTATCCATGACCAGAAGGGTTCAAGCAACACAGTAATACCAGAAATTGTTTGTAGTCTTGGAGGAATACCTCGGGCTATATCTGTAGCAGTATCTGGGGCCCTACTGTACTAGATACTGTACCGAGGAAATAGACCTCCAGATCCCTGTAAAGCCTGCTAAATGGGAAGGTAAGTTTGAGACAAACACTTACCAACTTCAGAGGCTACTCTCTGCAGTTTTTCAAGAGTTCTGCTTATCATAACTATATTTAATCCACGTTTTGCCAGCTACAAGAGAGGAATATAAAAGTTGTTAGAAAACATAAGGTGACAAGAATCCTTACAATTTTTCCAGTTTTGCAATAAAAAACAATTACCGATTTTTTAAATCGCTTTCATTCACCTGCCACCTGCCTAATGGGAAAACAACAGAGATTAAAACCAGGCCAAACAATACCCAGGCTTCTAACAGTCTTCTGAAACATCTCTTTCACTGTATAATCTTGGACCTTTAATAGAAAAATATACTGGACAAAAATCAAACCCCAATAATATGAACAAAAATAAATAATCTGAGCCAATTTCAAATGGATGAAACTCTGCAGGGAGTGAAAGTAACATGACATTTCCCAGAAACATATTTTTATTTTGACTTGGATTTGGGAGGCCAAATATGTTGATGACTTCCTAGTCATTTTACAACATCACCTTCCACCCTCACATTTTTTATCTGGAGGAAGTAGATTAAGTATATTGAATTGAAGACTCAAGAGTTTGAAAGGATTTGGACTTTATTAATATTTTTTTAACAGAAATAAAATCTCGGGCAGGTCAGATGGATTATTCTAACTGTTTTTTTCACTAGATGCAAAGTAAAAAAAAAAAAACAAGGAAAAATGGTGACGTTCATGCATAAAATTTTAAAATACAGTCACAGAAATGTACAAGCACAAAGATGTTGGCAATAGTTGAATTTTATAGCTGTTAACACTATTTCACACAGCAGTCCATTTATAGTAATTTTGGTATTACCATGTGCAGAACAAATGCAAAACAAATAGAGAACAGTTTTCTCCGGTTTTCTCGAGGCCTCCCATTCCCATCAGTTAAAGAGTTTTAGGCAAAGCTTGAGAGAGAAAGATGGCCCCAGCTTGTGAAACTAAGTTATTAACAAATGGAAGCTGAATGGAGTTGTGTGCATAAAGAAAGGAAAGATAAAGCTGAAATTAGAAAAATCCTCATGAGAGCAAGGAGAAAGAGAGCTAAATTAGTCAGTACAAAAGATAAAGCCAATGTTATCTGAAAGTACCAGGTTTGCGTAGAAAAGAAACTAACTGGCAAAGCCCACACACTGAAGACCCATTCATTTCCCTAGCTGACTCCCTGCTTCCTCCTTAAACCTATTTGAGAGAAACAGTTTGTCCTGTTGGGCTCTTCTGAAACAATGCAGAGAATGTTAAGGAATAAGGACCTTTGTTCAAAATTTTGCTACATCGAGAGTACGAGGGCAGACCATCTATTAAACGCATCAGCCACAACCATTTGCATTTTCAGCACAAAGACCATGCTCACAATGCCCTGCTTTTGGAGACCCTCCCACATAATTGACGGGTGCTCCAAAGAGACCTGCACATACTTAGACACTTGGGAGTTTCGAAAGCTTATTTTAAGGGCTCCATTTTAAGTTCTCAGGAAGAGAACTCTAATTGCCTACATACCTTTGTCCACAATGAGTTTGACTCAAGCCATTTCCCATCGGAGACATGGTCTCGGTTTCCATGGTCACTTGCTCATTTCTGCTATTTGGGGGTGTTCAGATGGGGATTATTTTAAATTTTGTGCCTTCAGACCCAAACCCAAATATCAGCCATGTCATATACAGAATAAAAACAAAGTTCTGCTTCACTGGGCTTCTGAATATCTTCTCAGATATGTCTCCTAGAACCTAAATAAAAAATTATTCCTACTACTAAGATTGCATTGTATTTCAGCTAAACACACATTTGTGACAATCTTATAAAATTGTTAACCATCAGGTGAGAGGACTCTCCCATGCTGCTGTATACCAGACTAACAAGAAGTATAAGGCTACACACCTGACTACTCTTTTTTACTTCCTCACGTACACAGAAACATGTATCCTTTTCAGAAATAGGTTTCATGGAACCCTCAGGCAAACAAAAAGAACTGTGCTTAGAAAAAAATTTCCTGGCCATGCTCAGCAAAGGTTAAATTAGTTTTAACACTATCTCATTTCAAATAAAAACTTTTAGTGTAGACATCTTTAGCACAAAGCATTTTCTTAAAATAAAAAGGCTTTGACGTTAGGGGATGGTATTTCCCCTCATAGTTAAGAATAAGTGCTGGCTCTCAGCAGTGTAATGTGAAGCTGCTTGTGTTAGTAAATCCTGACTCCCAGTGGCAAAGGACTAAAATGCTCCTGAACCTCTCAGACTGCTAAAATGTAAGTTCATTATTACTGACTTCAGCCATAACGAATTATGACAACTTGACGTTTAGAAATGGGGCTAATAATGAAGAAAGATCAAGTAGAATCTGCACTCTGGAATCTCACAAACTCATTGTTAAAGAGTTTTAAACCAACACTAAATTAATATAAAGTCAGTCTGCATTTTCTAGTACATTTTTGCAGCTCAGTCTGAGGTGAATTTTTAAACAATAAAACTTCATGAAAGGCAAGACACAGTTGTTAGATTCAAACAATGCATGTAACTACTACAGTTAGACTGACAAATTGGTTATACTCTACACAGATCAGATATAATAATTTAAAATCCCTAATAATGCTTTACGGAATCTGTAGCTGTCTACTGAAAATTTCTACCTATTACAAAAAAGAGTCTCCTTTCTTCTCCAGGACTGTGCTGATATGGCCTCAGTGCTTCACCCCTTTTCTTTCCATGCCTGGGGTTCAGATCTGTAAGGTCTTTATGGTTCAAATCTTTCAATCCTTTCTGGTCCAATAGACTGGGACTGAGATAACAGGGCAGAAGGATTCTGCAAGCTTCCTGCCAGCTCTGCACCTGTGCAGCACAAGTAGAATAGCAGTATTTCCAGGAATAAATCCAGGACCAAGTGGAGAAATTAGTCTACATATGCAACTGGAGCAGGGAAACTCAGATCATATTTAGCTTACTTAGTATTATATTACTGGTAATAGTATGCACAATTTCAGGAAATGAAACAAAGGTTTAAGATTTGAGAAACTGTTGTACTAATAATGCAGTGCCTGTCTCAAAATGGTCTTCTAAAACATTGATTTAGACACAAGACTTACAAGAGAGTTATGAACTATTAACAATAACAAAAATGGTGACCATGTGAGCCACCAGCATCCTGCTTGTGCCCTGACATCAGACAAGAAGTGTGCAGAGGCTAAACCGTAAGTCTCAGAGTATGGCATGGCCTTGTCCATTAACCCAGTATGTTTGAGGTGCTAAGCCGGTAACAGATGCTAAAGCACATCTGTAATTATTACATAAGAAAAACAGAACAAACAAGACTGCTTGTTTGTTCAGATGAGTAACAGATGAGTAAATGTGTGACAGCCTAGCAGCACACTCACAGTTGACTTATTTTTGTTCCTTGTTATAAATCTGATGAGTCTAACCCCCGTCAGCCCAAGAACTAATGGACCAAATCTAACAGAAACCTGGCTGTTGAAATAAGTGTAGCAAACTAGGTCAAAAATCTCAGTACTCAGACATCACAGCACTCAGTTAAAAGGTCAGGGTCTTTATGCTCAAGAAGGCCAGTCATTCAAAATCACGCTGATGCACTAGAAATGCAGATAGAGACTTCATGGAAGCCTGGACTTTCATGCAGAAGAGGATAAGCTCAAGTTATGTGTGTGCTTACCTCTCAACACAAGCTCAGAAAATGAAGGGGACAATAATTTGCTCTGATAAACCTGTGTCCTGGCATCAACAAAGTAGTATTCTGAGACCTCACAGCTGCCAGACTCTTCACACAGCCCCCAGTCAGCTCTTGAGCTTAACAGACTTTGCAGAGACCTGTATTTAGCCATAAACCTTGGAAACAAGGGTACTGAACCAGTAAATATTGTAATCTTTCCCTGGACCTCAGTCTGCTGGGTTTTACCCATTGAACCACCTACTGGGATTTCCACATAAAACACCAAGCAGAGAAAGCCACATCATACTAGCCTTCCAAAACACAAGAACTGCTTTCCTTAGTCTCCTATGCCATATATTACCAACAAGTGTGGAGCACTTATATTAGTTTGTGATTCATTATCAGCCCATGCCTGAGCTCAGGAAGTCAGAAAGAGATTCATCACCTGGTGTCAGAGCTCAAACTCTAGAAGAACAGACACTGTGGCCATCAAATAAAACTTGCCTTCCTATCAGCCCACAACACCAGAGGGACCTACACCAGAAGAACATCAGAGACTTTTGTACCCTGACATCAGACCAGCAAGACAGTAGGGCTGAGCCAGAAACTCCAAAGGTACAGAGACATTAAAACAGCAGGGTCAGATTTATTTATCCACAAGCCACACACAAGTGTGTGTTTCGACCTCAGCCAGCAAGATGATGTGCCAAGCTATGAGCTCATGTGGTGTGGGCTTGGGATCTGCCCCACAGAGCAGTAGCTGAGCACAGCTTCAGTCAAAGGGACCACCTAGGAAGGAAGGTACATCTCAGCATGGATGAAGATGGCTCTCAGTCATCCCACAAAAGGCAAAAATAATGAACAGATGTTCCACAAAATCTAGCCAGTTCCAGCCAAGTTTTTTAAAAAAAAAAACAAAACACAGCAGTTTTTTTTTTTTCTCATGGTGTAAAGCAGCCTTTCGCATGATATTACTGGCCTTTTAAATGGGATTTACTCTTGCATAACCCATATAGCACAAGGAATCAGAACAATGACAGAGGCTCTGATCGAGACATTCACAGGTGCCTGCAGCCTTCACATGGATAAAATACCACCAGGTGCTTACACACACAGTCAGTTAAGCAAGGTGCATGTGCATGTGACTACACCCAGAGGCGGGGTGTTAAATGTTTAAGCAGTTCTGATGTTTCCTCTCTGTCTTGTTCCCATCCCATTCCCCCCTGACCTAAGTACTCATCAGACCCTTCCTGTTTGCTCATCACTACAGCAACTCAGTGAGTAAGCAGAAGGCAACATTTTTTCCCTTCTTTGCACAGGCGAGCTTGTGAACTTTATCACAGCTATGCCAGATGTTAAACTATAATAGCTGGTATTTGTCTTTGTGTTTCCTATAGTCAATGCACTTTCAAAAGTAGTTATTGCATTGCCACTCCCAGTAATGAAAATCATGAGGTAGGTGCTTTAAACAGTGCCTATGCTTAAAAAGACTAGCTTAAAAATCTTGTAAATTAATTCAAAAGCAAACTCATTTTCCTTTCCTGTGAGGTATATTTTATAATTTTTGAGCAGAAAGCATCACATCTAAATTCTTGCATATTACAGGCTGCTGATTTTCTCCTGGTCCCCTCAGCTCTGAGGACAATTCATGTTTCATTGCTGTTTAGCTTCTAGAAAGGGAGCCAGTTTTGAATGAAGACACCAAAGAGAAAATCTACCATTCAGTCACTGTCACTAACAGCAAGGCTGGTACAAGACGGTACAAGGCCACCCTCCCTTCAGCATTGATTAGCACAGGTGACTAGAGAGGGACTGCTGTAGTGACTGCACAGCAGCAGCTACAGGGTCAGCACAGAGCTCCTCTCTCCTCCCGCATGCCACTAGAGCTACCAATTCTTAATTAAACCACTAGGTTTCCTTATAATTTCCATAACTTGTAGTTTATATTTACATAGATTTCTCCTGTATTTGTTGTTTGAGATATATCTTTAAAACTGTGTTTGCAAGTGTAAAAGCTAGAAAATTACATTTTGTGTGTTAATGCTGGACCACCCCACTCTTAAGTCAAAAAGCAGATTAGCAGTGAAACTGGGTAAAAAAGGACAATGTAGGCAACTTCCTACCCTGGACAGACAATATGAAATCTTTTGGATTATTCAGTGTTTCCACTTTATTTCCTTGGTCTGACGAGACCATTGAAGCATGAATGACTTCTGTCTGAAATGCAGTACCAGTTTTCTTTTAGAACTTGATATTCTGCACCTACAGAGGAAAAGGATTAGTACTGTTTGTCACAGTGGCTTTGAATCCTCGAACAATTTTACTAACTTGCAGAGACTGATGAAGGGGTAGCAATTGCCACTTTGTTAAAATAAACTTAAGGGTAAGCAATCTTTCTTACCGCAAAGGAATATGCTTTTCCAAGCCCGTCTCCTGCTCCTGTGACCACTGGAGAAAGTAAGAAGAATCAGGATTACATTTGTAGCTCTGCTTTAACTTGCTCTTTCTTGAATTCTTTCATCTTCATCACCCTTGTCTCCTGAACATTGCAGCCTAAATGCTTCTACTAAAGCACAGAATCAATCTTTTTAAAAATTTTTTTCCTTCTGACTTTTTAATCTTTTTGTTACTTCATTTAGCACATTTTGTCTTCAAAGCAAATCCCTCCCCACAGTAACCAATCTCATGCAGTAGGTAGTTACTACTCTCATTTTCAATGGGGAGACGATCAGCAATAAGTCAATTGCCTACGAGGTGGTAGAATTTTCTTCTGTATACATATTTTTACAAGTTCTCCTTTGCAAGTCTTTCACTTACATGCTGGGGGCAGAATAGCCACCAGCCACATGCTGTTGCTGGTAGGTGATAAGGACTAGCAAGTGACCGAAGCTGATATAACACCTTCTCACACAAGAAATCTGTATGTAAGGAAACATCACACCAAACTTACCATCACCTATAAAATGTTATTCCTTCAGACCTATCCTATTCATTTTACCTTTAGATTTAGTGTTCCTGGGAAAGTAAACAAGCTTCGGCATTTGTAAAGCACCCTGAACTTTAAATGTTAAGCAAACAAATACTGAAGAGGAACTACAGAAAGAAAATCCTTATCACCTTAGAAATAAAGAAGAAATAAATAAAGTAGGAAAGCACTAAAGCAATTCCAAGGTAAACCTGGTAAGTTCTCAGAGCAAAACTGAAAATGAGTCAATATCTAAAAAATGTGGATTAAGGACTTCTAAATTGCAGGAGACACTGCGGAAACAAGGTGATTTTGAATGGTTAGGTTCGTTGCCAACAGAAGAGTAATTATTCTCTCCTTTCACAGAGAAAAGAGACCCCTCAGTCAAGCAGCAGTGGATCTTTAGCTCTCTAGCAGACTTGCAGATGAAAAGCAAGAGTCTGTTGGAAAACAAGCTTCCACCTCCCAACTTTAATTTTCATGATTCTCAGGATCTCATGTGCCATGTGATACAGCAAATCATCCAAGCCTTATGAATTTTACTGGACCCAGAAGACTTTATGCTTATAAAAGGACAGAGCATAAAAGATCCACTGAAGAAAACAAGTCTCAGCCTTCAGTGAAAACAAGGATTTTACACAGAAATCTCCCTGTGCTGCTCCTCACCTCACTAACAGAACAGAGGTCCTCACCTCAAATCAAAATGAGACCTACCTATTGTTTCAGAAGCAGCAGGTATTCAGGCAGGTCTTCTGCAAAGGGGTGGATTTAATTTCTTATTAATCCACTGTGAGATGTGCTTACTAAACACATACTTAAGCCAGACACATCAAGTCTCTAATGCAGGGGAAAGGAACAAAGCACAAGAGTACTGTTTATGTCACTTCCTAACAAGATGCCACCATCAGTGACATCTGGAGCCCGGGCACTCAGACACTGTACTACCTGTTCATTCTGTCTTAATGTTGATAATCTAACAAGCTTAAGAAAAACATCAATGATCAGTAGGAAGAAGAAGGTGTTTATTAAACATTTCTGTTATTTTATGAGAATGCATAATATCTTTAAAAAAGTACTGCCAAGTTGCAGCCTTTGAAGTTTTTAGGCTAGAATAGATTTGGCTCATTAAGGATAGGTCACCAATTTGGAAAAAACAGAGTGGAGCAAAGTCACCAGGAACAAAGAAAAGTTGCTTTGAAGAGTGGAGACCATATCCTAGACATAACCTAGTTGCTTCACATATCAGGAAACTGAGGATATAGGCAATGCTATTAAAACTAAAGCATTTGCAGTAGAGAAAAAACATCAGAAGTAGGAATGGGGGAGAGAATTCACATCCATGCACCAGGTCCCTGAGCTGTTACCAGTTTGACTGCTTTTCTATTCTGCCCAAATATGCAAAACCTTCAGGCTCATAAAACCGAAGTAATTAGAAGTAAACAAAAAGAAATTAAGCAAACCAAACCTAGTGGAAACTGCGTTTTGTTCTGAAGGGACAGGGCAAGGAAATGCAAGGAAAACCTCCCCTATTAGTAACTAACAATCCATCACTCAGTTACAAGAAGATGAGGAAGTTTCCTTTACCTGCCCATTCTCCCAGCGATCGAAAGAAAGTCTGAGGCAAAGCACTCCAGAAATGTGGGAAAATATATTTCATAAATCTGATGCATTTTATCAGAGTACAGAAACAGATCAGACCCCCAGTAAGAGTGAGTAGTTGATGCTGGAACGCTTCCATGGCGAGCAAAGGCAGTGAGCTAGTATGAATCAGTTGCTCTCTCTCTGGGAAATGCCTCTTCCCAGTACGCTGCTAGTCTCTGAGCACTGGCAGAGAAGTGAGAAGTCTAATTAAATCACGTGATTTTCATTTTCCAAGGAATGCCCAGAGTTTAGATTAGAATAACATCTCTACATTACACCCAGATTTGTAAACTACTGAAAAAATCTAAACAATGATGTCTGGTGCTTGCTTTAGAGAAAAGGTTTCACTCCTCTGGAAACTACCCAAGAACAAAAAGAAAAAAAAACCAAACATTTTCATTGTCATTGTTTAGGATTTGTAGAGACTAAAGATGGGTCTAAACCAAAACCCTGGATAAGAATACTCCAAAACTTCAGGATAACACATATCAGTACTACTTACAGCCCTGAAGAGCTAAACTCTAGCCCAGACACTTCAAGGGCAAGTTCACACTGAACTTGTGTGGAGGCCAGAAAAATAGATTTGTCTATAAATTCAAAGACAAAATAATGAAAGGTTACTAAAGTCAACTAATCATTTCTACACAGAGAAAGTAGTATCATATAACTTTTCAAAGAGCTTTCTGAAAAGAGGTTAATGTCATTACACCCATTTTACAAATGGTGCGATTATGGCATGAATAAGGCTAGTAATCTATTAACAAGGGAATAGGACTTTCAGCATTTCTGAACAAAGTATGTCTGAACTAGTATTAAAGTTGAGGACACGTATCAAAACCTTAAGGGGAAAAACTGTTTACAAGATCAGTATCCCACTGCAAGAAAAAGATGAAATCAATGAAATTCAAACTTCCAAGTGATTAAAAATTTTTTTAAAGTTAACATATGGAATTTCTCAGGGAAGGCACAGAAACAACCTTCACTCTTTTTCATAATGGCAATTTGAAACATTACCCATTTTTTAAAGATCAGTTTAACCCAGAGAAGTGGAACACTGATGCTTACACATGCACTTAGGACAAAGTAAAATAAAATTTGCCTATATATTTTAATGATATTCTTCCACACTTAACACAAATCATCTTTAAAATTTAACCTAAATCTGACATCCAGAAATCTCCAAATGAAGAGCAGCAATATATGTCAGGTGTCACATTACTGGCACCTTCAGCCAGAAAACCACAATATGCAGACATATTACAGAGTAAGGATGATGTCTGAATCACAAGGAATGTAACACTAACTGTATCTGTAACAAGAAGATATAAAAATCACTACCACCTCAGCTGAACAACCCAGTTTCCTCACACATAAGCTCTCTTAAAATTTCAGTATACTTACTGTTTTCTATACCATAACACCTTGTTTTACCCCGTAAGTAAGGCCAGTCAGATCAAAAAAGATCTTGAATATTAAATATAAAAAAATATTTACATACATTTACAATTACAAATTCCCCAAAGAACCACTCAGTATTCAAGGAATACTTTACGTTTGAACAAGTTGCACCGTGTTCTTCTTATGCAACAATGATGCTGAATACCTCCTTTAAATGAAAAAGAAACAATACTACTACTATTTGACAAAATGCAAACTTCCATGGCTGCCAGTCTTTTCTTTTGCACTTCCAGTTCTGCCCATGTTCCCCTGACATTTTCTTTTCTGGAGGCTGGTAATGAGTCTGAGATAACGCTTACAGTACTTCATGGGCCTAGTATTTGTAAATCAGGCCAAGATACTGAGAGGAAAAATAATAAATTTTTGATGAATGTGAAGAATTGTTCATCCAGCCCAGTTTAAGTTTTTTCCTGAGGTATTGCTTCTCTGACTTTCACAGAATTCATTGCAAGACCCTTACATATTACATGGGTAGAAAACTTCTTTGCATGACCACTGTACTTTTTCATCTTAATCTCACTCCATTACAGCTAGCCCACTGCTAAGCAATCCCTATAAAATTAAGAGTATGAACAGTTCAATGTACAGTAAAATATTCCTTTCCAATACAGTTACTGCTTTTAAGTTTCTTTGTATGTTGCCTTGTGAATACACCTTGCCACCTGTAGAACTTAAGAAGTATTAAAAGTGTTGGACCAACTTCTGAAAATCAAGTTCTGTAGCTAGCAGCATGTAACCACATGACACTTCCGTGAAGGAATGCGACTTTCAGAAGTAAATTCAATAATTCTTTAAACTAGCCTACTTAATAATTCTTTTAAATCTGTATTCTGAAGACTAATGTTTTCTCTAACAATTTTTGTCATTTTTCCAAAAGAAAGAAAAGAAAATGAAGCTTCATACATCAAGTAAATTATCTAGTTTTACAACTGTTTTAATATTTCATCAAGCTAATATGAAATCTGTAGAAAAAACAAGGTTAGGACTATCTACAGAGGTATCCTAAGACAAATCAGTTTTAAATTACTACTTTATTAACTGAAAGACACAACTACTGCAGTTCTGAATGAAACAGCCATTTTCGTAACTACCTAAATTCTAATATGAGAGTTGTGCCTTGCGGAGCCCATATTCCCAGAGGTTCAACCACCAAATTTACTGGAATCAGTATTATCTCTGCAGACACAGAGGAAAATAGTAAGTGACTGAAGCTGAGTTGCTTTGTAAAAGGATGCAAGCACTTGCAAGTTCTTCTAGATAATACCTACTTTTGATTATTCCCAAATTCATATTTTAAATGATTCTGAGTAATATTACCATAAAGACTTTGGGAATCAGGCCTGTATCTTAGGTGAGAAGTCTAAGTCTGAAGGACTTCAAAAACATGACATGAACAATGAATCAAATAAAATCACTTCCACTACAGTACAGAATGAACTAATGAAACTACTTCAAGTACAGTATAGCAGTTGATCATATAGAAAGTAAATATTCATGCTATCCATGTATGCTTAAAAGCATTTTACATGTCCATCCACACAAACACCAAAAAACTTGTTAAAATTATAATCTGCATGTCTTTATTTATGAAAGGTACAGCAAAATATTAATTAATTAAATGCATACAGTAGCTGTTCCTTTGTGGGAACTACATCTTATTTAGCAGGTGCCGTTATGTGTCCATTCGTATTGCAATCGAATGGCTCTCATAACGCTTTTTGTAATTAACAAAAGCCTTTCAATGCCTTGTCCCACTGCAGAGAGATGAGGTTCAATAATTAGAATTCTGGAGGTAGAGATGATCTGGAGAAAGAGGAATCCTATAAAAGAATATACTCAAAAATATGAAAGGCTTTTTAAGGACAAAGGAAACCTTTAAAAACAGAACATCTCTCTAAAATATTTGCAGCAACCCTTTCCCTTCCCAGCTCTTCAAAAGACAGAAAATGAAAGTCACATCTCTTAGCCAGCTGTGAGAAACTGAATAGTCCAGACATTGGTTTCCACTTTGACTGTGCCCTTAAATTCCACTTCTAATATCTGCAGTCACTCCTCTTGCCACTGAAATCCACGCAGGCAGTGGGCAGCCCAGGCATTCCCCGAAGCTTCTGGCATGAGCTACTCACATATTTCTTAGATCTAATCCAGTCTGGTCATTCATATAGCGAGTAAATGCTTTACAGACTTAGCTGTATTTTAATTCAAGCAGGGATAAAACAAGTCATTAGATCACCCTCATTCCACGTCACCGTCTTCCAAAATCTTTTGATTTGATTATTTTAAAAAATCTTGGCTCATGCTTGCAGGGAGTTGAAAACTTCAACGAGATTAATTACCCTGCTGTCCTCCAGTGCTGCAAGGCTTCTACAGTGTTTTCAAAGATTAACGCTACATCCTTAGAGACAGAGGTAAGCATTATCAGATGTATTTTCAGAAAAGGGAATAAAGACACAAAGCGGTCCCATTATTGTCCCAGATGATAACCCAAACAATCAGATTCCAGACCTTTTTTTTTAAGCACTGGACCAGCCTTGCCCTCTGTAGCAACTCCTTGGGCTTGTTATAATTCCTTACCCTGAATTTTAAACAAAAACTAGTACCGAATAAGCTTTCACTGCATATATAAAACAAAGACACTGATCCTTTCTCCTCATTTAAACACAAGTTAGTCTTCCATATATTGATCAGTTTCCACTCTTGTAGTTTGTATATAGTAGCATCACTTTTCTGCAGCATTAAAAGGTAATTACAGACAAAACATCAGAGGAGGGGATTGTGATACAGAAAGACGAATGTACCTAAAAAAAACCAGATTTACCTTTGTTCTCTCTCCTAATTACCTGTTTGGTACTGGCTCACACACAAAAAAATCTTTTTAAATATAAAAGATCTTCTCTCAATTTTCTTCTCTCCTTGATCCTGCTGCAAAGTTAGGAGGGTTCACTTATGGCAACAGTGACAATTGCAGCAGAACACCATGATGTTACTGAGGATGAGGAAACGACTGAGAGAGGGTGTCTACACAATGCATACCGAACACACTAGGCCGTATCCCAAATTCTTCAGTCAACACTTACACAGGGAACAAACTTGGGGCACATCTCCCCTTTGCCCCATACATTCTACAGCCACTTACACAAAAGCAAATGCATACGTGAAATCATTCTGAATCACCAGCATCTTTCATCATTGCAGTGATATCAAAGATTGCATATGGCATAAGGCAATGGTGAATCAAGCCTCATGATCTTTATAGGCAGTTTTACCTCACAGAGTACTGGCAGACACTGAAACAGAACAAATAGCACCCAAGTACAGGTAAATGAAGGAATTTACAACTTGAGATTTGCTCATGGCATTCCTTCCTATAAATTAGCTCATGGTGTAAAAAGAAGCTAAAATTAAACTTGTCCGCATGTAAAAAACATGGTGTAAAAGAATATTTCTGAATCAATGAGTTGTGTGCACATCTGGGGCAGCTGAGGTAGATTTTTTTTTCTTGTTCCAAGTATGTTCCAGCATATACTTATTTAAGTTCTCAGCAATGTCAAACAAACTTGTATCTTCAGTCTCTTTCAAGGCAGGCATTTTGGCTAACTCTTTGACTCAGGAAGTGCGCTCTCTTCATCCCCAGGTTGCGCAGGCTTGCTGCTTCCTCTTAAGGTTAAAAACGAGTATCTCAGTCCTCCTGCCATGCTACAAAAAAGAGAATGAACAGAGGTGTCAGAGATGCCCAATGTTGTGTATACCATTTTAAAGGTATGTACCTTTCCTTCCAAAGGATTAAATAATGCCAGCTAGCATAAATTAGGAGTGCCTCAGAGCTATGTAAGCCATCTGAGAAACAAGCCCTGAGCAGACAAAGATCAATTATCAGTTGCTCCAACAGATTAACACAAACAGATGTAACAGTTCATCTAAACACAAAAAGTAACAACTCACAAGTCATAATTCATATTCAATGGGCACAACTCATTCAGTCAGTGTTCCCCCTTCCCACACAACTTGGCTTTTACTTGGAAGCCTTGCAGCTCAGAACTGCTGCTCATAAAAAACAGAATGAACTTGACCCCATGTAATAAAACTGCAGGCATGTTTCCATAGTTAAGATCTTACCATAGTAAGATTCAATATCTGAAAACAGACATGAAAAGACGTAACTAATTGTAATGAACTTTACATCCTGAGGCAGTGCGTCCTCAGGCCAGTAGTTTCAAAACTGAATCACCCAAGTGGGCCAAATCAAACAAAACATAAAACTATATCTCACTGAGAAATCTTCAGCTTTAACAAATAAAAGCTATTCAAGCTCCACTCACCAAATATTTAGCCCTATAAAGTTTAACACGGAGAATATGTAATCTCCACCAATCAACATTCCAATGTAAGCAATGGATATATTCTGAAAAGAAACAAAAGCCATGTATTTATTGAAGTCAGTTTTAATCTCCAAGAATATAAATTATACCAATTAATTTACTTTTCTAAGGAAATAGCTATACTCTGTTGCTGGCCACTCTAAAATCAGTGTTTAAATTAGTTGCATGGGATGGCGGCCTTATGGGTAATGTAACACTGAGATAGAGTAATAAAATCAATATGTTTTCTAAATGCATGCAATGCACTGAGAGTGACTTCCTGGGAAAGAAAACAGAAAAAAAGAAAAAAGGGAAAAAAAAGAAAATTAGCTATTTGATGTTAGGTAAAATGGAGCTAGGGCCACCTTCTGAAAATGTACTTCTTTTTAATCTTTGGAAGGATCATTTCAAATCCTATTTCTTAAAAGTAGGTTTTGGATTCTCAAGCATAAAAATTATGCTTTAAAGTTACAATAAAAGCTCTTTACTATTTCTTTAAAAGGGCTACCTCCTTACTTTGCCAACTAAATGTGCATTGAAAACACTTGGCTCAAGTTCAAGGCAGGCACAGTTTAAAGTTAAAGATTCTACCCCTCACCCTGCCCCCATCAAGTTTTGGGAACATTGTCCCCTGTAGACAGAAGGAAAGCTATAGAACAGTGTGATCATTTTACCAACACTTTGTGGGTTTCAAATGTTTTAGCAGTTAGCCTGGACAATGACATCATTTCTACCAATTTCGACTGGGCACTACTGCATCATAAAGTGCTTCTCAACTTTAAGGCTGTTCAAAATGTCTCAAAAACTAATTATTACTCAAAAAATAGAAATAGTGTTGCTCTACCTTAATGGTTCAATGCAAACATACGAAATTTAAAAGAACGCTTTCAGGACCACAGAATGAAAACTACTAGATTAATCTTGCCAGCTTTCACACAAAACAACTGTAGGAAGAGAAGTACCGTCTTCTTTTTGCGGATTTTGCTGTGCTGGAGGTACTGTTTTCCTTAGCCACCCATGAAAGGGAGCACCCTGAGGACTGTCATTCCTGTGCCTAAGCTAGTTTGGATTCTGATAGTTGTTTGGCCCACAACTGCACAAGTTTTACCTTTTGCTAAAACTCCTCCAGCTTACAGCTCCATGCTTCTCTCCAAACTGGCCTACAAAAAGCTGCTTGTGCAGTCAGTGATTTTCCCAGGTCAGACACTCTGGTCTTATCAATACAAAGGAAGCTGCACTGGTTTTAAATTAAACTGGGCTAGAGAAAGACTGTAAGAACACCAAGCTCAGTTTTCAAGACAGGCATGTTTTGGTGTTCATCAAATTGACCATAATTTATACAAACCAAAATGAAATGGTCCATTCAGCTAGAATACAAGTTGTCACACAGAGACAGAAGCAGTTAACCATAAAGCAATAAACTCCCTACTACAGCTTAGCCATTATTCTGTATCTATGAATGGCCTATTTATTAGCAGCAACAGAAACTAGTTCAGCCCGAAGTGCAAGTGGGTTAGTCTGTATCAGTTTGCAATGGATTTGCACCAGGCTACCTTGACTAACTCACAGTAACTTGATAAGGAACAGAAGCAGGTGATAGTACCTGATGAAATACGGTTAAATGTACATCTTTTAATTAAAATGGTTCAAGTTTCTCATGTAGAAAAAAATTTAAAAAAAAAAAAAAAAATCAATACTCTCATTGCTTTCTAGAGTATACCTGAGCTTCAATGGAAGAAAACAAGGTCACTTTGTTGTGTGGATCTCCAAAATGTATGGCACAAGCAGTGTCTCAGTATTAGCCCTCATTTTGAGTTTCCAGCTCAAAGCATAATCAGGATCACTGCTGAGTCAATGGTCTTCCCTGTCTATTTGAGCATTCTCATCTCCCTCTTCTCCATAACTCACCTTGATGGCACCAACTACTGTCGTTGTAAGCGCAGAATTGTAATGACTGCATAGGACAGTAGAATACATCAAGAGAAACCTAAATAAAGCAAAGGAGAAAGTGTTACAAATTCCTTCTGGGAAGCTCAGAAATTTAGCAACACTTTGTAATGTTCAACGTTTTCTGGATCAGTATTTTGCTGGGATTTTCAAACCCACCTATTCCAAACCCTAAAGAAAGATTCTGTTGATCTGTATTTTAAGTTAATGATGTGCATATAGGAAGTACTCAAAATACACGTTAAAATGTGCTGCTTGAGCTCTAGCAGAGTCATCCCTATTTTCTGTGCAGCTTAAATGTCAGTATTCAAAGTTAGTTTGACCCCTTAGTTGGTGATGTGTGAAAGAGCAGAACAGGATCCAACTTACTTTCTCATTCTTGCTTTGACTCTGCAGTTCCAACAGGAACAAAGCATTGTTTCATTACTTTTGAGTCTCCCATACTTTTCCAGGTACTTTAAAGACAAAATGCACCAAAACACTTCCTATACTAAAGGGCTTACATTCTATTAACTGCAAAGAAGTTAGATAATCAGAAGAGACAGCCAGCAGAGAGATACTGAGTACAGAAAGTAAAACGCTAAATCTCATGTTGTTGACCACTGTACTTGTAAAGTCAAAAACACAGATAGTACTGAAACAGTCATTTACACTATTAGAAATAATTAGAAGACAAGATAGAAGCCTGGGGGAAAAATATATTTTCTTTGAATTTTAGCATAACTTATTAATGAGTCTTACACTGGAGATTTGCAATTTGAAACACTGTCATTAAAATGTCTTACTTGATCGCTCTGTGTCCTTACCCCAACAAGCAGGAAAGAAGAAACTGAAAGACAAATAAAAGATTTGTCCAGTGCTGGAAATGTGTTGCCTATTAGAAAAAAAAAAGAAGAGAGAGAGTGGGAATTACATGTTATATAATCAACTGTAAACACATATAAAACATAGTTAATATGAATGTGTGCAAAATCACAAAATATGTTTGATTCATATTACAATTACAAAATGTTTATATTACTACTGGAAACAGTTTGATGCATTTAACTTCAGAGACAACAGGGTAACAGCACCCATGATACCTAGACACATTCTCGTAACATATATAGCAGTGCAGATATAAAACTGCACACTGCAAGCAATGAATACAAATACAATACAGAGAATCTGTATTTTTATATTTATTGATACAGATACCAACACTGTGATTAATATTATATAATAAATAGTGTTGATATCAGACAGAGAGAAAATAAAATAAATAATCTCCTTGAAATCTGTTTCATACCATATATTCATTCATGAACAGCTTTCAGGATCTGAGCCTGCATTTTTGACCTCAAAAGTAGATTAAATAAGCATTACTAAGGTCTCTCATCAATGAAGGTCAATTAAAAGGCTAAATCATCGCTTTGAAGTCTGCTCCTTAGTGACATGCAGCAAAAACACACAGTGCCACATAACAGTCACTAAAAAACATGGCACAGATTCTTCTCCACCTCTAGTAACTCCAGGACATACCTCATTTTGATCTGGTTAGTTTAAAGTCACCTGTATCAGCACAAAACTCAGTAAAGGCTGAACGCATCCCTGAGAAACAGGGTAAAGGCTGTTAGTCCATGCTGAGCTGTGGCTAGCTGAGCCTCCAGCACCTGAGATGAGAGGGATCTTGGGCAGCCCTGCCTTGCTGGAATTGTACTGGTGTGCAACAACAAATTGCAAAGTATTAAAAAGAGACATTCTGGGGCTTCATTTCTTTTCCATTGCATCATGCTTTCCTGTCCTCCTAGTCAGCCAGCTGGTGAAGAAGTGGATAACTGGGACACTCACACTGCAGTCTCTGCAAGACGTGGTAGCTACTGCTGCAGAAAGAGGTAGAAGAGCAGAAGCAATCTCCCTATCACATAGACAGGGTACTGACACTTTGACTGGCAAAATATACATGCTGTGCATTATTTGTGATGGATCAAGGCAAAAATCTGTGCTAGGGTATAACCAAGCCAACTTCAATGGCCTATAAATCTGCTAAGTACAGGTGTATTCTACAACTATTTGTTGACTTTTCATCAGTATTTTTAAATTTTCTACCTTTTTTCTGTGATTCAATCTGTGCATCATGTTAACACTAGTTATCCACATCATTTAATGAGACTTTTAATATTAAGTGGCCAAGCCAATGCATACTCACAGCAGACACTATGCATTTCTCTGATATTTACTGATTTTTTTCAGGTGATTAAGCATTAAATTGCTTGTGCCGAATCAGCCTGTGGGCACAAGGCACTATTTATTTTTCCCATGGACTAAATCTAGCAAGAAGGTTAATCTCCCCACCCAGTTTTCCCAAAATTATTCCAGCCATGACTGCTGGGAAAGCACTTGAAGCCTTACAGCCATACAAACTAGGCCCCCACTAAGTCTGCCAAGAAGGGCACTGCCTGCATTTTCCTAAACTGGCACAAGGTCATGCTGAACTGACATCACAAGATGATATTTCACAATCAGAGCATATCTAAAGCCATCATTTTTCATAGAATGACCATTTTTTCACTTAAAGCAAACTTGTAAGAACACAATGACAAGATCATGTGAGTCCAGGGCACAACAAAGGACACTGGAATGATTTATGAAACCCACAAGCTCTGTAACAATTTTCAGTGGCAAATCTCAAATATTTCCAAAAGCAAATATGAGTCTCTAGACTCATTTTACTGGTAAGAAAAAGGCAACTCAGCAAGTCTGTGAGGGAGCCAGGAAAACGACACAAACCTCCTGGTCTGATACTTTACGTGCCCTCGGTATTATACTGTATTACAATTAGCTAAGGAGAGTCATGCTGTCATTCTATAAGAATGTGAAATAGGTTACTAAACTAGACTGAGACTAAACAGGAATCTGTTCTGTGCATCAGAATGAGAGAAGGACTGGAAATTGTCTGGTTTTGGTATTTGCAAACTCATTTTAGAGCATATGGCAAATCACAGAGTGCAGCTGGATTCCCAACCAATTGCTCTAGCTGAGAGTCCCCAGTCATACATTAGTTTTTAAACAAAGACTCATGTAAGGGCCATCACACAGCTTCAGCTCCTCCTCAGCATGAATAACTACAATAAATACATTAACTACTTCCCTGTGAAGGGAAGTCCAATTCACATATTTCAAATACTAGTCACTAACATGGAGGTAGGATTACCTCTTAAAAAAAAACCCAAACAAAAACCCACCCACCCCCCAACTAAAAAAACTGAAAAAAATACCACTATAAGTCTGAGACACAGAATACTGCTCCTTACCTGCTGAAAGTCTCCAGTAGAAAAGCTAATAATAACTGTTGGAATCACCATGAAACAAGCATTATAGAAAAGGACACCATATTTTCCCAACTCCTGTGAAAAATGAAACATAATGCTTGGAATTACAAGCTATTTGGGAGCAAAATACTAAATATTACTCCGGCAATCCTTCTGACATTATTGTCAATGAGCAGACAAAACATAATACACTTCAATTTAAAATATAAGCTTGTGATCGTTGGATTCAGTGTTTAGTACTGAGCTGAGTTTCTATTTCAATCACTTTGTATGTTCAGCAGAACATTACTGCTCTGCTGTACCTTGAAAAGTTTCTATAAAACACCAGCTAGTCAGAAACTTCCCAAGGCACTGGTCCAGAACTGCTTTGTGTTAGACTGCAGATAAGTCTCTGCCTAGTCAAGGGACTACCCATTCCATCTACTGCAAATCAACCACAAAAGCACAGGGCAGGGTGGCTCCTTGGGGCCAGCATAGCAGGAAAATTAATGAAGCCTGACTTCTACATAGAGCATCTATAATCCCTGGTAACTAATGTAACTTCAAGCAGCTTGAGGGCTGCCATATATCCTGTTGGTTAACTTGCTCGACAAAAAGGCAGATTAGGGGAATGAAAAAGCAGCCTTCCCTCCCTTCAGATGCAGCCATGCTACACAGCAAATCTCTCCAGCTTATCTCCTGCTTTAAAATGAAACCCTATATTTTGCAGAAGCCTCTAAGGCCATTAAGTGCTCCTTATAAAGAAAAATATGGAGTCCAGATTTGATGTGACCCTGGAGATTATAAAAAGACATATATTTCCACTGTACAGACTGATCCACAAAAGTCAGTGACAAAACCTCTCTCCAGCATCTCCAAGACTGCTTTTTGCTACAGCTTGGTATGTTTTCATGGCACTGTATTTGAAGAGCAGTCCGCTCAATGTTTACACAAAGTATAATGTATCAAGGTAAGGCCTAATTCTTTGGCATACCTGGGCTTGGTGCAGACTTGCTTTTAGATAGCCAAAAAAGATATCGGTCATATTGTTATTGACTCAAACTGGTCAGGTCTCTGTTCCTACTCACAAGTTTATTTTACATAAACATAAGTTAAGGTGCGTTTCTAGTCAAAATTTCATCTTCCTTAAATATATATATTAAGTTTACAGGTAAACAGTCTGCTTTTGTTTTGGATTTGTTTTATTTTTTAGCCAAAACCAATGTTTTAAAGTCATTATAAACTCTGCCTAAAAGACTGGGGAAAAAATAAAATACACTGTTTATCTAAGCCTGGCCTGAGATACTAATATCAAGTTTTCCCCAGGGTGGTCTGTATTAAGGATGCATATATCAACTGAAATATGAAAGCAAATAAAACTATTTATTAGTTCATAACTGTATGTTCATGAAGTCATATAATAAGTAACCCACTATTACCATATTGTCATATGTTAAATTCAACTTAACTACCCCACAGTTACCTTTGGATCAATTTTCTGTTTTGTGTAAACTCCATTTGCTGCTGTGAAGACATCATTTAGCAATACAAACGTGTAGCCCTCCAGATTAAAAGACAGATCAGAGCTGGGAAAGAAATATTATATTGTAAATAAGCGAACACTATACAATGCATTGCACTACCTTGTTTACCTAGAGAAATATCATAAATGAGAAAATGCAATTCCTGAGAACTCCAGCAAGTCAGAGGTTTTGCTTTAAGCCTTCTCTGTAAGTCAAGGTATTTTACATTTCTCCAGTCACAGGACCCTCACAAATGAATCATCGGAGAGTTCCCAGAACTCAGTGTGTTAAGTGGCAGGAAATGTTCAGTTTTCATTCTGTGAAAAATTCCATTGTCTCAATCCTGACAACCTGTCCAATTATTAATGAGTATACTTATCTATTTCTTTTAACACAAAAAGTAGCTAAGGATTAAAGTACGACTACTTGTTTTTTACAGTCAGACCAGACATATTGTCACCCTTTCTGTTTTGACTAGTTACCTCATGGATATAGGGTCATTCATTTAACAGGACATGGCTCTATCCAAGTCACATGACATGGAAATTATTTATCTTTGTACATAGCAAAGCCAAGAAACAAAAAATAACATTACATTTCCAGTTAAGTAAAGGAATATCCAAACAGAGAAAAAAAAACCAGAGGAGACTAACATCTGAGTGCTTTGTGAACTTAATCTCACATTTGAATTTGTTAAAAGTGATTAAAAAAAAAAGATGTTGCCTAACTCAAAACAATATTTGACAACCAAAAGATCAGTCTTTCTACCCAGAACAAGAATATATTTTTCTAAGATTACTAAAATACACTGATAGTATGAAATAAAAGCAGTTTTAACTTGCTTCATTTATGATCCTGCAAACATGGAAAACCCAGAGCGAAAAAAAGAAGCACCCAAATACTTCCAGCTGGAGTTAAATTTTTCCTTTTGTATTCCTGCACCTCCCAATAATGTCAGTAGAGAGATCATCCAAATCAACTTAATTCAGAGTAACCTATCTCAACTTAGGTTTACTTGTCACTTAACAATAAAGAATATCCTCCTGTTGTCCCTCCTCTCATAACATGACTTCGTATAACAAATTAAAACCTTACCCAGCCGCTATGAAAGCCCCAAGAATGATGGCAAATACGCTGACTATAATACTCAGCGGGTATCGTTTCCTGTAGACAAAAATTAGACGGTTCACATTTTCATTACTTGAAGAGGAGATTAAATGGCTGTCTGCCTGAAAAGTTTCAAAGCAATTAGTAATCACTGAACATTTAACAAGAGGGCACAGTCCTCATAACCTGGCAGAAGCAATGTGATTGACTATGTGCCATGCTGTCAGACTTTGGCCCTGAGAACAGAGATTGAAAAAGCATTGTAAGCATTCCGCTACCAGATAATTTTAAGAGTAAGGATTAAAGGTTTAAAGTAACAGTGCTGGAACAAACTGTAATTTACTGTGTATTGGTACTCATAATGGAAATATTTCAGTGCCTTCCAGTAATCCAATAAAGGAAAATAGCTACACATCTCTCACCTTTTTCATCTCACCTTTCTTGGGGAAGATGCTGTATAGCACGCAATCTGGGCAATTTTTCCAATAGGTAATTATTTTGAAGTCAAACTGAAACCTTGTACTTGGAGTGGAAAGCTCAGAAGCTTATTTTATTCTTCAGTACATCTACATCAGCACTGCCACAGAGTATGGAAAAGCATACCGTAAAGCTATCCTGCTTTTTATACCTATATTACTTTATTTAGAAATGTCTTAAGTATTTTTGCACCATACTGCGATGTGTCACTTACAGACATTCCCCTAGTCATTCTCTCAGGCCAGCCCACCAGCTCTCAACTGGCCTGTGAGAAAAGATCCATCAAAACAAAATGTACAATGCTCTCAGAGAAATCCTGTGTGCCAAAGGAGCATAGATGTGGACTATTGTCCCAACAACAAAGCTGTATGCAGTCTCTAGATATATTAGGCTTTGATCATAATGAATCTCAACAGTAACAACCCAAATCTTGACTACTTTTCAAATCCTCAGGTAAGCCAGCACAGACTCTCTGGAACCCTTTAATTTTCAGCCCTGAGGAAACACACTGCGGCAGTCTGTACAAATGCAGCGTTCTGCTCTCAAGCTTCCCTTAGGCTAGGACATTGCCTGCACTAATGCATCTCATTGCTGTAGTCCAGCTGAGAATGGATGAGAATCTGACTGACTCACATTTTCCTCACTTGCTTGCAGGAGGTCTCAGGCCAATAGCAGAAGACAGCAAGTTCTACTTTCCCTGTGAGAACTTGTAACTAGAAAACAATCCTGGAGCATCCCCAAAATATGAATCACATTGATCAACTGCCGCTTCAGCCAAAGGAGATGCCAATCTACTTGGAGACTTTTTGAAAAGCTTTTCCCCTGACCATCACTCTCATGTTGCCTGGGTTCAGCTTCAGCAAGCTGCTTTTCGCCTTGAGACCTCACCTTACCCAAGCACAAGCCATCTCATAGAACTATGACAGTGACAAAGTACGGCATATTTATATTCGTGTTCTTCCAAACTGGTACAACTGAAACTAGTGATCCCAAGCTGCAACAGCATACACTTCTTAATTTCGCATTAAAAATAACTGATATATCTATAATTAAGGAGTTTTCTGATCTAACAGCACACTGCTAGATACCATTTTGCTTCACTAAACTGGTATGTTTTTAGACTTGACCCAGAAAGCTACTCTACCTAAGCAGACTGCCATACTGTCATCACTGTTTTGAGACACAATGATCTGTCTGTTTGAAGCAGTTTGCAGCTAAGGGGCCTCTGAGATGAGACAAAAACCATAATCGCTAAAAGAAGTGTCTGAGTCGCGCTCTGCTTACCTGATTCCTGTGCAACAGTCAAGAGAATGAGCTGTGTAAATGACAGCAAGATGAATTTTTTTTCCTCTATTCACTAAAGTGCATGTACTTCATGCAGTCTTCAAAAAAAGCTACATGAAAACGCTTTCTTTGGTTTTCTCTATTTCTCAGTAAAAAGCACTTATTCAATATTCTGATGAGGTGCCACAAGTAATTGATTTGATATGATCTAAAATAATAGTATCTTAAATGAAAAAAAAAAAAAAAGGATCACCCAAGTATGATGATTTCCAGCAGTAAAGTAAGTGGAATGGTAAACTTCCTGAGCACTGTAAACATCGGCAAACTGTCAAAAAAAAAAAATAAAAACCCAAGCACAGCATCAGATTAATAGCATTTTTATGTTCTAATTCTTATCTAATATTACTAAGCAGAAGTTGAAATCTTTAGTCCAGCAATAACCCACCAAAACATATTCCCAGCCACTTAGCATAGATAAAAAAAAAATGTCAGCCTGACACTAGAGGCAGATTAGATAATCAAATCACTGAAAAATAGCAAGATTTGCCAGTTTGTAAAACAATGCAACTGGCTATCTTCTAAAAGGCCCCTCTGCATCAGTGAAATAAAATAAAGCTATTTTCTACCTAGCACAACCCCTATGAAATAATACTTCCTGTAGAATTCATGGGCAGGGTAAGCAAAAATTATTTCTGCTGTAAACTCAAAGGACACCCAATGAACCTGTCTCTGAAAACATGTAACAGAAATAAAAAACAAATTAAACAAGCTTCGTAAACAAGCTGTACTTTCAAAAAAGTAAAATAAAACCACAACCCAGAGAAAGTAAAAGAAACATCAAAGGTGGGACCAGCTGCAACTAACAAACAAACAGCTACTTTTGAACAACATATTGTCAGTCTACAGGAAGTGATGTAGTTTGACACCTTTCTGATTAATTTGAGAAAACACTTGCATCTGACGCTTTGGAAATCTGACAGCATGGCCATATGGACCAATCTGTTTAAGAAAACTATTAGCAACTGCATTAGTAAATGATACAAATTCTAACACAGAGTTTAATCACTTTACAAAAGATATTTTGAAGTTATGCATAGGATCATCCACACCTTACAGACGAACCAAACAAGGTGGAAAGTTCCATAATGTAAGCAAATGTCACATAATGTAACAAAAAGCAATGTAACAAAATGATAATTGTAGAAACACTGCAGCTGTTCTTACTCTTCTGTTATAAAAACCAGTTATGAACAGTAAATCTAAAAGAGGTATGTCAGTCACAGGAGGAGGAGATGGTGCCCTTATGTCTAAAATAACCTGATAAATGCTTTATTTTAAAATTACAGATAGGGAAAGAGTGAAAAGAAGAACCCATGAATCAAACTTTTACAGGATTGAATTCACATTGGCTGAAGTGCTACTTGGGACAGTACTGCTGAAGTCCTTCCATCTGCCTGAGCAGTCACTTCAGCGGAACAACTTCTGAATGTGTACAACAAAGGGTTGCAGAATCAGGTGCTTAACATTTCAAAGTTATGTTATGCTGAAAACCTGCGAAATTCTGTGTTTTGGTTTAGCTTACTATCAAACCCTCAGGAGCCTGTAATAACGTACAAGAAACCACTCCAACAGTAGTGTTGTACCCTCCAATCCTGGTGCTGCCATCATGCTCCTGCACTCCTTTTCCATAGAAAATCTGTCATTCAATCTATTACAGCAGGTCCTCTACATAGCTTACACCTTCTTAGCACTAGCATGCTACACAATAGTTTTTCCGTCTCTTGGTGTGTCCTAAATAACCTGCACCGACATCATGGTACCTATCTTTCCCATATTCTTCTTCCTTCAAAAACGTCTTTCTTACAGCTTTCAAACTCTCTGGTTAGGACACCCAGGAAAAGCTGGACGCTTGGATACGAGGGGAAAGTGACAGCACTTTACTTGTCACAAGGACTATTGTGATTTTCTGTCAGTACAGGCCTAGCTAAGCCCCCTTTAAAAGAAGCAGACAACTTGTAAACAGATCAAATGTTTCAGTAAGAGTTTCATAATAGTATCAGGGGTTTAGACAGACAGACATTATATACATTTAAGTGCCTATGCAATGATTTTTTTAGTGTTTATTTTTTATCCCCAGAAAAGGGTAAAATCCAAACAGTCTACTTATAACTTCCATTTACTGTACCTGAGTTTGCTTGTACTTGATAATCCACTTATGTGGTTCCCAACATAAATCAGAGGCAGAGGAAACAACTGTGATAAAATTAAAAGCACAACTAAGATTATTATGTTTTGAAGTACTGTTGAGAAACTTTATTTGACAGAATTTGATAACTGTAATATCAGATGTACTTTTAGCAAGAAAGAGGGGGGTTTTTTTAAGAAAAAAAATGTAACTATGCTGCAAACTGATCTGCAGTTCTCATTCATGTGACCGTTCACGACCAGAGCTTCACTGATTTCATTAGAAGAGTCACAACCTACCTCTAATGAGACTCTGACCCATTTAGCGTACATGTTAATCAATTTTAATTACTACAATCCTCAGATTAATACTCATTCTTACATTTGAATTTTAGATATAAAAGTAATACTAATAACAGTAACTATATAACCAAGAGAACAGGTGGAATAAAAGAACGAATAAGCTGTAAGTATACTATGCTTCTCTAGGTACTCCACATATATTAGCATGCCTGTAAGATACACTATTTTAGATCTACCTAACAAATTATGCTATGTGAGATTCTAGAAAGGAAAGGTAAGTATTTAGGGGTAAATTAAACTTTACCATTTCCAGCCTCTAGCATAATGAGACTGACTCCCACAGAAACATATGGGCCCTACCACAATACAAAGAAGCAATAACAGAACTTCAGAGCCTTAAGAAAACGTATCAGAAGTCAGGGATCCCTACACAATATACAGCTGCAGTTCAAAGCTGTTACTCTCCCACTACAGAAAAGTTGCATAATATTAAAACTAGCCAAAGTAATCACTGGGGTCAAAGGTGGTATGTACATCTAGTCCCATTCACTATCAGTCAAGCAGAGTTGAAATGGCAGAAAGACAAAACAGATCCTCTAACCTAAGGTCTAACAGCTGCTGTTGTTGTGCCTATACATGTTTCAGGAGATGCTGTGTTTGTTAAAGGCTATGTCTTCTCAAAGCATTGTCTGCTGGAAAAGCATACAGAGGAAGGGGCTGCATGTTATCAGTGTTAAAAATTCTGCCTTTCTTTTACAGCAAAGAGGAGAGAGGAGAAAAGTACAGTAAAAGTTAACTAGACTTAACTAAAGTTAACTTTTAAGTGAAGGTAACAGTGAAAGTAAACCGGAGCATAAAGTAAGGGGGTGTAAGTAACAATAAATATTCAGCCTGTCAACATAAGCTTGCAAAAATTTTGTAATACACTATCTCTTCTACAAATTTTTATTTAGAAAACTATGTTCATTCGTAGCATAAAAACAGAGGTGACATTACATTCTCTTTCGTCTGAACTTCATCTATTGTAAAGGCAAAATCACAACATCTAGCACAACATCAGAGATCAGTGAAACATTTCCTTAAAAAAGGTCAAGAACTCCAAAGCTTCCTCACTAAAATAAGCACTTTGCTACTTTAAAACTCTAGCTGAAAGCACTGAGGACATAAACCAGTCCAGGAGTGAAAAGCAACAATAATCTTAGTGTCAATGAAACAAAAAGTTGACAAAAGGATAAAGAGGCAGTCAAAGGGTGCTTTAAAAAGTAAAGAAATCAACAGTGAGCAATCCAGCTGATTCACTGTGAGTAGTCAAATTCAGCACTAAAAGCAATACGTAAGTCCTGGACGCTGCAGTGCTGACTGCTCCCAGCATACCCAGGGAAGTCTTCCAAAGGATAGATATTATTAGGACAAAGAAAATGGGTGCTGTATTTTTTAGTGCCCTTATACTGATTTTAAAGTGAAGACCACAGCAAGGAGGACTGGAGGGGTGCAGAGTGAAGAAAGAAACCTCCTCATGTCTCAACAAGTTGTTTACATGCTGAACTCAAAACTACCCACTGGGAAACCTTCTTTATTCATGTTTTGGAAAAAATAAACATTGTCCATTTTATCAATGATGATACAGATATTCCTACAAGATTTCTACATGCAGAAATGCCAATTATTTCAGCATGCATTGAGAAAACACAGCATTCACCAATGGCTGTGAGACATTCATAGTAAACCTCATACTGACAGGAAGACAAGATGCTGGCCTGAAACGCTATGATATCTGAGATCTGCAGCTTGGAGCTAACTCTCCCTGTATCCCTGAGCAAACACTGACCAATACCTTGGAACAAGACATAAATACGCAGGCTTTGCATCAAAGTAAAGCTCCAGCAACACTGCACCCGGATGCAAAAATCTACGAGGATCATTGCTACAGTCATTTCAGATCCTAGTTCCCAATCTGAGATAATAAAAGATCCTCTCATATTCTCTCTATCCTGACTCTTTAGACCATACACTCTTAAGTTCTGCACGATGCAGCTAGTCCCTGCCTACCACATCTTTGGTGGGCATTATTTTAGCCCTTCCTATGGAGCATAAATCTTACATTTGGAATCAACTGTTGTTCGGGTGTTTGGTCTATCACACATTCTTTTTCTATTGTTTTATCACATGTCCCATTCGAATTTCCAAACAGCCTTTCATGCTGTGATCAAAATTCTTTCTTAAACACAGAACTCCCACTGATCCTGCAGGGAGCTGTATACATCCAGAAAAATACTTCAGGAATCTGAAAGAGTTCATCCAGCTGTATAAAGATACAGCACTCTTTCCCATGTACTGCACAACCAAATGGCACCAGATTTCTCTGCAAACAAAAGGCAAGAATACTGCAGTGAAATCAAAATGATCGAATCCAATACTAAATGAAACAAAGATACAAACACATTTGACAAACAAATGCAAAATTGTTTTCTATTCTTTTATACCTTGTCTCCATAAGAAAAAATGCCATTACAAGAGGTAACATTTTCTTATTAATATCAATCCTTACCTTCACAGGTATACTTTTGTCAAAATCAGGGAAGTGAACAATCTTATTTAGTTTTGATACATACAAGATAATTATAGTGGCTGCCATCTAAACAAAAAGAAAAAGCAAGAAGTCATGTAAGAGCAAAATTGTAATGTATGAATGAAAAACTGTTTCAAAGACCGAATTATATGCATTTGACAAATGCTAGGTATTACGTATTTTTTTCCAAGAACAACACAGCATGCAATGAATAAACTAGAATAACTTTATTCTTACCAATTTTGCCTGCTGTTTATTTAAAAGTACAATACAGACATATGTTTTACTGGCTTGAGAAAATCAGTGGCACTCTGTGAAACAATGCATGCTGAGAAGGAGCTGAGAAAATAAAACAGGAGGTGATCCCAGAATAATCATGCTACTTTCACTCAGAGCATTGTTTAGTCTGCAGAATCATCCCTACAGCTTTTTTGGTAATGTGAGGCGGGGGTTGTGCATTGTTCAGTCTGTTGACTGATCATGAGGAATGAATAATGAAGATACAGACAGAATGAAGGAGACTTTTGAGCAATCACACATCGTAAGAGTTAATGCTGGCCCCAGGAAGGAAAACAAAGATGTTAAATTTTCCTTATACAAAAATCCATTAATTGTCTATCTAGAAAATGGGGTGGAGTCATGTTCTACAGACTAAAGCATTATACCATATTATATGCACTTTACAAACCACCCAGGGAAATCTTGGAAGGATCAGTCAACAAAAAAACCAGAAACACCATTGAGTCTTAGGTTCTGCAAAGAAACAAGGCCATATCCATTGCCCTTAATAGGAAGTATAGCCACATTTTCTAGTCTTTGGCTTCCACTGAAACATGACGTGTGGCTGCTTGAGTGGTCTGGATGTGTGAAACTCTCTTTCTCTCCCATTCTCACACAGCAAAGACTTTAAGACATTTTACTCTCTTCAGCACCAAAGAGCATAGATACCGGACGTACCAAACCTGAAGCACCCTATTTTCATCTCTTCCTCACTACCCTTAGCTTGTAACCTTGGCAGAAGATAAATCCTCTCATTTAGGCAAATGTATTTGCCTAAACAACATTTGCTTCAAGGCTCCATCTTTCCCAGACACCCCTCTGCAGAGTCACATGTTCTTCTTTATGGGCCCTGTATGCAAACATCTGAACTTTGGTTCTACTATGATGCCTACTAACAACAAAAACAACAAAAAACTTATTTCCACTGCAGTACTCCAAATTACCCACAGGCAAATAAGGCAACAAAGGTTCAAAACTGTGTGGCAGTCCTGCTGGAAAACTGCTGGGAAAGGGTGTAGGGATTTATGAGGAAAGACACAGCTTATCTACAAATGGAGGCAATGTCTCTGCATATAATCCACAAATGCTCAAGGACTCTCCTAGGACCTATGCACTTCTTAGAACAAATCTTGGCAGTTTGGAAGGTCCGATCTCTTCATTACCGAACCCTACCGGAAGAAATAAATGGCATTTCCAGTCCTTTACGTAAGTCTTCCCAGGCAATAGTTTTGACTTGAGTTGAAATTTCCTTGATCTCACTAAAACAAATCACTCTTTCTTATGGTGTATCTAATCCAGAAGACGAGCAGTGAAGTAGAACTGAGATTTCCCCCCTAAAATATATCTCTATGCTAACATTAGTTTAACTTGCAAAATAATGAGTACATTTAGTGTGCTTTACTTGCGAACGTACCTGTCCAATTCCAAGAAACACTGGTGATGGGAAGCTGAAAAGCATAAACAGATATTTAATACTGAGGGAAGGGGAAAAAAAAAGAAAAACAAAGAAACAAGCAGAACAAAACAACAAAAAAAGAATAGTTTAAATTTAGCACCAAAGTCAACAACTGGACACATGGATTGTGGATGATAGGCCAGTCTTTCAGAAGAGCTCAGTAACTGCTACAGTTATTTGAGTCCTAATATTTTATTTCTGCAGCAAAACCCAAGCACAACCGATCAACTCTAAAGAGCTAATTGTTTTCCGTATATCTGTAAGTGAAGGTACAACACTTGGAGAACTCTAACAATGCAAAATTTTTTGAGTGGCCTCAGATATACTCTATAGATCCTGAGATGGTACAGTAAGTTAAATTTCTTGAACCTGCCCTAACTTGGAAGCTTATTTCCACAGCCCAAACACACTAACAATATGTTTTTGTGAAAAGAAAGTACCTAGGTAAATGTTGCAGAAACATCTGCTATCTGTTAAAATGGCTAAATTCCTACCGCACCCCTTCAGATAGCTTTAGCTGGAGGCATGGATGCTTGAATGCTGAGAAAGCAGAAACTTCAGCAGGACACCTGAAGAGCCTGAGCCCCTCCATTTTCTTCCCCTAAATCTACATCAGGTTAAAACCAATAAAGGTGTGGCAGTAACTGCTAATTCTCTGTATGCATACTGAAATACAAGCAAATAAGTTATTTACGATGGATGTCCGCTTCATGCCATCACCGGCAGTGTCTGGAGCCTCTCTGCCCAAAAGTCTTGGGTGTCAAGGAGCTCCCTGAACATGACCGCTCCTGCCGCCTCCCAAGAGTCAGGCAGGGATGGTTACACACAAACCTGCATCCAAGGAATCTAAAGAAACCCCACTTTGTTCTCTGAGCACACCAGCACTAACAAATGCCTAAGGAGGGTCCACGTTCTCAAAAAGTGTTGTAATTTTCCATTATCAAGGCTCCTTGAGGTTGTGGCTATTTATCACAGAAGCCACCAAGAACTGCTGTACTGCTACTTGGTGTGCTGAGAAATGTACATCTCAGGTGAGCACCACTGGGATGGGAACATAGTATTAGCGAAAGAAAGAAACTCTCTGAACTGCAGTAGGAAGGCCATAAGGAATCATAACACAGATAAAGGGTTAGGAGCGGCCAGTAGCAAAAGTGATTCTGGGAAACAGAGTTATTAAGGGGGAAAAAAGGAAGAAAAAAAAAAGAGCAGAAGAAATGGGACTTCCATTTATAATCACGTGACACGTAAACTCTGTTGCACTTACAGGTACACAACATAAATATGGAGGCTTCACTCATCCGTACTACAGATTTTCCCAGACTTTTTTGATCTGCAGAGCCCTAAACATCCCCAGCAAGAGGATGCAAGCTTTTTATACAAAATTTAGGCTTACTGATGGGCATGCTGTCCTTGATTGTCTTTCATGGATGTGCTAGGTGTATGCCAGGGACATATAGGGAGCTATAGACTGTACAATAAAAACCACTACAAAACAAAATTACAACTTGCCTCGTGGCTCATTTCTGGGAGACGTTATATACAGTTCTTACATGTTCAAACAGCACGGAACATTAGAAAATAACAGCAAGTTCTGCCTTTTTTTTTTTACTCTTTTTCCTTTCATTTTGTTGGGTTTTGTTCCTTTTCTGTTGTTAGTTCATAATGAGCTAAAGCATAGCAAAACCAGAGCAAACCTTTTAAGTAAAGAATATTAACGGTGAGAAGATCACAGCTAAAGGACGACGACTACGTATGCGACGCCCCCACCAAGTCAACGGACGTAGCTCTTTGCGTTTTTATGACGGAGGTTTTCTGAGGTTCACGTTTGGTTTCTGGCCACCTCAGAAAGGTGCTCGCGGGAAGGTTACCAGACTGTTTGTCAGGGACAGTTACGGGAAACGCTGCTTCCCCGAAAGGTCGGAGCCGGCGCGACCCGGCGAAACGCCGGCCTCGACGCCGGGAATAACGAAAAGACCTTCGAGGAAAAAGCTGGGGCGTTTCAAAAACATGCCTGCACAGGACTCCGCCATCGGGTGGTGCTGCAGAAGCGGTACACGCTGGGCGTAAAGGGGGTCTGAAACCGGAGACCGCGACCCCCGCCGCAGCGCGCTCCCCACGACCCCGGCGTCCGCGCGGCCGGGCCGGGGCCGGGGCCGGGGCCCTGCCCGCCGCCCGCCTCACCTGTAGGCGCTCAGCAGGGCCTTGTTGAGCAGCACGGTGAGGAAGGAGCACGTCCCGTAGAAGAGGGCCGAGAGCAGCCTGGGCAGCGCCGAGGGCGCCCCGGCGCCCGCCGCCTCGCCCGCGGCCTGCCCGGCGCTCATGGCGGCGGCGAGCGGCGGCGGGCAGGGCCCCACCCCGGGCTGCACGGCTGCGGCCGCCCGGCCCGCCGCCGCCCCTCCTCCCCGGCCCGGCCGCGGCGGCCCTCCGGCACCGCGGCGCGGCCGCGGGGCGCCTCCCGCCTGCGCGGTACGCCAGGCCGCGGGGCAGCTCTCCCGGCGCACCGGGACCCTCCGCTGCCACCGCCCGGCTGCGGCTCGCTTTGCTTTGAACCAGACTCGCGGGAAAGGAGTTCGGCATTTCCGAGCTCTCGGGGAAGGGAGCGGTTCGAGGCTCCCCCAAGGCAGGCGGGCGGGCCAGGGCTGCGGCCCAGCTAAGCCCAGCTTGGCTTCTGCAGAGCCCTGGCCTCCCCTGGCCGGGGGTGAGGGGCACTGCGGCACGCCCGGCCTGGCCTGGGCGTCAAAGGAACCCTCACAAGTTTGTCAAACTGTTAAAAAACGAAACAACCAACCAACCAAACCAACCCAACAAACAAACAAACAAACCAACCCACCAAACAAACAAAGCTCTAAAAATTTGCTTTGGGTGGTTAATTCGTGTCGAATTTCAACACACGGGGAAAATGGACACCTTCATCCTCGGCGACGAGTCAGGCTGACAGGACTATGGAAACAAGAGCCTGAGTCTTCAACAATTACCAAACAGCACACACCAAACTTGAAAACTACACCAAGGTTTTATTCAAAGCTTCTATTAAAATGACAGCATATCCACTCTGCTGTTAAGTCATGCCAAACTACAAATTCAATCTTTCAAAACACTGATTTCATGTATGTAATCACTTCTTAATAAAACAAAAAACAGTCTTTCACATCTCAATTTTTTTTTTACTTGGTATTTTACCCAAAACTTGTCACAACACCAAACTCCTTAAGCTGTCCGAATTTTGTCTACAGCCAGTAATAAGTTCAGTGTACTTGTCATACTCTCGTGAGTTGCCCGAAGCATTACAGCTGACTGGGGGGAGGGAGGAATTTAAAAAAAAAAAAAATCAAACCTAATTAAGTAGGTTATGACTCCATTCTGCAACTGGCTGGTAATCACACAGTGAATGTGTGAAATACTGCTCAGGAGCAAAGTACAACAGATTTAAGCTTGGCGTTCATTTTGGCATCAGATTATTTGCATGCAGCCACCTGAACAGTCAAAACCATATAACTTATTTGAGAAACTCCAAACTTACACATGCAAATTACCAGTTTTACATAGGCTAAGAAGCCTAGAACAACTACGGTGTTTCATATTTTTAAGCCTAAAAGACTTATAACAGAAACAAATGAGCATGATGTCAGCTAAGTTTAGGAGCTGAAAGCAAAAGTTAAACCGTATCACTGGTGCAAAATTAGTTACATTCAATGAAAGTGATTTTTTTTTCCTTAATTACTCAACTACTCTTCAGTTAAGTGCATCAACACATTACTTAAACTGGGTTAATGAGATTTTCAGCCACAACAAGGTTATCAATTATCAGAGAACATAATCCAACAGTTGCAGTTTCTGGTGTAAAACCATGCTACTTTCCTGGAACAGCTGTATGCATCTGGTCAGTCTATATCAAGTGATTGATAAAATGTTTTCTTCCTCTTTTTAAGTGAGAGGGGAAGTGGCTTCCCTTCTCATTTGCATTTCCTGACCTTCAGTGAGAGGAAGGAGTTAAAGCAAGCAGGTCAGTAAATACAAATTATTCATATCCCCTAAAGCAGTAGCTTAACAAAAAAAACCAAACAAACAACCAAAACCCATACAACAAAAAGTCTTATCTGAAAACAAAGTTTCATTAGCATATTAGGAATCTCTGGTTGCCTTCAAAGCAAAATACAGAAAAAGATCACCATGAGACAATGCTATTTGAAAGTATACAACATTCACAAAGTGACAAAGATACACGGCTAAACATTTTATATCAGCATCTGAGTACTAAGCAGCGTACTGTAACTTCATTTATTTGGGAAATATATGAAATCACACTGTTAACTTGTAACTATCTTTGGAAGCCTATTTTCTAGTTGTATACTGAATATTTTTCTGCAGTGTTTAATTGATAGCTGTGCTACAGTTAGTGAACACAAAATTGGCATGTTATCCTGAAGTAAAGCAATAAGGTGGCTTTATGCACAGAAAGTATGGAGGCCTCTATTTGCTAATAATCATATAAAAGCAATACTTTAAAACTTAGTGTTTGCTAATAGTTTACTACACATCCATACCACCCTGTAAATATCCCCTTTATTAACGAAATCAAGTGCCAAATCACTACAGGATGCAAAAATATCTGAAAAAATTATTACCAATTGTTTACCTTTGTCTAGACTTTGCAAGACTAATCATTTTCAGATAAACACAACAATGTGCAAAAGTTCCTAACATATGTTTGGAATAACAAGTGCTACCAACAGATTCTGCTGAAACCAAATCAGAAAATGCAAAACAGCAAAGTCAAGCCTCATACCTTGAGCAGTCACAGTGAAGATCCTGAACGATCTTACAAGTTTCCTACATGAAGCAGTTTCTTCCCCTCTACAACTTGAGATAACTAAGCTTTGCCTTCCGCCTCAGTGATACTAGGTATAGTGACATTAGAAAAAACACAGTTCCATTGCTGCTCAACAGTATCTTCAGACCTACCACTTAACATAAATTTCCTTAAATAGTCAGATAAATACTTTCCTTTTTGTCAGCCTTCTTTGGCCACGTGTACCATTCTGCTAATCGCGAACACTTTGTTCAGAAAGTGCTTCCTGTGAAAACTGCTTCAAATCAATGAGTTAACCTTGCAAAATCTAGCTTCCCACAACATGTAAATTTGTCAACCCTGCATTATGCAGTCCCATATTTACAAAATACTTAGAAACTCTACATCTGTCTTTTACCATACAAAAAGTGCAATTCTCTCACCCCATGTTATGGGGCAACAACATTCTTCATAAATTCTACAGAATAGCAGCCTATGATAAGCAAATAAGGTGCTTAGCTTATGCCCAGGATCTAACTGGTTAAGTACCACCAGTAAGTACATTTTGTATAGGCAGACTCTGTTCCTATCTACTGTCGCAGCGGTGCCACAGCTAGGTTTGCAAGCTCGATGAGAGCCAGCGCACCATGCATGCGTTCACGCTGTTCCTGGAGGCGGCGGCGGCGAGCAGCCGAATGAGCGCCATTTTTCTCTTCATCTTCCTCTTCATCAGACTGAAGATATTCCATTGGGTCCTGCTGTTCCTGATCTGTCTTCTGGATCGTTTTAGTTTTCAAAGCAGGAGCACGCTGTTCTCTAGTCTCCCAGTATCTACAAAATCAAATGTGGGGAATGCTCTTAAAATATATACAGCTGACTTGCACACAACAACTCAAGGCTGGCAAAAACCTCCCAAGTATTAGCTTGCGTCCAACTAAGCACTGCATTTGGCTGTATCTTTCACCCCTTATATGGTAGTATTTAAGCTGTCAGAAACCTCCTTTATTCAGTATTTGAAGTGTAAATTGCCCAAGTGAACATCTGTGACGGGTTTCTCCTCTACATGGTGTTCCCAGTTTCTCCCTAGGCGTATACAATTGTTGCCGCTCAACAGATGCAAATTCAGCAAGACTGTGGCACTAACTAACAGGGTATTAACAGGTGTTGATCAAGCAAAGAGAAGCACTTAAGCAGAGAACAAAAAAAAAAAAAAAAGGCTCATGACCAGGAGTTTGCACTTCTTTAAGTAAAGTTAAGGCTGGGCTGATTTGTACTGGAGGAACAGCTGTTCTTTGTTGGGTTTTTTTTTTGTCCCTAAGAATAAAATGCTTTCTCAGACCACCCTTATAAGCACTTAGAGAAAGATAGCACCATGAGGGAACTTACTTTGCCAGCCACTCAGCCACAGCTTTATTGTCAGCTGTCTGCTTCTTACTCAGCCTGTCTGTGAGCTCTTCTCTCTTCAGTCGGGCATATGGATGTTTGGGGCAATGACGGTTTGCATGTGTGAATCTGCTTAAACAGCCTTAAAGAACACAAAGTGACAATGAAGAACACGTTACAGAAAACAGCCAAGCGACAAGTAAACATAGCACCTGAGGGATGAAGATGCTGCTGAAGCCAACCTTCCTCGCTCACAAACCCTTAGGTTTGGTTGAAAAAGCAAAGTTCTAGTTGCAAGGTTCACAGCATGCCCCATCATTTTATACATTAGTATCAACTGACCCAATTACTGATAACCACTTACATAATAACGTATGCAATCCTTAGATATCTATTTGCATTCTTATGCAGATTCTGCGTGGCTCCTCCCTTCCCTAGAAGCTCCTCCAAAATGAAAATCCGAAGCTTTTATGGATCTTTGCCACGCGAACGTGCATACATTTCCAGTACCCGACTGGCCCTAGTTCTGAAAGCTGCAAGTTGTTCTCTCATGGCTCACCGTTCTCTGAGCAGACGAAAGGTTTTTCCCCTGTGTGGAGACGCTGGTGAGTTTTGAGCTGCCCGCTCTGAACAAAGGCTTTCCCGCAATCTGGGTAGTCACACAAGTAAGGCCTTTCACCTTAAAAATAATAACAGAACAGATTTATGAAAGCTAAATATAAAAGAAGAGTCATAGTATCTAGTGGTGGTCCCTGGCTTGAGACTTGGACAAGCAAGCTCTCCTTTTATGCACTCAGATGCTTGCACGTACTTAAAAAGCCCTGGTGTACCAAATAGCAGCGATCCACTTCTACTCCAAACACATCTTTACTTTGAAGTACATACTCATTGCTACTGGATAATACAATTATTTCCAGAGGGGGAACCCCCCCCCCAATTTTATATTTTTCTTTGTCATATTTTGTGATTTAAGCCTCTTGTACAGCACTACATAAGCTTTGTCCCGTGAAACTATGCACCTCTAGAGCAAGAAATACAGGGAGTGAAAAGAGTAAGTGTAACTAGTCATTGTATTACTAATTGAATTACTTGAATTCAATTACAGTTGAATCACTAATGTAATTCAAGTTGTAACCAGATAAATTTTATCCTTAACATAGCCTGCACTAGGGTAAAATAACTGAGGTCAACAGTATAGTAACATAAGAAGTTGCAGAAGTATCTCATGAAGGAAGACTATGAGGTCACAAGAGAAACTTATTCCAGACTTAAGCCAAGCAAGTTTTCTTAGGCGAGTCATCAAGACCTCCCCATGCAAACTGCAAAGACAAGAACAGAGACAGCAGGTGTCTCCTCCCTCAAGAGGATCTGACTGCATGCAACCACGCAAAGGCACGCCATGCCACTGCTCCTCAGGAAGGGTGACAAAACTAGGGTGATTCTGACTTACGAAGTCAGAGGAATAACACCAGGATAAGCCCTGCTCAGTTAAGTAGTTCAACACCTGATATGACTAAGTGACATAAAAACATCTTTTGACCAAAGAGCATTAGGAAACTGCTGTTTAATGTTAGTATCTGGATTAGTCTTAGTGAATTGTGTAACAAAAAGAGACCATGGGAGCCAAGGTTTTTCTGGAGTTTTGTTTGTTTGGTTTAGGCATTTGGGGGGAATTGGTGATTGTGCCTGTATTGTGAGCTACATTAGTTCAAACTTTATTGCAAATAGAGTCCTGTTGGAACATGAAGGAAAAAAAAAAGTATTTTCTTGGTTTAAAAAAAAAAACCAGCATCTCCTGTAAGGTCAAGCTCAGCTGGATATTGAGTTGACCCTACATTTTAATTTAACTGCGAGTTGCCTTCTACATACAATTCAGTAAATTAGCGTGACCACCTCCACCCCAGAAAATAAATTCTGCGTGGTGGGAGAGGCAACTGAATGGTGATTTTAAGCATTTGAACTCTTTTCTCAACATTTAAGCTACGCTCCTGGGATGTTACACTGCCCAAGTTACCAGCCACTTCCTAAGTTACTGTCTCCTCTCACAGCTAAAGTTCAACTGCTCTGTGAAAAATACACCATCAAGAAGGAAACTAATCACAGAGAGGCAGACAGAATAAAAAGTGCTACCATGTACAGCGCACCGAGCTCATGAAAAGTTCTCCCTCTTACAAAGTAAGCCTGTGACGGCAGCAGATAAAACATTTACACAATTTGCCTATACTATTACAGCCCAAATTGCTGCTACACTTTCCCATGATGAATACAGTTACAGGGACTTTGATTGCACTAACAAGCTTTGTTAGAAGAGTATGATTAATTTAACAGTTACAATGAAATATTAACAGGTCGAGTTTGTTGGGGTTTTTTTGTGGTTTGTTCTTTTAATTCCTTCCCTGCTGCTTCCCGAGCTGCTCACACCAGCTACTCACGCCTTCCCTTTACTCACCAGTATGGGTTCGTTTGTGGGCCTGCAGCGATTTCTCTCGTGGGAAGACCCTGTTGCAGATATTGCAACGTATTCTGCTGGAAGAGTGCTCTCCTTCATTGATCAGGTCGCGGACGGTGTCTGCTCTCGGCCGGCCACGCCTTATCCCATCCTGCATTCAAATAATCACCGAACTGACATCCCCGCACGCTCCCGCCGCTGTGGTTCAGCCAAAACCCACAACTCTCCCCGAAGTGACTTGAGCCGCGGGTGCGACCGGGGAGCGGCGCCGTTGACGGCGCTCGCGGTTTAGCCGTTAGCCGAACCAGAGCGCGCCAAGCCCTTACCCAGCCCGCTCCTAACAGCGGGGCTACGGCCGGCAGGTGCGGCCAGGGCAACGTCAGCCGCCGTCACCGCTCTGACGTGCGCTCGGTCAAACGCGGAAGAACGGACAAACCGAAGACCGCTTTTTTTTTTTTTTTTTTTTTTTTTTACATTTGAAACGCAGGGAGGGGGAGGAGGAGGGGGAGGAGGCGGAGCCCCACCGTCTCCGCTCCGCCCGCCGGTCCCCCTCTACCCCGCCCTTCCCCCGCCCCCCCGCCCCCCGCCCGCCCGCCCGCCGGACGGCACCGGGGCGCGCGCTCCGCCGCCGGAAGTGACTTCACTTTAAATCTCCGGGCGGCGGCGGGGGAAGGGCGCGCGGCGCGGAGTCACCCTTTAACTCTCCCGCCGTCCCTCCCGCCCTCCGCCCGCCCCGGACCTGCACTCACCTTCAGGTGCCGGTGCCTGCCGCCGCCGCCGCCGCCGCCCGGGCTGCCTGCCTCCTTCTCGTCCCCGGCGGGGGCTCTGCCCGCTCCCCCGCGGGGCGGCGGGAGGGCCGAAGGGGCGGCGGTGCCACCGGGGCTGAGGGTTACGTTGTGGGCGTTCTCGCCCCATCGCCACGGGTAGACCATGAAGTCGCTGAAGCCGGGGCTGGTGGGGACGGGCGGGGCGGGGGCCGGCTCCTCGCCGCCCCCCCGCGCGGAGGGTTTGATCGGGGTGGTTTTAATAACGGAAACCAGGACGCGCTTCGGGGAATCTTGGCAAAAAATCACCGCGGGGGGGCCCGGCGGCAGCCGCTCCGCCATCGCCGACTCCCGGCGGGCACCGGCGCGGGGAGAGGGGTGAGGGAGCGGGTGCGCTCCGCGGCGGCGGCTCAGCCCGCCTGTCCGAGCCCGAGCACCGGGGTGGGGGGTGTGGAGCGGGACGGAGGTCCCGCCGCCGCCTGTCGCCGTCCGGGCCCGCCTCAGCCGCTCATCGCCGGGGACGGCGGCTCCCGGCGGGGTCTCCGTGCCTCTCCCCCCACCTCCCGCGGCCACCCCCGAGCGGATCCGCAAAGTCAGCGGCAGCCCTCGGCCATAGCAACGGCCGGGGTGAAGCAGCCGCAGCCTCCCCGCACCTTTCCGAAGCGGCGCCGGCCCCGCTGGCAGCCCCGGTTCCGGCGATGCCCGAGAAGGAGCCGCCGCCGCCGCGACCCCTCCGCGCCCACAGCCCAGGCCGAGCCACAGATTTTCCCGCGTTACATTTCGCGCCTGGGCGTAACCAATCACCCAACCCGGCGCTGGCGTCACGGAGCGGCGGTTCCCGCCGACCAACCGCTAGGCGGAGAAGTCGGCGGCCCCGCCCTGGGAGGCGTGGCCCGAGAGGGACCCAGCTTCGCTTCTGCCGTCCTATTGGTCAGGCTCCCGGCTCCCGGGCTGAATTCGAAACTGAGTGGACTCGCGGGCCCCTGGCACCGCCCCGCCCCGCCGCCCCGGAGGAGACGCCGATTGGCCCGCCGCGGCGGCGGGAGGCGGGAGGCGGGAGGAGGCGGAGCTGCCGCGCCCGGGCGGGCTTGGCGGGCGCTGACGGCGGCCGGGCTGGCTGGGCCAATGGCAGCGCAGGGGCTTTGGCGCGCCCGGCTCGCGGGGCGGTGCCTCATGCGCGCGCTTTAAAGGGGCCGCCTGGCGGGGCAATGCCGCCCGCCGCGGCGGCGGCTTTGCTTGCCGGCGGCGGGATGCGCCCTTTACCCGCCGCGGCTCGGCCCCCAGCGACGGGCAGGGCTGGGAGCGCGCTTGGCGGGGAGGGTCCGGCCGTTATGGCGGTGGCGGGGCGGGGGCGTGGGGAGAGGCGCCCTCTCCCGGCAGTGGGACCCCTGCCGTCCGGCCGTGGGGCAGCGGGCACCAGCCCCGGCTCTGGGAGCGTGTGCGAGGGCTGGGCGGGAGGGGTGCAAATGGCTGCGGGGGCTGCCCCGGGCCGCACCCGCCCCAGCCCATCCCGCCGGCTGCGAGCCGGGGCTTTTAGGAGGATTTCCAGGCACGTGGTATTCAAAAGTCTGTGCAGGTTACGAATTCTAGCACGTTACTGTTCGAGAAGCGGGATTTTTTTTTTCTCTCCCAATGTAGTATAGCTGTTTAGGTACTTGTACTGCCGTTACTCAAATGGCATCTTAAAATCCAGATGTCCAGCCTGCACCCTTTGAAACTGAGACCCAGCCTGGCTCTGCAGCCTGTTAGCACCAGCCGCTGCAGGCGGGGAGGCTGCAGGGCCGCTCGGCTGCAAGGCTTTCACGGCCACGGGAGACGGGTTTGTGTCGCCTTTAACTCACCTACGTGAGTAAGAGGTACGTGGCTGATCCGTGAAAGATCTGGTGGTAGCGAGGAATGATTTGGAAATACGGTGGCACACACTGGTCTGGCTTTAGTTGGTAAAAATGTAGAACAGGTTCTATGTTCAGTTTTTAAATCTGCAAGTGCTGTCCCAAAAACTTGGGTCCACTACCCGGTGAGCACCACCCAATTTACGCACAGGGTCGAGGTATTTTCCTTCATTACATGAATGTGCAGATAGGGGTGCCAGGTACAAACCAGCACCCTATTGGTGGAAACTAACATTTATACATGTGATATTAACATATTTAGTCATCTAATACATATTCATTGTTATTCTGTTAAATGATTGGTTAAAATTCTTCACCTCCCATGTAAATGACTACACATACCCACTGTGATTTTTGAGACCCTTAAGCTTTTGGGTCCATGGTTTCTTGAGCGGGAGGTCTTTGAGTCAGTGGCTGTGATCTCCCCCTGCCGGAATTACCTCTCCTGTAGTTTTGCTTAAATTTGGCAAGACGAAGCAAGCAGTTGTCATGGGCCGTTAACAAAGCAGGCTATCATTCACTTTGGGGCTTTTGTTCTGAGACAGAGACATCCTGTTTCACTCTGCTGTAGTATTGCTAGGGTACAGTGAGCCAGGTTAATCTTCACCAATACCACAAGAAGCCACTGTGCCTTATTTACTGAATCCTTTGGAAAGCTGGTTACTTGAAACTGAAAAGGCTTTATCTTTATCAGATAGAGCAGTACTTCATTTTATGCTGGTTTTCTGTGTTTTTTGAGCACTAGATCTCGCTGTTATAAAGCAGAATCGCATTTCTTGGCACTTCGTGTGGGCCTTTTATGCTGAAGCTAACTAGTAGCATTACATTCACATGCTACTTTTGCCTCACTATCTTACCATCACAGGGAGTTTTACTGACTAGTTACAGGTTGTGAAATAAGTGACTCCCATTTCTTACATTACTACCTAAATTTTGAGACAAATATCAGGAGCACAGAGAAGCCATGAAGCTGTAAAAACAGTGAAAGTCTTTTTCCGTGTTCTGTGTTGCCTGCTGCAGTTTGTATGCTGTAAACTGCTTCCTTGTAGGAGTGTTAGCAACCATCACTGCTGGCAGGAACAGGAAAATGCAGGGGAGAGCAAATTTGCAGTGTATGACTATTAACTAACCCACCCTCTGGATAATGGGAAACTTCTACCAGTTCTTTCAACGTAGAGACTATAGTATTGGACTGAAGCAGTATTAAGCATCCATCCAGAGACAGGCAGCCCTTTCACTATGAATTACAGTTCAGTTTGTTGCAAATATCCTTTTAAACTAACTGACACCCCACCCCCCCCACCCCCAATAATTTCTTGGGTAAATTCTTGTTCATAGTAATGACACCCCAGCTTCTCAAACTTCGTGTTACATGTCAAAGTCCTACCAGTACTATGGCAGGTCAGGCCATGCATACCAGGCCAGAAAGAAAACACTACAGCCTGTAACTTTTGTTTCCAAAATGAGCAAACAGGTTTCTACATGCTTAGATCTGACCCACTTAAAAAGCTTCAGCCCTAAAAATAACGTGTGGAAGAAAGTTTTGGTAAGAGAACAATGGTGTAGGTAATACAGAAAGATATGTTAAAATCTATTTGGAGAAAAAATGACTTGTGTTAAAATAAATGCATCCCAAAACCAAACTGTGAATACCCTTCATAACTTTCCAAAACTACACAACTGATGCTTCTAAGTAATAAGTGTAGCTGTCAAGGAACTCCAGTGACCGATGGAATCAATGTCATAGAATCATAGAATTATTAAGGTTGGAAAAGACCTCTAGGATCATCAAGTCCAACTGTCAACTGAACACTACCATGTTCCCTAAACCATGCCTGCAAGTGCCACGTCTACATGTTTTTTGAACACCTCCAGGGATGATGACTCCACCACCTCTCTGGGCAGCCTCTTCCAGTGCCTGACCACTCTTTCAGTAAAGAAATTTCTCCTAATATCCAATCTAAACCTCCCCTGATGCAACTTGAGGCCATTTCCTCGTGTCCTATCGCTAGTTCCTTGGGAGACAAGACCAACACCCACCTCGCTGCAACCTCCAGTCAGGCAGTTGTAGAGAGCGATAAGGTCTCCCCTCAGCCTCCTCTTCTCCAGACTAAACAACCCCAGTTCCCTCAGCTGCAAATCATAAGACTTGTTCTCCAGACCCTTCACCAGCTTCATTGCCTTTCTCTGGACACGCTCCAGCACCTCGATGACCTTCTTGTACTGAGGGATCCAAAACTGAACACAGCATTCGAGGTGCGGCCTCACCAGTGCCGAGTACAGGGGCACGATCACTGCCCTACTCCTGCTGGCCACATGATTCCTGGTACAAGCCAGGATGGTGTTGGCCTGCTTGGCCACCTGGGCACACTGCTGGCTCATGTTCAGCCAGCTGTCAGCCAGCACCCCCAGGTCCTTTTCTGCCGGGCAGCTTTCCAGCCACTCTTCCCCAAGCCTGTAGCACTGCATGGGGTTGTTGTGACACAAGTGCAGGACGCGGCACTTGGCCTTGTTAAACCTCATGTAATTGACCTTGGCCCATCGATCCAGGCTGTCCAGATCCCTCTGCAGAGCCTTCCCGTCCTCGAGCAGATCAGCACTCCCATCCAATTTGGTGTCATCTGCAAACTGACAGAGGATGTACTCAATCCCCTCATCCAGATCATTGACGAAGATATTAAACAAGACTGGCCCCAACACTGACCCCTGGGGAACACTTCTCACGACAGATGCCAACTGGATTTAGCGCCGTTCACCACAAGTCTCTGGGCTTGGCCATGAAGCCAGTTTTTTACCCAGTGAGGAGTACGCCTGTCTAAGCCATGAGCCGTCAGCTTCTCTAGGAGGATGCTGTGGGAGGCTGTGTCAGAGACTTTACCAAAGTCCAGGCAGATAACCTCCACAGCCTTTCCCTCATCCACTAGGTGGTCACCTGGTCATAGAAGGAGATCAGGTTGGTCAGGCAGGACCTGCCTTTCATGAAGCCATGTTGGCTGGGCCTGATCCCCTGGTTGTCCTGCACATGCCTGGTGAGCTCACTCAAGATGAACCACTCCATAATCTTCCCCGGTACTGAGGTCAGGCTGACAGGCCTGTAGTTCCCCGGATCCTCCTTCTGGCCCTTCTGGTAAATGGGCATCACACTGGCAAGCCGCCAGTCGTCTGGGACCTCCCCTGTTACCCAGGACTCCTGGTAAGTGTTGGAGGTCATGATTTGGTACATACAATTGTAGATACTGTGAATGGTGCTATGCCACCTCAGCGTACACATTAAATTTTGTAATGACATACAAGGGCCTGGCAGCAGATTAACTTCTTTACGTGGATCTTGTAAATTTTTCTAATGCCAAATAATAGAACTTTGTTAATGGAAGCAGAACAAGAGAAGGCAGAGGTGAGCTGATGCCACTTCTGATTTTTTAACTGCTCAGAACAATAGTGTTTCATGTAGTAATAACAATGGCCAAAAGGAGAGACATGACCTCTCTGTCCAGATCCTGCTATGGAAGAGGAAACGCACACAGAATGCTCGTGGCCTAAAGGGCTTAAACCACACTGCTTCTCAGTACATACAGTCGTACGTGTTAAACTAATAGTTCACCTAACATCATGTAAAAACACTTCTAAAGCAATCATCTGAGCTATAGTATCTTAAATGTTTGCTCTTGATAGTATTTTGATGCTATGCTACTAGCTTAATGTACAAAAGCATTAAAATTTTAGTGTTAGTGTAGAAACAAGTAAGAGCTCTCTGAGAGGTAAAGGACCAAGATAATGAAATATTATACAGCCTACAATCAGATCAAATCCTACTTATTATTACAAGAAAGATTCCTTTTATTACACACAACATTAAATACAGAAACACTGAAAGGATAGGGAGCACAAATTCAACAGAAAACAAGGAAAAAGCACCTGTGTTCTGTCTGGCTAGTTAGACTGAAGAAGCACAGATCAATTCAGGAGTTTGGGGATGATAAATGCTTTCAGAAATAAAAAGTAGAAAAACTAACTCTCTGAGGTGGGTAAATGCTGTATTTCTCAAACTGAAACAGAACACAAATACATGATAAATGAAGAGGAAATAAGGTACTTCGTCTGTCTGAAGCATGCTTCAACCATTTCAAGAGATATTCCAAAGTTCAAACCAGAAAACGTGGAGACAGTGATGGCCTTTAGGTTGATAATAACAAATACTTAACCATGCCACAGGAAACTTTATTGTGTGTTGTAATATGGATTTGTATAATAACTTAGCAATAGTCGTAATGTCTTTTATCTAAGTGTTTATTATTACATTTTCCAAGTTTTGCTTTATAGCAAATCAATATATCAAGACAATAAAACTGCTTATGTTAATAGCTTACTGGAGGTCAGCTACTGAATGTTCCAGAGGGAAGGAAACGGCATGAGGTAAGCATGCCCATAACAAAGATAAAGGTGATGGAAGAATAGTAGTTAACAACAAGCTGGTCCATCTTTGGTGACGTAGCTCTTTACTGTTCAACTTAAAACTTCATGTAGTCAATTGAGTTCAGTAGAATGACATTGCTAGAAGATGTATGTGATGGTTAGATGCACCAAGTGACAGAGCATTACCCTCTCTACCTGTTTGTGGGAGAATCTTTAGAACAGGCAGGTCTCCCTGTGAACAATCCAAACATTCCGATCACAGAGAACTTGTTGTTAGCACAATTATGAGACGACCTTGTGAGCAGTTGAGTGAGATAAGGAAGGGAGAAGAAAAGGGAGTAGAAAAGGGAGTAAGCACAAGTTGCAGATGTGGCTGAACTAAAATATCACAAAGGCTGGGAAAACTTCAGCAGTACTTTTCCACTGTGTCTATTATGGGGTAGAAATTGTTATGTTATGAGCAGCGCGTGATTAAAGCAAGCAAGCCAATAGCGGGTATGCGTGTGGCGCGTGTACACATACGTGAATCAATCTCGTTGCTTAAGAAAAACATATGCCCGCGGCAATAGAATATATTAACTGAGATATCTGAGCAATAAACTGGCATTAACCTCATCATATTGGTCTGCGTGTTATTGTCCGAAGCTTCCGTGTCACCTGTTCAGTTACCCTGCCCCAGAGTGGGACCTTGAGCCCAGCAGTGGATTTGGGATGCTTCGACTCCAGGCAGGGGAGATTCAGGCACTGGAGAGTGAAATCCATGCCCGGGGGATGAGAGACTGACTGTAGGAAAGGTGAAGGACAGGATGCCCCTTGCTGGTGATTAACTGCTCAGCTGTAAAGGTCAGAGGAACATAAGCCTCCGCTCGCAATTCTCTGTCTCCAGTAATTAGGCACCACCTTTGCCCTTTAAAAAAAAAAATGAAGCAAGGGATCTTTTGGTAAAGATTCCCTATTCCATATCTATACCTGCTTGGGAAGCTTGTGTAGGGCTGCTGTTCTGTGTGTGTGAAAAATCCACTTGTGGAGGGAACCTGGATGGAGGAGCAACCTGGCAGGCCGCCCTCATCTTGACTGAAATAAGATGAGTAATCTGGTGTCAGAAGGGTTGGGCACCTGTGCTCAGCACTGCAAATGTGAGATTCAGGTTTTGCGTGCAAGTATGTAATCATTCCGAATCCATCACTGTTTCTTATTCAGTGTAAAAATCCAGGCAGAACATTTGGTTTAATGTCAACCGTAAAATTCAGGTTTTCTTTGCCTGTCTCTTGTTTGAGTAAGTAGGTACCTTGACAATCACACACTGATTGCACATAGTGAAAAACTGCATATGAAGAGATTACAGGTTACTTTAATCTGCCATGCAAGACTTTTAATCAGTTGGGGTTTGAAATCTATGTTACAGAAATTTTTTTTTGACTAGTAAATCAGAACTTCAGAAAACTAAGAACATTTTGTAAAGGTTTACATTCATTTTAGAAAACAGAATTATATGGACAAAGACAAGACATAACAAGTGCTATTTTTGGCTATCATTGTGGAATCTCTGAGAAGTTATACTTCTTTCTCTTCTGAAACTTTGTGAAAACAAATCCAGATTCCACAAACCACCAAATCTCTCATCTCACTGCTGAAATATTTCTGAATTCCTTGTATTTGTCCCTCTCCAATGATACTATGGCCTTCAAAATGCTTATTAAAGCCACGAGCGCATTGTCTCTACAGGCAATAATGACACCCTGTTGTCTGCTGTCTTTCACATACAGCATAACTTCAGGAGGCTTTGGTTCAAGATTTTATAATGTTTTAAATAAAAATCATGTTTCAAAAATTTCTAAAAAGCTTTCTGGATACAGTGTTTGCTGAGGAAGTCTAGTGTGCATGCTGCGATTGATACCAAAAGGCTCCACAAAGGCCTGCAAAAGATTTGGCGTTTTTTCTGTTGATGTGTTGCAGTAGGTATTGTGGTGGTGTTAATGTGTTGCTCCAGACTAGAACAGGACCAAGCAGCTTTCCAATTCCTTCTTTTCACTGAAAATACATTTAGTTTCATCCTTCTACAAAGTAAAGCAACTATTCAAAGGCAAGCACAGTTGATTTAGATAAACATTTCTTATACAGTATTTTATTACTGTATCATATTAATGGAAATATCTTCAGAAAATTTTATTTTGTTGTTATTATGGCTAACTATTTTTTACAATTTAAGAACTGTGCAGAAATAATGATAATATATTCTCTTTGCTGAGTTAGAATTTCCTGCTTCAATTTGAAGCATGTCAGCACCTAAGAGATCTGACTTGACTACCAGGATTTTGTACAGCGGCTTGTGAGCAGATAATGGCCCTAACTTAGTTGCTGTCATTATTTCCATTGATGCAAAATCATTTGTGATGTCCCAAATGAGGATGAAGCTAGAAAGCACCCAGTCTAATGAAATTAGTTTTATTCTGTAGCAAACATGCCCTGCATAGGTGGGTCTATGTGAAAGCTAGAGGAAACGTAGTTCAAGGCTTGGAGTAATGTGTAGAGGGTCAAGTATATTTTGTTTTACGATGGTCTGCCCAGACCTAATGCACTCTGAGACAGAGGGAGGAGACGGTTGTTATGCTGCTGGTGCCATCTCTAATCCATCCTTTTGAAGCACAGCGGGGAGTTTGATTTAGTTTCAAGGTGCTGTACGAAGGATAAGATTAATTTCAAGGCAAAGTGGAAGATTAATTTCAAGGCAAAGTGGAAGATTAATTTCAAGGCAAAGTGGGAGGTACAGTGAAGTTATCATAAGAGACAAAGTGTTAGTTTCCCATAGCCGCATCACAGAAATCACGACTGCAGCTGGCATTGTTTGGGTGATGGTGTCTGAAGGGCTGAGATTTTTACAGCATGTGCGTGGGGTTACTGTAGCTGATAGCAGAGAGCGGGGTTGTTTTGTCTGCACAGTTGCCTGTCCCCTGTAAACAAACCCTTTTGAGTCTCCAGGAGTGTTTGCATTGTTGGTTGTTGGTATGAACCACAGAGATAGCAAAAGGACTTCAGCTCACTCCAGGCATCGCTGGTGCTGACCAACATGGCTCCTGCAGCCAGAGGGGTGCTGGCACGTACAGCCCCAGGGCAGCGGGGTTCCCTGACGGCTTGGGGGCACCGGTCACTGTTTTTGCTGAGCAGAGCTGCTCTCCAGGTTAAACTGTGAAACCCCTGCGTTCCACCGTAGTGATGCGTTTGTAAGCTGTTGGAAGCGTTACCGCACGTGCTCGCGGAGGCCTGCCAACGCTGCAAGCACCACCGCGGTTTTGGGCAGAAAGGGGCAACTCAGGAGCTCTGCGGGAATACCAGGCTGGTTTATGCAAGTGCGCTGCCACTGAAAGCAGAGCTGACCTCGGAGCTCCTGGGCTCCGTCTTTCATTAAAGTCACCCGTCAGTGGACTTGGATTACATCAAAAGACCCGTGGTGTGAGAGCCATGTGATGACGTCAGGTTATAAACTCTTACTCAACAGCCTACCCAGACCACGCGCACAGAGGGACAGGACGGTTCCCGGCCTCCTACGACGGCCGTGTCCCCAGCGCCGCCGGGCGACCGCTGCCGCCCGGCCTGTTGCCCGTGGCTGTGGCCGTGGCCCGGCCCCGGCCCCACCCGCATCCCGGCCGCGCAATGGCCGCCGGCGGGCAGTCCTGAATAATGCACACCTCATGAATAATTAGCCAGGCCGAGTCGGTGTCCCGGGTGAGCTGCACACCCCATTGGTCAGCGGGCCGTTATTGACTGCGCCGGCGCTGCACGCTAATTGGCCGTAGCAGCACGTCGGGGCGGGGCGGAGTCTAAAGTGGGGATTGGTCGCTCGCGCTTGCCATTATTTAGCATTGGTCGCGCCTGCCGGCGGTGGGCGGGGCCGGCGGTGTTGATAGGTGGCGGCGGCGGGGCCGCTGGGGGCTCCGAAGCTCGATTGGCTGGCGGCACCCGGCGGAGGGCGGGGCAACGGCAGCGGTACTAGTGCAGCGGTACTAGTGCAGCGGTCCGGGTCGAGCCGCGCCGGGTCCGGCGCGTGGAGCCGTCCCTCTGACACGCCACTCCGCCTCCGCCTCGCCTCGCCTCGCCTCGCCTCGGTGCCGCCGCCGCCGCTGCCGCCGCCGCAGGAGCTCCAGGTGTCAGTGTGTGGGAGACGAGTCGTTCGCAGAGATGATGAACGGGTCGGTGGCCAGCTCGGAGGCTGCTGTCGTGCCGGAGAGCTTCGGCTGCGCCGTCGCCAACCGCTTCTGCCAGCTCCTGGACGACGAGTCGGACCCCTTCGACATCCTGTGGGAGGCCGAGCGCCGCCAGCAGCGGCAGCAACGACAGAAGCGCAGCGAGGCGGGCGCCAGGAGGGCCGGGGGCGGCGGCGGCAGGCGGGAGCGTGAGGGGGAGCACAAGCAGTCCGGCAGCCCCCTCGCGCCCGGGCGGCTGCCGCAGCCCGGTACGCCGCCGGCGCCTCCGTCACGCGGCGAGGCGAGGCGAGGCGGGGTGGGGTGGGGGGACGGGGGGCGGCAGCCGGTGCTCCCGCTGCCGGCGGCGGCGGCGGCGGTGCGGGCAGCCCCGGCCCCGCGGCGTGCCTGGCCGGTTGCTGTGTTTTTTTGTCGGTGTGAGTGAGCATCTGAATGTCCCCTTGGGGAAACGGGCGGCAACCGGAGCGTCCTCGGGGTCGCTCCCGGGGCGGTGTGGCGGAGCCCTCCCGGCCTGGGGGGTGGGGGGGCCGTCGGGGGGGGAAAAGGACCCTTTGGGCCCGCAAATGGAAACTTCGGAAATACTCCTGAGAGACAAAGGGAGGAGCGTTAACTCGCCCCCTGCAGCGTCGGTGGCTGTCACGCTGGTTTGGCATCCCTCTTGGTGCATCGCTTGTTACCCTGACCGTGGTCCTCCCGTGCCTCACGCCAGGCTTGTTTCCGAGGTACCTACGAGTGTTCTGGCACTTCAGCTTCTTCAGGGCTATAACGTGTCAGGGATCTGTGCTTAGCTTGCCTTGAGTTGATGTTGACGCCCAAACCTTTGAGTAAAACCTTATTTCCTGGGTGAACTCTTTAGCGCGGTGTTCAGGAACAGTCTAGGTTTGTCAGGTGCGGGGTTTTGATGCTAAATGTTGCTTGGGGGAATAGGGAGCCAGTTGGCTTTTATATCAGGATGTCTGGGTCAGTCCTCTCTGCAGCTGAAGGCTTTGCTGGGTTATAACTCCTTGTATTTGGAGGCATTTTGTGAGTGTGATTGTTATTACTTCCCTGCTACTGAGCTTCAGGTTGCTGGATTCAGTACCTAAGGTGTCCGAGAGCTGGCTGATGGTTTCCAGACACTGGAAGTCTCTGCACAGAAGACTGGTTTTACCCTCTTGACTTGTAAACTCCCATCCTCCTGCAGCGGGCAATGAAGCTTAACACATTAACTATTCTTAAGGAATTAAATTCTTCTTGTAGGAAAAGCTCTTGTTAAATTCACAGTAACCAAACTGTGTGTTTTAATACCTCAGAAAAAGGTGTGGCTTTTGGATCAGGGTTGTTGCCCCACCAAGTCATTGCCAGTGCTACCAGTTCTGTTGCTTACACTTAGTCTTACACCACTCCAACAGCGATTATCTGACCTTGTGGAGCAGAGAATCTTTCAATGCCAGATATGCACTAGTTAATGAGCATCCTTGAGGAGGATGATCTGAACAAGTTGTCACTGTCCCTCTGGACAGTTGTAGGAAACTCATCTTTTGAGATTTCCTCTGTGGTTGTTATATGACTTGGGCAGATATCTCTGCCTGTAAGACCAATGCTAACACTAGTAACAAGTTTATCTTATTCAAAGGATTCTTTGCTGTGGTTATCAACAGAAGGTGAAGGAGCCTGTTCAGTGAACAGCAGAGTCTCAAGTTTTGATGAAAAAGTTCTTGAGCAAGAACTGGTGGTTGTCAGTAACCTACCAGAGCGTGGAAGTATGAGAGGAGCATCCTTTACCTCCTACTTGTCTAAAGGTATCTTAAGCGTACAGGTATAGAGTGTAATTCTCTGGTAATATGCAGTGACCCTGTGGAGTGTCTTTGCCTATTTTCTGCTACTTGATACTAAGAAACCCAGTTTCTCATACAGAGACATCAGGCATGTGCACATTGTTTTAATTTCCTGCTAATTTAAAATGGAGAAAAGACTGCTGGCCTACAGTAGCCTTTGTGAAAGTGAATGAATATATATATTAAGAAGAGTTATTTGTTCTAAAAAATGATGCCCTTTCTTCTTTAAAGAAAGTGGTTATCCTGGATTTTGTCTGCACTGTGTGCTTATGTCTGGGTTTGTTGTAAAGTGAGGACTCTAAATGTATAGTGCTCAGGACCAGGGCAGAGACTTGAGACTTGGTCCTGTCTGCGTGCTCCTCCTCTGGATGTGCTGTCTTAGCAAGCCTGCTTGGAAGGACAGGGATCACCCTCTGACTTAGGGCAAATACAGTGATGGCGTAGCTGACAAATGCAAAGCAAGTAGCAGGTTGAGGGGGAAAAATCTAGTTGGTTTTTTTTTTTTTTTTTTTTTCGAAAAGGTTGGGGGCAGCTTTTTATTGAGCTGTACAAAGTTGACTTCTTATACAGGATTCACCAGGAGACCTCTGGATAAAGTAAAAGATTCAGGGGACTATGAGCTTAATCATTGAGAATGAGTAACCACTCAGGAAGGTCCTCGTACCAGCTCAGTGTGGCATAAAGCTTCTAATGATGGATGCATTGCTAGAAAAGTGCACCTCTGAGGAAATAAATAATATTGATTAAAATTACTAAATTGTGAAACTGTGACTAAACTTGTATTTAAAAAAAATATTTTGTTTCCAGTCTTTCTTAGTGATTTTTTTTTTTCACATTTCAGGCATAACTCCCTCTAATTTCACTTCACTGATTAGGAATTAAACACCGTAAAGAAGCATCTAGACCCATCTGAACAGCTGAATCAGATTCTGGTATTACGGTTGAAAGGGCAAAATTCAGCCTGTATTGTACTGGTGTTCACAGAATCATCACAGAACAGCCCAGGCTGGAAGGGACCTCAAAGAATTCTCTGGTCCAACCTTTCCTGGGAAAGGCAGCCTAGAAGAGATCATGTAGCACCCTGTCCAATTGCATCCTGAAAACCTCCAGTGACAGGGATTCCACCATGTCCCCGGGGAGGTTGTTCCAGATGACTGTTATCAATTTCTTTCTGATACTGAGATGAAACCTCTCTCAGTGCAACTTGTACCTCTTGCCCCTTGTCTTCTCTATGCGGCTCCCTGTGAAGAGAGAGCCTCCATCCTCTTTGTAGCTGCCCTTTGAGTACTGGAATACTGTGATGTGGTGTCCCCTGAGCCTTCTTTTCTCCAGGGAGAAGAAACCTAACTCCTTCAGCCTTTCCTCACAAGGCAGGCTCTCCAGCCCTTTGGTCATCTTCACGGCCCTCCTTTGGGCCCCCTCCAGACTGTTTTATCTAATTACTGGGGTGTTTTGCTTGTTTGGGTTACAAAAAGTGTTCTTAAAAGTTTCACGATTTTTGTTTTATTGTTGTATTTCTTGAGCATATCAAATCTGGACAAAATAGTCTTTACTTTAGAAAGACTTGAAGCAAGCCTAGTCTTTGATTTTGCAATATATAAAAAGTTTTACAGTAGTCTGAGAGACTTCTTTTGGTGTTATGTTTTGATGTTAGAGTGTTAGATGTTTAGAAGTCAACATTGTTTTTTTACTTAGTTCTTCACTGCCTTTTCCAGAGGAGTTTTGACTTAATTTCTGGAGACGATTTTCAATTTGAAACAAACCTCCTAAGAGAACTTTGCTAGATAATCCAGTACTTTGACCTTTAGAATCCAAACGCTTTATTATGAACTGACACAACTGTAAAGAGACTGTTTTTTAATCTTTCTTTAAGGAGAAAATGGACTCCTATTTCATAGCATACCAAAACCTACACTTTTGACTTTAATGATGTATTTTTTCCCTTTTACCAACAGTGGTGTTTTGTGATTTTTAGGCTTTCTGCTGAGGAGTTGGGTAAAGACTGTTTGTAGGTATTACAGCTCTTAAAATTGTACCACTTAACGTTAACTTAGTTCATTCTTAGCACAGTGGCCAAACTGCATTTGCCAGCTCTTTATTCAAAAGGCCCAGTTGCAGAGCTTGCATTCTTTACTGGTCCAGGCAAACTAAATTTGTTGATCATGCAGTAATAACCTCTGTTCTGTTGAAATCTCTAAACCTTTGTTGCTAATACCTCTAAAAGGTTTTGTTCTTTCATGTACATTTGATGACTCGTGTAACATTTAGATGTAGTTCCTCAATACTATGTGTTTGAATTTTTAGCTACGGTTTTAAGTTGATATGGCGCAGAATGTTTCTGGGGAATTTTATCTTACACTGACTGCAGTTTTCTTATTGGAACAAATTATTTAAAAATATCATTCTTTCAGCTACGTAGTTGTAAGGATTGCCCAGAGGAAAGCTGCAGTAGGCAATTCTGTAACTGAGTACTGGCACACATGAAAACAAAATACCACAGAATAGAGGCTAACACCATGTGTCTTTCTTTGGTGTGTTGCATGCAATAGCTGAAGCCTTTTTTTGTATTTTGGGATACTGTGGTATTATTCTGCAAATCATGTAATTAGCCATGCTTTAGTTCACAAAATTAATTGCTTGAAGTTTGGAATTAACATTGCATGGACACACACATGCAAAGGGGAGGAAGTAAGATTGTTTGTGCAGTCTTAAATCTGCTATACTCTGAAATATAGCAAAACAAGTCCCTGAGAGTGTGAACTGTCTTTTAGTATTTCCAGTTACGCAGCTTTATTGTAAAGGAAGATCAGTTGTCCATGTATAGGTGGTTATTGTGTTACTGAGATGGTAACGAAGTAGTGTCTTTGCATGCAGCCATAATTAATGACAGAGATCCTTGAATTATAGCACAGTTTCTCCACTTGCCCTCATTCCAGACCAACCAGAGCAGTATTCCTGTTTGGTGTTTGTACTTACTTCATCTCCTCTGAACTACCATTAAATTGTTTCTTGAGGCTCAGATTTTTTTCATTTAAAAATGAGCTGTTAAGCTGGAAGCAGAGGAAAGAAGAGTCACTTGGAATAAGTGGAAAGAGAGATTTGAATTGAGGAGCCGTGATTGTGCTGCTGTTAGCTTTGTTTTAACATCTACAAAGCAGTTGAAACTTGTCTGAAATGAAAAATTTTAAGCATGGTTTAAATTTATATTGTGTGTATGCAGGTGGGTGGAAAGTCTGTGCTAAAAGAGCTGTGAGAGGGATAAATAACTGAAGTTTGCTGGTACAAGGTTATTTAACCCAGTAGAAAAAGAGTTCAGGGCAATGACATGAATTATGTACTGTAAATGAGCTATAAAATATCAGAGGGAATTCACTGTCAATAAGTGTAAAGTAATACGTATGGGGGAACATGGATCAAGGTGGGGGGCAGTATTGCAAACTATACTGCAAAGTGAAAGATTTTTCTCATTCAAATTGTAGTTTAGGAAAGAGAGTTTGGAGTTATTGGGACTGTTAAGATTAGAACAGCAGGTCTATTTCCAGTTGCCATCGAGGAGAGAAGTGGAGTTGGGAATTTCTGAGGTAGCAGTAGCAAGGAAAACAGAAAAGGAATTGTTATGCCTTTGAAGGAATCTCATTTTCCCATGTCTTGAAGTGCGTCTGCTCTTTTGGTCACTGCAAAGATGTTAAAAGTAGAAAAAGCAGACTAGATTGACATGCATGATGAATCTTACAGAATGATTTATGTATTGGGAGAAATTCAAATTTAGGTTTTTGTTTTGAGAGGAGGTGTCTGAGGATGCAAAAGGAGCGTGTATAGAACCGCAGGTGAGACTTGGAGAAGGCAAAGAATATTTATTGTTTCTTATTTTACAGAAATAAAGGGGTATAATTTCAGACAGATTTTGCTGAAATAAGGAGAAGGAATGCTTTTCTACAGAGACTGTAATTGACCTGTGGCACTTCTTGCTGTAGGGTGATGCTGATGTATCAAAGCATCTATCTATTCAGACAGCAGTCTGGGTGAAGACATGGCAGCCCATCTGTGGATCTGTCCTCCATAAATCAATGCTTATAGTCTTTGATTCAGAAAACCTCTAAGGGTAAATTGCCAGGCGGAAAGTATTTTGTCGTTGCTTTTTTCTTTCTTCAAATACGTGCTAGAAGATACAGAAGTCTTTAATCTGGCTACTGTGGTTACTCTAATGTTCATCCTAACTGAATCAAAACTATGCTCAGTTTGCCTTTACTCTGTTCCCGTGTGTGCTACTTGGGCAAAAAAGAAGTAACTCTTTGTCTGCCACTTTTTCATCCCAGGCTGCATTGGTGGAAATGGAGTATTGATGGAATCGTCTCACTGGGTTTGAGTGTCAGCTATTGTGGTGGGATGAGTTGGTCTCAGGCTTGAGAATTCACAAAACAGTAAAATGCAGCATTGTCAGCTGGATTTTAGGTCGGAATACAAGGTTTTGGTGCCCTTTGGCAGTAATCTCCCTCAGGATGTGAATTGCATGCCAGCTGCCACCCTCACCTGCCATGCTCCTTACATAAAGGAATGGGGGAAACAGAGCAAGATTTCTGCTCTAGCTTGTAGTGACTGATAGCAGTTGCAAGCTGGGCTCCTTGTGGTGTTTGTCTGAAGTTGAGGTTTGCTGCACAAAAACTTTTTTTTTTGCCTGTAAAACTAAAAAAAAAAGATGAGAGCAGGGTGTCTCAGTGGAGGTCAGTGAAGAGCCCATTAAACCTGGAAAGCTATCTCTTCCCAAGCATAAGTCCGACTTGTTTGAGAACAGATGATATGCATAGAGAAACTTGGTGAGAGCTAGACAACAACACCGCAAAGGCAGCTAGATTTTACTGCATTGTTTTAAATCTATCTCTTAATACATAGATATCCAGTGTCTGAGAAACCAGGCAATGCAGGTCTTAAAAATAAAATTTCTGCTTTCCCAGCTGCGAGTTTTGTGATACATGCTTATTAAAAACACTTTTCTAAGAAAGAATTCCTATCTAAATGCTTGCAGTACAAACAAAACTAATACTGATAGTAAAGTGTTATTGTGGGGAAAGTGAAAACTACTTGAGTATGTTAGCTCTGTATGATTTAGAGTTTTAACAATGGCTTGTAAATCTGGGCTTTTTTTCTTTAGCAATGTCTAGTTCTTGTACCTGGTAATTTTAGTATTTACAGATGCCTTTCTAGTAATAGGTCAGCTGCTGCTTCTGAAAAAAAAAAAAAAAAAGCTGGGTCTGTTGAAATGGTTTGAGCATCAGGTTTCTTTTCTGATTCCTCAGTCTGGAAAGTAAAATGACAGGAAACTGAGCTGGCAGACGGGGCTGCTGCAGTAACCTCCCGGGGAAGGGGTGGTGAGGTGGGGAACGGTGGGCAGCGGCTTTGGCTGAATACAGGTTACAGATGTAAGACACAGGAAAACCACTTTAAAGAGAGGCTAAACTTGGTAACTGGGAAAGAGCTATCTTTAGTTTTCAGCATGATGTTTGTAAGACCTCAAGTAGGTGATCCACAAAACTCCAGAGCTTTTTTTGTGGATTTGAAGAAAACCTGCGTACCAGTCTATATGAGCAAACGAGGAGACAAAATTGGGGTGTACTTGGAGAGGTAGTTACTGAGCATTCAGAGCGTAGCCCAGCTCTTTTTAAGTGACAGCTATTAGGGCAGTGCTACACAAGATTGCTCATGTTTTGGTTGGGTTTTTTTTTCCCCCAAAGGGTAGGTGGCCTTTCAGCTCCTTAAATAAAAATGAGTCTGCACTGGGACACACGTATGGCAGAGGATTAAAATTGGATAGCTTATGCTATCACTGCTGCCAAGCTCCAGTTTAGTTTGCCCTTATATGCAGAGCTGAAAGTTGTGCTGGTATTTGAACTGATTCACAAGCAGGTCACAAGCCTCTGCCCTGAGGGTGACTTGGCCTATTAGAGAGGTGTAGTTTCTGTGTACTGTTTTAATCTGCTGCTGCATGTCTGCCAAACCAGTTAAAAATGTTCTATGCAGGTAATAAGTGCCACAAATAATCTTCCTAGTTTTTAAAATCCATCTGCAGTAATTACAGCCACCTGTTAGAATCAAAGTGAAATAGCCTTGCACTGAAATCAGAGTAGACTGCTTTGTCCAGGATGATTAGTGCTAGTGTCATGTAGTGCACTGGCATATCTGTCAAGAAGACTTGTTTTGAAGTACTTTTAATTGGTACTGGGTAACAGAACCAGAGACCATATTTTAAAAATTACTTCTGCATCTTCATTTTTTTGGCACTGCTTTACTAGTTCTAAGGAGCTCTTTGAATCTGAAGGTGAAATTGAGGTTAATACTAAGCACATAGGGAAGGTGGTCTCTGACTACTGCATTCTTGCCAAGTTACTCTGTTTAGAATAACTGATGTTTCTGATAGCCAGTGAGAGGCTCAAAAATAAATGAAAACTCACTCTTGTATTGCAGTTGCGCATTCAGATCCAAACCAAATAAGTAAAAATTAGGTCAGAAATGAGTAGTCACTTTTTCCACAGCAAGATTCCAGTTTGGAATTAACACTTGTGTAGTTGGTGGTGTAGTTGAGATGTGCATAGAGCCGGCATGTTTCCCAACAGCATGTACAATTCTGTATTCTTTATAATTTTGCTTTTTGTTAATGCATCCTGGTTTGAAAAGCTTACTCAGAAACTGGTTTCAAAAGTTGTTCTTTATCCAGAGATTACATCGCAATTTTTGGGGCACAAATACTCTTGCTGCTCTAAGGATCAAGCAACTCCAAATCACGAGAAGAGAGAATTACTGGAATATATCGTGTCAAGTCGTTTGTAGTTTAGAGAAAACCAAAGCTGGGGTTGCTTCTGCAGCACAAATAAAACCTACCTTCTGTGTACAGATATGACTGTCCTTATTGCATAACAAAAAGCTTTATTTACTGCTCTTCTACCTTATTCACTGAGTGGATAGTTCTTTGAAGTTTTTCTTTTTAGAGATGATGTTACAGACTTGATGCTTGCCACCTAGGCTTTGATCAGAGATCTTATATGGGCACTTCCGTGGAGCTATGAATTAATTTGTATCTTAATATTGTGACATAGAATAGGCTTTTTGCTTTTCATGTGCTAGCAATAGATGCACAGTAAGTAGCAAGGACTGTCACTTGTCCACTAACCTGAGTTCAGTAACTTGCTCAGCATTGCACAGGTCCTTCTTGTGGAAAGAATTGCTCAGTTTCATTGGCCTGAGAGCAGTGTTTCTGTAGTTCCTTGCTTGATTGACTTAAATCAGCACCTTTTTCAGCCAATAGTGTAAGTATAGGGACCTAGTAGACAAAAGGCTTGCTTGCTTCTGGAGAACTTTGTTGTAAATAGAGCACAGAATTTGATAAAATGGGGAAGGAAGCACTGATGAAATGAAAACTTATGAAAGTTCATAAATGAACTTTAATCTTATGCTAGTTATATGTGGGTTGAGTGGATAACCTCAATTTATTCTCTTTTATAATACACAATTTCTCTGCATTCTCCCAGCCCAACCTGCTCTTCCTTAACACCAACAATGGCCGAACAAAACCCCAAAAAGCTTAAATATGTTTTATCTTGGAATATGTTGACATTCTAGAATCAATTAGTGGTGTTGAAGCCTTTGTACTTACTGCTTGGTTTTCTTCTTCTTAAACTTGGTGACTTACAGTGCTGGTGAATGGTCCCCTCCTCCATAGAACAGTAATAGAAGGATGTGTCCCTCCTCTGGTTGTTGGGTACTGTAGCCGTGAGCTTAAAGTAGAGGTGCAGGCTCAGACTTATAAATTCAGCTTGTCTGACAGGAGGTGTGTTATCTCACGATCGACAACTAACACCCGTCTCAAACAGTCCTCCTCTTTCTTCCACCGTCATTGCTCCTGCAGCCATCTTGCAATTCATGTCTTCCATTGAAGCTTCTCTGCCTTGTCCTGTCGTACGCTGGCAAGATCTTTGAGTACGTGAGAGAAACAGTTTTTGTTCTCCATTTCTGTGACTTAATGTGAGCAAAATGAGATTTTTCTTTAGCCTGTCTTTTCTGGAAATGCCTGAGCTGTGTCAACATCCATAGTGTTTGCCTGAGGCAGGTTCATCAATACAGAAGGGGAAGTGAGTAGATGTCTTAATGTTGCCAAACGCTGTTTTAAACTGTAAGTGCTTTTAATATTTTTGTGGAATTGGGATTGGAGAGGGTAAAGCAGAAGACTGTAAGGTGTAATCAACTCATTCCAGTCAGTTTGGTAACTGCAATTCAGTTATTAAACTGTTAGTAATCTGTGTGTGTGTGTGTGTAGGCCAGAAGAAAACACCTAAGCGGGGAGAACAGCAAGGATTCAATAACAGAGGAGCAGGGGTGAAACAAGACAAAACTGAATGGAGAACATCTTGCAGGGAATACCGCTCCTGTGAAACAGGAAGACAAGCAGAGTTCACAGCAGAAAGGTATGTATTGTACAGGGAGAGGTAAGGTGCCTCATGGAGGATCCCCACGGGGTGGGAAGGGAAAGACTTAAACTTCTTAAAACAGATCTGGTAGCCAGACGTGACTTGAAGGCATGGTCGCATTATTAGTGTGTAGTTTTGTTGCCAGATGACTTAGTTCATGCCATCAAAGCTGTAATTTCAGCTTCCTTGCAGATTGATTTGGAGCGGTTTTGTTAAATGTTAGAAACATAAGGTGAAACTGAAAAGAGTAAAGATCTGAGAATGTAACCTCTAGTCTGCAACATAAATGTTCATTTCTGAGCTCAAGTACCAAGCTTTGCAGAACTTGTGGTGCGGGTTCCAAGTTTAATGAATTTTACTGTTCAAACTGAAAAGAAGCCTTTGTCATACTATGTACTGCTTGGACAGTGAATGCATATAAATTTTTCTTTCTTTATAAGTACTAGAAAATTCCATCTAAACTTTTAACACTTGAGAGCGTGGCAGTTCTTACTTTAATCCCAATAGTTGGTATTTAACAAGTTCCTTGAAATTTTTAGCAGTTGCATATAAATCTGGGTTTAGACAGTGGAGCTATTGCCTGATAAAGTTGCTGAAGATTTGACAGTTTTATAGTGTTTTATTTGACTTCTCTAATGTTTTCAGTGTTAGCAATGAACAGCTGAACTTTCTATTCCTGTTATCTCTAATAATTCCCCAAGTTCAGTTTATGTCCATTTTTAATGACAAAACTAATAAAACTGTACTGTGTGCTGTGTAAAGATGCACTCTAAAAATTGTACAGTAGCTCTCATACACTGATGTCTCACAGCTGCACAAATACAACCATACGATTTTTTTTTCCTCCTTGTTAACTGTTCTGTAGGAACAAAAATCTGGCTAGAAATCTTCCTTATAGACCAACTGAAAGACTAGACCGTGAGAGACCACCAAGAGGTCGTGGCGGAGGAAGAGGTGGAATGCAAGGTAGAGGAAGAGGCAGTGGAATAAACAGAAGTTTAGATGACTTTGACCAAAGAGGAAAACAGGAATTTCGAAGACAAAGTAGGAATGATAACACGTAAGTGCTCTGTGTGCTGCTTCTTAACCTGGTGTGTAAGTCAACAATAGTCAGCACTGCAGTAGTGTCTCTTAAGTATTCTGTTCTCTTCTTCAATATCCAAGTTGGCTGGCAAAAAGTCAATAGTGGTTTTAGTTTGAGGTCCTAATGAAAAAAGCTCTTAAACTCACAGAACACTGTTTTTCTCTTTAGGGGAACGAAAGCAGATGGCAAAAAGAGTGGAGGTGGAGCTTGCAACTGGGGAGCAGTTAAAGAAAAGAGGTACAACATATGCTTGTGCCCACCATAGATCATCATTTTCTGTTCATAAGTTTCATGTCCACTTTGAGCTTTATAAGCCTTGCTTTCTATTAATTGTGATGAATGTAGTTTTACAGTTTTCTGGATTTATCTCGTTCATGTTGGTGAGATTAAATTGTAGCAAAGGTATGGTGATGTTTCTTCCATTAAGACTGCCAAAATCTTTTGAATGGGGCCACGTTGCCTTTTAACTGAAATAAGTTACGGCTTTTCTCAATAGTCCGGTAAGCGGGACTCTGGTATTTCATGGTGTTGCTACAAAATGCCAATTAAAAGATTGAAATTCTGTTAGTGGGCTTAAAGTCCAGTCTCTTTCTCAAGTTTTAGGTATGATTTCTAAATTGCAAAGCTGTAATACGCCTTATTAACAGTCAGTTAGATAAAAAATATTGGGAATTTTCAAATCAGTTCTGTATTTCTTTTAGTGGTTGCTTTTCAGATTTGCAAAAAGCTCACTGGAAATGTCGGCTTTTGTCCATTCTTAGCACCTAGCAATATGCTGCTTTTTCCAGTAGCTTTTGTTCTCATATGCATCTAGAACTCTTTAACTGAAGGCTAATAAAGGATAGAGAGAAGGCAGCGCTTTGAACTTACAGCAAATGTGTTTGGCCATATACACATTCATTCACAAAATTGTTTTTAAAAAAAACTATTTTTAATGCTTAGATGGTGAATTCAGGCGATCTGGCTAAAAGGTTGAAAGATACAGCCTTGATGGGTAATAATTTTGGTGCTTCATATTCCAAGTTCTTCTGAAAGGTTGTACTAACTTCTATCTCTTCTATAATATTTCATACTAAAAGTAAAAGATTGGTTTGGTACCCTGGCTTTTCAAAAAGGATCAGCTAGGTTAATGTAGTTCTGAGCTGATAGCACAAAACTAGCTGACCAAAAGCACAAAACTAGCTTCTGTAGGATGTCAGGGAAGGTTGTGTGAACTTCATAAAGTACAAGAAATTTAAGATCCCTTGGATTTATTCTCCCTAGTTATGTTTTTTTAGTTCAATAGCATCAGAACTTTTGATATAAACATGAGATATCAATGCTTTCATGTGATGTGGTGCATGTGGTAGAAGTGATGTTAAATTGGAGTTGTCTAAATAATTCTAAAAGCATGTCTGTGCCTTAGCTGTGCTCAAGGATGCATTGAAGCTAGAGGGTGTTAATTTTAAATATGTATGCCTACCAGTGGAATGAAAATAAGTATGCTACTGCTCTCATTTGACAGTGAACTAATGTCTCTGTTACAGAAAATACAAACTTGGAGTATGAATTTTACCATTTTAATAGTTGGAAAGAAACAAAAAGGCAAACCCAAACATCAGTGATATATTGTAATCAAGTACTGGTATTAGTATTCACGATCAAATTATTTTGTCTTCGTGCATGCTTTTCACTTTTCTTGATTAGAAGTACATAGAAGTCAGATTTTCCTAATACTTCTCATTTTGTTAGTTGCTCAACTAGTTACTTAGATGACTTTCAGCTTATGATCCTAGAGCTTTTTCTCCTCTATTTTTTCCCCCTCCTAAGAAATTCTGGAAAAAAGTGGTGTGTTAATCTGCAAGGTTTTTTTTCCAATGCGATCCATGAAGACTTTGTGGTTTTTTTTGTTTACTGTTTTAGTGGGATGAAACAGTCTGCTCCTATGGAAGACACTGCAGGAACATCTGAGAAGCCAGGAGCATCTGAAGGAGAGCCTCTGAACAAGTATAGTCTGACTAAAATATTTTCTTTCTAAATGCAAAGAAAACAATTGACTGTTACTGATATGCTTGTTTTGAGAGGCACACTTTAAATGTGAACTGTGAAGTTTTGCTTGTGCACATATTTAAAAATAGATAAGCTTCATCTGTATTTGAGAGTCAAGAAAATGCATCCCTAAATATGACTAAAGCTTGGTTTATACAGCTGCAGATGGCATTTAATTGCCCAGTGATGCTTACATTCCTAAGATTTGGTGATAATTTAAGGAGAAGCTACATATTGTCTGTTACCTTTTTAACGTGGCTAATTTGTAAAAACTACCCTTTTTGGAGTTCTCTGTGAGGAAAAAGGTATTTGAGGTGCCTATGCAATCATACAAACACAATTAAAATACACTGAGATAAAATTCTCTAAGTCAGTGTTCATCAACCACTAATACCATGTAGTTGTCATCTATTCATGACATGTAGAACTTGAAAAACTTGCTGGAAATGGTCTTGCAGTGAGCCTTAAAAGTAGGGAAATTGAGAGACAAATCTGCCCCTTGTCTTCTGGCTTTCATTCTTATCAGTGTCCAGTGAGAATTTACTTCACAGCCAATAAACACTGGCTTAAGAAAAAGTAACTGGACAATCTTGTCCAAGTAAGAGACTATAAAGAATAATCAAATAGCATATGGTGAATATCCCCTAATAAGTGAAAGAGGACCAGTGCAATATGTCAGCCTTCTCTTCTGCTATGAAGAGAAGTTAGCTTGGTACGATGCCTTTTTCACCTAATGATGCAGCTCCAGTTATTTGTGGCCTTGCTTAATTTCTTAATCATAACGCTGACTAGACTACAAAACCTGTTTTTTATGTTCAGGTTGTATAACCCTGTAAGAAATTGAGTTTGTATAGCTTTGATTCTTTTAACTTTAAACTAGCTTTTAATACACAGCTAGAGGTGTGTATAGATGGGGAAATCTGTATCTGAAATGGAATTACTATGACTGGATTTCCAGAAAACTGTTTCTAGACTAACTTAAATCAGATGGGTAGTGTAGATAAACTGTCAAAAATGCACTGTATTAGCTAAATATGAGAGCAGTTATTCAGCGTTTTTTGTCAACTGCTGGTACCTTTACTTGTTTCGGACTTGTATTTGTTTCTACTCCAATTCAAGCTCTTTGTAGATGTGTCCTGACATCAGTACATTGTAGAGCATAAGGCATGAGAAGTATATGTAGTGGCAAAGGCATCTGACAATCTGCCAGTTGTCTTTAATTCTTTTCCCTTTCTCAGAGGTCACTAGCTATTTGGTCAGACTGTGAGCCTTTCTGGAGATTTTATTCCTCTTCATGTTGTTAAAAAAAGCTTCGTTTAGGAATAGTCCACTGAAATCCATAAGATTCAAAATTGCAAGTTATCTACAAGTACAAAATTCTGCATCTGTACTCTTTTTCCCTGTGGTAAATGTTGTCCTGAAGACTCTCAAATCTGTATACAAAATACAAATTACATATACCTCAATGCACTTAGCCTTTGGGGGTAGTGTCAGCTTGGTGACTCTATGTATTTTAAAATAGAAGAGCAGACATTGTGTGAATAGTGCCTAGATATTTAAGGATGGTTATACGGCATACACCTTAACAAGGTAGAATTATTTTTGCTGTTCTTTTAATATTTAAAAGCAAAAGCTGTGGGGCATGGTTTTCAGGCTTCAGGGTGTATTTTTAAGCTCTTGTATGCTTAGGTTGACCCTGTTCTCTGGGGTTGCTGTCTTCTAGCAGGTAACATACACCAGCAAAAGATTCTAGCTAGGCCACCTTCTGCTTTCGCTACACCCTCAATATTGAGGGTGTGGGGGTTATGTGTTTGCTTAAGTAATTACTAGGATTGTTCTCATTTTGACTCTTAAACGCAGTGACTCCAAGGAATCCATTTCTTTTCTACTGCTTAATGGCAGTAGTGTCTTGTATCGAGGAAGAGATGGAAAACTTGCATTTGTTTCTTCTCTCATTCTCTTTCTGGCTGTAACTGTTTCACATTAAAAGTAAAAGATGTTTTCCTGAAAATTGGGAATAATCTGTCTGTGTGGAGATACCGTATAGCTTTCTGGTGTGGTACTGGCTAATTTCAGTGCAACTCTGGAAAGACTTCTATGGGCTTCTGTAACTCACGAGCTCTTGCCTTCAGGACTGTGTCCACATTGCTGTTCTTCAGCTTCCATTTGCAAAGTACTGCAGGTGAAGAGTTTCTTTAGTACTGCTGTAATATAAATCAAGTTATTTCTTTCCATATCCTCAAATTTCCTTGAGTGTATCAACAATATCTGTGTCTGTTTGTAGCATCCCAAACTGTATGCTAATAGTTGTGGGCTTTTGTTGCAAGTATAAAGTACGTAAGTAGTACAGCTGTGTAAGCTTTCCTCACCGTTGCTTTCTTTTGAAGTTGTCTTCACAGTCTGAACAATGTAACACACTTGTGTTGACTGGTAATTCAAATAAATAGATTTTTCTTTTTGTTCAGTATGACACATAGCCTACTATATGGTAGGTATAATCTACCTACCAAAGGGATTTGCAGAGTTAGTATTTATTTTGTGGGGTTTTCTTCCATTTCTTCACACGGGACTTTCTTCCTTTTTGGTGGAGCTATGTATTCTGGTCATTTAATAGGAAGCTTTCAAAATTTGTCTTGAAGTTTGTTGAGCCATTTATCTCTCCTGGTGTGTGTGCTTGTGGGGTGTTTTTTTTGTTTTTGTTTTGTTGGTTTTTTTGTTAATAGTGATATAAAGCTATCAATAGACCAGACCAGATCTTCATAAGTATTTGGTTCAGTGTTTTTCTTCTGTAGTTAATTTGTACAGTTGTCGCTTGGTCTTACGTTGTTTAACTTTGAATTTTGCTGTAACTGGTGGTAATGCTCCTGTAAATGATGTTCACTAGGAATGATTCAAGTCATTGATTTCTTTATAAAAGCTGAATAAAAATTTGCTTTGTGCAACTGAATAATACAAAAGCTGATCTGAAAAAGATCCACTATCATTATTTTTAATGATACAAAAATAATCAGCCGAACAACTGAGCTGAATACCATTCTTTTCCATTCACATTTCTTCTGCATATTAATGTGTTCATGTAGATCAGTTCCTGCAAGAAAGGAACTTGTTTACACAGTAAACAAGGTGTAGCTAGAGAGTTATGGTCATCCATTGAAAACACTGTAGGAACCATTACTGAAGGCTCCCATGTAGTGTTTTGGTAGGTACTTGCCTTGTGAATTCAGTTTGTTCATGTCCAGAGGCCGCGCTTAGGTGTCTGGCGATATGTTGGTGTGCCAAGGAGCTTATTAACTTGATTAATGGAAATGCACACCAAGCAGTTACTAAAAATGCGTAAGGTTAGGAGGTAGAAAGTAATGCACAGAGTGCGCTTCAGTGCAAGGTTGGTGCCCAAAACAACCTGCTACAATCGAGTCTCTGCCCAAAATGTGATATGCAGGTTCCTGTTGCTGTGCTTGACTAAGAGGTGTTTCCCCTTGGGAGTCTGGACATCCTAAAACAAATTTGTACTGCTAATAACCTAGCAGTTGAAACCATCCTTTGGAGTAAAAATGAAACCATACTTTGCAGTTGAAAAAACAAACATTTGCAGTGTAAATCCACCAGTATTTCCTTTAGAACAGGCAAGTGGTTGTTTTTGATAGATGTGTACTTTTCAAAGCAGTACCTGTGATTGCTTTTTTGAGAGGTCAAGCTGCTGTGTGGTGAAATGTCCTCATGTTGTCTTAAGATCATAGAAATTTAGATCTGAAAGGGGTCTTGCTGACTCAAGGCATGACCAACCATACCTGTGCCACTTCTCATACCTCTCTAGCTGATTTAATGTTCTCTACTGATAGAGATTTCTAATGGTCTTTCCAATACTTTGAAAATGGAAACTACTGTGGTTTTTTTCTCCTGAGTGTCTTGCCTTAACGTCATGGATGTGCAAAATTTCCTTTTTTTTAACGTTATGTATGTTTCTTCCTCAGCATCTCTTTAAAGGCTTCCCATGTATATTATGTATTTTAGACCTCATATCTGTCTTGCAGTTCTATTCTGGACTTTCTGCTGGTTCCCACATAAAGACATTACTCAGCTGAGACCTTGTTCCACCCTTCCAGCAGTGGCATCTGTTCCAAACAAAACTGTTGATGTGTCTCCTTATAATAGTATGTTGTCGCAGTAGGGACAAATGCTGTTGATTTAAAGTTCAGCTTGACTGGGTTACCTGCAATACTTTTGCATGGTTTGGGATTCCTCCTTCAGAGCTTCTGCCTTGCTAGTGGTTCTTTCTGTGTTTAGGCGGCTGATACTTCTGCCTGAGAGTATGTATTTCTGGTTGTCCTTGGGACTTCCTGGTGGTGGTTGTTTTGGTTGGTTGTTTTCAAATCACTCACTTGGTCTCTTTAGCATCTCATACCGCTGAAGGTCAGTCCTTCAGTATTCTTGAATGCTTGCACTATTGCCCTTTTCTTTCACAAGCTTTGTGCCATAGAAAATGCGGTAAATGTATTGTGTATTAATTACACTGTGGATAACTGTGGAGAGCTGGCCTTGAAGCTCCACTCAAACGCTTGTTGTTCTTTTGCAAATTGAAAGATAGCTACTTCTCAAGTACTTGTTGCAGCCAGTTTGTATCTTTCTACTGCTCTGGCCAAGGACCAAAACAGTGTCTCCCTAAAGTGGTGAAAACTTAATGGGAGAGGAGAACAAAAGACTTCCTAAAGTTCAGATGTGCAAATTTACTGATTCTGTTCCAAGGTAGTGGCTTAGGAAGAAATTAAACTAATTTAATAGAGCCCTTTTTAATTAGTTTACTGCCTCTTTTTTTATTTCCTCTGGGTGCTTGCAACTAGTCTTGTTTTTCTAACACCTATTCGCAAAACTGAAGCTTCAGATAATTGATCAAAAATTATCTGGCTTCTTACTCTTGAGGACAACAAATTGAAATGTTTGCAGTGCAGTTGGTTCTTAATGCTCTTACACATGGAACAGTATCTGTTGGTGTTTTTCAAGAAGTAGCTGCATCATTCACCGGTATCCTTTTTATTTAACTCAGTAAACCACTTTTTTTTTTTCTTAACAGTTCTTCTAACATAATTTCAGATCTTCTTAATCAGTATGGAACTACAAACTGCTTACCAGTCTTTTAACCTTTAACTTCTGATTGATATAGCTGGAACTTTCCAAATACCAGGGCATGAAGGCATGTCAGAAGGTTGGCGTTATAGTACAGGACTTGCATATTTTTTATTTACTTTTTCTGCAGAGTGCATTTAAAACTGTGTCCATCCTAGAACCGAAATTAAGGGCTGTCTTACTGTTTGGTTCTGCTTCTACCTGTCGTATGCTGGGTGCTTCAGGACAGTACTGTATAATTTTGACTGGCAAGAAATAGAATGGTTCTCTGCAAGATCAAGTAGGAAGAGAGAGCAGGCCTGTTCCTATGTAGGCTTGTTCTAAATGTACAGAACGCTCCCAAAAAATGTGTGTGTTCTGATGAGGTGCTTGTACAACTTCAAAACCAAAATGCACAGTTCACTGACTGCCATTTGACTATGCATCTTTCTGTGATAAAATAAATTTCCAACTTGTATCTAATCAGTTGTATATTTACATTGGAAAAATTATCAACATTTGGTAGAAGAATACTTGGAACTGCAATTGAGTGAGGAAAAACAAATCCATAGTTCTCTCACCAGAATGGACCTAATGAAAGGGTATTCTGGCAAAATCAATGTTAGGGAAATACTTAATCAACTTTGACTGCTATTGCGATATGTAACAATTTTGTGTTTCTCAAGTGTCTGGGAGTAAGCAGTGCAGGTTTTCCTGTAGTTCATGGTATTTGACTTGTTTCTGCAGCAAACAATTACGGTGGTGAAGCACGTTGTGCTCTGTGCATGTGATGCTGCTTAGTAGGGAATGGCTTTCTGCAGATATCATTAAAAGGTACGCCTGTAGTGTACTCCAGTAGCTGCTTGGTCAGCATCAGAAGTGGCAGACGAGTAATCGAGTAGTGATGAGCGGAGAAGAATCTTTAGTTTTGTCTTATGTATCTTGTCTTATGAATACAGACATAAAGCCTTGGACTTCTGTGTCTACAGTTCAAAAATATGCAAGGCAGACTCCAGTGTACTCTGTATGTTTTCCTTGAACATATCATCATTATTGCACTTTGTGACAGATTAAAACTGGACTAGGATTAATCTGTTTTTGCCAGACGGTAAATACTGTCTCCTTGTGTGCTACTACATCTGACAAAAGAAATCAAAGAAGCATCTTGTGAAATTAACAAAGGAAATGTTAAGAATTACCTAGAAGATCCTCTAGTGTGAACATTGTGTCTTTCTGATGACTGAAAGCTGCACTGAAACATGAATCCTCATATTGTCATCCTGCAGTATAAGTCAATAAAACCATGCAATTGGAGTGGTTTGAAACTGCTTGGTATGCTTTTATTTATGGCTATATTTGCTAGGAGTAGATTCGCTATTAAACGGTAAGGTTGAAAATATGCCAGATTAAAAGACAGACTAGTTTTGTCTAGAATCTGAAGTGCCTGAATTTACAATGAGATTGGATAAATACCAGAACTTACTACAGGAGGCTGGAGGCAGCATTTGTTCATATGGCTAATTTCAAGCAGGCCATAAGCGTATTTTCTAACTTAAATTAATGTAAAACTCACACATCAAGTTACTGTGGGGAGTAAGGGAAACTGAGGATAGTAATTTGGTGAGAAACATTCCAAATGTTTTGTTCAGTATTCTTACTGTAGAGATTAGTGTTCTTGTTTATCCTGGCATGTTGCAAGCTAATGGTTTTTACTTTACAACTATAAACCTTTAGAGTTGCTGAAGGAGAGCCAGTGGAAGAAATAGTTCAAGAAATGACGTTAGATGAGTGGAAAAATCTTCAGAAACAGAATCGACCAAAGCCTGAATTCAACATCCGGAAGCCAGCATCCACTGTTCCTTCCAAAGCAGTGGTGATTCACAAGTCAAAATATAGCAAAGATGTAAGCATTGCCTCAGGAATACTGTAACTCTGCTTTATGCCCAGGGTTAGGAAACTGTCTCTATTCTTTTTCTACTAGTTTTAGTATAATCTGAACAGACTAGAAATCGGTATCTAAGCTTTGTTACTGTACTCACATATGTGTTCCAAAACTTGCGTTAAATTTACCGTCTGTTCATTTTCTTCTCTCAGATCATCACCCCTATTTTGTATGCAAATACATAATATATCAAGTTGTTCTGCCTTATGGCTCAGTCTTAGCAATATAAAACCTGTGTCCTTGCTGCTGCCACCTATGTAGATCTCTGGTAATGCTGTTAGAGAAACTTGGTTTACTAAACACTTCTTGTCCTAACTTTCAATGAATCGTGTTTAGCTTACTTGACAGTATACACTTGCATATATGTATTAAACTCAGGATTTGGCATCTGTTAGTCTGGATGCTAAGTGTCCTATTTCTCATCTGTGCTGGATCCCAGCTTTCATTGTGCACTTGGAATATATTATTTTTTTAATATTCCCCCCTTGCTCCCCTCCCCCCCTGCCACTTTTAGGATCCTGCTTCTTAGAAGTAACTCTGGAGAGCTTGTTCTATAGTAATGTGCTCCCCCCAACTCTTTTTCCTAACTTTTATTCCACCATATTACTGGGATTGACATTTCAGGGAGACCTTCTGGTTCATTGATATGATTGGGGAGAGAGGGGAGGATTCTTTCACAGATTCTTGCTTACTTAGATTTCAGGTTTTGGGAGTCACAGAAGTGTGTGCATATACTTGTAGTCTAGCATGACGGAGTTTTGATCCTTAAGGTCTGCATGCATGTATGAATACGCATATTATCCTTTGTTTAGTTATATTAACATCAAAACTTGCGGCTTTTTAAGCCTTAATCAGTTCAGATCACTGAGTGCTTCCAGGGACAGACACTAATACTGAAGTGGCCTGCGTCCTTTTCAGCATGGCTTTTGGTGATCACAGTTGCCATTATTCCCTCTTCTGTGTCTGAGGGAGATGGTGGTAGGGGGGTGGGGAGAATACCTTTCACATGCTCTGAAGAGACTATGCAAGTGTGTGAAGAGTGCATGCAGGTTTCTGTTCTTTTTGCCCATAAAGTTTCTTGGCTGGCAGTATAAAGGGACCTTGTCAAAATGAACATAGACTAGGAGGTACAGGAACTGCATAACTTGGACAAGTCAAAACCCTGTATTAAGCATCAGATAAAATAAGTGATTCATCACTGTACGGGATGAGTTTACATATACATTGTTATTACCACAGTGCACATTAAAATTATGATGGGAAATAGTCTTACATCCACTAGCTACTAGGAATACACAGAGTTAAAACAACAGTAATCTCATAGCTGCAGACAAATAGACTAATAGATTGGTTAGTAGCCAAATGCTGTGCTTTACTGTGGCCTTTTAACCATTAATTGAAGATAATTGTAGGAGTAAGCAGCTTAAGCCTGTTTCTCTAGTCCCTTGGAAAACCTCATAGATGATATTTCTGAAAAACCTCTTCAGTGTTACAGAGCTGGTACAGAAGAAGACTTTGTTGCCAGGACTCTCTGACCTAACAAAGAACTATCCCAGGCATCTGGGAAGCTACAGTTGCCTCGCCTCTGTTAAAACCCTGTGCAAGTTAAGGCCTATCTTCTCTTCCAGATGTGATCTTGATTTATCTGCTGCTTAGTCTGTAATATAAATGTGCATGTGTATATATATCAGGGAGGGGAGAAAAATGTACTTTGGAAGCTATAGGCTTTAACCAGATCTTCCTTTTAGCGGCAGAAAGAATACTTTGAAGATGATTCTCATGTCTTTCGAAGACCAGTGAATGACATAACATCTCAGCTGGATATTAATTTTGGGAGTCTTTCTCGTCCTGGCGGCGGATCAAGAGGAGCACGAGGTGGTCATGGTTGTGGCAGACGAGTTGAGGACGCAAGACCTCGACAAGAAGTAGTGGATTTTATGGTTACCGTTGTTTGCTTGGAGATTTTTGTGGTTGTTGGGGGGCATCTGTGTGTCATGCCCCCTTTTGTGTGGAATTGTTGATTTCCATAGTGACAGATTTGTGTCAGATTCCTGCCTTCTATTATGTTGGCCTGGTTATTTTGAGTTCCTGACCCATATCATGTTACTTAAAATTAAATACCAGTCCATGCTCACAACTCTTAACACATAAATTTCAAAAGGTCTGATTACTAGTTGCTCTAATGGTAACTAGAGGAAAAGATGCAATGAAGATTTGCTTCTGCAATGAGTTTTGATGTAAATTGGGAAGTAATTAAAATTACTAAAGGCTTGTATCTGTTACAAGAAATTTCAGTATAGTACAGTAATAGTACTTTTATTACTGAGAGTGAGAACGGTAAATCTGGAATTCAGGAGAGGATTAAACCTTGCATTAACCTTTTTCTCTTAAACAAATAAACAAAAAAGCATTTGCACACTGAAATGACATCTCTTTTCTTCATACTAACTGAAGGTCTCAGTTTACTTCTGTTTTGTATGAGTAAAATACTTCAAGGTTGGGAATTTACAGAATGATACAGAAGTGATTTGATGCATTTGTTTCATCTGAATGAAGAAGGTTCTTAATATAATAGCAATATCTATAATAACAGAGCATTGAGTTTAAAACTACAATCCAATATGTGCAATAGTCTTAATGTAGAAAGATAATAATGCTGCTTCTAAAAACAGACAGTATTTTGGGTGAGATTATTTTACTTCATTGCAACAGAACTTGTGATCTTCTGGTCCTCCCCAGGCAGTAGATCAGCATTATAAATACGTTCACCCTGAAGAAATTATAGTAGTCGTAACTTCTGAGATAAATGCTTAGCATTTCTGTGATAGTGATGGATACAAAGCATTTAACTTGAATAGAAGAATGGACCCTTTTCAATGTAAAATACATATACATAGCTGTCAGATGCTTTTGAAATGCATTCATTTTTACAAAGCTTCCTTTCTTACTTTATAGGTGCAGCTTGCTGCTCCAAATCCTGATGATCCTGAGGATTTTCCGGCTTTAGCTTGAGGAATAGTCATGAATGATGGTATCTCAAAGTAGCTTTGGTGTAGCTGTGAAGGGACCAGTTTTATGCTGGTGTGGATAAAGAAAGTCTGTTTCTCCTGGAAAAGCTGTTTGGGTGTTTTGATGTGGAATAATTGCAGCCCTCTGCTAATGGAATTGGGTTCTGGAGATACTGGTAGACAGGGGTCCTGTCACAGGTTCCAGTGTCTGCCTCTTTTTGTGAAAACCGTGTGACGGCTTACAGTACTTCTCTACAAGGCTTCAGATGAATTTCAAGAGTACAGCGTTTAAAAATGTGTATATAGAGATTATATCAAGTTCTCCATGACATCATGGTGAAATGTAAATTGTACAACATGGTCTGCAGTTGGGACTCTCTTTCACTGTACATTCAAAAGCTGCTTTCCCAGTTTCGTTGAATGAAGTGTATATTTCAAGTCACAAGTTGAAGTCTTTCAGAGTTTGGCAAATAAAGGAAAGTACTCACTGTTTGGGTTGGAGGTATTATTTTCACAAGTCAGAGTAGCAGATCCAAGCTTTTGCTATTTGGATGTAGTCTGGAGAAAAAACCCAAACAAACAAAGGAACAAAAAAACCCCAACTCCTAAACTTAAACAGCAGACCTTACTTACCCAAAACAGTGAATATCTCTCTAAACAGAAGTGATCTATAAAATTAAGGCAGCACAGATGCTTTTAATTGATAGCTAACCATAAGTCTTGCTTCATTAACAAGATACAATCTGCATCTATTTTGAAGATGTTGAAGGTAAAGTAAGAATTTTGAGCTGAAGACAGAACTAAACTGTTAAGGAAGCTTTCAATTTTATCAGGAGCAACTACAAACTAAAATGTTTCATGCCTTACCAAGCAGTTTGTGTGACATTGGGGATGAGGTGGGATGTCCTTTCCTTGCAGCTTTAATGTACTTCCTTACTTGAGCCAGATATCCTAACTTGTTCCCTGTCAAAGGGGACGCTCAGAGCCATTCTTGGGGATATGAGGGAGACAAGGAAACGGTGCCAGAAGTGATGAGAGAAAGAAGTGAGAGGACAACCACACTGGCCATTTTGGAAGTAGCTGTCAGCCTCAAAGCAGTCTTCAAATGCCTGCTCAACTTGAACTAATTTCTTTTTTTCCTGTTCTTTGCCTCACTTTGTTTTGTATAACTTCTAAGCATTCTCCTTTGAGAGCAAATAGTGGATGAGACTTGAAGAAAAAAACTTCTGCTTTAGAGTGAGCTCTTAGAGTATTCAGAAACTTAAAGTAACTCTTATCTCAGTGGTAAGGCTTTATGCAAGAAGGATATAATCATCCTAGAAAGACTACTGACTTTTCTATATGCTCCAAACAGACGGTCCGCAAAGTAGTGCTGCCCAGGGGACCTTTCTTATATTGTTAAATTACTTATATGACAGTTTAGTATAACATGACATTTTGGATTCCACAAGGAGCTCATTTCAGTGGCATTGAGATACTCTGACAACCTGTAAGAGAAATAATGTAAAAGCAAATGAAGTGCTGGTGTTAGAGGAACCCATGCTGCTGCTTTTTGAGTAATTGAACTGGATGAAATAATGCAAATTGCTCTTCAGCCTTGTAGGAGCAAGCTACTACTTGAAATCACTGCTGCTGTTTTTTTAATAGGTGTTTGGGTGTTTCTGCCAAAAATGGCAATTTCATGATTGTGGAACAGAAGTGATTTTGTCTATGGGGGTCTTGGAGTGTTTTTTGCTTGTTTTTCCTTTCCTGTTCCCCTTCTCCCATCGGACAGGGAAGATTGTGTCTGAAATTTTATTTATGTTTTTGCTTTCGGGGGTGAGCTTATGTGTAGATGTGGAGAGCTGCTTTGTAAGGCTCACCTCTGTTTTCCATCATGTTTTGAAGGTGTAGCCTCTTCCTTTACTAACACCTCTTTTTGCTAAGGAAAGCAGTGAAATACTTAAAGCAACCCTTCCTTTTTCTACTAAAAATTTGAAACCTTGTCATGCTACTGGGCTGAACCTGGTGTAATGCAGTTGGTTCAGTTCTGACCGTTCTCTGGGAAGGCTGAAAGAGGGCCTGTTTTATTTTTCAGTATGGTTCCTGATACTGCAGAATTACTGTCTACTCCTCTAACTCTGATCTGTTTTTCAAAACAGAATGGCAAATAGGTTCCTTGGGGAGTGCTTTTAAAGGACTTGTCAAAGTGTATCTGTAAATCAGCATTTGGTCAGCAGATTGTTTAAAAACCTCCTGGGTTTTTTTTTAAAAAGCTGGTTTTAAGACTGTTTAATAAAGAAAAAAAACAAACAAACCAACTGTGCCCCCCCCACCAAACCCCACAAGCCACCCAACCCAAAACTTTGAGAACGAGGTTTAGTGTAGTTGGGTACTGCTCATTAGACCAAAAGTGTCTTAGAGCAGCTAGGTGCGACAGTTTTCCTTTTCAGGCTGTCAGACTTGAATATGGCTTAAGAGATTCTCTAGTTGATAGTATCTAAGTATAGAGAAGAAATTAATAATTTTAAGCAGTGACAGTGATCTGATTCCTTTGCCTAGCTGTGAAAAGAGAACTTATTAAATCTGTCATCTGTCATACTTAAGGTACCAAAATAGCTGTATCTCTTAAGCACGTCTGCTGCTAACAGTCACTCCAGGTTTAGCTTTACTCCTTCACGTAAAGCAAAAGGTAGCAGGTGTAAATATATCCACAAACACTAGTAAAACATGGCAGGCATCTTAGGAAGAGATTAAATTGTGTTGCAGATCTTAGTCATGTTACTCTTTAATGCACTACTACAAGGTACTCTGCTGTTAGGATTACTGTAGTGAGTGCCCTAGGAAAAACTACTGCATTTCAGCTTTGAGTTTTAGATAAATGTAAATCACAGTAAGTTTGCAAAGAAAGGAGTTCACCTCTCTCTGCAACTGTCATTTTTATGATAGTGTTGATACTGCATGGTCCAATTGAATCATATGTAGTGCCATGGTACAGGATTGGCAAGAGTGTATTACTATGAAAGTGCCTTTAAAGGAAAGAGGAGAGGAATGTCTTGTGCTTAACATAAGACTACTAAAGAATAACTAAAAAGACTCAGAAGTAAAAAGCCCTGGTAAAAAAAACTTCAGTTGATAAATACGAGTATTAGGCAATTGAGCGCATGGGAGATGAGCTTTCATCTCTGGTTACACTTTTTCATATGAAAACAGGGCTGGGGATATGTGCAGCCTTTCGGCCCAAAACCAAAATCTGTAGCCCTAGTACTCCTGTCATTAAGATTATTCTTACAGAATGCTCAAGCCATTTTTTTTCCACTTCAGAGCTGTCACAGGCACATGTATGTGTACACAGACATCCACATAAAGAGATATATATATACACACAGACATACATCTGCAGTGTTGAAAGTAATGTAACAGTGAGTCATTGTCACTGGATCGACAACTGACTGTGAAACATGGTTATTTTTGCAGAAAAAGTACATTTCAGTCACTGAGTAACAGACATAGAGCTTTTCTCTTTCAGTAACAAATATTGGGCAAGTACTGAACAGTTTGTGCTTGGAGTGGGGGAAAACCTTTAGTCTTTGGAAGAAGTAACAACTGTTACACTTCAGCTCTATTACTTAGAATTTAATGTGAAATACTTAAAATCTTCAGCTGGGTTTTATTTGTCTGCAAACAAATGCCTTTTGAAGATGCAATGCAATGAGTGTTGAAGATAGCTGTGTCTTCAGAGCAGCTTTAGATACTGCATCACGTTTAATGGCAGCGTTATGTTTTGAGACAAACTAGCAATCAATGTGTTGAATACAGTTTTTGCTCTCCCTGTTTGGGTAGCCAGTGTGAATATCCATATTGTGATCTGTTGTCGAATGTTTTACAGCCAGTTACAGGACTCAATAAGCTGCTGTCTGCTTTTAGCAATGGTAGTTTCTCTGCACAGTGGTTACTATTTCAATGAAAGATGCTGAGTTTTGCATAATGTAATTGAATTAGCAGAATAGCTTTGCCAAAGGGTAAAAATAGCAGCAACGAGGTACATATTTATTCTCTTCTGGCAAAAGAAAAAGTCTACACACTATAATCCAGGAATTCTATGCTTGTTAGTGGTTTGGTTGTATTTCTGTTACTTATGGATTGAATGCTGTTTTCAGAGGTTTTCCTGGCTCTAGCAAAGGCTCTGGACCTTGGAAGCTATTGTGGGAAAAGTAAAACCTAGTAACCTTTTCAGTGAAGCTCCCACGGAAGTGAAAGACCACCGTAGGCTGGAAAAGATCTGATCAGTGGGAGGAGCGGAAGGAGCCCTTCAAATAAGGTGGAAGAAAACCCAACAAACCAACATTAAGTAATAGTTCACTTAAAAATAGAGATGCTCTGGAAGGGATATGGACAAAAACCACTTAGACGCATGACACCAGGACAGACGTCACCTGTTGTGAGTACCGAGTAGAGATTCAGTCCTAGGAGCATGTTTTGGGAGGCAGAACTCAAACTTGGGAAGAAACACAAGGGGGTCTGAGAGAAGCTGTGTTTGAAGGAGGGCTAATGAGGAGGCTGAGCCCTTCCACTGAGCAGAAAACCAAGGAACTGCTCTGCCATCTTAAGAGAATGGCATCAGACCTCTGACAAAGGTAAAAGCAAGCTCACAATGGTGAACATTGGTCTGCTTCAGCATTTACATAGCGTCTGTCTTCCTGCTATCAGCAGCAGTCACCTCGGATTTTCTGGCATTAGTAGTAGCTGCTGCCAAGGATAATCTGTGTGCTCCCTCTGTCCTGTCAGGGCATGAGGAGTTTGGGATTTACCACTTCATCCTGTTTGTGGCATGACTGGTCTGCAGCAACTGGCGTAGATGGAAGAGTTGGGAGTCAGAGGTGCCAGTGACATGTAGGTACTTTGTACCTGCTGCTATGCAGCAGGGCCACTGTATGCTGGGCTGAGGGATCAAAAACAGCAGCTGCCACTTGGGCTGTCTAGTTTTGCCACAGATTCTTTAGTAGCCTTGTAGACTGGGACAGAGTTTGATGGGGAGGACACGGACCAGGAGTGGAGCTGTTTCAAGGACAGACTTTCTAGACGCTCTCCCCCAGTCCCCCTTGTCACAATCCAACACTCGGACCAGGTTCTTGGAGATATCCCATGGAGGGAGGGTATCATCCTTAATACCAAATTTACCTACTTGAAGATGGCTGATGTTACACGGCATTTCTGATTTAGAGTGATATAAAGTATACTGAAAATGCAACACAAATGTAAGTTACGCTTTGCAGAACATGGCAACTGCAATACACAGTTCAATCACAATACTGGTGTGATTCCTATTATTGGGCCCGATGGTATCCTGACCATCACCACACCAGGTGTCCTGAGTCGCTGGGAAGGAACAGGAGGGTTGGTGCCAGCTCAAGGCTGTCATGCTTTTTGAAATTCTTCTGGCAGTTGTCTGGGTCTTACAGTCTATGCATTCACTCTCCCCATCCTGGTCTAGGCAGTGCAGCGAGACATTCACTCTCTCTAAAGAACTTGGGGAGAAACATTTACACCACCAGCTGATCCACTCAACTGTTGTTAGCCATTTATCTAAAACAAAGACCACCCTCTGGTCCCGTTTTTGTTGAGATAAAGTTGGCATCTTTGCAACAGCTGCGGTCCATCACACCCAGCATCATTCCCTGAGCTTCACAAGCACATTACCCTTGCCCATCTCCTCTCAGCCTTACTCCATTTCAGGGGCTAACTGGTCAGTCAGACCCATGTGAAACCAACCCCAAAACACACATGCAAGAAAAATGCAAACGTCTCTTCCTCAATAAACTGGCAGTGAGATAGGCTTAAAGCATGCAGTTTAACACGAGCCTTGAGTATTTCTAAACAGCACATCCATTTTGCTACAGCATATTTTTATCTACTACATAGAAACTGTAATGCAAAGCAGGCTAAATAGAGTCAAATCAAAGTTATTCAGAAATACTGTTGTCCCAAAAACTTGGGTCCACTACCCGGTGAGCACCACCCAATTTACGCACAGGGTCGAGGTATTTTCCTTCATTACATGAATGCGCAGATAGGGGTGCCAGGTACAAACCAGCACCCTATTGGTGGAAACTAACATTTATACATGTGATATTAACATATTTAGTCATCTAATACATATTCATTGTTATTCTGTTAAATGATTGGTTAAAATTCTTCACCTCCCATGTAAATGACTACACATACCCACTGTGATTTTTGAGACCCTTAAGCTTTTGGGTCCATGGTTTCTTGAGCGGGAGGTCTTTGAGTCAGTGGCTGTGATCTCCCCCTGCCGGAATTACCTCTCCTGTAGTTTTGCTTAAATTTGGCAAGACGAAGCAAGCAGTTGTCATGGGCCGTTAACAAAGCAGGCTATCATTCACTTTGGGGCTTTTGTTCTGAGACAGAGACATCCTGTTTCACTCTGCTGTAGTATTGCTAGGGTACAGTGAGCCAGGTTAATCTTTATCGATATCAATACTGTAAACAGGTTATTCTTGCAGTGCACTAACTTGTCAATGGATTTGACCTGGGCCACTGTTCAGTTGTTCTCTGCAGGTTTTTTTTTGGTCCTCCACCCTACCCTGCCCAGTGCCAGTACTCCTTAAACCACTAATGATATGAGAGGGCTTAGCTGTGTTTTCCTCTGGACAGCACATGCATAAACCAATGTTTTCCCAAGCAAAGCCCTTCATTCACTCTTCAGCAGGCAACTACTTTGTCAGGAAAAGGTTGTTTAAACATTCATGTAAGTTTAGAAAGGATCACTTCAAAACAGACGAACATAGACTTTCCAACCATAAAACCGTGTCTTTGGAGCAAGTGGAAGTTTACTTTCTTGTCAAACAGGCTCTGCTTGGGGCGTGCAAATTCTGCATTTTCTAATGTAGGTAAGGTAAGGCTGATCAGAAGTATTTGAGTGGGTCAGTATTTTTTGCTGTTGTGTTTGGATTTTTTTTTTTTTTAAAACTAAACTAGACCACCATCAACTCTTAGGCAAAAAGAAGCGTTCCTGAAAATTTAGTTTTTGATACTTACCGTTAAAGTGAAGGTTTCTCAAAAGCAAAGTGTATAGTATTTAATATGATGCCTGTTTCTAAAAAGGAGTAGTATATGATCATAGAGGAAGGAAACAAATTCATCAAAAGCCCATTTGTGTTTTTACTGGGTAACAGTATCCCAACAATTCAAATACAATTACTATTGTTTTCCAAAGTGAGTCCCCTGGAATGTAGAGCCAGAAGCTCTCTGTTTTTGAAGTTAGAAAAGAGTATGTTTTAAGGATTTGTGGTTTAATTAAAAGTTTTCAGGTAGCTGAGATTCTGGCATTATTTTTCAGAGCACATATGAGTCTGTGTGGTACAGATATGATGGTTTTGTGCTGAATTTTTTTAGAAAGCTGGAAATAAAAGCGAGAAATCAAACTTCTGATTATTATTTTTAATTTTACACAATTCATGTTTACAATTCTCACTATTCAATATTTTGTATAAAATCAAATACAATATGCCGTATTTTCAAATGAGACACAAATGCATATTGAACTACTTAATATTACAAGATAATATGAAGCTTTATCTTAAAAATACCTTCAGCAAAATAAACTCCCATTCTGTCAATCCAAGTTAAAAAAATATGATTAGAAATATACAATTTAAAAATAATCAGGATGAACAGTACTGATTAATCAAGAAATTTTAGATCTTGATAGTCTGTACATAAGTTTATGCAAGACAAACAGTCTGCAAACCATTAATATAAAAACTGCAGTGCAACAAACTGGTGAACATCACATTTTTCTTTTGTTTCTGTTTTAATGCATTAGTCTCTACAAATCTTATGTTTTTGTTTTAAATCAGCAGCACTTCCTCTATTGTCATACTGGGGCAAAAAGACAAGGTCTGGGTTAACATCTGAGTTAAGTTATTAATGCTGTAATGGAAGCTAGCAATTACATCTTTTGAGTATGTTGCATACTTTTGAATAACTGATCAAGGAAGAACCCTTCTACCATGTATTTGAAAGAGGGGAAAGAATTTCTAAGGAAAAGCTCCTAACTGACAACAGCAGAAATAACTTCAACTGTGCTGTGGTACAATGGTGATGCAGCTGCCACCACATGTTCCATTTTGGCACATCATACTTCACAATTCAAAAAAGATTCAGAAATCAAGGACTCTCACCCATGCCCACTCTTCATTCTTGTACTTAAGACAGCTTTGGTATGGTATAATAAAAATGTTAGACAAAGTACTAAAAATTCAGAACAAACTAAGCAATACAATTAGGTGGGACACAATGAGGTAATGAGTTACTTTTCCATATAAGGCTGCTTGGAGAGTTCAAATATAAAATCCCTTTGACATTTATGTGTTTCTCACTAAGATACTGGGTGGTGGAAGGGGTATCCCGAAACACATTCATGCCAAACATGCAGTTTTGGTTTAGCTAGAGTTGCTATTGTGTGTGTTTGTGCACTTGTTTTATGCAAATTTACTTCTGATGAACCTGAAAGTGCTAATGGCTCTACTGGTTACTTTAAAAAAGGCAAATTCCAATTTGGAATTTGGAAGGGATGTGAAATAGACTGATTATTTTTACGGTAAAAACGAAGATACTGAAAGAGGAAGCTCAGCTGAGAGACGGGCAAAGCCAAACAGAATAAATATTACTAAATCTTTCTTGTTTTGACTCTCACCCTCTCACCTCACTAGTTTCATCCTTTCTGCCTTTCAAGATAAGAATTTTCTTCAAAAATAAACACAGGTTCATACTTGCACAATATACCTACTATTGTGGTTACCTGTACTTCAGCTTTTGGGCAAGTGGCTTAAAAAAAAAAAAAAAAAAAAGAGATTTTAATTACTGTATCAGGGTGAATTCTGTACCTCTCTTTTAGGTGCTTTTCACCTAGAAGAAAATGGTGGCGAGGGTAAAGATTGAGAGGAAAACAAAAAAATATTTGGGGTCTGATCCTCAATGGTCCTTTACTTTGCACCATACAAGCCTCTTCTGTTTTCTTTGTATTCATATCTGTAAATTTTGACTATCTAAACTCACGGATGCTATGTGTAAACTTATTTACACTTCACATCCCGCTTCCCCTCCAAGTCATGATGCTCTTGCCACAAAAAGTTTTCAAGTCTATGTGTGGTTATTCATATTGGCATTCAAAAATCACCAGCCTAACAGAAAGCTGAATTTTAATTTAAAAGGATGTAGATTATAATGAGTCACTGAACCTGCCCATTTACATTCATAAAAAGAAAATTCTCCCCTTGCAGAGGTAAGCTGTACCTTTAAAAACTTCGGTTATTCCATTGCTAACATTTCAGACCTCTCCATTTCTTCTACTTTCTACTGTAAGAGTCACTAAATCAACAAGTAACTATCATATTTAAGGCTATGTGGTAACAGTCCTCATCTGAGGGATATACAGCTATAAACTTCAGTTGGCAGACAAAGATACATCACTGCAAAGCCAGCTTTGAGATTTCGTAATGCAAGAAGTGGTAGGGAAAAACCACTGCCACTGTTTGAAGACAGTCTTGTAGCAGCTGAAAATTTCAGTTTCAGACAGATTCCTCTAAAAATTACACTGCTTTTTAACAGAGGTCAGCTGTAGTTTTTATAGTGTTAATTAGATATTAAAAACTACCTACCCCTGAGTTCCACTACCAATCTCGGTTGTACAGCAAGCTTATTTTCCCTTTTTTGTGTGCTGCACTCATTAAGTGTCTCAAAGCTAAAAAAACAGTGACATCCACATGTTCTCAGGTGTACCAATAAAACCTGGGAAGAATTCTTATGTTTTAGATACGGTAATCTAAAGTTTCACCTAAAAGACTTGAAGATAGGAGAAGAAACAGTAATGGCATTTCAATATGACAGCACTGCTTTAAATGGTAAGCTGTTTTTCCTCCCCCTTAAAATAACACCAGATTTAAAGCAATTACAACTAGTTAAAAGAGCCATTGGTTGTGAACAACTAAAAATCTGTTACTATTAAAAACAAGTTAATTGCTTATAGTTAGTTTTTTCAAAATAAACAAACCACACAACCTTTGAAAATAAAGCACTCTTTGGTGGACAATAGTTACTTTGTGTACTCAATACTGTGACTTCATAAAAAACTTCATACAAAGTAAGAAAGAACAGCCAATTAACATAGGAGAGTACCAATACTAGAAGAAAAAAGCTTTTGTGGTTGATTTTCAGTCTCAAGTGGAGACTTGAGCCCAGTCTGAATGGACAACACAGATTTATATGTTTAAAAGCTCCCACCATCTTATCGTTCCTGGTGGTCAGCAGCTAAGTGATTGCCATCACAATTTATACACATGCATCATACATACTAGCAAGCCCTCTTTATAATAGAGAGCTTAAGTATTTACACCTGAGTCTAAATGTACACAGATTTTGTGGGTTTTGTTAGAGGAGGTGTAGGCATATTAGGAAAGTCTCTACCAAGCATACTGAGAATCCATTTTATTCTACAAGTGCGGAAGATAGTCATCTGTGTCACTTTTGCTGAAAAATGGAGCCAAAGTAATCTTCCTGGAATTGCATCAAGTCCCCTCTAGTCACATCCCCTTCACTCCTGAATATCCTCTTCAACTCTGGTTGCTTATTTGAAATTTAACGCAATACTGTTCTAGTCCTTGGGACGGATTGGCTGCTGAAATAAAACATATTTGAGGAAAGAAGTTAAGTATGTACTCAGTATGTATTTCAAGCAAGCATTTCTGGCCAGGTAAAATGAGCAAACGATACTTCAAAGAAAGAAGCAGAAGATAAAAGTCACTGCATTTAAGAACACAGCAATATTGCTTGTATAAAAGCACGGACTGGTCTGATCACAGACAATATGAAGAAAGGTTCCGTTCCATACAGAAAAGCAACAGAGGATTCAAAGTACCATAATTTCATTAAGCGCATTTGCTGTAAAGCATTCCTTTTCTTTCTCTCCCTCTGAGGTATCAGACTGTAGGAAAAGTAGAAAGAATAGTAAAGAAAAATTAATTTTTTTAAAGCTAGATTTAAGATTACATATAGACAAGCTCTGAAATGCTGCAGGTAGTTTTCAGTGTTTGAACAAGGGTGCAGAACGCTTCTTTACAATTCCCAGCAAAGCAAAAGCATATGAGATTTTTAAAGCGTATTCCTCTCTGTTAGTTTTTGTGATACACCTGTCTGGTTAAAAGAAGTAAAGGAATCTATGCAATACAGTTTTCAAACATTTTTCCCCATGCTTCCAATTATTTTTTTGTAAAAACTTGATCTGCATTCCCTTAAGCACCTCTACCTACCAAAATTCCTTCACACTCAAGATTTAATTTCTAATCAACTACTTACTATATACATAATCCTAATTCTGTTATATGTGATAACACAGAAAAGACTGTTTCATTTGTGTCTTATATGATTCAGTTCATTTGGATCTGATGTATACACCTTGTTAAAATATGAACATGAACTTCTCAGTAATTGGCAGATTTACACGGAAGGTATCTTAACTGGAGAAACAAGGGCATCCACAGCAAAAGATTGTGGATAATGCTCTAGTTTTATGATTTCTTGCAGTTCAACAACAGTGTAATTTCAATCACAAGATAAAATGTGTTATGTCCACCAGTACTGATCTTTCACAGATGGCAGCTGACATCTAGGGATGTTCTCCAAAGGAAATGCAGTGAATGTTATGAATAGGATTGAAATTCCCTAAATTGTCTTTGCAAAGGCAAAATAGAGTGCTATAGCTGTAAATGTCTGTCTTGGATGAAAAATCAGTCTGGGTGCTTTCTATGATAGTGTCTCCAACAGCCTGAAGGATGAAATGGCAAATTAATTACTCAGCTCTGCAGATTATACTGCGTTAGGATGGGTTGCAAATATGATTCATTTACAGTAAGAGTTGACTAAAATGACCTAAAACATCAACAAATGAGATTAATGTAAAAATACTGCAAGATGTTTCCACTGGAACACATCAGACAAGAAAGAATAAGGGTGGACAGTATTGTCAGAAGTTCAGAGAAGGCAACAAGGACTTGACAAAGACAGATGTTGGTTAGGGTTGATCTCAATTTTGTAATAATAATTCTCCTCTACCCTGCAATCCACTTGATCGGGAATAGGTCAATCAACTTGAGCACTATGAGGTAATGCAGACTGCACAGACTTCAAGAAATTAAAATAAATTTAAAAGAGAAGAAAAAACAAAGGGATGCTTAAAAAAAATGAGCGAGGTTTTGCCAAATACTACAGGAAGACTAAAAGGACGCAATAAAAGGACAACATTAACAACAAGGTACTGCATTCTAAGTCCAAGAAATTGTACAGTCATACCAAAATACCCTGGGACCAGCACCCAGTTAGCCCTCTCAGATTACAAGATACTTAAGAACTCCAGAACCGCGACATAACTATTTAGGAAAAACTTGATTATTGGATCCAAGCATAAAGGGACTGGAATTCTTTAACCTCAAAAGTTAGAAGAAAAGAAACAGTATGTGGAATGAAATATTTGGGGTAGAAGTTTTAGAAAATCCACTTAAATATGAAGTAGTTTATAAAGTTTGAGATCAACCTGATCCTTGGTCTTCAGAGTCATAAATCTGGCAATACACCTAAAGGATTTCTTTCAAAATAACTGAAATCTTCTATGAACTCTATTTTAGGGATGTTGTTTCCAACTAAGGATAGGTATTCTCATCTTGCACAACACAAAGGTCAACCTAGAGGTGTGTTTTCCAGGAACTGAAAATCTCTGTTCAATTACACATGTGCATGTATACAGCTACCAAGAGTTGCAAGGAGCTTGAAACTGGAAGAGGCATGAAGACTAAAAACAGCAAGCAGAAACCCATCAATCTGTTTCGACCAAAACTGACGTGGTGAAAACGATGCAAAATGGAGGAAAAAACCAACCAACCAAACAGGAAGACCCTGAGAAATACTTCAGATTTTCAGTAAAACATGCATTTCAGGATAAAGAGATTATTTTTTAACATACTGTTACATGAATCAAAATGTAATTCATACAACCACCGCTAAAAATTCTCTGACTAGAATTTACTGCAGTCTATTAATGACTACTTCCTTTTCCTGACCGAATGAATTTTTCATAACTGCTGTTACCTTCAAGGTAACAGGATAAGGACAGGGAAAGAAAAGCTCTGTAGGGAAAAAGCTGCACATGAACTTGGAATTCTCAGAAATATTTATAAATCAAGCTACACAACTACTTTTTATGTTATTTGCCACCTTTTACTCTTCCCAACAAAAGTAAATCTCTTCAGCACCTGACAGACCCATTCAAAAGTTTTTCACTATAAGCACAAGACAAATTCTGGTCAATTGTAACCACCAGAAATTACTTGGAAATTGTTTTAAACTATACTCCCAGGCTCATCTTTATTAATGACCATAGAGGGGCATGAACACATGCACACACAAAGAAACATAGTAGTAGTGTGTCCATGTGCTTCTGGGCCAAAAGGCACCTTCAGTCTTGCATAAATCCATGTGAATTTAAGATTTCATTAAGCTTTAGCGAACAGGATCAGTTCAGATTATCAGTCATACTCTAAGTACAGAATTTCATACCAGTATACATATGCATTTTATACACTTCACCTTTCCACCACTACTGCATATCAGTTGTCCTTCAAATTCCTCTTAGTTTTGACTTCATATACTGACTAATAATTGACCTAATGCTGTGAATAACTTTTCCACCTGTAACTCCAGGCAGAGCCTTGGTAAAGAAAGGACTTTTTGTTACCAAAATCCCTCACCTTCAGTAATTCTGACTCATGTCAGGAATTACAATATAAAATTCTCAAAGTTGAAAGACTGAGCAACATAAACAAATGACATAAGATATAAGGTTCCAGATATTCTCAGTACATGACATAAATCATAAAATTGTTTCTCATTTCCCATTGCTAGGAGGAGGAGCTGAACTGTGGCAAAAGCTCCTGTCAGCAATGGATACTCCAGCTCAAAGTATTGCCTACAGAGCAGTTACTGGATCTGTAAAGAGAGTAACTCTCACCTTTTTAAACTGTTTTTTCTTGCAGCAGACCTGGTAGTTCTTTTAGTAATGTCTGTACTGTCAGAAATGCTAGGTTCAGAGGTTTTATTTTTCTGAACACTGGACTGCAGAATTACTCTGGAAAGAGTAGGAAAAAAAGAAAGATTATATAACCTGAAAGTTTCTAGGAAAACACTGAAAAGAGGATATTACAGTTGCAGCAGAGCTTACAAGTATCAGCTGGCTTTTCACAAGTCATTCTGAAAATCAAAATTGTCTTGCCTGAAACACACCCCTCTCTTTATAACATCCTTATTGTAACTATGGTAATGCAAGTTGTTTTATTGGGAGCATAGCAGTTCGTTTTTTTCGTTGGGTTTTTCTTTTTGCTTTCAAAGAATGGATAAATTAATGTTTTCGAATTTCCTGTTAGGTTTTTGGAAGACAAAAAGCTAAGAAATTGTATTTTAAATTACTGCAACAAAACAAAAAAAAGAGAAAATCTGAAGTATGCAACAAAAACATACATTATTTTCCAGACTAACACAGAAAGGAATTCAGAAAAAAACACAAGTAATTCAATTTGTGAAGATCAAGGTCTAAATCTTCTGCAATTAACCATGAGATATTCCCTTCAAATACAGTAGGCTAGGAAAATCGTTGCATATGCTGGCATTTTGTACTTACAGGAAATCACTATGCCATACTCAAAACTCAGCTTTACATGCTGGTTGTGCTCAGCTGCTTCTCTGGAAGACTCTAGAGCAATATACGGACTATTTCCTGAATAGGCAGATAAATTCTAGTGTTGCTTACAACATTAACAAAAGAACTCCAGATTGTGAAATACAAACAACTGTTTTTAGCCAACAGCCAACTGGTTCATAGGGAGACCACATCTTCTGTATTCCTAAATACTTGTAGTGAAATTACGATACTATGGAGACAAAAAGTGACAACTGGTCAATGGAGTCTAAACATACCTATTTAGTGCATCATTTTATACGTCTATTCCCTAGTCATTCCATCTGTGCAAGTTTCCAACTACAAAACTGCATCATTTTAGAGATTGAGAGCTAAGAGTAACTTAGCTACTACTGGTTTTTTCCCCTGCTGTTATTAGACTCTAATTTTCAGTGGCTTTAATTGAGTCCATCTGTGTCAGCAGAGTCTATTAGATTGGAAATCAAAACCTTCACAAGTTTTATAAACTGCAGTCTGGTTGATTAATACTCTGAAAAAACTGTTTTCAAGGAATCCTAGATATGAACATAAAACATAACTTTTGGAGCAAAAGTAGACAGACATACATTGGAGAAAATATGAGTATTTTCATACCCACATAACATATTCACCAAAAACAGAAATGGAAAAAAAACCCTATGCTTTCACTGTTTTATATGGGTTTGATACCAGAATTAGAATATGCATTGGAGGTAACACAATTTCCTCTAAAATCAATTCTTTACAGCAGTAAAACTGATCAGCAACCTTATTTACCACATACTTCTAGGTTGTTTAAAAAATAGATGACTACAGAACCACAAAGTTGAAGTATTTTAAATTTCTACTTGAACAAATCTCTCTTAATATTTCAGACTTGCAAAATCTTGTAACTTGATTTGCAAAAGTCCCAACCAGTCTTCTCTTCCTCCGAGATAAGATACAAGATTGTAGTGGCAAGTACTATCAAAATGCAAAGCAAATTCTACTGTGAACACAACACATTCGAGGTCAGAGGAATCGGCTATGTGAGAGGCTGAAAACAAAAACCAGATACCTTCAACATCATATCACGCTTCTGTAGACAACACAAATTCTTCTAACGAAAATCTGTTTTCCTTGCATGCCCAAGGTGAAAAGGTTCAAAACCTGGAAGTTCAATAATTTCTATTGTGCTAGTAAACCAGTTCTAACAAGTTCTAACATTAAAGTTCTAATATTAAAATTCTCTTTTCAGTATCACAGTTGTCATACAATGTGAATAAATTTGGGCTACTGCACTTTCAACTAAGCTTTAAAAATGACACCAGTGGTAAAAAAGGCTTGCATTGTACCTTTCATCTGTGCCACTAGCAACTTTTAGGACTGAGTGGAAAGGTACAAAGCTAGCTTAACCCCATAACATTTAGTCACTGAAATATAAGCATGACCAAATCATGGCACATGCTGGTTTATTAGTGCTCATGCAGACAGAAATATAGAAAAATCATATTTTCTCCTTAAATATATACAATGCTTCTCTGTATAAAATGCATGTAATGTACATATAAAAGAAAGCAAAAGTTATTGGAACGTGTTCTAATGGTTGTATTATTTCTCTTACAGGTATCTGTTCTTTCCAGACACCAGTAGTTCAGAAAACAGGTCAGTATACGTGGCTTAAACCCATATACTTATCTAATATGAACTGGAACACTATGAATTGTTAAGATACCACCGTGCACAAACACTTAAATACTCATCTTTTCAACATATCATAGGTAAGTCCTTACTTCCCACAGAATTTCATTTTATCTGTTCAAAACAAAGAAGGAAAAGAAAAGAGGTTCTAAATGGGAACGTGACTCATGAAAATAGTCACCATATGTAATTGCACCTTAAAACCAAACCAACCACATCATCATCCTCTTAAGATTGCTCTATCTACCAAAGGGTAAGAAGAGAAGGAGCTGGCTTATGGGATCAGCTCAGAGCCAGCTGTAAGCATTGTAGAACCTTTAACATCATATGCTCTTCAGTAGGTATGTCATTTTTACAGCTCAGCGATATATAACTTCACATGGCTACCCAAGAGTAAAGATTAATTGAAATCCCTGTGAACAAAACATTTGCTGAATGATCAGACAGACATGTTTAAATCAGACTAAAATTCTAGACTTCCAAGGCTGATAGCACCTCAGGGAAAACAGACATGGTCCCATTAACACCATCATCTCACATGGTGTTGCAACTAAACATCCAGAGTTGCCTTAGGGCCTAACAGCTGTCAGCTTCGGAGCAGTAGCAGTGCTATCAGAGCTTTTATTAGAATGCTACTGCATACATGTTTAAGGTAAGAGAAGGAACTATCTTCCGTGTATGAAATTTTGATTTAACACAATATCCTGGTTTTGGTTGGAATAAGAGTTAGTTTTCCTCCTAGTGGCTGTGTTTTGGATTTAGCATGAGAATTATGAGGTAACACACTAATGTTTTAGTTGCTGCTGAGCAGTGGTAAGTCAGGGACTTTTCAGCTTCCCATGCTCTACCAGCAAGTTGCTGCACAAGAAGCTGGGAGGGGGCACAGCCAGGACAGCTGCCCCAAACTGGCCAAAGGGACATTCCAAACCATATGATGTCACGCTCAGTATATAAGCTGGGGGGAGTTGGCCAGGGGGCAGCGATTGCTGCTCCGGACAATCACTACTTGGGGACCTCGGGGCTGGGCTGGGCATTGGTCATTGGTGGTGAGCAGTTGCATCACTTGTTTATCCTGAGTTTTGTTTCTTTCTCTCTTTTTGTTGTTTTCGTTACTATTACTACTACTGCTACTACTATTATTATTATAATATTTCAATCATTAAACTGTTATTATCTCAACCCATGAGTTTTCTTACTTTTGCCCTTCCAATTCTCCCTCCCATCCCACCAGGGGTAGGGAGGGTGAGCAAGTGGCTGTGTGGTGCTTGGTTGCCAACTGAGGTTAAACCACAACACACAATTAGACTAGCAGCCTCTTGAACTTTATAGCAGGTTCAATAGACAGGTTTTATAATAGACATGAGATGAGGCCACAGTAGAGGAAATCCTCCCAAAATCTCAGCACGAAAAAAAATCCCAAGCTATATTAGAGAAGGATAAGATCCTCAGGACACCTGCCTTACTGCTTTCTAAGTGTTCATGTAAAATAGCATGTCATGTTGTATAGGACAACAACCAACTTCCAGAAACAGCAGCAGAAAGTGCATCTGATGTACGCAAATGTTTTCTAACTCAATGAAATATGATTTAAAAAAAAAAAAAAAAAAAAAAAAAAAGCAGAACATTTCCTGAACACAGGCTAAAGAATGCTGTAATAGCCATGCCATGCTACTAAAAGAGGTAATCCATATATTGTAAGAATTTTTCATCTCCATTTAATCTGTAATGGAAGCATCACTTGGTAGTTCTGAACCTAATATACTCCCCAAACACCACACTAGTTTATATACTATTTTTGTATTCAAGCTAATATACTGGCCTTTAAACAAATCAAAACCTGCTTAAATGGAACAGCGTTTGGGTCAGTAGCATGATCTTTTAAATAGTTCACAACTTCTTTTCACCATTTAACTCAGAGTGGGGTGGGGCAACAGGTACACCACCAGGACACAAAAGCCCAAACCTCACAACCACAAAATCCGCAATAACTTGAAAGGCCAGCAAGGTAATATATCTTGGAGAGAAATCAATCCATGCAACAAGCTCTTTTAAAAGAAAAATGATTACAGTATCCTAGGGAGGAATGCAGGGAAGAGGTTATGCAGGAGCATGTCTTCTCTGACCTGCGATGGGCATTTTCTCCTTGCCAAGGCTACCTGTTTTACAAGGTCTGTCAAATGCAATATTGCTTTCTCCTTCATCACCTCATGATTTTTAGGAGAACAGGCCTGAGACCTCTACCACTACTTTTCAGTCTACAGGGCTCCAGCCTACAGGACTGCCAGGCTAACCCAGAGAGAATCATGACCCTGATTGATAATTTGATCTCTTAAAACACAAGGGACACCAGCTGCATAATGGAGAAAAGGTTAGTCTAGCTTTTAAGAAAAGCCTAAGCATTTTCTCTTCCTGGACATAAACCAACATTGTATGAATGTCAATCCTGGATATGAGGCAGCAGCACCAGTAGCCCAATTGCTTGCATTGTGACACATTTACCAACATCACACAGTCTTTTCTCTTTCCTTTTAGCAAGGGGGTTTTTAGACAGAACACAAAAACCATAAGAGAAAGAAAGGATGATAGGTGAGTGAAATTGACCTTACAGCACAAGAAAACAAAGGACAGATTGTTTAATTTTTTTTAACCAGTGTTTTAAGTTTAGCTTTTTAGTCTGTGTTTAGAAATCTGAGGTCTGACTTCTGGAAAACACTGAGACAAGAAATACTGCTACATTCAGTGTAAAACTTTGAAAACAAGCCTCTCATTTAAGTATGTTCTTTGACAAAGTTAGGTGCCAATGGAAAAAAAAACCCAGCTAAAGTGATCTTTAGTTTATTTTTTTCCTCCAAAATAATAGGTTAAGATGACCTCAGCTAAGGCTAACAGGATAACTAAGTTGTCCACATGTCCCCCAGTTCTCATTCTTTAGTTATTAGGTCATTTACTTCAGCAGAGAGAGTCCCACGCTTTTTAGAAGTGCAGACAAAAAGTTTCAAGGCCAAAGGTAAGAAGGATAGAAACTTAACCTTAATGTTCTGCCAGGAGAGAATGCCTTTTCTTACTTAGCACTCTGGTGTAAAACACTTTTTCTGACCTATTTTTCCTCTGAGAGCACCAAAGTTTCAAGCATTCACCCAAAGTAACCATTTCGCTTTGAGGGTGGGGGTGGTGGTGGAGCTGCTCCAGGGAGACAGGGTAGCAAGCAAAAAACTCCTGTTTGGGTCTCCTGGCAGTCTGCGTGTTGCTGAAGTTTTGTTTGGCCAAAAGATGGAACTTGTCATTTGATGAAAATACTGCACTTTTTTAAGTGGAAATGAGGCACAGGAATCACTGCAGCCACGCTGACAAAAGCAGAGTGGAGAAGGAGTGAAAACTGTACTCAAGGAACTAATATGTTTTTAATGCTTTACTCAGCTCCTGAATCCAAGTAACAGAAAGAAGGGATTTAACTAGTCTCATAAAGCTCTTTTATAAAATAATTGAGAACAAAAGAAGATGAAACCAGATTGGCTGAGTAAATAAGTGAGCCTTGACCTAATACTGCAACCTGCCTCATCTTCTGTTACGTTAAAAAGATAAAAAGAAATCCCATTTTACTGCCTCTTATGGCATATAAGACTATAATCTTTTAGTAAAAACAAAGACCTACTGACACTTCTAACAAATTCTAATTCCTGGCATTTCACGTGAGTAAAACCATCCTTTGGGAAACTAATCTCCTTCACAAGTTCATGAATTTCAAAGTAAAACTGGAGCTAACATCTTCATTTGCAATACGCAAAGGATAGGATCATATTTTAAAACAGTACTTTTTCCTTTTTACAAATATAGTTTTTCTTATATAGTTTTGCTTATTTGCAGAAGCATGCAGAGAAGAAAGGCTTCAAAATTATAAATTATCCTAATTATAAAAGCTCTGCACCTTTTTGTATTGCAAGCCAGCCATAAAAATCACTCAGATATTCCAAATAATATATACGAAAATACAACAAAGCCAGAGCAGTGAAATTTACTCTTGCAACAAAGCCAGTAAGAAACATGATATGAAAACATGCATTTATGAGACATACTAGACAGAAAGCGTGAGCTATTGTAGAGAAATGGAATGGGACACTTACACAGTGGCTCTCTCTCAGGGGGGTCCTGATGGTTACTATGTTCTTAAACCATCTAGACAGAATAGCAGGCTGGGCAGAAGGGAGCCACATACAATCCACCAGATGACAATGCTACACAGTGTAGACACCAGCATAGCTAGGAGCCATCTAAAAAAGGGGTTGGAGGGGGAGGAAAAGATGAACAAAAATTCAAAAGCAAAAGCTATTGGTGCATTTTAGCTTGTTTCAAGTTCTTCAAAAGCATATTGCTCTATAACCTTTGCCAAGCATTTTCTTACTTTCCATGACTGTAACAATCCATGCAACCATAAATTGCCACATGTAGTATCCACGTGTTGCTGGAATCAAAACAAATTTTCTGAAATCCTCACTGAAGTCATCTATTCCAAAGAAAGTCTGTATCACTCTTTTGAAAGTAAGTGCATGCTGGAGCAGTACATCTCTGACCACTCGCTGCCATCTCTCATGCAGTTTTATCAGCCTGTAATTCATACATCCTAGTTCACAATGTTTTAATACTAAAACATTAGATCAGAGCCAGATGAGTTTGTACGGACAATTTCTGCGAACACCCAGATGATGGGGTATATTACCTTCCTGTGTTCAAAGTAGCAAAAGCTAGTTCATAATCCTTTGCCAAAGGTGCAGAATATTGCTAATTAGAACATATACAAAGTATCAATTCATCAAAGCCTACAGAGTTTATACAACCAACTTCAATAAACATTAACAAACGTTACACACAAATCTCTAGCTACTTAAATGTAAGCAATGCCTCTAGCTCTTAAAGACTGTCATTGTCCCAGCTTCTAGTGCTCTTATTTTGCTTTTTTTATTTCCTGTGAAATAGAACTACTCAGAGGATTTAGAAACCTCTTTTTGTTTGCTTAGATAAAATTAATCAGTTTCACTGTAAGATTAATTACTTTTAACAGTCTGAACTAAAAGGGAAAAAGACTGACACCTCCTCTAGTAGGGAAGACTTTGGACGCAGGTAGGGCAGCTAAATATTCCTAGCGATATTTTGGTTTAATAATAGTAACACAAAGAATGTAAGAAGTTATACATTAATTTTTCACCAAATTAGTTCAGTACAAACTGCAAACCATACAAAAAACTTGGGGGAACAGGAAGAGGGAAATTCCAACTCCCTGTGTCACAATGATCACTATGAAAAACAACTATAAGCTCTAGATCAATCATTTTAATTCTACAGAAGTACAAGCTAACTAGTTTTAATTACAGCAGACATGCTGCAGAATGCTTCATGAATGGAATAATATTTTAATAGCTGATAGGCTTTCTGCATATTAAGACAACAGCTCTGAATGGATTATCATACAGTCTACATTCATTCTATGGAACATAGAATAAATGAGATCTTTCACAACCTTTATTACATGCCTTAAAGTACCTTTTACAAAAAAAATTATGAAGTGGAAACTAACACACTATGTACCTTAGAAACTAATGTACAAGGTAGCTGTTTTTTACTGTGCTATTTGAGGTAACTGAGGTTATGTGTTTGGGGTTTTTTTTAATGTCAGTTGAGTACAGGCTTTGTTCTGAATCTGTTGTTTCTTATATGATTGCCTGTGTAAATGAGGAGTGTGAACAAAAGAGATTCTTTTAAAACAAAAAGAGAATTCATACATAGTAATGTGTGAGGGTTTCCAAAGACAGAGTCCTTTACCTTCAACACATTCTTACTACCTATCATTCACTTTTTCTAAAAGCCTGATGACACTGTTTGGTCTTAAAAAGAAAAAAAAAAAGTCATCAGCTAGCAGCATCATCCCCTACAGAAAGAGAGCACAACAAAAGCCAAGTTCCCTTTGGTCTGTGACTCTGGTGCTGTTGCTTGCAAAAATCTGACAGCCAGGGGTCACCATTCCTCTCCTAGCAATCAGATGAGATCCAGATATGTCTTGCAAGTCTTGCATTCTCCTGTAGTTTATTTAAGGGCAGACAGAAAGTGTTTCTACCTACAGTTGCTACAAGCTACAATAGATGCAAAGGTGACTAAAAGCTTTCTTTTACAGGTGGTGTTTCAGTACTTGTCCAAAATAAAGAGACTAGCATACCCGGTTCCCTGACAGAAATGCACTCCTTTTTAATTTATTTACTGGAACACTGCTACTTCCTGCCTTCCACATTTACCAGCCGTTATCCCAAAGCCCACAGGATTTAGGGAAAGTTCCTCTCCAAGGAAGAGGAAATGAAAGGAAGCTAAAGATTCTTCTTTCAACTCTTCTTCTCAGGTAGCTGACTTTACTTCAAAAAACAGCACGTACCTTATTTCAGCCAATCAAACACCACCACACGGAGGCATATTCTTCCATTTTTATACTACCCCAGGAAAAACAAGGGAATGTTTGTGATTAAACTAAAAGTAAAGCATTCAGAAATACTATGCGAGCTTGTAAAGCAGCGACTACTGGAATCAAAAACAACGCAGAAAACTAGAAATTGAGTAATGCAGTTCTTTAAACAAGCTCTCCTGCCTCCTTAGCGCTCACCAAGCCTTCAGAGAAATGGTGAATCTCATGCTTGTTTTAAGTAAGTGAAAGCAGCCCTGGCAACAAACTTTTGGGGGCAAAGGAAAGTATGCATAAAGAACAGGATAAAAGTATTTCTGGCATCTATACATTCAGAAACTGACTTACGTTAGTGGAGATGCAGTTGGAGCTTTTGTCTGCCTTCTACTTTTCAGAGCACGAAGCTTATCACCTTGTGTTACGCAGTTTGTTTCATCTTCATCACTGTACTGGATAAGTGGAGGCGGGGAAGGGGTAAACCAAGATTAAAATATAGACAATTTAACATTTAAGAATTAACCTTATCTTAAATCTTAAAGTTAGAGTTATCCCAACAGGAAAGTTTGCCAGCATAAAGTCAAAGGAAATTCACTTGCATAAATACAATTCTGTTCTTTCCAGTTTCCTGTTTGCTGCTTTTAAACCTGTAAACCAATAAGTTGTGTCATTAATTACATGCATCAGAATGTTGTCTACCTTTAAAACAGTGGAACCATATTATCAAATCTTTGCTAAGGTACAGTACAGTCTTCACTCAAGTACAGAATTTCCTTCCTTCACCTGTCTCTTTAAAACAGCAGTACCCCTTTTTTTTAAAAGGCAACATAAAAAGGTATTACAGAAGTTGCAATTACTCAGAAACTAAAAAGAGAAAAAAACCTTTCATCCCTTGCCTTTAAAAACACACAATGAAAAAACAGACAATCCAAAACAAAATCATAGTGTTTTTGATTGCAAATTGCAAGTTGTTTTTTGTTTTAATATTTACCTAATTAGTAAAGACTAAGAATGCTCCTACTTCACCTGTGTCCTCCATCTTATTTTTCTTACTTGTTGTCAATAACTTTACCCCCCCATATCCCTTGATACAAAAAGGGCAAACAGAAAAAGAATCTGATTAACATAGTTCTACTGTACCCACAGGTTTGTTCAGAACCTGAGAGATTCTCAACAGCCGTTAAAACTTTTACAAGAGCACAATATGAAGATGGTTACCAGCTCAATGTCCTTTCGGATGGTTCTCCTGTTTCTCGTGTCATTAATTGAAATATCATCTACTCCTGACAGAATTCTTGTTACAGCAATTTTACGGTTTCCTTTCAACTTTGCATGGAAAATATCTCCTTCTGTCCAAAGTTCTGCCTGTTTGCTATCATAACATGGAAAGAGAAAGTCCAAAACACAATAAATTAACACCAAAGATTATGAAGTGTACAATAAAAGAAGAAAAGGTCATCTAGATCTATTTTTTAAATCATTTATAGTCAATCTACTTACTCCATCAGGAAGTGTTGTTGTGGTCCAATCACTGAACCAGGTCTATTTATTCTAATCCAGGCAATAGTTTCAGCAGCTGTCATCCGATAATGCTTCATAATATAACAGGCAATAAGTGTGCCAGTTCGTCCAAGACCAGCTGTGTAAGATAAAAGAATGCCTTCTTTTATATACACATCTTCATCTGGAATCTGCTGTAGCTACATTGTTACTTGGACAATTAGTTATTTGCCTAGTTTATTAAACAAACCTGTTACTGATGAAACTTGCTAAGTGCAACTCACCTTTTGAATTTTTTTTTCCATACACAAGGTTACTAACACATTGTTCACATGTTTTTCGAGTGAGGTAACCTTCCAAAGCCAGCAACTTTACATATATCTGTAAGTCTATCTATCTTTATTTACCTGTCTATCTATGAATATCTATATAGCTATGAGAATATTATGCATGGAATAAAACAACTGGCTTTTTTCCAAAATTCTCGAAGTACCTTCCTGCAAATTGATCATACATTGCACTGAAACCAGTTGCTCTTCCAATCCCTCCTCTAATTGATCTCTTATTTTAGTTCCCAAGGGAAAGACAAATTTTGCAATAAGCAAGTCCAGGTACTAGCCAACACAGGCAAGAAGTACTCCAGAATGAGGAACCTTCTTTGCAATGGCCCTCGAGACAGTTCTGTTTACCTTGGGAAACAGAAGGAAAGGAGGACAGCTCCAGCTAAGTGGCTCCTCTCTTCGATAACTTGCTGTAAATATCAAACTACACATCACCTTCTCTCATTTAACAAGCAACTGATCAACATCAGTGTAAAATCTTCAGTACAGCCCAATAGCCAAAACAACCACACAGCACCTTCCATGCCTTGCTCGGCTTTAAGAATACGCTACAGAATTCTACTCTTTCTCAATAGTAAGAGCAGGTGGAGGAACATAAGGTAGTCTAGATACCATTAGTATGATAAATATCAAACACCATCCTCATCTGAATAAAAACAAACCACTTGTACCACTGATACTCAATATTCAGGTGTAATCAATTAAGTGATATGCCCAAATTTATCACCTCAGTGGAGAGTAAGAGTATGCACTTGCTTCCCAACAGTCAAGATGAAGTTTTTACCAATTCTTCCACTTCACAGTATAATCCTATTAAACATGCAGCAAATGGATGGTAGACCCACGAAGAAAAATGCAGTCTTTGCAGGTCCCAGGCAAATGGGTTAAGAAAAGGCCTTTCTCCTTCAATGACAGCATTATCAGGTACGCTAGCGAGGCAGAGTTTGTGGAGAACAAATGTCTGATATGCTATTAAAGATGGTTTGCGAGGGAAACATAGTTCCTCTAGAACCACAGAAAACTGTATCTAGCTGCACTGGGCATGACTGTGCATGAGTATCTTTTCCTTGGCAGTCTAACTCTGGAGGCAACAGATATTCAGAGCATGCCCAAGGTAGCTAGTATAAAATATTTCTGAGGGATAAAGATTTCTGTGGTTCTGAAAGAACACTCACAGTTTATGAGCAATCTCCTCAAAAAGCTGCATTGATATTTAACCGTGTATTCTTCAGAAAGACCTATAAGCCTTGCAAGGACTTCAAATTCCTGCTCTAAAGCTTCCTTTAAAAGTGCTAACACTTTCTAGAAGAAAGAGCTGTTAATATTGGCAAGCTCACTTTCCCCAACCTCATTCTTGGAAATATCTGGGAAGATTTTTCTGGAACTTAAAAAAATTCGAAGATGAAGTGCAGAACAGAAGCATAGAATGAATTTGTATGGAAAAGTTGCAGTTTGGCAGAGATGTTAATAACCAGGTATAAGGGAATTATAGTGCAAAATACCTCAGGAACTGTAACTATAAACATCACTTGTAATATAAATTGTGTTTGCACTATACCTTTGCAATGAACGGCTATAACACCTTCAGCATTTTCACAAATATTTAGAAATGTTTTAACTATAGTATCACTGGGTGTGCTTCCATCAGCAAAGAAGAGGTCAAAATGCTCAAATCCAGCATCTGTAAATCGTTTGGCATCATACAGTTTTTTGTTGAGGCGTATTATAGTGGTAACTTTATGTTTCCTGAAGTATGGGAAATAAGCCTCTGGAGCATGGTGGGGATAGCCTATTTGAAAAAAGAAGGGGAAAAAAGAAAAGAGAGTAAGGCTCAAACTGCAGAAATAAAGGAAGACTAAAAAAAAAAAAAGAGGTGAAAACACTTTCAAAATAGAACTCATGTTCAACATAAAGAAACAGACTAACTGAAAATGGAATTTTAACATAATCACCTAGGTCAGATACAATTAAACCAAGCATTACAGTTTTACTGCCAGGGTTCTTATAAAAGAAAAAGAGCCAAGGAAAAAACACACTGTTTGAGGAACAATTTTTAAAGCTTGTTCTTACTGATAACAATCAACTAAGAAAGCAGTGGGCTTGTGTCCCCCACCTCCTTTTTTAAGCATACCATTTTCAATTTTACTTCTTGAATGAGGTCCACTGAAGGCAATGAATTTGTTTGGTATTATCCAGTTAAAATCTCCATTTTCTGCTCTCTGTCAAGAGAAAATGCTTGGTTTATCATTATCCCTGTATTTTCAGGCTTTTCCTTATTGTTTCAAAATACATGCTAGATAGAAGTGATGTACAATTTTTGCCAAATGAAGTTATGTTAGTCGCCTGCTTTCTGTTCCATTGGGAGGATGCCAGATGCTCTCAACCTCACTTTTCTTGACTGTGTTCTCTTTCTAAATTAGAGTTTAGAACAACACAACTGTTGCCCTTCATCTGAAGGGCAGCTTCCAATTTTTAATTTTTTATAGGTTTCTAAATTATGACTTTGGCCTTATCTCTGTTCATAATTTAAATAATGATTTTTTTAGATTCTAAGAACACTTAATTTTCTCTTTACAGATAACTTCGCATTTCTGAGACTGCATACAGTCAAGAGTTGCAGTCCTTCATTGTCACATTCATTTCCCATGCCCCCAAGTGAATTTTATAGTTCGGAGTTTCCCAGTGCTTCTTTACCTCAAAGAGTGTTATTATTATACCTTTGCTGTGTGTTCACAGATACATACTTTGATTGCTCTCCAGAATTTAGTTAGACTTGGACTTGTATGCCCTCGACTTTCTCATCAAGACTGCTCAAGAATATGCATGACCTCTAAAAGGTGTCCAAATTCCCACTCCCTGATCATCTTCCAGGGCTTTAACAGTAACGGAAAAAAGTATTTATTTCCAGTTTGGTTTCTGCTTTCCCCCATATGTTTGAGGCTGACTATGCTTAAATCTGAATTTTAATATTGTCTCTCTGACCACGCACCTTATTTAACAAAGTTTAAAAAGACAAAACAGAAATGGAATCTAATACTACAAAAAAAAGCACATATTATATACAATCATCTTAGCATTAGTAACAGCAAGCATATCAGAAGATTGATACTGAACACTTACTTCATAATGCTCGTATTCATTTACATCAAACGTATTGAAATCCAGGAAACCATACTGCAAAGCCTAAAATTCAGAATACAGCTTTTAACAAAGACAACATATTTTCAATGAGGACAGTTTATCACTCTTTTAGGTTACTGAAAGCCCCTTAATACCTGTTCTACTCTTTCATAGAGATTTCTTAATATATTTGAAAAAATACAGATCAACTAAGTCTTGGTTCAAAACAGATTTGTAAATTTTAATATAAGTGAAGTTAGACAAGCAAATCCACTTAACTGTTTTCATCGAATCACTACAAAACTCCAGACTACAGAAGCATCCAGTCTTTTTATTACTGCTAGGAGTACAAAATAAAAAAGAGAAAAATAACTGGCAAAAATTATCTATTGAAACTATGAGTACATTCTAAAGTCTGCATTCAAGGACTGCAAATATTTTTGTGCATGAATGCTATTCACTCTCATCATGATGCTAATACCTAAATTGATTTTAAATTGTTTGCAGACACACAGTCCTAAGCATACACAACCATTATATTTAATACTGTATAAAAATTGTAAACATTTGGGTAACTGGCATTTTATCCACTTGTTAAGTCAGGAAGCACAAACACAGATAATCTTGTATCTCCAGATATTTAAAATACTACATTCTAATCTCCTCTTTCACTGCATAGTCTTCTATAGTTTTCCTTGCTGTTCACTGGTACTAAGAAGAATAGCAATTCACCACTCTTGGCACACCAGCAGCCAATGCCAAAACATCCAAAAAAGCTGAAAAATCACAAATCTGCAAGCAACTGGCTTAATCGGTAAAAACACCAGTATTTGGCAGCAACGCACATAATACAGAAGGCAGTAGTAGGGTGGAGAGCTGCAGAATTCCCCATTTCACTACTTACACAGAAGAATGAGAAAACAAGAATGCATATAAATTCCCGTGTCCTTCAATGCCACGTTACTTCACGACTGTATTGCTATAAAACACTGGATTATGACAATTTGTAGTTAAAAAGAAAAGCACCTGCCTCCTAACATTTGTTCTGTTTGTATTACTAAAGCAAAACCTGAAGTCACTGCCCATGCTGCAAATGCCTAAAAAATATCATTAACCAATTCAAAACCACTTTCAAAGGCTATGTTCAGCCTAAAATGTAACACCAGGGGTCATATAATAAACCCACCACACAACTCTTAGGGATTAGAGGTGTGAATGACTGTCCTGAAAGATTACATAAGTAGAACTCAAAATTCCCTCTTTAAAATCTTCACTAGTTGATTAAATAAGTATTGGTTGACTTCTATCGATGCTGTATTTTTGTTACAATGCATAATACATAATAAGCTAGGCAACAAGCAGAAAATCTGCTATTGTACAGCTCTAATTGGATCCTAGCTTCCTTTTTCTGCTGGGCAATATTTAGCTGACCTTTTGCAATATGAAAAATATTGTTTTACTGACCTTGCTTATTGCATGAAAACAGTCCAGCAATGTCAGATGAAAACTGCAAGTACCGAAGGAAGCATCCCTATAAGATATGATGACCAAAACAGTAAAATCATCACATTTTAATCCAAGTGAAAGCAATTGAAGATATTTCTCTAAAACACCTTTAAAAAATTGCTTCAAGTTAATTACTATTATAGTGAAATAATTATGTGAAATGATTACTTGATTTCCCCCACCTTGCATCTTACCGTAATAACAAAACATAAAACAAGTTACGTTAACAGATGGTCCAAGAGTAAGATTACTCCAGTTGAAGTTTTGGTAAAGCTGACATGTTCAGTTTCTGACATGAACTTTGAAACTTGCATGTTTCAGTGTTCATGTCAATAAAGAACAGACAACACAAACTCCTGGTGGCTAATGCCTAAATTAGTATTATATTCTAACATACAGTCTTAGAACATTTTCTTCTGAAGTACACTTTCAAAAAATTCCAATTTTCATACACTGCAAATTTTTTCCTTCAAACTCAATTTAAAAGAAAAAATGATGATGCGCCCATGCATACTCTGTATATATGACGAGTTTCTTCTTACTAAAACTGTCAAGATATGCATTTGTGGAGATACATTAAAAGACTTTCCTTAAGATGCATAAAATAGTTTATGCTTAAACATGAGGAGAAACTGGTTTTCGTTAAAAGCCCTTCTTTCAACTACAATTTTTAAAATTCTGTTAATCCAAGAATGGCAGGTTCTTAGTATGTGACCATTATTAGATTCCGTAAGCACTGTAGGGTAAGCATTCTACAGGAATACTACAGTCAAGTCAAAAAAGAAATTTCAACTGAATCTATATCAAAGAATATTATGTCTTGGCAGAATACCTTCTTTTAAGACCATGCAGCCCTCATCAGCAGAGATCATTAATGTTTCAAAAAAGTAAAAAATACATCATGTTCAAATTTCAGCTCAGAGGAGGAAGAACTTCTGAAGAACCTGAATGGCTGCCTCTACAATTTGTTTGTATCCTTTTGCTCCCTAATGAATCAGTGTGAAAGATGGGGGAAGAAAATCAGCAGAAAGAAATAACAGAACCCCCATTCAGGTAAAAGAGAGGACAGGTAAAGGTGACATTGTGGTGGGTGTCTGTTAGGCCACCTGACCAGGAAGAACAAGTGGATTAGACCATCTACAGACAGAGAAAGAGCAGCCTCACTTTCACTCATGGGGAGCTTATGGGGAAGTCACTCTTGGGGAACTTCAACCACTCTGATATCTGTTGGAGGGACAACACAGCAGGACATAAGCAATCCAAGAGGTTCCTGCAATGAACTGGTGACAACTTCCTCCTCCAGGTGATACGGAAGCCAACGAGGAGCAGTGCCTTGCAGGACCTCATACTCACCAACAAGATGGTGCTCACTGGAGGTGTGAAAGTCAAAGACAGCCTTGGATGCAGTGACTATGAGATGGTGGAGTTCAGGATTCTGAGACAGAGAGGAGGGTGAAAGGCAAGCTGACAACCCTGGACTTCAGGAGAGCAGACTTTGGCCTTTTCAAATATCTGCTTGGAAGAGTCTCACGGGATAAGGCCCTGGAGGGAAGAGGGGCCCAAGAAAGCTGGTTAATATTCAAGGATCAGCCCTTTCAAGCTTAAGAGCAGTTCATCCCAATGAATATGAAGCAGGCGAAAATGCCAGGAGGCCTGCATGGATGAACAAGGAACTTGTGGCCAAACTCAAACACAAAAAGGAAGCATACTGAGGGTGGAAGCAAGGACAGGTAGCCTGGGAGGAATATAGAGACATTGCCTGAGCATCCAGGGATGAAGTTAGGAAAGTTAAAGCCCAAACGGAATTGAATCTGTCCAGGGATGTCAAATAAAGGATGAAGGGCTTCTGTAAGTACACAGGTGACAAAAGGAAGACTAGGGAAGATGTGGGCCCATTGCCCAATGAGACAGGGGACCTGCTTACACAGGACGTGGAAAAGGCTGAGGTACTGAATGCCTTCTTTGCCTCAGTCTTTACTAGCAAAACCAGCCTTCAGGAATCCCAGGTCTCAGAAACCAGGGGGAAAGGCTGGAGTAAGGAAGACATACTCTTGGTGGAAGAGAATCATGTCAGGGAATACTTCAGCAAACGGAACATACCTAGGTCCATGGGCCCTGATGGGATGCACCCATGAGTGCTGAAGGAGCTGGCTGATGTCATTGCAAGGCCACCCTCAATAATCTCTGATCGATCATGGCAACAGGGAGAAATGCCTGAAGACTGGAGGAAAGCAAATGTCACCCTCAACTTCAAGAACAGCAAGAAGGAAACTCCAGCGAATTACAGGTCAGTCAGCATCATCTCAGTCACCAGAGAGGTGATGGAGCCGCTAATCCTGGAAACCATTTCCAGGCATATTAAGGACAAGAAAATCATAAGGAGTAGTCAGCATGGATTCACCAAGGCAACGTCATGCTCAACCAGTTTGACAAACTTCTACAATGAAATGAATGGCCTGGTAGATAAGGGGAGAGCAGTGGATATTGTCTACCTAAACTTCAGTAAGGCCTTTGACGTTGTCTCCGTAAGATCCTCATAGACAAGCTAGTGATGTGTGGGTTGGTTGAGCAGACAGGTGGACTGAAAACTGGCTGGGCCCCAAGAGTGGTGGTCAGTTACACAAAGTCTAGTTGCAAGCCAGGAACTAGCGGTGTACTCCAGGGGTCAATACTGTGTTTGATCCAGTTCAACATCTTCGTTAATGACGGGTCAGAGAGTTCCCTCAACAACCTCAGCAAGTTTGCTGATGACACAAACATGGGAGGAGTGGCTGATATGCCAGAGGGTCGTGCTGCCATCCCGAGGAACCTTGACAGGCTGGATAAAAGGGCTGACAGAAGCCTCATGAAGTTCAACAAGAAATGTGAAGTCCTGCACCTGGGGAGGAACAACCCCATGCACCAGTACAGGCCAGGGGCTGCTCAGCTGGAAAACAGTTTTGCAGAAAAGGACCTAGGGGTCGTGGTGAACAGCTAGTTGAACGTGAGTCAGCCATGTGCCCTGTGACAAAGAAGGCTAATGGTATCCTGGACTGCATTAGACAAAGTACTGCCAGCAGGTTGATGGTGATGATCCTTACCTTCTCCTCAGCACTAGTGAGGCCACACCTGGAGTACTGTGCTCAGTTCTGGGCTCCCCAGTGCAAGAGAGGTATGGACACACTGGAGAGAGTCCAACAAAGGGCTGCAAAGATGATTAAGGAACTGGAGCATCTCATATAGAAGGAAAGGCTGAGAGAGCTGGGACTGTTCAGCCTAGAGAAAAGAAGGGTCAGGGGGGACCTCACCTAAAAGGAAGGTGCAAAGAAGAGAGAGCCAGGCTCTCTTCAGTGGTTTCACTGAGCCAAGCTCAGTGACAGGACCGAGTCAATGGGCATAAAGTCAAACACAGGAGGTTCCCTCTGAACATCAGGAACCATTTTTTCACTCTGAGTGAGATCAGCACTGGAACAGGTTGCCCTGAGGGGCTGTGGAGTCTCCATCCTTGGAGGCATTCAAAAGCCGTCTGGAAGTGGTCCTCGGCAACCGGCTCTAGGTGGCCCTGCTTGAGCAGGGACGTTGGACCAGATGACCTCCAGAGCTCCCCTGCAACCTCACTAAGATTCTCTGATTCTATAAGTGAAAGAAATTCTTTGCATCCTGCTAACAAATGTTTTCATGTTGATAATGAACCTAAGTAGCAACTACCTGACTGACTTTTTATTATTCTATGGGAAGGTACTGTTTTTTGCACAGATAAGAAGATCTTAAAGGAACAGTGCCCAGACCAACATCTCAGCTGACCATTAACGTAATCTGAATTCCTCTGTTTGCTCCAGGTTCAGTTGCACTAGTAAACTCAAGAAAATGGTAAAGTTTGCAGACACTTTGGCAGACTGTATCCTTTATCCCAGAGGCTGGAGATGTCTTCAGAAGTCAGCTCTCAGTAAGTCTTATTATATAACACATCTTTGCATTTCTTTCAGTAGTGCTGTTGAAGAGATGGCCTGCGAATTTGGGCAAGGTATATGACCTGAGTGAAAAGCTACTGTCTTCATCACCCACATACACCTCTATGATATTTAGAGACAAACCTTACAGTCTTCCTAAGGAGAACTTTTGTTCTTCTGGGAATATAAAAATGTAATTTAGAAGCGAGAAATGGGATGATGGAAGTATGCAAATAAAGAGAGGTGCTACTACACCATTATACTGTGGTGGTGGCAGGGGGGCAGTAACAAAAATTCAAATCATCAAAAGCCCATCTGTTGGCAAGAGAGCCAGAAAACACAAACAAGCAAGGACTGAATTAATCTCCCCATAACAATATATTTGGACAGTGAACTTGCCTCCTAAAAAGTTTTTTGGCCATCCTTTTCTGCATATTTCTGCAGACAATGGAATGTTAGTTTAGTCCAACTTTTACAAACTCTTGTTTGGAAGAAATTAAGAAGTTGATCATCTACAAAAAGGATCGACTTTATTTGCTACATTAAGCAGCACAGCGTATACCACAAAGAGAAGCCTGTGTCTTGAAACATTCACAATTACATTCCTTCAGGGTCAAGCAACCATGAACCAATGGTTTTACACATTTCCTCACTGGTGAAAAGAAATACTTTAAAGTTACATTAAATCATGAGATTAGCTAGCATTCTTTATGTACAAAACAATATTTGTGGGTTGCTGCATACATTCAACAAGTATGAAAAATGGAGTGCTAAAAGTATTACAAGCCATTGGCGATGAATGACAGATATTTTGATAAGTTTAACTATCAACTACTGGCACAAAACCAGACTGCCAAGTGAGAAGCAATATAGATCAAAAAGCTCAACAAGAGTGCATACAAAGCAGCATGGCTCCTTCACCTTCTGTCAGTATACTTCAGTACCAGCTGCTAACACCCCTGTTCAGCCGTCTGCACTTAAAGCTCAGGCAGTGAACGTGTCATGTGTTGAAACCTCAGCAAAAAAACCCCACCCAAATTAGTACTGATAAATGCTACACTCTTCAAAATACCAAGGTACAGAAAGTTCTAACATCTTGTTACTTACCTGAAAGGAAGATATGAAACGCTTCCAGCCAATATAAGCCTGTACACGTCTTCTGGGGATTCTCTCAGGTATATTATCTATTTTTGTGGAAAAAGACAGAAAGAAAATAAAAAGATTATTTTAAGATTGATATTAATAACTTCAAGTCACTTGTTTACTACAGAAGGCTTAATTACCACAGAGCTCAAAAGTGCTGGGAAAGAGTGGTATCAAGAACAAATGTATGCAAGCGTGCAACAAAAAAAACTAACATAAACAATATAAAATACTGGTCAGCCTAGAGGAGTATGTATTTTTAAACAAAATTTATAGATTTTTGCAGGAGTTGTTCAATGATAGGCTACAGTGAAAAAGCTTCTGTCCGTCTGGATTCTTTCATGTTTCTACTGCAACTCTGCTGGACCAGTTCGTAGATTTATTTTTTTTTAATTAAGCTTTTAAGATGTAAATCAAAACAGAAAACTCACAGACATATCAGCAAAGCTATGAATCATCTGGTCTACAAAACAGAGTGTACACTCAGCAGACAAGATTAAAACAGTAAATCGTGTATGTTTTGATTTTCCTCCAGCAGTACATTTGCACTATTCCAAATCCTGTACTCCCTCCTTTGCAGTGACAAGGCAGAATCCAGTAACTACATCCAGACCCCATAAAGGAGAAACGAAAAAAAAAAAAAGAAATCTGTAGCTTCAGAAGCAAAATCCTAAGAACAGAATGAAGTAACGTACTTGAAGCACTACGTATCAAACTTTCTACTTTCAAAAACATTCAGAAAAGAATTCACAAAGGAGCAACTCAGGACAAATGGTCTTCCGTCATGACATGCCTCATCCCTGTTGGATAGCCTCTAACACTAAGGTCTACTCAAAGAATAATGTAAAACTCCTCTTTCATGCAAATCATGTCTTCCAATAGCATCAAACACCATCCCCAGCATGGCCAGGAGATAACAACTGCTAATAACAAGCTGTCATTAACAGGTCAATATTCAGTAATTTTAAGTTAATTCTTTTTCTTTAAAATGACATTAACTAAGCTTTAACACACTACAGAAAGTTATTTTTTTCATTAATGTTCAGTAAAATTATTTACATCTCTTACATTAATGACCTTTTTCCTTAGGGGTTTTTTGCAAGTAAGAATCCTAGTGAGTATTAATTAAACATCCCCCAAAAATCTAACTGTGGCATTTCTGCTTTCTGTTGCTTTTGACATTTTTTTCTTTTAGAAGTTGGTGTTGCCTTTCAAATTTCTTTGATGCTGCTGCAAAGCCAGTTTGAACAAATTCAACATCCTCTCTCCACACACGCACTTGCACATACGCATTCTTGTGAGGTGAGAATGGGAGGAGGAACAGATGTTGCTAAAAAAAAAAAAAAACAAACCACAAATCCAGCTTGAAACACATCCTAAACATACAGCTAAAACATACATGGCAAAAGGGGACCCCTTTCATTTTTCCTCTGAGTCCATTACTGTGTTAAGTATTTTCTGAGCATTCTTCCTGTGCAATTAGCAAAACTAAAGAAAAAAAAATCTGCCTTGTTTAAGTAGTTTAGTTAAGTAACGAAAACTGCTTGTTTTCTCTGTGTGTGCTTTCACTGGGGAGGGGTAAGTGACATTTGCGTTTATATTTGCAAGCATACACCCGGAATAGAAAAGACACTTAAGAGGCCCCCAAAATATCATTGAATAACTGCTCCTCAGATGCCAGAGTTCACTTTCTATTCTGCAGACATATTCATTGCCTGAATTGGATATAAAGGTTATGTTCCAAGAGATTTCAACTTGTGTGCTTTGATACAGTCATACTTTGCATCTTGCAGCACAGTGAACACATATTGCTAGCAACCATATAAATCTAGCACTGCTTGCTTATCAGAAATAGAGCCCTGTCCCAGAAAAACTCAGAAACCAGAGACATGAAATGGCATTAGCAAACAGAAGGTAATTAAACAGCAGAAAGAGTTTGTAGCCAGAAATGAGTCACCTGGAAAAAACTTGGGATTCACTGCTCTAAGGCGGGGTAATATACAGAGAGTACTACTTGTACAACAAGCAAACAGAAATGCAGCTAATACTAGCTAATGCTGTAAGCACATGTAGCTCAGAAAGACCAATGATTTCTCCCGTATCTCAGCTAGGCTTTAAAGCCAGCTTTTATTTTCTTAAAGAAAACAAACTTCAGTGCAGAAGCATTTGTTTGCAAGTGTAACAGCTGCAAGAGGCAAGTTTTTTCCATAGCATTGTGTTGTATTATAATAAGTCTAAACAATGTTACAGCATACTGAAACATGTTACTTCTTAAGCACAGATCCAACTTCTGAAATTAGATTACCAGTGAAGTTGCTAGAAACACCATTTTAACATACATGCACACGTGTATGGACTTTCTGTAACATAGTCATATGAACACTTGCTACGTACAAGGACACTTAAAGAAGCCAACCTGATTTTGACACAAAAATCCAATGTCTACCATCATTTAGTACATACAAAAAGCACACTGCAAGAAGATGGCATTTTTCAATGTGGACAAGCTACTAAGCAAAAATATGCAGTACTTCCTGTACAACTGAAGCAATATTTTCTGAGTTTTGTGAAAAAAAGAGAGATCCTGCTACACTTCATCTGTGACACTGCTACACACACAAGATATGACATGTGAACAGTTGCAGAGGCAGCAGTTGATGAAATGGTCAGACATTCTCAGTGAAAAGTGGCTTACAAAAAAACATAAGGTTAGTATGAGGATATCTGGACAGGTGCAATGGTGTGGAGCGCTTCAAAATGGAAGAATGGCATTCAGTCCCTACACAGAACAGGAAAGATGATAAACAGATACTTACTTCATAAGGAAAGCATCCTGGCAGTAACACAACACAAGAAGCTGTGACAGTCAAAGTGGAGACAGGATCAGTTTCTGTCACAGCTTAAGACCATAAGAGAGCACCCAGCTGGAAATCTTGGATGCAGGCAAGGCTGGATGGAGGCTGAACACGGGTGAGCCTGGGTTCAGGTTGTGGGTGAACCAAATTCCAGATATGGAAACAGGTAAGACTGAAGGAGTGAGAGAAGGAGCAGCAAAGCCCAGGGAAGCAACAGATGTCAAGGCAGCAGAGGCCACATCTGCATTAGGAAGTAGTGTGCACCAGCAGAAATGCATCTGTAGACTAAGAGCCAGCACTGAAGATCTGACATCTGCACTATACAGTTCCAGCAGCTTTTAACCTTAACAGCTAGTCATAGTCTGGTCCTGTGGACTGAACACCCATTACCTGCTGGGATTGCTCCTAGACTGCTCCATGAAGTGAACCAAAATGCAGTGAACAGGGTTTAAGGAAAAATTCACTTCAAAAACATACTCCTGACACAAATTGAAACTGTAATATAGTGTTTTATATATATGTATTTTTATATATATATATATATATATATGAAAATACTGTTTCTGACCAGGAGTAGGCCACTAAAGCCCTAAGGATGAACAATTTCATTGGAATAATGTGGGTGAACAAAGGACTAAAGAAAGCCAGTAAATGAGAAAGAGCAAGTAAAAGTGATCAGAGAGACCTGTAGTAGACGAAGTGTTGAAAGAGAGAAGGACTTTCTGAGGCAGTCAGCAGAACTGAACTTGCAAAATAGAATGGAAATATTGATCTGATGAATAGTAAAACAAACTTGTGAATTTGTAAATTCATGAGGTATGTACTGGGAGGAAGGAAGGGAAATGGGGAAAGACATAACCTCCAGAAATCAAAATACACAACAGCTGAAACCAGTTTGTCCAGATGCTGATTATGTTTCTGCTCTGCTTTCTAAGATGACAGAAACTTTCAAAAATAAAGTTGTTTTCTTAAGTTAATGCCAATAAAGCAACCAACAAGAAGTACTATTTAGAAGATGAAAAATACTAAAATAAATTTCAAGCAATTATATTAACTGTTATTTAGCAGAAGCAGGCATTTTTGAGGATAGTTTTCATCCATTCTTGTATATACAAATGGAGAAAAGCCTATTAGAATTTTACACTAATTTCCCAAAGGGCTCCTCTCCTGCAGGTCAGGCAAATATTTTAAAAAAAAAAAAAAAACCAAAAAAACCAGCTTTTAAAAAAAACTTAGAAAATTCAGCAGACCTAAAATAAATCATCCACAAGTACAGCTGCATTGGTTTTAGAATTTTTCTACAATCACATGCAAGTGCAGATGGGTGTACACACACATCTACATGCACACACACACACAAATACACACAGAAAAACTCTTAAAACCCTTTACAAATCTTTTACTTAAGTACCTTCCAGAAAAATTGTTACTATAAGAACCTGTCATCTTTCAAGCCAAAAAAACATACCGTTTCATCATACTGTGACTTGTGTACCAACAATTTAGAAATTTGCTTTCTTTATGCATACAAAAAAATATCCTACTGAACTTCAAAATACAGCCAGAAATTTGCGATTAGCAGTTGAACCATTAACATTGCTCTAATCATCCTTTTCATTTAGGACATCTGTTTCTAATTAAGGGACTGCAGACAGCTCTGTGAATGGTCAAGAACCATCCAAGCGTTGAGTACTGGGAAAGGTGCACTCAAGCACTGCTCCTGCCAGCATCGCTGTGTAGTCAAACAGCTGCCTAGAATGTTCACTGAATGAAATAGAAGGGCTTGCAGGACTAGGTGACCCAGTCTTTATTTAAAAGCATTTAAAATCAACCATAGAATGAGAGTTCCTTTAGCAAGCAATGTTATTGTCTGATTCATATTAAGTGTTTTCAAACCAGCCTTATTTTTTAGACAAAGGTGTCCTAGATTGGCGTTACAATCATGCAAACGGTATTCACAACAGGATGAAAAGTATTCCTGGTAGGAAAGTAAAGGAGGCTCTCATTGAAAAAGGCATCTTAATCTTTAATATATGGGATTGTCAAGTGAAATAGTAATGCTGCATGCAAGACACAACACGTTTGATAATATTCATCTATGACACAACTTGTTGCTTTTTCAGGAAAATTACATAGGATATTTAAATACACTGTTAGATGTACTGTTAGAAACTAAATCAACTCAGGTCTTTAAATAACACTTTAAATTCATGTCTATGATGTGCTTAGTGTAATCAAGTTTATCCACCTGCTCACCCTTAACTGCAAAATCTACTTAAGGTTGCTACCTGCATCACACATTTTACCAACCATACTGACTTAAAAGCAGGAAAATGATGAGATGATTCATTTTAAACTGCTTACAAGCAAATTTCATGTGATACAACTATGTTCCAAAAATGTCACTCACCCAAAATAGCTTGAAGTGCTGTGAACTGCAAATAATCACAGCCCACCCATTCTGAACAAATACAAATAACTACTGTGTGTGACCAGACTCAAACACAAGCTCACACATGCATAATTTTACTATAACTTAAAAGTATTAAATATTTTATTCCATTAAAACCTCCATTGGATATACTAGTCAGTTAATACATTAAATTTTCTAGCAATATTCCTTAGAAGAAAAGGTTAAATACAGCAAAATTAAAATAGAAATGTATTAGAATAAAAAGCTTCCTAATAGATTTGTGGAATACTGAAGAAATGCACATGTGGCCAACAGTCCCTTCATTAGCAGAAACATGGTCATTAAGTGGATAAAAGTGGCAGAGAGGGAATAACTGCCTGTCTCTAGCAACTCTCTTTGTTTATCATAAACAAAAGCAAGAAAACTCCAATTACCTTTTAAACAGCAGAGGGGAAGTACAGAAAACCCTATTAGATGGGAACTGACTGGGCTGGGCACATCAGTACTTCACCACAGCTAAGAAAACAAACTAGTACTGTAGCAAGGGACCCTCAAAGAGCAACCCTTCTCCTATGGAGACAATCAGTCTGGCAAGAACATTTTGAGGAAGAACCTAGTGCAAACAGCAGGAAAAGCTGCCCTCATGAAGACTAATAATGATTTCCCAAATACAATTCAGAGAAGGTAGCTTTTTAGAGGACACAAACACAGAGAAAGCCAAAAGACTCAAGGCAACCTTTGCTTAAATGAAAGGCCAGTACTTTGTCCATCTCATCTCTGCCTCTCATTTGTCAGGCACATGCACCTCTCACTAATACGTAGCTGAGGGTAAACTTGTTTTACCCACCTGTAATTTAAGCACTGCCACAGTTACCCATTTATCACCGCTCAGTCTGGACCACTAAACAAACAGGTTTGCCTGCTTTCCCATGGCTTAGCCAGAGATAACTCTGCAAATGCCACAGTAAGAATAGAGCCGTTCAACATCACACAGATGGGTGCTAATTGCTTCTGCAATCTCCAGGTTCTACCCAGCATTAGGCCCACAGCTAGGAAGGACACTATCAAACTGAAAAGGCAAAAAAACAGTACTACGGATCAGAACGGATGAAGGAAACGCTGCTTACCCTGAAGAAAGAAGATGAGAAAATAGACAAAGTACAGAGATGAGTCCTGGAGAAGGTGACCTGAATTACAGCAGTTCATGGGGCGGTACCCTCGGAGGGTCACCCTCCAAGTACATAATTAGTGCCAGGCCTGAGAAAAAAAACACTGTTACTAAGTTAATGCAGCCAAGGGGAGAGGGGGGAGCTTGGGAATTGGGTGGACAGGGCACAGAGGGTATATTTTCTTTCTTAATATAGAAGGAGCAATGATGAAAGAAGCAGACTTTCCTCACCCACAGCCAAGTCCTGGCGAAAATCAAGAGAAGCCACTGTAGAGATCAACTCAGAAGATCACTGCTGCTTTGGTAGAGTGGTAAGGCCTGAACAGTGCAGATAGCTTCCAAGGAAAAGCAAGTTTTCTTTAAAAGGTGAAGAACAAAGGTTTCCCCCCACCACCACCTTCTTTCCCCTCATCCCCTCCGCCCAAATAAAGTGTAAACATTCAATCCCAACACACTGAATCCTGGCTACCCTTTGTGTGGCCGAACATGCCAAATTTATGCTAATCTACACAGAAGAATATTATTCCCATTATGCAGTATATCATCTGTAAAAATGAAACAGAATACAGAATTAAACTAGATGGAAGATGAACAATAAAGGGATTAAGATCTAAACTGTTAAGATTTAGTCTAAAAAATCATATTTTGTTCTAAAACTACATATATAACAATGTATTTGAAAACTTTGTTCTTCACTTTTAAGGCCACGTTATACTGAAGAGCCCTGTAGCTTGAGTTTGGCTGTGCTGTCACATCAAAGTACACCTGGAAGAAAGCAGCAGATGTGGGAGTGGGGAGAAAGAAGTGTGTAGCCTGGAGAGTTCAGAAACTATCTCCACTGAAGAGGAAAGAAAGACAAGTTAGATGAAGGGGAGGGGGGGAAGCATTAAAACACACCAACTGTGAAGAAAAGACTGGGAACAGACTTTGCTTGTAAACCAGAACACTAACAGCTGTCCTTACACTTCACCACAGTTAATGAAGACTTCCATAATTGCCTTAATAGTCAAAATGAGCATATCCCCACATGATATACATACATACATACCTATATATATTTAAACAAAAGGTGTTGAATGATAAACCGTGCTAGTATATCCCAATTCCTTTAAGCAGAAGTTAAATAATATTCTGTTTAAGAATACAAATTTAAGGCCAACAAGCCCTTAAAATGACAGGCTCAGAAGTTGCTAGCAGAAAAATATTGAATGTTTATGAGGACATACAAGTTCCAGAGGAGAACTAGTTATATACAGTTCATTACAGTTTTATAGTTGAAATGTGACTGTTTAAAAAAAAAAGCGAACAAAACCAGAAAGCACACACACTTACTGTGTCTGTGCTACTCCTGAAAACCTGGCAGCCTGTTAACCCTAACAACTTAAAGCTCCTGCATCTACAGAGCACCTTGCATCCAAAGCTATGCTTAAGTTATCAAAGGCCTTACAACACATGCAGACAAGCACTATTTTCATTACTAAGTCTGCAAAGGCTACTCTCCCTTTCTACTTCCTTGTTTTTCACACCTGAACTCTTCCAACCCAATGCACTGCCATGCAGTTCCTCAACCTAAGGTAAACTGTTGAAATGGGAAACCACCATGAAGCCTAAAAACCAAAATCAGACGAGAAAACACATTCAACCCACAGAAAACAAAATACAGTGGCAACCTATCACTTACACTGTAAGGGATCAGAAATTAAATTATGATACTCAGCTCAAGCAACGAAGAGCATTACCAACAGGACACGGTCTGATTAACTAAAATTACAGAAAAGCTTCTTAAAGTTTTGACCAATAGCTGGAGGGATCCTTCTTCATCAAAAAACAAAACACTCTGAAGTAGGTGGATGCTTAAGCCTACATATGTTTTAAATAAAGAAGACCTCAATATATTTCCTTTCAATCAGGAAATATGCTTGTAGACATATATTTATCATGCATTCTGAATAGATTCTATACCATTGGTCACCCCATAGAGAACAATCCAATTCTCCCTGCAGAAAGCAGAATCATGGGACATATAAGTTTGAACACTTCAGCAGTGAGTGCTGTAATTAAGCCTGCCTCTTCATGAAAGATCATCAAAGGGTGCCAGGGAAAAAAAGTAAGCCCTAGGGGCACAGTCTTTCTTCTGCGATCTTCCTTCACTGGAATCCCTCCCACATCAATCTGGGAAGAAACTGCACCCTACTTTATAGAAAAAGCAGTACCAAAGCCCAGGTCTGTTGCACTGGAAAGAAAATCGCCATCTAGCTAGAGCTACCTCACCACCTAGGACTTGCGATTATGCAAGACAGACACACTCCCCTTCAAGGAAGGGACTGATACTCATGTAGTGCTTCACTTTGCCATGGGTCTTTAAGGGAAACCGCCAAAATATTCAACCTGTGCAATGCAATAACCCAAGCACAAGTCTCTGAACTCTGAAAATTACCAGTGGTTTTGACTAGCCTCTTTCTGCCACATCCCAGCTGTCCGCAACTAGCCCTCCCACATGCCTTGGCTAGTCAGTCATGATCTTGTGACATACTTCAGCTGGATCTGTGTTAGCATCCCTTCTGTAGTCTGCAACTCCTACCTCCTTCACTGCAGTTCTCTGAAGAAAAAACTGCCTCCTTCTCTGTCCAACATTTTTAATTACCATGCTCTGGACTGTAGTAATCCATACATATTAATCTTAGAGCTTTATTCAAGTCTGTCCAAGCATTCCGCTTCAACTGCATGTTGTTATTGCAACACGGTGGGACTACTGGATGATCAGAAATAAGACTTGTGCTAGTTTATTTGCATACTTTTACATAGTCAACCACAGTATTTTTGTATGAGATGGTTCTGCCATCAGTTAATTTTCCATACTGTGGATTCTGCTCAAAATGTCAGCTGCTGTGCTGCACAACACTACTACACATATTCAGAACAAAAGTGGAGGGAAAAACAAAACCTACTTCCTTCCAAATAATGGCTGATAACTGAAGCCAGTCCCCTCTAGCTTTCTGGGCCTCCATTATGATCCAGTCTCTGGGAAGATGTAGTTTTCCTAGAAGCTGCAGCTGTTTTGTCAACATAACACCTTAACTGCGAACAAGTTGCCAGTTTCCGTGTAGTTTAAGAATGCAAAGGTCTACAGCAACATGCCTAAGCACCTGTGCTTCAAATACCAAGAATGACACATTTTAAAATCTAATTCTTAATTTGTAATAAGTACTGTAGAAAACAGACAACAAAGAAGCCCTGGCGAGCAGGAAATGGACCTCCTGCATGATGTAGAGAGGCAGTAAGGAGACTGCCAGCGTCACAGCAAGTACTGTATAGCCTTGCACCTAATAAAGAGGAATGACCTAAGGCTACATGAACTTTGACCCCTCAAATCTTCAACATCAAAAAATGCATCAGTTCTTACTTCATTTTATTACTCAGTAAACAAGAGAGATGGTTACAGTCAAGGTGTGTTACAAGTCAAAGCAGAACATGAATATGATACATCACATCTTTCGTTCTGAAGCATTCAGCATTTTACTCCTTGACTACACTTTTGCATACCCATCATATGCAGTTGTGATGTAAAGCCAGTCATTTTCCCCTCTACAGCCAGGGACCTGGCTCAGTACATTTCCAGCCACCTTGCATATTCCCAGGGTTTATACTGGCTCTAAGCCTACCACATGATCGCACTCCTTCTCCTAGGTTAACTGAAGAGATCACCTTACATGAGAAAAGCAGCAGTTGGGGAAGAAAAGGTATATTTAAATGTGCATGCAATGGGAAATGATATATTGTACTTTGTGCAAGATAATATTTCTCTATTTTAAAAAATAAAAAAGAGAGTATGTGTAGGTGGAGGAAAGGAAGAACATCAAGAAGCAGTCATTTTTTCTAAATCAAAATATTCATAAAGACTTTTTTTCCAGTGGTGCTCGTATTTCTAACATGCATAGCCTGCAACAGAGAGGAAAAAAACCAAAACCATACAACTCCTTTCGCATACCTGCCAGACTTTAGAAACTGTCTTAGTATGTGGTATCTTACTATAAAACACATTAGTAGGAAGATTATTCAAGAGAAAAGAACTGTTTTTATCTTGTTGTTTTAAAAATTGAGAATGAAAAAATGAACATATTTAGCAAGCGGATGTAATGTAAAAATTTAAATACTTACTGCGTAGGAGCCTATAAGGAATGCAGCATTTGCTTGTTTTTTCTGATCAAAGCCAGTATAATGAATTATTTTCTTCCTTATCAATGAAAATGACTGTATCAAGAAATGAACAAGGTTACAATTTTGCATTTTAGGCATTTCATGCCTTCTTTTATAGAATTAGAGGAATGCAAGGATGTGTTCACCTACTTTCAGCCACCTGTGTTCAGAGGACCAAGTATACTGTACACTGGTCCCTTAAAAGCTTTTGAAGACTCTGTTGCATCCCTACCTAGATTGTTCCAGTATTTTTCCCAGTATCCAGCCTAAATCATTTTTGATACAAATTATAGTAATCTTTCTTTTTCTCCTTAAATGCATTTAGTATTCTGACTTCAAGCCCTATGTAACAGACCGGTGTTTATGAGAAGTAAATACAAAGTAGCATACTCAAAAACATCACAGGCATGTTAAAGTCACAACAGTTTTGAAAACAGAATTTAGACTTTTTTTATTTTTAAAGAAAACCTGACTATAGATAAATCAACTACTAGTTGTTTCTATGGATCAGAACCACTAGAAAATATATGCTTAGATTAAAATACTTTGAAAGGATTTCTAAACTTTATCATAAATAACTTTTTAAAATTTCATCTCAGCTTGGCATATAGTTTCTCCAATTATCTTAGAAAGGGGGTGGAATGGTATTGCTGATAGAAAGGCCTCTTTTGTCTGTGGTGGCAGCAAAAACTATCCCCTAACTGGCCCTTAAAAGAAATTTTTATGCACTTGAAACTTTATACTTTAACTGCTAAGCTATCATAAAATCCCACCATTTAAATAGCAATGTTACTTGCTCAGCTTCTATTCAACACACTCAAGACAAATAAACCCCAGATCACTAGCAGTAGTATGTTCTCAGCAATCCTAACACACCTCTCCAATATCAAACCCAAGATATTCAAAGGGATTATAATACAGACTTGTGCTGCTTCAGAGCATCCTGTAAACAAAAATCAGAGAACCTTGTCTCTGGCAAACCTGTTCATAGTGCCACAGGGACAAAGCGAGTCTGAATTATGCAAACTAATACCAGTGACAGACATCAAGGATTAATAAAAAAAAACCAAAACCTCTGTTAAAACTATAATATTCTGCATACTTCCCAATTTTCACAGTTCAGTGGCAGTTTCAAGATCTAAGCAGTTTTGAAGAGGCAAACTGTGATTCACATTAATGCTAATAAGCTTTTTTATCTGCCTAACAGGTTTTATACTCCAACATCTGTTAGAGGTCAACTAACTTGAAGTCATTCATGTTAATTAACATAGCAACACTCTGTTTTAAAGACACTATGCTCTATCAAGAGGCCAATCCCAGAGATTACTGAGCATCCCTCAGAGAAGATAATCTTTTAGGAGCTTAACATTAGTTACTGCCACAGTGGTGCATCTTCTGAATCTTAAAAGCAAGCAAATTTTCCCTCCTGATCCTCCTCCTCCCTAAATTCACCTTGATTAAATTCAGCATTCATATTCAAAACTTAGCTGGATTAGGAACCCAGGAAAGCACCTGAACAAAAAAAACTTGTGTCCCATTTGATTTTTTTTTTTAAAAAGTCAAGAATATTGAATAAAAAAACAAGTGTTACCTTTAACTTCTTATTTAGCTTGCAGCAGTATCTGTAGACCATTGCCAGATTGAGTGGTCCAAAGTCTGCATAGAAGCTGGTAGGAGAAAGGGGAAAATTTGTACACGACATCTGTAAAGACTTTTTTTATCAGATGCACAAAGCAAGGCATAATAATATACATGTGATATATGTGCATCATTCTAAAAACAAGAATGCCTTCTTACATGTGGACTATTTTGTTGGAGGAAACAGTCCTGTCATCTTTAAACACGGACCAAAACTTTCTTCGTTTTCCACACACCACCACTCAAAAACAAACTGGAATACTCAAGGTTTGAAAAATTCTCACTACTGTATCACTCTGTGACACCGGTTTAGAAACGCTATTTTAAGAGCAACCCAAAAGCTTTACTTTAAGAGAAGGCAATTAATATTGCTAGAGAAAAGTGAACACAGAGAATAAAGATTGATCAGTACTTTCAAAAACAGTAAGCATGCCCTTGGTCAAAAATACTTGAAGAATTAGCAGCATTCCAGATCACATACAAAGACATGCACTGTTCACTACAGGGGAAATAATATATCCATTGTCAGCTCATAAAGGCTTGAATTGATTTTGCCAGTTTTTTCTCTTATTGTAGGAAGTTTAGACATTCCACTTAATACTTGAGCAACCAAAGACATCCCTTTCAGCTCGGCAGTCCAGTGCACACTTCTGAATATGTATTGTTGCCATGTTCCTGTGTCTTCTAACAAGAATGGGTACAATGAAAGCTTCTGCTTTGAAAAGATTTTAAGAAATCCTGATGGGAAGCCAAGAAACATTTCTAAGACATACAAATCATCATGGCAGATAAGTCTGAGAGGACCAAACTCATGTAATTAGTTCTATAATGGTAATGTATGTTTCCCTCAGCTACATTTAAAAACAGAATGTCAATTAGACTGGTTCCTCATGGCAGTTGTTGACTAATTTATTTCAATGACCTGTAAAAAACAGGAAAAAATAAGTTGGTACTTACTTCTCATATACAAGTTCATCATCTATGCAGAAATAATGGGTATTTGCAGCTCCACTCTTTGGTTTTTGGCAGAGAATTGCAAAATAAAGGCGATCTGAAATGCAAGAAAATTTTAAGCTTTTATAAACATCACACTTCTCTGCTGAAAGTCTGAAGTATTACCTGTCAACAGAACAACTTTAAATGGTTTAAAATTAACCAAATCTTCTTTTATGTATTACCGAACTAGACATTATTATTTCTCCGGTGTTAAGCAACAAGGCACACAAAGATCGAGGCTTTTTGCTCAGCAGTGTTCCCATAATCCGCAGCTCTTTAGTGTTCTTTCCCAAACAAAGTGTTCCCAGGAAAGCTACCCGTTTGACGACTTCGCAATACAGCAGGAGCCTGACTTGCACCCACGCACACAGCAGAGACCCACCTCCTTTTGGCAACAGACCCCACCTGTTGCACTCCGAATACCAACATGCACACATCCCCCACACACACAACTAAGCAACAAATCCCTCAGCACGTCATAGCACCTATGTTAAACTGAACAGCGACGCGCGCTCGCGCCGACGCACAGGCACTTCCCATCTTTCCTAAAAACAATGATTTTGACAGTAGTGGCGTGCAATTAAAGCCTGCAGGCGACAGACGCCGGAGGGATGCGAGGGGGTGAGGCGGCAGCCCGCTGCCACCCGTGGGAGCACCAGTGAAGCCACCACCTGGACATCCCCATCCCCACCCTGGCCGCCCCTTCAAAGCCTGCATGCGTGCGGGCAGGAGGCACCTTGTGCTTGCCCTGGTTTCCTCTCTTAAGCTGAGGGGAAAAAAATGCCAGCGGTATTCACATAGATATAAATTATTTTTATGGCTGGGGGTGCTGTAGCCCCAGTGAACTTTAAACACTGACTGTGCTGCTGCTGCTGTAAATTGCTGTGCTTGCGGTAATTGGTCAATAAAAATTGAGGCCTTGCAGCACCACAACAATACTTTTCTTCCCTCTGCTGAAAAAATATCATTATGAAATACATGGATTAAAATTCAAACCTAAAAGGAAGGATTTTATTTTTTGCAAACTAGTTGCCTGGAACAGATGTATTTCTTAAATATCAAAACAGATCACCTGCATATAAACATATAATTTCAAAGCATAATTTCTGATAAAGAAAAACTTTATCTCCTTTTCCAGAGAGCAGGAAAAAAATAATCACTTCATGCTTTAAAGCGAAATCCTCCATGACTAGCACTTAGAAATCATTACTTGTATCTTGAAAACATGTGGTAAAGTATGCCATGAAAGGAGTCCCCATGTCTATATTTCAACACTCACACGCTCAGTGCTCACCTATGCATAGCAGTATTTTGAGGGGCAGAGGCAGACACCACCACCAAAAACTGTACATTTGCTAAATGCACATTTCAGTAGACAGCAGCCTGATGTGAATGGTTTGGCTTAAACATTTACAGGTCATATGCAGCCAGTGGGATGTACAGTAACTCCTGAGTAAGTCAGGCACCTACTTCCTCACTCTCTCAGAAGCAAGGCAGCAAACTCCTTTATTTAATTACTAATAATCCCATCTTGTAGGCACAGCAGCTGCAGTACCAGCTGGGCAGTGCATTACCTGCTTAGGAACTTCTGTACCACCCAGCATTTACCAAAGCATCTCCTGAAAATGAGCCAAAGTATAAAATTTAGAGTAATGCTGTGCATTTTTAAGAAGCGACTAAACTGGCCCACAAAGGGAAAAACATGTGGAGAAGCAAGTGCACCAATACCCCAACTGGATGCAAAACACGCTATGGGGAAAACTGCTTCCCAGAAAGGCAGTCCTGGGAAAGTGTTTAGGCCAACGCTTTGTGGGTGGAGGGAGCCCCAGCCTCCCATGACTCCCCTGCATCTGTCCCCACCACTACGTTACTCCCTGTGCTCTGTCAAGGTGGATTTGCGTGAAGCAGAAACTGTAACACGCTTTCTAGCACAGCATTAAAAAAAAAAAAAGGTAAAAAAAAAATAAAAACAAAGCCACTTTGCTGGTTTACTTCCCTCTGCCCTGAGAATGAGAGCTAACGTGTGTGGGAGGGAGGACTGTTCGGCAAAGGAGGAAGCAGAAAGGAGAACTGAGAGGATATGATATCTAGGGATTGTGTTTAAACTGGCATTGCTAGATTAAACAATTGTCACACTACAGCCCCAAGCTATAATTTCACACCACTTCTAAACTGATTTAATGGCTAGCTGCCACCAGGTTCCTTACAAAGAAAAGTTTTCTTCTGAGTTAGCTCACTGAACCAGCCCAGTGGGGGTTAACAGTGGGAATACACAGCCAGAATTTTTCCCTCTATGGCATCTGTCCTTTAGATCCAGTCTAATTACTGATTTAGACTGAGCTCTCCCTGTACACGAACAACATCTGCATCAAAGCCTGGGCAGACTGGCTGTAGTACTCAAACTGACACGCTACCTTCTTGCACACCAGCTTCTTCACGTAAACTTTGCATCACTTTTTAAAATATAAAACACCACACAAAGAGTAATCCAAAATCCTCAAATGCAAAAGAAGGATCAAAATAAGAAGAAATGTATTTGCACAGGTCAAAGACCTAAAATAATTTAGCATTTTGCTCCTAAGCAGGATTTGGGGTCAGAGATTTACTTGCTTCCTCAGCACTCCTACTTTTACTGAAAATCTTCTGCAGCTTTTGCAAAAATGTCCAACAAAAATAAGAATTTCTACCTTGAGTGAACAGTGTGCCCACGGCCTTTTAAATTGCTGTTGGCACTGGTATCTCTGGATCGTGTTAATTGTTGCTATTCTTGAAACACCTGAAAGAAACTCGAGTTTAATGAATTTACAGAACTACTTCACAATAACAGCAGTGTGTGTCAAATGCCAATATCCTGACAAGCTGTCCGTTCCTGTGCACTGCTAACAATTGCTCCCTATTATGTAAACAGCAGGCTCCATCTTTTTAACATGTGTTCCTATAGGGAGATTTTAGAAACGTGCTACACGGAGAAGTCCTTTCCTGTAAGTGTATTTACCTTTCTACTGGCTTACCAGACCAGTATCAGACAAATGCTGTATTACTCGCCATGTCTGTTTTTATCTGTTTTTTTGCAAACACATTCCCAGTACTGTTCAGCCAAGGATCAGTGTGTTGGGGTTTTTAATAGAAGTAACACATGCTGAGAGAGGAGAATTCTTTCATTAAGGATCTGATTGCAGGATGAGGGCTTATACATAAAATACACCAGAGCACTGATGAATTGATTTCACTAGGACTCCAGAAAGGTTTGGACTGCAGGAGCAAGGCTTCCATTTTATTACTTTCATGCTTCCTTTGCTAATTTTAGCATTTTAGTATTTCATTTATGTATAGTATGCTTGAGCACTTCCAGATTCCTGCAAATTTCTGATAAAAGGTCATCCTACAACTATCAAACTCGAGCAGACCTTTCTAATCGTCTCTCAGAAGAATGAGAGAGTAAGGCTCACTGCCTTGCAGGCTGCATCTGCACTGCAATTAGGAGATATGACTGCAGTATGTTAGATATACTTCAATTACACTTAATTTTGTTAGCCTCATATAAAAAAACAGTTACAATACAGAAACATAGACGTCACTGTAGGCAATTAATTTGAGTAAGCATCCAACGTACAACAAAATGAGCCTGCATACCCCTAACTGAGGACGATGTTACCACAGCTTTGCAACTGCTGGTACATGAACTAGTGAGATTAAAGCTAGCACAAGCGTGTCCACACAAGCTATAATAATCACACATCTGATTGCAGTGTGGATATAGAGGAAAAAGTATTTTTCTTGTTTTTCAGATCCACAGTGTTCTGTGGAAACAGACATGTAGAAAATTCAGAGCTACCACTTCAGTATCATGTTAATGTGAATATAGAGATGACAAAATAATCTCCTTCCCTTTACTCTCAATAAGCCTGATGCTTCTTGGGATCTGCTGCACAGGCCTTTGAAAAAGAAATTTCAGTAATTCAAGAGACAACTACATACCAAACACGCACTCGCTGCAGGACAAGTCTGCATATGATCAGCAAAGATTCATTTCATAAAAAGAAAAATTCTACAGTCCTATTGTTAAACAGATGCCTTAGATGAGAAATTCACAGGAGGCTGACGCTGCAACAAAACGCAATGTTAGTCTGTTTTCAATTACCAGGAATGTAACCAGAGAGTTATTTACTATTGTAAGAGAAGTGTATTTCTAAATTCAGAGTTGGTACATGCTATTTTGTTGTGTTTGATTTAAAAGACTCCAAAATATCAGGAAGAAGCATGAGAAAACATAAAAGACAAATTCTGTTGCAATATCAAAAGAAAAGCAAAACTGTAAAAGATTTTCCCTTTAGTCATTCTATCCTTGAAAAGATTCATTCACTCATTACTATGATATTTCAAATTTAAGTGATGATAGAGTTGGCAATTAGAACAACAGCCTGGCCTCCAAAGAAGAAAATGAAAGCACACTAAAAAGCTAAAGGAACTTTTTATTTAACAGCAAACCATGAAAAAAAAAATACTTTCAGGGCCATGCCACGACCGATCAACAGCACTGTGTTACTTTACTCAAATAGAGTCCTTGCACTCTGCTGCTCTTGTCTGATACACGAGACCACTTTACATATGTTCATGCATTTTCAGTGCTGGATTAGATACTAAAAGCCTTAAACTTGTATTTAAAATCTTAACTTTGAGGAAGACTCACAAGTAAGTGTGGCCATCTTGATAAAAGAGTGAATACAACTTTTGTACTGAGATAGTTGTATAATGAAAACTAATTGAAAGTGTTGACAGTCAAAATGTTGGAAAGCTTAATCATACTCGGTAGAAGTGTCCTTAGCATTCCAAAAAACCAGTTTGCTACAGAATACACAAAGTTTATAATGACAAGCCAGCAATACTGGAATAACAAAAGACAACTTGAATGGCTTGGAAAAAAAACAACACAAAACCAAAAAAACAACCCACCGATCAAGGAACATACTGAACTGAATGCCATGTCACAAAAACTGCAAGTGAAGGTGTAAGTCAAACGATTCTCAATAAAGGAAAAAAAGGCATATGCAGTACCGCTTAGAGCATCCTTTACCATGTTTGCTCCTCACTGTAAACAAACTGGATATACATTTAGCAGGAGGACAGACAAATGTCAAGAAATGCCCCACAGTGCTATATCACTTAAAATTTAACTCCATGTGTAGTTACTGTAGTTATTTCATTTTAGAATTAACTACTGAAAAGAGGAGCGAGAGAAACACACACCTTCTGCCTGAGGTTTATGCATTATTCCACATCTTCTTTAAAATGTTATTTATAAAATCAGACCATTGACAAAGAAAAGCAGCCAAGGAAAGGAAATCAACAGCTTTCAAGCATCTCACACAGAACTGTTACATTTTCTTTAGATCATATAAATTACTTCTTTCAGAGATCAGAAGGATATGGGAGTATGCTTCTAATAAACAGAAGAAATGCATTCAGTTCCAGCAAATTTAATTCATACCAGCAAGCCTCACGCATTAGTTGACAAAGAGAAAATGGTAAGGCTTACCACGCAGCTTAACAGACCAAAACAAACAATTTTTTACAAGAATAGCTTTCCTGAACTAGTCTTAAGAGTAAACAAAAATATTTAGATGATTCTGATTAAAAATGATTCTGACATATGGCTGATGCATACAATTCATTAGGAAATAAAGAAATGCAATAATTACCGCAAATACTTTGAGTGTAAAATCCATGCAAATAATGGATTACAAACTTTGCTGTGTATGAATGTAACATCATGCAGGAAAAGATCCATAAATCTTTACAGCTATTCAGGTTTGTTTTCTGCCTCTGTCTTTTAGCAAAGATGAAAACGAGGGTAGCCTGCAACGTTCTTAACAAGTTCGGCACTGTTTCTGTAAGCAGATAAGCTAACGCAGATCTCTCAGCCTTTACAGAGGCTAAAATATTTACTAATATGTCCGTTTTCAAGAATAAGGCCTTATGCTTTAATTTATCTCCGCTCCAGAACTATTAATTCATTTCTCAGAACTGCATTATGAGAAGGCAGAATTGACAGTTCAAAACCTGAAATAACTTTTAAAATAGCTGAATAAAAAGGTAAGCCTGTGGGCTTACTCTTTTAAGGTTTCTCTTTTAAAAAACACGTATGACATACCAGCATAATAAAAATTAGACTATAATTGTTCCATTATTAGAAGCTTGTAAACAGCAGCCACTGTGCACAGTAAAGATCGAAGCAAAAAGAAATATTATTAAATATAATAATTACTGCATTTTAATCAAGTTTGTTATACTGTGTACTGCTGCATATAGTGAAATCCCACTGAAAAAACACAAGTCAAAACCTAGGTGCTCCACTGTATTATTTAAATGGGTGAACATTTCTTTGGAGGAGAAAACAGAGTAAAGAGCCTGTTGATGTCAGACGTGCATTATCAGATCCAAGCAACAGCTGCGTGAGAATGGTTGCTGGAGACCTGAGCTGGACAGGGCTGCATGGTGTTCTAGGTAGTGAAATTGCTTTGATATGAAAAAGTCATCACCTGCCAAATGAGGGGTTTCTACATTTAACTTTAAAACTGTACCATCATCATTTCCTAGATAAATGGTTGCAGTTATAGAAAAATACACATATGGAGTTAATGAAGCATTAGAGTTCTGCATGTAAGTACACCATTATGTTTCTCTGTGTAGATTAGGCCTAAAATGCTGTATTTTAGGCTGGAGTATTTAGAATTTTATTCCCTGACACTATTACAGCTTTTTAAAGAGAGGAATCTGGTATGCTTTGGGAGTTATGTTCTTCCTGCATCCTATACCCAATTTTCAGAACAAAATCTTACGGTTTTCTAAACATATTGTCACCAACGAGACACACTAGTTAATTTAAGGAACCCTGTTTCTTGGCACAGGTAAGACCGGTGCCTTTTGTCCACGTTTGCTGTGTATTTTTGCTTGCTTTGTCTACAGACAATTTCCCATGCCGTTCACAGAGACGCGGTTAAGTGAGGTTTATATCTTGTTTTTTAAGAGAAGTTGTAAATACTACCATTCTCAGATTCTAACCCAGGACATAATTTTTTTTTTTTTCTTCGGCTTTTAGGCAAACTAAACTCAAGCACGTCTTTTAGCTGGGAAACTCAGACCTACATCCAGAATTATTTCGGCTGTGATCCAGTACACTTCTCCACAGAGGCAGGTTCCTGTGCCAAAACAAAGCACGGCTCAAATCATAGGGCCGCGAAAAGGACGGAGAACGCTCAGCAAACCTGCCTGCAGAAGCCGCGGGCACTCGAGTGTCAGGAAGAGGTGTGATGCTTGTCCATCCATTATTTTACCCATTAGCCAGCAAGCACGACATGAGGAGGAAGATATATATCCCCAATATAGAGAGAAATATGTTACTTCGTCACCGCCCCCCCCCCCCCCCCCCCCGCCGCCTGAAACATGTTTTACTGGTTCAAATATATCTTCCCCTTACTCTCTTACGAGCAGAAGAAGACAGCACAAGGCAGTTGCTCGGTACGGCCAGAGTTATGAAAAAGCCACGCTATTTATTCTCCTGGAAGAACGGTCGGACGAGCGACGCATTTTTCAAGACTACTTCGCTGCGCGGAAACGCCGGCGAGACGCAACAACCGACCCGCGGCACAGATGGCAGAGGCGGCGGCCGCCGGCCGGGCGCCCCGGGACCCCGGCGGGGCAGCGGCGACGCGGCGCGCAGGGCAAGTTTCCTCCCGCCCGGGGACCGGGACGGACGGCACCGACGGGACGGAGGGGACACCCCCGCGCCCCCCGCCCCGCCCCCTCCCCCCCCCCCCCCCGTCCCGGCCCGGCCCGACCCGTCCCGCCGCCGCCAGCCGGCCCCGACTCCTGCCTCAACTCTCCCGCCGCCGCCGCCCGGCCCGCCCCCGCCCCCCCGGCACGCCCCCCTCACCGGCGATCCTCAGGCAGGTCTCCGGCCCGCCGGGGGGCGGCTGCCGCCGCTCCGCCTCGCCCCCCGCCGCCGCCGCCGCCGCCCGCGACGCCGCGCCCCGAGTTCTCTTCAGAGCCGGCGGCGCCGGGGCTGCGCGGCGCCGGGCCTCGGCCCAGCTCTTCCGCTTCATGGCGGAGGCGGCCGCGCCGCTACGGTGGGTGCGAGGCGGCCCGCCTCATCCCCGCCGCGCCGCTCCCCGCGGGGCTCGGGCCGCCGGAGGGGAGGGACCCCGCGACGGCGGCGGCGGCGGCGGCGGCGGCTGACGCGTCTCCCCGGACACCGCCCCCTCCCACCGCCCCATACACCTACGGCCCCCCCCCCGCCCCGAGCCGGCGGCGGCTGCCGGCCACCTCCCGGCACCCCTGCCGCCTCTGATTGGGTCAGCGCGGTGTGGCGTCACCAGCGCGGAGCGGTGGGGACGGTGATGTCATAGTGGCGGCTGTAACAGGTGGGCCGGGGGAGCGCGGCTGGGCGCCGCCCGCCCACCGCCGCCGCCCCGGGGGCTGCCGGCGGGCGGCGGCGCCCCTCGGCGCCTCGCCCCGGCCTCTCCCGCCGCCGTCAGGGCTGCTGACGTGGCGCCGGGCTTCTCCCGGAGAGGCGGGGTGTGGCGGCGGTGGTGACAGCGCGACCGAAACGCAGCTCTCGGGGGTGCGAGGGGCCCGGCTGCGGGCTGCGCCCGCTCCGGCGGGCGGAACGGCAGCGCCCGCGCCGGCGTAAGGCCGCCGCCTTCGGAAGCGAGCGTTTTCGGTTGCGTTTCTCGGGGCGTCACGGTCTTCCAGGTGCCTTGTCGCGACACAAACGCTGGTTTGTGTCCCAGAGGGTCCCAACGGGACGTGACGCTGTGTAAGGCCAGCTGAAGGCGGCCCAGCACGCCCAGTCTCCTGGTCTGAACGTTAAATGGGTTTATCTGGAAAGTTAAAATAGCTGGGTTTGAGTCTGCTTCTCAGACTTCAAAACACACCGTTGTTTTAAGTAGGTGTTGAAATAAACCAAGCTAGTAGCTAAAACAACCTCTGAAAAACACTCCCTCCCCACCTCTGTCTAACTGGCCGTGACAAAAGCCTTTGCCGAAGTATCCTACCATCTGCTGAGTACGAGGTCAGTGCTTATCTCTCACTGATTTCCACTTTTCACGCCGTAACTTTTTAAAAATACTTTTTCTAAATAACACCACAGACCTAAAATTCTGCTGACACTTTGAAAATCACTTCTCCCATGGGTGCGTGTGGCCATCGTTCTTCCAATCCATTACGCACGTGGGAACCATCATCTCGCCCGGGCGCCAGGGAACTTGGTGAAGCTGTGACCAGATGCAAAACGCAGGGCTGATGCCCTAATTGGGATTGCTTTTCTGCTGAAGCCTCCTCCCTGTCTTCTTCCCTCTTTCTGTTTGTCTGCACTCTGCGAATCTTTCTGAAGAAGTGATTTCGCTGGGATAACACAGAGGCCATGGTATGGTTCCTGTCAGTATTGAAATGGTGCGGGTGGATGACTTCAGCCTACAGAGCTGTCAAACTACAACTCAATTCATTCCAGTCCCTTTTAAAAGTCCACAGTTTTAGCTGTAGGTAGTTTTATTTAATATATTAGCACCAATAGAACTATTCCTGTTGTATATTGTTTTAATTCTACTGAAAGCGGAACAAGCAGAAAAACAGCTAGCCAAAAACTTCCTTTAAAATCAAAAGCACCAAGAACATGAAAGTGAAATGACGGCAAAATGAAAGTGGAACTAGAGTCAGTCAGTGTCCTTGCCAGTGATGATCAGGTGAATGGAGCAGAGTGGAAGCACGACAAACGGAGTATTTGTTGTTCTTTCTCCCTGAAAATAATTTAAGTTTTCTGCGTTTCTTGTCTTCGTTTTACAAACGTAAGACCAGTTTTCTAGCTTGCTTTCTGCCCTGGTTTAAGTAACACTGGGGCAGCTGCATTCCAGAGTTTCTGACATACTCAAAAAAATCGGTGAGCTGGGGGAGCCCCTGGAGGGAGGGGCAGTCGCTTATGAAAAGCAGACTTTACTCCCCTGTGAGCCTTAGCTGCCGGTCCCAGTCCATTATGCCAAGTTCTGATGAAGCCTCCGGCCAGCTCTGAAATCATACGGGTTCAGAGTCTGCACGTGGCTACTTTTAGCCTGTGCCGAGTGCTGTTCACTCAAAGCAGGGAACTGAACACAGTATTTTTACATTAATAACGTCCTTCTTCTAAACACACCGTATCAAAATGTGTATGTAATTAATACGGTGCTAAGGCATAGTGCCTTTAATGGAATTACATCGCTCGGTATCATTATGTTTCTTAAGCAACCCTTTTATTTTTCGTCAAGGAACACTGCATTTAATTTCACATGCTCTTAATGATTTAGAGCTCTGCGCAGCTTGCTTGGGGCCTGCCAGTGACCTTAGTAGATGCAGGGACAAACCTCTTCACAGAATACCATTTTACAATTGCATTAGACTTAAAGCTTAAAAGGGGAGAGAATTTGCAGGTGAGATATGTATGAATAGTAGCATTTTACAGTGAAGGCCAAAGATCAGAAACTGCAGAGGAGGATATGCTCCTCCATAAATCTTGGACAATCTTATTTTAAAATAGCTAAAAAGAAGAGGCTCATAGTTGAAACAGGGCACAGGTACTTTAATGAAAGCAATAGATTCTGAACCTAAACATTTCTAGAGAAATGGATAATATGATATCTGACAGAACTGCAAACCAAAGTGCTGCTGTCCTTAGCTCAATTGTCTAGGACAGAAATACCCAAGGACATTTTTTCAGAGACCTCTTGCTCTGAGATAAAGTACATACATACAGGGAAGAATATTCTGCTGCAAATCTTCATAGGAAAACAAGTAATTGACTATGGCCTACTTCAAAATTGACCATCTGATCAGAAATATATTTACAACTCACCTCTCCCTGGTCTTACAGACCCACCTTTTTGTATGATGCAAAAGAATTGCGGACAATGGATGATGTATTTAAAATATTTATTTAGAACTATAAAATGTATTTCATAATGTCTGCCAGTGCCAGATGCAAAAGTAAGCATAAGCTTAAGTCCTAGTGTTTGATACTGTGATTTTTCAAGGTATATTTTAATATAAGATTGTCACATGGTGCTGGAAGCTTTAAAACATCGCTGAGAAGTATCGGATCGAAAGCCAGTGTGATCTCCTGAAGGCAAGAATCCCAGGTTCTTCCTCAGCAAAACCTGGTTTTTTAGTTTAGTGTGTCTTGAACAAAGATTTTTAAAATATATTAGCAAGACTGCTTGATGAGGAGATGATAAGCTACAGGATTTTTTGCAATAAGCCTCAGTTGTGTTTTAGTTTTTGTTATCTTACACGCAATGGAAATAGCACTTTTGTGTCCATCTTCAGTGCTAGGTAGTTTATCCTATGCTCTGATTTTCTAGATAAGGCTTCAGATATCCCATAAAGACACAACATTACTGATGCTAGTGGGAATTCACTGGAGAATTGTTCTGGTAGAGCACAAATTAAAAGATTTATATATTGTGTCAGTGTCATATGTCAATAATCTGGGGTTGGTTTGTGAAATTTACTGTTTTAACTCCTGCCAGCTGCAAAACTGTGTTAATGGGAATATGATCCAGCCTGTTTTTATCAAGATGCAAAAAATGAACTTCATTGCCTGGAATGGAATGAGAATAACATGTAAACAGTTGAATAAAATATTTATTTATTCAAAGATATAATTGAATCAAAGAAGCATTCTGATTTCCTACTAGTTCTTGTACAAATGTGTACTAGCTCTGTAGATTGCACAATATACTGTATTTTAAACAATGACAAAGATTTTTTTTTTTTAAATTAAGTTATAGAAGCAAGGAACATTGAGCATCTGACTGAATTAGATCTGCTGTAGCATGATGTTTCCTAATAATTTGATAAGATGACTTTGTCATGTTGCAGCCCGCCCTTCATGCATTATTCCTCTACTAAAACCGCATTAAATGCCTAGAATCAAATGTGAGAGCAGAATGTCGGTGAACACCATGATGTCAAAAAAAACCCTCCAAACTTGGAGGCACTTGTTCCATCAGCACTCCTGTCGATATCTGCAGGACTGTGATCAGCTTTGTGCCACCTCTGTGGGAGGTGGGACTATACAATGACACTTTCACAGGTTCCTTCAGTGGGCAAAATCACACAGTTCAACACAAGACTGTCTCCTTAGGATCCACAGGGACAGCAGCTGAGATGGTAGTGTTAAAGCAAACAGCTGAAGGAGAAGACTGTAACTTTCACACAAAACAAAGAAGCTCACCTGGGCCTAAAATCAAAGCTCCTCCCTGCTGAGCGGGGTCTCCTTGAAAATCAAAAGCCGGACCAGTCATTGCCCTCCACATACTCCTAATGCTTCCTAGGAGCACGTTCGATTTCACGTGAGGGCTCCGAACTAAACAAAATGGAATAATACTTGTTATCTAGAAATATAAAAGTATAAAAGGAGAACAACAAAATCGAACAGCTGCCATGAATAGTTTAGAATTTCCTGATTACCAGTGTTTTGACAAAATACAGCCTCCAAGAGCCTGTCTGGTGGGCAACTCCCTATTTACATTCTGATCATACCATTTTATCAGCACGTTCCTGTTTTGTTCTGTGTAAGCCCAAACAAGGTGAGAAAATTATTCTTACCTGATACATTATTACCTTCACCTCTTTTCATGCCAAGCGTTTTATAAATTTCCCTTTGTGGATCTACATACATTTCATGTGTATACCCAGTTAAACTGCAAAAGGGCTGCAAAATATATGCATACAAAAAAAGTAATATTTTTAAGGTTAAGACAGTAATTAGTTAGGATCTACTGACAGTGGAAAAAAATACTGGCACACGCCCCCCGCCCCCGATTTGGAAACCTGTGGATTCATCATGTTAAACTAAAGGCCAAAAATTTTTAGCCCCGAAGCTTTTACTGAAACAAAGCTTCCAGTGAAATCAAGAAAAGATGTTTCCTTAGCAAGTCCCAGTAGTTTTTACACTGAAAGTTTTCATTATTTGCTTTATTCATGTACTATTAGAATTGCTTCCTGAAAAAGAATACTGTCCTCTTTTTCTGTGGTTGCAAATGACCATCTTTTCACTCAAAGCGAAATCCAACAATGCAGACCATTAAGACACAATAGAGGATAAAATGTAGTTAATGACTACTTTATTTACCTTGATGTGATGATAAGATGACTGTCCAATAACTATAAGCCTCACATTTGCTTCCTGGAACAGAACATGGGTATTGAAACTGTAAGGAGGAACTCGGTGTTTCTGCATGGCTGCAAAGCATTAGCAGAATCTGGTGTCCTGAGTAATGATCACAGTGCACTGAGTTAAAATTATTTGAAGTTAACATCACTTACATGTTTGGAGCCTGCACCTCTGTCTATCACCCACAGTTAGCAGCTACATTAATAAATTAAAGTGAAAAATTATTTTTAAAGATAACTTTTAAGTTACAGATGTGTAAACTTCTAAGTTTTCTGTAGCATCAGTAGTGTCATCTTTTCAATTGATTGCAACCTGCTATGACCTTGGAAATTCAAAATTTCCACTCAGTTGCACTTGCACCCAAAGAAGCAGCATGCAAATACTGGTGCACATACAAGTACGTCTGTGATTTACATATGCTGACGCTCATTAATAGATATAAAGTGCATCCACATGTACTGCTGTCTTTTGCAGGTGCAACATTAGGCCTGAGTCCAAAATAGAGGCCAAAACTTAAGTTCCTCTAGATGCTAGTAAAGGAGTTAATAGAGTATAAGGTTGTTTTAATATTAGGGTGTAGTCCTTGCCCTTCCTGTATGGAATCATTTTGCTTGTTATGAAAAGAAGCCCTCCTAAAACCAGAATACTCACACTAAGAAAAGCACGGACAGTTGTGATTCTCTGCGTACATTAATTTGAGTGGCCAAATTAAGAAAATGCCATTCTGAGTAACACTGACTGAGCAGTTTAGAAGAATCTGTCCTGAAGAGGGGAGCTAGCAAAGAAATTTCCCCTTTTCATCCCCAAGTTCCTAGTCCGTCTAGGACTCAGGAAGGAGTCTAGGACTCTAGACTCAGCAAGGAGCTGAGTCTCTGTCATTGGCTATGCTGCTGTTGGGAATAAAATATGACAGAATTTCAATCAGCAGCCTAGAAGAGACAGATTGACTTTCCACATTTAGCAGGGGATCATTGTCTTTCCTGGTATCTCCTACCACCCAACAAATACCCATCCATAGCAACCCCTGCCCACTCCATTTCTCCTTTCTGTCACTATGTCACTCCTGTTTGTGCAGCTGCCTGGAGAACAGGTCACACAACTGATGCAGCTTACAAATAACCATAGAAAAAGAGACTATTTTTAATCCAGATCAGTTTTCTCATCTTGTTCCATGCACAACCATCAGTCAGCCCTACCAGCATAAAGGAAAGGGCAGTAGTTGGTTAGTGGTCAGGAGAAGACAGCTGCCCAGGCCACTGCGGCTACCAAAAGAAATGCCTGTCAGACGTTGTCTAGCTCTTCAGAACACAGCAGAAAAAACAGCACCAAGCTCACAGGGCAGGAGAAATAATGCTGCTGCAACAGAGCATGGTAGTGCAATAAATCGTTTCCTCTGTCTCCTAGGCAGATACGTTATGGCTATTGTAGCCAACAATGAAAGCGATAACTTTCTTCTGAGCCTTTTTTTTTGATTCCTAGAAGGTTTAAGCCTCACGCAAGCCTGCAGCAGGACATAACAAATATGCTCAACTACAGCAGCCCCGTGTACATATTAGGGCAGAGTACTTACTTGTAAAAACGCCTTGGGGACTTTTGCCAGGTCTTCTACATACTCCTTACAGGTGTAACACAGAAAATTCTGCAACATAGCCAGTCGGACGTGTCAGAAGCAGACATAACTGCATAGCAATGAAGCATCAGATTCTGACTTTGGGCACAAACCATTCTAGAAGCAATTGGGAACTGGGGACGGAAAAGATTAAAGTTCTTCGCGGACACCAAATTTGGATTAGGATCCTGCTTTAATCCAAGCCTGAACAAGGACACCGGGCTTGGGGCCTCGCTAGTATTTTTATCTCTGGATATTTTAGGAATGCGAGAGCTGGCTTGCCAACTGGGAAATCAGGGGACGCAGTGCTTGTTTCCCTAAACACACGGTTGAAGGATTATTTCCTTTCAGGTACATACTGTGTCGTTTTACCAAAGAAGGGGGGTTCTGACAAGCAGAGCCGAGCTGCCGGATGTCTCCCCCCCCACCCCCGCTGCTGCAGCCGAGCCTGTGCAAAGCCGGCGCCGCTTTCGGAGCCAGGCCGGGCCCCCAGCCCTCCCCCGGGCCCCGGGCCGCCGAGCCGACCCTCCGGGCAGCCGCTCCCTCCTCACCCGCACGAACAGCACGATCGCCTTTTGCTCCCCGTACAGGGCCTGGAAGGGGACGCTCCTCCCGTCCGCGTCCACCACCAGGCAGCGGGCGGCCTCCCGCAGCTCCGCCGCCTGCGGCCGCTGCCCGCCGCCCGCCGCCCGGCCGACCTGCTGCGTGACGGCGGGCGCCGGCGGCCCGGACATGGCCCCCGCCCGGGCACAGGCCCGCTCCTCCCGCTCCCGCTCCGCCGCCTCCCGGCCCGGGAAGGAGGAGGAGGAGGAGGAGGAGGAGGCGGAAGGCGGAGCCGGTGAGGGGAGCTCGGCGGCCGGGCGGCCGCCGGGAAGCGGGTGCCCGTTCCCCTTCCCGGCAGGGACCCCGGGCGGGCAACGCCGCGCCCGCCGCCCCTCGCCTCAGGAGGAGGTGGCGGGCCTGGGGCCTGGGGCGGGGAGGGAGCGTCCCCCGCCAGAATGCAGCTGGCGCCTGGGAGACGTGACAGCGTCCAGCCGAGCCCCCCGCGAGTCGCGGGCGAACGGCAGCAGTGACATCACAGCACGGCCTCGAGGTCAGGGTCTGCTTTGCAGGTTGCCACGGCGTTTCAGAGGACTGCGAGCGAGCTGGGAAATTCCGTTTTCGAGGAACTGCCGAGCTGCTGTACCAGAAAAAGCAGACTCAGTTTCCTTATTGAAGTAAAAGCAAACTTCACGGGGCTCTGGCAGGTGAATGGCAGAGGATGCTGAGCAGTGCAAGTGCTCGCGTGAGTGTATCGAGTGCACACAGAAGTGAGCGAACGGAACAGACCTCCTTAAAGGAAGGAAAACACGAGACAGCAGAAGAGTACCTCAGTCTCTTGGATTGTTGTGTTAGCTGAACGCTTAGGAGGAGGAGGAGGGCACTTTCATTTTCTTAGTGGGCAGACAAAAAGAGGTTATCAGAGGAAGCAGGACTCGGGGAATCCCCAGAAGTTAATTCTCCTTTATGAAGATCTCTTCTGATGATGTTAGTTCCAGACCCTCTCTTGGCAAACTCTCCCAGTGTCTATAATGTCAATGTTATTCAAACTTATATCCCCTGTACTTTGGGTTAGGCCCATTGTTTTTATATTACCAGGAGTGAGCACATAGAATAGGTTAATCCCCTTACTGCATCGATTTTTCAACTATGCACAGACTATTGCTATGTTGCCCTCAATCTTCTGTTTTCCTAGACTTAATAATCCCACGTTTTTACAATCCTTTCTTCTCATAGGTCATGTTTTCTTATAATTTCTAGAAGACTGATTTTGTAGTTTCCTCTGGACTTTCTAGACGGTTTCTATCATTCCTGAACTTAAGGGCCTAAAACCAGACACCATATTTTAGCTGAGCGTTAGGTTTTCTTCACGTCTTGGGTCTGCACATCCCCTTAAACATGCTGCCATTGTGCTTGTGCTTTTTAGACCAGCAAATTTTTATTGACTCCTGTTCAGCCTGAGAGCCACGATCACTCCCAACTGCTCTGCTCTAGACCTTCCCTAGAAGGCAGTGCACTACCACCATTTCTTAGAATACTCGGTGAAAGAAATCCTCTCTAACGTTGCAATATCTGAAAAATCAAATTAGCTCTGTAAAAGACATTTACACAGGATGATACAATATAGTTGGCCTTCCAGTTGGGATAGCACACATCTCTGTTTTAAAACTCTTGCCAAAAAGACCTTCAGTGCATGCAAGGTGCTTTGTGCTGTGTCAAGAGCAAAGACAAGTCAGCTCTGCATTATAAATAACAACATGAGGGAAAGTGATCCCTGGCTGATAGCCCTTCACAAGTTTCCAGCACATACACACAGGTGAAACTATCCAGTCACTAGTATACCCTTCTTGTTTCAGTAATGAAAGTTTATTTCATGACATGGATCCAGCTTGTGGCTTTGCCAGGTTAACTGTGAACTGTGATAATAATACTTTGCTGAGCTAGCAAATCAGTGTTTGAATGTTAGCAAAGCACTTCCTGTGTATTTGCCTATGGCTGTGTACTTCAAGGAGTAATCTTGCAGTCCAGTATGCCCTCACAGTGACTTCGATTTGGAAGGTAATGAGCTCAAATCGGTAAAGACTTTCTGAAAATTGTGAAACTTACACTCTGCTAGGTAAGAATCTGGGCAGTGTTAATTCCCCATTGCTGTTGTCATCAGGCTTCTTTGTTCAGTTAACAGTTAGCTATATATTATGCTGTCAGACAGATTTCTTCAACTAGCAGCCCATGAACCAAACGTGGGCAGTGCAGCACTGCTCTGCGGCCCCTCAGCAGTATTGATGGGAACAGCCTGCCTACCTTGACTACTGTAGGCCATAGCAAAGCAGGAAGAAGTGATCACTTTTGATGTGCTTTGCTCTTCGTCTTGAGGCTGAAGTGGGCAGGCTGTGCACAGAACCTTGATGCGTTACAGCTGCAGTAAAACCACCAGGTAGCATTGGACAGGGCCTGGAGGCACAGCTCAGCACCTGATCGTCAGAACAGCTTGGACCAGGGGCCCTTGCTATTGCAGCTGGAAATCAGAACCTGCAGAAGAAGCAGCCATGCCACTACAGGGGATCTGCTGCCACAGCCTCTGCGCAGGAGCACAGATAGGGATGACCCTCCTGATGAAGAGTTGGGCAGGGTGGTGTCACAAACTCAAAGGATGCTGTCCCGGCTCAGTCTGCGCATAGCTGACCTTGTGCCTGGAGCCCAGAGAGCCTGTTCTCGCTTGATTTGAAAAGGAATCTCTGAGGAGCCCAGCCTGTCTGGAAGAGCTGGTAAACATTCCTACTAAGCCAATCAAAACTGCCTGCAGACCTTGCTCTTTTATGCTATTTGGCGTCCTTAAACTAGCTGAAGAAACATATCCTTAACACCTGGTTTTAGCAGTATACAATTGAGGAATAGCAACTTTCTTAGGCAGATATTTGCCAAAGCATTCTCTAAAGCCCCTCAAACAGCGTGGTTCTAATTTTTGATGAAGATTCTTAAGTGTTGCTAGAACACAAATATAAATTGCTGTCACCCCCAGTTTTTTGGAGAAAGAACAGAGGCAAAGGCAGTTGAACACTGACATGTTGTCTGAATGAGGAACTGCTCAGAATCAGCAGTCACTTTTGAAAGCCTTTCATTTATGTATGCTTAACAAAAATACAGTTATAAGTTCCACTGACTTAGATGGAAGCAAAGACTCCTTATCTGCTGATATTTTGGACAGTACTGACTGTCTAAAAGTGCAGTCTACTAAAACCACAAAATTCTTCAATGTGAGCTATGATTAGGAGAACCTCCCCTTCTTTCCCATCTCCTTTTTATAGCCCTTAAATATAAAGATGTTGATAACTTAAAAAACATGGTCGTCAGAGTGATGTCTTTTTCAGTGTCTTAAGGAGGATTAATTAGTATATTGGCATTATTAATAATGATGTAAGATTCAATATGCAAGTCACTTTCTTCACTGTAGTGCAATTTACAGTTGTAAAGAGAAACTTAGCTACTATTTAATTAACCAGTGGTTGGGTTACTTTGTGCTGTGGATAGGAAATTTAGATTCCTGCCATTTCAAGAGGAAGAAAAATAATTACACACAGATGTGGAATAATTTATTTGTTCTGTATTGACTAGTGAAACAAAATACCAGCTGTAATTATGCAACCTGATTTCCTTTATTTACAACAGCTGAACAAAATATCTGACAAGAGAGGTGTGGCCTGTATCAGTAGCATAAACACTGTCTGGAGTATGTGGTGTGTATTTGTAAAGTGACATGTTATTATCAATTTACTGCAAGATGTACTGTTTATTTAACACAAGTATATTTGTTGTTCTTGTTTATCTAACTCTTATTTAGCTACAGATAACATGGTTATTACTTATCAGCTAAAAATAAATTAGTGTTTACAAATCCAGAGTAAAAACACATACTAAGTGCTAGCTAAAAATGAGTTGTTTTTAAACTGTTGTTGTAATTAAAAAGCAGTAAAATGTGTACTGTCCTGTAGATAAGATGGTTTTTCCTTTACGGCTGCCTTTCATATACCTTGATATACCAGGGGTACACTAGACTTCTTGGCATAGGGTCATGGGACTGATTCTTCTGATCAGCAAGGGCAATCATTTGCAACCTTGAAAGTCACGTTGCAAATGCTGTCTTTTATCTCCATTTTTTCTGCCTGGTGTATGCTCTCTATCTCCTGATGTGGTTTCTCTTTAGCTTTACTTTCTATTTTTTTGCTGAGGGAGGAGATAATATGATTTCAAAACTTGCCTAAGTTTTGTACTTTGCTTTTTCACTCCTTTTAAAAGTTATTCAAGATTATTTCAAGACTAAGTGCTTTGTAAGTCTGGTTGCAGCATCAGTATGTGTTGCAATCACAAATCTTACAGTGTTTTATTTATCACTGCAATAAAACAGTGATTAACTGTTTCACAAAACAAATAATGTAAATATAATTAAAAATCTACTATAATAGTTTAGTGATCATACTGACATATAAAGAGGAAAAATTTTCTCATGTTTGGCATATTTAGTTTTGTAGTACAAAACCTACTGAGAGAACAGTAACTACAAACTTTGCTTCACAGCAAAATGTAACAATATTAAGTGAAATGCCTACACTTTGGTTAATATAGCCTCAAGGCATAAAGAGAGCCTTTAATGCATTTAGTAAGAGCTGTCTGTATTTGATGTATTTCTGTTTTGCAGCTACCTACTCTGTGTACTGCAAATGAAAAACAGAGATGATCAGCTATATGCCAAGAATAGTAAATTATATGTGAAAATGCTGTTTAGTTGCTTTAAGCACCACTGGTTTGAATCTTTCTTCAAAGAACTAAGAGGAAACAAGTCTCTCACCTGAAAAAAATCACTACTTAAATAGATGAGATACAGTCAAAAAGCAAATAAAAGATATGCTGCAATCCCAACTGGCCAAACAGACTTGTCTTATATCTCGTTAGCAATAAGGCTCTTAGAAAGTAAGCTAATTATCTTTAGTATTTGAATTATAGTGTAAACAAGATCAGAGGATTAAGAGATGAAGAATGTGAAGAAAAGCAGAGGTGATCTCATGGAGTGTTCATGCCAGATTAAGCCTTGTTATTTAAGACTCTTGCGCTGGTGTCTTACAAGGTAAACAAAAACTTTCTTGAAAGCTTTAGATACTGTTCCTTTTTATTTCCAGCAGAACAATCTAAAACTTTTTTTTCCTCCACTCTATTCTACTGTTTTTTGCCTCTGCAGGAAGAGCATACTGTAGGAAGGTTGTAGTTCCCAGCTGCTAGTTCTATTTTCTGTGTTCATAGAAAGCTGGGTGTGTACTTAGCAGTGGATTCAGTTCAAATGGCTCTTATACATATGGCAGCACTGACATTTAGCTACGATTAGGGATTCCCTTCTTGAGGCCAGTGGATGGCATAATATATTTGTTGGAGGCTAATAACTCGAGCTAATTTTAGCACACATTTGAAACAGATCTCATTTATTTCCTGGTATATAATTAAGAGTAGCATCGCTTTAACATCAGACATAACTCCTGTGCCTCTTTGCTAGAGGGATCAATTAGGAACGCAGGCCAATTCCCATATAGAGGTAGATTTGATTTTTTTTTTTTTTTTTTTTTTGCAAGCACTTAAGCTTGACTGACTGCTCATATCCTGAGGACTACAAATCCATGACCCACGTCCACCCTCCTCCCTTTCGAAATGGCTAAAATGTGTTGCCTAGTTATCTCTTATTATTGTGTGTCTGACTGAGATGATGTGTGTGCTAAACTCAGATGAAGTAAGCCACAGGTTTCAGGTAGTAATGCCTTACTGAAGAAATTATTTAAACAAGAAAACGAAGTCCAAAGGTAGAGTGTCTAATGGCCATCATGTGAACCCTCTGTCAGGAACTTCAGAGATAGCAGCTTTCCAGCTGGCTCTCCTAAGAGAGCCTTTAAAATCTTCTCCAGTGTAGATAATGTGTTTGTTTTGTTAATGATGAAAAATTCTACTACAGCCAGTAAAATTCATGCCAGAGCTGAGGCGGAGGGCCCAGCCCTGAAAGCCTTTTGGGTCTGGAGTTTGTGTGCATGTCGGTGTGAATCCTGCACTTGGTGCTTTAGGAGCTGATCCTGAGCTTAAGGCTCAAGAATCTGGCCCCTGCTGTATCTTCCAGTGTTTAAACAAGAAAGCTGTTTTTATTCCTGCTCTTTGCATCATAATTATTTTATTTGCTTCAACAAAGATGTCAGTCTGCTTCAGAAAATTTTTACTTCTTAATGAAGCTATTCATTCTCTCCTTATTTTTCAATTGCTATTTTCAATTCTCTTTAAACATACATTTCTAATACAGTCATTTGTTTATGCACAAAGCTAGCAATAAAAGTAAAGTACAGAAAAAAAGGGGAGAATACAAATATGTTAAATGTACTTTAGTTACAGGCAACCATAAATAAAAATGTATTAACATGTCAGCTAAAACACAACTTCTCTAACTGAAACATCTGTAAATGTAAAAACAGTGTTGTCTGTCTTTGCCTAGTGGTGAAAGGTCATCTAATTTAGTTCCAATTCATGTAGTATTGTTCCATTAGACCATCATCTTTCATGTTATAAGTCAGCATGTGCAACATCCTTCTGTCTGGAGCCAAAGATTTCACACATAAAAGCTGAAGAATAAAGTACACACAAAAAAAAAAAATAAGAAAAAAGGAAAGAATGATAAAGGAATGAAAATGGCTGATTATATTCTCCTCAAAACTCTATTAATTTATTTTTGCATTTTCCTCATTGTTCCTCCATAAAATGTTTGCAACAATTTTAACATAGTTTCTTTGATGCTGATTTTCATGCACCAACAATTTGTTAAGAGCAGCTTCTGCCATTTCTGCATAGTACATGAGTCAGAGTATTTTTTCAGACTGAATTGACTTGCTCTCATGCTCTCTCCAGAAAGAGTGATAAACAGCCACTGTTTAAAAATTCTTATTAGGCACTTTAACATTCAAGCTGTGGCCCTACTATGGTTTCCAAGGTCCTGACGTAGAACTCTAGAGACTTCAATATGGGTTTGATCATACAAATAAATTAGCTAGGTATCATAACAGTCAATCTGTAAAACATATTTGTTTCTATGCTGCTGCTACCATTAATTCTACAAAGGTAAATTCTTTAAAGAAGCAATAGTTGTTGTTTGAAAATATTAGATAAGTGAAGAAATCTGACAGTCCAAATGGGATCAGCACAGCGTCTAGAATTGCCATGCCAGCAGGAATCACTTCTTGCTAATCTAATTTTTGTGTCCATTTCTAAGCAGTTATAACCACTGTTGCTTCTCTTAGATGGAAAGACCATAAGACAGAAAAAAATGAATCAGAATTGTTTGGGTGATCTTTGTGGATCCCATCTTGCTTCCCTCCTGCTGCTTAGTAGGGTGCTAATAGCTAAGATAGATGAGCCTAAGTAGGGATTATATATGTATATATGTATATATGCATTTATTTATTTATTTAAACAAATGCAAAAATGGCTTTTGTTTGTCTTAGGCTGTGGGCATATTAATTCCACTCTAAAAAGTCGTCTTCAAGAAATATGGTCCACTTGGGAGGTGTATGTGTAATTTTTCTTTTTCTCCGTAATCCATTTTTTACATGGGTGGGGTGTGTGTGTAGCTACTTTGGAATGCTTCTTCTGGGGCCAGTGCCTCTGTGTCCTTATGGCAGTGACTTTTGAATAAAAGCTTTAATAAGGTATTTTAAAAAAACATACTTTTAATTATTTTTCCTTGTATATCTGTGCAGCTATATTCTAACTAGATCATTGTAATTCAGCCTCTGTTTCCAACAATGTAATAAGGAGCTTGTTCACACTTGAAAGTTAATTCTGATTAAAGTAGATGTAAATTTAATTTCTCTAGCTATTGCTGAGTAACTCCACTTGTGGATGTGCTTATTTGAACTCTGCTTATCTGAAATAACTTTCAAATAATGAGATTATATCAGAATAAGGGATAACTCTGCAGGAAAAGGCATGTAAAAACATGAAATTGTTCAGAATATCTATACCTCATATTGTGCAGAAGCTGTGAGAAGTATTTTAGTGGGATGCTATTTTAGTTTTCTGTGGGAATTTCAGGTGATAAAAATTTCTGAAGTCTCTTTGTTCTTATCTCTGATGTCACTTAGATAAGAGAGCTTTTATTTTATTTGAAATTGAAGTAAGAGGACTGCTTTCTTTGAAGAAAATTGATGGTAATCTTCTAGAGTAAGTTATTTACCGGGTCCCAGTTGCAGAAGAAAAAGTAGGACGATCAGGGTGTCAACAGCTGGCTTGCTGTGCCGAATGATGGATAGACAATTCTTTGCACAAGGAGGGTGATACTGTCTTTCTGCAGTTTTCTACAGAAATCTAAGTATTATAATAATAAATAAAAAAAGGACATAGTTCTAAAGAGTTAGAGTCCTAGAAAGAGTTTGCCTATGTAAAACGGAAAAGCTGTCTGTTGTGGGTGTAAAAATTCCATTTTCCTGGGTGCACCATCTCCTTCAGCGCATTGTTGAGGCATTTGTGGGATCTAGACAGTGGTTTGCTTCTAAGTGTAGCATGCCACAAAATTTGGTCCTACGTTTTTGCAGGATATACTAGAACTTGCACTGAAAGGCTTGTAAAAGAGGGAAGGAATGGGAAAGTAGTATGTCATGAGTGCAGAAGTCTCTCTTATGAGTTCTCCTGACTGTTTGAATGACAAGTGTCAACCTAAATCACAACCTTTTACTAAAAAGTTGCTAGTTCTTCTTCTGTAACAAACAGAAGCTTGAAGATGGTACTCATGTACCTAAAAATTCAAATCCAGCTTAAAAAGGTCCCCAAATGTGCCACACTTGAAAGGATTCTGGGTCAAGAGATGCATTTATTTGAAGCTGGCAATACTGAAGTTACCACTGGCCACCTCTTTCTAATGCTTCCTGTAAACACTGCAATGTTTAGCTTGTCCCCCTTCAAATTAACAGTGCATGGCCTGTACTTGAAGGGGGAAATGTGGTTGTACTACTCTTCTCAATTCTAAGTGAAATAAAAGCACTTTTCCCATTGAAGCTGCGGCATGACCTTGTGTTTTCCTCTCCAAGCATTTATTGACGTGGGCTTCTAAGAGTGTGCACAAATACTGCTCAGCAGTTTAAGACAAGAGGCAAAGGAGTGTACAGTAAACAAAAATGCAGTGGAAATTTAGGTTGACAGAATGCGATTGCGAAAATGTGATTAAGTCAGAACTCCAGGGATAACCCTGTTCACAGTACAATGGAGATCTCTGAGGACTATGAATACTTCAGATATAGGTTTAATACTGCAGTTTAAAGACAGTGCTTCCAACAATTCAGCTTGGCACCATGCTGGCATATTATGTCACCTCGGGGGTAAGGATACAACTTATGGAGTCACTAGTGCTAATGCCTGCTACCTAGAAACAGGTGCTGTTTGGTAATTATTTGTTACCTTAAAAAGAAGGAACCATACAGCATACATTTTATATAACTTACACTTAACAGTCCTTCAGATTTAATAGTCTTCCAGAGGATTGGTGTATACAGCACTTAGAGGAAAGAAGAATTTGTGAAACTCTAATGCCAGGAATGAGACAAATCCATTATTTCTGGGTGTGCAGGAAAAGCCAGTGGGGGATCCACCCCTCATGTACCCCTCACATGAATATGTCTCAGCTGCAGGCTCCTTGAGTCTCTTCATTCACTGAACCTTGTAAGAGCATCCTGAGACCAGTGGGTTTCCACTGGGAACTAGCTGGGGTGGTACCACAAGCAAAACAGCCATGATTTGGGGAACAGGGGTTGGGGTTGTATACTAACGTTTTGTTTCTGCCAATCTTTTCTTCTTACTTGTTTTCCTCTGTTCCAGTGTGGTTTAGGCATAGGTCACAGTCCCTCTGGGGGAGTTTCTGCCCTGGCATATATTTTCCGTGAGCCACAGTCCCTTTGGGACTGTCCCTGTCCTGGTGGCAATCATCCATGAGCATCCTGTGGGCCACAGTCCCTTCAGGGCATCCCCACTGTGTTGCAGGTTCCTCCATAGGCTGCAGTCCCTTCAGACGTGCACCTCCTCTGGCATGGAGCATCTCGGAAGAGCACATGTCCACTTGTGCCCTCAGGGATGCCCCTGTATGTGTGTCTCCTCTGTTTCTCCTCTCCCAGCAGCTGCCACTCTTAAACATGTCTGAACAGAGGCACCATGTGGTTGTTTGAAGTTGTGTGTGATATGGGGTGCACACTGGCTGCAGTTTCAGAGCCAGCTGGAAGCAGCTCTGACTGCACAGGGCAGCTAATGGATTTCTCCCTGCAGGGCATCCTTGCAGCCCCTGGCTACAGAAAATCTGACATTTGTGCCCAGTAACAGCTGGGTGCAGTCTCTCAGCATAGCATGCTGTGCCCCTGCAAGACAAACTCTTACTGAGTAGGCACCCAAAATGTCCCACGGTAGTTCAAGGTCTACCTAAAGAGCAAACTCTGTTTTGCTGCCATTTGTTTTATTTGTCCTGTGGTTGTGTGTTGTTACCTGATATCTATTAAATACTTAAAACTGAAGTATAAATCCATTGCACTTCTGGTTTGTTAGTAGCAAAGTCTCTTTTGAAAATGGCTTCTCCTCAAGGATGTCAGAGTGTCCACTGGACATAACAGTTGAAAACAGAGGAGCAAAAATTAAAGCAAATGGAATTGAAAGTGAGGCTATTCAGAAATTAAATGTGTTAAAGATTTGTCACAACACTGACTTTCTTTGAAGGTATCTGCCTTCTATTACCAAAGATAAGTCTTGCAAACCTCTGAGTTAGTATGAAGACTGAGGAGATGATTTCTTTCATGTCTAGCTTGCTAGGCAAAAATTGTTATTCTTTATCACAAGAAACTACTGACAACAATCCATCCCTGTGATCATCACCTCAGCAAAGACTGCTGTAATGATTTATATCTGAAGCTTGCGCTAGGCACCAGCTTTACCTGGTGTAAATGCTGCAGTTAATTTTCTTTGTATAAAAAATACACTACCAGCAGGTTGCTATAGTTCCCAGGATACTCTACAGTCTCTTATTTGACTTCTAGTATCATTCAAGAGCCCTTAATCTATTTTTCTTCATTTGCAGCTTGATACAAAAGCTATGCTCTCAGGAATCACGTAGTCAGAAAGCTCTGGACAAATGAGGAAGATTCTTGGAGGGGGTCACCTGGCTGCGGAGGGAGCTAATGGATGAAATAAAAATGAATTTAAACTGCAATTTGCAATGCTTACCTGCTAGGAAAATCTTTTCTGTGTTATTGCAGACAGAATCATATTAATAGAAAGGTCAGGAATGAAAGAAATCAGCAAGCAAATGAGAATTTGGACATACTTGGCTTAAATGTCCATAGAGAGCAGGGTCCACTGTGAAGCATTTGTTGAATGTTCTAAAGACTTGAAAATGTGTAGGAATTGTGGTGATGACTGCCTTACAGGAAGCAGAAATAAACATAATTGTACTTATTTTAATTGTTAATTAGGCATAGAAATTTAAAAGGAATATGGGATTTTTTTGCCTGAATGCTGATCACAGTTAGTTAATAGGAGCAGATTTTTCACTGTTGAGAGAGTCTGAAGACATCTGGGTCCCAATAATCATTAACTTAGAGCAACAATTGGTCTCAACAAAATGACAGTCATGCTGGTGCATTTTTTTTTTATATTCTTCTTGCCTGGTATGTTTTGTTTTTTGACTTGCTTCTCTAATGGCAGTATGGGAGGGGGTCAAGCCTATTTCATGTCAGGCTTAATTTTAACTCCTCTTGGGGCTCTTTTATTGTCTGTGAGTTCATTTTAAAATATATTGTGTAGGTGTTTAGTAGCCTCCACAGAATGTGCGTATGATTTCTCTTAGATGGGATCTTTTAAAATACTTAATCTGACTTCTGAATTGAACACCATTTTGAACACGAACAAATGAAAGTTTGTTTGAAAGGTAAAGGGGCTGGAGTGAAATTAAAAAAATTCAGTTGACATTATTTGGCATTCTTACGAAAAACCGTTTTAGGACCTGTAATCCAACCAAGGGTGGGCTGAGGAGGATTGTCTTTACAAGCACCTTTAAGTACAACTTCCTTTTAACAGCCTTTTGAATGCGGAGGAGCACGTTCAAGAGATCAGCAGAATGCACCGTTACAGATGAACCACTTGGTGTCACGAAAGCATAGCCCAGCATTGCTCAGATGTTATGATGTCAGTCAGGCTGACTGTGGCTAACATTGTGTATGCTTATTTTCAAGATGTGGCTTCAGGAAAAGCCTGGCTCTTCTGTTTCTTTTTTCTTAATTGTCTTTTATCTTTTACAGTCTTTAGCTTTTCATTATTAATTTTCTTTTTTTTTCCCCCTTATCTTAATCTTGCTCTTCAGCTGCATATTTTGGTTTACTAAAATGCGGGTAAAACCAAATCCTGCTGGAATGTGTTTGGCAGGAGTTGTGTGCAAGAAACACAAGCCTTTCCTGGGATATTTTCTGTGCTCAGAATTTGCCCCCAGAATTGCAGCTTGAAAGAATGAATCTTTAAAAGAAGCTCTCTGACCTTAAAATGATTTATACAGGGGAGTAAAGAAGTAGGTTATGCATCTACTCAAAAATTAACAAAACTCCCCACTGTTCTAATTAGGGAAAAGGATGCTATAAACTGAGCAAAGAACATCAAGGACAGCTAGATAACAACCTGATGTTCCTTTTAAGGATTTAAGTAAGCTTGCTTTTTTTTTTTTTATTTTCTGTATTGCATTGTTGCTTACCTTTGTACAAGCATCAGCAAGACACTGAACAGTCTATTTCCATCCCTCTCCCACCTTATGAACATCTTGCAAAGCTAAGGCAGGAACAGTTTTGCTATCTCTGTCCTGGGAAAAGCACAGTTCATGTTGCAGCTAGTCTCTGTGCCCCTGTGCTGCTTTGAACATGGAAGGGTGAAAAAGAAAGTGAAGAACAGGTCTGATCAGCCAAGTGGAGAATGTAGTAGAGAAATGTGGAGTAATATATGCATTTCTAGCCAAGAACATCCTCTGGAGAAATATAGCGTGTTATATTTCATGTATCTCAAAACAGAGTCATATCTAATACCATGGTGTCAATGCATTTTAGAGTATCTAAAATCTAGGTCTGTCTTCAGGTTTAACAACTTGAGTTTATCTTTGAAAGTATTACAGCTTCTTAGAAGTCCTGGCTTCTCCTTCAGACAGAGCAGAACTTACTCTGAAACCAGGTAGGTTCATCTGGATACTCAGGTGTTTTCTACTTGCTTAGTTAATTGTAGTTCAGGTGCTTATGTTTCTGTGCCAGTACATCTGTCAGAGAATCCACAGTTCACTTCAGTTTTGTGCAAGTTCCCCCTGCAAGAAAAATTAAGTTTAAGTTGTGACTGCCTCTTCAAGGAAGCATTCCTCAGAAGATGTATTTTTCTAATAACGGGTTAAATTTAGGCTGGGATTTACTGAAGTGATGATTTGGGAAAAACACCTTCTGAGAGCAGAGGCGCACAAAACCAGAACAAAGTAGGTCCTATTAGCTGTAGTTGACTGTAGCTAAGATGAATACTAACTGAATGCTGGTTCTTTCAAGCCACAAGCAACCCTGTCAGAAAAACAATTTAAAAAGACACTAACCCACTTTTGAATTAATAATTGGAAGCTCTAGTGAACTCCAGCAAGTGCAGTCATCTGACTCTACTGCTGACTGATGCATTAGTTGTGGTATTTTTCAGAAAATGGAAGGAAAAAGTGAGATGTGCTAATGAGGATTGTATGTTGTGTATACAGCCTTTCTAGTTATGTAAACAATTGGCTGTCACATCACCTGCTTGCTATCTCCTAGCTAAACATATGCATTTAAGCTTTCTGATACTTTAGTGCTATAATTCTTTGAAATCTAATGCAAATATATTTAGAATGCAAGTATGAGGTTACAAAGCATTGTGGCTTAAAGGGAATTTCCATATACCACACTTTTAATGAAGCTTCCTATCCATTTCCTTTTCAATTCAATTGATCACCCCAGCCTTTGACATGGTCTTCTAGTACTTGGCAGCTTTTCCTTTTTCCTGAATCAAAATTGACCTGTGGGTATCTTAACCATTTGGATGTGGAAATCTCATTTTTTGTCTTCCACGGCTGTCAAAAATAGTCCAGTTTGGAAAAAATGTCTGGGCTCCTTGAAATAAAGAAGAAAGAAAAGGAATATGTAAAGCTACAGAATAATGTTGCACTTATTATATGCCGTATCCCTGTCACTGCCCTGTCTCTTTACATACCTGTTCTGAATTAGTTTAAATAATCATTAGCATTCTACATAGTTCAGCGTATAATAGGGATTGCAGTACTGATTCTAGGCGAGTGGCAGCATGAACTTCAGGGGGTTGTTTAATATTCATGGTACACATTTTGAAAAAAGACAGAACGTGTTTTTCAAACCTCACTGCACATCTGTGCATCATTGCATGTGTATTGTGGGCCCTGGTGGCCGCTGAACAAGCTGGGCCAAATCTGCCCTCAGTTGCACTGTTAAAAATCTGAATAAATTCCATTCTTTTAGAAACAGAGGTACCCTATTTACACCACTGGAGCAGAAGGCAGATCAGGCCTACTGTTTGCTTCTGGCTGCTGTGATCAGCTGATAGTAAGTGCTTAATGATATTACAGGCCTATAGGGGTATGTATACAACAGTCTCAATTCAATTTGCTGATTTTAAATAAACACACTGCACTGAGAGTCTTCTTAGGAAGAAATAAAAAAGAAAAAGGAATGAATGCCAGCCTCCTCTGATTTCAGAAAGGATCTTTTGGTAGAGCCCCCTGGTCCCTAATCTTCCATGTTCTTTACATGCACCTGCACCCCCAAGAGCTTCTCTCGTCCCCGGGGTCAAAGCCTTAGATCCTTTTGTATTTTTTTGCCTGTAATGCTGCGTTTCTAGGTAAAAGTTTTGCATGATAGTGTATCAGCGTACTTAAACTTCTTCTTCTTAGAAACTGCAAGATCATCTCTTGCTGTATATTCTGCTGAACCTCCTTGCCGAGTGCTGGAACCAAGCCCCGTTCTCATGTAGCAGAACACACCACTGCTTACAGAGGAGATGTGTGTCAGGTAGTCTGGTAAATTGATTTTGTTTTTTATTTATCCTGAGTTATGTGGTTCTGGTTGCTCTTTTCTAACTTGCTTATTTTATGTTACAGAGCATTGATACAATTCTTCCTGTAGCGGCAGAAGTTTCAGGGTTAACTTTATATTGAGCTGTATTTGAAGGAAACCGAGATGCACAAAAATGTTAACTGGGATAAGTGATTTTTGTTTGTTACCATATGTCTCCTGTCAGTAGAAACGATGCTAATAAAGCATATATGAGCTAGGATTCTTTACTCCATGGTCCTTGGTATTTAGAAACAGAACATTTCTGAACTGACTGTAAATATGGAGAAAACTTTTATGCCAGCTATCATCAATAACTAGTTCACTGTATAAGTATAATGTATGATGGTTATAAGAGGTGCTTTGTGAATATGGCAAAGATGTATTATTTTTAGATACAGCTTTTGGAATTAGGGGAATATATTGAATCACCAGGCACATATACAGTGGCTGGAAAAATAATCTATTTTTCTAACCTCTGCCACCACAGTTTATAAGAATTGGTGTTTATAACACTTCATTCTGAATCACTGACGTTACGTGACAGTATATTTATTCTTTCAATGATGCTGGTAACAAATTTGCTCAGTTCATAATGTAGGGTTGTTTTTTTTTTTCCTGACTGCCAACACAACCTGTGATCTGAATTCTGAGCGTTTTTTCCTAACCTCATTGGACCCATCCTGCTTGGTAGCAATGATAATCGTAATAAAGGTGCATAAGAAAAAAAGTTTATATGACTCCTTCCTTGGGGCAAAGGCTAAGGAAAAAACACTGTAATAAAAATTTGAATGGAAAACATTAAATGGATAAAAGTGTATGATGCAAGATGTAATTGATCTGTACAGAATTGAAATCAGTGCAGCTTAGGCTAGGAGTTTGATGAAATTTAGATACATTTGATATATATTCCACAAGTACATGCCACTACTAGCATGCACTCCTGGCATTTCTGTTTGTGGTTCAGAGTCTTCTTGCTTACATGAAGGCAACTGAATAAACAGTCAGTAAGCATCTACTGACTGTCTGTAGTACTAAATGGGACTTGCAAGCTCTTCTTCACAGCCATTGCTCAAATACAACTTCATGTCAGCCCAAATCTGTGGTCCTGCTTCTGCTTACTGAAGAGTGATACTCATGTTTTCATTTTTACCAGCATACTGCTGTACACACCTGTGGCATCCCTTCCTGACACCTCTGATGACATCAACTTGCAGCAAAGGTTGAGTGTTTTCATCATTTTCACTGGTGGTAGTCTACAAAAAAGACCGCCACCACCAGTTAATATGTTTAGTACTCTAGGCTGAGCAGTGCATACGCTCTGTGTTGCACTGGTTAAACGTGTGTGTCTTTATCTTTACCTAACCTTGAAGGTGTCACTGTGTGACCTTGATGCCATCTTTCATGCTGCAGTGGATTCATCTTTGCTCCTTTCTTCTCACACTGCAGCCACATTTACTTGCTCAGCTAGATGACCATGCTATCTGCCTAGAAACCCATTCACCTCATTTCCATGTGGCGATGATTTTCATCCTCCCTCTCACATTAGTCATCTTGACCACACAGTGACTGCCCATCAACTTCATTCTTGCTGGAGTTCAGCTTTCATCAGCTCTTCAGCAAAGTGTTGATTTAGGTGAATTATTATGAAACCTGTTTGAGGATAGCCTTTTCTTTGTTAAAAAAAGTGCAGAAGAAGGTTCAATCTCTTGTACTGTTGCTCTCTTTGGCACGGCTGTAGCTTACCAGCTGTCTCAGTTGATAAATTTAAGGAGTGATAATGCCAGAGAGGGGACTGGACTTTGTTACTTCATAGTGAAAAGGCTTTAGGGCTAACACTAATTGGCTCAGGAGAAAAAATATCCGGAGATTGCAGTTTGGAGGTTGTTTAATACCGTGTCAGGAGGACGAATACTTCCTTTGTCTGTGAGTCAGCTCTGTAGAAAAAAGTAATTAAAGAAACTAAAAATGAAGCACAATAGCTGGAAATTACTCTGAATGATGAGAATAAACAGACACCAAGCAAACAAAAAGCCACAAAAGGAGTAGGAACCAGAAGGGCTATATCTTTTATTTCTTTGGTGTTATGGTGATATGACTCATCCCTCTGTGGCTTTCTTTATTTGGTATTCGTTAATCACTCCACAAATAGCTACCCGACTCATTTAAGCTTGGAGCTAAACACCTCAGTTTTTGAAAGAATTTTTATGCTTGGGAAAGTCGCTGAGCTGGCAAAATTGTGCAACCTCTGTTGTCTACAAATTGCTAGGTGTTAGGTAGGAGAGCTTCAGATTTTCCCCCACTGGCCCACTGTTCTTCTTCAAACCTGCCCTAAAGGATACACCTCTCTGAGCACAATACATGTTCAGTTGCCTTGTTTGTTGAGTGTGGTCTTAAATGTGAAATAGAGCACTTTAGCAGTCACGTACTTTTCGTAAAATGGAACAGGCAAGTGTATTTTTTTTTTTGCTTCTGATTTGAAGCAGTGCTTTAAGGGTGAAAGGTTTTTTATTTACTTCCCAACCAAGGTATTCCAACAGAGATTCAGCTGACCAAAACTGTAACAGTATTTCTGGCTGTGCAACCTGCATTTAAGACTCTCTGCTGCTTATTGTGCTGGTTGTGGCTGGGATAGAGTTAATCTCCTTCATAGTAGCTAGTATGAGGCTATATTTTAATACAGGGATGTTTTAGTAATCGCTGAGCAGTGCTTACACAGAATCAAGGACTTTTCTGCTTCTCACACCACCCCATCAGCAGGTAGGCTGGGGGTGCACAAGAAGTTGGGAGGGGACACAGCTGGGACAGCTGACCCCAGCTGACTTAAGGGATATTCCATACCATATGATGTCATGCTCAGCTTATAAAGCTGGGGGAAGAAGGAGGAAAGGGGTGGACGTTCAGAGTGATGGCATTTGTCATCCCAAATAACCGTTACGTGTGATGGAGCCCTGGTTTCCTGGAGATGGCTCTAAATACCTGCCTACTAATGGGAAGTAAGTTTTTGCTTTGCCTGTTAAACTGTCTTTATCTCAACCCATGAGTTTCTCACTTTTACCCTTCTGATTCTCTCCCCCATCCCACTGCGGGGGAGTGAGTGAGCGGCTGGGTGGTGCTTGGTTGCTGGCTGGGGTTAAACCACGACACTTATGTACCTTAGAAAACTTTTTTTTTCTGTTAAATATCAATACCAGCTCCAGACGGAGCTGCTCCGGAGTAAAGCAAGGCTTGAGGTCTCTGGAGCACGCTCTGTCCGGGGGTGCTCCACTAGATGGCAATGTGTATCCAGATTCTGTTACTAACTGCTGTAGTGGGAGATCTTCCAAGAGCATCAGTCGATTTTGCTGGTGGAATAAAATATTAAAAGGTTCCATATGACAAAAACCTTACTTAATTAAATAATCTTGATTATTTTGTTTAAATTAAAACCATCATGCGTTGTTTTAATATTGCCAGATTAATGTGCAAAAAAAAGAATGTTTTGTAAAATGTGTGTTTTCTTTCCCTGCTCCATTCAATATTCCATATTGTTCACACAATATTATTTTATTGAGACAGATGACTCTGTATAGCAAATACAAGTAATTATGTCCATTCATAATTCAAATAATACCCTTTTTTTAGTGAAGGAAACATTGCAAGTTAATTGTGCCTGTCTTTGTATCACTTTCTCTGCTTGGCTCTAGCTTAGTTGAAGATTGCTTTTGAGAGCATCCTGACTCATACGTGTGAATTGTAAACCACCAGTCGGTCCCTTACAGATTAGGGAGGTCTTTGTGGGGGCAGAGAGATGAGTGTGTGTGTGCAGTGTGTGTGTGTGTGTGTTTCTCTTTTCAAAAGAGACAGGCAGGAAATACTTTCCCAGTGATGAAAGGCAGGAATAACTCCCTTTTCAGCCTTTGTAGAAGATATACCTCACTCCTTTATTACTGTTGGGCTCTGGTGCCTTCCTTCTTTACATGAAGTGAAGGATAACTGGAGGCACTTGGTCCTAGGGGCTGGGTGCAGTAATACATGGGGAGCAGAAGGACTCAGTGCACAAGAGGCTGCATTTCACCACAGAAGGAAAGTGGAATCAGGGTGATACTGCGGGAGACTGTTTTAGCAGAATTTTAACAGTTCATCACACACACACACAAAATGAAGCTAATTTGTGAGACAATGAAGGAAGAGGCAGCAGGTCTGTGGGAGAGAGAGAAAAACAGTTCCTCCAGGAACTACAGTACTGTTAAGACCTGGTTCCCAGTGGATATCTGTGCCTTATGGGGTCTAATAGGTATGAACTCCAGTCTAATCTTTGCTGGCAATTGGAATATTCAGAGACTGCTGAGAAACACCAAGTTTCTCTTTCAAGGGGTATCTCAGGTGACTAATAATGTCAGAATGCATGCTTTAGCCTTTCCATCTTTGGGGCAATAATGCGGTCTCTCTCCTTTCATTGCCTGCCTATTTCCAAGCAACTTCCTTCGAGACCCCTTTGTCTTATTTGGCTGAAATTGAACGTAAGGTTCAAATATTGTCAAAGGGAAAGAGACTGGCAGAAACAGACTGAGGTATGGGCACATAGCAAGAGTGTGTAAAAGCAAGTTTTCATCCCTCATCGTGGTGGAGGGAAGAACAGAGTAAAAAAATTAAATTTCTGTTCCTCACCTTAAACTTTTGAGGAGACATAAGGTCAGTACTGAAGAAATGAGGCTGAACTGTATCTCTTGACACGCATGAGTTGACATGTATTTTAACAAAGGTGTAAATATTTTGGGTGATGAAAATTCATCTGATTTGCGTTCCTCGGGGTGAATAGAAATGGACTTTATTTTATATGCTGGTGGGCTGCTTGTCTCTCCTTTTACCCTTCTTCTAGCCTCCTGAATTGACAAGAACCTGCTAATTTTCACCAGTTAGAGCACCTGAACAGTTCTTACGAGACATGGTCACCAACTTTCCTATAATAAAGGCAGCTCTGTAGAAGTGCACGTTACTGAGGGAATTCAAAAGACTTGTTTCTGTGTAACTAAATCTGTGAGCTGTAAGCGTTCATCTTTAAAGATTTCATTCTGGCATGTCGTTGAGTTTGTTTTGGTTAATCTAGTAAGGTAAGAAACTATTCACACAATGTTGTTGCCCTGCCTAGTTGTAGTCTGTCTTTAGAGAATATCTGGGAGTTTTGCAATATATTGGAACACCTCCATTTTCAATTTGTTAAAAGCACTGAGCATTTTCACAACTGTGTTTCAAACATATGTCTTTTGGTAACATAAATGTGTTAGGTAACATGTGGGCTTGTTGAGTTATCTGAATCACCAGTGGAAAAAGCCTGTTTATTCATGCTTCTGTTTGACTGCTGGCATAACTGATTTCCATATTGATATGAGACTGGCAATGTGACTCTCATTTTCTGACACTACCTAGCTGATGCAAGCCTAAAGTGACCCTTCTTGATTTTTGCTGTATAAACAGAAGTGAAATTTTGACTTCAGTGAAGATACGATAAAATTCTCACCTACCTCAATAGTGGCCAGGATTTCAGCCATACCATGTGAGAAACTTGTTCTAAAGGACTTAAAACTACCTAGACAAAAGGAGGCATGAGAGAAAGCATTTTGTTTTTTTTTCCAGTCTGGACATGGGTAACTGAGATACAAGGAAGGTAGGTGGGACTTTTTGAAAAGCACATAGCTGATATGGAGAGCTACCTGGGAACTATCAGAAATGCCTATGTATAATGCCCAACTAAAGAGGATTCTCAGCAGTCCCACGGTACTTCCTATACACCTCTAGTAACTCTAGTCCTGTGTGAATTGCTTGATGACACTTTGGTGGATGTAGGCATTGAACCACTTTCCACAGCCAAGCCTTGACATGACCGCTGAGCTTTGCTTTCCCATGCAGTAAGATTGTGCAATGAAATATCTTATTCAGGATAGATGCCTCATTCGAAATAAGGCCTTGTGGCCTTGGTTGTTGTGTACTTGAAAAGCTCTGAACTGCATCTTAGTCCTGCAGGGAGGTAACTGCAACTGCTACAAAAACAGTATGCAAATGAAAATCATGCCCTGAAACTACTTTGGGAAAAACAAAACCCAGCATGACCCAAGAAAACAGAATAAATCCCCTCCAATCTGCCACCTGATATCCTATGACTAGCTCTGCAATTCATTCACCAGTATAAACCAGACATCTTGAGCACACTGAACATTCTTGCCTTGCACGATGCAAAACTGCAGATATGCTTTTTGAAAAAAAATCAGCCCAGAACTGAAACACTTATTTAAAATTGGAGATGTGGTAGACGACAGCATCAGCAACATATGTTGCACAGCATATGAATAAATCAAGGCCCATCGATGGCTAATGAAAGGCTTTTCGATATGCTTAACACTAAATTACTTTTGATTAAAAAGCTTACTGGAGAGACAAATGTAAACGATAGCTAGGTGCACTCACGTTAGACAGTTATGTGCTGAATTTAATTTGAAATGGATAAGTGCTAACACATTTCATTTCCTGCATACTCAGTGAGACAATGTTCACATTTTTTTTTAAACAGTAATTTCAAGTGAGTCTTTCAAAGTGCTTGAGTCAGCAACACAGCAAGAGTGTTTGGAAAGATGATCATGCAAATGGAACTTCAAGTGATTTAATATGCTCACCATCGCAGGTAGATAGCTTGATCTATGGCATACTTAGAATGATGGAACAAGCTGTGTACATCAGCGACATATTTCAAGCTGTTAGTATTCTTAGCAAATAATGTTTAATATGGGTTTATTTTTAGTCTGGAAAACTTACTAGGAAGTGTAATGAATAGCAAAATTATGGAAGCAACAAATAAATGAGAGTAGATGTCTGGATGTAATAGCAGAAGACACAGAGAAAATAAGCTGTCTGGGCTGCACTGTAAATTTTTTTGAGCTCCTTATGCTAAATTGTGTCAGAACTGTGATTTCTTATGAGTATTCCTCAGACTGGAATCTGGCAATCTAAGAAGAGTAGTATGGTGCATGGTACTAGTCATCACAGGGAGGAAAGTATGTAACTATGTGGGAAAGGGTGCAACACCGAGTTCAGTGTCACTGAGTCAAAGACGAGAAGCAAGTACCTCACTAATATATGAGGTAATGGAGTTACTGGAAATCAGGTAACTTCGTGCCGGACAAGGGTGTTTCCAAATGTAAAAAGCCTTGAGGTGAAGGAAAGAAACGTTGTGCACAGATAAAAGCTTTTTAAAAAGGTAGTCTGTAATGATTTTTAGAAATGTAGCAAATTCTGTTTGTGATTCTTTTTGCCCAAGGGTAATTATATTGCATTCCAAACAAAGCAATAGGTATATAGTCCTGTCCTAACATCATCCTTTTAAAACTCCCAGAAAACAATGAGTACGGTCACTCTTTACTCAGCAGCACTCCCAGAATAGTTACTGCCCTCTGTAGCAATCAGTATAAACAGAATTTTTCACAAAAGAAAAGTGTGCCTCTTTGGAAAAGGATGTAGTCTTTCCAGCTATGAAAGTCTGAATAGGGTAAACACTATTTTTTTGCACTTTTGGTGGCACTTAAAATGGCTTTGAAAAGTTCTGATATCACTAAATTTTTCAATGCAAAGGTATAGTTTGAACATAACTGATATTCTTATTTCTTTTCTGACCAGACTTTGGCTGCAATTTCTGTGATGGCAGCAGTCTGCTGTCTGGTTTGGTGTCTGGCCCATAGCAGGCAAAGGAGATGTGAGGCCTGTGGGCTACAGTGAGGCAGGGTAGCAGCTGGTCTGTGCTGAACTGAGCAGATATAATAAGACATTTGAAGAGCTCCAAAACAGTTGTTTCATTGTGCTTTTTTTTCTGAAATTTCTGCTTCAAAGTAATAATTACTCTTGATAATAATTTGCCTTTTGGTCCAATCTGGTTGCAAGCAAATTAAAAAACCATTGATTTCCAGTAGGATAGAAATTATAAAAAAGTCTACTCTGAAAGGGACCCTGGAGATCACCTTGTCCAACTTTCTGTTGAAAACGGGGCCCTGGATTAGGTTTTCCAGGGCCCTGTCAAGCTGAGTCTTCAATATGTCCAGCAAAGGAGATTCTACCCCTTCAGCATTTAGCTGTCACAGAATCATAGAACAGTTAAGGTGGGAAGGGACCTCTGGAGAACTGTTGGTCCAACCCCCTTGCTCGAACAGGTTGCCCAGGACCGTGTCCTTACAGTGAAGTATTTTTTTCCTATATCCAGGTGGAATTTCCCCTGACTCAACTTGTCTCTGTTGTGTCTTTTGTCACTGTGCATCGTTGTGCAGAAAGTGCCTTCACCTCCTTTGCATCTGCCCTTTAGCTATTGGAAGACTGTCATTAGGTCTCCCCTGAGCCCTCCCTTCTCTAGGCTGAACAAACCCCACTTCTTCAGTGTTTCTTTGTATACCACATTTGTCAATCCTCTAATCAACTTGGTGGCTCTTTGTTGGACCCTGTCCAGTTCTTCAGTGTCCTTGAGCTGCAAAACAGGATGAATTATTCCAGGTGTGGCCTGAGAAGCACCAAGAGGAATAATCACAGCCCTCAAGCTGTTGGGTTACCTTTGGCTGATGCAGCCCAGGACTCTTTTGGCCTTGTTGTTGCAGGACATACTGCTCACTCAGGCTGAGCTTGCTGTCCCATAGGGACCTTCCTAGCAGGGCAATTAGGTGTCCTCAGCCAGGCAGATCAGTCTGTCAATGGGCTCATCCATCTGTCTGATCTGCTGACTCTTCTTACTTAAGATGTCTTCCCAGGCTGTCCTCCACCAGTCTTTACTGCCTGTGTGTGGATCTCTTGTGAGAAAAATCTAAAACAGGAGTTAAACAGTTAAATTTTTCTAGTCCAAGGGAATTAAAAATACAGTGCTGCTGCTAAAGGTTTAGAAAACAGGATAAGCTTGTCATGTCATGATGTAGTAGGATTCCTGTCAGAGAAAAGATACCCCAAGCCCAAATTGTACTTGAGCCTGGCCATTAACGAGGAGTCAGCCTGAATACTTAACCATCCCATCTCCGAGGAGGGAATGGCAGGCTGTTCTTTTTTCTGTTCAGTGAATTATATAATTAATGATGGATATGTGCATTTTATCTACGATTTACCTAACTGCTGTGGGGTTTTTTTTATCATTTTTAAGTACAGAAGAGGGGAGTCAAATGCAAAAGAGGTGCAATGGAGGGTACAAAAGAGGTACAACCAGCTCTCCAGTCCAAGTGTCAGCCTCTGTGCTGATTCCGTTTTATCTTATCTGGCTGAAATATCCCAGTCCTTCATGCCAAAATCAATTACATCATAAGTCTTCCTCAGCCAGACCAATGCTACTTCTGAACAGAATACTACTAAACCATTATCTCAGAACAGTGTTTTTTCTCTAACTTCAAAAATGTCAACAGTTTAACTGCATTAAGGGTATTATACATACTGTGTTTTTAACTGGGCACTGTTTCTAATGTTCATGTAGACTATCTATCCCACTGAGACAAAAGTCTGTTTTTCACAATCCATCACCATAACTGGGCCTGTGGAAAAACATGTATTCTTTTTGTGCTGAACTCAACTTGGGGTTAAAAAGTAATATTTTTTAAATTCCCTACATCAATCATAGACAAATTGTTTTTCATCTTTATTTAGTAAATCTTAGATTTATCCATACACATACGCTTTAAACTGCCCTCTACATTTTCTGCAACCCAGAGGAGAACACTTTGTCTTTAGGATAAAGAAAATAAAAGTAGAAGAAACCATAGTCTGTACCCCATTTGCAAAAACCTTTGCAAATCTGAACTCTGCGCCTAATAATTATAAAGCAAAAGTTAGCATTTGAAAATGAAAAAGTAAATGTAATACATATTATGTGAACATATTATATAAATTATCTGAAATCAGATGCTTTAGAAGAAGACATGGCTGGAGTTTATAACAAAGGCTGAGGTTTAGCAGATCAACCTCTGATCTGTAGCTGGGTATAAATGCTGAGATAGTTGGGTAGTGTGTGAGAGAAGTCTGTATAGCTTCCAGTGATGTATCATTGGGCACCTCGAGAACTAAGTGGTGGGATTCAGCCAAATGTTTTTCAGAAAGAACAATGTACTGTGGCTTTGAGATATCATCCCTCCACTTTCCCACTTCTTGCAGTGGTGGAATTTGGTATGCCAACCCCCTGCACAGCACACAGGTCTCACCAGTCATTTCCTCATCTTCTGCAGTACTGCTTGCTGAGCTCATCACTTGGGTCACAGCAGTCAGTGGATTACAGGGCTATATATACCCTCATTTAAAATCTTTTCACACACAGTTACGCCAGGGGTGGTACCCCCTCTTGGCATCTTTGCTGCAGCTCTGCTTATGAGGCTTAACAACATAGGATAGGTGCAGAAAGATACTCCAGGAGATGGGGAGAGTGGAGCCTTGTAACTGAACTGAGTCAAGTCTGACACAAGAGGAAGAGCTGAGATATAGATAACAATCTAGTTACTATAGTGACGAAGGGGAGTATATATTGAATCTGACAGTGTCCTTTTCAGCACTTGACATAATATGTATCTTTTCTAAAATAAAAGTATAATTTACAGTGGCAAAAAAAAAAGAAGGCAAATGTATCAACTGTATGCTCCTTTCTGTTGTATGCATATTTATTTCACAAAGCTACAGTGGGAAAAAAACTGCAAAATAACAAGCCTGGACACAAAAAACCTGCATAAATCGGTATACATGAGCTGTTCCATCAATGAACTAATGACACACTAACACTAATGCTTTCATGTAAGCTCTTTGGTTACCTGGCAATACGTGGAATAGCATCTGATCAGTAAGAATAGTCCTGTTTTTAAAATCACCTCCCAGTTTCTGTTTTATTTGTAAACACCTACTGTTAGCCTCCTTTGTGACACAGCTCCTACAGAGTACCTAAAGAACTGCATTATCAATTAATTTGCCTGGCTTCATTTCTCAGCTGTACGTCAGTGTCACACTATACATTAAAATAGCTGTCTTCATAAATTTTCCAGTAGGAAATAAAAATGGAATGATACTTTTTGAAGCCTAACTGAGAACTGATAATATAGACATACAATGTTTTCACCACTGCAAGGAGAGAACTCGCATTTCATACTGATAAAAATCCCTCCTGTTGAAAATTAGGAACAGGCTCCCTAGTAATTTTTTCCTAAGAGGCTTTAAAATCTTTTTCTCGAGCCTTCAGTGTTCTCTGCTGCAATGCATGTATAAATATTATTATTTAATTCTTTTCTACTCTTAGATACTCTTTCAAATAAAGTTAACTGTTTGATAACATACAGTATTTTCTTCAACTTTCATAAAATGATTGCATGTTTTACTGTTTAATGACACTGTTTAATTCTGCATTCTCCTTCTTTTTAAAAGGATTTCTCCCAGGTCTGAATCTTCACTTTAGACAACAGAGTTGTCATTTCTCTAAGAACTACTATCCTGCATGGAGCTTTAATGCAGTCATTAAACGTTGATCTGTCTAATGGGTTAAATCTGTCCGAAGGAAGAGCTGGGAGGAGGTGTAATGCTAATGCAAAATAGCTAGAGGTGACTGGCTGAGGAGTGCCAGATCTTCCTCCAGGGTATTTTCTCACAATGATTTCCCTACATGTCAACCAGTGACTTCTACAACATGAGTGTTCATGTATGTACAACACTCATTTGGTCTTTGGCTGACTTGCTGATACTGCTGACAGAAGGGCAAGTTTGAGCCATCTGCAGTGGTTGTGTTCTGGTGGACAACTTTGCTGTAGGATCTGGGCTGAGATGGCCAACTCATTTCACATAGATTACCCAACAGCCTTCAGATATAGCGGTGTTGGTTGTTACTGACCTGGGCTGGATTCAAACTGGCAGTTAAAGCATGAAAGGCTCCATATGCCAGTATCTCCCCTGAGCCATTAGGTGACATATGGTTTCATTCTGAGAAAAATGATGCTAAGCTGATCTGAAATTATATATGCAAAGGTTAAAGGCATCTTTTGCCATACCTCGTGGGAGCTTTTTACAGATATTTCTATCACAAGGGAGAAATCCATGATGTGGAAATTATAAATCCCCTCATTCATTTAGTATGCCTATTCATGCTAAATTGAATTCATGTTAAAATGATTGAGGAAGCCTTCAGGCCTTACAGTTGGGGTTTTTTGTTTGTTTTAGGGGTTTTTTTTTGGTTTGGGTTTTTTTTGTGGAGAGTGAGAGTAAAGAAGGTTGCATACTTATTTCTTCTGTTTTCATCTGGCTGTGTTAATTGCTTATGAAAAATATGTCTATTAATTTAATTTCCATCCACAATTGCCATGTCACCTGTCCAGAGTTCTTGTATAGCCTGGCCAACAGGACTTCTAAATCTGTCTTTGCCGCTTTTAGCTGATAGGTGCAGCTGAACTCCTGTCTCTGTACTACTCCAAAATATGCTCAGAAAATGTTTTGTGAAAATTTCAGGAGGTGATTGTAATAAGCTATCTACAATTGAAGATCATGTTGAAATTGTAATTTCTTCCAGGCTATGGATAAAATTTAAAATATTCAATTTTCTTTTTCCATTTGAGTGAGTGCTGATATCTAAACAACAATACACATATTAGCTTGACCTAATTTACATTTCATGCAGTCCAGCAGAAAAAGAATCAGCAGACTACATTTCCTTCCCCCACCAAATTTTTAAGAAATCTACTAAAACTGAGCTTTAACTACATGAATATTTAGAATAACAAGGTGACCTCATAGCTAGGTCTTGACTGACAATCTGAAAGAAAATTTACTGCCAGTCTGAAAGGCATGAGTGGGGGAATGGTCCCAGGTTCATTCTCCAGTCTACTAGAGTTGCCCAGAAGTTTCAGCTGGAAGGAAAAAGAAGACTAGGAGGAGGCCAGGATCTGGACTTACAAAAATCTGGTCACAAATATGTCTTCCAAGACTTTCCAAGTTGCCAGAGAATTACTGCTATGCTTGCCCCTACTGCTTCTCACATTTTTATTCTCCTCACATTTCCTTCTTCATAGTACGCAATGTAAGTGCAGATACTACAGGGGGCATAGGATACACGTCATTATTCTCATACACGGGTCTGCAACTGTTGCACCAAAGAAATGTTACTTCTGATTCCCCTGAACTTTTGTTGTAAATATGTCCCCAGAAGAAGAAAATATGCTTGTTGAGGGAGGGAAATTATATGTGAGAGCATGCCTCAAGAGGAGGCAGAGAATGATTGAAGTTTCAGGAGAAAGCCATAGGAGAAAAGGTCTTTTATGAACCACAGAGAAGCCTGGAGCACACTCTGTGGGATCTGGAGGAAGAGATAAAGCCCAGGAATAAAAAAGTGTGCACTCATAGAATGATGTAAGCTACCAGGAGAAAGAAGAAGTGGTTGTGTAGGATGAAAATATATATCAGTCACCTGCTGGAAATAAAGGTGTGACAGACTAGGAACCAATTCAGAAGGGGATCCTGTCACTAACTGTCTAAATCAGTTCATAAGCAACACTAACAGAAAAGGTGTTTTTAGTCTTTACTGCAAATAAGAGAAAATAGCATGTATTTTAGTAATTCAATTCTATATGTCTTTTTTGTAAACATATTATAAAATATGACTTAGCCAAAGAATTGGAGTTGGGAATTTTAGACCACGGAGGATGACTGAGTGGCTGACTGCTGGAATAATTCTGAGGACTGAATATATGAAATATGGTATGTGTATTATCCCACATTCAGAATATTTTGCTTCATTTTGTTTCTGTGCCATGTCAGTCTTTTGTTTCTTTTTCTGCTCTATGCTGTCAGTTATAATTAACTGCAGTTTGGTTGTTTTTTTTTCCTAGAGCCATCTACAAAAGCTCCCACTCTGTGTGTTTGTGTAGCTCTCTTAAGCACAACCATGAAAAGAGCTGTCAAAAATGCTGTCAGGAGTTGGGCAGGGGTCAGTGCTAATTAACAGAAGGACTCAGAGAGGAGTAGTCTGATTCTGAGATCAAGTTTGGGATGTTTGGGCAGAAAAGAGCTAGGCCACACAATTGTTTCTTTTAGTGTAAGAGCTCATAAAGCCACAGAGGAGGAAGCTGCAGTAGTAAAGACAAGGAGATGAAGCAGACGTGTGAGGATTTCAGTACTGATGCTCTTCAGGCAGGGGCACTCCCAACCTGCTGCTTGCTGGGTGGTAAGGAAGGAGAGAGGGCAGACAGCTCAAGGATCAAGTTCAAGGTTCCAAACTGGCTCAAATGTTTCAGTTGCTTAAAATTTTTGCAGTCTCGTTCAATTTTAAATGTAAACCATCACACTTTCACTTAATAGAGGCTAGAAGGCCTGAAGGTATAGCTGGGCACAGAGTGAGGAAAACCCCATAAATTTATCTGTTCATGGGAGACAGAGAAGGAGAGAAGTTACTCGTGGCATTGCCCGAGTGTCTTCTGAGCAGAAATGGCAGCTGAAGATCATTTCATTAAAACTGGTTGTACTGTCCCAAGACTTATTTGTAAGTTTTCCGTGGGAGGACAAGGCTGTTTTATCCCAAGGTGACTGCTTTCCATAGGGAAAATTAATAATTTACATTCAGAGTCTGAATCACAGCTAGACTGTTTGAGCCTAAAGATTGCATATGTCTCTGCAGGGTGCAAACCAGGTTCTGATATAAAATTTACACCAACAGTGGATATAGAGCTTAGTAATGTGACTCAGGTTTTAAGCAGGTGGTTGTTCTAGTGGATCTGCTCTGATTTTTGCTATTTTATACTCTAGGGCTATAAATCTTTTCCACTTTCCAGTGTTTTACCCCTTAGAGAGGCTCTTTTTTTTTTAAGTTACATGCTGATCTAAATTTTAACATAATTATGAACAGAGCATGAAGTGTATGCATTTTAAAGCCTTTTAACTTCATATAGTTCAACCAACACTTGGCTAATAAATTATTATTTTATGCAGGTTAACCAAGGTCTTTTTTATTTGTACATCTATTCCCAATAGGTGGCACTCCAACAATTTCTGTAAATGTTATGCTGTTTGAGTCTGAACTCTTGCAAAAGCAGAGAAGTCTGTGCAAATAATGAAAAATTGACTTGTAGTTCTTTTATTTTAATCATCACAACAAAATCTTATGTGTTTATGAATTATATGTTTGAGGCTGTAAACTGGGGAAATAACAGAGGAGGAGGAGGAGGAAGAAATTTGCGGAATTGTTGGTTTATAAAATGTTGTGAAATGCACTACGGTAATTTGATTTAATATTCTCCAATCATCTCCTATGACTACTACAGTCCTTGCCCAGGAAGTCTGGAGTGCCTGGGGTGGAGGTAGCTCTCCTGCCTGGGATGCTCTGGCATTTGATTCAATGAAGGAGAGATTCTTCTGGCCCTCAGAAGAGCTACTGCCAGTGGGGAAAAAAAGGGAAAGAATAGCATTGAAAGAGAGACCAGATTACAGGAGGACACAAGAAGGAACTGTGAGGCTGGATTTACCTAAATTCACAATAACGGTAAAATATTCTGTGCTTTAGGAGTGCTTGCTCCTAAAGCTTAGCTGACTCCATCTCCATGCCATTCTTTCACTGATGAATGAAGCTGGGGTGAAATTCTGGCAACACTGAATGTGATGGCAGAGCTCCCATGAACTGCAAAGGCTGAGATTTTACCATATGGCACTTATCCTCCATCCATCTATGGCCATCACTTGTACTATGGAGAATAGAAAAGCTGTGGGAAAAACCATGACCTTTTCTGAATGCTCTTCAAATCTAGTTCAGAAAAAAAAAAAAAGTGCATGTGCTTCACTCAACATGGACCAAATTTGGTGACTCAGCGCGGTCACTCTCTGTGCCAAGCAGAGGACGGGCATACAATTCAAAAGACTGGGGCATCTCACTCCAGAAGAGCTTGATCTGCCAAGCAGCAGCATTATGACTGAGACCTTGTTATGGTGCTGGTATTGTATGTGTTTCCCATGGAGCTTTAGTTTTATTCAGGTTTGTCAAACTTGCACAGTGAAACTTTGGCAAAATAAAAAATAATGCCTTGGTGATTTCTTAGTTTATGGGTGCTATTTTAGACATTCAGCCTGTCATTCTGGGTAACAGTTCATGCTTCCCTCTCCCCAAAAGAAGCAAATCTGAAGGTCAAACATGTTTCTGAGTTAACATACAGTATGTTAATAAACTGCTAGTTCCAATTCCTAAGGGGTAGTTTGACATGGTTAATGGAGGTGGCAACCAAAATCCCTGAAGGGTAAAAGTGTTTTTTAGCTAAACTTCCCAAAATCTAGTAAGCCAAAGCCAGAGGTAACACTAATTAAGAAGTTTTGGCATTGTGTAGATTTAGTTTCATTTTTGCAGTAAAGGGCATGGGATTAGCCTTCACTGCAGGTTTACTTGGAACACAGAGAGCTTTACCCTATATTAAATGTTTTATTTTTAATTTTTATGGAATGAGTAAGCATCAATACCCAAAACCAACACATAAACATGCATTGCCTGGTTGTGAAGAGCTGTTTATAAGCACATAATAGTGAACTTTTTGGAACATTAACCGCATTGTAGAAAGTCTACCCTTTTGACAGCTGCTAAGATTGCTCCTTTGCCATGCCCTTCAAATCATGTTTGGTCAGAGCACCTCCCTGTCTTTTTGTGTTGTCTATATTTGTGTTGATCAATCTGTCACACCAAGTTAAACAACACTACAGCTGGACTGTGCAATATACTTTATTTTTAGGTTTCTGGAAAAGGTTTGTGTCCTATGTGAGAGCTACGGAGGAAAGGCATCATTATGGAGGAATCCTAATTGTAAATTGAACCACATAATTTCCTCCATCCCCAAATTAGCAGTATAAGGTAAGAGAGATTGGATTTCAAAAGCTGTGGCACTCTTTCGTCTGTTCCAGTTTACTTGTCCTTGATTCATCTGGAGGGAAAACAAGCACGTTAAAAGGCAGTATAAAGCAGATAACTTCCATGTACAAATAAGCATCTCTCAGCCTCATGAAGTTTGAAAAGCCCAGCTATTAACTGTGTTACATTCTTGCTCATTGCCTGGTTTCAGATATCAAAGCAATATGATCATACTTTTCAAGCAGAGGAGTAAATTTCTTGTTATGCCTTCCTGGTAGAGGGTTCAACATTTTAGCTCCTCCTTTGCCTCATTTGATCATCCTTCTTGCCGTCCTACAAGGGTTAACATTTGGCTTCTTTGATAATTTGCTTGTTTTAATAAACCTGGAAAGTGGTTGATTGGGCTGCATAGACTAACCCTGACTTTTCCTTCGTGCTGACCAAAATGGTTCACATAGCCTGGCTTTCTGTGACTGCTTCAGCTGGGGGTTTAGAACTCCAACAGATCAGCTATCGCAGATTTAGCTGCAGGAGTTTTGGATGTTACCATGCCCACTTGCCTATTTCTCCTTATCAGCTACAGGTTACGGCATTTCCTAGCCAGGATGACAGAATGCAAATTGCATCTGTAGTTCGGTTGTCCCAGGTCAAGGACTCGTGTTTCAGTGCAAAATCTTCACTCTTGGCTTAAGCTAGTTCACCAAATTGTACCTGTATGCTTAGGTGGGCTGGGAGCCTGGGAACCTGGGAGACAGACAACTGGGACCAACAATTAGGTGCTGCAGTACTAAATCTGCTAACACATCTCTGTGGGAGCCCTAGAAAACACCAGAAGCTGGAACTTCCGCTTTGCCTTGCACCAATAGATCAGTTTTCAAGCCACAGGGCAGCAGCTGTTTGAGAGGGAAGAAAAAATGAATTTACCATTTAGTTTTCATTTCTTAAAAAAAAGAATCAGATCTATGCAGGTATTCTGGCTCTTCTTCTCTCTCTCCTTTTTCTTTGAACTCATAAAAAAACATTTAAATTTAGCTTTTAGCTTGGCTATGAACAAATCTGTGAAATCATAAGTGGGGAAAATCTATATGCGTAATTGCTAAAATATATACATATGCATATGCTGTATTTAATACTGATATTTTGTACATTATGTTTAATATATTGAATATAGAAATAATATTTCTGTTTGTTAATTATTACTCAGCATTTTATTTTGTTCAGATGTATTTATATTTTTTATGTCAGTCTATACCTACACAAAGTTAATTTTTAACAGAAAACAAATCTTGTGTTTGGTTGTATTGAAGATCTAAGCTATATGAACATCTGTGCTATAGAAAGAAAGGTTGGGGTTTTTTGACAGATTTTTTTAAATACACAGTTCTCACAAATACAACTTGACATGAAATTTTAGGATCTTTTTAAGACTTCCTCAAAAAAGCAATACCACGTATGCTCTTGGAGTTCTGCGTTATAACAAAACCTTTCTTCAGGGAGTAGGTAAAATAATGTCAGTATATTATCTGGCAGTTGGGGGAAGATGCTAATTAAAGTATGAATTCGGTTACCTGAGCTTATTACCCTATCCCTAACTAAAAAGGCAAAAGCCCCCTGAGTTTTGGGAACTGAACTATATTGTGTTAAACTCTTTTCCCCTGTGAGAATTGCTGAGCTGCTTCTTTTAATGATCCTTCCTCTCTTTAGAGACAAAGAAATGTTAAATGTTGTCAGTACCCTCCTCCCCAGTTTCTCTTTTAGCACTGTCTGAATAACTTTCTGCTTTTACTTATTCCCCTGATGCAAATTTTATTGAAATCTCAATTCCTTGTAAATTGGATCTCAAACTATCTTTGAATTTTATCTAGAGGAAACATAAAGCTACTGAGAATGACTGTTCCTCCTTGTGTCTCTCTTCATGCACTCTCAGTAACTCCATAGACAGTAAATTATTATTTTACTCATTTCTGTGGCACCTTTGCTCTGCTAGCTGACTAAGATATTTATGTCTTGTAGTGTGACTTGAAGGTCATTAATGCTGGACTCTGAGAAACTGCCAATGAAGAAAGAATTTTTAAAAGTCAGTAATCCTCACCAGTCCTGCTAATTTGATGAAGGAGGCACACTTAATCGATTGGGATTCATTACTGATTTGCTGGATTTCCTCTGCTGCTAGGTGTAGTCAGAACTAGTCTCAGCATTTTGAATCCCCTGAAAGCAAGGGCTTTCCAGTCAACCCTCAAAGCCTCGCCAGGACTACAGCCAGAAAAGGTTAGCCGAAAGATGACTGCTCATTCTCAGGTCACATGAATCATTGAATGAAAAATGCAGGGGGCCAACATACCATGGCTGTATGTTCACACTTAACTGCCATAAAGCTGGAAGCAAGAAGCTATACTCTGCATTGATTCCATCTCCCAGGGGACCTTCCAGGGTGTCTGGAAACACCCTATAAAATTCTCAAGGCTAAACGCAGCAAAGAGATAGGTGAACTTTCTGGATGTAGCCCTAGATATTTAAGACTGTTGAATCCAAATTATTTTTTGTGCATGAATTTATTGCATGTGCCATGAAATTGCTTGGTGTGGCTGCAGCATATTTAATGCCCCCATCAGGTGTGGCATTAGGCAATCTGAATGTGAAGATGCACTGCATATCTCTTCCTCACTGCAGCTTCACTCCTGATTTCACTTCCATGAGGTTTTGTTGAGCCTACCCAAGGCGGGTTGTCAGACCCCCCTGGGCAAGCCAGATCCTCCTTAACCCAGCAAAGTCTCACGCAGGAAAACTCTGGCTAGGTTTCTGTGACACCAGAGGATTGAATTAGCATTGTGTGGAGCCCGGCAGCCGCAGTGTGGAAAAGGCAGAGTGGATGCACAGGCAGGGTGGAGGGGACATGGCCTTTCTGGTAGCAGAGAATGGTTACAGTGGCTCAGTCGTTTTGTGTGACTTTGTGAGCTCCAGAAGATGAAACTAGCGCAAGCTTCTCTTCAATAAAAGTAGCCCTATAGAGCAATTTGCTTCTGGGGCAGGATGGAATCATTGAACCATTTAGGTTGGAAAAGACCCTTAAGAAACAGTCTTTTGTCATCATTTGTTTACAATTTAATAATTTGGCTATTTTAACTTTTAATCAGCACTGACAGCTTTTAAGTCATCTCAGATGTCAGGATGTTTCAGGATCTTTTAGTAAAAACCTCTAGAGCTTGAAAGGCTGAAGACAGACTGAAAGTCACGTTTTAAGGCTGATTGGGGACTTAAGATGCAAAAGATGCTTGAAGCCTGTGAAGTTGTAGGGAAAGACCCCAAAGCTTGAAACTGCAGAACAATTAAGCACTGAGTATTTTTTGTGATTGATCTCTTGATTTTTAAAAAAAGTATTATGAATTTCAGGAAGGATAGCCCATGAAGTTTGAATGCCAGGGATTGACAGTACCAAGTGTTTTTCTGTGCTGTTTGGGTTAAAAATTAGCATGACTTTAATGAGAACACTACCATAAATTCTGAGAAATGTTAACATAGGAAAAAAGGGCACCTGAGAAAGCAGACTTCAAAGAATGCATTCAAAATTTTCATTTAAACAGTCTTTTATTTGCCTAGAGAAATATACAAAACCAGTTTAAAAGCATTCTTTTCTGGACCTTCTGTTTGGCTCCAGGGCACCTGTTAGTCTGCTTAGCACTGTGCCGGGGCACTGTTGCCTTGACTTTAATTTCCATCTTCCATTTCTCTCTTGCTTATACATTCCTCCTCCTGTCATAAAGCTGCATGGGAACACTGAAGAGAAACTGCCTCATGCGCACTGACTGGGTTTGCCCTGTGACCGTCCCGCTGCAGCAGCTGGTTACATTTGGGACTGACATGAGGGGAGCCAGCAGTTCTCAAGCAGCATCTGTCACAGACAATTCCAGGGTGACAGGGAAGAGAAAGTCAGGGTGTATCTAGATTCTTGTCCACAGAGTCCCTTCCCACATTGCTACTCATAGACCTAGTGGGCTGTTGCTCCTACTGCTGATAACTGAAAGGCAGCTTTAAGTAGCTGAGGGAGGCTGTGAAAAGAGGGGTGAAAGAAGATTGGGCAGAAACTTTGGCTCTTAGCCCTGCTAGCAGCACTGCAATTGTGGAGGCCAATGCCCTGCCATCCCTCTCACATGGTCTTATTGCTCAGATCTGTGTGTCTCTTTGGCACTTGGAAAAGATGGTGGAGCTCCCCCTCAGTGACACAGATACAGAGGCGTAAAACACTTCCTGCGGGAAAAGGCAAAACTTGGTTCCAGGCTGAGGGAGCAGAAGCTCAGCTTGCCAGTACTATCATGGGGACTTAAATGTCCCTTCTTTGACCTTGCTCCTCTGACACTCCCCTCCCCCCCCCAAAAAAAAACCAAACACAAAACCAACCCACCACAAACCCAAACCACAAGCCAACAGAAAACCAAAACAAAAGAACAACAATCTTTTGCTCTGGAAGCAGCTTTATTTTGTGTTTAGGGCTTCCTAGAACCTGTGTGCCTGAGGCTGCTGAGGTGTGTACTGGATCAGTGTTTTACATTCCGTAGCATGGTTTTCCTCTCTGATGTATTCCTCCTATGACTGGCAAACATCCAGGTGAAATTGTGCAGAACACCAAATATTAAGAAACCAGGAGACAGAGCACTGTGTCTGTGTTGCATCCAGATTGGAGAAGGAGCATTACAAACTGACATTTTCCTAAACCTGAGATTGGAATTGCTGAAGCATTTAAGATAGTGTGTTTGCATGTACTTTTCTTTGAAACAGAAAAACTTATTTTTAACTGTAATTCCAGCCCCCCATGTGGACTCATTCCAGTCAGTGAAACCCTTTAATTGTTTCAGTTATAACTGATTAAATGATGCTGCTAGAAGACCTGTGTTTCTTGCAGGTAAAATTCACATACATGTGTTTAGCTTGGTTTACGTTTTGACATGTTAATCTGGAGTAATTTGAAGCATCTGAAGGCATAATTGATTGCTTTCATTGCTATTTGCTTTCAGTGATTAAAAAAATTAATTTTCTGAGACAAGACTTTCAAGTCTTGCTCTGCAGTTTAGGAGAAACAGCTTGCAGATCAGGGATATGTAGTAATTACATGCCAGATCAGAGCAAAGCTCAAGAAACCTGTCACGTCGACTAGAATTGATGCTAGAAGGCTGTATTTTTCCCAATTCAGATTTTGCTCTTGTCTCTTGACAATGTAAATAAAGCTCCTCTGTTCAAAAACCCTGCAGCCTAGCTGTGAATTCTTGTTGCTTACTCGCCAACAGAAATACCAGACTTTCTTAAAGTGCATTGAGGACTGGCAAACCGGAGAATTTGCACTTGGATGGGAGCTTTTACAACTGAGTGCTGGAGATTCCAGGTAAGAGAGTACCTGAAAGAGAAGATGGCACTGATGGAACTAGGCAGTGTATCTGCTCAAATTTGCTGGCTGTTGTTGAAAACAATGGCTCAAATCTAGCAGTATTTGGACTAGTCAGCATTACACTTTTCAAAACTAGCTTGCTGGGAGAGATGCTAGCCTTGTCGTAGGGGCTCACTGTTTTCCCTGGTGATTCCAGGTTATGTAATGGCAGTGTCCAAGTTAAACTATAAATACAGCAGCTAATGTAGTTGAAGGTATACTTATTTTCTGCATCCTTAACCTTTGTAGTGATATATTGACTGAGAGCTGTCAAAATGCCTGCAGTAAAGCTGTAAGCTACACCTGTACCTACTTTAAGATCTTCAGAGGTGCCCTGGAATAAAAACCCCCTGTTTTAGTTTTGAGATAAAGAGGATATCCTTTAGTGCATCCATCAATTAAAGCAATAAAACATCCCACGAGACACTAGTATTTTGTCAGAACACAATGAAGTGTTACATATTAATTACTTTCATGTAGTGCTTCTAATTATCTGTAATGGCCAAAGGTAACCAAACTGAAAATAAACAAAGCATATGCAGAAACTCTCTTGACCAAACACATGCTACAGAATTTCAGTGTGGCTCCAGAGGGACTTATTATGGGTTGGAAGTACTGAAATTTGCCTATGGTTTAGGCATAAAACTTTTCAAACATGGCTGCACTCTGTTTGTTTGTTGACAGACTCATTCCACACAATTGTCAGCCCCCTAGTACATATTATAGAGGGGTCATTAGTTCTGGGAAAATGGAGTATTTGTCATCACTGCAGCAGAAGTCTGTACATATCATAAATGGAGCCTGAAGGGATTTAGTTCCAGGTTATTAAGTGTTCATTTGAGATGGTGAATAATAACTGCTGTTTCTGATATTTTAGATTAGACTGCCCTTACTGCTTGTAGGGCTTATTTTCAGTGACTGTTAGTCTTGTTATTATAAGTACATATTTAATGATTGAGGCAGTATCAACAAAACCGGTAAACTTGTGTACTGTCCAAAAGCTGCAAAGTATCAATTCATTAATTAGCACTTTGTCATTAACTAAGCTCTAACAAGAACTCTGCTACAAAAGTATCCAGTAATTGGTGAGGCAGCACTGTTATTTGGAACTATTTACATGTAAAGATTAACAATTGTGTGGGTTTGTTCACTTATTAGAATACATATAAAAGCACTGATACAAATGTTACAGAATAACTTTCTGTATGAGAAGCTGCAGTGGAATCAAGATCACCCTGAAAAAAATAAAATTAAGATATCAGGGCAAACACAGGTACTTTTTCAAAAGGTTTGTCTGAAATAACACTGTTGGCCGCTCCAGTAATATTTTGGTTTCCTGGCCTAATTAGAATTGTAGCCTATACTGCAACCTCAGACTCTGACAATAGTGATGCAGTTGTTAACTGGAATAGCATTATTAGAGGGAGAAAAATAACATTAACTATAGCAGAATCTCTTTGAGCACATAATTTTCTGCTGCTTATTTGCAAATGGACAATACAGACTGAGCTTTTTGTATCAGTATTTTGCAGATATGACTCCTCTGTGTTATATACTAAATCTAATAGAATCAAGAGCTTTTCACTATGAGTCAAAATGTATTGGGAAAAAGTTACAGTTGTGATCAAATGGCACCAAGGTTCAGGTTAGATTTGCAATACAATTGTAGCGGAAACCAAACACATAGGGGCTATTCTTTAAAGAATTGGCCAAAATAGCTAAACTAAATATTATCTTTCAGCTTTGCTACTGCTTCATTTTCCCCTTTTGATTTTTGTCCGATGATTATTTTATTACTGCAGTTGTTTGAAATGATAACTCTCCCTGATGCTGCTGCTGTTTGCTATGGAAAAAATAGTGACCCTGATTGTGAACCTCTGAAGTCATACCATTGTGAGTAGACCCACTGAGGCTGAGAACTGGCACTGAGTACCAGGTAAAGGTTAGGCCAGTAGTCTCTCACATAGCAATAGTCACTAGTAGGAAATTGTTATTTCATTTAAGGAATGGCATTTGAAACAAGTACACTTAATTATGGAGGTAGCACTTAACAACCTAATGTTAAGTTTGGCTTCCCTGGTAATATAACCCTTTTTCAGGCTATTTGTCAGACTGTCATTTCTGGGGCTGGAATTTTCATAGAATCATAGAACCATAGAATCATTAAGGTTGGAAAAGACCTCTAAGATCATCAAGTCCAACTGTCAACCCAACACCACCATGTCTCCTAAACCACGCCATGAAGTGCCACGTCTATGCATTTTTTGAACACCTCCAGGGATGGTGACTCCACCACCTTTCTGGGCAGCCTGTTCCAATGCCTGACCACTCTTTCAGTAAAGAAATTTCTCCTAATATCCAATCTAAACCTCCCCTGATGCAACTTGAGGCCATTTCCTCTCATCCTATCACAAGTAACTTGGGAGACGAGACCAACACCCACCTCACTACAACCTCCTTTCAGGCAGTTGTAGAGAGCGATAAGGTCTCCCCTCAGCCTCCTCTTCTCCAGACAAAACAGTCCCAGTTCCCTCAGCTGCAAATCATAAGACTTGTTCTCCAGACCCTTCACCAGCTTCATTGCCCTTCTCTGGACACACTCCAGCACCTTGATGACCTTCTTGTAGTGAGGGATCCAAAACTGAACACTGTATTTGAGGTGCGGCCTCACCAGTGCCGAGTACAGGGGCACGATCACTGCCCTACTCCTGCTGGCCACATGATTCCTGGTACAAACCAGGAAGCTTTTGGCCTTCTTGGCCACCTGGGCACACTGCTGGTTCATGTTCAGCCAGCTGTCAGCCAGCACGCCCAGGTCTGTCTCTGCCAGGCAGTTTTCCAGCCACTTTTCCCCAAGCCTGTAGCATTGCATGGGGTTGTTGTGACACAAGTGCAGGACGCGGCACTTGGCCTTGTTAAACCTCATACAACTGTCCTTGGCCCATCGATCCAGGCTGTCCAGATCCCTCTGCAGAGCCTTCCTACCCTCAAGGAGATCAACACTCCCATCCAATTTGGTGTGATCTGCAAACTGACAGAGGGCACACTCGATCCCTTCACCCAGATTATTGATGAAGATATTAAACAAGACTGGCCCCAACACTGACCCCTGGGGAACACTGCTCACGACTGATGCCAACTGGATTTAGCTCCGTTCACCACAAGTCTCTGGGTTCAGCCATCCATCCAGTTTTTTTACCCAGCGAAGAGTACAGCTGTCTAAGCCATGAGCTGCCAGGTTCTCTAGGAGAATGCTGTGGGAGGCTGTGTCAGAGACTTTACCAAAGTCCAGGCAGATAACCTCCACAGCCTTTCCCTCATCCACTAGGTGGTCACTTGGTCATAGAAGGAGATCAGGGTGGTCAGGCAGGACCTGCCTTTCATGAAGCCATGTTGGCTGGGCCTGATCCCCTGGTTGTCCTGCACATGCATGGTGAGCTCACTCAAGATGAACCACTCCATAATCTTCCCCGGTACTGAGGTCAGGCTGACAGGCCTGTAGCTCCCCAGATCCTCCTTCCGGCCCTTCTTGTAGATGGGTGTCACGTTGGCAAGTCTCCAGTCGTCTGGGACCTCCCCTGTTACCCAGGACTGCTGGTAAGTGATCGAGAGTGGCTTGGCAAGCTCCTCCACCAGCTCCCTCTGTGCTGTTGGATGGATCCCATCTGGCCCCACAGACTTGTGAGTGTCCAGATGGCTCAGCAGGTCATAAACTGCTTCCTCCTGAATTATGGGGGGTTTGTTCTGCTCTTGATCCCTGCCTTCCAGCTCAGGGACCTGAAAATATCCTGGGGGTAACTGGTCTGACTATTAAAGTCTGAGGCAAAGAAGGCATTAAGTACCTCAGCCTTTTCCTCATCCTTGGTGGCAACATTCCCCCCACATCAAATAGAGGATGGAGATTCTCCTTGGCTCTCTTCTTGTTGTTAATGCATTTGTAAAAACTATTTTTATTATCTCTTACAACAGTGGCCAGGCTGAGTTCTAGGTGGGCTTTTGCCTTTCTAATTTTCTCTCTGTAAGAACTAGCAAGATCCCTGTTCTCTTCTTGAGTTGCCTGTCCCTTCTTCCAGAATTGGTAAACTCTCCTTTTTTTCCTGAGTGCCAGCAAAAACTTCCTGTTCAGCCAGGATGGTCACCTTCCTGCTGGTTCGTCTTGCGGCACATGGGGACAGCCTGCTCCTGTGCCTTTAAGCCTTCCTTCTTGAAGAAAGCCCAGCCTTCCTGGACCCCTTTACCCTTCAGGACTTCCTCCCAAGGGACTCTCCCAACCAGTGCCCTGAACAGGCCAAGGTCTGCCCTCTGGAAGTCCATGGTAGTGGTTCTGCTGACCCCTCTCCTTACTTCGCCGGGAATCGAGAACTCTATCATATCATGGTCCCTAAGCCCAAGATGGCCTCCGACCACCACATCTCCCACCAGTCCTTCTCTGTTTGTAAACAGCAGGTCAAGAAAGGCACCTCCCCTGGTAGGCTCACTCACCAGCTGCATCAGGAGGTTATCTTCCACGCACTCCAGGAACCTCCTAGGCTGTTTTCTCTCTGCTGTGTTGTATTTCCAGCACATGTCCTGTAAGTTGAAGTCCCCAGTGAGAACAAGGGCTAGTAATTGTAAGACTTTTGCCAGCTGCTTGTAGAATTTTCTGTTGTGTATAGTATGTAAATACTACATTTTTATAATACTATTAATATATACTAGTATATTGATTACTAATTAATATTATTATATTACTAATAGTAATATACTACACTATAATACATTCATATGTTATAAATGTAGAATGCTTTTAGCATTTTCCCTGCTTTGTGTCCACCTTAGCTGAAATATGTTTAAAACTCTAGCCACTAAATAACACATAGATAAATACACTCACCTGAAATAGATGGGAAATAGGAGAAAGAAGTAGATTTTTGTATTGTCAGTCCTGACGACTGAGTTTTTGTGTGCAATTCTATCTCAAATGCGTAACACCGTGGGTAACTCTTGTCCTTCTCTGTAAGAAATAAATAGTATATTAATGTTTAATTCATGAAGGGAAGCGTCCCCAGGAAGTATAAGATTTTCTAGAGCTACTCTTTGTTTCATCCTCATTTGTCTACAGATGCCCTTTTCAATCCACAAGTATTTTTTATGTACAAGTTTTATGTGATTTACTATTCCTTATTCACACTGTGGCAGTGAAGCCCCAGTCAAGTGCTGTTTAATAGGCAAGGTAGAGAAAAGCATCCCTCAGGACACAGCCAGTTTGTAATTAGGAGGAGCATTTGGGCTAGGAAATTGGTAATTATCCTCATAGTCCTATCATTTAACTGTAGAACTGAACCACACATAACTGTTTTATGGTTCCAGAAGCCAGATATATGCTAAGTTTTATTGTAGTGTGGGTAAACTCTGTTCCAACACATGCAGCTCCAATAGGCCAGTTGACCAAGCTGTGGATGGTTATGCATGCTAGTACATCTGCATGGCTGTATAATTAAATTATAATTTCTGACCTTGGTTGTTGTATCTGCTAAGGTCCACCTTTAGATCTACATGAAACATATTAATGTGCTTTGATCCCATCTCTGTTGTTTTGGTTGAGTTATACTCATGTACATTAGCAAGTGACTCAGCACATTACCAGAAGCTCAGTAGATCAAAGTGTTTGCTGCTGAGGTCCCTACATTAGACTAGGTGTGGTTCAGGGGTTTACATCAGACTCAATCTAATTTGGTTAGTTGGACCAAATATCCCCACTACACAGGTGTCTCAAAACTGCCTGAAGACCTAGTGCTTGTCTCATATCCTTAGAGGCTAGGATCCTTTTGTGTGCACTGGGAGCACGGATTCCGGTCTGGTTTAGTTTCCTCTGAAATAAATCTGTTTTGCATGTCTTAAATTTGCTCTATGATCTAAACCAGTGGGTAGTAAGTGCAGACAATCAAGAGTTTTGCTTAAAAAAGGCTCTCCTGCTCTGAATTTAAGTGCTAATTCAAGTGTAGCAGCTGACAGGTGTTGAATTGCTGCTTATTTAAACATGTCCTATCTGTAACTGATTGTGTGGGTGCTTCTGGATGGTGTCCGAATGAAGTCAGACTGCAGCTCAATGTGGTTTATATTCACCCTTTTGACTGCCTTGATTTGAGTAAGCTGGGCTTCAACAACTGGCCACAGCTCAGGGACAGTTTAAGAAAGCAATCCTTGCTGTCTCACAATCATTAGTCATTGGTTCCTGGATCAGATGCAGCACTTAAGGGTAGCCATGTGAATGAGTGTAGTATGTGCTCACATTATCTGCCATGCACATAAATCTGGGCATGCTAAGTGGGTGTTCTGCAGCTGACATCAGTATGCCAGTTTAAGTGCATTACCTCATAGATATAATCCACGCCTATTGCATCATATATCATATGATTAAAGTCCTGTGACCAAAAACATTAGTCTCTGCCCTATCCTGTACAATTTCAGTTGTTCTTTACTGGCTTAGGCCAGTACTGGACTGTCTTACATGCATATGCAAGACACGGTAATGTTTTGCTAGTGCAGGCTCAGAGTGGTACTGATTATGCAGACTAAATGGTATTCAATTCCAATTCTTTTTCTATTAGGCAAATTAATAAACTCCAAGGAAAAAATATCTGGGTAATTAGTTTTTCTTCTCAAATAGCTCATCCAACTTTCTTTAATATAGCTATTGTAATCTAAATTTTCATTTGAATCTTCTCTTTTTTTTCATTGGAAAGGGGGAGAAACTAGCGACAAGGGAGGAAAAAAATGCTGTGTTCAGTTGAAGGGGCCTATTCTCCCAACAGCTTATGCTCACTGGATATCCTGTTTTATCAATGGGAGCTGTGCATATGAATGAGCCAGATGTTTTTTAATATAACAATTCAACTTGAACTGACTTTTCTTTCCTTGCTTTTTTTAATGAAAGCCAGGTTTGACATTTTCAGGCATGTCTGAAATGCCTAAATTCAGGCTTGAATTTCACAAATTCAGTAACTAAAGCAAAAGGACAAAAAGCTATCTGTCACCTTACTGTCTGCCTTCAGCTTTACAATTTGTGAGCAACATATCTGGCTACATCCGGCTGCTAGACTTTATTATTTCTAATACTTGAGTCCTTTCTCAGTCTGACAGTGTGTGCAGTAGCAGTGAAAATGGATGAACACCCACATTTGGGAACAGGGAGCGTCTGGTGTTGAATATCATGTTGGTGCCAGGATAGTATTGTTCTGTGAAATATGCGTTAGAATAGGTAAGCATGACTAATACATATGCACTTGAACAACTCACAAAGAGCTGGTTTTTACTAAGAGTGGGAGGATTTTAGTCCTTCATGCTTGTGATATACACCCTGCGCTGCAGTAGGATGTATCAGAAACCCATTCATGACTGAAACGGGTTCCATGTACTTGCGAAGATAAACAATGCCCACGATACTACTCTAGTATGTAGTCAATATGATGCCTCCTGCTTGTAGTGGAAGTGATTTCACGCATTCCTCAACCTCCTCAGAGGTCCTGATGTAAAAGCTACTGGTTGGGGCCTAAGGTGGTTTTTGGGTACTCTCTGGGGAGTGCTGAAAATTGCTGTGTGTGGATTCCATCTACCTGTGTGGTCTTTTTCCTCTGTCTCATATAACTTCATAAATGGTCAGATATACTGTCATAAAAACGTTCCTAATAATTGCAAACATTGACATTAAATGTAAAAGAACAATAAATACTTATTGGGCCAGCTTTTCTTGGATCTTCTTCTCTTGTCACACTGCAATAGAGTAGGGGTAAGCTGCAGTGATGTGGGCGGCATTACAACGCGATAAAACAGTGGTTAAATTAGCAAATCTGGTACATCTGGTTTTCAGAAGTGGGGAATCTGGATTTCAATAGGCCCAATCTATGTCCTTCAGCTACTGATATAGTACAGTGAACTACTATGTTTTTTATGTAAGTGGCAGAAGGTTCTGGTCCTGTTTGATCTTCACCAGAAATAATGTTTAACTTGGGTGGCAGCAAAAGAACTTTTTAGAGAATAGTGGGAAATAAATGAACACAGAAGAAAGAGACCAGTCTGCAAAGGCAAAAGCAGCTACAACTTTATTATTTTTCAGGATTGCTTTTCTAATAGAAAAAAAACACTGGAAGAAACAATTGCTTTTTGGGTTGGGTTATATGAAAAGAGACTAATTCTACATTCCCTTCAGTTTTTAATAACCAAAGAACATTTAATGAGTTTTTAATTGTTTTAATCTTTCGTGGAATAACAACATTTTTGTGATAACATTTTTTTTGTATGTGAGAATGTCACTATGTAAAATTGGGAACATTCTGTAAGATTGTGCGTTTTAATGAAATGTTTTTAAAGGATAAAAAAATCATTTCTGTGAGGTCAAAATGGTTCAATTCTTGTTTTGTTTTGAAATTAATCAAATGTGTTGCTATCTACTTCTTCACTGTAAATGAAGATGCAAGGTAAATTCCATCTGGCTCAATATTGTTAGAGAAAAATTGTTGTTTAGACTTATGACTCTTCTCTTGCATATCAAAGAAATTAATTGAAAGAATAACAAGTAAATGTTTTCATCCAAAAGATATGGTGTTTAGATACACAGACAGGTAAACAGAACACCCTATAATTAACCTGTCTTTAGTTATTCCTTCCTATATTCCACCTGACCTAGAAGAAGATGAAACGCAACAAGTGTTTGGATTAGTGCACACCAGGTATGGCAAGTGATACCTTGCAAAGCATTCCTGTGCTGTTATGATGAACTGATTCACTGCCTTCTATTTCAAACTCTCTTTCATGCTCACTTGCTCTGACATTTCTCAGACTGGTTCGTTATAACCTCAGTAGTCTTTTTCTTACCTACTCCATGAAAGTCAAAATCCATTCCTCTCTTCATTTAATGATTAAAGTCTGTAAATTTTATTTCATGTTGATCAGAAATGCGCATTCTTTTTTTTCTGGATTTCAATAAAGAATATATTTATCCTTCTGGCCAGCTGATCAGAGTAGTCCTTAACTCCCTTCACTGCGGCTCATCAAGACAGGCAAAACAGCTTATATCTGCATTAAGCCAGACTCTGAGAGCTCTGTAAATAGAAATGTGCAATTTTGCGTGCAGCTGTCTGAATGTATTATTCCTATTAAACAAGCCATCCTCCTTCCTAGAAGTATGTTGTTGTCACTTGGAAATGCAAAGTTACATAAGAAAGTCCTGTTGCATCGCAGTAATAATATATCATGGAGAATTAAAGGTGTCTGCTTCTGATTATGTACTGTGGCCTTATTCTTGCACTGAATTTCGGTAGGACTTTGTTAGTAGTTCTAGTAAGCAGTCTGGAAAAGGGCCACATTCTGACCTTTTGTTTGTTCAGCGGTGTAACTGCTGGTTTATAGGTGCATGCAGAAGGTCAGAATAAGGCCCAATGCTTTCTCTGTTTTCACAGTAACTTTAAGCAACAGTTTTATCTGGTGAGGGAAGAGCCCCAATGGACAGCAGTGCCATTTGTTCTTTCTGTGTTTTCGTGTGCGCCTGGATCTGCCTTGCTCGGCCTTCTAGTCGCAGAGTCCATTCCTGGCGGAGTCTGCAAAGAGAGGACAAGCACTTAGCAAGTACTGAGCCAAATCCTTCAACTGTATCCAGGGCTTTTCAGCAGGGTTGGAGCTTTCCTCTCTTTCATCACCATAGCACTTGTCTCGTATTTATTTACCATCTACACATCTCTCTAGCTTGCTAGATTGGGAATGCAGGGGAGAAAGGGATAGTGCTGATGCTATCAGTGGTTGACATTGCTGGATTCCTAATGAGTCAAACAACTGCTGAAATACTGTCAGTGTGAAGAGCTCTGTTTTTCTCTCTGGGGTATTCTCAAAGCCACACAGAAGTACTGTCTGTCCAGTAAGGTCATTCAATGTGTAAATTAAAAAATACAATTACACCCCCTGATTCCCCAAGTTTACTATAAAATGCTGTGGAGAAGGGCAAGCAGAACTTTAAATATGTCCATTTGGATTTACTCTGAAGAAAAAAAAGAAAAAAAGAAGTAACCATTTTGTACCCAAAATTTCTGCAGACCTTGTATATGTTTAATGAAAGGAATTGATGTCACAATGTGCAAGAGGAGCCACATAACTTCAAGACACAAGTATAGTACAGACTGAAGAGAAAATCACTAGGGATGACTGCAAGATATTGTTGGCTGGGTCATTTTCCAAAGGAAATGGTGTTATGAAACACCTGACCCAGCAATGTTATAGGGTTAGATATCACATGGTAATGCCAAATACATCATGGAATATATGGGTTTTTATATCACAATTAGGTGTTAAAAAGAACAGCAGCCAGTTATTTAATCTGAGAGTAATTTAGCAGTAGTTGTTTCACATGGATGCTTCTGTTAGTTTGGCTTCTGAGTTTGATTTCAGACTGTGTTTTAAACTTTTCTCATTTGGTCTACCCTGTTGTGGCTTCACTATTCTTTTGTGCCTATAGTTAAGACTCAAAAAATTGGTGCAATTAGTTAGTAAAAAGTTGCCATGGAAAGCACTGGTGTTCCTTGTCAACTAGTGTCCTAGGTGTCACAGAGGGAGTACTTGCCTATACTTAGAGCTATCTAGTTCTCCCAGATGCCACTTATACGAGGTAGTGGACCTGTAGATTTTGTAAAGACAGTGTCTATTACCACCTGAAAATATCTTTTTTTCAAATGAGAGAACACTTTGTGAACAATCTGGGCTTTGGTCAGTGACCTTGAAGGAACTAGCTTGGGTCTATTTCAGTTGTGACCAGTCAGTTAAGACATATTGAATATGTAAGTTAAGACATATTCAAAGTTCTTTTTCTGCATTTTTTTTCTATTCAGAGATGATCTTATAAAATCTTTTAACATTTTTCACTTTGTGAAGTTAAAAATATTATCTACACCCCTAATTACAATTGGTTTGTGATGACTTCTTGTGGTAGTTTTTTGTGAAGCGAGAGTGACAAAGGTTTCCAGTGCAGCTGAATACTTCACTGGTTTTACTATACATGTTTTCTCTCCAACAACTTGGCGATTTGTGTTTGGGAATATTACTGACTAGCCAGATTAGGATACTGGGGGCAGGGCTGTCTACATCTGACTCTGTTGGGACACAAGGCCTGCCCAGATCTTGATTTCCTCATCTTTAAAATGATGATAGTAGCTTCCTCCTTGGGCACTAGGGTCAGCGTATCTGGAATTTTTTTTAAAGAAACAACCCTTTACCAGCACAATCCAGTTTGTTGAAGTCAAATAAATTTATGTGAATGTCCCAGTTGGGATGAAAGTTTATGCAGGAAAACCTTTATCAACTTCAGGACGAAAGCCCATCGGAAAAACACAAGAGGCACAGGTATTTTTTATCCTCTTTCTCCAACTGTTATGAGTCAGGGGGTTCACTTAGTGTGTCGAAGACATTGGTTCAAACACCTGAAGTGCAACATGTTGAGCAAGTATTTGAAGCAGTCTACCACACTTGTGCAGAGCATCTATACCACAGTCACAGCTTTTTCTAGGTGGTGCCTGTTGTTTTATATTGTTTTGGGAAAAAAACCCAGAATTTGAATAGCCTTATTTTTTATCTGTTGTGTAGCAGGAATACTTATGCAATGTGTTTCATGGGACAGGAAAATCTTATTGTACTCTTTCTAACTATATCCTGGGCTCCATTAAAAGAAGCATGAGCAGCAGGTCGAAGGAGGGGATTCTACTCCTCTACTCCGCCCTGGTGAGACTCCACCTGGAGCCCTGCATCCAGCTCTGGAGTCCTCAGCACAGGAAAGACATGGATCTGTTGGATTGGGTCCAGAGGAGGGCCACAAAAATAATAAGAGGGGTGGAACACCTCTCATCTGAAGAAAGGCTGAGAGTTGGGGTTTTTCAGCCTGGAGAAGAGAAGGCTCCACGGAGACCTTACTGTGGCCTTTCAGTATGTAAAGTGGGCTTATGAGAAAGACAGGGACAAACTTTTTAGCAGGGCCTGTTGTGATAGGACAAGGGGTAATGGTTTTAAACTAAAAGAGGGTAGATTCAGACTAGAAATAAGGAAGAAATTTTTTGTGTTGAGGGTGATGAAACACTGGAACAGGTTGCCCATAGAGGTGGTAGATGCCCCATCCCTGGAAACATTCAAGGTCATGTTAGATGGGGCTCTGAGCAACCTGATCTAGTTGAAGATGTCCCTGCTCATTGCAGGTGGGTTGGACTAGATGACCTTTAGAAGGTCCCTTCCAACCCATACTATTCTATGATTCTGTGGTTCTATCTTTGGGCTTATATGATGCAAAGGGCTGTTAAACATGACAAATAGGGTATGGATTTATTTATGCTACCCATTAAATGGGTGATTTGCCTGTCCCTTTAATGTAATACTATTTTATTTATTTGTGTAGCTGTGCCAGTTCCAGGTAAAAACCCTGATATTTTCTGGCTGTCACAAGCCATAGTGCCAAAGTGCTTTATTTTTATGTGGCTATGCTCCAAGGCCTTTGAAGAATGCTTATGAGGTTCAGGGGTGAGGGGTGTCTGAGTTTCCATGGAGAAGAGCCATGGAAATATGAGACAAGCAGCTGTGAGAGGAAAAGTGCCAAAGACCCAGAACACAATCTGTGCTATGAATAAAGCAGTACAATAATGGGTTACCTTATTTTAAAGCACGTGATGGCATGCCTTGCTGTCTTGTGAAAAAGAAAAAGTACGACTTACTTGTTCAGGGCACTTTTGCTTAACCTAGACTCTTCACCTTCTCGTTGCTTAGTTTGCTCTTGGATGACTTTTTCCCAGAAGTTCTTCAGCCCTTCCGCATCATGACCACCCATCTTGTGGCGTCTAAAGTTGTTATGCTTGCTCATTTTCTGAAAAGCAATTTGGAGGTCAGACCAGTCAGCAGCCTAACCCGAGGCAGATATTGTGTTGCTTAGCCCCTTGCAATTTCTTTCTCATGAAGTGCTATTAAAATAAAGTATGTCACCTCAGAAGAATAGGTAACTGATGCTTACTCTGCCTTGAAGCAAAATATAAGGCATTGAAACAGGCCTTGGGTGATAGTTAAATGGTATACCTATATTTTTGTTACTGAGTAATGACTACACATGGCATAGCTCACTGAAATATTGTGGAGGCCTCAGTATGTGAGAGATTTTAAGTGGTTTTGGAGGAACTTGGGAAAATACTTTCAAATATAGTGCCATTGTCACTGAAGTTCAGATGAGATGTGAAAGGCTTTCCCTTTTTCTACCTCCTGTAGTTTTAAAAGACATCATAGACGCTTGTTATCCAAGGGCAATGAGTTGCTCTTAAATGATTCCTTTTACTACTCCAAATGATATCAAGCACAAAATATGCAAGGGAATTACGAATCTAAAGTTGAAGCACACAGAGTGCAAAGCCCTGGAGAGCTTGTTGTGGCCTTGTTCTTTAATTTATTAAAATTCAGTCTTAAATACTGTTAAAAGTAGAACTTGTTGAAATATAGAGATGAGTTCCAATAAATGAGAAAAAGGACAGAAATAAGTGAATTTCTTCTTGCTAAATGCATAGTATTGAAACATGGAAGGTTTTAAATTTCTCAGCATGTCTGAGGCACTTTCTGATATTACCAAATATGCATTGGTTACCAGATCTTAATGGTACTTTGAAAAGTTAATTTCTGTTGTTTATTCCCAAAGGAAATAACCAGAATAAATTGCTTCATATACTATATTTGTTGCTGGCCAAATATAGCTTTCCTATGACGTTAAATAAGGTACCAACAACCCACTATACTTCTACCCCAATTGTGAAGCAGGATTTCCTGCATCAGTCTCCTCCACTAAGCTCCTCCAGCAAGTGGGAGGATGCAAGAAAGAAAAGAGACCCATGCTCCTGAGTTTTCTATTACTAGATCAGCACATAATTTGAGCGTTCCTACGAAATCCCTATGCTTTCTTATGTTCATCTATAGTCTGTTGTCACTAGATGCTTTTGCCAACTGCCCAATCTGTAATGGTGATGAATTAATGCCTCATAGACCCTGATATGTACTTGTGACTCTGCTTCACAGACAATGTCATACTTCATGAGCTATCCTTGATAAATACTATGAAGACTATGCTAATGTAGGCCAGTCTGAGGAAATCTTTGATTTGCGCAATGCTGTAAGCAGAAAATCAGAGAAAAAGAAAAGGACAGTCAGATGCAACAAAATAAAGGCAGACTTTTGTAAGGTCTTCGTATCAAATACTGTGTTTTAAACTCCTGAAGTTTTAAAAGGGCACATAAGTAAGATCTTGGCATCTTCCTAGATTGATTATTTTAGATTTGGCATAATTTTCACAAATATGTTTTTTAGAAAGATCAATAATAACAAATAATTTTGCCAAACTCAGTGCTAAGTCTGACTGGACTGAAAAACTTGCTTAACAAGAAGAAAAATCTCTGCCACTTCCAGATGCAGTATTTTTCCACACAGACGTCCAGTTGCTTAAAGACTAGCACAGTGCAGCTGGAGTAGTAAGAGTGAACTGGTTAGTCCATGTAATATAATCTCCTATGGGATGGAGTATCAGACATGCTTGAGTGGTTAGGATACTGGTCCTCCTCACAGCAAGGTCAGCAAGAGCTGCAATATCACCAAAACAATCAGATATTTTCCTCTGAGGCAAACAACAGTTTTCTGGTATTTCCCTTGCTGTGGATTAGGGAAGCTTTAGATATAACATAGCAGGATACAGCAGGAGTTGTGACATCAGTGCAGATACAGCAGTTTTACTACCATGTTTTTCTAAAGGTGCTTTGTTTATCCATGATGTGGTCTAAATGGGAATATCGGTAATCTTTTAATGATCTTCAGTCTCACTCTGAAGCCCTAAAATAACACTATTATTTAAGGCTTCATCTTGCAAAAAGGTATGCGTGTCATGGACAGACTGGAACATGCCCTATCTGTATCTTAATTCTATAGGCTCTGAGCAGTGTTAGAAGAAATGCTCTGGTAATAGCTTGTTACAGTGAGTGATGGAATATGATTATTTCATCATTCCTAGACCAGCAGGTCACCTGGGTCTTTGTACCATTTAAAAGCTCTTCTATCAGTAGCAGCTGCCCACTTGACGCTCTTCAGATAATTATCCCATTGCCTCCCAAGCCAAGTGCAAGCTGCTGACAAACTGTGTAGGTTTGCCCTCTAAACCCTATTATACGTTGCCTCATGTAAGAGTCTGCCATAACACATTAACCTTTCATTAGAGATTAAATTTTCATGATTATTAAACTTCTAGTAGGTGTTCTTCAAGTGGTACAAAGAAGGCCTCCAGTCTTTATCTGAGGTCTAAATTGGTTAGATTTTTGGGGGGTGCATGAGGGTTTTGGCTGCCTTAAATCTTGGTGGCTCCACTCAGAGGAACAAGCTGTGGTAAGACGGGTACCCAAAAGGTGGAGGTACTTCTGCAAATGTTAGTCTGGTATGTCTATGGGACTTTTTGTAAGCCAAGAACATTTGACTTGATAATAGTTTCCAGGAATTTCAGTGACAGTGAATATTTCACATGGTATTGCTGTGGTCCTTGCTAAGACAGGTTCTTGATGTAAGACATTTGAAGATGGTGCTGTCTGGCATTATTAGCCGGCATTGCTTATGCTATGATGTGTGAAAGCTTCCTTTCTTTGAGCCTGGCATTACAATATCCATGTACAGAGGTTAGAGTTCACGTATACTGTGTAATACCTTCTTTTCCTCTAACTGAAAGATTCTACTTAGGAGTTTGGTTTGGATTTCTGACTAATTCTCTAGGTTTGTTTCCTTTGCATCAAACAAATTCTTTATTATTGCTCTTTTGTTGTTGTTGTTGTTGTTGTTGAGTGATTTTTCTGATTTCTTTTTAGATGTCACAATAACATAAATTGGAGTTACACTGATAATCCGACTTAATTCTGGAAAACTTGTTCTTGATTCCTTCACTCAGATGCCTCAGGGTTCAGAAACTAGAAGGACAGTTAGATTTTTCTCTGTAAGTAAACCCCATACTTTCTTAGAGTCACTCCACCAGTTTTGCCTGGGTGGAAAGTGAGCAAGGAAAAGAGGTTCTCTATCATCTTTATTTTCATTTTGGATAGTGAGATACCAATCCACAGAAATTAAAGGAAAGCCGAGGAGGTGTCTTTCTGACTACTAATGGCAGGTTGTTTTAACATGTTTTTCCACTGATATGAAAGTAAAATAAGCAACAACACCACTTCCATAGGTTCAAAATGATTAATTCAGAAGATGTGAATCAGTGTAAGTATTGTTTATGGTATGAAAATTTATGTTATGAAAATTTCTGCAGTACAGTTCCTGTGAAGGACTACTAAACTGTGCATAACACTGGTGCAAGGCAGAATTCCTTATTAAATCTTCAACTACGATGGTTGAAGAGGGACTATTTTTGTATGGGTTGTACAGTCCTACCTGCCCATTTGAGGTATAGTTGGCTGCTTTTTGGGGGAGCCAAGCTGATAAAACAACATTTAAATAAAGGTAAAACTAGATAGTGGCTAAAGCGGTTTATGTACTTCATAGCTCTGAAACTCGTCAGAAATATGTGTATGTGTGTATGAGTTTTTACAGCATTTATTATTATAGGAATTAATTTATGTGTTAACAAATCATTACTTTATAGAGAATGTCCACAATAAGAAGTAATAATAAATAAAATTAATGGCACCGTAGAAGAAAAAATCTCCTACATTTATAATCAAACCATAAAACACATGGCTATGCAGCAGTCTGTAAGACAACCAATTGCTCATGAAACACAGATAGCATCTACATACAATACATTAGTTTAAACTCTTTGAGCTGCTGTCCCGGAGCATGTTTAAAGGAGGTTCAAAGTGTCAATGATGAGTAGTTTTTCCTCAACCGATCTCTCCAGTGCAAGGAAGATTTCTTAATTTTACCTCTAGCTGGAAGTTATTATATGCACAACTTTTATTCACTGCCACAACATTTATATAGAAACAGCCAGTGGAGCAGCCTTTTGTCTTTTAATCTGATCTGCAGGCTGAATTTGCTTTGGAAATTTGTTAAATTACTGTATTTCCAAATGCTCTGGTCTTAGCCCTTTACTGGTGTGCACATTTTGCATTACGGTAATCTCAGAAAACCTCCACTGAGGTACAAAAAGGAGTTTGAACAAATATATAATGCAAGGAATTTTTCTTCTATGCACTTTGTAATTGTATTTCTACTTTGGACTCTTGCCAGAGAAGTTTTTGGAGTCAGAAATGGTTCTTCATATCTTGAACAAAAATTCTATTTTTAGTAATCTTTCTCTAAAATAAACAAACAAAAGAAGAAAATCTTGTCTGAAACTTCAGAGGGCATTTTTTTGTCCTTTTTCATTCTTTCTATTTAGTACATATCTTGAGCTAGCCATTGTCTTCAAAATTCAGTATTTTATATAGAGAGACAATACTTATGCATACAATGAGATTCTCTGAAAATCTTTTACTTTGTAGTAAGAGGTATTTTAATGCATTCAGTAAAACTGTTAACTGAACATATTTTGAGAAAAATGTCAAAGTAATTTTTAATCAAAATGATGCATAATTTAAAAAATCAGTTGGTCTGGCTAATAAAAAGAATCCAACCTTATGGTCTTTTTCTTATTGAAAAATATTTTAACCAGCAAGATAAAATAATGTTTGAACATTTGTAAATTTTATTTCCAAAATGTTTGCTGAAAGAACAAAATCTTTAACAAGAATGGTTGGGTTTTTATATCTTAAAAAATGTTTCCTTTCTAAAAGGTAGAGACAGGGCTAATTTTAACACTTTCAATGAATTTGAGGATTCAGCCAATTTTAATGTTGAACATGAACATGTTTCTGAAAGAATTTCCACAGTCACTTCAGAATGTTTTGAAGACCATTGTAAACAATGGAAAGATTATCTTTGACTTCAACTGGACTCAGTCCCTTGGGTCATATCATGAACATGAGCTATTTTATCTTTGTCAGGGCACTAATTAGTATCCTATGCCTTTTGCCCTTCACTGGAATTTGTTTGCCTGAGCATAGAATATTTTCCAGCATTATAGAATTATTACAGGACAGTATATGAGTTCAAAGCCTGTTTATGGTGCCTTTATGTTCTAAAAAGTTTTAAATTATGCTTATAGAATGCATCATTAGGATGAATAGCCCCTTACATGTTCATTTTATGGTGGTTTTCCTTTCAGCTGAAGTATGTGTAATAAAGAAGTTCTAGTAATACCAAAACCAGAAATAGGAACAAATAACAGGTTAATAATTCAAGTTAAGATTAGACTTAAACAAAACAGAGGCAGGATACCTTTGATATTTTATAAATCAGACAAGATCAGATTATCTTCCAATAAAGTATACCATAATATACAGAATTCAAGGTCATGGAGGGGAAAAGAAGAAAGCATTTTTCAAATTCATACAATTTAACAAGAATTAAAATAAATGTATATACATGTACATCTAGGCATGTTTAATAATCAAGATAGGAAGAGAAAATCTTATTTTGGCCAAAATACAATATAAATGCTTACTTTGATTGTATAGTAGCTTCCTCTTCTGTCAAAGTATGGATTTCTTGAGTGATTACTGAATAGTGTCAGTTTTACCTCTGGGTTCCCCTTTTCAAGAGGACTCCAACTGCCAGGAATAACTGATGAAATCTTTTCATCCGTCACTCATTTTTATTTGGGAGTGATGACATCTGCTATTATGAATTAGTTTAATGGCAGCGGGGGAAAAAACCCAAACCCACAGTCTCATTTTGTGAAGTCTGCAATACACCAAGCAGAATGACCAGACAGTTACAGGGCACAAAGTCTGAATGCCACATTTGATCTGTGCTATAATTTTTGGCAGGTGCTGCTGATGTCATAACTTGGCTCTAGAGAAACATTTATTCTTTCACAAGTGCAGATCACTGGAACATAACTTCCATATGACTTGCAAGAATTCAGTACTGTCCTCTCCAAGAAAATGGATAGATCTGAAAAGAACATGTTGAATAACACAGCTATTCTCAGGATTGTGCTACTGAGTGACTGACAGATAAATAGATTTCTTTTTCACCCCTTTTGAGGTGTTGGTCTGTAAGAGCACCTGGTAGGCTACATGATAGGATTCCAGCTAAGCTGTTAATACGCTGAATAGCGCAGGAATCTGAACTCAGCCAGCTGCGAGCTGGAATCATAGCATATATAATTTGTTACAGAATTTAGCACTTCCACTTCTTGGACAGATTCTTCCTGCCTTTACTGGTACCACTGGGTGAACAGAAAAACACAGGGAAGTAAGGTGCTACTTACTCTGACAAAGGGAGAGAAGACTGAGAGGGGCCTCCTGCTCTCAGCTGTTATTGGCAACCGGACTGCATATCCCCTCTGATAATTTGGCAAGTTCCATCCTGAAATTAGTTATGTTTCTTATTCCAGGTATTTCCAGTGGAAGGTTGCTCCAGAACTTTTCTGTGCTAAGTACTATAAGTTTTCTTCTAATTTACAGCTGGAATTTATTCAAGAGACAAGTTACCCTTCTCTTGGCTTCATGGTATGTATGGAAGAAATCACCTCCCCTCTCCTTCCTTGTTTTGAAGATAAATCAGTCAAGGATTTTGGACTCTTCTCATACTCATTCTCTTGATAGGTCTCATGGCCTTGCTTTGCAGTCTTATTGAACACAGGCAAAGAGAACTGTATGTCATATTCCAGCTGAGTACTAGTACCTTATACACTTCCTTATTTTGTTTGGATATAACCATCTGAATCTAGAAACACATTTTTCTTTTCCAGAGAGGTACCATGCCCATAAACACTCTCTAATTGATTAGTGCACCCACATAGTTCTCCTCTTATTTTTTCCAACTGTTAAGCTCCAGCGTGTAACAGAAATTTTAACTAGATCCTAAGTTCATGACCTGCCTGTTGTGCCACTTTCTCTATTTTAGTCCTTCAGGTCACCTGTTTCTTTTGTCTTTGAAATTCAGTCCCCTGTGCTGATGACAACCTTTGTGTCCTCCAGAAAATCTCTTTAACTCACTGCTTCATTTTGTGCCAAATGTCACCACTCAAAACAGTAGTAAGACTGCTTCTAAGACAGCTCTGGAGGAATTTCTTTTTTAACCTTCTTACAGGTAGGGAGATTTCGCTAAAAGATTTTATCTCATTTTAGCCACTCCTTATCCAGTTAAATGTCTTATATGAGATTCTTTTTTTTTTTAATTTACAGCTTATGTAATATTTTTCCTGTGGCATTTCCTGTTAAATATTTTACTGAGGTTCACAGTTTATCTGGTCCGCATGTATCTGCCCACATTTATCACAGTCAAAAGGAAGCACTGAAGTAATGTGCCATCGCTGACATTTGGCAAACCCATATTGTATTTTTTTCATTTCTTTTCAGGTCTTTAATTACTAAATCCTCCAAAGTTTGTCTGAAAGCCTTAAATGGTGTAAAGTCAGACCAATATCTCTATTTGAAAAGTGACAGAATATGGCTCAACCTATAACACAGTAGGTTGTATTCCAGTTCTCTGTCAATGCCTGAAGTTTGGATGAGATTCATATGTAGAGGTAATATCTTTTCTTAGATCAGCTAGTGTAAGCTGGGAAAATGCACAAGGTCTGAAATAGAAGCAGCAAACTTCAAGGCTAAATATCAGTTAGGAACAATTGTTCTAAGGTTAAATAGATAAACCTCAATGAGACCATCAGAGAAAAAAGTTGGTTCCTCTGTAGAAAAGAGGAGAAGATAGTAAAGAGAGGTAATAAAGTTCACCTTATCTCTTGCCATGAAGAGAAACAGGTTATTTATTGCTTGCTGGATGTGGTTAGTAGATGGGGAGGAAGGAAGAGAGAAGGAGATTGTAATGTGTCCATAGTTAGTTTAGATGAACACCAAAATTAATTTTTCCACTAATCATTCAATAAGACACTCAACATCACTACTGTTAGTGGAAGGTAGCCATGAAATATAACACGATTATAATAATTCACTGCTCCAGGACAGACTGGTCCATCTGATAACTGATCCTGGACCCTAGGCAAATGCCCAAGTTGCTGATGATTGTGACAGACTCTTACAGTTTCTCTTCTTGGGGCTGCTCCACTTTATATAAATATTGCAATACTCTGGGCTTGAGAGACAGAGTCAACAGCATACTTATTTAATCTCCTGTATGACTCAGAGCAGGGTTTTGCACTTTTCCATATATTAGATAGATTGCCTCACATTTTGGCTACTAGGTATTCTAAGGCATGTTTATTCTTGGCAAGGGAGTTACTTGGAATTTCTTTTGAAAAATCTTGTTTTCACTGCATCCCTGACATAAAACAGATCATAAATCCTGCTTGTATTCTTGTGTTTGAAACTGCCCAAATTCAATGTGTCTGAGAACTCACCCACAGTTCTGCCATGTAATTTCAGTGGTGCCTAGTGGCAAGAAAATATAAGAAACCCTAGGCAGAGGGCTAGGCCACTATGGGGCACACAGAGAAATAATCAGAGCTCTTTGATCTTTGTAATTAAAGTGGCTGAGACTTGGCATGCAAGACTGAGTCTGATACTATATAGAGATCAACGATACAGTCTACTCTGGCCTTCTGTTAGTACAGAGTCAATTGCATAAATATTATGTGACTTTAGAAGTTCCACAGATTTGCTCTATAGACTTGTCAGACAAATCAATATTTTGAGTAAATTGTTTCAACTTTAAAAAGCACATAGACACCACTATATGTTTGGAGGTTTATAGCCTAACCTGACAGTTTCACCTAAGAAGCTGACAACTCTACAGTGTAGCTCTCCCAGCATGGCTCTGACAGTTGCTTTTGCTCATTTGTAATGATTTAGAGCTATTAATAGGTTTCATGTAACATTGTCTTGCACTGACACAAGCTTTGGTATAACTGATTGTGTTTTGGATGTTGTATTATAGTAATACACTTTGTTACCCTATCATCACCTTGTATTTTTTTGCTAGTTGGTGCAGAAATCACCATTTGTATGGGGCTTTTTTTGCTTTATGTGAGCAATTGCAGTATATGGCTGTGAACTGTGGTTTTATAACAGTGTATTTTGGAGTGCTTCATTACTGTATTACTGTCACGCCCTGGAGGACCTCAACAGGCCTTCACAGACCTGCCCAATCTCACCTGGGAGCCACACCACTACCCAAGCACCCTATTTCAGCTCAGGCTCAGGAATCTGGTTCCTGCCTGAGTTCTGTCAGACAAACTCCCATCTCCAGCCCTGTCTCTCACCCTGCTCCTGGACAGACATCAGACCTACATTGAAGAGCAGGCATCTGGCAAAATTATTTAGTGACAGCATCATAGGTAGCTTGTCTCTGGACATGTTTCCTGGATATGCCCGAGATCTGTTTCATCCCCTCACCGTTCCTGGGGCTGCCGATGGGCGATGTTACCAGCACCTGATGTAGGAACCTGCTTGGCCTGCCATTCTGAGATCCCACAGGATGATGACTTCTTACTGGTGAAGGGACTGCCTGTGCTGGGGCCACACATGGCTCCTGGCTCATTCCGCTGCCATGGGGCAGCCCGCTTTTTTTATACCTGATGTTACCATGGATGCAACCCCATGGTAGACAGCACTATAGGCTCATCAAAGATGGTGGAATACCATCATTAAAACCAGGAAAAAATGTGGAATAAAAGACTGCCTTGCCTACAGATGTGGTTTACTAATCTCTGCACAATTTTGTAAAAAATGCTTAAAAATACTAGTGTTGGCAGTACTACATTCTACCTTGTTGATGTGGAGTCTGTGCTACTAATAGCTACAGACAGTCAGTAAACCATCTCCTATGCTGAGAAACCATGAACCCATCTCCCATGGCTGTCATTGGTGTTTGAGATGGATGCACTTATATGAGTGGCTCAGAACAGTTTTGTTTGATCTGAATGACTGAAGAAGTACCTTATTGCTGTCAACTACATTAAGAAGGTGGAGGACAGCTGGACACAAAATACTCCCCTAGCAGTTAGTGGATTCTGATATATCATGTGGTCAGCTGTGTAGATACCTTTATCTAAACTAGGTACCTAAAAGTAGATTCCTAAAGCCAAGCAAATTTCCTTGCAGTGTCTGAGTTCATGACAAGAACACATGGATTGTGTTGCAAATGTGAGAAGGTTGACAGAGAGGGGAGAACTTGAGGCTGGGGAAGGTAGCATCTGTGGAGATTAGCTCCATTGCTAATTTGATGCAGATGAGCAATACATGATGTCACAGAGCATGGACGTGACAGTTACCCTTCCTGCTGTAGACTGACAACAGTGACTCTTGTCAATCTCTTACCAGTCAAACAGTGATTGGAAAACACTAATTGCTGGGATGATCCAGGGACTACTTGAGTAATAGTAAGTTTCTCTGCCCCAAGTTATTTCTAAATTATTTCTAATTATACAAATGGTTTATAGTGAATTTTACACAGATAGGCTTCTCTAGCTATGTTGATGCTGTCAATAAAATGCTTGTTTGCATTAGGTAACCAAACTTTATCCTTCATTGAAAGGAAGAGAATTTATTTATTACAGGCCATTGAAGATTTCGGTGGACATTTAACTGCAGTGACCTCCAGATAGTCTAGCAGGCTGCAAAGTGCCTATTTCTTTCTCGAGTTATGCTTGGTCATATGCACTTGACTACCTGAAAAGGAAGGTGCCCAGCCTCAGATTTTTGTTTGACTTTCATTTACTTATAAGGACCATGTTTCTCTTTTGTGTATTGCACATTATTTTCAAGCATGAAGGGAAGATGACATCAAAAGGAATGAAGACTAACTTGCACTACAGCAGCTGTTTTCTGGTGTTTACTGACATAAAGCTCCTCCCACCTTGCAGGGCCTGCAGTACATGCTGTAATCTCCCTTATGAAAGGGCTATGTTATGATGCATAAAACAGGACAATGTGGGAGGTATAGATGGTACTGCAATCTTTCTATAGTCTGGAAAGTATTCTATTTTCTCAGCATTGTTCTTGCTTTGCTACTCAGCAAACGCAGCCACCAACTACTTATTCAGGACATCTTTGTAGTGTTCACTTGCTGAATGTTGTCCTACTGCCATGTCCTTCTTTACTTTACTATTAAGCTTTCACCTGTGCTGTGTGGATGTGTCTTCAGTTGTGGGGCTTTGGCTAGCAGGGTCAAGCTTCCTTGAGCTTGAAAATCAGGGTGATAAATGTTTTCTCTGCAACTAGACAGATAAAAAGGATTTAAGGGTTCTTATTACCATCTTCCCTTCTGTGTCAGGGGACAATGCTGCTAGTGGTAGGGTCTATTTGGATACTCTCTGTGTGCACTAGAAAGGCAGACATAGCGTGGACAGTTCCCAAGAGAAGCATGCCAGAGAGAGTACAAAAGTAGCGGACAAGATGAAAACAGTGCAATGTGTTGGCCCTGTGAATGGTATCACTGAGCCCATATAGACGGGCATTATGCTGGATGATGTGACATATTTCATCTGTCTTGCTCCAGGTTGTCAAGCATGTCTCTCCAATGAAGTCACTGTATCATGTCACTGATCCTGCATAAGCTAACTGAAGAAATGTAAAATTATTGGTCAAGAAAAACAATTGGAGAAGCCTGATATATTGAGAACTAGGACATGCTGTAATACTACTTTGATCTACAGCTTAAAGGAAGACTTGAAGGACTGACCAATGCGAAGCAAAATTCTAAGTACAGAAAATGTCCAGAATGGAAGACAACACGGGGGCCCTATGCAAGGGAGGTTGCAGGGTCCAGAGAGGAACAGAAAGGTTGTAATAAAAAAAAAGAAATATTTGTGAAAAGTCCAACTGAAATTTGGCGTGAACAGACATTGGGGAACCAACATAAAACTACCAGTGCAAAATTAACCTGTCAAAACGTTTTGAATGAATCTGATTTGGCAATCTGAGTTTATAGTCAGTCAGTGCTTTGTACTGTGGAATTGTGTTACTGGAACTGAAAAGCTGGCTTCACTACTGCAAGCAAAAGTGGCTTAGAAATGCTTGGCTAAGAGGCTGTATCAGGGTACCCAATTTGTTCAAAATACACTCTTAATAACTTAATAACTCTCCAGAGTAAAGAAGTAGTGGACAGATTATTATACCCATAAAATCTGGGAAAACAGCCAGTGTAGATGAAAGTATACTTCAGCTGACACTGGGAAAGGAATTGTATAAGAACTGCTATTTCCCAAGTTGATGTTTTATTCATTTTAACATGTTCAGATCTACTAATTACACTTTAACTTGCTAAGGAAGTAGTGCAGTGGTTTTCTTGTGTTTTTTTTTTTTTTTTTATTTAATTGGTTCATCTACAAAAAAGAGTTTCTGTTAGTACTCCATTGAATTTTAAGCCAACCCTGCTTCATGGTATTTGAAACTTTTTCATGTTTTAATAACATTTCAGGAAATCCCTTTATGGACATGAACATTTAAATTTTAAATACTTTCTAATAAATGAGTGAGCTATTTCCAACTCCATATTACTTATTGTACTGAGCCCACCTTTGAATTGTTCCTTTAATGATTTATCATACCCTGTCTCATCAGGGCAGCAAGCTGTTCAGGATGCAAGCCATCTTTTACATCACAGAATTTAGCATAATCAGTCCCTAGTCCTAATGGGCTGCTTGGGCCTTGATATTCTATTGTAATACAAATAAACAATATTTCTGTTAATAAAATTTGTTTTTAATAGTAGTTAAATATTAACCTGCTTTTAAATCTTTGACTGTGTCTAGAAGTATCTGAGGGTTTAAATCCATAGACAAATCACCCATGATCTCTGATAACTTTTTCCACGTTATTTTAGGCTATGGCAAAAATTAAGAGCCTTGAGGTTGCTTAATGTGCAAAGGGCAGTCTAAGTCAATCTGTACAGTAACACATAGTGTGTAAGAAAAAAGCATCGCTAGAGCAAAACAATTGGTGGTGAGACCCTGAAGCCCACAATCTGTGCATTTCAGGGTCTTTAACAGGCTCACATCTCTATTACAGACTAGCTCTGCTCTGGTCTGAAATTCTGTTAGCAGTTGGTTGATGTGTACTGGATGGGCTCTTGGAACATGTCTTTTGGTTTAGCCTTACCTGAAAGGTTTGTTTTGGTGGTTTTTTTTTTGTTTTTTTTTTTTTTTTTTTTTTTTTTGTTTTGTTTTTTTTTTTTTTTTTTTGGTGGTTTTTTTTTTTTTTTTTTTTTTTGTGGTCTGAGAAGTGAGCTAAAGCCTGGTTAAGTGAGGTCAGTTGGGGAATTAATTTCAAAAGTTCCCTTTGATTTCAAGCACCACTGCTAAAGTATAAGCAATCTAAGTATATTTGAATTACTGTTTGATATGGGCTAAGAAAGTGGATCCACAGAATTAACATGAATCAGACAATGTATAGTAACTTAGCACCTGTAGCAATATGTTTATGTATCCAAGCTATTAAGGCCCCTTATTTCCTTCTTTTTTTAATAGTAAACTTACCTGATTCACATGGAAATATATAAGAACACAAATTATGCAAGAATATAGTCTTCTGACTTACAGTTAATATTTCTTTTTGTAAGGGAAACCTAGGAGCAAAAACCCCATTGCCTCAGACATTTTAAGTTAGGCCGAGCAAAACACCACCAAGTGTACTGAGGAGTCAGAGTAAAATGGCAGAGAAATGGATTAAATGACCTCACAGGTCTTTTCCATTTATGATTTTTATGGTTCTATATTCCTACATATTTGCTTGCTTTTATTTTTTTTTTTTGTGACAGATAGGCTAAATTTAGGGAGGCAAAATTCATTCTATGAGGCACAAAACTCAATAATGGAAGGGTCAGCAGTTTGGTTTTTTTAACAGTGTTCAGCATTTCACAATTGGGCAGGTGTAATATGCATTTTTTTTTGTTATTATTTTTTGTTGTTCTTGAAGCTTAGTATAAGATTTGATGAAGGATTGCTCTGACCTGAAGCAATGAGTCTGGCAACAGTAAGACCAATCAGAAACAAATGAAGAGTCTGAAATGCCTGGGTCTGGGGAAAATTTGCCACTTTCAAAAAGCACCCCTCCTAGCAAACCTCCTGTACTTTCTGTAATGGTATTGCACAGCTTTACAGTTACTCTGCCAGTTCCCATAATTTGTGTAGTTTCTTTATGAGACCCAGCTAATACTTCTTCTTAGCTGACATTGTGTGGGTACTGGGGTACTAAATTTTTTAAACACAGACACTGGCAATGTTGAAATTTCTGGTGGCAACAAAGCCCATTTTCTGGCCAGCTGTTAAGTGACTAGAATCCCTTCTTCCTCTATGGCAAGGCCAAAGGGAGCCATATCACAGTGGGGACTCTTACTTTTGGCTACCCTGCAAGCATCATAACATATCAAAAGCTTTCTATTCCTTTCTAAATAAGCAGTAGATGTCTCAAACTAAAAACCAGTTTGTTTCCAGCAGATGATTTTTTGACTTTTGTGCCATGCCTTTGATTTGTCTCGCCTTGAAATCATAGAATGTTTTATTCTGGAGCTTCTTCCTAACATATTCAAGAGTTCTTAGGCTTCATTTTTACTGCATTGTTCCTCCTTTCTGATTTTATTTAACATTATCTATCAATGTCAGAGGTGTTACTGACACCTCATTATGCACGTTCAACAATTCCACACCCTTGATGAGCTACATGTGTTGAGGCGATGGCCACCACCATCCTGCCTCAGCTACTTATCACATCCCCCATGCTAGCAGCTACCTCCTCTCCTGCTCTGCCAGATGCAGTGCTGAAAGGAGTCCCTGAGCAGTTCATCCACTGCAGCCCAGAGGTTTAAAGAGTCTGAAGAGTAAGTCCATGCTCATACAAATGTTTTAATGGAATGGTTTGGGGATAGAGGAATACTGAGGGCTGTCACAGGGCCAGCTCACTGCAGCTAAAACCCACTTGCACTAGCCTGTATAATCTCAGACTTGAAGGAGAATGTAGGTCTGTGTTTTCCTAATGCTCTTAATTGCTCTCTCTGGTCACACAGCCATGTTCTTTATTCAAAACTTTGGGTTTTGTCCCAGTTATAATTTACTTTAGAACAATACTTAACTCCCGGAATCTAGGAGGAAATGGTAGAAGTATTTTTAAATGAGCAAAACATCACCTAAAGGTGGTGGAAATAATTGATATTCACAAATATTTAAAAAGGACATGTGTCCATTGTAGTGATGAATGTTTCTAGGTGGGGAAAAGGCTATGGCCAAGAGCATTTGCTACACTGGGTTTTGTGCAACTATGAGTAAGGGCATGAGCACCCTTGTTGCCAAAGCGTCTTTAATTTAAATTAAGTGATAGCCTAAAGGCTGAGAATAAAGATGAAATCAGTTTTGTCACAGCTGGACATGCTTTCCAAAAGGTACAGATGATGTCTAAAAACATATTTAAGTGTTACTGTCCACTGATTCTCTTTCAAGGCAAAGATTACTACTGAGAAGTTATGTCTTTATGAGATGAGATATGATGATTTAGAAAAGTAAGGATTTTTTGAAAAATAAAAATATTTTGGCAACTATAGAAATAAAAATCAATGCTGGCCTCAGACTTTGGGAACTCCAGGGTCCTGGGCCCTGGGTGGTCAGCCCAATGAGCTTCCTTCAGTCTGTCAGTGGGTGAGTGAAAATGACTTTAACTTTGCCAGTCTTACTCATTTGCTCCTGGCTCCTAAAAACAGTGTTTTGTTTGGATACCCTATGGCCATTTTAAAGAATCTGTTTCCTTAAACTGCTGTTGCAGGAGAAGAGTTGCAGCAAAAGAGAAGCAACCTTTTTTAGAAGAGATTTTTTAGAAAAGATGTTTCCCACAAAAAAGGTATTCTAAATTTTGGTCTTTTCTGCCTTCATCTCACTTTTAATTCTTTTCTGTGTCTTCGGGGTATGTTATGAGCGCAAGGTTGTGTGCAGGGATGTGGACCTTAGGGTCTCCTGTTTCACAGCATAAGAGCTCCTCAGGTGGCAATGAATGTCAGTTTTTCAAACTAATTTCCTTAGAGGTGGTCAAGGAATTTGTAAACTGTCCCAGAAGGGAAAGGTTCCAAGTATATTGGAAAGCATAGACAGAAAAAAAAAAAAATCAAAGGAAATTAAATCGATAGCTATATTGGGGGAAAAAGAGTAAAAAAGACCCCATATTCCAGTAATTCAGTGCAATTTTGTTTGGTTAAGAAACATTTTTCTGTTGAGATGTTACATCCAGGTTACTTTAAAATTAAATCTGAATCTAGTTATGTTCTGCCCAGCCTTTATTACCACTTTAAATGTGGTAATTGTCCTTTATAATCAAGCTATTAGAATGACATTAAAATGTAATCCTTAGAAACAACATAGTCATTTATCAAATGTTGTATTAGCCTGCTTGACATTTTAATTTACAAGCTTTTTATTATTAGTTTGGTCTCTTGGTTATTAATTGCTTGAAAAACATGTCATTTTTCATGTCTTATATAAACAAATACAAGAAAAGGGGTCAAATATTAATCTTGGTGAAACCAGCATAAATCAAAGATAACTGCCCTAAGTCAGTGAAGAGTTACCCCAGTATAAGACAGAGAGACATCTCCTTTCATATTTAAGCAGACACAAATGAAAGTTTGCTTCAAGCATTATGTAGGAAAGACATAATTTCTTTACTTGGATCCAAAAAATTTTATGCTGGGTTTCTTTTGACAGCAGAAGAGATTCTTTTTTTCTCTTTTGTTTCTTCAGCAGTAAAATCATATAGAGCATCATTCAATTTCTCAGCTATTGTGTTTCTTCCAGTCAAGCTATGTCTCAAAATGTTTCCTGTAAGGACTTAGATGTCAGTTTCTGAAGCCTATAAATAAGGACTTTCGAGCAGAAAAAAGAAGTAAAATCACCTTCAGCTCCCATTGGAAAAGCACTGGACTTGTGCTTGTTTATGAGGTGTTTTGTATGGCACGTATATTTATTTTATTGAAAAAATAAAAATTATGAGTTTTAGCTGAGAAATCTTGACATTGATGTAATGCTTATTGTCATTTTATTCCATTGTTAGGACTGTGATTACCAGACTGCTTAATAATTTGCAAGCTGTGCATGAACAAGTTCACCAAAATCCTCCTGTTAAATTGTCAGTGTGGAACATAAAATGTTGAGCACATATAACCAGCTAACCTGGAAAGCACAGTACTATACATCAAATCAAAACTTGCCCTTTATATTCGGATCTCAAGAAATAAACCTAAAAAAAAGTGATAAGCTATCACTGCGGAGGTGATAAGAGAGGAGACGTGACTTTTTTTCAGAAATTTGGAGAAAGCAAGGGTGCCACAGCTATCAGTAGTGGAAGCAGGAGGAATGCTCCATTTATGTACAGAGCTTTTTATTTATAGACCTTGCAGCATTTTATTTGGAATATAAGTGTTAATGTTTTCATTTTATAGATGGGAAGAATGAGACTTTGAGGAGTAAAATGATTGTTCAAAGCAACTCTATAGCTGTTCCAGGAATCCATTTATTTAATAACTGCAGTGAACCCACCCTATCCCACACTTACGCTGGAGACTGAGACAGAAACTTTTGCTGAGTTACTCACTTCCTCCACATCTCCTTTTTCATCTTAATGTGCTTTCTTTGGGCCACTCTTGGGCACGAACAAATGCTGGGATAAAATCTGTTGTTGTGATGTTTCTAATGCAGGAAAAATCAGGAAGTGTCAGAAATGTTTCATATTCTGCTTTTGCTATAGAAGCTCAGTATCCCTGTAAATAAGGCTAATGTGGCTGTGTCACCAGTGAGTAATAACTTTTCTGTTCCTTCTTCTGTCTTTTAATCTCATTCGGCCTACTATTTTCTGAATTGTCATAATTAGACTTTGATAACCTGTTTTAAAGAGAGAGAAGAAAAACCCTTTCAGCATAATATCTGACTGCCTTCACAGCCTTTAATGTGTATTTTAGAGAATGCCTGTATGTGTTATGAAAGCAACCTTATTTCTCCTCTACCGTGGGAAGTCAGGGCATAAAAGAACTGGCATATTATTACCACTCTATGTCTTCTACAGACATACCATAAGAAGTTACTGTCTTGCTCTCTATTTTTTTCTTAGCATGTTCTCACATTCGTACTATGTCCTTTTTCTTGCTACCCTTTATTTCCAGATAGAGTTCAAGGTCTTAATCCAAATAACCCAGTGCAAGACACCCACTTAATCTGTTAAAAATTCTTTGTGGGACCTGACTTAATTCCAGACAAAATCTGCATGTTTTGCCTTTGTTTTGTGACAGTTTATTTATGTCTGATGTCCACAAGTCTACAGTTCACCTTGTCTACATAATTTTTTTGTTTTTCTTGGTTTTCTTTGTAAATATATCTCCACTAGGCCTCTCCTAAGCAAGCAAGGGTTTTTAAAAACCCAGCCCTAGGTCTGTAGGACTAGCTGGACCCAACATCATATTTTATTATGATTGAAATTCTTCATTCAGTGCAGATTCAGTGGTGTGGTACTACCTGACCATGTAAATTGATTTGGTCTGAATGTTATAAAAAAAAAAGGGAACTATCTCTTGTGGATTTCCTGGACTAGTCCAAATCCTGTATCACTTCCCACCATAGGCAGGAGATATGCAGCCTCCTTTTCTTTGGAAAAGGAGTTTCTAGAATTTGGAAACAAGGGTAGAAAGCTGTGCATGCTGGAAGGTATCTGAGTGGTGGGGATGGAAGAGAATGGGAACAAGGAGATGGAGGAAAACAAAACTATGGAACTGGAAAAAGTTAAGTGAGCATTTTATTTATATACCGTGAGTAGCCCATGCGTGGCTTGGAAAGTCTACGTTCCCTGCTCCTCTGTTTTGAGCGGCGTTTTCAGACTTGCTATAAATGACTGAACAGGCAGTTTTAATTATAGTAAAACATGACAACAGAAATGAATCCTCATGGTTAACAAGTCATAAGACTGCATCGCAGTCCTCAGGGACTGAGACGGCGAGGACTCAAATGCTTGTAAATAGTGCAGGTGTTGAAAACCAATATGAGGTTATATAATTTCTTGACCAGAGAAATGCCAACACATGTCTTGCAGCATTGTGGTGTGTGACAGCAGATTTCTGGTGGCAATTTACAGGCAGGGAAAAAGGTCTTTGATCTCACTACAGCTGCTAACCTTTACGTTTCATATTCACTCATCACCAACTCAGGATGTGCTAGTTTTCAGACAGAATTAATAAGAATAAGAAAAAGTGGCTGACTGTGCTGCTAGCTTTTTAAGAAGAGATCCACACAGTTTATGTGAATAAATTTTAGCCCATTATATATGAAACACTACTGTTATTAGTTTCAATTTTTTAATTATTCTTGCTTGACTAGGGATCTAATTCCCACAACTGTGTCTACTGTTTAACTGAGTGACCAAAGCTTGACAGGAGAGCAAAAAAAATGATGAATGGCTAATGATAACGACCATCAGTCAAAGATAATTGGTATAAAAATAGTGCCATTTCTGCAACTCAGAAGTAATCCATTGTCATATGTCCATGAAGACACAAGATGGGTGTCAAAAAACTGCATACCAGTGACATAGGTTAATATCATTTCTCTGAACAGATTTTTGTACTACATTTTGTAATTTTTGTTCACTATTGACATCCATGTTTAAAGCTGAATTTGTTCTCTTGTCTGGTCAAACTTGCTGTATTACATAAGGTGATCCTCAGGACTCAATTGAGACATAAGAAATAGGAGATTTTATGAGGTGTTTGAAAATATATGCAATAATTTCAGGGCAAGATTTTCAGGAACATTTTTCTGTTTTGCTTGTTTTACTTTTCTGAAAGAACTTGTGTTTTTGTAGTGCTACAGAAATATTACTTCTATAATTGCTCACTCAACCCTCCAAAATGTTACAATAATGTAATTTCAAGTCAAATGATAAGACATTCCATTTAAACTGCACTGTTGCTGTGAGCTGTACTCAGGGTCCTCTGTAATCCAGATTTATTGCCCTCCTTATTCTCAGCAAGTGTGAGCAAACATGAAATAGTTTTCTGTAATTATATAAAAAAGAAATATAAGCAATGTTTCAAAACCTACAATGAGATGGCAAGGTCAGCCATATGCCACTGAATAACTTCCCGAGCATCTGTTCATTCTGGCTATCAGAGTGTCCAACACTGCAGTATGGTATAAATAATAAGGACAGTACTGTTTACTGGGGTCTAAACCTACAACTGTATGTTTTGCAAAAGTCCTGCTGAAGGACATGGAGTTTTGAACATGGAAATTTTGTGAGGCTGGGCTGTGATTTTAGACCGATCATAAAAATCAGTATCCTGCTTGACCTTAACTGCAACAATGTCTAAGTACAGCCTGAAATCAGACATGCAGCTACACAAAGGGAAACACAGAGTTAGTGTATCCCGGCACACGGAATTTGCTATCCTTTTCATAGTTGGACTTTGCAGAAGACGGGGGTTTGCAATGTGATGGGCTGCATCTGTTAACTGCCGTTAATTGGTGCACAATAAAAATCTGATAGGGGACCTCACTTCTAAGTGTGGCTTCTCAAACGACTTCCACAGGTTGCTTTTAATGTTAAGTTCATAAAGGACATCAAGAAACCAAAGACCCATTAGTTTACAACCCCTTTTCACAGAAGAAAGTGTCGTTATTTTTTTGTTGAAATTTCAGCTGTTTTGTGGTATGTCAGGTAAGAGACACGTTATCTTGATAGCTTTTTTGGTGACATCTCCAATGTATGTTCTCATACAAATTCATACTTTTATGACAGTGTGAGAAGGGCCTGAGTCAGCCAGAAAGACATGGTCTCTATTCAGGTTGTTTGTGGCTTCCTTGGACTTCCTGGCAGCCATTCTTATGTTCCTCCAGGAGAGGGAAACTCTACATACCCTAACAGAACACAGACCTTGTGTACAGCTGCCAACACTGTCTTCCTAACCAGAAGCTGTGTCTCTGGTGCTGTCTCAGCAGATAAGACTCCAACCAGGGCTGTTTCATGTCTCCTGAAGGCTGTAATTTTCCCAAGATCAATTTAGTGGTGTGTCTGTTCCAGGCTTATTGAGCAAACCAGGTGCTTCAAGATACCTTTGTGGCTGAAAACTATGGTAGCACGCTGCAACAGCTCCTCTAGACAACACTGGAGCTAGCACATGTCTGGGTCATTGGCAAGGCACACATAGATGTATTTGTGGTCCAAATCCAGACCTGAGCCTGTTGTTACTCTAGCTCTATGCAGGAGCATGACAAGCTGCACAGGCAAAATAGACTCAGTGCTTCCCTGAGAGAGAAGGAGGATAGGGCCCGTTGTTTTCAGCTGAGGAGACAAGCCTTTAATTATGACTGCTGTAGTGAAATTTGCCTTTTCTCACAGTTCCCTAAAGAAAATAATTAAGAATAAGTGGAATTGAAAACTTCTCTGTACTTCAGTATAACTAATACTTAAAGTAAGGTAATGTAGAAAAAAAAGCTGTGTTTTGAAAGAATAAGAAAAGTCACCTGGGTAATTGAATTGTTAATAAGTACCAGTTGTCATGAATAGATTTCATCAGAAAAGCAGAAGTACGAATATTTGCTGTCTTTTGACTGATACTTCGCACCCTTGTGCACTCGTCCCATCCCTTTCAGTTGCCTAATAAAAACTAATGATCACCTCCATGACGGGATAATGTGTACAGTGGGATACTGTGTTTAATCTAATTTAATTGTAACTTAGGTAAGTGACATTTTTTCTTACTGGTAGCTCTGATTCTCCTTTTGTGATTAGAGAGATATCAGAATTAAACTGGACTTCACTGAACTGCTCTTCCCACATTTACATCTAATGAACACTGAGTGGAGAATTAGTGTTCTAGTGCTTTCTCATTTTCATTTGTATATGGATAAGAAAAAATATACATGAAATATATCCCCTTAAGTGCTTAAACCTTACTAGAAAAAAAATGGGAGTTAAAAAGCATTAACACAACTTTCTGCTATTGTGTTAACTACACATCAGTATTTGCTATCTTACAACAAGGTAAGACACGAGTGGCCAGCTAGGGTTTTATGGGATGCCTTGGGGCGGTTTTTTTTAGGCTGGAGCAATGCCAATCAGTTATTAAGTCGATCAGATTGGGGATATTGCTACGTGTTTGTGTAGGTGGAGGCGGGAAATGTAGAGCCAGATATTGTTGGCAGAGTTAGTTGAGTGCAGCTGTATACATTGCTTCTGAAAAGTTGGCTGAAAACAGAACTTGTCCCACATACACATAGAACTTATTTGTCCCAGATTAGGCTGGGTGGAAAGAAAATCCACTTCTGAAGTCTTGGTGACTTCTTTTGTTTTTTCTTGAAAGAATGAAAATATTTTAATCACATTGCCCAAACGGAGGAAAAGGCGGAAATTCTTAGGCCCCATAGGGAACCAGACAATCTTTGAAGAAAATTTTGGTTAAGATACTTCTGACCTCCTTCCATTACATCAGCTCCATCATAATCAGCTGATATGTTTTCAAGCAAGATTTCTGTAGTCCACATTGGGAGTAAAATGTCTACTGTTGGGCTGGATAGAGCTGTACCTGAATCCATTTTCCCTGCTGTAGGCAGTGGCTAAGTTACTGATGGTCTGTACAAGACCAGTTATGTGACTAAAATTCCCAGCATAGGAAAGAGTTATGAAACCATTGCTTATGCAACAGATCCCACCTGGGTATGTTTTTCATACACCCACCTCATTGACTGTATGCAGGCTGGCAAACATGGAGCTCTTTTATGTGTAGAAGTGTATTGTGATATATGGTATCATATAAAGTTACCTCGAACTTTCTGTGTTAGTGGCCTGGTTTCAGCTGGGGTAGGGTTAACTTTCTTCGTAGTAGCAAGTTTGAGGCTATGTTTTGGATTTGTGTTGAAAACAGTGTTGATAACACAGGGATGTTTTAGTTGCTGCTAAGCAGTGCTTACACGGAGTCAAGGCCTTTTCTGCTTCTCACACCACCCCACCAGCGAGCAGGCTGGGGGTGCATGAGAAGCTGGGAGGGGACACAGCTGGGACAGCTGACCCCAACTGACCCAAGGGATATTCCATACCATATGACGTCATACTTAGCATATAAAGCTGGGGGAAGAAGAAGGAAGGGGGGGACATTTGGAGTGATGGCGTTTGTCTTCCCAAATAAGCATTATACATGATGGAGCCCTGCTTTCCTGGAGATGGCTGAACACCTGCCTGTTGATGGGAAGGAGTGAATGAATTCCTTATTTTGCTTTGCTTGCATGCACGGTTTTTGCTTTACCTATTAAACTATCTTTATGTCAACCCACGACTTTTCTCACTTTTACTCTTCTGATTCTCTTCCCCATCCCACAGGGGTGGGGGGCGGGGAGGGAGCGAGTGAGCGGCTGGGTAGTGCTTAGTTGCTGGCTGGGCTTAAGCCACAACAGTTAGGATAGGCAAAGACCTCTTATATATTATTATTCCTTTGGAAAATAAGAAAAACAAAACCAAAACCCAGAACCTGCTCTTGGAAGAATTCAGTCACTGAATAAGTTGAGAATTAATGAAACAACCAGGACCCAAGGATGTTGTGTGTGCTCTAGGTAAATATTATGAATCCTACTGCAGTGATCTAAGTATCATAAGCAGCTTCCTAAGACTGAAAGAAAGATCAGTTTTTCATTCAATTGATGCTAGTTTTAAAGGCATCAGACTTAATAAACAAATGACAATAAACTATCGTTGAACATATATTTTAGCAATTGGCTTCAATGATGTGCTAGCTCTTTTGTGATGGACATTGGTATAAATCTGCTCTGCAAAAGTCCCAGACTCTTCCCTAGAGTTAAAAGACATATGAAGAGTGGAAATGAGATTGAATTCTGTAATTCTTCTGCGCCCTTTTTTGTTTCAAATAAAACTCTTTAGAAAGTAAACAAGTTGATCGGTTAGTTACTTACCAGAACTGAAAAGGCTCAGAGTGTGCACACTGAAAATAGACACCTTTATTTTAAGGTGTTAATACGTCTCACGTGAATTTTTCAGCTGTGCTGAAATAAAAAAACTATAACTGAGAAGACACCCCAAGAAAAAAATGTTAAATGAAAAAAAAATCAATAATGCTATTTTAGTTTTTGAAAGGAAGATTTGATATCTCAAAATATCTCTACTCTGTATTACCTGGTTAAATAATGTGTTTTCTATGTAAGTTACATGTTGGAAATACAGTTCAAAATTCTGACAAGCATTAGTACTCTATGCTTATCATTTCTAAGAAATGCAACATGCTAAATATTTGAATTAGTTTTGAAATAAAAATTTACTTACACATGGCAATAGTGACTAGAAAGATTAAATACACACCTAAAAACACAATAAAGATTTAAGATGCAAACTTTTAAAACGATGATTCAAAAGAAAACTTTCTTTTGAAAAAAAACCCAAAATACAAAACCAAAAATCCCTACAAAACCAACAAAACCCCATCCCCCAAACGACAACTTTACACATAACACTATGAAAAGTTTTATCTTTTCGGTAGCTGAAATAGGCAAATAATTAACAATAAGTTATAAAAATAGATAACAAGTATACAAAGTTTTTGCTTTCACTGGAAGAATTGATCTTTCAATGCTAAACAATATGTCAATTGTTGGATCTAATAAGGCCATTTCAAGATGCACAGAAGTGGGTTTTTTTGCATCTTTCTTCCAATTTCCAGGAAACATGCCATCCTTCTATTGCTGTAGCCCTTCCATTCATGCAGCTGTGGGGAAGGTGGACATGGAGGTGCCCTGCAATCCTCCCACCACAGAGAGATAATCAGTCAGGTCTAGAGCTGCCAGCTACCAAAAGCTCCGTATCCGAACTGATTTGTCAGTCAGCCTACCAGTGTTTTGTTCCTTTCTGTCACTCCTTAGAGAAGCTGCCAAAGCAGTGGGACAGGCCTGGCACAGTAAGGAGGTAGGCTTTATGCTGAAGGCTCAGTTCTTCAGACCTGGGTCCAACCTGCAGCCAGTCAGGCGGATTTTCTTTTGTGAGACCTGAACAAACAAAAACCTTCCATTTAAACAGCTTTAAATTAAGCAGAAACAAGAATGATTTGCCTGGGTTGTTTCAAGTTCTTTATTGCTCTAAACTACTTCCTTTCAGCCTTCCCAGAAGCTACTTCAGCTGAACAGGCAGTGATGGAGGGTCCTTAAAGACAGTGTTCACAGTTTTGAAAGAGCAGCAAACAGCAGCACTCAGAATGTTTAAGAAATGACTGATGAGATTTTATGGTGCTTAAGAGAGAAAATATCCGAGTATTCATATGTAAATATCAGATATTCACCAGAATGTTGCTTTTTAAGTACTGCCGTATTTTTCTTTGCAAGTGCATATGGAGCAAGTAGCTGGAGGTAATGTTCCCTCTAGAGACTCAGAAATTTGTTTTAATGTGAAACAAAAATGTCAGAGTACTAAAGCTCTCAGGCTTTTTCTTCCTTCCTTTGCAAGGGAAGTCCTCAAAGGAACATGTATAGAAAAATGCATTCTGAAGAGATTAATAAAATCCAATTAACCTGGTAAACCATTACATAAATTAGCAAATTTGGTAATCAGAATATTGTCCTTTTTTGTTTGCTTAATTCTAGCATTAATAGCTTAACATGGTAAATGTTTAACAAAGAAGAGCCTTCTTTTTTTTGTCACACACAAACATAGATAAGTTCATGCATTTAGAAGACTTTTTTTAAACTGAGGAACCTCTGAAAGAAGTTCACCATAGTTGCTCATGAATCAAATTTGATCAACATCACTTTGTTTGGATATAGGAAGCCAGTGCTTTAGTATTTTAGTATATTTTGTATATATATACACTACGTACATAAATGTGTGTATTCATATTTCTGCATGTGTACATTTTTTTCACATGTAGATGTGTATGCATGCACACACACATACTCACCAGATCTCTTCTTAAACTTCTGGTAGGTCAGATAAATTAGAATCATTCACCACTGAAAGTATGAAAATTGAAATGTTGTTCTTCATTTACTTTCCCACAAAGGGGAAGTTTCACACTTTGGACAAACCTACAAATTCCAGGTGTCATTTTTCCAAACCTTTCAAGCTTTACATTTAATTTAATTTGAACACCCACCCACCCCCAGCAACAACCCACTAACAAACCCCCAAACCTTCTTTCTGAAGCTAACAACATAAATAGAAACTGTATAAGCCATAACATGCATGTGTCTCAAATCTGGATCTAAAGGCGTCATTGTAGGGCAGAAGAGACTACACTTGTTTTTCAAGAGTCTCTCCTCTACTGTGGTGGGTCAAATGTCATTGTTCCTAATGTAGAAAAGATTTGGCAACTGGTAAAAACCTAAGGTAACTAGTGACAGGCTGGTTTCTAATAGGGCTGATACTGGCTAGCAGAGCCTGCCTCACATCCCCAAGAAACTTTCTGCCACCCACACCCAACAACCCCAAACCCTATCTGTCACTCTCCAATTTGCCCCAAGCCACATTCCACCCTCTTTTCTGTGGGGAGAGGTAAGTGCCACTTTTGTAGCAATTATGACTTTCCATCACATTGGTGATCAGGGTCACGAGGAACTGGTTATGGTCAGGAGAGGGGAAGTATCACTAGATGCCTAAGCACATTTAACACTTCGATGCAGCTGAAAGAGATCTTCAGAAACAGCTTGACATTGTTTTATCAGGTGAATTAACTTAGTGATACTCAGAGGCATGAATAACAAGAATGGAGAGCTGGGTGCTGGTTTAAGGACTCCCATCATACAGGGCATCCTGTGTCTCTTACCACAGCCATCTCTCAGACCACGAGGAAAAGAGTGAAGGACCCCATGGACACACTGGAAGAGCAGGCAGCTGTCCTTAGTCCACTCCCCGTGCCTCACTGTGCCACAGAATCTGCGATGTCAGGAAATAACAGCAGTAATAAAAAAAAGCCTAGGACAGTGGAATTACATGTCTTGAAAGTAAGCTTGTTACTATTTCTGGGAAAAAATTCCATTCTACATTTTGCTCACCTGATACATTTATCATGGTCACAATGTCTACCAGTAAAATACTTTGGACATATGCAGACAGTCCCCAGGAAACAGGTTCCTCCATTTTGGCATCAGTTCCTGTTCAGCTCATGGGCTACAGTCAGAAATAAGAAGTTATTGCAGGAAATTTGTTGAGCAAATAAGGCATCCACTTTAGCTGTGGACAGCTGGGCCACCAGTTTAAGCCTGATGCTTTTAAAATTTGCTTTGTTTGTCTATTGCAAAGACTCTACACAGTTATCCTGACTTGTTAGCAGATTCAAAAGTCAAAGACTAAATTAAGCAGCGTCCTTGTAAGTTTTAGTTACTCTTTCAGTTAACAGATACAATTGTTTTCAGGCTTTTGTTTTTGTTCCTGTGCTTAATCAGAGATTAAAGTTCATAGAGGCACTCAGTCGAGGCCCTGACCTTTCATATGTTCTTTAAAAACATAGCAAGAGTTACTTTATTAGATCCAGTTTTCTGGCTACCAAGTCTGGAAAAGACATGCAAACCTTGGTATCCGAACAGGTGACTACAGCCCTCAATTAGACTATTTCTGAGCTAGACGGGTCTGGTTTCTAAATAAAAGGGAGTGGGTAAGAAGGTGGCACCAAGGAGAAAATTCTCTTTACCAGTATGTATTTTCAGAGATATTTTGGAAGATGCTTCCAGATGTTGAAGGGAGACAAGTGTCATATATTTCTAGTGAACAGGCACTGCACATATAGCTGCAGCTGAAAGCTGGTAACACACCTTTTACATCAAGTATAAAAGTATCAGTTCTTTATACTCTCCATGGGACCTGGGGGAAATGTTAGGAAACATAGAAATAGCTTTCTCTGAATCAGGGCAATAGCTCTCAGCACGGATCCCTTCATATTCCCATAGCAGATAAAGTGCTCTAACTTTGTTAATAGCACTGAGAGCAGGCTAAGTGAGGCATCTCTGTTACTGCCATTTTTGTTTTTCCTCTAGAAATTTAGAATTAAAAAGTTAGAATTTTAGATATTATCTTCTCCCCAAGTGAGGGGAAGAAAAGAATTTATAGGCAGTGATAACCAGTGCTGGTGATGCATGTCCCAAGGCAAGGGTCTGAGATTGGCCTTCTGGGCCCTGTGTATGAAACACAGGGAGTTGCTTTTTACACATCGGCTTCTCGAGCTTGAAACTGCCCTCACATCTCAAAATCAGGAGCATGAGGTGAAAAGTGTTTTTCTCATCAAGTACCATCCAGTGTTTAATTGGCCTGAAGTTGTTGCATCCCCTCCGAAGGGGGGAGGGTTTGGCACAAGCTTCTGAACTTACCTTTTTTTAAACAAAGTCATCAGCCCTTTCTAGCTTTCTGCACCAATTAACAAAAGTAAAGAAATGATGATGTGGCACTTCCCATTTCTTCATAGGACCAACATATTTCAAGTACTTCGATGGATATTTTAGCAGGCATTTGTGATGTCTGCAGGAGCGCAGAAGAGTGCATTTGTGTTCATGAAAGGGCTTGTTAACTGTGTTGCCGGTGGTTGCCTGCATACTTACCAGGCTTCACAGGTTCAAGGACTCCCTGCTATTTGCTAAAGAAACCACACTGTGGTGTAAAGGTCCTTCGCACAGAGTCTGCTTGTTTTCATTAACATGTAGGGCTTTGGTTTGTCTTTTTGTTTTTAACTAATATAGCTATCAGTATGTACCAATGCCTTTTGTGCATTTGATTGCGCATTTAAAAGATGGTAACAGAAAGTATCCTCTGGAAAACAGACTATTATATGATCTTCATGCCCTCCCCCACCACCCCTGAAACACCTTCACAGTAGACATGAAAATAAATTATATCCTCATGTGATGTGTGATGAACAACATACCACGTGTTAACCCAATGAAAGGTAAGACATCAGAAGGGTTCCTCCTGTTTCTCTTGGAACTGAGGTTATTAATTTCCTTAAAAGTGTTTAAAGATGTGCTCTGATTTTCCTGGTTTGGAGAATTCTTACAGTTTTCCCCTCCGCACCCTTTAAACATAAACATTAAAAATGGACAGTGACATTCTTGGGAACAACTAAAACACAGAATTAATGTATTACACTACTCAGAAAAATTGACAGCATAAAATTATTTCCTATGAAAGTAATGAGCATCAAAGCTGTAATTTTAGAAAATGATAGAGAAGATGATGCGTGTTTTATATCTTAACATTATCTCTTTCTCTTTCTGCTTCGCAGTTCAATCCAGTGTTATGACATGGGTTCAAAAGGTGGTGGAATAGTAAAATAAAAAACACTGGAATGTTTCAAATATTAATTTTGTTATTTACGTGAAAAGCAACAACAGATCAGGGCACATACTGTGGGTCCTGAGGAGGCAACAGATAGACCCTATAACTAGATCCTGCTCACTCTGAGACTCCATGTGGATGTCCTGCATCCTTCATCATGCAACAGAGCTTGGCTACTGAAAGAAGCCAAAGAGTGCAACATTGCAGAAAATCCTAAACCTACAAACATGAGGGTAATGTCACTCACAAGAGTAACCCCATTCATGCATGGAGATGTCTGAAAGCTGAGACTATAAGACAGTAGTAATTTTAATTCTAGTTATTTGTAGGAGGGGGAGGGAACAGTCTTTACTATTTTCTTTGCTTGATAGAACCACTGCCCATTAAAAAAACCTCCAAGAAATAAGAGTTATGTCTTACCAGTTTCAAACTGGAGCACTTGTAAAGGTAGTGACTGACATACTTAAAGTAAATCTGCAAAGCAAAGATAAAGATACTTGAATAACGAATTCACAAAAGCCTTGTTAAATTATAGCATGAAGTTAGTGAAACCTAATTATAGCTATGATTTTGGAACATATAAGAGGAAGAGAAGTAAGCCATTGTCTAGGTACAACACAAGTATTATGGCAGAAGCAATCCCCCACCCCCCAATTTTAATTAACTACTAGAAAAATATGTGTGAAAGGTACAAAATACAAAAATTTACCAAACAAAATTCATAGATTTAATTTTTTTTTCTGTTATCAGTAGCAAACATTCTAAAGACTGCACTTTTACTATTAAAAAAAATATTTTCTTACCTAAAAATCTTCATATTTTTTTAATCTGGTCTGCCTGTATTTCACTCCTTTCTTTGCACATGGAATTCCTCTGCTATAACTTTACACTGCTAGGTACACAAAAATAATTATTTTGACAGGGAAGTTTTGGTGAAATATAGAAATGAAAGTAAAGCCAATCCTCTGCTTATCATCCAAGAAAAAATTGGTGTACTTCACTCTCTGAGCTTTAACAGCATACTCCCTGCAGCAAGTCATTTACAGACGATCAACACCTTTTTACTCTCGCTTCCCATTTCCCTACTTGACCCCTCTTCATTAACCCAGCAATTTGCAATGGCATTGGGTGTGGATTTATCACAGGAACTGCTCTGAAGTGGTCTCTGGGGGCAACAGAGCTAAAGTTAAATTGAATTTCGTACATGAAGGCCTCTTTTTCTTTTTTCTCTTTTTCGTTTTTTCTTGTCTTAAAATGTAATATCATTGCCATGACTCAGGTCTGGTTAATGACATAAATATAGAACTATATGGTCAACATACTATAATCCCTAGAATAAATCAGGAATTGATCTGAAATGTAATATTTTAAACTTGATTCTATTGTAATAATTTCTGTTTTCTATATGGGTTTTTGGTTCAGAGTATATTTTTTAGGTGACATGCAATATTTTCAAGATTGGTTTATATTAGCTTGACAACATTAGGGTCTCAATATTACTGTCCTGGGAGGTGAGAAAAAGAATTTTGAACCTAGTCTATTGTGACCTGATCTAAACCAAAAAGACATTATGTGCCAGGATTTGCCTTGCTTTAACTGAACAATTGTCACTAAACTGGTGCAAGTCTGTGTGGAAACAGCAATGAAACCTATTACCCTCCTGGACATTTGCATGCCTCAAAGAGTGTGTCTTTCATATATTATTTGCAATAATGTCAAATCTCCGCCTTTTTTGAAATAACTGGTTGACCTCACCACAAAACTTTCTTCAAACAGCTGTGTTAGGCCTCAGCCTTTCAGCTCCACTTGGTTTGCATTCTGTTTCTTGATACTGCTTTTATTTTCTGGCTTCACATCTTCAAAGATTGCTCTGCACTCATAAACAGGCAAGTGACTGAATTTCTACTAAACGAAGACCAGGATTGTCATGTGACTGTGTGGTACCAGGAGTTTAGATTGACAGTAGATTGACATACCAGGAAGGAGCCACATGAGCATTATGTACAGGAAATACTTTTCAGGTTTATTTGCTGGACTCTTGAAATTTGAGCAGAGACAGAGCCAGTGTAACAGTCTTGTCTCTTGTTTGGTTTTGCCCTTGGAGTTCAATCGGGAAATAGTGCCTATTTAAGAGGCATAATGAGCAAGGAGTAGCTTTACTCTATTGGACTAATCTCCCAGAGCAATTCATTGCTCCTCTAATGATTTACTCCCGAAAACTGATGCTATCTCTTCCCACCATACCTTCCGCATACACACATACAAACGACTTTGAAACAATTACCATCCTCAGCATCCTGGGACAATTTAAGGAGAATAAGACTTGCAAATTGAAGTGGTGGTCATTTCTATCAACTTTGATTTAGGTTAATGATTGTAAATAAAAATTAGTAGTTGATATTTGAACACCTTGTCATTGAAATCTCCCCGGTGATTACAGCACATCTAGGTCATTTAGATGAAGAGTTCCACTCATTCCAAGGCAAATGAGCTGAAATCTAGGGCCTTTAAGCACGGTTTAAACTTTTGCATGCCTTGAATAATCCCACTGGAAGTCATTCAGTGCACTCTGTCACATTTTTCTTGTGTGAATTACTGTTTCACTATTTCACCTCTCAAGATGAAAAGTCTGGCAACACACATGATAAATGAATAATTTTAAAACCTAACATTTCCTTTTTTTATTCTTTACAACATCCATCTATTTCTAAAATTACATTTAATTAAAAATAGGATAAATATGCAGCTGCTGTAGGGAGCCCTGAGGAATCTAGGATTACCACAGGAATACGAAGTGTGAAATGAACTTGCTTAGTTACCAGCCATTACTAGGAAGTTCAAAGTCCTTGCTACACTATTTGAATCAAAGCCTATTTATTTTCTGTACTATCCTGTAATTTCTTTAAAGTTTGATTTTTGCTAAGGTTTATTAGTTATTTTCATGTAAAATCTGCTTACTGAAGATTGTTTTAAAATACTAACCAGTTTTAAACTTTTTTTAAAGTAAACAACAAGTAGCAGTAAACCTCAGAGATTTCCTGCTTTCTCTTTTGATTTCTTTTTGATTTTTCTGCAAGGCAAAATTGAAAGGCAGTGCTTTTGGGCAGGTGCAATAAAACTTAGCAGCTTTTTAAAACCTAATGGCTCTCGGGGTGTGTGTGTGTGTGAGGGGGGTGTGTGCGCCCGCACCGGGGTGGAGGGTGTTGAAATAGCGAGGCAGTTAACACAAAGACTGTTCGAGTTTGTCGAGTTTGTCATTGTTGGGTCTTATTATCATGTTGCCCTTTGCCTGACTCTGAAACCGGTGTGGTTTCTCAGAAGCATAGATTAAAGCTCAAGAATATAATAGTAAATTCATTAATTATTTTTTCAGTCTATTAAGATAAATTACAGATTTCCTTAACTTGCATACTTCTTACATGAGTTTTGCAGTTTCTCTCCTGTTGGTGTGTATGTATGCGAAGAGTATGATCAAATCCAGTATTCCTACAGCACAGTAGTGGTTGAAACCCCTTAGCTGCATGCTAACCATAACTTAGCATGAGTAAGTTGAGCAAAGCTGGTAAATTACACCTTTTCTAAAGGCATCATCCAGAAAGTGCTAATGTTCCATTACCTGCTTGTTGTTTCATATCTCTGTGGTTCAGTTCCCCATTTATAAAACACAGCTGAAAGTATTCCCTTGCATCAGAAGAGCGTTATGAGCCTATATTCATCATAAATGTGATGATTTACATAAAGATGTTCATAAACATATTGCTGAGAAAGTAGTGTTATAAATGGCTTCAGGATAATGGGCCTGCCTATCTAATGGTTAAAACCATTTTCAAAACAGTTACTAAGATTATGGTTTTCATCTTTTTGATACACATATTATACCAGTAAAACACAGCTGTCTGAACCTTGTAAAGATGATGTATAACTATTCTCCATAAGCTCATGGAAATTTTACCCTGGGTCACTGTTGTCAAATATCAGTTTCATATTCTACATTTGGCTAGAGATAATTTACAGACTCACCTGCACATTTTGTGCAGCCCAGTGGCATCATTATGTAGGAATCTCTGCATGTGTTTTTTTGAAGGAAATGAAGGCTCCTAGGATGCTTGAGGCATTAAGGGTTAAAGAACAGGAGAAAAGGGAATTTTAAGAGGTTGGAGTTGTCTAAATGTAGGTTCTTTGTGCAAGGTAAGTCCATAGCCAAGGTAAGCAAAAGAAAATAAACAAAAAATCAGATGCTAAAGTTAAAATTGGCAGGCAAAATTGTATGTGGAAATTATGCTGATACTTTAAATATATCCTTATGTTTTTTCCTGTTGTCAAAACTTTTAGTAGGGTTAATTAGGGAGAGATTATCTGTGTATATACTTAGGAATCTCGCTTTTTTTCAGGTTTGGCTCATACTGCAAATGTCTGTCAATGCTGCTCAGACATTGTGATTCTTTGAACCAACTGACAGGATTTTCTTTCTGATAAGAACAAACTAGTCATCCAGTGAAAAGAACTGGTATATTCAATCTGTACAAGGCCTCACTTTATAAAACTGAGCATGGGTGCTAATATGTTTTCTCCTTGGAGTATGTCTGTTTTAAATGCAGGTAATCCCATGGTTCGTTACGCTGTACCACACTATCATAGTAGATGTGTCTTGATCTGTTATTGGCATTGTCCAGTCAAACAAATATAAATTGAAACTTACTAATTGGTGTTTAGAAAAATCCATTTCCCAATCAAGTTCAAAATGAGAACATAATGCTTTGTTTTTCAAGAACTGCCTATTTCAAGGAGAGGTCCTGCATGATACTGACACAAAGTGAGAGTTAATTTCTTGTTAATGAGGTAAAGATGGCAAAAGGACAATAGCTTTAGGGCTCAATTATGTCTCTGCAGAAGTACATGACAGTGGAGAAGAACACATCAGTTCAGTTTTTTTTCTTACCCGGTCATGTTTTATCACAGAAATGTCAATAAGTTCCTCTTTTTGAAGTCCTTTGGGCTCACACGTGCTGTTTCTGAAATAAATCATTTGGTGTTTGAAAGCATAGATATAAGGACTTTTTTGAGTTGTTTTAACAGATTATTTCTGTCATTTGTGTTACAGTTTGACCCCGCAAAGGTTTGTGTTGCAATCTGAATATGCATAGAGCAGTGACACAGGGCTAAGAGCCAAGATATGGGATAACTTCATCCTGAAGTTGCACCAACCATCTTCAGGACAAGAATATTTCCCAAAGGAGTTTATTTTTTGAAATATGCTGTTGAAGGATTCACAAAAGTTCCAGACACCACCCCACACTCTGCAGCTTCATACCTGGAGTGACCCCTCCCAGTACCTCTGTGCATAGCCTTTGTCAATATAAGTAGTGTCTTGTCTCACAAATTTACAGGCAGCCCAAGAGAAGGCAGAAGAATATCCTCATGTCAACTGTAAGCCACTGCTTTCTTCACCTGTACGTGTCAGGCTGACTGGGGGAAATGTGTAAATTCATCTCTCCAGGGATGTAGGGTTTGACATGCTGGCCTTGCACAAAAATCTTCTGCACTGAGTGAAAACAGTGTGGAGGAGAGCTCACTAACAGCCAGTGTGAAAATGTTACAGAGGCAACTTTTTTCTCCAAGTGCTTTGTGCAATGTTACAGTACAACTATAACTGAGGTTTTCAGCTGTTTCCTTCAGGGATTAATTATACTATACACTGCTGTAAGAGACAGAGGTAAGAACATTTGTCTGAATACTTACTGTTTAAACTTCAGTGATGAACACGGTATCTCCACTGTTGGCTTGAAGGTTTATACCTATTTCCCTGGTACATTAGCTTCACCTTGTTTATGGTTATGGCCTTCACTTGCTCTTTCTTGTTTTGCCTGCTCTAGCGCCTCCAGCCCATGCACTGGATCCCTGCCCACATGTGTTCAGAAAATGGGTATTAGTGGATCTGACAATGAAATATATCTCTTGGCATTATGCTTAAAGAATAAGCAGATGTAGAGAAAGATCTTAAAATAAATTTTAAAAATAAATTTTAAAGTACCTTGGCCCCAAATATCGCTAATGCACAGGACCTTTACAGCAGCTGAGATCCCATGAAAAATATTTCTCCAGTCAATATCCTTACAGAGATTTTCAACTTGGAACAATAATCTAGGAATTCTGCTTATTATTGCTGAATTTACAGATAATGATCTATATTTCCACAAGTGTACAAGGAAAAACATTTTATTTGGGACTGGTCATCAGCCACTATTTCTTTTGCTCCTCTTACCCATACTGAAGACACACGATCCTGTTCCACGCCAGACTTACCTGTCTTTAGGATTTTTCAGCGGTTGGACAAGGTGCTTGTAGATTTGGCTCTTTCTACCTTAAATTTTCCAACATTGTCCCCAAAGACTTTGTTTCTCCAGGTTCTTCCACACTACTCTCATGCCTTACCCAAGGCACGCAAAGACACAACCTCTGCCAAGTGAAGAAAACTTCCCTCCAATTGGCTGCAAACCAGCCCTCACATTAACAGAGAAACCGGGAGCTCAATCCCTCTCTCCTATCCCCTCCTTACAATAATTATTATGTCTTAAGACTATCAGGGCATGACAAGGGACTAAGCTCTCTATAGTGCAGCTGCAGCCAGCGTGTAGAACTTCAGCTTACAGGCACAAGAGCTGTCCTTGTCCCTGTTTCATTTAAGGACAAATTTCATGACTAGTGTTCTGCTGCTACGTCTCCAGGCTGAGCCTGATGTAAGTTTCCATTTGGCCTTTGTGACCTAGATGTTCTTTAATTTCTGCAGGTCTTTTAGCTCTGCATTACTACCCTTTCCTGTAAATCAGTTCTAGATGACAACATCCTGAAGCGGCACTTCCCAAGTCAGATTGGTCCAGATATAGTTTGCCAAAGTAAACATTAAATTTAAATCCCCTGCTCCTCCTCTTCTTTCATTAGTTGAGTCAGAGTAGCATCTGCATCCCTATGAAACAGCAGAGTCAAATCCAACCACCTGCATCACTGCAAATACACGTTCCATCTGCTTCTTATTAAGGGCTGTCAAATTCATATCATTCAGAACTGGGACTTTGCTGCCAGAGAAGCTGTTCAGAAGCGCCACTGGAAAAATAATGAATGCCAAGAAGATAATCAGAGGAAAATGTGTTAGTTTTACTTCTCATAGAATTTTTATAGTCTCTTGTAGATATGCTACAATCATGAGGAGAAAAATGGCAAGAGATGCCTTTCTCATCCTAAGAAATCTGCCTGTAGTACAAACCAGTTAATATGAACAAAGGTAGAACTGCAAAGAGGCAAAGGATTTACCAGGAAAACTATGTATAGTAAGATAAGGTGTGGTGGATGCTGTTATGCTTAACAATTCGGTTCTTTCCTGCAAGTAAGGAAAGTAAACTAATATAATATTGCCATGGAGACATGACCTTAGTGACACTATGTTGGTATCAAACAGATTTGTAAATCATCAGGCTGTCCCCTCACAGTAGAAACATTCAGAAGTGTAAAGGAAAGAGGACCCTCATAACCAAGAAAAGACTGAGGCAGGGTGAGCTTCACCTTGATAAGGAGTTCAGCTACATTACCAGTGCCTGATTTTCCTCCCAAATTCAGAAGGTCATAGTTCAAAGACCTGCTGGAAAATCAGAGTACGTAGGTGACCCCTGATGAAGATCAGAAGAGAGGGACTGTAATTTGGTGAGGAGAGCAGAGTAGTTGGCTGCTAAAACTGAACTGGGGAAATGCCTCGGAGTCCAGGAGGGAGACAACTGTGCAGAGACTTGCAGAAAGAGCAAGATTTATTGCCTTCCTGGAAATGGTGTAACAGGCTCAACAACTGAAATGCATGACTGAGCTACAATTACTCTTCTCTGTCTTGCTCTTGCACTAATCAGGATCATGTTCAGTTTGACCGGTTCCTCTTCAACGTACATCAGAAAGTGGATGGAGGTGTAGCAGGTCGTCTCTCAGAGACTGACAGCTGGGGGTGGTGTAATTTGGGTTGTAATACTAGGAAGCTACTAGTCATTCATTTGTGGTGTGCTTTAGTAATTGCCTCCTAGACTGAGTTCTGAGTTATGTTTAACATGGCAATTAATGGGGATTAGAGTCTTTTAAGGAGGCAGATTATGTCAGAAGATTATACTGTGTCACCATCCTTATTACTAAACTATCATGCGAAGTAGTACATTCATTGTTTGATTAAAAGTTGCTGTTTACCCATTAATGAAAATCAGCTGTTATAGGTGAGTTGACAGCTTTTATGAAGAGTGGATAAAATGAAAGTGAGTAAAACGGCCTCTGAAACCTGGAACACTACAGTCATAAATTGTTACTACTAATACTTTGTGATCTCAGCCTGGACCTCTCAAACAGCTTGAGACTCTGTTTGGGCTTCTGTCATATCACCATCAGCAGGGTTGTGCTTGGAAGGAAAGATGGGTAGGGTGGCTTCTTGGCTGTAAGGGAAGTAAGGCTGCCATGCCCCATTTCAAAATGAAGCTGTGAGACTTGTGGGAGATCCTGGAGGTCCTCTTCCATCAGCTTCCTGTTATATATATTATGCTGATATGAAGATTTTCTATGCAGTTTATAGGTTCAGGAAAGCTGGTTTCCTTTCACATATTGCTTATATATACACATGCTCAGCTTCACACCAGTGAATATGTTTTTTCACTACTGAGTTCAAATACCATGTAACAGTTGAGATTTCTTCACACAGATGCAGTGAGGAATTTGCTTGGGCTGAGGAGAATTTGTATCTCCTCCTTGCTGGGAACATGCCCTAACTGCTAGGCAGAGTACCACAACTAACGAAATGGAAAGGATTTTCTTTGTCCATTTGTTCTGTATCCTTTCTGTACAAGCTGGTATTCTGTCTCTGCTATGTTGTCCAGGAGAGATGCTTTTCCTGGCACATGTGAGAAATATGCCAACCACACTGGCCTGGTCAGAGGCCTTGTTTGCTGCCTTGCTTATTTTCATGCCTGAGTGAGGCATGAGTGAAGTGCCTAATCGTTCAGTCTGGGGCAGCTCTGGGCAGTCCAGTAGCAGAGCTGTGGGTATGTTAGGGGACATTTAGGCTAATATGACAGAGGTTTTGGAAATAACTCCTTTAGAGCTATGCAGCTGCTGTGTTTTGGTCTCACATGTCTTAACCTGGTCGTTTTGGTTCAGCATGCTGGGTCTCCTGAGTCTTTGGAAGAAAAAGATCAAATTAAATGAGGAACTGCTCCAAGATGAGTTTTAACATTTGATGTTCTGAAAGAAAAACTAGTAACACCTTAGCTAAATCATTCTTCCAGCTCAGCTATGTGTTGCCCCATTCTTTCAGTAGAGAAACATTACATCAATATTACACTAGGAGGCAATCTTTTGCTCCTGAAAGCCACTCTGTTCAGGAAAAGCAAAGACTCCTTCAGGTCATCTGTACTGTGAAGTTGAGGAGCTTTATTTCCATTTTCTTGAAAAAATGCTGGTCTTGAGCTGAAAGAAATTATAAAAGAAGAGATCAAGGTCATCATAATCATGAAAGTAATTTGTGGTGTTCCTAACTTATGTGTAAAGAAGGATTATTTGGTTGAATACAATAGTCTCTGACCTGAGATGGCCACTTTCTTGAATAACCCATTTTAATGTGAACATATGTTGGATGAATAAATGCTTTGTACAGAAGATGCCCGAAACTAAGATTTTCTGTGCAAATGGTTCCATAGACAATCTTCAAAAAATTCAGCCTGGATCAGTTTGCATAAAGGATTGTTAAACTCCATGTTGTATACATGCTGGATTTTTCATTTGTAGTTGCTTTGCCCAAAAATTCTGGAGGGGTTAGACTGCAAAACAATGATGGAAAAAGGGTCTTTCTCCCCATCTAAGCCTGGGAATGAAACATGGCTTTAAAGAGAACTGAAGAACTTGTCCAGGACAGGTTTTGTATTTGTGTGATTATGATACCGGGTATTGTTTTCTGGAAAATGATGAATGGAGTAAATCATAGTACTGGGACATGTAATTTATGAATGAGCCAAAGCCATATACACTAAAAGTTTGTAATAATTTGGCCAGTTTGGGTGCATTTTGATTGTGCTTGGCAAAGAAGCAGTGTTTCCTGGTAGATAGGGGGCCAGACTGGTGCACAGAGCTGGAATCATACCTAAACCCCGGTACTGGCCAGTTATGTGCCCTGAAACACAACAGTTCCCTGCCTTATTTTGCCTATTAGTGAAAGAATGAGGTAATAAGTCTCATTTTTAAGTGCTCTGAAACCTATTAATAAAAAATCACTACCTAAATTTGAGGTATATGTTACTGTTCAGTGGCTTTTAAACTTTTTTTTTTTTTTTATAATTTAGAACAGTTATTAATGAAATGCTTTTGCATTCAAAGAGTCTGGGGAGGTAGCATGTTAAATAGCTCAGACATTGGCAGAATGGAGACTGTCTTAAACAGCTAGGATGAGTGGTGTGCTGCACAGCTCTGCTCTCCATCAGCCATGCTGATGGCACCCCTCTATCTCCTGCACAAGTACGTGAACTGTGAGAGAATAAGATCAGGAAGCAGATCTAGCTGAAAACCATGCAAGCAAAAATACGTGTATTTCTGTTTATTTCGGCTGGATGGGTTCTCTGATTTGCTTCACTGTGCAGCCTCCCCAGCAGCTCTGTGAGCACAAGGAGTGAGGTGGGAAGACTAGAGGGGAGGACACAGCTCATGGCTAGGAGTGGGGCTATGAGCCACTAGTGTTTGTCTGCTCAGTTATTTGTTAAATTGTAGACCATGGATCACCCTGTGAGCTTGTGTTGAGGAATCTTCAGGAAAAGGCTGGTTTCCTGGACCTGCAAGTTTTCCATTCAGTGGAGTGAAACCTTAAGGATCAGTGCAAAGCTCTCCTTGAGAATCCTGTAATACACAAAAGATTTGGGGGCTGAGAGATGGACATGGAACAAGCAGGCTCTCTTGTGTGTTGAGGGCCTGGGCTGCGCTGCAAAGCCCCTCTCTTGATCTCAGCTGCTCTTCTTTGCATTGTGGATCAGTGGGACTAAAGGGTCTTTGTATTCCCACAGGTCAGTAAGTCCCCAAGGGCTGTAAAAAAAGCCTTGGTATTTCTGACTTGCTGGTTCTTGTTAATATGACTGCTTTTGGGCTGTGTGTTGTATCATGAGGGCCAAATAAGGGTGCCTAGGGCTTTTGGTACCATTCAGTATGCAAATCTATGCATGTGTAGCTCTAGTAACCACTGAGGAACCATTTGCAGAGCTCCTTTTGGGGCGGCAGCTGATACCATTCATGGGACCATTCAGCAACCCACAGAGTCCCACCACTCTTGCTTTTGGTACAGCTGATCCTCAGCTTTGAAACTGCTCTCTGTGGGTAAAAAGGCTATCCCAAGATTTGGGCTTCATTTTAACATTGCCTATTAATAACCCACAAACAGTACAAGAATTATATGAGCTGATTCGTGTTTGCTTTTCTTTTTCAATAGACTACCTGATAATTTCCCATTCCTTCCCTTTAAAACATAACCTAAATCATGAAACACTGCTTAGATATTCTGACAACAGCATTTAATCTAGGTAAATCAGGTCAAACAGAGAACAATTTTTTTTCCCCCGTTAGTTTCTGCTCTAACCTTTCTAATTACAATAATCTTAAATGCCACATGAAGATTCATTCACATTGCTTGGACGTTAAATGAACTATTAGGTAGTGTAGGATTACAGCAACATCAAAGCCCTCATAGATTTTCAGTATTATGCAAAGCCTCTCATTTTCCTTTTGACTTAGAGCACCATGAAGATTATAGGTTGTATTCAATAATTATACCGGCACTGTTCTTTCCTGTCCATGGGTAAGACTGTGTCAGCATTTCTATTATAATCCCCTAGTTTCAAAGGACTTTATTGCTTGTCCATAAAAATTTTTTCTGGGATAGAATTTGGTATTAAACTCTCATCCTGGGATAAGAAGAAAAACTGTTTAAACACTTGGTGACTGCTCCCTGGTTTTAGAGATAATATGTGCAGTTGAAAGCAGTTGGAGTCAGTGCCTGAAAATTCTCTGTCAGTTTTACAATTCAAAACCAGCTCTATTTTCTACAGTCAGTGTTGACAGGTTGCTATTAGACTGCTTGGTGGATTTGTTCTTTCTCCTTCCCGAAGCAGAGAAGGGGCAAAGGGTCACAAATACAAAGCACTCAAATCTCAGAGTAAACTTTGCCAGTGACCTCTGACACCAGGGCTACTGCACTGAATCCTCTGGGACAGAAGAGTGGTGCGATTATGAAAAGGAATATGTGCAAGGACTGAGGTGGGAATAAAAACAAGCCTCTGGGAAAGGTTCAGTGCTTTTAAAGCAGCTGCAACCAAGATCTTGCACACTGTGCTTACTAATAAGATAATGGTTGCAGAGGAGGATGAAAGACTGAGCGATTTGTTTCTTTGTGAGGAATGCTTTAGGGGTGCTTGTATTAGTAATAAGTATCCTAAAAGTAGGATGAGTTGTAGAAGTGTAGGATAGGTTGAGGATATCATATTTACTCATTAGCAAAAGGTAGATTGTGTTTGTAAAAAAAGTAAGTTAAGAGATGTAAGTATGGTATCCTGTGACAGCACTTTATAAACTGTTCCTGTATTGGGCTAACCTCCAAATGGCTACCAGCAGCTACAGACAGCAGGTTGCCAACAGAGAAGTGCCCTGCGAATGTAAGGCATCAACCTAAATTGCTCTGAGCTAGGTGTATCACAGCTGTCTTCTCTGGAGACTCTCAGGCAGAACATGTCTTTGGGCACTCTGGTTTGATTTTCCCTTCTTACTGCAGGCACTGTGCTGTCCTTGCTCTAATTACAGAATCAGAAAATCACAGAATCATAGAATTACAGAATGGTTTGGGTTGGAAGGGACCTTTAAAGATCATGTAGGCCAACCCCCTTGCCACAGGCAGAGAAAACTTTCACTAGATCAGGTTGCTCAAAGCACCATCCAACCTGACCTTGATCACTTCCAATGGTGGGGCATCCACAGCTTACCTGGGAAACTCCTTCCAGTCTCTCACTGCCCTCATCATAAAAAAATTTCTTCCTCATGTCCAATCTGAATCTACTGTCTTCCAGTTTAAAACTGTTACTCCTCGTCCTGTCACTACAGGCTCTGGTAGAAGGTCTCTATCTTTCTCATAAGCCCCCCTTATACATAGAGAAGCTGCAATAAGGTCTTCCTGGAGCCTTCTCTTCTCCAGGCTGAACAACCCCAAATTTCTCAACCTCTCTCCATAGGAGAGGTGCTCCATCCCTCTGACCATTTTTGTGGTCCTCCTCTGGACCTGCTCTGACAGGTCCATGTCTTTCTTGTCCTGGGGTCCCCAGATCTGGATGCAGGGCTCCAGGTGGTGTCTCATGAAAATGGAGTAGAGGGGGAGAATATCCTCCCTCAACTTGCTGGCTACGCTCCTTTATATGGAACCCAGGATACGATTGGCTTTATGGACTGTAAATGCACATTGCCAGCTCATCTCCAATTTTTGATCCCCCAGTATCCCCAAGTGCTTCTCCACAGGGCTGCTTTCAATCCATTCATGCCCCAGTCTGTATTGATACTGGGAATTGCCCTGACCCATAGGGCCGCTCTCAGATGGGATTCTCACCCTAAGGGGGAAAAATTCAGTCCTGTAATGGATATGAATATTCCTCATCAACCTTGAAACTTCAGAACTCTCTTACTAGTCCTACTTGTAGGATGTAAGTCAGCTGGACCCAAACTGAGTCCTCTTTATGCAAGAAGAGGGTGTCTGCAGCTTTTAGCATGGGGAAATGACTTATCTGAGTATAGAAAGGCTCACACAACACCATGACTTAGGGTCCAGATCCATCTCTAATCTAACTTCCACCAAGCAGTTGCTGCAGATCATGTGTGGTTAATGTGTATGTGGCTGAGCTAACACCAGCAGTGATGTCCATGTGTAACAAGGAAAGGTGAGAGGATGAGATCAAAACAGTAAAACCTGTAATCAACATTAGGCCTTCAGCTGAATCTGTTCAAAACCATTTCAGTTTAAGGCATTGCCTCTTCTTCATCGTCTTTAACTTCCCCTCCACGCTCCCTGCAAAGATCCTACTTCTCCAGAGTCAACGATCTCCCAGTTCTCTTAATGAATCTGGCATCCCAGTGGCATCTGACTCTTCATTTTCCTCAAAATTTTACGGTGAGAATCCAGTTATACAAGTAGTGATTCCCTCAACATGTGGTGTATTTTGCCACAACTACGGCACCTTTCATGGGTTGGTTCAGAATGTTTTTATTTTTCACACCTGCTTATTAGAAGAAATTATCTGTGGATTTCAGTTCCAGCTGGAGCATTGGCTACTGTGTCCATGGATCACATTATCTGTGTGGAGCAATTGAACCTTGACTATGTACCCGACCCAGGTACCATGGCTTTTCCCTGATCTCTGGCTCTGGCCCATCTTTTGACTTCCCCTCCACTGTTTCTGTCCTGTTTACACAGTGAGGTCTGTGTGACTGGGATTATCTCTCACTTTGCTTGTGTATCATGCGATCAAAATCTCAGAGGTAGCCTGTAGGCATTTCTGTAGTACAAAATAACTCTTCTATACTTAATGCTAAACTAAACACAGAATATGGTAGGTGAACTTTGTATTGTATGGTGGGTTTATTTCAGTGCTGACAACTTCAAGCACCTCAGAACTGGCCAATAGAGCAGTGTCCTCTTCAGTGAATGCATAGCTGCATGGACATGAAGTTGTTGTACAGTAGGGAACACATGACTTTTGAGTGTCACGCTGAAGACAGTCTTCTGGGTGATCCTGCATTGGGCTGCAGGACAGACTTCACTGCAGAAACTCTGCTGTGGCAGGGCTGGGGAGCTTCAGCCAGGCATAGCTGAACCATCTCCCTGATTTGTCTTTACCATCTTATCAGAAAGGCATTTTACCTTTTGTCTGACTTGCATTAGTTGTTCAAATTCAAAACCTGGCTGCAGTGGCTGACTTATGCTTATTTGCTCCTTAGTTAGAGAGCTCCAGAGAGGAGCTCCTTGGTTAGGGAAGAACATTGGTCAGGAAGGGCTACTGAGAAAAGAACTATATTTAAGCTGTCTCAGTTCAGGCTGAACTGCTAACAAGACTGTTAAATTACTGACAGAATAATTCTTCACAGCTATCAGCCCTTATCCATATGCTAGAAGGATCATTAATATGGCTAAAATGGAGTATCTGTCACTCTTGTGCTAACACACAGCGTACTTCCCATAAATACTATTTAAAAACACTTGGGTCCAGATTGCTTAGTGTTTGTTTCAGAAGATGGTAAAACTTTACCAGATTTGCTTTTTGTCACTGATATAAGCTTTTTCAAAAAGTTCTGTACCATGCATTTGTAATGAGAAAGCAACATGCATTTTCTTGCTACTCAGTGTCAGTAAAGGAATGGTAAAATAATGAAAGCTAAGAAGATAAGCAAGTATCTACCACATTTTAATTACAATGCTAATAAAATTAGATTGGCATAACTCCAAACCTCTTGCTGTTATACTCAAAAGCAATGTGAAAACGTGGACTAAAAAGATCAAGAGAAATTAAGTGTTTTTTCAAGGAGCTATTTTATAAACATTTGAATTATTAAGTTTAACCTGTTTAACTGAATACTGCACTCCTCTGAAACTGCATATTGGTGAAAAACAGTCTGAAGAGCATTTAAGCATCCTCTCTAACTATAATGATTTTATAAACCCCAGCTGATTTTATATTTTTTTAGCTGATGACTTTTCCAGTTCTACACTCAGGTTTGTCTACTCCTTTTTATAACATTATTGCTCATTTCTGAGTCTCAGAAATTGCAGATTACTTTTTTTTTCCCTCCTTTTAATTTTTCTTATGACCTTCAAGGTAAATTAAAGATTTATATTTTTGTGTTTTCAAATTGCTGGAACTATTTTCATCTTAGCGTCTGCTCCCGCTTCTGATTAAGATTGTTTCTTGACATTTAGATTTGAATTTTAATGCTTTCACACTTCTTTATTTTTGCTGATTGAACCTAGATTATATTTATTTCTCTGGATATGTATTCTTTTTCTGGTGGTAATTCACAAAACTCCTAGGTAGATTACCCCTGCAAAAGTGGTGGTGTTTGTATCAAAACACGTTGTTAGCACTTAAATAAATAAAGATTACATGGCCCAAAGTCTTGAATCTAATGCTGTGGAACTGAGCCTGAAATAATTCGTCTAGGCACTAAAGGTGAAATTGTAAAACTCAGAAGAAAAGTGGCTTAATTCTGGAAATACATTTTCAGAACTCCTTTTGGCCTTGGTCTGGAATAGAGGCACTCTGCAAAAAATAGTTCCTTTTTATAATTTTAAGGACATGATTTGGGGGTGTCCTAGCTTGATAGGGATGTATTCCAAAGCATTCTTAAGTGACATAACCATATGAGATGTGTAATGAGGAACTCAGATGCCAGTCACTTCCTGGTACTTCTTTTCCTGACTGTGGATTTTCCTCATTCTGAATTTATGAGATGAGAAAAAGAAGGATCTCAACTATGTGAGATGCAAAGAAAAGCTTATTCCAGGGGTACCTCCTTAATTTTTAAATTATGTCAACTCTGATTCCCTCTTTGGGAATTCCCTTGTGCAGTCACTTACACAATGAATAAGGGGATGCAAAATGTTTCCCTTAGCTCAGTTCAAGCTCTAGTTTCAGCCAAAATGGTATAAGAATCAATGCTGTTTCAAGACGGAGTTCAGGTAGAGCTTTAGTAAGTGCAATGATGGGCGAATTGAAGTGTGTGATCTGGCATTTTCAAAGAAAACTAATACTTACCACAACCCAATATTAATTTGTTTGCCTACCTGGTGATTGTTTATTAAAGCACAGCTATATTGTAATTAAACTGTTATCCTGCATATTTCCAGTTGATGTTACTTTAAAAAATGCTTAAGTAAAAGACTCAACTGAAGAACATGTGTTTAGCAGCTTTTTTCATCTGGCAGGCAAACTCTGCTCTAAGTTCAGTGGCATACCTGCTGATGTCTTGATTTCTGAGTACATGTTTAAATTCCCATAATAGATTTGGTTTGACCTTGGGACACACAAAGGTTAATTTAAAAGGTGATGGACAAAGAAAGAAAAAATAGCATTTCAAATTTTTGTTTTGCTTTAAAAAGAACAGATATTCTAAACATTTAAAAACCCCAAAACCTTTCACTCTTCTCTTCTCATTCCACTGGCACTTCAAATCTTCTTTACTCTGAAACAATATGAATTACCAGAGAAGTAGTGAAAGGGTCTTATAAAATGGGACTAAAAGGTTAAGCAATTGAGGGAAGAGATTTTTAGCATGCTCAAAACAACCCATTTTGCAGTACATTACCTCGGGCATTCTGGTGGCAACAAAGCAGTCACTCTTAAAAGGAAGCAATTTTATTACACCGGCCTGTTGTGATACTGTTGGAGGAAATGACACATTTCCTAATGAAGCATTAGGAAGGGAACTAGAAATATTTTTGACTAATGGTGAATGTGGGAGAGGAAACCTGCCATGTTTCTGAAGGTACTGGTTGTTAAGGAATATATGCTGGTCTTAGAGGGAAAAAGAGAGGAAAATGTGTGCTCATCACTCATGGTGGCAGACAGCTGTGAAAATGCACCAAGCTGCTCTGTGAAACAAACATATCAGTCCAGCTCTAGACAAGCCAGGTCAGGTACCAGAAGCAGCCTCAAAACTCCAAGTCATTTTGTCTTTGCTTATTTAGTGTCTCAAGTTAGCTAATGTGGGTTAACTAATTAAGCAACTCTTGTTGGTGTCTCACAGAGCTTTTTTCTCGGGATACATATTAATATCTTCACAGACTTTTAATATGGCAGCTAGGATCTGTAACTCCCACCACGTCTGGCTCCACTCATGATCTGGGATGTGGTGGCATTGTTTGTGCATGTCCCCTCTTCCTTAGTCTGAGTTGAGGTCTGCTGTGTTAAAAAGAAAAAAATCCTAACTATTCATTAAACAATTTTGAAAGAAAATAACTTTATTAGATTACAGTTAGACTATACAGAAACCTAAAATGTCAAGGAAATGCTTTTGCTGAGCACTAGCTGTGTAACTAAACTCTTTCTCCAGGCATCTACAGTTTGGTGAACCATGATTTATTAGACTTGAAGACTTCAGAGTACTTCAATCTCCATTTATTCAATGAAGGGATGGATGCATGAACTTAAAAGTAGCAACAGACATTTCACATATGAAACTTTAAACAATGACAGCTAATTAATTATTGCTCATTTAAGCCACAAAGTAAAATTGGCTTAAGCTTTTGCATCACACCATCATGCTTTCCTACAAAACGATTTTCTTTTTCCCCCAAACATGTAATGATTGTGGGATCTTTAGCTAGATGAGTCTTCAGGTTGGGTCCTCAACATCTTTATCCGTTTTTCCAGCCTCTCCATCCATTCATTTCTGAGCCTAAGGACAGAAACATGGATCAGCTTGTCCCCATGTTTTTACAGGGAACAGATTTATACTCTTGAAGTTTCCCACAGGTGCTATCTTTTGGTGTTTTTTCCCAGTTGTCACGCAAACTGTCCTGCCCCTTTAGAGTGCTTTGCTGTATGGCACTTCAGCACTAGCTCTTAAATCCAGATGAGGGCTCACCTGAGCTTTGTGGTTCATCTTCATCTCCAATGCGCCCTCTCTCAAGTGCCTCTGAGTGCTGGAGTGACTTGTAATCGCCACTGGAGATTGCCTGCTGCCACCTGCTGGGTAGCATCACCCAACAATTCCCCAGTCCCCCTCCTCCTCAGAAATGTATTAAAGGCTCCTGAGCACTATTTGGCTTGGAAACACTGTGCATGTTGAAACTTCTGTTAGATCCATAGCAGACAGCTTTAGGTGATATGTGGCACTTTGTTTTCTTTTTGGTAGTATCTAGATGCCACAAAAGGACTGCCTCAAATGGAAAAGACAGGAATTTCACAGCTGAGGCGTTGAGACATTGAAATTAGCTTAGTTACAAATGGACAAAACATGCTAGAGACAAATTACAGTTTTCCTTCATCCAGGGTTATTAATGCAAGGCCATCCTTGCTCTTATTTTTTTCAACTATCACTCCGAAGAGAGGTATGAGGGAGATCTTGAAAAAATGCTTTCTCATTGAATGATGTCAAGCCAAAATAGCCATCTTTGCATGTGCCTTCAACTTACGGAGACTTCATGTGAAGTAAAACTGTACTGATGTTGCTGCAGACTAATCTTTCTCATTGTGGCTGATTAAGGTAAATATGACTGATTGCGGTAAATAAGGATATGGATGATGGTTGCCTTGGTCAGTTAGTAACCTTGGACCATCTGCTTTATTATGGATTTACCTTATGCAAATTAAGGTATGTTAATTAATTCAAACTATATTCTTGTGAAAACAAGGCCACAGAGGAAGAAGATGGACCAGGTACACATCTGTGCTAGCCCTGCTGTGAACATAAGCCTTGATGTTCAAGACAAGCTTGCACTGCTAGATGGTGTCCTGATAACTTCAGAAAGTTCTGCAGTTGGACCCATTTATGGAACAAGAGTGAATTATTATCTTATGCTGTGAAACCATAGCTTAGACATGTAACATTAGCATACCAACCGGGGAAGGTTTATTATTTTCTAAAAATCTAAGAAAAATTCTTTCAGCTTTCATTGCATGACTTAAATATAGGTATCATTTTTCTTTAAAAAAGAATTACAACACAAATTCAAATAACCTTTCCAGATATAAACTACCCACTTTGTCAAAGCACTTCTTCGCTGACGTTCTTTTTCAATTTGCAGATACCGAGTTTGTTTTTCGATAGTCTTTTCCCAGAAGTTTCTCAGGTCACTAGTTTCGCATCCCCGCACTTCATGACGTATGTATTGGCTATTCATTTCCTCTAAAGGAGAAATCTGAAACAACCATATGACAAGTTATTGGTTCCTCATCTGTTGTCATGGCTAAAGCACACTCTTGCTGTTTTGGATTTTCACACAGTTAGTGTCACACGGTCTTTTCTTTTTTTTTTTTTTTTTTTGTGTAGGATCAGGGTAACAGTGGGCATGACTCGCTATTTAAGCTTTTCATTCCTATCTCTGACAGTTCAGGATATGCTGTCTGCAGTGATTTGAATTCTTACTGGTTCACCTCAAATATCTCTCACCTCCATCTGCCTGTGACCTTTAAGCTCACAATGCAGGACAGTTCTGTGGTATTCCCTAGTTTAAGGATTAAGACACCTTGTACTGTACTCGTAAATGGAAAGGAAACATAAAAATTGCCAGATCTAGTGAAGTTTTTCCTCACTGTTTTCATGTCTATAAAACGATAAAGTGACCATTGTAGAGTAAGATTAAAACAATGAAGAAAAAGAGCTCTAGTGATTTGCTGTTAATCATTATAACAATTACCTTAGCTTTATTTGGGAATAGAGAAAATTTGTATGTGTAAAAGTATGTACATAAGTTTATAAGATGCTGACTTACAAAAGCCACCTTTCTTATTAAATATTTCTCCCTCTTCTGCAATTTTCAAAACAAAGCAAATTCATTGGATATATTTATATATCTGTGCCCATTCTGTACTTCCCCCTTCATTTAATGTCATCTTAAAAATAAATTGTGGAGTGAATCTTATCCTAGGAAAAGAAGATCTGTCTCAGGATGACTCTTCGTGGGCTAATGGTCAAGCCCCTTTATCCCACATTACAGCCAGAAAATCATATAATTACTTTCAAACTTCATTAAATATGGAATGAGTATATCCATTCTGCCTTCCAAACTGCTGTGTGGTTTTGCATGAACATGCCATTATAATATTTTCCAGAACATTTAATTTTTTTAACAAGTATTTAGGGCTCTCTCAAGCGTTGTTTGCATTCATGGCAATTATTTGTAATTTATTTTAATCAGACCCATAGACAGCTAGTAAACAAGCCCCTCAAGGCTAGCTTGGAAAAGCTTGAAGAAACTGCTGCCATTCCCCTGCCAGGCACTGTAAGAAAAGTAAAATTGGGAACTCGTAATCTTTACATAATTTCATTTGGAGATTTGGCTGTTTTGTGAAAAACTGTGTGACACATTATAAAGACTCTATGAGCAAAGAACAAAAGCAGCCCTTTTAAAAAGGTCCCTTTCTTGCTGGGATTTCCTTATGACTCCCCTGTGGTTCCCTGTAAAACCTCTGTATATCAGCTCACGGCCTCCAAATGATAGAAGCAGAGTATTTGAGCCTAACTTTTGTAGAAGAAATATACTGAGCATTTTTTCAGGTTCTGAGCAAATTATAGGTGGATGTATAAGTGTTGGCATCAGTCTGTAATGTGAATTGCAAGTACAGCTGAACACCTCCAGCTGTGCTAGGGTGTAACCAATTCCAGGTTGAAAGTTCTCTTAACATGAGTATGTGTTTCCATAAAATATATGTGTTCTATAAATATCCACATATATATCAATGCCAAACCAAATCTCTCTTCCCAGGTAGAAGTTACTATCCTTTTTAACTTTTTGGGTACCAGGAGTAATCTAGAAATATACGAAAAAGATACAGTAACAGCCATCTGGGTCAGAATAATGGACTTTCCACTCCAGCAGTTAATCTCTAAGAATAACAACATTTCTGAAAAGCAGCAAGCAAAATTCCCACATATCCCTGAGGTTCCAAAATAAACTGCTAGGAAATAATATCTCCTGGTTTCTTTAATCAGAAGTGATCCCAGAGCATAATAGCTTCATCCTTCCAAGTGATTATGAATTCCTGTTTAATATACTGTGGATGTGTCTTCTTGATACATATGAGGGTGAATACCTCTCCTGAATAAGGCAAAGTAGTGGAATTCACTGCCATGAGGTGTAACTGAGCCCAACTGTATGCTTTCAGAATACACATACCCTTTACGAGTTTTAAATGCTCTGCCTCCTGGTTTGATTGCATATATTCTTGGTACTGGCTTGAATGTATTTTATAGATATGTCTCTCCAACACCTATTCCCACAGCAAAACATCCCAAGGAAAAAGTTTTAAACCCAGTAAAAGAGAAGTTCAGAACTAGTTTTCATTGTTATTCACCGTACATATGGTGCTGGCAGTATTTAGAAGAACGTTAGAACTCTGTGAGGCTACACATTGTGTATAGTACTACACATTACAGGTTTGGGTGGGGTGTTTTTGGGGGGCCAGGAATTAATGCTTTTCTCTGTCTATTATCTGTGAAATTTTCTTTGTGCGTGCTTGCTCAGACAGAGTAAGAACATTGTCCAAGCCTGTCCTTCTTTCCTAACCTTTTATTTTGTGTTAACATATGGATATTTTGGTGTTGAATTTTCTGTTACAGAGCCCTTTAAACTTCCTCTTTATTTTCTTTTCCCCTAATACTGGAGAACACTCATGTATCAAAGCAACTGAACTTAGAATTTCTGCATCATTATTTCACGGATCCTCATACATCCTTGATAAACACCAGTGCATCAACGTGCCTGATTTTGCTTCTCTGAGTTGTAGAATCATCCTACTCTAAATTACCTTTTATTTTGACCCCTTTATCTGAGCCCATTCACATGGTGATTATAGGAGCCACACCATAATTCTGCTAAAATAACCCCCCTAGTTTCCTTTGCCTTTATGCATCATGTGCATAGGTGTTTGAACTCACCTCTGTCCTTTCACCCATTTCAAAACTGTTGCCATAAACCTTCAGGGTTGTGTGGGCAATCAGGGATATCAGACCTAGGCTATCAGTATTTCACTTGCCCTAAGATAAAGTTTCTGTGCTAAAATATTCTCAGCAATGGAAACTATTTTCCCCTCCTACTTCGTCTTTTTTCAGAGGAGAGTGATAGGACTTAAGCCTGTATTGTGGCTTTGTTACTGTAATGTTGTAAAAAATATTGTCTGGAGTATGCAATGAAATAAGCAAATTCTAGAAAGGTGATTAATTCTGCCAGCAGTATTTCCTAGTTTTGCAGAATTTGAAGTACATGCTCTTACCAGGATGTGTGCTCAGTCAGGATTCATTCTCTGGGTATAAACTCCAATCAAATTAATTGGACATTTCCATGCAATGAGAATTTTCTATGTATGAAAATGACAACTATACTGACATGTGACTGAGCAATACTAGTAGGAGTTACCTGTGTGCATGAGTTACAGGTGTGCATCTAGCAAATAAATTCTAATATGCAAATTAGGCAATTTTAACACACAAGTTAAAATGTTTGCACTCAGGCTCTATGCAGTAATCTCTGTTCAACCATTCTCCTTGTTCCTAATTCCCACAGTTCATTATTACTTTTCTGTGGAAAGCTGATGAGTCTGAGTCTATTTTTCTGATCTGCAGAATAGCTATTCTTGAAATGCTTTGAACCGTTAAAAAAATTTGGACCTTTTTTTTTATGATAAAAAAATGTATTAAGACAAGGCTCATGGCAGATATGTGGTTTTTGCATCTCATACTGCTACAGTGGCAGTATCAACGCCTTTAAACACCACACACTGTAAATGTTCTCTTCTGTCCTCCTCATCTGTTGGACCTCTGTTCTCTTTATCTGCTTTCACTCTTCCCTGGATACCAGACACCTGAACAATTGAATTATCAAACTGGAGGGAATGGATTCTCTGCCTTGTTTTTCTGTACCAGAGGGCTCAGCAGTCTTCTGTCTGACAGCTAAAATTCTTAGAAACTTTTGAGCAAAACACTTGAGGAATCAACAATTTCATTTCCCTCTAGGTCATCCATTCAATTGTTACTACCTTAGTGCTGCTCCTGTGCCTATTTATTTATTTAGCTACTTGCTCCCTTCCACTTTGCAGTTCTCACTGACTCTTCTCCTTCAGCCCACAGCCAAGGGCTTCCATGAGAGCTCCCTTCACTTTTCCCTTCTCTGCCTTCCTGTCTGTTGAGCTTCTCTTCCTGCCCTGTTCATGTCCCATGCCAGCCCTCCTGCCTAACCTGGCTGACTCACACCTCTGCTTTCAAACATCTTTCCAGCTGATTTCCCCAGCTCTGTTGTTCCCTCTGGAAAATCTCTCTCCACTTCTTGCTGGAGCTGCATTTCTCCCTGACTGCTTATGCTGATCTTACCAAACTTTCCCTGGAGCATCTTTTCAGCATCCTTCTGCTCCCCAGTTTCTCCCACTCCCTGTGCCTGGCTCTCTGTGGTGGCCACCTGCATTCCCACACATCTCGCCACCGGCACACACAAACAGGACTGCGGTGGCAGTTGCACAGAGGTGAGCATCAAGCGAACAGGCATTGATAAGCATTGTGCAATACAGAATGTCCAAATGCCTTTCCTGAGCTTTCCATCGATTTGTCCCACTCTTATTGGCTTTTAATTTTCAACATCTAAGGCATATTTAAAACAGCTGTAATTTGCTTACATGATCAAATATTGTTTCTGATCACCAGATTTTCCCCACTGCCAGATACATTTAAAGCCTGATCCTGTGAAATGCTGAAATCATAAGATCTAGTATATAGCATAAATTAATATTTATTAGTCAAGGATCTTAAACATGTTTTTTTTTTTTTGTTGTTAGATTTTTGAGTACAGGAGGACTCAATGGTCCAGGATCAAAGAAGATAAATCCTGTCCAGAGCTCATGTTCTTTGTTAGATCATCCAGTTCTGACAAAACATGCAAGAGAAACTGATCCTGATTCATGTGAAGGTGTCTACCATTAAATTAAAAAGCCTCTCGGCAGCAGATCGCTGTTAAAAATCCCTTGCGAGAGGAGTGTGTGTGTAACCTTGGCTACCGTTTAACCCATCAGTTGAGAATGTACAGCCACATCTCCTGGTTTTTTATCCAGGGTTGTGGCATGGAAATTGTCTGTAAATATTTTTCTGTATCAATGCTACTCAGCTTCCTTAGAATGCTGCTAAACTGGGCACTCTTCCCTGGCATTTTCCTCCCGCTCTCATCTTTCCTAGAATATACTTTTGTGAGAATTAAAGTTAGAGAACAAACACACTTCTTGTTGACATTATTATGAAAGACTCACTACAGAAAACACTTACTTACTTACCTTTGGAGTTGGACTCTTCCTGCAAATAAATCCTGTGGGTGACACAAACAAATGAGGAATATTACCACTGCAGCCCTGGCTTCTCCAGTGTCACAGGGCAGTAATGAAATGCATCCCTCGGTACTTTTTATTTGAAGTGGGGGTAACATAAATCCTTCATCATATCAAGGCTATTTTGAACAGAACCAGCAGTGAGATAAGATCATTTAATGAACTTTGCAGCCCCCTGCCTGAGATGACCATGAAACACAGGCCCCCTTGAGAGCATGCATCCCTCCCACACTGGCAGATACCTCAGAGAGCATGACTTGGCAAGTGCGGAGAATTTTCTTTAAAATGCATGCTAGTATTATCCATTTTAATATTCCTCCTGTGAAGCTTGAAAAATTCCACACTAGTATCTTAGCTCTAATGGAGTCTGAAATGGTGTGACAAATCACACTTGGTTTTGCGTTACAGGGTGACTTACAGAAGTATGCAGTACTTTGGAGCTGTTAATCTAAGGATGTGTTCTTGATTATGACCTATCACACAATCTGTTCTCTTCAAGGCAATCGTCATAGAAATTGTCTGTTTGGTTAACATTAGCTGACAAAATGCATTAAACCAGCACTAGTTTTACCATTTGGAGTTGTTATATCTCTATTACAGATGAGCACTTATATCATTACATTTCATTTTCTGAGGAAAATATTTTGTAGGTTTGGTTGATGACAGATGTATGCACTGATCTCAGTTTTCATTAAATCCATCTACATTGCTAATATACCATATGTGACTTCTGGCTTAAGTAGTATTTATACCATTGCTGATTATTTTAACCTTCCTTTGTTGTAATTTTTCAGACTCCAAGTAGCAAAAGCAGCAGCTATTAGATGGATGCTCTCTGTAGTTCATATTTACTTACATATTTTTTCTGCAGTCAGCTTTACAGCAGAAAACCCTGAGCAAACCCTAGCAGCTGCAACCTTTCACTGCAAAGGAAAATTTTAACTCTTTCCAAATACTGATCTGTTTGTTTAACTCCTTAAAAACTTTAAGATATTAACTTTCTTCATTGTGTTGTCCCACCTCATATCATATGAAACCACAGAAATCAACTCTTCCCTCTACGTATGTGATAATAACAAAGGTAATGTGGTCTCAGAGCTTTTGATCCTAGATATATGCATGGCATTGAAAAAAAATATATCATAGGTAAAGCTGATTGCTCTATTTTTGGAAAACCAGATCAAACTCTGTGTGGCTTTGGAAATCACAAACAATAAAATCTGCTGGGTGAATATTAAAATAATACAGTATTATAAAGACAGGTTGGTACCCAGGCTTGATACAACAGTGGTGCTAACCACCATGGTGCTGCAGGGCAGCATAACCACTTCCTTGCCATTTGACTCAGAGCTTGAGTAACTTCCCCTTCCCCTAAACACATCTACCTAAATTTACAACAAATCAGAGTTTTGTTTTTTAATGTTATAATGTAGGCAATAATTTCCTTAAACACTTGCAAACATCTGATTTCAGGAGGGGACTTCAGTGTTCAGGCTCCATCAGACCACAACAAGTATTTCTGGCCTGAGGTGCTCTAGATGCATTGACATTTCTGCAGATTAGGTGCCATGTGTAAAGCACAGCCAAAAGGTGATAGACATTGCACAGACTCTGATCATCTGCAGTAGGTTAGGTACACCTTGCATTATACACACTGACTGTATTTACAATGAACAATTCATCTGTGCATCCACAGTAGCCTCTTATGCAAGATAAATGGATACCCAGGATCCAGAAATCCTGGACAGAACTAGTACCCTGCTGGGCTACCCATATCTGAAGAAACAGTCAGGTGACAGCTGACTGGAAAGACATATTTCACCCTCAAAAGCAGGGCGGCTGTCAAGTAAGCTTTTATGTAGTGAAAAATATTTAGGCTGTTCGTGCACCTCAGACTTTGTTTACTTCATAAGCAAATCTCAGAGCTGCTTACCGTAACCTGCTTGTATGACAGCACTCATCTCTAGATTGCAAAAGTTCTTGTAAACACCTGCTTAATGTTGTTAGCAGGGACCAGAGAAGAATCTGTAAAATGACTGACAAAGTGCAAACCTTTGGAGGGCCTGAGGTGTTATTTATCTGCAGCAATCAGATTCTGCCTTGGTGTTCTGACTGTGTGCCGTTGCTCTTGTGTGGGAGAGTTGGAAATAAAAGTAGCAATCAGCTCATATTCTTATACAAGTAATCCTGGTACATTTTGCCCATATTTTTTCAGTGTGGCCCCTTCACTCTGTATGTGTTTTTAGACTTGATGCTAAAGAGGAGGAGGTGAAAGGAGAAGACATTATACAAAATCTACAAGAACTTGCTAATTAAGTAAAGATCTCATGCATCTTTTCTCTTTGATGCTAGAGAAAATAAAATCCAGAGAGGTAAGTTTTTAAAGCAGATATTGTTCCATGTTGTTGGGCTGGCTTTCTTCTGTATTCACTGTGCCTCTGGTGTTCACATCCTTCTCATTCTTGATTGATGCAATGGCAGTCAGAAAGTTGCGAGGAGGGATTTCTGTCACTACTGGACCTTGTCCTCACGGCAGAGGTCACAGCACTTTTAGCAGCCCTCTCTAAGCTTCACAAATTCTGGAATGAAGCAGTTGACTGAGACGGTAGGTAAGAGTCTGGTCAGTTTAGGTGTCTATCTTCCCATGGAAGTTGGTTGTTAACTGGTTTTGATGCTTCTGCAAATATTTACAGTGTGAGATTTTTAAAATCTGCCTTTGAAAACCACCAGACTGGGTCCTTTAATGGGTCTAGTACTCCAGAGTGAGAGAGCGGGCAGGAGGTTCCTTGGTGGGCTGTCCTACAGCTGACGCCATGCGTTAGTGCGGAGGGCCAGTGTTTCCCTGTTTCCCCCCTGCTATAGTGCGTTGGCACCTCTGAAAGTGCATCTGGAGAAAACAAGTCTGCTCAGAAGTTTCTAGCCCTGCCTGTTGGATATGACACTGAGTGCTTGATTAAAGTATATGGGAAAAATTGTCATGACTGGACAACTGAATGGATTTATTAATTTCACTAAGGTTTTCAAGACCATTTTTCCTCTCTTGGGCTGAGCTTTGGATTGGGCAGTGAGAAAGCAGCAGGGACTTGTTTAAATAACAGAAGACAATCAAGACTAAATAGGAACTGGAATTCCACTTTACACACAAGAATACCTTTTATCTACACTGGATTTTTCCTCTGAGTGCATTCTGGATGGTGTGTATATCACATCATCCATGCCTATGACACACAATTGTTTTCTTTATAATACCGCTTATAGGACAATCTCAAGGTCAGTAAAGCAGCAGATTGAAGAGCTGACATGTTTTATTAGCTGAATGAAACTTCTTATTGACACCACTTACATGACATCTGAAACATTTATAGAGGTCGTTTAGTGTTTATTGCAATTGTGATATTGCCTTTGTGACATAGACCAGAAAAATTAGATATGTACGATCCACTAGTACCTTTTGGTAATTCTCTCATTAGCTGCCTGCCTGCAGCTTTTTTGTGATCTTATTTTTCCAGGAATGTGAAGTTTTCAAGCAGTTTAAATTACATCGGGCTGAAATTTACCCGCTGGAGCTGCTAGATACACAGATGCTTACCCGTGAAAGTGTAATTAGCCTGGCTCCTTGCACTGCAGGGGGGAATTCTGCTACAAAGGAGGGAAAAGGCTGCTGGTCTCACCTGCTCTTTCTCAGCATTTCCATGTGTTTGAAACTACCTTAAAGTCCACATCAAATGAACTTCTATAGAGACCGGTCCAGAAAGGCTTCTATGATGATGTGTTGAATTTGCCTGCAAATTTGGCCAGGATGTTTTTCCATCTTACCATGGCACTGGAGTTAGGAACTCAATTGCTCTAGACACCCTCAGGCATCAATTTAATGAGTGCAGGAAAAAGGTTTTTGATCCTCTGTTAAAATCAGCCAATGCAGATCATGCTCCAGTGCACATCCTGTTTGAGCGGGGGTTGGGCCTGTTCTACCCCCATACAAAACGTGGAGAGAGAACAGTATCTTAGTGGGGTAATGCAGTCTTCTGTGTCTTTTTATAGCATTATACTTCCTATATAGCCAAATTTTAGGTGCTGCAGTGAGGTAAAGTTACATGGTACGTACTGGAGCTGTTGGAGACTTCAAACTTGCTGCTAGAAAATTAATGAAGGTCCGCAGAGATTTTGCTATTGATATGAATTTCCATGCAATGATGACAGACTTCGGTGATAGGGAAGAAGAGAGTTAAGGCAGCATATCAACTGCAAGGCTTTTTATTTTCTTTCAGTATTTACTAGAACTTAAGTGTCTGACCCTTCTGTACCTGTGACAGAGGCAAATACTGTTTTCTTTAAGGAAGCTCAAGTCTTCCCCAAGATCATCTTTGGATGAGTTTGAACAATTTTACTTGGGAAGAGGTGAGGAAAGAAAAAGGATGATTGAGGTCCCTATACATCCCTATTTGATTTTAAAAGTAAAATTCATGGTCATGAAGAAATCTGCGGTTGGAGTCCCTTTGTAAATACCTCAGGGATGGTGTAGCTGTACCCCTGTTGTACCCTAGCTGAACCCCAGTTTTAACTCACCTAAAACTTGACTTAGTACTGAGAATAGAGGTGCTTACATGTATTCACTTTCCTTCTACTAGTGTATCAGAAGGAAGGGATGTGGTTGCATTACATCTCAGGGCACCTCTGTGCTGCCCTACAGTGCTTTGCTATGGCCAATTAACTGAACTAGAAGCAGACTGTCTTTTGCTGCTTCTTGGCTTCTGTTAAGACTGTATCAGTTAACATTAAAAAGACAGCCCAGACTTTATTCTGGCTGGCCTGAGACTTAGGAGGACATGAATACGAGATCTGAGGGCCCGTTCTGCCTCTTATGTGTACTTCCGGGAAAGAACTCTGATTTTAACTCTTGCACTCAATCCAGTAATGAAAAGTAACATCAGATGTGAAAGGTTGTCACCAACATGTTTCTTGTAAACACTGAGACCCAAACTGACCATTAGCTCTTAGAAGCTGCATTATAAAAGTCTCTGACTAAAACAAGCCTCAGTGAGCAAAGATTGCTAGCAAGATTACAAACGTACCAGGTATGTGTTAAGTAAAATTTAAGTCATGGCAGATTAAGATCATGTATTTACAAGAGAGCAGGGAGTGGCCTGGGCCGTTACACAGTAGCAGACATCGCCATCCCCAGCACTGCAAAAGCTCTGATAGTTTAGCTGCAAGACCTGCTATGTGAACAGCTTGAAGAAACAGATCTCTCAGCTATGAAACAGCCAAACTTGAAGGAGGGATGAAAGCAAATAGAAATATTTTTCTGTTCCTTTTCCTTTGCATTAGTACATATAGCTAATGCAAATTAGTATAGATGATAAATACTTTTAAGTGTGAGTGCTATGGCCCATTAGACCACTTAGACCACTTCCTAAGTATGGATTAAAATGCCTAATATGACATACCAAGAGTTGAAACTATTGTCCATAGTTGTTGAAAGAGGACCACAGTGACTTCCAATGGAAGTTGCATTGGCGAAGAATATTTTTCTGAACAGGAACAGCATAAATTGTTTCCTTGCCTGTTGTGTATGTGCAGATTGCTGACAAAACTTTAAAATGTTTAATGTGTCAAACATATCAATCAAAATTCATGAAAGGAGCCATTATATCCCTAGAAAGTACCAGAAGAACCTTCACAAGATGTATTATCCGATGTCTTTAACCCAAAGCCAAAAGTCTTTTAGTATAAGTTCGACCTATGCTAAGGTTACTCTGGAGTTGAATTATCCAGAAAATAATCTTATCTGAGCAGGCATTTAAAATCTCTCTTTGCAGGAAATTGAATACAAGATTGAATAGGCTCAGAAAATTCTTCACAACCATGTCAGTGTGTAGGGGTGTTCTCAAACCACATCCCTGCATTCATTTGACCTCTGCTCCCTGGACTATCAACTTGTCTCCCTTCCTGTTCATCATGTACACAGAAGTTTTAGTGGAGAGACATGGGTGGTGGTCACTAAATGACCTGCTCCTGGCCTGTGTCTGTTTCCTTCTTGTGATGTTACTCTTCAGCTGAGCATCTTGCTGTCTGCACAGTGGAGTTTAAGTCTTGATGGATGAAGCACACAGTTCAGATACTGGGGAAAGCTGCCAGGAGGTGGGCCAAGCATACCTTTGAAGAAGAAACCAGTCTGCCGTTTATTACTCTAGCTACAAGTCTCGATGGATCCCATCCCTGATGAACAGGACTGGCAAACTGGTAACAATGGATGAGGAGAAGGCTGAGGTGCTCAACAACATTTTTGCCTTAGTTTTCACTGGCAACCTCTCTTCCCACACCTCTCGAGTGGATGGACCGCAAGGCAGGGACTGGGGGAGCAAAGTCCCTCCCACTGTAAGAGAAGATCAGATTTGTGACCACCTGAGGAAACGGAATATATATGAATCTATGGGACCTGACAAGATGCATCCCAGAGTCCTGAGGGAATTGGCTGATGTAGTTGCCAAGCCGCTCTCCATCATATTTGAAAAGTCATGGCAGTCAGGTGAAGTCCCCAGTGACTGGAAAAAGGGAAACATTGCACCCATTTTTAAAAAGGGTGGGAAGGAGGACCTTGGGAACTACCGACCTGTCAGCCTCACCTCTGTGCCTGGGAAGATTATGGAACAGGTCCTCCTAGAAGCTATGCTAAGGCACATGGAAGACAGGGAGGTGATTCAAGACAGCCAGCATGGCTTCACCAAGGGCAAATCTTGCCTGACCAACCTAGTGGCCTTCTATGATGGAGTGACTACATCAGAGGACAAGCGAAGAGCTACGGGTGTCATCTATCTGGAGTTCTGTAAGGCCTTTGACAGGATCACCCCCAAAATCTTTCCCTCTAAACTGGAGAGATATGAATCTGAAGGATGGACAGTTTGGTGGATAAGGAATTGGCTGGATGATCACATCCAGAGAGTACTAGCCAAGGGCCCAATGTCCAGATGGAGGTCAATTACAAGTGGTGTCCCTCAGGTGTCCATATTGGGATCAGTAGTGTTTAATATCTTCATCAATGACTGACAGTGGGATCGAGTACACCCTCAGCAAATTTTCAGACAATATCAGGTTGAGTGGTATGACTGACATGCCTGAAGGACAGAATGCCATCCAGAGGGACCTGGACAAGCTCAAGAAGTGGGTTCATGTGAACCTCATGAGGTTCAACAAGGCCAAGTGCAAGGTGCCGTACATGGGTCAGGGTAACCCCTGATATCAGTACAGGCTGGGGGAGGAAGGGATTGATAGCAGCCCTGCGGAGAAGGACTACTGGTGGATAACAAGCTGGTTATGAGCTGGCAATGTGCACTTGCAGCCCAGAAGGCCAACCATATCCTGGGCTGCATCAAAAGCAGCGTGGCCAGCAGCCTGAGTGAGGTGATTCTCCCCCTCTACTCTGCTCTGGTGAGACCCCACCTGGAGTTCTGTGTCCAGCTCTGGAGTCCTCAGTACAGGAAAGACATGTACCTGTTGGATTGGGTCCAGAGGAGGACCACAAAAACGGTTAGAGGGACGGAACACATCTCCTACGAGGACAGGCTGAGAGAGTTGGGGCTTTTCAGCCTTGAGAAGAGAAGGCTCCGGGGAGACCTTATCACAGCCTACTTAAAGGAGACTTATAAGGTAGATGGGGACAGGCTTTTAATAAAAAGAGCGTGTAGCAATACGACAAGGGGTAATGGTTTTAAACTAAAAGAGGGTAGATTCAGACTAGATATAAGGAAGAAATTTTTTGCGTTGAGGGTGATGAAACACTGGAACAGGTTGCCCACAGAGGTGGTAGATGCCCCATCCCTGGAAACATTCAAGGTCATGTTGGACGGGGCTCTGAGCAACCTGATCTAGTTGAAGGTGTCTGTGGTTATTGCAAGGGCATTGGACTAGATGACCTTTAAAGGTCCCTTCTAATCCGTACTATTCTATGATTCTATGACTCCATCTGACACCAGAGGATAAGGACATCCTTCTTCTCCTGGTTTTGCAGAAGAATTAATAACTTCATTAAATGAACCAGCAGATTTGGAAACTTTCCAAGAAAGATTATTTACATCTGAAACAAGGTGTATAGGCAGCAGTAGGCAATATACTTTTTGCTTTCCACCTGTGTTTAAAAATTTTCTTGAAGGGAAAACTATTCTTGTCAGTGTTCATATCATTGTCACTTCTGATCAGGGCAACACAGTACCCACTGGGCTTCACCACCCAGCAAAGAAGATGTTTCCTGCTCTGCTTCATGTTCAAAGCATGTTTTTTCCTCCCTCTCCGGTTCTTTCTATAGACTAACTGCTCAGAGTGTTTGGCCATTATGTTGTGCATATGCATACAAATCTACCATATCAGTCTCTTCTGGGAAACTGCCTATGGTAATGTGACAAGAGTCACTGGCCCTAGTGGCTGTATTACGTATCAGTTAAGGCAACCAATTGACTGGCTTTGAATACCATCCATGCTATACATTTTGGCTTTCAAGAAGGGAAATTAGGAATGATTCAGTCTCTGACTTTCATGGATGAGGGCACTGGATGACTGTGGAAGTTCCTAGTGGAAGTGCATTAATCTGAGTACTTCAGACTGGCAGGGTGAAGACCTGAAAATGTGGAAATATCTGAGAAGTCCTTAACTGGGTTTTCCTCTTGTTATTTTGCTTTGAGCATGTGCTCTTTTTTCAAACTGTGCCACAAGTTATGTAGATATTCTTGGGGTCTTCATGTCAGCAGCCAGAATACACTTTGATGAGTCATGAGTGCTTAGCACCTCTGAAAATGAAAAGCCACATGGACAAAGGAGACCATTCAGGCAGAGAGTGCAAATACTCCCTCTTACATGCCAGTGTTAAGGTAACTATGTAAAGCAATGGCCCTATAAAAGAAATAGCCCTGAAATAGTAACCTCCTTCAATATAATGTAAGCCCCATGAAATCAGTACCAATGGCTCCTCTGATCCTGGCAAGAAGGCTGCCAGCGCTCAGAATGCAGCTTGAATCCCTTGTAACTCCCCCATTTGACTTCATATTCACGATCTTGTGTAGGCAGTTGAGAGACATATGTGATCCCCATCACAAAAATAGATCTTGTTGATGTTGATCCTTTGCAGGTGTCTTCCAGTGGTCCTGACGCTATTTCTAAATTGATTCTTGAAGACTTTAAGGGAGTTGACCGTTTATTTTCAAGGATTTTGTACCTTTTTTGGGAGTTTGATTGGACGTACCTCTCCTTCACACTGGTGAGCTCCTATTATGCTCCTGGAAAGTTACTGCTCTTATATGACTGACCACTTCCTCCTTTTCTGCCATAGTTTCCCCATTAGCTGGTGCTGAAGTTATCTACTAGCAGCTGCGTGAGGCTGTGTCCTTGAGCTGTTCCTCTAACTAGCTGCACTAGGTGACCACACATGGACCAAGTCAAAACATATAAGGCTGTATGAAATGTGCAAATCTAATACTTATGTTAATGACTTCTTCCAATGACACATGCCCTATATCCTCTGATTTCACATCTGTCCCTGTGATATATTCCCATGTGTTTTGTACATATCTCAGCGTTCTTGAACCTCACTAACTAACAGAAAGGGACACTCCAAGACTTAGTTCATCATGTACTATGGGGAAACTGGCCTCTCCTTTCCAGACCCATATTCTGGAATGGATCTGCAGGCTTGTGGTTGCTGTACAACCAGTTATGTTGCAGAAATTTGGGGTTACTTTTTGCCCAGGTAACTGCAAAAATAGTTAAAAACATTACCAGTCACAGATTCTGGGTTGTTATTCCTGCCTGAATCACAAGTGCTGGTGAAGAATAAAAAGGGGACAAAAGAAATGTGTTGTAAGCCAGTCTAGGAAGAAGCATAAAGCCTTCAACTAAAATGAAATCCTATCCACTATCTATAAAATCATCTGTTGCAATAATCAGGCATAGCTGAAACATCCCTTCCTGTTATGTTATGTTTCTGTTGGTAAGATTAAGGACAGGAAGTAACGTTTACCAGGCTTTGAAGTATGTTACTGTTCCCACATTTCTTTTCTCCTAGATTTCTCCTTAGACCTGCCCTTAAAAGGTTACTCTAATTTCTTGTTTGATCAACTGGCTATCAGAGTTGATCTTTGCCTACTTTATCTTCAGGCTGTTCCTGAAACTCAGCTCCTTTGGCTCTTCTTGGTGCCTTTTCTTTACAGAAGGGGTAGAAATGAGATCTCAGATATTTTGAGTTTAAACTGAAGTTGTAGTAGAGGGTGGGGTCTGTGGGAGATGGTCCTCCACAGATCCATGCGTGCTTGTCTGCTCCATGTGCCAGGTAGAAGCATTTTGGGCAGAAAACTCTTTCATATTTTCAAAGTGAGGATGACTTGACTATACTGTCTGGAAATGAAGGAACTTGTGGAATATATATGGGTGTGCAGGTAGATTTTGGCAGGGAATGAATAGGTAGTGAGACAGTATTATATCAATACATGGAAGACTCTTGGTAGTAGATAGATGCCCGTGGTTTTTTACTGCCTTTCATTTAATGGTGACACAGGTGTGGTGTTTGCCTAGCTCTACCTGTAAGGATTTTGTATGAAGTTGGAAAATGGGCATCCAGCATAGGCTTTTCCTCAAGTCATTAAAAGAAGGCAGTTCACTGCCTAGAGCACCATACAATTTTTCCTGACCTTAATGTTTCTGTGATTTGGGGTACACTGGCATAACTGAAATAACTGTCTCTTTTTACTCTTAATTCCTGAGAACGTTTTCACAGGCAGAGCTCTTTACCCATAGCTTTTTCTAAGGTTAGAGCAACGCTTTAGTTTTAGTTTTTGTTCTCATTGGTACTCAGGAGCAGAATGATACAGTAAAGGAGACCAGGCAGCATATACAACAGTACCTGTTTCAATATATTTTGAATTATTAAAGAAATATTTTTATTGTAGCTAAGATAATCACATACGCAGAATATCAAGGTCAGTGCATGAGAGTGTTAAGGAAAAACAATAAATGCAGCAGATAACTAATCTATCTCTTGGGAATGTTATTTCACGCACTGACACATTTTCCTCTTTAGCATCAATCTATAAGGTTGAGTTCTGTGAAGTGCTTTAATTAACCTATCATCATGTACTTATTTATGGTGTCCCCAAATGATATTATCAAAAGACAATAGTCTATTCTCTAACTCCACTCTATAAAATGTTCCAAGATCTGAATACTTATAAGAAATAGTGATTTTTGAAAACAAGTATTTCAAGCCTAATTTATATGTGTATCTTGGCACGCTGTCAAACTTTAATTGCCAGCAGCCAGGCAAAACATATACTCTTGAAAAGTAGCAAGTCCCTGTTACTTCTTTTCATCTGGCTATCTGATAAAACTCCTTTAAAATTAGTATTCAGCACCTCAGAATCCATGCACACAGGGCTCGTATAATTTGTCTTTCTGACACACTTAAACCAGCAAGTGGGTTACTTAGTCTCTTTGATAGAACAGTAAGATTAAAGGTAACTATTTCACTTTCTGTAAGTCTTCACACAGTGATACAAGAATCACTCCTCATCCCTGCAGTAGGTCAGATCACGCTTATTCGCTCACTGCAAGTTTGATTTAACACAAGTGGAATGGTGATATGAAAACCACTTGATAAAATAATGTATTATTGCCCATAACTTTAGTTCTGTGATAACCTTTATATAATTGTGTGCTCCATTTACCAGACTAAGATTTTCTTTCTCTTAATTGCCTAGGAAAAACTGCCTCTCATTGATTCTACAGTAAACGTAAGAACAGCCTTTGCTAAGTGCTGACAGTATGCTCACTTTTAGTACATGCAGGGAGATACATGGTTTGTAGCCAAAGTAGCAGATAATGGCAGCTTCATCTTTTGAAAATTACATTTTAAAAACTGATGCCCTGCATTCAAATACTTGCTGTGGTTTTCTTTGGGTATGTTAGGTTTTATCAGTAGTGTGAGGCTCAGGAAGTCATTCATTAGTGCTATATTCAGTCTCACGTATCTGACTGCAAAGTTAAGAGTCAGTGTTATTAACTTCTAATGATGCCATCTCCTGGTGAGTGGTGCCTGTGCTCGTGTTGTGATCTAGGAACAGTACAGAGAAGATGGAAAATAAACAGCAGAACCAACAGGGCTGAAAAAAACATGACTGAAGCAGGAGTGTGCACACACTAAGGGCTTTGCCTTGGAGTATGGAGCTGGACTCTGTGGTGACAGATACTTTATTAACTGTCAGAAAATAATCCATCAGTTTTTGTCAGTTGCTGAGGGCAGTTCATTCTTCCTATGTACTTGTACAGTGCCTAGCACAGCACAATCTCAATCTTGGTCAGGGCTTCTAGGCACTCTACTAATAATATAGCCTTGTTGTGACACAATGACGTTGCTTGCAATTCATGTTCATGGCTTTTAATTTTATTGTTTGCAATGAATCAGTGCACAGATTGCTAACAATGTCTCATCTTCTTTGTTCCATTTCTTTGGGCTTTCTCTTTCTTCACTTGTAGCACCTTCAGTGATTGCAGCATCAAAGCCCGCTCCCGAATTGCCTTCATTCACCGGGCACGTACGTGCACACACTAATGTGCGTGCAACAGTGCCAGTTCATTAGCTTGATAGACTTTTAATAAGCAGCATCCCTGGAAATACTGGATGAATCTAAATTTTTAACACTGGTAATCAATAGCATCTTTGTCTCCTGGTGAAAGGTACACCAGCTGCATTGGGGCACCTCTGTGTAAAACAGTGAAAATGGCTGTGTCAGTTCAACAAAGTAATGGGACTGAGTAGCTTCCCATGTGATCCTGTGTGGGATCATGTTACTGGTTATTCTTGCCTTCATAATGGACTGAGCTTGCAAACTTTTCATTGTAGTGTATGTTTTCATATTTTAAGTGATGCCTGTATCTTTCTTTTCCTGGAACTTCTACAAACTTCTATATTCTTTACAAAGTGAAGATGACAACATGGCATGTAACATTCTATTAATGGTGTCACTCCTGTGAAATACATAATTATATTTTTCTCTTGTCCCCATGGGATGTTGTACTCCTTATACATTGTAATGGGAATTCATGAGCAGGTTTTCTGCCCATTGACATTTAGTTCTTTCTATTGTCTCTGCATTCCAGGTTGCTGTCTTCTTTTGAAATAGGACTTACAATCTTTGTAACTAAGCTATTAGCATTAAAGCAGTGATTATGTAACCAGTTTTGGCTTGTCTGCCTCTGGGCTCCCCTTCACCTTTGCTGCATGTCTCTGCCACATCCTTGTGTCAGTAAAGATGGTCTAGCTGGAAAGTAGGCCAATAAAATCAGGAAAGAATATTTTAAATAGATAAGTGAGTGGATCTGGCTGACAGCATGGCTGTGCCTGATAACCAGTACAAAGGGGAGAGTAGACATGTCTTGTGTATTTTTAATCACCTCAAATTAATTGAGAAAGTTGCAGCATTGGCATATATTTTGCACCTGGAATTCACATTTGCTACCTAGTTTTACCTGCATAGATGATTCCCTGTTAGAACTGTTGTACTGGAGGTTGGCCTATGTATATTTTAGCACTGATGTCTTACTGTTGAACTTTTGCAGTTGTTTTTGGTTAGCATCACTCATGACAGGCATATCACTAAGAGGATGTGCTCAGATAAAAGCAGAACATAGCAGAGGAATGTACTGAATTGGCTTTTGATGCATGTTATTGCACTGCTGGAGATGTACTGCACAGCATTTCTGCACAAGTCTTTTTTTCCACTGGGTTGCTACTCACATGCGCACACAGATATAGCGGGGCTATAACCTCTGTGAAGAACAGTGGAAGGGAGAGACGCAGAGGAGGGAGCAAAATCCTCTATTTCTTGTTTCCTCTGAAGACCAATGTTAAAGGCAATAGGAAATTTCCAGCTGTGTTACCATTATGCATCATTAATGTTATTGACTAAATTTAGCAAACTAACACCAGCATAGAAGACAGGAAAACAGAGTTCAATTCATTTTCAGCATCACATGGCCTTCATAATCTACCTTCAAAGCTAAAGGCAATGTTTAGTGACACTTCATTTTCCAGCTGGGATTTCCTCCTTGTACAAGAAGCGGCTTCATTACTGGTTACTGCATTATACAAGTTTGAGGTGAGGGAACATAATGTTGTGACTGAAAGAAGAAGACTGACATGTAAAGCATGGGACCTGACAAGTCTGTTAATCTTCCTTCTTTTTTAAAACTTTTTGGTCCAAGAAACAGTCTTCAGAAGAGTTAATGTACAAAGTCAGGTGAGAAGGATCTTTGACACCTATTGTTTTTGATCCTGTCTCTCTGCTTGTTCTGTTTAAAGATGTTCTTGCAAAGATTGTCTTTCCAGCATTGTACCACTTCATCTTTAATTAAATTGTTCATGGTACTCCTTTCTGTACTTTTTGGGAAGACATAATCCTGGCAATAAGAAAACAGGAAGCACAACTTTCCCCACAAAACTTTGTAGTATTTGACTAGACAGTTTCTGTCAGTACAAGAGACAGAACTATCTGTTTAATTGATCTATATAAGAGTTTGCCTCTTAATTAAAACCTTTTTAAATGCTTTATGAGTAAGACAATGTCACATAAAGCTTTCTGTTTAGTGGGCAGATAAGAGCACCATATTAAAGAGAAGGGGCAAAAGACACACTGCTGGTAAGAGGTGCAGGCTATTATGTGCCTTGCCTATACAGGAAGTTAATGTTCAGCACTGTTGTGCTGTCTGATGACAGAAAACTCTGTATAGATGGGTTGAAAAATGTCTCCCATAGTCCTGCCAGACCCAGACTTGTGACTTGGGACCTCACAGAGGCCCATGTCTATTTCTGCTCACAAGTCTCTGTGCCTAGTGAAATATGACCAGGTATGCCCCAGACAATGTGTGAAGCTCAGAGAATGATTCTGGCTGGCAGAAAAAGAGATCTTCTGAGTCCACAGGGCCAGCTGCTAGTGGACTAGGCCAGGGCAATGTGTTGCCTTTAACTAGTGGGACTACAATGCCAATGTGTGCCTGGCTGTTTTCTTTTGAGCCTTTACCAGTGCTTCTGTCCTGATGGTACGTTCCCAGCGTTTCATCCAGATGTTCTCATACAAAAAATACCTGAACTGAAGCCTCACAGGCTGGTTTATAAATTATAGTTTTGTAAAGATGTGGTTGGGCTGCAGCAGATGGAGACAGCTGCTAATGAAAGCTATTGCTGTGCCAGCATGTACGTGAAGACAAATGCTAGGCCCAACATGCATAAGGCATCTGGTTTTATTCCAGTGGCATACGGCAGCTTCACGCCCTTAACAAGAAGTCACCCTCACAGCAGCATCAGCCAAGGGCAAGGTCGGCCAGCCAAATGTGGAGGGAATTACATGTTTTAATGTATTCTCTGACCAAAAATGTGCTTTGCAATCACAAGGAGTTCTCATGACACTTGGGTAATTTTGCAGACTGCAAGTATACAGCTGCTCGGTTGTCATTAAATCTCCCACGCTCATACATGACTCTGCTGTAAAAAGGTGAGACAGACAGTAGATTACAGGCAATGATTGCAGGGTGACTAGATAGGCCTCCACAAGACATATGCCTATAACTTACAGTTCACAGGGCTGCTCAGTACATGAGCCAGCCTGCTGTACTCTATCACCCTTCCAATAAATGGAAGCTAAAATATAAAGTTGCTATATACTTGCTCAGGCACATGAAACTGGTGGGTGTAATGATCCAGACACATAGCCTACTGACACACTGTTAGAGTCAATGGAAGATGAATAACAAAATGTGTGTGGGTAAACCTTAGCAATCTTAAATATGCCAATTAAAAAAACCAACCCTGGATAAACAAGTGTGGGGAATTGCTTCTGATTCTGTTTTGGCTGGCTGCAAAAAAAGGCCCTGTTCACAGTTATAGGTGAGGGAAGGATATTGGCACATATGGGCACCATTAACTCTTCTCAGGAACAACAGAAATTAATCTCTCCTTGCTAGGAATAAAGTCACCTTGAGAGATAACCATCAGATACTCAAATAGATGAACAGTGACACTTTCTCAGCATCTGGTGCCTGCAAGTTAGTTTTTCAGTTTTGTTTGAGGAAACTTTGGGGCACTAGATGGCCTTTATGCAAAACAAATTGCTTTCTTTAAACGGGCTGCGGAGCTCCAGCTCTAGGGGCTTTTGGCCGCGGTGGAGGCAGCCACCCGCCGCCACACTGCTCCCCCAGTCTGGGGTTCTTATCAGCGGCATGCCCCGAGGAGTGGTGGAGGCTGTAGCGATTGCAGGGGTGAAGCTGCAGAGGCCACTCACGGGCTGCACCATTTGTTTTAGTTTTGGAGTCAACCGCAAGGAGTGAAAAGTCTAACGGCTCTGGGGCCTGTGAAGCATTTGATAAATATTTCTCTTTGAGGGTCTTCCCCCTGCCCAAACATGGTTGCATATAGAGAGGGCACATGCATGAACATGTGGCGACAGATGTCTATTTTGCTAGGATGTGCCATGTTTGACGGAGTGGCCCATAAAGAGTTAGCATGAGGCTGGAGAGCAAGCATTGCTGTTTGCTATAAACAAACTTACCAAAGTGCCTGTAATTGCAGTGTTAGAAGATTGGCCAGGCCTACATGGTAGCAGGGGAGGAAAATAATGCTTTCTTTTATCTGTTCTTACAAACAGCTGGAGACAGATAAAAGCGGAGACAGTTTTAACCTAAGCAAAGATTGTGACTGTGTGCTTTCCTTTGTTCCTCTGTGCTTTCTGTTTTATACCTTCTTAGTCATATTTTTATATGCAAACGAGACTATGCATGGGACAGCTTGTGAATGCTTTTTCTTTTTTTTTTCCCCTCTTCTTTTTTTCTTTAATTTAAGGAGATACCTGTTTCTCCTCAAACTCAACTCCAGTGGCTGCCTCTGCTTCAGAGGTATGCAAGGACAACAGACTGTGCTTTGTTCTGCCTACTCATGGCAACTTCCAGAGCCCTGACACAAAGACCAGACAAATATCTTCCACAAGTAACCATCACTGATGATATGTTTTGCTATAGTATGGTAGATGTAAAACAGCCCTGAAACAATCATTTTCAGATTTTCCAGTAACACAGAATGCAATGGCATAAGGTAGAGAGAGAAAATGAACTGCTACCTTAAAAACAAACAAACAAAATCCTTCCAGCACTTCTTCCAGGTGCACACGAGAAAATTTTCGAATCCTAGCATTCAGAGAGAGTAGTGATTTACACTGTCATTAATTAGAATCACTTACCAGGCTAAATTCCCCATGCAATGCTTTGAAACTGTAGAAACTGTACCTTGCTGTTTCTAATTACGTGCCTGGACTGATGTTTTGGTACAGCAGAAAAATGTTGCTTTGCTAGACTTTCAATTGCTCTAATTCTTCAAGTCATACCAACCCAATAATGTATAGCTCCATCAGGGCGACTTTTGCATGCACATGGGCTCATCTACATAAGGAGTTATTCCAGATCAGCTTTTCCTGATTAAATCTGCTGTGGATGTTATTGCAACAGAAATAGCTCTTCTGTTGTAAAACCTGTATTAAACCACTCTTCCTTCTGTTAATTGCAGTCTTTTATGGCTCTGTATGTTTTCTCTAGTGATAAAAAATAAGTATTAGTTCAGATATATTTTTACTGTACTATTTACTTTACACATATCTTGCTGGTTTCCTTCAAAAAATAAAGCCTATTTGAAGCACATTAGAAGCTGTATTGCCTACAGACTTTTCAGGTATGCTTTATGGCAAGCCAAGATGTTTTCACAATGTTGTTCCTGCAAGTTCAACATGTGATAAATAAAGGCACAAATATTTTCCTCCAGCTGTTCTCTTTGATATTTAATTGTCCTAAGCTGGTACCTCCTTTTCAAATTCTGTGGAAAAGCAGGCATACGAGTACGGATGAGTTTGTGGGAAATAATGAGAAAAGGACTGTTTCTGGCCTAGCGTATCTCATGGGAAGAGTGAGAAACCTTACTCTTTCCACTCAAGTTTAGGGTGTGGAAAGGAGCAGTCTGAATCCTTTGCAGTATTTAACATTAATATGTTTTTACACGATGACTCCCTATAAAAGTCTGTTACTGAATAGTCATAGATTCAAAGGCGGCGACAATATGACATCATTTGTTGGTGATGCATCCTTCTCTGCTTAAAAACTGGATTGTTGTCTTGGTTTGTGGCACCAAAGAAATTAATAAAGACATTTTAATAACTAAATATTTTGAACTTTTAAAAGTCATATAAAATCCTTACTATCAATGACATCTTTTAAGCCAACAAAATTACAACTCTGACAGTTTCTATCTGGTAGCACCACATTCAAAGAATGAAGGTACATTTTAGGCTTCTCTTTGCCGTTTTTTTTAAGCAAACATGTTCCTGGTGTTTTACAAACTTGTATTACAAATGCAGTTACACGTTCCAAACATTTTTTATTTTACAGCCTAGAAACACTCATATTGAAATGGTATATATATATCAAGACAGGTTTCCTTTCCTATAGAAAAAGTTTAAAGAGGTTGCTCTTTACTGTCCTTTTAAAAAGAAAGGAGCTTGTATTGCTAGGATATGAAATAAAAGAAACCCCCGAATACAAATAAGTATCAGCTATGTGTTCTTAAGAAACATATGCTTCCTGCCTAAGATTATGCTATGCATATGTACAGTTTAGGCATAATAAATAATAATAAAAACTGAAAGACTATGTAACTTTCAGAGTTCTCCTGTATCTTAGGGTTTGAAATATACCTACCCTTAAAACCTACCTTTACCTCTTCAAATTTCAGATTATTCATGCTACCCTGCCCTTGTCTTACTGTTTTGTTACAGGATACAATACAGTGACATATGGTAGATAAGAATTTTCAAGTTTAAATAAAGCCAACTGTAAAAGCTCTTCAGAAATGAAATCAGATTTATTTGTTAAAATAGTTGTACTGTGTACAAAGAAAATTACTATAATTTACAATACTTAAAGCATAGGACACAGGGGTCTTTTTGCTTCCACTGGAAGAACAGTATTTTAGAACTAAAGAATCGTTAGAATCAGACATTAATAGTTGTAATAAAATAATAATATAATAATAAATACTTCACATTCATATAATCTGAATTTATAATAATCCAAGCGTTTCAACATTAACCAATACATGTTAATCTGCCTCCAACATGTAAGTAGAAGTGTATTCTGCAGTTCACAGAAGAAAAAATTTCTACAGCTTATGGTGAGGGTTACATCAACCCTTAGATATTTGCCTTTGTCCAGTTTCACATCTGCCAGCAGCAGAGCTCCAGGAGGATGGTGAGCAGACAAATGAGTGCAAACACTGTTTGCTGTAATCTTAGCCCATTAGAATATAGTCTGGTATTTTCCTCCTTTTCTGATTTTAGTTCTAAAAAAAAAAGTCAAGGAAATAAAATGGTTAATGGTTAAAATATGTAAATTCTAAAACATAAGGATTTTCAACATACTTTGAAAGTCCTCTGACATCTCACGGGTACTTAAGTTAAAGGTATCAGCTGTTAAAGCCAATCAAAGAGGCTATTCTCAGGGGAGAGATGTGAATAGATGTCCCATCAATGATCGTTTGAGGAGCAACTGATAGCACTTATCAGCTCTTGCAGGCATTAATCTCAGAATAATCAAAAGTAAATACCAAGCAGAAGCAAGAGCAAGATCTTCACAAGAGGTATGCACTCAAGTCTGCATGTAGCCTTTTAACCCTTCCTTTAACAAGAGGAGGCTTCATTTATTAGCACAAGCAGAAAGCCATACCCTCATGCATGTGAAAGCCACTGAGTCCCAGCTCAGAGGATGAGGCAGATGATTCTCCACTGCTACCTTTATTGCCTTTGTTAAGCTGAGCTCAAGAGTAGTTAGCAGTAGACTGCTTTTATTGAGCACGTTGAGGCCTGTTAGGTCTTCTGCTCTTGTAATTGGAAACAATAGGACTGATTCAAAGGTGAACACCCAAGGGAACTTGAACATTTACTCTTCTGAAGAGTTTAATGAGCAAGTTGGGTGCCTCACATAATTAGTCAATAGAGAAGACTTCAAGGCAATAGTGGTTTTTGTGGTGGATTTTTGGTTTTGGTGAGGTTTTTTTTTTTTTTTTTTTTTTTGTTTTGAGATTTTTTTGTTCTTAGTTGCAAAGATAGGAACGTTACCTTTTGCATTTCACTTCTTTGGACTTGTGGGCTTATCACACAATAGGGTATATCCTAGAGGTTTTAGGGCATAGTAGGGCATATCTAAAGGCTCAAATCTTGAAATTTGGATTTAATTCTGAGTTGGTAGTGTAACTCAGGAATTACACTGCTGCTTAGATAGGAACCTGGTCAGGAAAGAAGAGGCAGGTAGTTTCTTGGGGTACAAATGAATCTTGAAGCTATTTAGGTCTGTTGTTTTCTTATTTTGCTACAACAGTGCCAACAGTGATGTTGGCACAACTGAAGGAAAGTATATTACAGCACAGGGTGGGACTGAGACATCATGGATGGAGAAGGACAAGAATATTTTGCATTAACTTTGCCACTGGAAACAAAAAAGTCTTAAACTCTTAAACTAACAAATCACCCCAGAGTATTGAAAATAGTCTGGATCTCAGTAAGCAGTTCTCCGTGGAAAGTAAGTACCTGTAAAGTAATCCTTCAAGTTTTTATGCTAGTTGATACACTGTTTTCAAAAATACTCAAACCTTTATACATCAGCCTGTAAAAATCCTTATATAAAGACTTGACCTAAAGTAGTATAGTGGTTTTGAGGATACTGGGTGCTACTACTTTACACTGATCAGGACTATGGCTACAGATTTGTTGTGGAGTGTGTTCAGTCTTAGAACTCTGTACAAGAATATTTTGAAGACTAAAGATACAGATCATAAAATAAAGTTCAGACTAGTTTTCTGCCATTTATGTGTTAAGTAGCTTATGCAAGAACATGCAGGTTTTCAGTACCTGTTTCCCTCATGTAATACTGGTTTCTACTTCTGCCATACCAATTTTTGCTACTGTTTTTCCTCATCTAAGAAACTTTTTTGTATGCTTGGATGTAGTCTAATTGTACAAATTGTCCTGGTTAAGTGGGAAATCATAGACATGTACAAATTTTGCAGAAGAGAGAAACATTTAATCCCTGTAATCCCTTTAATTTTCAATTAAAATGGGTGAAAGTTTCCTACTGCACGGGACTATAACAATCTCAAAAGTGTTTTATGTGAGGTACTATACATGCACCAGAAGTATTATTTACTGTCTCACTAATGCATTCCCTGAAGCATAGCAGGCCACTGCAGAACTCTAAATAGAGTACATACAGCATTCTCTAAGTACCCCACCTTGCAGAGGGCAGTTCTGTTACCCACAAGATAAAAATGGTTGATTTAACACCATTCCTTACCACAATTATCGTGCATTATTTCTGAGAGACAGTTCAGAGTACCATAGCCACATCGACACAGCCAACAGCCCTTCAGCACCCAGGCACCGTGGGCAATACTGCCGCAGTTGCTGTCAAGGACAAGAGAGACATTTGGTACATCCCTGATCCCACCACAGAAAATAACCATCCAGAGCAGCTTGCTCACTCTCTCTGGTTTTGGTCCGGTTTTTACCTTTGCCGCTCATCATATTCACAGTATCTGCCAGTGAAATGCTTTAGGCAGGCACAGAAAGCCCCTAGGATACAGGTCCCTCCATTTTGGCAACAGTATCTGTTCAGTTTTTTACCTGCAAGACAATATTACAGAGATTACCAAGCATCCCTGGTAAGCATCCGAACCTCCCTTTTTCCTCACTTGTTCTCTCAGGTCTCTCCAGTTGCCAAACGATCTTAGGGATATCTAGTTTTATTGTCTTTAGAGACAATAAAATTATCTGCCTGTTAGGAGTGTTTGTTCAGTTAAGCCCAGTTTGTTTAGTTAAGGATTAGAAGCAAACTACTAGGGATTACAGGACAGTCAAGAAATAACGCCTGGCAAGTCCTGTAGCAGCAGCAGCATAGTGAAATATTTCACTTTGACGTGAGGCAGGTTTCAGTCACACTAAGAAACGGGGCATTGTTACCGGGAAGTGGTGCTTATTTTTGAAGAAAGGAAGCTTTGTTACTGGGAAAAGTTGCTTAGTTTTGAGAGGGGAGGGGGATGCTCCCCTCAAACCTTTCTCAGACTCCTGGGATTGAATACCGATCTAAAACTTTACATATGTGGGAGGAGAAATAAGTCTGTCCTTGCCTTTTTTTTCTGCTAGTCCTGTTGCTTTCAGACAAATAAAACTTTTTTTTTTTTTTTACATTAAATAATTTTTGGTCATGAAATACGGTGAATGTTTAAAAATGTACAGAATTTTACAAAATTTTACAAACATTTTTGCAAATCCAAGGGCTGAACCGCTTCTTAATTCCTAGTATCCTTCCCTGTTTTCCCTTACCACCTTTTGCAAGTAAGAGATCACCTATTCTACCTTAAATACTTATCGCCATTTCTTAAGTGGCCATGGGAATAATTTAAATGAGCGACCACAGAAAACCAACTGTCTGGAATCTTCCGGGACAACAGTGAAAGCATTACTGTGACATAATAGTTTTAAAAGCAATTTTACGGCATTGTTTAAATAATGTTACCTACTCTCTGTAATCCCAGTGAAAGGTACCAATGCCCTGGAATTCTGTTGCTTTCTGCTTTCGTAACTCTGATTCATGTCACTGAGAGCATTTATAATAGTCCCTTCGTTCTTGGTCTGCTGCTTTTGTGCTGTGGCATTGAGACTTCTCACATCTTCACGTTCTTCTTTTTCACGGCCTTGACAAGAAGTGCAAATATGGAAGAGAAGGGTAACTCGTAATGAAGCAATGCATGCTGTAAATGTACAAGAGAAACACAGGGGGCGGGGGGAAACACGAAATTTTCCTTACCTTTTCCTAAATGAACAGCCTGCCAGACCAGAGTCACAGTGACAAGAACTCTACAAAAAACCAAAGAGCTGAAATAAATTTGTGCTGATCAGACACAAACACCAAAACGAAGATCGGGGGAGGGGGGTGGGAAGGAGCTTTATCAACTACTGATAATATAAACTATAAATATTTTATGCTAGCAGTAATTCGAGTTAACACATCAAAAACCTCAAAATAAGCTTTTCTGAAAACTGGGGGGCGGCCGGGGGGGATGGGGGGGGGGGGGACACGGGACGGGCAGAGAACAGGGACATACAGATTAGGCTTGCTTCCAGAAAGCTACAGATTCCATACATTTGCAGGTTGACAACCAGTCCAAAATGTCTCTTTCTGTATATTTCTTTGTCACAGCTACGTTGTTGCCAGTAGTTACAAAAGCAGCAAAGGCAAGAGGAAAAGCATCAGCTTTCACTTCATCCGCAGTTCCAGATACATTTGTTCCTTTCAGCTTCCTGGCCTGATTATCAACCAAAAAAAGCACTGCTAAAAGGAAAAGCAGCCTTGGCTAGAGAAGGTCCTTGGCAGCTGAGGCAGCCTTACCTAACATGATTTCCCCGGTACATTTTCCAGCAGTCTGAAATGCCCGTGAGATCCTCCAGGAAAGCTTGAGCAGAGGGAAGAGGTCCAAAGCCCTTCACTGAAGGCTGTTGCATACAGCAGTCCTCACACCATACACGGCAACAAGTGAAGGAGACAGGAGGCTGGACGAAACTTTTCTCTTTCTGTCCAGCTTATAACAACATCGAAAAGACATAGTTCCCAGTTGAGCCCTCAGTGAGGTACTGGCAGGCAGGGACCATCTCCCTAAGCTAGGACTCCCTGGCCTGCCCCCGATTTACATGTACTGCTGAAGGGTGGAGCAAGGTGGGGGCACCTACTGCTGGGGGGAGACTTAAGGGCCCATCACCACGAAAAAGCCCAAGCCATTAAGATCTCAACTCCAGTTTATTTCTTAACACAAAAACCCCCTTGTACTACCACATACTGCACACGGAAGAAAATGCTGTTCTGCAGAACTGCAATAGGTATATAACAAACTGCAGGAGGTATAAAACAAAGGTTAAAAAAGCTTCAACTCTACCTACATGCCTTGTCTGTACCAGGATTTTCCACAGGGGGCTCTACTTTATGAAATCATACCACTTTGCAGCACAGATAATCCTTAGAGCCTGCGTTAGAGATTTCTACCAAAAGTACCACAGAGAGCAGTATAAAGTTCTTAACAGAAGTTGTCTCACAAAAGCTGTTAATAAACTCTTGAAATACTTTTGAAACTTCTTTACTGTTAGTAAAATTAGACCCATTAGTGAGTATTCCTAGTCTGAGTCCATACAGTATCATCAGATACCTAGATTTAACTTAACAGGTGTGCTGAAATGACCTAGGACCCCTCACACAACTTTACTATGGCTCAGCAGCATCAGCAGAAAGACCTGCAGCTGGATAGTGGTAAAAAAGCAGCTCTGGGCAGTCTTAAATGGCTCTACCTGTACCCCAGAGTGTACCTGGCCTTTACCTAAGTTGTAACAGGAAACTTCAGCAATACAGCTTTGTTTTATTTTTGTGGGGCATGTGGTAGAGGGATGCTTTCCCTATGCCAGTACAAATCAAGCTACTACAAACTGTACCTTGGCTAGGTATATGATCACATCAGACATATAGGTCAGACCTTCACTGAAGAAATCACTGTACTAGCTGAAGACATTGTTTTCTCTTGTTGTTTGTAACTCCCTGTGGCCGACACTTGCCAGCTTTGCCTCATCTAAACTAATGGTTTGGAAACTGCAACACCCCTCATCCAATTTGCTACAAAGGCTGGCTTAATTTACAAAGAGAGCTGTCCAAGTTAAGTCAACCCACTTGGCACTGAAGCAGATGGAGAGTGTTCTGAGGACATGCTCTTTCATGTCTCCTGTGAGGACACTGATCTCCTACAAGAGGATAGGAGTGTGTGGCTGGAGATGTGAAACTGCTGTTTCTGCAGGGAGTGCTTTGCTGGGCTACATTATTCTTGGTGGATAAAGCATTTTCTGGTGCTGGTACAATGGTAGACTCCAATTGATCTAAGCTCAACCATTTTCTTGTAGATGTAGGCTAACTTCTTTAGCTTCATGGTAACTTGTTTCATGCTGTGTTTTATGTTTGTTATTAGTTTAAATTGATTTGATAGATTAAACTATTCTTGTTCCAGACTTGTACCGAAGTACATGTCTTTTGGAATTGAGAATCTGTGATGTACATCTGTGTGTAATTCAGCTAAATCAGCACTAGAAGAATTTATATGCTAACACTTGTAGGTAAGATGAAAATCATAACATGTTAATTCAGGAAGGGATTTTGGTTTTCCTTTCTTAAATAGCAACAGTTTTGAAGAGACGGATTACTCTCACCATTACGCTGTTTGCCTCTAACTGCTGTGATTCACAAGAACTTCTAAACTAAACTTGGTAAAGTTTAGGGGCTTGCTTAAAACCTATCACATGTGTTCAAGTACTGTTGTGACAACAGATGCTGTTCTGCATTAAGATTTTAAGATGTTTCACACAAAATGAAAGAGATGTACTTTTTGCATGTATTCACAAAACATGTATGTTTGTGTTATTAACATATGAAAATGTTTACTTGTGGAAAATACTTACAATCCAAACAACTCTTGTTTTCATTTGTGTTCTCTAGCTGTATAACAGGGTTAGTATTTTGAGTTTTAAAAGAGCAGCTCTACTTATATTTGTTCGCTGTTTTTTGTTACTATATTAGGAACAAAATATTCCTTTTCAATTTGGTCTAACTGGTAGTATCACTTTAAGTTACAATATTCAGATGCTGAAATGCCATCATTTCTTATCTAATTTATTGATATTCCCCTTACCATAAACTAAAGGCAGAAAAAATAAACAGAGATAAGTAAACACAGGAACATCACACTTACTGTTTTTTTTCTACTAAATGCAGTGTCAATATACTTCTCCTGGAAAGATTTTCTGGGTATCAGATTGCCAGCCCTATACTGAAGGTAACTTTCAAAATGGGGATGCTAGTAAAGAAATATTGATCAATTTTCACACCCTGTGCCATTAGTTTAAGATCAGAAATCATCCCTGGAACTGCAAGAGCTAACAGTGTGGGGAACTGTAAAGCAGTTGGTAAACATTTCTCACTGTGATACCTTGTTTCTTCCTTCCTTCTCCCTACAGCCTCACCAGCAAGGTACACATAGAAAGGGGGACAAGGTAAATTGCTCAGATGCTACTGTTGCCTAACTGCCCTGTAGAGGTGAGATTGGTGTGACACTGTGGAAAAGTGCTGCTGTTTGTTGTTGACAGAATGTGCCAGAAAGTGATTGCTTCTGCCCAGGGATTTGTGAGGAGCTGCAGTAGACGCACCCACTTTATCAGCTTCAAGATAAGAGTGGAGCCAACCAAAGATCTGGTCCTGAGCATTTCAGTCAAGCCCTCTGTACACAAGACATGGTTAACCATTAGTTAGGGGCCTCCAGTACTGTTAGTTCCAACAGCAGGTCAAGTAGCCTATATGGATAAGGATGGTAGGAAAACATGGTGTTATGTTATTAGTCCACATAAGCCCTCTTGCACTCATCCAGGGAACTGTAGGTCTGTAGCCTACATCTGCTGGCACTGTTTCCCAACATGCAAGTGGACCACTACACTGAAAGATGAAGTGTGGATAATACGTACATTTTTTTTGTATATTAGTGTTTCATACTAACTGTATTCCTGTGTAAATACTCAGTATTTCTAAGAGCTTCAGGATCAATAGATGGCTAAAGACTGGAGGTAGCATTAGGAAAAAAAGAAACAAGGATGAGGAAAATGTGGGTGTCCCCGACTTCATGGGAGCTATGCTGAAAAGCCGGCTCAGGGGTGTGCAAAATTCAACATGGCCTGTGCAGCTAGTGACTGCTGACTAGAAAGCTTTAAGTTCCCAAATACCAGCTAAGGGCTAGGGCCAGATCTCTAACTAGATTGGTCAATGCTAAACCAGTTATGCACAGTATTATGGAAAACAATGGAAAGCAAATATCGCCCCTGGACATTTGCTGAAATCTTGGGAATAGAGACTTCTGTGAAGCAAACCTGTTAGCCTGGGTGACTTACAGTTCTCTGAGGAAAGGGCTGACCCCAGGCAGCCTAGGCTGGGAGCTCTCAGAGTGTGCTTATCTCATTAAATGGTAAGGATCCTGGATGGAAAGGCCTAATACTAGCCAGCCTGAGATTTTTATTTTTATTTGTTTATTTTTTGTTGGCTACAGCTGCTACTAGGACTTACGACAGCTACCCAGACATTCTTGCTTTCTGAAGGCTATGTAAAACAAACACAGTTGGACTGAATAATTTTTATGGTGTCAAAGAACTCTCTCGACAGGGGCTGGTCAGACCAGCTCTTATTACTGTCAGGAATTTCCTGTAGGATCATATAGGGGTTGCTGTTGTTGCCTCTTCATCTCTGTGTATATATGAAGCAGAGATCATACACAGGCACAAGAGCTTGCACTGATTCAAATGAGCAGTATGAATGTCCCAAGCAGCTTTTTTCGCTCCAGATTAAGAATCTCTTATATTGGTTTAGCTGGAATCTGCCACTAGTTGACTTGAGGAAGTAAGAAGTAGGAAAATAAGATAATCCATAGACTGACTGGCACCAGTTTAACTAATGCCACAGGTCCATGATCAACTTAAGCAGGATAAATGGCTGTTGCTGCTAAAAGGATGAGTCCCCCTCTGTCTTACACCATGGGCTATTTGTTCATACTGCCTCCCTCACACTGCCATGCACTGTTTCTGCAACCATGAGTGAACTGGAGCAGGGAGTTTATCTGAATGAAAACTCCACTGGCAAAAAAAAATTCATTTTTCAGCTGGATCAGTTCCCTGATGTGGTTTGCCACAAAAGCACAAGTGCTGGCAGAAGCAGGAGGCAAGGATAAGCAGCCATGGCCATGTGATGGGCAGTCCCTTTCTGTAACAGAACTGATTTATACCAGATTAAATTGACCGTGGAATTTGTAAATAGATTTCAGTTCATAAATTAAACTGTCGTTCCCCTCCCCAGGAAATAAACCACAGCCAATATATCCACATAATAATGATACCACCTTCTACGCTCTCATCCTATTAGCACTGACTAATACAGAAGAGTAGAGCAGTCATCCCGCATCTCTCTGACAGCAGAAGAATGAAAGTTAGTACAAACAAGATGGGAGTGATAGGACCAAATGAAAGAAAACAACTGCAGCAGTCCCTTGTAGAGGGGACCTTATGCAGATATCATACAAAGATGTAATGCTCTGTCACAGACTGACATAAATTTATGAAATAAAACAAGCCTCATAACAGAGCATCCTGTAGGTTTTCCTTCTACAGAGTCTAATGGTTAGTCATTAAACATGATGAAAAAATCAATATGATAATGAAAGGGTTTTGTAATGAAAATGAATGTAGTTTATGTCTTTCGTGTACAGCCAAAAAAAAAAAAAATTCTGCCAATACACAGTACACCCTACACAGGGGAAGTCATAAGAAGATCCTGGATATCCTCCTCTGAGGGAAAGGTTCTTTGGCAAACAAATCAACACAAACACCAAGAGACTGCAAGACTGAGACTTCTTTTCTTCTTCAAATAAAAAAAATTTGAGTATTTTATTGAAGAAAAAAGGAAGTACTGAGGAAAAGGAAGTTTTGCACAATTATTTATTTTGAAGTTTGAAAAGATGATGCTTTTAACCACTTCAGGCTCTGCAGAGAGCCAGAAAGTATTTTTGTAGAGTTAGTAGTGCTGAGCTCTCCACATTTTTGGGTTAATGCACTTCTCCTCCACATGCTATCAGGTGTGTGTGTGTCTTGCCACCATTCAGGAAGCTGTGTTAACATTTCAGGCTTAAGAATGGGCTCTTTTTGGCTGCATAAAGCTTACCAAGTTTTGTGCTGTCTTACTAAGGGGCCATTTGGGGACACTGTATTAGTGCAGTCATGCACTCAAGCTCTTTTGCAAAATTACCTTAGGTGTCTATCTGAAAATGTAACTTTTCCATATACAAAATGCAATTGCTTGAGTTTAATGGCATATTTTGACCTGGCTCAGCAGTCTTGTTAGGTGCTGTCAGCTGAAACCAGAGTTAAATTTTCACTCAGTCAGGTGATCCACCCTAGCAGTAAAGACAGACGCAATTCAAGGTCGAATAGCTGTCAGATGTTTCCCCTGCTGTTTTCATTCAGAAGTATTGCAGTGTGGTTTAAACTGTTGTTAATAGTGCTGCAGTAGGATATGTCCCCAGGAAGCCTACTGAGTCTATGTAGCATGATACAAACTAGGAATTTCATAGCAGCCTTGAAGGAGTCCCAGATGAAGTGATGATCCCACAGCCTATTTCAGGGATGGAGATGGAAACCCCTGCATAGATCTTGCCTTTGACCTTCAAGCTAGCCAAGGATGCTGGCATTTCTTTAAGATGAAGCTACATGTTAAAGCTGAGACAATGTAAGAAGGCTAATTCCCAAGTCAAGCATATGCTGAGATTTGCACTGGCTCTAGTGGCATTGGACCTCTTGTGGAGCTGAATCCATATGTTAATGTGGAATAAACCTATCTATCTTTTTTCTGGGCTAGTTTTCTGGCTTATGAATTGAAGTGTCTCGGCAAGAGGTCTAGTAAGCACTAGAGGTGACACGTAGAGGGGTGAGGGAAAGTGTGGCTGGGAGCCAGGTGTTGAAGGAATGAGGTGGGCAGGACATCTTTTCAGGTGTTATGAGCTATTAGATAATCCTAAACCATAGCATCTTGCTTCATCCTTCTTTTGCCCCTCCTTGAATTCACTGTTTCAAATACAAAGTAGAGAGCAGACTGTATATATATATATATACACACATATATATATATATAAAAAAGTCACTTTGCAAATCTGGGTATTGGTGATGAGATATGTGTAAGGAAAAAGTCTGACAATTCTGGAAGAGTTATCCTTGTAGGCACCAGGAATCGGAGGCAAAAATGAGAGATCCAGTGATTATTTTAATCGGTGATAATAACAGTTAAATGTTAGTATCAATTAAAATAGAAACCAAACACTATATCGTAATTTATACTGCTGTCAGCAGTCCAGGCCTTCCTTTTGCCTCCAGTCTATTGCTCCACTTGAGGGGTCCTGCCCACTTTGCCAGCTGGGTTCCAGCTTGGACCTAGCCCAACAATGTAAAATGGGCTGCATGTGCCACTTTTTGCAGATGGCTTAGGCTCCAGGTTGCTTTTCTGCGAGGCGTGTGTTGAAGTTGAACTTCTGCCATTACAATGGCTTCATTTCTGCTCCATACTAACTGGGGAAATGCATGAATTGAACTGGAGCTGCATAGGTTGATGTCTTCAAAACACATCTGTACACCAGAGCCAGCACATATGTAATGATGCTTGGGGAAAGATGCATTTGTCAACAGAGGCCAAATTTTAATGTCTTCATCCAGGCACTCTGAATGGATCGCTATATCAAAGGCAGTTTTTGAAGTTTCTAGCCTGTGGATGTTAGGGACAGCCTGTGAACCGCTTCTGAGAATACAAAAATTCCATGATAAAGAACACACTAGAAACCCCATGAGTGAAGTCTGGAATATAAGGGTTATTTTAAACAGTTAGATTACAAATGGGGCTGCAGAAGGAAAGGAGCCATGTCTCCTTCAGGAATGGTTGACTCCAGTGTGCTGGAGGGCTCTCCGCTGACAGTGGGATCAACGTGGGGGAAAGCAAAAGCAACAGTGGGATCTGTGCTGATAGAGTCATGCTGTTGGGGACAGAGCACATTTCAGCATATGCTTGATTTGGGAATTAGCCTTCTGACATAATTTTTCCCTTTTGGTTTTGGAAGAGTGATTACAGATTTAAGGAAAAGTGACTGGTGTAGCTCCATAGTCTGTTACTGAGTGTCTGCAAAAAGTAAATCTTTCTCTTTTTTTTTAAGCATGGCTATATGGTGAGGAGAAGAATCAGTTACAAGTGATATAACTATGACAAACTGCTTGATGGCACTTGTTTGTTGAGATGGGAGAGATGCATTGTGAAAACCCGATTTTCTAGTTACTCTGCAGGTTAGGAACAATGTTACACTGGCATGGTAGGCCAGTCACTCTGCCACAGAAACCAGTGGTTATGGCATGAAAGTTGTTAGTATAATTCCCTGAAGACAAAAGGTTAGAAATAATCTCAGTCACCTAACATGGCCATATCGTGAGCCGTTATATTCATGGTGTGACTGCTCTAACATAAAATGTTCTGAGGAGGAATTTCTGGAAGCCAGGAATGGTAAATTGTTAGAAGATTTTTCTGGAATACAAAGTTTTACTTGATAATAAGGACTATGAAGGGCACAAGACAAGACACCAACTGCAGTTTTACACTGCGATATACATATGTATATTTGTGCAAATGTAACTGGGGGGGGGGGCAGAAAAGCTGATTTTTATGAGCTTCCTGCCTTGCTTCTCCTCCCACAGACTTCTGTCTCAGTTGTGCTGTCTAAATCATTCAAGTCATCATTCACAGCAGAGAAAAGATTCAGGTTTCTAATTATTTCATTTAAATTTGGGCCTTTTGCAGATCAAACATAGAGGGCAGCCTTGCAATAACGTTGAATTGATATAACTGTATTTAAATGAAACCTTCACCCATGTGCTCAGCTCCTCTGAATATGCCACACCTGAATGACTGAAGAAGAAAACAAAACTTCTGTAAATATGGTGATTTTTCAGCAGTGTTTGCTTGTAGCCACCTTTAGGGGTAAAAAAAGATTGAACCAGTTTAATAGATTACCTCTACGTCCTGAGTCTCCAAGGGACATAGAAGCCTGAAATAAGAACATGGTGTGCGTGCATTTTGTTAATGCAGTTTTGTTTGGCTAAAGATGAAAAAGAAATAGGTGGGGAATTCTAGTGAGCAGTAAACTTCATCCCAGGCAATGACAGCAGAGAAAATATCTGCAAATCTGGAACAACTTTACAGCTGGAGTTGAGTATGTATTTAACATTTATGGTGAAACTTGGCCTAACTTAATTAATTTCAGCTGGTGCTTAGTGAATCCTCTGGGAACTCTTATAAACTTCCTCTTTAAGTGAAAGTCTACCATTTTCTCTGCTAAATCTTCCTCTTTTTACAGGGGCACAGATTTCCAGAGGCCTATGACAGTTCATCATTTGGAAAACTGCCCTTCATTTCCACACATAAAAATTGACAGGAAAAAAATGCTTTCTTCTTTTAGTAAATTGTGTTGATGTTTCTCTCGTGGTATAAAATTTATTCCACAGACCTTTCCCTGGCTATGTGTGTATTTGTAATAGGTTAAATCTATTCAACAAAATGCATTCTGTTCACAAGGATAAAACCACAAATTTTGTGGGAGAGGAACACAATCCCTGATCTAGGTGAAGGAACCATGTTGTTGTGATACACCCTCTGATGTATGGAAGTGTTGTATTAGCTGAGGATAGTGTTCATGCAGCTGGGGCTAGTGTCACTGAAGCACCCATGCCCACTGATCTCACAGGGATAAATCTGTACTTGCATGCATATGTCTTGTATGGTCTTATCAAAATTATGGCTGCCATCTATAAACTACTGCAAAACATCCAGCAAGTTAATTTATAAATTAGATGCAGAGCTACATTAGAAAATATTTAGTCTAGCACTGCTTTCTGGGATGTATTTTAACACCCAGTGATCTGATCCAATGCCCATCTATGTGTGCCTGATCTTGAGTGACTACATCACAATAATTTTTATGTGTCTTGTCTTCACTGTGATTTTACTCTGAGACAACTGTCTGCAGTTAGCTTGTGTTTTCCCTAAAAATACCTTAAGTAAGTACATACATATCTGTTGAGGTGAAGCCGCACCACTATATTAACTCTGTAGGCACTGGCTGGAGATCTGCAGAGCTGCATTCGCCTCACGAGGATGGACTGTAACCCTTCTTTAGCCCTGAGGCTAGTCTTTGTCTTCCTGCACACAATAAGTATCAAAGTGGGTTTGCTTTCCTCCACTTGTGCAAAGGGGGAAAAGAACTATGTTTGGGATCATTTTGCGTTTTTACCCCTTCCTGCCCTGAGTGAGCTGGCAGATTGCCAGGAATTTATCGCAGTGGCTGAAAGTTCATCAGGATGTCCTGAGCCTAACCTCTCACCAATCAACACAGTTTGCATTTTACATTTCTGCTGGACATTACCACTGCTTGATTTAGCAGCTGTCAGCCAGGACCTTATCATTATCTAGGACTTTGCTGGGATAGGTGCAACCAGATATTGACAAGTAAGAAAGTCCCTGCTCCATAAAGCTTGTAGATCATAGTTACTTAGAGTAACTCCTAGCTTCACAGTTTTAAGTTAACGAAGGAGAAAAGGGGAAATGAATAGCCACTTTTCAAAGCACTGACCTACCAACCACTTACCTGATAAGCCTGATTTTCAGTCTGTTTTTTTTCTCTTTCTCTAGCATTCAATCTCTCTATTCTCTCTCTCTCAAACTTGTCCCAGTGCTAACACTTTAATGTAGTGGTGTGTACCCCTCACCCTGGTTAACCTCTCCTGGATGTTCCCTGTTTCTGCCTTTCATAGGCTTGTGCATGGGAAGGCAGATGTTGGAGAGTTCTCCTGAAGGGTTTTTCTGCTGCTCTACAGACTTTGCATACATCGCTTCTCCTCCAACTGTGAAAAGACTCCTTGTGCATAGATTGCCACCTCAGAAAGACTCTGGTAGAAACTCTTAGCTATGTGTTGCAATATTAGACAGTGAGTTGTCTGATGAATTTCACTTAAAAAAAAATAAATCACAGGGGCCACTTTAGTGATGCATAGAAAGTAAATGGAAAATAATGTATACTCCACAAAGGGGAGCCTTGAGAAACCAAAGTGACAAAACATGTAGGCTGTGTACAGTACTGTTACATATATTAGATACAGTTCATTTGTCTGTTTTATGTGAGTGGTGCTCAGACCACACCGGGCAATGCTAGCGTGGGTGGCATTAACTCTGCAGGCTTGTTTTTACCACAGGATTCCACCATGCTTCAACGCAGTTCTGAGAAGCTAGATTTGCTGGTGTGATGCTATTGTAGGACAACAGGGATTGAATGTGAGCTTTACATTGCCTGTAAAGAAGTGGTCAGTCTGAGCATGAAACAAGTCCATCCTAGACATTAGTGAGACTGTGAGCTACAACCTCCTTGCTTCTACTCCAGCTTATCTTCCTGTCTTGCAGAGACCTCCCTGTGGTTTTGTACCAAAAAAAGGGAGGTAGATGCATAAAAGATTTTGCAGCAGAGCTTGTCTTTCAATCTGATCACTTTCTCCCATCTAGTTTACAGCATAGCCTTGCAAACACTTGAGTAGCCTGTCTGAGAGGAATGCGTACCCTGTTGTGGAGACTGGAGGAAGGAGAAGAGGAAAAGGGAATATTGTAAGTTTTTATTGCTCTCAAAAGGGGAACTGAACCTCTAGTAGGGAGTAAAGGACAGAAAAATCACAACCACATTGAAATATTATTTTTTGTCAAAAATTCAAATAGAGGGTTGATTTTATTGTTTTAAAGGAGGAGTCCTACTATCAGTGTATCTCATTATGTGTTAAGGTTTTACTCTGTCAAAAACTATGTCCATTCCCAAGTGTCCATTTAGCAAAAAGAAGACTCATCTTTGGATGCAAAGAAAAAAAAAATTAAAATGCTCTGTCTTTATGCCAGGTTGAATTTCTGGGCTTGCATAGAGTCAGCCTCAGGCAACCATTCTGCAAATCTGCCAGTGAGGATGCAGTTCTGTAACTATGGCTGTTTGGAAATGTTGACAAATTGGAAAAGGTCTGATGTCCAAATGAGATGCTGTGGAAATGTATCGTTTTGACAGAGCATTGTTCAGGAACAGGGACTTACCTTCAAAAAAGGGAAATAACTTGACAGTTGTAGCTCTCAGCTGGGATTTGTGAGACCTAGGTTTGAATTCCTACTGTTTTATGATTTCGCCTAAGGAATGGAGTTGGCTTTTCACAAAAATCTAATTTTAGTGTTCTAGCCAAAAATCTATTAGCTATTTTGAAGCCCATCTCTGTTCATCTGTTTCTCCCTTCCTCTGTCTTTTGTGTCTTGCAGAATTTTTCTGTTTAAAAAAAAAAAAACCAAAAAGAAAGAAAAGCTTTGGCTTTGTCCTGATGCAAAGCAGGAATTTGTTTTACATCTCAACATTTGCAGGACAGGGAATCAATTTTGTGCCCCAGCTCTGTCTGGAATGTAATTATGGCAATTTTAATATCCTTACCTTTAATTCTTATTATTGATCCTTTTATTGACCCATGTCTGCTTGTTATTGTGTAAACACTGGCAAAGAAACTGGTAGAAAATAACAGTTAGCAGGTGGCATCAATTAATTTTTTTCTCTTTTCTCTTCTGAACAGAGAGGAAGGTTCTCAATGTTTCTGCAGCAAAACCCCAAATGTCTCCTGTTCTCTCCACAGTCCCCAATGCAACCTTTGCCTTTCATTTGGTTGCAAGCATTTTCTCTCTACTCTTGCATTCAGACTGGGTGGCTAAAAAATCTGCTGTGGCCTAAAAATGATAACTGGGGGCAGCATAAAGCAAAAAATAAGTTCTATGCCCATTTTGGAATCAGAATGTAGGAAAAAAGCCAACGAAGGGTACTGCATTGACTACAATTATTTTCATAATGAGTTTGGTTTTGTTTTTCAAGTATTACATTTGAGTTAATGGCTTTGTTGAATGGCTGAAGAAATCAGAGGTGGAAAGGAGGTAGGATACAGTCGCTCAGACTGTGGGCTTACATCTGATGTGAGTTCTTGGCCGCATCTAGGCCATTTCTTAGCTTCCTCATTTCTGATGTCAGAGTATGTCTGGCATCTGGGGCATACATAGCACAGGACTTGGATTCAGTCTGTTTTAATATGCTTTGTGCATAATTAAATGGGTTATGGGTAGATTGTCTTTGTCAAGAATCTTGGCAGACTTTTTCTCCTGCATGGTCAACATGATGAAAAATGATCACTTAGCTCTATTTTTATCTACTTACTTTATTGCTGTAAAAAAAATAGTGATCATGATTTTGCTGTGCCCATGTATGCAGTCATGACAGGCATTTGTTTGGCAGGAATGCAGAGCTCTTTTGCTGAGTTAGTCAAAGCCAGTTCTTCCCACAGAAGCTAACTGCAACTAAACTGTTGGTATTTGAGCAGATTTTAATTTTTTTCTTTCATATTATTCCAATAGACCTACCTAATGCAGACAAGAGGTATTATCTCATTAATAGCTAACAATACCTTGTCAACCTGTTTGTATTCATGGTGGAAGTGAAGGGCTTTCATGCAAGCAGTGTGTTGCAATCACAATGAGCCGAACAGAAGTAGGCCACATTACAGCCAGGGACAGATTTCCAGGAAGGGTGTTTTTTTGGTGGTCTTAGTTTGGCACTGCTGCCAGTCCTTTCTTCTGATTCTCATGTGCAGATGTGGAGGGGTGGAGGGAGACAAACTGTAGTACACCACAGCAGCTAAAGAACATGCAGTTCTATCATATAATTGCTATACTTGAACAAGATGGCCAAGGTTGTGTGCTCTTTGTGCTGGGGTTGCATCTGGCCCTGGAGTTGTGTTAGGCAGTGTTTTTGGGCAAAGCCAAGAATGATGATTCAGCTGTGAGTACTGGCACAGTTACAGGCCACAGCTCCAATGTGTGGCTGGAGTCAGTGCAGCTCAGGTTTTCGCTCACTGTACCAGGACATGACAAATTGTGAAAACACAAAAGGCTCTGAACTTTTTTCTGAAACCACATAATAAAACATAGGGTGAAATAATAATGAAAAACAACAGAAGTTGTCAGGGGAAACAAGGGATGATGTTTGGTTGAAATTTTAGAAAAAAGGTTTGAATAAAATACTACAGGTGATGAAATGAAATCTAATCTGTTTCCCTCTCTCCAGGACCTCTGGAATGTAAGGTAATCTTTGTTACTGTCATATTGCTTTCCAAGGATGGAGTTTTAAAACTAGTTCTTGTTAACCAGTCTGTTTATTTTGCAATCACCAGGCTTCTTCGCTCCCATTGTGAAAGGTCTGTCAGTTGTGCAGTTTGGTGAGTGTGCATGCACATACGCTCACTGAGCTTTACCGTTATTGACAGTAAAACTTCTAAAACTTTGAATTCCAGGTTCAGCTTATATTTGCATTTGGATATTTGGAAAAGAGTGGGGTGAAAAAAGCTTCCTTGAAGTTAACACTTTTCATTTCATAGTTTTTTCCTTTTGAAAGTGTTGTTTGAACAAAACAAAAGTTGACAAATACCCTGAGGACAGGGGAAGAAGGAAATTTAAATATCTTGTTAGAAATTTGAAAAGCTTATGTTCAAGTCTGTTCATGCAACATTACTTCCACAGTATATAGATTACTTGGAGGTGGCCAGGTGTTTTTTGTTTTGGGTTTTGTTTTTTTTTTTTTCCCCACCAGGGAAATAAGGAAATGCAATAGAAATAAATTGCAAAGCCTTGGGACTTCTTTGAAACCAGTCTGTTTTTTTCTAGGCCAACTGTGTTTGGGACAAGTGAGCACAAGCTCCAGGACAAAGTGGGATGTAGTTTGTAGCAGGCTTTTCTCCTTTCCCCTTCAGCTCTAAGGCTACTTCTCATAAGTGGCAGTCTGAGTTGAGAGGGAGCCCAGCATGAACACAAAGGCAGGAGGAAAACAGGAGAGGTGCTGCCTCTTGCACATTTTGTAAATGCCTTTCTTAGTTTTTGAGCCTGGTCTGTCCTGCAAAATCTTTTCTGCAGAACTTGTTTTTTTATTGTAATAATCTTCATGCTGTACTTGGGGACTCAGTTTAAAAATCTGAATTCACCAGGCTGTCAGGTTCTCCACCCATGCAGCTCTATACAGGCAATGCCTTGTAAAACATTTTACTCTAAGCCGTGATTTCCCTGAAAGTGGAGACATCAAAAATTTCAGGATTGATTGAGAATATCTTCTTTTCCTAAATAAGTTCAAATTAAATAGATACAAAATGCATATTGCCTTGGATAAAGTAATATTTTCTGTGGGGTACAGACAGTATCATATGTAAACTATGGAATTGAAAATTATTCTTTTTTCACCAGAGGGCAGTGAACTTCATATTCACTGCATAATCAGAACAAGTATCTGTGCAATAACTGTGAAACAGCTACCATGTGGTTACTTGTTACACTGCTTTGAGGGCTCTTACATCTTGGTATGGGAAATTACTGGCCAAAATATAAGCATAGTGAGCATAAAATGCCTTGGACACACTGACCAATCTGTGTGGTGGATGGAAAGTATATAGAATAAAAGATCCCTATATCACGTACAGGTAAAGGATAATGGATTTGAGTGTGTGTATATCAAGGATTTCCATACCTCATGGAATTCTGTAAATGCTACTGCTCCAGCTGGGGTAGTTACAAAGTATTCAACAAAATGCCCAAACCCTGTGACACCAGTTTGTCCCTTCACAGGCAAAGTTCTGCTTGAATGTCTCTTCTGGCTGAACGTTCCCCCAGCAGCTCATCTGTTGGGGCTATCAAGGTAGTTCTTGCTAGAGCCTGAGCTGCTGCCTTGCCTAGTGAAATGTTTAAGATTTCCTTGATGCAGTAAAAGAGTTGAATGACTTGCTGTTAAATGCCTGCTGAAATAACAACATCTGTGCTAATATTGCAAAAGGGTCACTGGATCTGGGATACGCCAGGGCTGCATTAAGGAGAAGAAGCTGTAGCAAGTTTATTAAAAGCCACAGAAAAATAAAATGTCTGTTTTCAATTTTTGTTTCTTGCCAGTCATAAAGCAATGATCAGCTCCTTTTTGTGTCTATAGGAATAGGATTAGACACTGTATGACTGTGAGGGCAAAGGACAAGTAACTCACTCTTTTAAATACCAGAGGGTACTGAGGGACTTCTAGTACTCTTCTGCTTACTTTGCTCCTGTAAGTGACACATACATCTTGGGTGTTCGAAGTGCTTTCCTGGTTTAGCTCTGCTTGTGTCTCATGAGCTGTCAGATTCAACACACTTGATCTGTGGGACTTTTGTGCACCTTCTTTCTTCATGTTTTATTGATAAGAGTTATTATGCCAGAGTTTTAGGCATTAGATGACTGGAGACATGTATTCTAGCCCAAGGCAATTTAAACTCATGTCTCCTAGATCTGATGAGAATGACCTCACCACCTAACTACAGGCTAAATTCATAGCAGAGAGTGGGTCTAAACTTGTAAACTGCTCTTTTGAAGCTATGTTCCTATGCACCAAAAAGCCCCATGGGCTGTAGAGAACAGGAGACATAAATGTTTACTTCTTGTGCAGTGACAAATGTATGCATTTTTATCTCAACTCTCGCTATGCAAATCAGAAAGAAATCTGTAAATGGAGACTGGCAGCCCAGATCTCTGCTTTGAAAATGACTGCACTTAACACCAGGGTAAATAAAAAATATAACTCCAGTTTCCCTCTAGTCTGGTGTGCTTGTGTGCTGGCACAGCCTCAGTAGCAGCAGTGAAGGATGCCCTTGATGATACCTAAGCTTTAACATGGTGCTTACAGCTCTCAGCCTGGGAGTGAGAGAGATGAATGAGAGTTGCTCACCCTGAAAAACAGATTTTCCATTTCTAGATGAGCAGCTGTTTGTGTAAAGATGGGTATTAGCTCAGAATCAGAAAATTATTTTAATTCAGTCAGTTGAAGAGGTATGATGACTTGATTCCTTAAAGGATATTGTGCACTTGTGTTAGCTAGACACACAGACGTGGTAGATAGAGACTGAGAACACAATTTTGACATTGATCTAGGTAGTGCTTGCTTATGAATAATGACAAGGAAGTCAACAGCAGGTAACCTATACTATAGATTATAGCTCTTCTTCACACCTGTGTATTTTTTAACATTCCCTATTTAATGCCCAGCATGGATTTATCCATAATTTTATTGTAGATTAATCTTCCTAGAGAGGAGCCTGTCTTCAACTAGAGAGACTAGCACTTGTTAACTAACATCTCCCATGGTCTCACCTCCCTTGATTGACTTCTACAGAAGTCATTTGGTCTCAAGTAGTGGGAAAGATGTGGAATGACTGTTCTTTTACCCAAGCTCCTGTTGAAATCTAGCTGAATGCAACTGAAGACGTACTGAAACAGCTGATTGCTCTTTGGTGCAAAAAATCAGCAAAAAGCCTTTGCAGAGACCTTTCTCCTCTTTGCTTTAGGTCAAAATGAATTGTTTATTAAAAATAAAAAGGTTTTATTAGTAAATATACTTTAAAAATGTTCCACTAACAGCATGGAAATTTTACTTTCTGTATTGTTTTACATATGTATACTTAGGTAGTCAAAATCTTTTTGTAGCTAGGTTACGTCGTCCTTTTCCTGTCTCAGAAAACTGAAATTCTGAACTCTGAATTTCTCATTTATTCATTTTGGTGGACTTAAGCTTTCTGAGGATCTTACTTAGGACTTGCTTTTTGAAGATGTGTCAAACTTTTTATGGAAGTAAATTCTTGGGCTGTTCATGAAATATGAAAAAATACCATAGAAAGAACTAGAAATTTATTAAACACCTGTTAATTCTGTGGGTGTAAGAGTTAATGTTCCAAAATGTCAAAGAGAAAAGACTGATATCAGTGTAAATTTTGCATATTTAAACACCCAAATTCTGCTTCATTTTTGTAGATGTCCAGCCTAAGTGCTGAAATTAATGGCACATGTCCGGATTTATTATGCTGTTGTAACAGCTCAGATCTCTGAAAAAGTAACTGGAAAGATGAACTAGACAACTAGTTTATTATCTATAAGTAGCTTATATTTATAGGTACTATGGGAAAGGTTGTTAGTTGGAGTGGAATTCAGTATTTGAGTCTTTGCCATTTTCTGTTCATTGCCTATCAGGGAGAAGGACTGCATACATTATGATAGGATATGTGTGATAGTTGCAAAATTCAGGAAACACAAAGAAAGAAAAGGCAGTTGAAGCTGAAAAATGTTAGTCTTTAACTACCAACTATTTTTAAAAAAGTTAACAGATATCACTATGCAGCTGTCACAGTCCTTGAAAGGCATTTAGAGAACAATGCAATCATCAGGCACAGTCAACATAGGTTCACTAAGGGAAAGTCCTGTTTAACTAATTAGATATCCTTCTATGATAAGGTCACTTGCCTAGTTGATGAAGGGAAGATGGTGGATATAGTTTTTCTGGATTTTAGTAAGGCTTTTGATACTGTCCCTCACAGCATCCTTCTGGACAAGTTGTCCAGCTGTGAGATGAGCAGGTACACGGTGCATTGGGTGAATAACTGACTAAATACAGGGCTCAAAGGGTTGTCGTGAATGGGGCTACACCTGGCTGGTGACCGGTCACCAGCAGTGTTCCTCAGGGCTCAATTCTAAGGCCAGTTCTGTTCAACATGTTTATCGATGATCTGGATGCAAGAGTTGAATGCACCCTTAGTAGATTTGCTGACAATACTAAACTGGGAGGTGCTGTTGATTCTCTTGAGGGACAAGAAGCCTTGTGGAGGGATCTAGATGGATTGGAGCATTGGGCCATGATCAATGGCATCAAATCTAACAAGAACAAATGTCAGGTTCAGCACCGGCAATGGCATAATGCTGGACACAGGTATAAAATGAGAGAGCAGTGGCTGGAAATCCGCCCTGCAGAAAGGGATCTGGGGGTGCTGTTTGACAGCAGGCTCAACAGGAGTCAGCAGTGTGCCCTGGCAGCCAGGAGGGCAAACCGCATCCTGGGGTGCATCAAAAACAGCATAACCAGCTGGTCAAAAGAGGTGATTATCCTGCTGTATTTAGTGTTGGTGCAGCCTCACCTTGAGTATTGTGTGCAGTTCTGGGCCCCACAATTCGAAAAGGATGTTAAGGCACTCAAATGCATCCAGAGGAGGGCAAAAAATCTGGTGAAAGGGCTGGAACACATGTCCTGTGAGGAGCAGTTGAGGACTCAGGATTTGCCTAGTTTGGAGAAAAGGAGGCTGAGGGGTGACCTCATTGGTCTTGACAGCTTCCTGAGGAGGGGACGTGGAGAGGGAGGTGCTGAGCTCTTCTTACTGGTATCCAGTGGCAGGACGGGTAGGTGGGAATGGTTCAAAGATACATTAGGGGAGGTTCAGACTTGACATGCGCTCTTCATCTATCCTGGCTATCCATGGGGTGGATGAAGAGCTGATGGTTCAGATGCTGGGTGTCTCCTTCCAAAACTGCACAGCGACATTCATGCAACAGCTTATCTGTGTCGCTGTGCAATGGTGCAACAAGCCGCTTCTGTGCAGCTGGTCGTGGGCAGATATTTCCAGGTGTGCAGTCTCCATGGCCAGCCCATGCCCCACCACCTACCACCCCAGGCCTGGCCTCCTCCTCACCTCACCCTCTGCCCCCACGTCCCAGGGCTCTGCTCTCCTGCCAGCCTGCACCGATGGCTGCAGCCTCGCTACAGCAGTGCCCAAATCCCTCCTCCTGTGTGGAGTCATGACTTGGTGCTGCTCTCTCCATCAACCCAGGGTCCTACACTGCCAAGGCAGGAGCCCCAAGAAGTTCAACAAGGGGAATTGCAAAGTCCTGCATTTGGGGTGGGGGACAACTCCAGTCACCAGCATATGCGGCGGGCTGCCCGGCTGGGAAGCAACAAAGGAAAGGTGACCATGCTGCTGCCCTCGAGCATAGGCTTTCTTCCCGCTCTTCAAGGTACAGCATTGACGCTGGCATTTCTACTCTGCTTGGAAATGACCCCTCTTCAGCTGAAGGGTGCTGTCAGTTCCCCAGAACCCCTCACAACCACCCCTACCCCCAGTCCCCATCGCATACTCTCTGCAGGACTTCCCCAGCACAGGTCCTCCCTGCTGTGAGTGAACCCCACAGAAAAGGCAGCACATCTTCTCCATGCTCCCCAGGGCCCCTCACCCTCCTCTTACACAAGAGCCCTTCCTCAGCCAAGCCAGCCACGCAAGTTGAGGGGAGGGACAGAAGGCAGCTGCTGGGTTTGGCACCAAGAGCTGCTGCCAGGCCCCACTGAAAGACCAGGTCCCAATGCCAGGGCCACAGGTGATCCCACATGCCTCAGGCACACAGCAGGAACCTGGGGAGAAGCGGAGCAGGGTGAGGCTTTGCGGACAGGCAGGCAGGCAGAAGGCTGAGAGCAGGCCAGGCCCTACCACTCTGGGGCTGCACAGAGCTCTGCCCTGGGAGCAGAGCCCAGCTGCAAGACACGGGCTCTCTCTGGAGACCACACGATGCAGGAAGTTCAGACGTGATATTAGGAAATATTTCTTTACCGAGAGGGTGGTTAAACAGTGAAACAGGCTTCCTAGAGTGGTGGTGGATGCTCCACACCTGCCAGTGTCTTAAAAAGAGGCATTTGGACAATGCCCTTAATAACATGATTTAACTTTTGGTCAGCCCTGAAATGGTCAGGCAGTTGGACTAGATGATCATTGCAAGACCCTTCCAACTGGAACTATTCTATCCTATTCTATTCTATTCTGCACATGTCCCTCCAAGAGATTGGTTCTGGTCAGAGGTCAAGTCTCATTCATTCAAAAACCAATACTCCCACAGATCTGTTATCAAGCCTTGATATGTAATTGGTTTGATCGTGATAATCAAGCTTGTTAGAAATATAGAATGAACTATTTTTTCAGTTCCTGGAGATACTGGCTGGGACGTACTGACATAAAAGTACCAATAGAGGTACATATTTAAGAGTTGATGTCTCATTTTTTGGAATAAGGACTTTGGCCCTCAAACTATCCCTATTCAAACTTTTTAACCTTGTTATGACCAGAACAAAATAAAATGTATATGAGCAATAAGACTACTAATATGGTTTCACACAACATTTTGCTCAGTCTAAGAGCAGCAGAGGTACTCCTGGCAAGTTGAAACATTCCTTCTGTGTTGAAATCTGGCACCCAGTCTGGGGCTAGTAAAATTACATAAAATGTAAGACAATTTGACTTGCTTTTTAATTCTGTGTAAGTTTTGCTGTTGAGGTGAAGAATAGGTGCATCTACCCTCCCCTTCCCCCCAAATCTAAGATGTGTGAAAGATCTTAGGGAAAAGGACAGTGGACCTTACAAAAGCCTCAGTGAGAGGGGTGTAGCTTCTCCACACTTGGGATGCTGCTGCATGAGATAATGTCTGGTGAATTCTAATTCCATTATATATAACTTTCCAAGAGAAGCCTGCAGTCCTTGAGGAAACTTTCCTACACGGAAGGAATATATGACATATCCCAGGAAGATAATTTTAACTGACCTAAACTTTTAAGTGTTTTCTTCTTACAGTCACTTTGGTGAGGGGCGTGAATTCCTGATATAAATCCTTATGTGAATGTGCACTTATATTGCAGTAAAGATACTTCATACTATAGAATTGCTCAGAAATAATTACAAACCTTTTTTTACTGCTGTACCTTGCTCTGCTTTAAGTCATTGGTACTGCTTTAGTCTACCAGACTAGGTAACACATAAATATTAACTATGTAGTTAATATGGCACCTCTTCCAAAAGTGGAGGATAAATGATAATGACTCTCATAAGAAGTGTTGCTTTTTTTGGAAAGCCCGAATGAATCCATAATGAGGTATTTAGAGTGACATAACTTGCAAAACCTCAGCATATATCCCTTTTTCTCATTCTGGAGCAAAGGGTGAATGGGAGGGGAAGCCTTTTCTCTACTTATAAAATAAATACATTGGTATGATCTTAAAAAAATATAAGACTTTCTGTCTTAAAAAAGTCAAGCAAACAATTTATGTTAAGCTTCTACACCAACATCAGCAGTTCAAGATGGTCACTCAGTCTCTTCAAAGAGGCAATCAACTCATGAGATGGATGATATTGTTTGTGGGATGATTTTGGAAAAAGGTGCCACTCATTTACAAAAGAAATTGTAACTGCCCATTAGAAAGAAAGAAAAATAACTCCACTCAGACAACAGATTATTACAAAAGCATGTCATTCAGTTACAACAAAAAATTGAATATGATGAAGCCAGTTACCAAGATTTTGCATGGAGGGGGTTAAGTTTAAACACACAGGGAAAAAACAGACCTTGTCACAAACTATCCTGTGAGCTTGCAGCCTGGCACCAGCTCCTGCTGTGCACAGCAGGCATTTCCCCTCCAAACTAGAGCATATACTCACAGGACATTAAAGAGGATCAGAATTTCTCCTGATCTCTTCTTGAGGAACATATATTACCTCTGGCTTTGTCAAGAGGATATAGATCCATCCTGAAACAGGATTGAAAAAAAGCCAACAAAACCAACAAAAAGGCAGGTGTAGATTCAGTATTAAAGATGCTGTTCCTGAATTTTGCTAGCAAAAAACCTCACAAAATCCAAGTGAGGACACCAAAAACAATCAAAGCACTGTAAAGTAGTTTTCCTCTCTTTCTGTCTTTCTTTCTCTCTTTCTCTCCGTGTAAAAATTCTGCTTGTACAGAGATTTTTCCTAGAAATGTGGAAGAGAAAAATCTACTGTAGGTATAATCACAGCAGCAAAATACTCCTTTTTTTTCCCATAAGGGTCAGCAAAATCCATACTTGTATTTTCAGCTACCTCAGTAGAGAGATATAACAATACAGAATCCATGGTGTGGTCAGAGTTGCAGTGGAAAAGTTCATAGATACTGCTGAAGGTAATTTTGTATGGGCAGCAAAATGTATAGGTCAGAATAAGAAGTGTCTGAAACAGTTTCTTCCACTAGACCTGAATTACCAAAATCCCTTTAAGATCAGCACTGTGCTACTGTTTTATGTCCTTGCAGTCACATATTCATGCTTATAGTGTTGGCAATGTTTTTTCTTGCTGTTTCTAGATGTTTGCTAATATTATCTGTCCCCATGATACTTTTTGGAGAAGCACAAACAGAAGAGGTGGGCTTTGGCCCAGACTTTGGCTTTAAGACATTTTTGTCCAGTTCAGGTTTGGGACTCACAAAGGTTAGATTTGGTGTAAAGTATTAGCTGGGGTTCCTCCAAGTTATTTTCTAGTTTATCACAACTTAATGAAGAACCTTATAAGCTGCATCATAGCCAGAACCTCCTGCTACAGCTATGTCTCATGGAAGGAACTGCTGAAGGAAGACTTACCATCATCCTATCCCTGGAAACTGCTTTGTTTCCATTTAAATCAGGGATGCTGTTAGTAATTCGATCATTTCAGACAAGGCTCTCACATCCCTCAGTATTCAGTACAAGGCTGCCTAGATAATACTGCTGTTGTTTTCCTCTGCCACCTGCTACCATTCAACATTGGGAAGCTGAGTCTGAATCTACAGTGGTATTTGAGTACCTTTGTGTCAGTATGTCTAATCCTTTTTCAGGTGTGTCCACTGCACAAAAGATCTATCTAGGAACAACAGTGTATGCAAAGCACCTATTCATTTCACAATTTTTACTCTACTGTATTCTTTGACATAATTTATGGGGTCACCCAAAGACATTCACATGTCTTACTTTTCCTCCTGAACTGAAGGGGGACCAATGCCTCATCACCAAAGAGAGCCTGAACATAATTATCCATGTGATGCATAGAGAGGTTGTTGAACTTTTCAGTTCACCTGCTGAAAAGATTAGGTCTGACATTAATTAATTAGCAGTGGTCATTTCTGTTTAATATACCTCTGCTTGAATACTTGTTTTTCTGTTAGAAATACTTGAAAAGCAAGAAACCCCCATTGTTTTTTGTGTGTGAGGTGAGATAACTGAACAGCTCAGAAAAGGGCCACAAAGCATGACCCTGTATCCAGTCTGTCCCACTGGGTAGAAGTGCTTAGAACTAACATTTTGATTAAGGCCCCATATTTAATTTAAATCTTCACTTGACTGCTTTAAACAGAAGACTGATACCCTAGACAGATTTTCAGTGCTCCACAGCAGCAGCCCATTAACCTATTTAGGTGGTATCTACAGTAGTAATGAGATTAGAAACTAGAAAGGAAACTGGGAGAGAAAGAGAAGTCAAGAAACTCAAAAGCAGGTTAAAATTTTTGGTAATTTTTTTTAATGAAAGCACCAGAAATAAGGGTCATATTGTCCCACAGGTGAGTCTGGCCAACTGATATGATGTAATCCTGTAAAGACTGTTACGTACTAGCTCGATTCTGAATGAGTCTAATGCCTAGATAATACAAAACGATTAGAAGATGTTATGTACTTTTCCCCAGTGACACCTCCTTACTGTAGCTCTTGGGAGCACTGTGTTTGCAATAAAATTAGTTTTTCTGGATTACAAAGACCTGAAAGCTGTACTTTCCAAACTTTCACTGATGACATTAAGTGTAAACCTCCTTCAGCAATTAAATTTCCATCAAGCTCCTAATTTGGCAGCCACTGCTGTAGGGCAGAGGCACTGTTCTGGGCCTCAGAAAATCTAGTGCTGCTTTCTCCAAAAGTACCTTTTGTTTCAGAGCTACTTTGTCTCTAGATCTCAGTTTTACAGCTTTAAAATGATGATGAATTCTAATTTATCCCTAATTTGTCTGTTTTGCTTGATATAAGTTGTCATCTTCCCAATGGTAGGATCTATTTCTCCTTCTCTTTATATTGGACCTATCTTTGTGAGATCTTCATGTTGCTTGTACGCCAAGCAGATGTATTGCAAAGCATATATGTGAAATCTGTAGTTGCTAATTTGCAGGGAATCCCTTCAATCAGTTTAGGACCTTATTGGAAGCTGGGGATCAGAGGCTTCCACAATAGGTCTTTGTAGCTATATTTTGCCATTGCTTTGATTGAAAGAAAGACTGGCCATCCTATAGCCCTGCAGCAGGAGGGAATTTGTTTTTCATGGAAAACCACAGCCTATTAGCAGTTGTGAGCACAAGCTATTGCCCATTACAACCATTCTTAGAAGAGACTGCCTATGTACACACATGGAAAAGTCTGGTTCACTGGACTATGCAAATCAGGAAATGTCCACACTGAGATTGAAATCAATCATGTTTAAAAATCTGCAGCTCAGGAAAAAGCCCAGCAAGTGTTAAGCTGTAAAAATGCTTTTATATAAAAGATATTCTTACAGCACAAAGTAGGTATCAACTGTAGACAAATGTGAAGTTTGAAAATTGTAAACAGTTCAAGGTGTAACAGGGGAAACATAAGACTCTGAGGACACTAAGCCTTTTTTTTATTAAAGGTATAACCTTCTGGTAAGAGGTAGACACTTTAAGGGAGGCCCTGGAAAAATAGTATGGGCTTTGTTTGTTTTGCCATGATTGAAGTACAGAAATTGAGGTAGCTAAAATGGCAGGTTATAACACAATTAGATTTGTAATTCTTCCGTTGATTTGCACATGCATGGTAGGAAGCTTCTGGCTGTAGAAGGAGACATGTATGCACAGAAAAGTCTGAAGTAAGGCTAAGTGGTATTCAGATTAAACTTCTTGATGAGATAAAGGAAAGCTTCCAATGTGTGAGGAATAATCACCTCACTTATCTGAAGAACAGCCACAAGAAAAGTCATCTAGTTGCCAAGTAAAAAAGGGTTAATAAGTAGTTATTTGAACTATTTAAGTGGGTACTGCATTATTTAATTTGCTCTTTAACTTTCATATCAGTCACTGAAACTAATATATTTTACCCCTATAGTCTTTCCTAAAGAAAATATATTCTCTTTTACCTTGCAGTACTTGGGAGAAAAAAAACACTACTTAAAAATTCCATTCCTCTCAAGAAAGATAATTTGGGGAATTAGAGACATAACTAATAGACTTGTCTAGATGTCCATGAAAAACCTACAGATATTTAAGGGAACAAATATGTTCTCTATACATTTGTTAAAAATGACATCCTGTGTCAAAATCTCTAGTCGTAAATTCCACTCCCCCCTTTTTTTTTTCGCCTCACAAAAGATTGTGAAGATCCTTGGATAGTGACTTGAGATCTACTGACAGTCGACTTGATTTCTGTGTTACATCTTCCACGGTGGTAGAAGCAGATCCCTGCGGGAACAGAAAGCCAGAACTACAGAAGAAATTTCTTCTTCCATTTCTCAGGACTGTTAAAAGAGCTGGGAGAAGCTGATACTGCTAGTTAGGTTCTAGAAAACATTTCTGTTAAAAGAACAAACCCCAACTCTGAGATCTCACTTGTAAGCTCAAAGACAAGTGGAAATGTTCTGGCCTGCTTCCGTACTGTAAAGAAGAGTACAAGCCATGTGAAAAAAACACAGGTGTTTTCTGCTGGTAACACTTTGGGAAAGTATTTTGAGAATCTCCTCTTCTTCCTTACTTTCCTCTGCAAGCCTAAATCAAAAGGAGGCATTCTTTCAGCAGTGAACATGCACATTTTCTCCTTCTATTCAAAAAGCCTTTTTGAGCCCTTGGAATGCATTTCTGGCGGGCACTCAGGAGCACAGGAAATTTGAAAGGAGCTGTGAATAGCTGCTAAGAGTTGCATTCAGAAAAGAGAAGACAGTGGAAGCTAGAAAAGCTAGGGCAGCAGTTTGTTCTTTCCCTAGTACGCAAAAGTCATATTCTTGGACTTCTAAGTAACTTACTAAAATAATCTTTTTATAAACCTAGGTTTTCTCTTTTTTGTTGTTTTATTAACAGAGACCTTTGATTTAGCATTTTCCCCCTCAAATAACTAGAGAGTTGTCTTGTGGTATTAGGTTTCTCTGAGATTATTTTTGACATGTTGATATTCTAGTTGTGATGTTGATGTCAGCCGTCTTCTGCAACCTACAGAGTTTAGGATCCTGCTTAGTGAGAAAAAGCATACTATATATCTGCTGTCTCAGCCTCTGAAGCTAATTTACTTACCACAGTCATCCTGAAATATGTGCTATGCTATGCACAGTCCTACAAACACACTTGTATAGAGATGAGTTAGTTCCTTTCTACCATGGATAACAGCGTAACAGTCTCCATTAAGCACAGAAAAATACAGTGCTTTCAGAATGAGCCTACTGGTAAACCAGTATAGTATAGGCTGCTTTTAAGAATTTCATTGATCATGGTATCAGCTCCAGAAGTGTTTAGGACATTCACAAAAAAACCTGCCCAAGATACAATTTCTTCAATTTTGCAGCAAAGTTTAACAAATTTAACAACTTATCTGTGAAATTTTATTCAAAGCAGTGTTACAATCCTAAATCCTCCTTTCATATATGCATGTGTTTTTATATCTGCCATAATCTGAGGGTTATAAATAGTGATATTCCTTCAACTATATTGAAATACAATGAACTAGGAAAAAATATTTTAAAACAAAGAAATATTGGAAATGTCTGTTATACAAGGACTATATTGCTTTTGGGTATTCTTCATCCTGTCCTGGACCACAGGGCAGGATGATAGGATGACCGCTTGATGTCTTGCCTCCCCTGTTTTTTGTGGCTCTGTAATTGCTTGATATTCTTTCAGCAGAAGCTGAGAAACAGGATTGTCCTTCAGTACTATATTTTCCTCATGTTATTGCCTAACACAGATTGAAGTCAGGGTGAAAGTAGGAAATGGCTCTGTAAAATCATTTTTAGTAAAAAATCATCCCAGTGGTCGGGGAGCTGTTTTAATTTATTGCCAGCATCACTTTGGCAAGGATACAGAGAAAACTCATGAGTCTTTTTTCAAGTAAGAGTACACCTAAAAAATGATTTTGAGAGAAGAAATTTGGGATATTGCCAAAGTTTTAAAATATGATCATGAAAATGTGAAGTCAGTTCCCTCACCCGCTACTGGCCTTTCCCTATCAAGACCAAGTCTCTTCTAATATAGAAAAGGTTATTTGCAAAGCACAACTTGTGTAGTTCATTTCCCACACGACTTCACCTTTTTAAAAGATATTTCCTTCAGGTGATCAGAAAATAGGTTCTTTGAAACAACAAGCTCTCCTTGGCTTCCAGGGTGAAAGACTTCTAACAGCTTCAGGTAGAGGTTGGTGAATACATAACAAGGTTACACATTGGAATTGTCATAAGCAGTGGTCCTCCTCTGTTCTAAGTTTTCTAAAGTGAGAGAACTTACTAGCAGCAGAAATACTTTCCTACAAGAATGATCCCAGAAATCCTGAGCATTTATGTTATAATGATTTTAAAATAAGAGCAAGTCATCTAAATTAAGGACTAGAAACATGCAGAGCAAGTGTGGTGGTCAAACAAAACATTAGAAATTAAATACAGATGTAGAGCTTAGTTGTTTAATAACTAGTTGAAGACGAGTGAAATTTGCTCGCAGATAATTAGCAAAAGAAGTGGGAGAGGTAGAAGTCACTAAGGTAGTTAGTATGAAATATTCAGCCATGTTGCCACAATTCCTATGACAAAAAGATTGCTCCAGTGCATATTTCTTAATTATAGGATAGCACAGGTAGCTGAGGATATACTTTTGAAAATATATTTGTTCCATTTGACTCTAGGGACAATCCAAAATATCTCAGGTGTGGATGTGTCCTAGAGCAACTGTCTCTGTCCAGTTCCGTGGATGTCTTCTGTTGTGCTCTTAATTTTAAAAAGTGAAAATATACTATAAGAAAGAAAAAGGGAAATATTTTCAAATCTTCCCTAGCATACTGACAATGAAAAGGCTCTTACCAGTTACCAGTCCCAGCTTCACTGTGTCAGAGAATAGAAGCAGAACCCAAATGAATCTAAGACACAACAGAGGGCTTGACTGATGCATGAAGGACAAGTCTAAGTTGCAGCATAGGTGGGAAAGGTGGAGGAATCCCTCAAAGTAGATATATATATGATTTAATAAAAATTAGCTAATAAAAGTTCATGTTAACTAAATTCAACACACTGGAAGAACAGAAAAATCTTTTCCCTTTTGTTAGTAAAAAAAATCAGTCAAGAACACTGACAGAGCTGTAAAGAGGATCTTGACCTTTCTAGCCTAGTAGGGAGGCTCCTACTCATTATCCTTCTGTAGCCTTTCAAAACCAGGGAAAAAATAACAATGTATTCTGTTGTCAAGTCCCTCTAGCCATTGCTTACCATCATCTATTTCAAGAACAAATCACTGTGAGAACTTGAAGCAGCTTTCCAAGTTGTGTCCTGCAAGACTTAAAAGCTGCTACTTCTGCTTTCCTGCCTAGCAAGTCAGTCAATAAGCAATTGAAAGGCAATTATCACCTGTCTACCCCCCACTCCCAGTATGGATATCTCCACTACAGTTTACCTGAGTGAACATATGTCACAGCAGATACAGGCTTCCTATGCCTCTTTCTAGCACATACTGCCCCAGTACTGCACACATTGTGCAGCAGGTGCCAGAGGCAGATGTGATTTCACTGATATATGTGGGATGAAGATTTATTTATACCTATGCAGGCATAATTGCCCCAGGAACATTTTGGAAAGCCAGCAGGTAGTGCAGAAATATTTTTGTGAATTAAAAAACCCATCTGTAACACATTCAAGGAAATATCTAATTAAAAACTGAAACACTGCAGCAATGAGTTAAATGATTTCTCATCTTTAAAAGAAATCCTAATTACATTAAGTCTAGAATATCTAAATAGGGTTGAGTTATGCAGTAGCAGACAATTTTGCAAGTTGATCCAATCCCTTCCTTCCAAACAGGGGTCCTGGCCATTACTTGGGCATGGAACTAACGCAGCTACAAACTGGCAAGTCTTTAGTCCTGTCAGACCCTCATGAAATCACAGTATCACTAGGTAGACTTAAGGATCTGCCAAACCAATACAAAATGGAAAGCCTTGTATGGGAACCTTGCCTTGCATGCAGACGGGTGCCTGCCTCAAGGAAATTTGCACCTGTAAGGTTTAAATTTGAACAAATCTTCAGGTGAATGTCAGGCAGGTGGCCAAGGCTCTTTAAGCCTAACACAAGTCATGGAAGCTTTGTGGGCATTGTAAATTGTACATAAATTGCCATGTCAAAGGTCCCAGCCCTTTGGAAGAAATGGTATGACAATATGGATTTATGCACTCATTTTGCAACAAAAGGGCACAACACAAGGTCAAGGCAATAGAGAATAAAGGGCTAGAAGCCATACCTCCATTAAGGAAATATTAAAGTCATTTTCATATGGGGGCTAATAATCAGCCAATTCCACTACTGTTGAAATTAGTGGTGGCCTCTTGGGTGACCATTGTTGGTGTTTTGAGTACATCGTCATCTGCAGCTATATGGGATGGATCTCACAGAATTTGTGCAGTTTCCTGAGTGCACAGAATAAGAGCACAGCAGAATGACTGTACTACAGTCTTTGGAAAAACAAGCATCTCTCTTTATCACGTGCAAAGCTACATGAGCAAAATGCAAAATGACTTGCTAGGTAGCTTGGGGAAATGGAACTTAAAGGCCAAATATAGGTGATTACTAAAATTTTACTCTGGGATACCAACATTCCTTGGATGTTTATGCATTTCCCTGGTTTTCATATAAAGCAAAAAGAGAAATCTACAGGAAGGGAGCACCAATGTCTCTTCCAGGATGTACTCAGAAATATCTTCGAGTCATAGACTCCCTTGTAACACTTGCATGGTTTTTTCCTTACCTTCTTTTACTAGCTTCAGCTTCTTGGTGTTAAATTGAGCTGGCAGTCTTACAGGCCATTTTAAATCAATGCTTGCAAAACTGCAAGAAGTGTGAAGCTGCCAATGAAGAGTCAATGAGGAGGCAGTGATAGCAGTTATCAGCTCCTCCACACAAATGTCCTGAGTTTTCCAGCTGTGTGAACCTTTCCAAGTTTGATTAAAAAGGGATTAATGTTCTTTTTCTTAATATGGATATGTATGTATATAAGAACCAGTTTGTGTGGACTTGCAAGTTATAACCCTTCAGACAGGTTTACATTTGAATACACCCAATTTTTCCATGGTGAACCATGATTTCAAACAGCTAAGTCAGTTTCAAACTGGACATATCCATACTATCTTGCATGCGGTTTGCACCATTTCACTGTTGTGCCAGAACCGGAAGAGGCTATGCTTCAACAGTGTAGCCAATGTGTTGGTTATGACATCATTCATATCGTGCTGAAAATACAGGGGGTCCCTTGTGTGTGAGTGAGGGCAGAGATTTTTTCTTCCCTTTCTACACCTTGCTATTGATGTGATGCAGTTCTTCCTGGGTTAGGTAGGGCAGGTCATGCTGGGAATATATGAGCTGCTCCTGTCCAGTGAGCTGCTTCTTGTCACTGACTGAGCACTCTCACCCATTCCTTCAGACAGAAAACACTGAAAACAAGAAAAACTGTCTCTTTCTTTCTCTGGCCTGTGACTTCAATTGGCTCAGCTGATACCAGAGTGGGTGTTTCTTGGTCAAAAGCAGAGGAGGTGGGAAGGGGATTTGGAACAGGAAGGGGAGCACGGCTTCTGTTGCTGTCAGTAAGCTCTGTCAGCTCACCTCCAGCTCAGCAATCCCACTGAAATTCACCCTGGGGATAGAGTTGACTAAATATGTAAATATGAAATGTTGGATCCTAAAATCTGGGACAGAAACATCACAGCCTTTCTCAGAGAATCATAGAATAGAATCATAGAATTATTAAGGTTGGAAAAGACCTTTAAGATTATCAAGTCTAACCGTCAACCCAACAACACCATGCCTCCTAAACCACGTCCTGAAGTGCCACATCTACACGTTTTTTAAACACCTCCAGGGATGGTGACTTCACCACCTCTCTGGACAGCCTGTTCCAATGCCTGACCACTCTTTCAGTAAAGAAATTTCTCCTAATATCCAATCTAAACCTCCCCTGACACAACTTGAGGCCATTTCCTCTTGTCCTATCACAAGTAACTTGGGAGACAAGGCCAACACTCACCTCGCTACAACCTCCTGTCAGGTAGTTGTAGAGAGTGATAAGGTCTCCCCTCAGCCTCTTCTTCTCCAGACTAAACAACCCCAGTTCCCTCAGCTGCTCCTCATAAGACCTGCTCTCCAGACCCTTCACCAGCTTCATTGCCCTTCTCTGGACACGCTGCAGCAACAGAATGTCCTTCTTGTACTGAGGGGCCCAAAACTGATCAGAGTATTTGAGGTGCGGCCTCACCAGTGCTGAGTACAGGGGCACGATCACTTCCCTACTCCTGTTGGCCACACTATTGCTGATACAAGCCAGGATGCTGTTGGCCTGCTTGGCCACCTGGGCACACTGCTGGCTCGTGTTCAGCCAGCTGTCAGCCAGCACCCCCAGGTCCTTTTCTGTTGGACAGCTTTCCAGCCACTTTTCTCCAAGCCTGTAGCGTTGCATGGGGTTGTTGTGACCCAAGTGCAGGACCCAGCACTTGGCCTTGTGAAACTTCATACAATTGACCCTGGCCCATCGATCTAGCCTGCCCAAATCTGCAATGCGATGGTAATCCACAATTATTAAGATCTGCCAGTGAGTATGCTGGCACAAGGACTGACCAGAAGGCCAACAGTATTTTTTTGTATGGTTCTTATCCGTAAAGATATATTACCATTTTACATTAGCCTGATAGATATTAAAAAATGCATACATGCTGAGGTCAATGGAACTACGTAAATTAAATTCCAAGCTACGTAAACTGGAATATAATAAACTATGTTTTCCTCTGCATGTTTTCTGTATTCTTCAGGAAACAGTTTAGACAGGGTGCCATGGATATATCAAACATGTAGTAACTTAGAGATCCTGCAAATCTATGTCTTCTTTTAGCCACAGTTGTATCTGCGATTGCCAGGATATAAATCCAGGTAAAGTAATCTGTGTCAGTAAACGTACTGTGAGTTTTTCCCTTGTGTAACCATAAATACATTTAAATCCTAGGGGATGATTTGGACATGGAGTGTTAAATGATGCTGAGTTAGTGAAGTAACATGATGCCAGAGGAGAAAGTGAATGCCATCTCTTCCAAGAATGTGCCAAGCATTTGTGACTTAAAACAAAACTAATAGTGCTATGACATTCTTTTTCATCTCACCCCCCTGCCCCCTTTTTTTTTTAAACTAGTTTCCCATCCTGCTGAACTGAATATAAAAACTTGCTGCCACTGATGAGGGAAATCTCCCTTTGCCTCTCTGATTTTTCTCTCCTGCTCCCAGTTGAGCAGCCCAGTTTTGCTGGTACCTGTTAGATCCAGAAACCCTATACTAAACTCATTTGTCTCTCAGAAGGCTACTGATACATTTTGCTGGAACAGTTTTCTTCTGAGTTAATAAGAAGCTCACAGAGAGGAACTGATGGCTGCCAGAGGTGGCACAAGGTAAATGGTGGTAGTATCCAGCTGGGAGCAGTGAAGGAATTAGGACTTGAAAAGGGACATCAAGACTTCTCCCTTGTAATGAAATTGAGCTTCAGGTCAGTTCATTCTATCTCATGAAATCATGCCTTAAACCCTACATTCAGACTTGAACTACATGCCGTTATAGAGAAATAAGGCCTGCAACCACCTGTATATGCTACTCAGACCTTAGATCTGCAGGCAGAAAGTGCTATGGTGTATGTTGTTCTCTTCCAGAACTGATTACTGAAGACATGGGGAAAACTTTGAATTTGGCTCCCAAAATCTATACCAGCAAATTATTGTCCATATGGACCAGGCACAAACAAGGAAATAGTGGTACCGAAGAGATGCTATGGATACATTGGTCAGAAATTACTTAGAGCAAAGCAAAGGTCTGATGCTTTCATTGCCTGGCACTTAGCTAGTGATCACTGCACAGGACAAGAACAGCATAGCAGGTGGTTCTCTCTGGTCTTTGCTGGAACTTCTTCAAGATACTGTCATCCACACTTGAGCCAAACCTATCAATATTTATAGTTAACAGACAATATTAAAAATATATAATTTCAAATACCTGTGCACGGACTCCTGAGAGAGGCCAGAAGGTTCTTTGAGGTCCCAGGGGCTTTTCTGAAGACCCCTAAGTATCTTTTAAAATCTGCTTAGTAGCAGTAAGGTCATTAACTCTCTTGTCAGCAGTCCCAACAAGTTGTATTTTTTTGTTCTAGATTGTGTTAAGACTTTTGTTCCCCAAGATCTGACCTAACCTGGCTTTGCCATGGCCCTGCTTACCCAGAGCTGTGCTGGTGTGCGACAACCTCCCCTCTGCTGCTGCTGGTGCTCACCTGAGATTGAGGTTTGCCAGGAGAAGCGTTAACCAGACAGAAACTAACACTGCAAAAAGAGATGGATTTTTTTGCCAGATGCTTTAGCTCCCCAAACTTGCTGTCTCTGGAACAATGCAAGTACCATTGCCAGCAGAAGAAAAAGGTGAAGGTATATGTCCAGGGCAGAGAAAAAGGTAAGGTGACAGAAGCAGGTCTGGTAGGTTTTCTTCTTTTTCTGGCAGGTTTTATCCCAGCTTCTTCTTCTGTCTCCTATCAGGGGACTCATGTAGCTCTCCACTAGTGAAAAAACAGGCTCTCCCAGTTTGAATCAGTCACAAAGTGTCTTTTCACATTTTTAAAATAATTTATCCCATTTTCCATGCTCCTTCATTACTGGCTTGTAACGCAGATCTCGGGTCTCTGAAATACAGTCTTCCAGTTAGCCTTATCAAAGCTGATGAAAAACTACTTAAAACACAACCACCTGAGAATCAATGACTGTCAGAAAACAACCTACTGTCTCCCTTTCTTTTTGGCACCCACTGCTTGTGGATACAGGGTAAAGTGCTGCTTAGATCCTTTTTTCTGTATGTTTTAATTGCTTTGTTTTCCACACAGTATGTATTTTTCCTAGTTCTTTTAGTCCTGGTATCCGGTGTTGTTTGGTAATTATGGCAGAGTCGAGGAATCTGATAGAGGTATCCTTTATTCAGCTCCTGTGTTGTTATGGGTCAGTGCTGTGCAAGCCTCTGCACAGCCTAGCAATCTGTCCCAGCATAAACTGGCTTTGAGCAATTATGGGTGGGACAGACAGAGAGGGCTCCTCACCTCCAAACAAATGAGATGCCAGAGCCTCTTTTTCAATAGCGCTGGTGGAGTTTGATCAGCTGGTGAAAAACACTGTCTGACTGGTGCCTGCAGTAGTAGGGTGTCCAAATTCAAAAGACCCTGGAGTTGAAAGGACCTTCTTAAAGTATGTTTTCACCAGAGTGGCTATCTAAAAAATGCTACTTGAATAATGCCTCTTCTTTTTGGGGTATTTTGTTATTTCCATTGTAGTAACTAAGCACTTCATATGCTTTTTTAATTATCCATGTCAGAAGCCTGTAATTTTGTTGCTACAGATCATAATATCTTACAGTCCTAGTATAAACATACATTTATCTGTTTTTGGAAATAGTAAAAAACTTAGCAAAATATTTCCATTAAATTTATTACCAATCTTTCTGATGTTAAACTTTCTGAGAAATTATTTCCAGCTCTACTTACGAGTTCATTGTATTAGGATATTTTCCACCTCAGACATTTATCTATAAATCTGTAATACAGTTATTAAAGCTGTGCTAAAGCTTGGGCTTATTAAAACTTCCTTTCCAAATCAAAATTATGAATTTGGGTCTTAATGGGATAGTTCATTTAAACAAATTAAACACCATTTAAACTATTTTAAAAAATCGTTACAATCTACTAGGTTAATTATTTTAAAGTTATTGTTTAATCTGTATGTATTGCCCAGACAGAACAAGGGTCCTTCATCCTTTCTTGCAATTCATCATCTGCTGTGATAAACTGCTTTGTCTCCACCTGTAATTACCTTCTGTAATTGTCACTGCCCCCTCTTGTAATGTTTGCTTGACAGATTGAAAGGTAATATATATTAATGGTTGTAGCACCTTTAATATTTGCCGTTGTTGAGAATACAAAGCTCAGCTGCTTAAAGCTGTACTGGTAAAAGATAACGCTGTTGTTAGTGTGCTGCTAGTACAGAATTGGCTGGTGTGGAGCTTTTAATTTGCATGACTGGCAAGATCTTCAAGTGTGTCTTCCATCTGGAGGTTATGGCACACAACTGGTGGTGAGTCTGTGTGGGCACAGAAAAAAATAATGTATCTGACTCACAGGGGCATCCAGAAAGGACTGCTAAGACCAGTGTCAGCAGTCATTCTCGAGCCAAAGCACCTGCCAAATCCAGTCCTGGCTCTTCTGCAGCTGAGTGGTGAGACTCCTGGCACTGGGTGTCACTTCTACCCTGTGTACTATTCCCAGAGTTCCCCAGGCCCTCCGATCTCCATGACATGGGAAGATAGATCTTGTAGCTTTTGGCCATGTGAATATTTATAGGCTGTGGGGTCAGCAAACTTGACGACTAGGTCCTTGCGGAATAGTCTCTTTTGCCAGAGACTGTACTCCATTCCTGCTAAATGTTTGACTCAGTGGCATCCACCGTCTGCCAACAAGCCCCATGAGTCATGTGTAGAGGAGATGCCTGACTGTTTCTGGGTGAATTACCTTATCAATATTAATATGTGCTAAGAATGTTCATAAAATTAAAACTTCTCCTTATCCACCTCCAGGACTCCATTCTTATTACTGGTCTCTGTGTTTCTCTCCTTTTAAGCTAAAACCCAGCACTCTATATGAACGAAAACCATTAACAAGCCATCAGACTGGTACAATCATGCTATTTCTCTTCCTTTCAGAGCTTTTCTTGAAGTCTTTACAACTGAATGTCAAAATGGTGTCTTTTGAGGCCAAACTGTCATTCGGTGTAATTTCTTTCAGCTCTGCCTGCAGTATAGAGCAGGAAATAAAGCATGAAGAGAAGCACTACAAAATTAGCTTAACTCTGATGGCACTAGAGCTACACCACATGCTTTTCATTACTACCCTATATTGAGCTTTATTGCCCTAGTTTCAGCTAGTTTCTTATGTGTCATTTTGAAACTAGAAATTATCCTTGTCTGATGGCCCTCTCATCTGGGCTGCAAGTGCAGGAAATTCACGTGAACTGTTGTTGCCATATTTATTAGGTCATGTCAGTGTGATCTAAATTTAATCTATAATCAGTAGCATGACACTGAGTTGAGAAGTCACTGAGCAATTTTTTTGCTGTGCTTATCTGAAAGTTGCTTCTGTTGGAGAAGATGATGTCCAGATTCCCACTTCCTCTGCTCATAGTTTGTAGGTATGGATTAAAACTCCTTTTCCCCATGGCTCTATCTTACATTATAAAGTTACGATAAGAATTTGGCAAAAGTTCAAAAATATTGTGCAGGTAGGGGCAGAAGAAGTGGCTGACTGCACATGAGCAAGAGACAAATTTTAAAATCTTTCAGGGCAAATTTTCTATTTAAGGCACCTGGGTTACATCTTTATTGTAATTAACTCTTTCTTCTGGCTCATGTGTAGTCCAAAAGGTGACTCCTGAGTCAGCAAAACATTAAAACTACCTGGTGTTTTTAGATAAATTGAAACTGGTGCCAGCCAACTTCAAAATGTCTGCAAACATGCTTCAGAGCCCCTTCATAGTCTGTTCTTACATAAGCACAGTTGGTGGTAACCAGGCAATGGGCAGTGTAAGGATGTTTGCTATCCTGCTGGGTAATCCCTGGCCATGAGTCAGAATCCCAAAGTTCACTGCGAACCTTTAGTTCAGTTTCCTTTGATTAACCATGCGTCAGAATGGCAATATGAGGTCAGATTACACCATTTCCCCTCTAAAGACAGGCACTCCAGGGTAAATTTTTTTTGTGATGTAACAGTTTTTCCTCACTTGCTGCCCTGACCCATGTGACAGCCTCATGAGTTCTCATGAGGAAGCTACAATGATCTTTTGTCTGTTTTTTTTAATTCTTTTGTGTCTCTATTCCTTTATTTAATCAAATTCAAGTTCATTGCCCTTGGATTTGGGGCTCTGCAAAGGCCAGTTTTATTTTCTTACTTGCTTTTGTGTCTTCTTGTGACAATTAATTCCAAGCATGGGGTATTTAAGGAATGATTACAAGGCATGCTGGCTACCAAAAAAGGTTAAATATCAAAGGTTGCTTACTGGAGAACTTTTTAGCCTATTAGCAGCAGGCCAGGAATTAAAAATAAAAACAGGTTTATAGACTAGAAGACAGAGACAGTTTCTCTCTCTCTTTCTTTTCTGTCTGTAGCTAGTACTCATACATGCTGTTCCTCCAGGAAAATAACTGTCTGTAGCCTAGTAATAGAGACATAGACTCTGGTGTACTGCATATTGTAGAAGGGACTACAGTGGGACTACTGGGACAAGGCAGTCATGCCAGAGCATTACATGTTCTAGTAACATACTCTTGCACGTATTCTGCAAAATAGACTGCCAAAGAAGATTTACCTGTGAGGGTCCATGTGATACACAAAAATAGAGGAAAAAACAGATATTTGTATTAATCTTTCCATAGCAGTATTACTGAAAGCAGAAAAATCTCAGGGTTTGATGCTATAGATGCGACGAGCTAGGTGTCCCTGACATTTCAACAGTAGATGGCACCATTTGTTTCATTCTTAAAAACAACCTTTTCTGCTGTGGTTTTGTAAAGCAGCAGGTCTGCAGGAGGGGGGTGACAAAAGTGTGTGTGCTGTTTCGTAGCTGGCTCAGCATAGGAACATTTCTTTGATTTTCTTTAGTGTATCACAGTGGAGTGCAACGGGGCATAAGCCACATATCTGTGGGGATCTATGGTGTGATGTGGTTTTCACAGGGCCAGAGAGTCACCTCGTCCTCTCAGACATAATACCTGAATAGGCTGTCACGGCAGGGTGTTGCATTTGATAGTCCAGTGGCCTGTTTGCTCCTGTGCTCTGGGTGGACAAAGGTGACTATAAGAGGAACTGAATTTTCCTGTGTTTCCATTTCTTCTTCCAGGTTTAGTCGTCCTTGGAAAACAATGAGTTTGTATCCCTTGATAGTGCCCTATTACACATTGATGAAGATATGCAGCCCTGGAAAGAGCATGTGCTGCTTCACTTACTTGGTCAGGGTAGACAGATAGCTATGGTTTCCTCTCTTTAATGACACATCTAATGAGGCTGTCTACTGAGCCTCGCTCCTACCAGAAAAACTCCTGTTCTCAGCAATTGCTGGTCAATCAAATGTAACATACATCTCATTTCTGTTCATTCACACCAGCAGGGTCCTGTGCCTTTAATTTGTTGCACAATTAAATGTAATAAGAGAGAGATCAATAGATAGCATGCCCATTATTTTGCTCAGATAATGCTTCTTAAATGAGATGATTCAGTTCAAATCAGGTACAAGTGTAAGTAGCTCTAAAAGGAGCCTGAGGTTGAGTAAATCTGTGCTTCCACTTACATCTTTGTGCATCTTTCACATGGAGGGCTGATCATCAAATGTTAATGTTAATATTAGTACTGACATGGCTTCATCTTGGGATCCCTCATAACCTTGTCAACAACCTCCTGGGAAGAACTCAACCAGTCACAGCCTTGTTGTCTACTCAAAGAGACTGGCAAAGTCTGTGGTGTCTTATACAGCTCTTGATTTTAAGTGTTATATTTCTTCCTCACAGTGACTGCAAAATCCTTCAGGAACTCTTAGACATTCTTTCCATCATGATTCTAAGGTCCTTGCACATTTACTGGAGAGTGATTTACCTCTGGACAAACAGCCTCAATGAGCTGAAATTTTTTTTAAGACATTTCTGAAACACTGGGGACAGCTCTATAGGTATCCTGCAGTTCTCTGAGAGTTGCTTATGCCCAGATCCCTTGGAAGCAGTGACTTTTGAGGATTTACCTATTATGTCAACAGGGTCCCCAGTGAAGTCCCTAAACATCAGCAGAGGAAGGGTTTGTTGTCAGCAGAGCTATGCAACCTCACCAAAAAACCATAAGCTGAGCCATAAGCCAAGCCTGCTAAAGCACTTGTGTAACAGCAGGGGTATCACAACAAAAGGCTTCATAGCACAGGTAGGATAGCAAGATGGTGCGACTCACAGCCTAGAATTAGAAACCTTGCCTGAGACTTTGCCCATCATACTAATGCTCCGGGCACATTTCAGAACAGCTGTCTCTGGGCTGTAGCTCTGTCAGGAGTTATAAATCGGATCTTTCCCTCGGTGCATACCGAGATTGTATCAGAAAGGGCTGACCCCTCAAGAGTGAAAGGTCACAGATATAAGAATCTGCCCTGCTGAAGTGATTTGTAATGTGACTTATGGTTTCTGCAGTATTATTACAGTTATTCTGCAGGTCTGACAGCTCTAGAATGAAGGCCACATGAATAGTGTGAAACCAAAACCACAAGCAAAAATATTTTGTTTTGCTGAACAGTTCTTTTTGGCACATAATAAATCAGTATAGCAAGTTCTATCCCGTCTTCAGCCTGACTTTGTGTTAATCTTCTCATAGATTTTGCTTTGTTGTATGTTTATGGGAAATGTGTCCCTAAAAAGGTGCTAATTGTCATGTGTTTCCTTCTAGTAGGTGTTTTGATGACAGCTATGCTAGAAGCACTTCTTTTGTCAGTCTTTTTTGTCTGAAGTGTTAGTATGAATGTGTCTTGATTACACTAAATGCTCTTCCCACTTCTACCCATGCTAGGTCTTGGCTGGAGCCTGTGTTACCTGGACACTCACCTGAATGTCCAAAGTCTTCTACTGACCTTAATTTAATCACATATTATTATCCATAGCAGAATGAACAAGGAAGAGAGACCAGAAAAATAAACATATCTATTGCAACTGACTATCTATAGCAATTATTTATACAGTAGATTGTGTTGTTAGTATCTTTGTTGCCTTTATTTTGTGAGTCTTCTATAAAGTGGCACACCAGAAGACATTTTTTAAGTAGAGGAACTGAGCTCCAGCTAGAGTAGGAGTGGAAAAAAGAAATATCTCTTGGTTTGTTTGTTAATAGCCAACTCTCAGTTATCCCAGTGGGATTATCTGAGCTGTGGATTTATCAGTGTCATGGGTAGAGGATCTACTATCTTAGGATAGTAGCAGGGTTACGTGAGTACAGTGACTCATGACCAAGGCTGTATTGCTTTCAGGGCGAGCTCATCACTGGAAGCAATAGAGCTGCTGTTTCATGGAGCAGCTGGCTTTACACTGTGACAGCTTGGGCATTGTTGCATGTTGTTCCCAAGACTGGGATACCAGGGATTGCAGTGCAGGCTCCACCTCCATTTGGTGATAGCTCCAGTTTGGTGAGACTGATGAGCTCCAGCAGTCAAAATGGACCCATCTTTTTATGAAATGACTGCTTTGGTACAGCTTCCCAGGCAGTGCTCCTCATCCAGGAAGATGAATCAGTAGACTGCGGTGTCACACAAGTACATAGACCCTGACCGGCCTACTGGATCAGCTGGATGACGAGCACTTCCCAGGGAAGCACCATAGCAGGTGTGCAGTGCTGTGTGTGAGACTCTGAGATCTGGCTCTGGCAGACTAACACTGCTGCTGCTGCACTGGGGTGCAGTATGCAGAGAATAGCTTTGAGGGAACTAGCCTCTGTCAACCAAGCATGCCTTAAATTGGTTCAGGCTTGCCAATGGGTTTGGTTGGATGCAAACAAGCCTTCTGTCTGTTCACTGTTCTGTGCTGTCTAGTACTCCCTTTTTTGTGGTATTATCCATACTGTCCAAGCTTTTCCTTCTATTTGCCGGTATAGCAGCTCCCCTGTTATCTCCAAGAATGGACTATGCTTTGACTGGATTTGCGCAACCTTTGATGCAAGATACTCTTTGAATGAAACTGGTTTTGGAGACACATTTAGGTATTGACTTACAATTTTCCTTTTGCTTAATCTTTTTTTTGTACAGTACACTGAGATCCACCACTAAACAATATTATATATTCTGTCCCTCTCTCCCCCGCAACTCTTCAGTCACTTTTTATATCTCCTCTAAATCTCTCAAGCCCTTCCTCAGCTGTTCCTCCATCATTAGTGTCGTCTTCTTCATAGAAGAGCCTTTTATTTTTTTTTAATTAGGTGATGTCTGTTTCACCAGCTGGTGTTTTTCTCTCATTCCCTTCCCAGCACACATCCCAAGTCTCTTCTTCTCATGGATAGGCTATGATTGTAATTTGAAGAATGGTTGATCTATGACTCCTTGGCTAGGGTCAGGGAAGTATCTGCAAGGTCAGCTATCTGCTGCTGAGACACATCTCAGTATTTCAACATTTAAAGAGCGCAAGACCTCTTACCCTGCTTAGCCAAAATCAACTCCTGTACAGCAAATGGTGGATCCTGAAAAAGGGAGATGGAGTTCATGTTTCTTAATACATACGCTAATTAAGAATTATTTCATGTTATTTTGTTCTGAACAAAAATATAGGAACAAGTTTTCCTAGGCAGTGTACAAGAAAGCAGAAATGTGGAGCACACTTTTGATCACACAAGGGATGTACTTTCTCTGCTCCAAAATATTGTCTCCCTCACTGATTGCTTTGTCAGCTCTTGCAGCTGAAGTCTGATATGCATCATCACTACATGAAACCCAGACGACTATTTGGCAAAAATGTGCATGATGGTGGGCAGATATGTCAGAGGATAAAAATATCTTGGGCAACTCAGACATGGTAGTAGTGATCAATACACTTTTTTATCACTGATGTTTGTGAAGAATAAGATGACCAAACAATAAAGACTGGTGATGCAGATCCTTTCAGGCTTGTCACCATACCTTGAAACATGCTGCATCGAAAAAGATCAAAGTGAATCCTTCAGGCTTGAAGACAAATTTGAATGTTTAAACCAGTCCATGGTTTTCCCTGCTTTTCCCCTTCCATTGGTACTAATGTGATATAATTTCAGTGAGGACACTGAAAACACAGCAATATAAAACTAGTATCTGAAGTTTCAGCCAAGCCCAGCTGCTGTAATTAATGCTTATTATTACTGGCAGTGATGAATAATAAATAGAGATGCTTGAAAAGTGCCAGTTCTTTTTTTAACAGAAAATTAAATAATATTTTAACTGAAGAGTCAAATTTAAAAGGAAATTAAATCAAAAGCAGTTTTTGGAAACATTTCTGATGAAAAACTTTGTTTTTTTGAAAATATCAGACCCAAAACCATGCACTAAAAGTGCTTTCTATCTTTCTCTGATTAGGTGTAAATCAGTAATTTTTTGACTATGAAAAATTTTCTAATTAGGAAATAATGGGCTTATTTCATCAAAGATACAAATCAGAAAGTTTCCACCATTTGTGAGGAATCACCAGGTCCCTGAGGGCCCTCATGGGCCTCCCTGTCCCTGCCTGCATCTTCCCCTGTAAGGCCTGACCCTGAGGCCTTCCCCATCTGCCCATGGCCTAGGACCCCGTACCAGCCCCCCCGGAGCCATCAACCCCTGCCCTAGCAATGCCAATGCTTCAGCAGGGATGGTCTCCAGCTCCCCACAGCCCTGCCCTGCCAGGCAATGGGGCAACATTAACAGTAAGCAGGAATACTGCCATCAATACCAAGCAGTGGGCATAAAAAAAAGTGAGCCACCATCAGCATTAAAAACAGAATTTGTTGTAAATCAGTCACTCATGGTAACTGCATGGTGAGTGTCTGCGTGCACGTGTCTACTTATCTCTCACACTTGCATGGACGTGGGGACGAAGAGATAGTCCATACCAGAGGAATGCAGAATATGTTTATTTTTTTTTTATTCTCCTTGCCCTTTTCCAAGGAAAATACATAAGCATGAGTAACATGAGCTCTGTCACACTTTCCTTGGTGCAAATGAGATGCTGCCCTAGTGCTGTTGTTTCTTGCCCTGTGTTGAGTCATGCAGTGTAGATACTTTATCCTGCCCATGTCTGCTGTAAGACCACAGATCATGTTATCACTTTACAAATATAGCATATTAGTACATCTGGAAGGCTAGTCACGCTGTGGGGTTCTAACAGGTCTGGCTGGCCATGAGTTATGCTGCTGCTATAAACAACCTCAGTGTCCCAAATTGAATAACCGCAGAGCACACTTGGGAGCTCTGAACGCTCCTGTTCTTTAGTAGTAGGTAAGTGACAGTTTTGCTGATTATTGTGTTTCTTCAGTTGTGTGGGGTCAAGGTGGGAAATGGCAGGGAAAGTGAGAAGTCATTATCAGGTCTTCATTGCTGCTACTGTGCTGTGGATTTTTAAATGCTAATGTATATAGGAAAAATAGCTGGAACACAGAGCATTAGTCCAAAGTGGTGTGTTTGCTGGATACCATTAAAGATAGTAAGATTCACCCTGTAACCACCACACATATAGTTCCTCTAAGTAGATTTACACCCGTGACAAATCTGAACTTTATAATTTAGGAAAGCTTTCAAGACTCACTCCGTGACTCAGTTGTAATAAACCCTCGCTATTACATCTCAAGGACATATGCTGGTGTGAGAATGATTTTCAATAAAAAAATGGTTGGAGAGGTTGGTCATTTATCTTTGTTGTCTGTCAAAATTTAGGGTGGAATTTAAAAAGGGTTATAGAACTTCAGTTTCTGAAGGCCACTTACAGCTAATCTAACTGGTATAGGAAATCTAGCCTGCTAAATCTTTTGTGAACAAAGCCTATAATTTAAAGTCAAATATTGCATTATTATTGTTATTGTTGTTACCATAAGTATTTACATGCTGTCTATCACTGTCATGTTACTTTCTGTAGGCTAAAAGGTACTGATCAGTGCTCTTTCTCTCAATAGTAGTTAACTGAGCACTATTTCAAGGATCAGTGATGGATGATAATGCCCATTAGCCGAAGAGGTAGAATCTACCAAAGAGTTTCATCCACTTTGCTCTTCTCAGACAGAAGGTCAAGGTGGAGGATTATACCAGGGAGAATGTCCAGCTGATCATGTTGCCTATGTCTCCTATCGTGGGGAGGTTTTGTGGGAAAGGCTAAAGACACAGCTGTGGTGAAGGAAGAGAGCTGATAAAATAGACCTTCCACCTCATGACTGTGTGGATGGTTTTGGACCATTTGAGCTAAAATAACTTGGCTGCTGGAGGAGCTGCAAGCAGCATCATCTCTTGCTTACCTAAACTGTCTGACATATCTTCTTAAATCACAGAATTTGACTGCTTAGGAACTGGCTATGTGCACTTTACTTATGAGTAATCCGATCTTGTATCTAACACTGGAAATAGGACTAAAAGGCTTGATACCATAAGTCAAACATAGGTTTTTGCTCTCCTTCTGCAGTAGAGGAAGACACAGCTGGTAGGATTGGATTCTTAGGTCAATGCATGGAAAATGGACACCTGGGAGCAAAAGGAAATGATAAAAATTTTGAGGGTCTTTGGCTACTCTCAGTTAGGACTGGGAGTCTAATATAACTTTTATGATACTGTCATCCACATAGATAACTTCAGAGGCTGGACCCTCTACATGAAATGTAACTGTAGTAGCCTCACTTCCTGGAGATGGTCCAGGTCCATTAACCTTTAGACAAATGAGAATAAGTCAGTGAAATATTGTGCTAAAAAGACGATGACATAAAACAGGTCTAAGAAACCTGAGATTTTAATTTTATGCTTAATTAAGGTCATCTAATTGTATAGGAAAGCCTCCATGTTTTGTTCAGTGGCACTGAGTACAATTTTATTTGCCATGGGTCTTTGTATGAGTAATTAAATGGGGTCTCTCCAACGAATTCTTAGCACATGCTCTAGCTTTCCCAGGACTCTGTTGTCTACTACCTAATACAATGGTTTTCACCTGCTGACTACGGCTACATTCATAGACTCAACTACCTTTAAAAAGACGTAATACAAGTTTGAGTCTACTGTTTTTCATTTGACAAGACATAGCCTTAAAATACATGCCCATTTCAAATACATAACCGTTCTCTCAATCTTACAAGAATTAGACCTCTCTTCAGCAACACCCAGTGAAAAAAAAAAAGAATGGATTTATGTCACAGACGTCAGTCCAATGTTTCATTAGCTTCATTGTCAATGGAAGAAACACTTCGAATAATTAGTCAGCTCACTGAAGTGCTCGGGGAATACATCTGTAATAAATCCCCTTGCATATGTAACATCTATCATACTTGATGGCAAACATATTAGTGCTACAAGAGTTGAGGAAGTATAAGGAATATTGTAATTCAGCTGCTAATTAATCCATAATTAAAGACCTAATTAATGAATAAACCTGTGGAAGATTGTCTAAAAATCAAGATGTGAAGAGTGCAGTGATAAAGAGGAATCTTGTTTGTGAGAGTGGTTAATTTACATCTAGAATAGGAACTGATTAATGAAAACTGTCAGTAAGACATTGTGCTGCAGCACTGGACAAAGAGAAATACGCACATAAAAATGTGTGGAAACCAAGCTCAGCCTTTGCATATCTATTTTCACATATCTTTTAATTTTATGATGTTCATAGTTATTTCTACCTGAAGTATAAGGAGTAGATTAAGAAAAGACATATTTGGTCTCTTAGCTGTGGTATGTAAACAATGTAAAAGTTATTTGTTTGTGTGTGAAAGAGGCTAATGTCAGATTCTGTTCTTAAAAGCCTCTTTAATGTAATAGCTAAAGCAGAAAACTCAAAAAGAACTTGATTCATCAGATCATTCAAGATTAAGCCCTGTGATATGCAAAGACACTAATTTCTGAAACTAACTTCAGTGAAATCTGGACTAATTAATGGCTTGAAAGTGTCACTGTCTGTCTGTGTTTGTTTATCTAGGAGCCTTCTGGCTAAGTCTGTGCTCTTGAGAGAGCAGGAGGGAACATTTCAAACTCCCAAAACATCTGGGCTTGCATCCAGGTGTCAGGACTGCTTTCTCCAACCCTGGAGTAGCTTGTCCCTTTCCTCTTCTATTTATTCTGTGGTGCAGCTGCATTTGCTGGATCTCTGAGGACCCAGACCTTCAGGCAGATACCCACTGTGATCCATAGCATTGCCCTGCCCATGTGCTTCCCACGACCCAGCCATCACATGCATGCATATATGATCTGAAGCACAATCTAACCTGGATCCCCGATCCAAAACTCTGACTGTCAAATCTGCACATTCGGCAAGTCTAGTGACAGGGAGGATATTCCCGGCTGGTGTAGAACAAAAAGAGATTGTTAGTGGCAGCAAGACTAGGTAGGGAGGAGCAGCTTCCCGCTTTGCAGTCCTCTCCCATTCCCCAAATGGCACAGGGAAGCACTTCACTTACAAGCTGTGCACAGTTAGCACAATATAGTTGTATACTATGAACATTGTCACCATTTCTATTACTCTTTTCATCACAGCATGTTTCTGTAATTTAATCTTCCTTGATAACTCCAAAAATGTGTTCAGTTGCTATCTAAATGTCAGGTTTCCTTTGAATTATTTAAAGACTTGTGAGATAATTGACTTGATCATTCTGAAGCACAGTATGAGCAACCTTATTTCCTAAGAAATTAGTTGCAGGATTGGTAGGAAACATGTTCACCCACATTTTCCCCGATGTAATCCTGCCAGTAATATTAATAAGATTGCAGGAGATCTCCCACAGTGATTATCTGAAAGAAAAAGGACCCAAGTGAACAAGGCTGTTAAACAAATTGAAGAAACCAAAACATCAATAATTTGGTGACTCATGTAAAGCAGCAAAGGAAAGTATACACAGTGTTGTTACTGAGGGCAACCAGGCCCCATATGAACTCAGGAGGGCTGTAACAGAGACTAATATTGGCTGTATTTGTAGTATCAAAGCTATGTTGGACATCTTCCAGACTCAAGAGAAGACACGGGTCTTGTTCACTGTGCACAGGCAAGTTGGCCAGCATTAACAATGATGCCAGCTATGTTCAGAGGAGGCTAGACTGTAGTATAATAAAGTCAATATTATTTTGGCTTATGACTGGCTGTGTTCAACCCACTCCAGACAAGATAGAGATAATGTTGGTAAGCAGGGAGGAGCCACAGAAGAGTTGGTACAGTTAGTCGTGGAAGACCACACAATCATCATATCAAATAACACTTTTCCCCTGTGCTCCACTACCTTACTTTCTAAAGAAGACCTTGTCTTGTCCTTAATTCTTTGTAGTATGCTCCTCAGTGCATCTATACATTGATATATCTCAGATGCTGAAATTAATGCAGAAAGGCTGCAAACTGTTCATTCAATGAAGATGCTGATTAGAAGAGCACTTCTCTGTGGGAGGACTTCTGTCTGGAATTCAGTGTTACTTTTAGCTTATGTATCCTTAAAGAGTTTGCTTCTTGAAAATCAGGCAGACCATGGCATCCTGTGATGCAAGCATGGGCAACTGAGATGGAACTCCTTCAGCTTTAAATACCAGGAGCTGCCAAAAGGCAGTCCCATTTTAAAACCCAGTTGCCTGACTATTCCTCTATATCCTAGCTTGGTTACACTGCCAGACGTATTGCAAGTCATCATTTCCCCCCTTTTTATTAAGCCCAGGGGAAAAAAAAAAAAAGAGTCAAATGCCTGCTCTGGGTTTAGAGACCAAGTGGGAACAAATACAAATAAGTGGTCATGAGATCATTGGCTGCTGTCAAAGGTGGCTGTGGAAACATCTGGCAGGTCTATGGCAGAGCTGTAAACAAGGAGTGGAGATATCAGTAGCTGAAGGGAGCAAGGGCATTTAAGGGGTAGCATACTAAATCTCTCCAGTTTTACTGGTGCGTCCACATGGTCTGAAGTACACATATCTTTGTAGCAACAGAATGAATAACAATAAATAGACAATAATAAAGACTATAGACATTACAAGGCAGATATCTTCTTTTCTATTTAGTTTTTCATCATCTTACTGAATAGACTCTGGTCTAGAGCTCCCGGGTACTCCTACTATTTAAAGAAGAAAGTCTGAAGTAAATGCTAGAGAACTGTCTGTGTACATTTAGGTGAATTTATACAACAAAATAAAATAAACGATAATATAAATGATAAAATAAAAATAATCCATGCAGATACTTAAGCAGATGCTTTTACTAGCAATAACATTTGACATTAGTGTTGTGTCATTTAAATGAAAACATGAGTATCACCACTAAGATTTTGCTTTTTTGCCACCTAATCCTCCAAATGCTTAAGCGTCAATATCCTTATACATATAAGGACTGTGTTTGATTTTAATAGACCTATTTATATATACAGTTAGAGGAATAATATTTTTGCAACATTGTAAAGGAACAGCGTTGTCTTCTGTTTAAAACCAGAAATCTCATGGAAGTGTCTGTAAAGGCATTTGTTCTGCTCCATGCATGCAGGGATAGCTCATGGCAATCAGAGACCTAAAAGCAAATATTGATAGCAAAAGAGAGTTCTTATGTGAGCAAACGCTTATTCTTACCTAAGCTGGCCCAGAGAAGTGGTGGATTATTAAATTCATAAGGAAAGAAGTAAAGATGGGTTTCAGTGTTGAGATGGGGCCTGCAGCAGGGCAAGGCTGAAAGAGTTGCTGAGGAAAGGGGCTTGCTAAGGCACTCTAGTGAAGGCACAGGGCTCTGGAATGGTGAAATTGAGTGAAGTTTGTTCGTCATAGTATCTGGGACTGAAAGTACAGCCCTGAGGGGGTAAATATGAATTTGTGGTTTAGAACACAGGGAGGGGATTCTTGTGAGTCCCTTATTGATGAAAACAGGGACAAGGTTGCAGATGACCTAGCTTGCTAGTTGAGGAAGACAAGATGTTGCAAAGGCCACGGTGTTCACAATGAACTTTTTTTTTTTGTCAAAGATAAGTGTTATTTTTCCCTTCTCCCTCTTCTTAAGAAACATATAAAGAGAGGGAAGGAGTGAAGCAAAGGGAAACTTCTTTCTTCTGCAATTAGTATAAGTTTCTCTGGTTAGAAACTCTCGTATTGTTTTGCCAAATAATGCAAATTCTTATTATCAAAAAAAGGTCTTTTTTATTTTAAAATTAAGTACTTAAAATATATATGACTTTAAAATATTGCCTTAAATGTGATGTGTAGCTGCTTATGAAAGAAAACCTTGCAAACATTAAAAATAGAAATTTATCCTGAATGGCCAGCTTTGTTTCTGAGCTAAACATTACAAGAAAGATAAGAAATCAGACTGACTTCCCAGTGTGTTGCCTTTTAAGGATATTGATCAAGGTCTTGTAGATTACTTCTTGGGAGGTGTAAATGGCTACCGATAAGATTATTTTCTTCCATAGACACACACACAAAACTATTTTCTCCACAAATTATTCACTTGTAAATGACATCTTTGCCTTCTCTTTGCACTCCTGAATTCTTTTTCCCCTGGAAAGATCTGTGCTTTCTTTATCATACATTACTGAAGAACATTGTTTTTGTCATCTATCTCACTAATAACTCGTAAGACAGAATGAGCGTTACAACCATGCACCATCTAAGAAAGGTGTGCTGATGACCTACAGCATAATTTAGATGTAAATGTTACCCAAGGAAGATGGCATTAAGCTGCAAACTCAGTGCAGTTATGAAGTAGGGCCTTGCAGATGCAGGTGGTGGTTGCTTTTGTGATCAGGACTTGTCCTTAATGAAAGCAAGGTTGCCTCTTTCTTGGGTGAGAAATAGCTCGAGTATGGCTTTTGTTTTTCACTTGCTGCTGTATTAGTGGGTCAGGTAATCATCACAAATATGACCAAAATCTTGTCCTTAATGAGCATGTGTAAGTATGGGGTGTGAAAACAGCAATGCTGAATTACAAAAGGATGGGGAAACTGGAAGAGGAAAGGGGCTGAAGTATGTGTAAATTTGGGTGAATAACCATGTGACTGCTTTAAGCAGGGCAGTTGGACTAGGTGACTTCCAGAGGCCCTTTCCAACCTCACTGGTTCTGTGATTTCTGACAACGGGTAAAATGCTAATAGTGTTTACCTCTGAAGAGCCTAAGTATAAGAGGGAACACAGGTGTGGAATGCCAGTTGAAGGGAAGAAGTTAGAAAGAAGTCTATAATAAGCATTTCTCTACCCAAATGTAACTTCCCACCTGTGACTAATAGCTGATAGCTTTGGGTTTTCTTGAGCAGGCCTAACCTGATGATTGGAAGAAAGCAACTGCTGTATGTGAACTTGAACCTATGTATTCCTACAAATGAAAATTATTATTGGTAGTTGCTGCTTCTGTCACAAATTCTTGCCATGCATGTGTAAGCACCCTGAAGAACCTACACTTAGGATCAGATAAATCTGGTTTCTGCCAGTGTGCCAGGCTCTCTTTTCTGGGCAACACCTCATTATGAGGAAAATGGTGGCATCTGAACTTTGGGAAATACACCTTTTGCCATCAAGCTTGATACTTCATGCCCATTTTTTGGACTAGGATATGGGGTAAAACAACAGCCCTGTGAAGGTTGTTGGGTAACCTTTTTGGAGTTGTAGATAGCAACAAAGTTTCATGTTTGTCCTGAAGAATATTTCTAAAACCTTAGCCACCCTCTAATCTGATCAGGATTTGTGGCCTTGCTCCTTCTGAAGAGAATAGTCCTGAGGAGTTATGATGGACACCTCTTACCTCCAACCATTGTTTCTCCTCTGCTTGGTTTTACCATTGAAGAAAAACCCCAATGCATTGCAGCCTAATCCAATATGTGGATAAAAGCTGTATGAACTTTTCCAACCTGAGTGTCTAATAAATCAGTGTCTCAAATAAAGAACAGATGACTTAACCTGGGAGACAGGAAGGTGGAGAACAAGTCAAGGAAATAGAGTACTTTCACAGTTTATTCAGACTTTGTGTTGATTAAGGCCATCCAGTTCCAACAGAGGTCAAGTGTCCAGCTGCCACTTCACTGTCTCTCAGCAATTCAGCTCCTGAAATAGCCCTTCTACCAAAACACACTGCTATGAATTGGCCTATTAAAATGAATTAGATTCTGCAGAGGGACTGCTGGTCTGCAGCTACTGTGAGGGGGAAGTCCTTGTCACTGGGTTTCTTGGTTTGGGCAGCAGGAGAGAATGTTTTATTTTATGCAGTAAACAGTTGCCTGTAAATTATTAGTGCAGCTGATTATAGATAAACCTTTCCACTGAGAATAAGGTCACCATTCTCATTACACTGCTATTAATGGGGTTTTGACTCAGCTGTTGTCAGCAGTCGGTTCCAGACAGGTTGGGAACTATTTTTGCCTCATTGTTAGTGCCTGTAAAGATAAACAAGCAATGGTAGCAACTTTATGAACAGCAAAGATAGCAGTTTATATAAACATCCTAAGATCCAGAAGAATATGTCATAAAGAAATATGCATCTCTGACCAGTCTCTGTGCCAGTATTTGGAGGTATTTGTAAGGGTGTTTCTTACTGAGATTACAAATAATGTAGACAGGTAGGAACCTTTCCTCTTGGTGTACCTATGCATAATCCTTTTTAGTCCATGCTGTGCATTTTCCAGAGTACATGAGGGTGTTTGCTGGCTCAGAAGAAATTATTCCTTTGTGTGTTACGTATTACAGAGACATGTATAGGTGAAAGGGGGTGAAAGAGAAAAGGGACAGTTATGAAGTTAAAAGAGGAAAACTGTGGAGGGGAAAATAATTTCCCCTTCCTCCTCAGTATTATAACAGAAGGACAGATAATAAATAGTCCCAGCTGAAGGTTGTAGAGCCTGGAAAAAATTATCACAGTAAGGTCTGAGGAAAACATAATAGATACAAGCTTGAAAACACCCAGTAAAGGAAGGGGCAGATTGCTTTTTAAATGATCGGTAGATGGTCCAGCAGGGTTTTCTTCTTGCCTTTCCTTTCTTTTCTTTTTTAAGCTTACAAATGGTATAATAAATGTGGTATCTAATGAAGCTTCAAGCAAAGTTTAAATAACTGATTTTCCTTTTCTCTGCTTTTATCTTGGTAGAAGCAATTACTTTTAAAAGGCTTTGAACTTCTGATAAGACTTGTTTGCGGTGGTTCAGCAAGCCATTTTATAAAGAAGTAAGCATGACAGAAGTCCTCTGTGGACACCCTAGCAGCACTTAATGAAAACCAGTGTATTGTGATGATTGTACCCTCACCAGTGACTCCAAGCAAAAGAGTACAGTTTTACCTATATTATCAAGATTTGTATCTGTACTTGCATTAGTCATTTAGTGGGTGATTTGTTTCCTTTGTTGGTACTGAATCATTGCTACAGTTTAGTAACCAACACCATGTTGCCAGTCACACTGTGTTTCACAAGATGTAAATTCGAGGTCTTAATCTCTTGTGGTTGTTAAAGATACTACAGCGTGGTTGTTTACTCGAGTAAAAAGAAGGTAGTTTTCATATAGGGTCAAGCTCAAGCATCATGCCTGCTAAAGTGAATGAGAGCTTTGTCATGGACTTCAGCAGGGGCAAGGGTCCTGCAAGAATTTTCTGTGGGTTTAACTGAATATGGGAAGTTTGGCTAGTTAGGGTCCAGTTCAGCTCAGTTCTAAACTGCACAGCACCTGATAGATTGATGACAAGCCTTCCACTGTTGGAACGTAATTCTACACATACTAATAAATGGGGACCATGTGTTCACAAAGCCTTCACCTTATCTCTGCCTTAGGTAAGTTTTCATTGTATGTTAGAGGACTGGTCTTCCAATGCCTTTCATAGGTAAGCACCTTCTTATGCAGAGGTTGGAAATTCCCAAATTCCACTGGAAGAGGATAGCTTGGATGCATAAATATCCATACATGAGAATCCAAGATGAAGTGCCTTTGCACGATTTACAATGAATAAATTCTTTATGAGCTCTCATTTTAATATTAGTTACATAAATTGTTAAAAATACAAAATCTTTAAATTTATTTTAATCAGTGTTACTTTATCAAATTAGTGTTCTTTTCAACTGTGTCTTTATCTTGGAAAGGGAGAAGTGCAAGGAATACAAAAAATTCAACACTTAGCTGTTGCTATAGATTTTATGTACAAGTCTGTTGTATGCTACATTGACTACTGCCAGAACAAAACTCTAGACAAATTAGGTAAGATAGAAAGCATGTTGTGTTAATATTTCTTATGACTTCAGCTTTTTTTCCCAGGTAACTTTAATGAAACCTGATCATTATTTTTCATTATTCCTTATTTTTCTCATTATTTTTTTCCCGAAGTGTTCATGATGGCTTGCTTTTGCAGGAGAAGTTAATGTCAACAGTATGGGACATCAGGTGATAATATTTGACTTTTCTCTCATAAGAGGACTGTGGGAAACTCGAGTTAGGAAGAACAAAGAACGTCAGAAGAAAGAGAAAGAAAGATTAGAAAAAAGCTCATTGGAGAAGTAAGTGAACTTTTCTGCTGTTCATTTTAACTGAATCCATTATTATTATCCACTAACATTGGCGTATACTAAGCACTATCAGATGATTCAAATATTTTTTGGGGGAGTTTCATTTCAATGATTTCTCACCCCTTTTCCTCAGATGATTATAAGAGAAATGCAGCACAAACTGCACTTTTATTACATTAGTCCCTGCTATTTTCTAGGTAGATTGTGATTCACTAATGGTGTATTTTATTGTCTACAGTGTGCATTTAATATGAAGAGAAAAATAACACATTTTTTACCTTTCTCTTGTTTATATGCTCTATAAAAGTATGGATTTTTATTATGGAATTCGTGAAGAGATGGTCATAAAATCCAGTACTAAGAAATACTTTAAGTCTTTTTGTTGAGCTGACAGCAGAAACAAAAGAAATTAAATAAATGGGCACATACAATTACTTCTGAATAGGAGAGAGAAGATAGAATAAAAGAATTATCACAGGAATTTTTTCGTGTTCAATTATTAAAGAGAGCCTTAATTACAATGCTTACACGCACTAATCATGTTATTTTTTAATATTATATTTAATTGATGTTTTCTTTAAGCAATATTTTGGATTCTTTATGTTCATTACCATTATGGACAGTGAAATATTATACTGTGCTGGCAATGTTGGAAACATATGACTTACCGATTTTCCCTTCTGAGAAGAGAACAAAGCAATAAAAATAACTTTCTGCTTTAAAAATAAAATGCACAGGGTTAAACAGTGCCCTTGTTTAAGAGCATCATTGTACTGAACCTTCATGTCGTGTTTCGGCTCTCTCAGGAGACCCCAACTCACAGATTCTCACTGCCAGTGCAGCTACATTGACAACAGAGCAGCCGGGCTAAGAGGAAACCAGGGTAATACAAAGTCTGACTGCCCTTTCTGCAAACTTTTCTCTTCAAATCATCCACAGTCATAGTCTTGGTTCTCCTGCCTCTACCCAAAGCCTGCATTAAAAACCATAAACCTAACAAAAAAAAAAAAAAAAAGCAGCTTATCCTTCAGATTAAATTCTCTAGCAAGAATAAGCTTTCTTTTTGGTAGGAGCTGAGGCATAGAAGAAGTTTGCTGTTGTGAGTGTTACCCTTATAGTGGAAAAGAGAAGTGAAAGGTTTTGGGATGAAACTTGATCAAACCTTATTTCTGTCTTGGATGCTACATTAAGGAGTGGCTTTGTGTAATTGTAATGCAGATAAAGCAGACAACTATCTACTGCTGTCTATGTCAGCTAGTGAGTCTTGGGGTGCCACTGCAGGCTTCTTCATAAAAAGAATATTACGACTAGGAATTCACTTCTGTAACTTCCTACAGCGTATGCAGTCATCTTCAGAACTGACAAAAGATCAGTCCCAATGTGGAGATAAATGTCAACATCCCTCTGCCATTTATTTTTTTTGGTTTTTGATTTTCTGTGGTGCAGAAGATAACTTCTGAGTTCACTAGTACAAAAGCAAACCAGAAGAACCAGGGATGGGGAGCTTCCATATGGAAGAGGGAAAGAGGGTTGCCTGATGTGCTCTGAGGTAGCTAATTTCAGCTCCTATGGGTTGTTTTTTTTTTTTTTTTTTTTTTTTTTACCAGTAGCATAAGTTAAGCCCTATTACTTATTGTGACTTCTGTTTGCCGTAAAAACAAAACATTCTCCCTGCTGTTTCTGCCTGTGGTTATATGTCTGTAGCTACCCCTCCAGCTGAAAGAGTGGAGCTTGACTGCCTGTTCTGCTCTTTTCTACTAATGATATCCAAAGTTGTTCTGTTATGTTCCTGCACCAACTGGAAATGGGGATTTTGGGATATGATGCAGAGAAGTAAAAGATTCTAAGTGCACTTTCAGCGTTCACAGGATTTTTATTTTCTTCCTTTATCTTGCACTTTGCATATGGTACTTTGTCTTGTTGCACGTCTTCATGCAATCAGATTGCTTTCCAGTTAGTCCTACTTCTTTTAGAGCTCCTGGAAAAAAGGAGGAAATACATCAGACTTGTGAATGCAAGTGATCCGTATTTCACCCGCTGAAATCAGTGGCAAAGTTCATGTTCATTCTTATGATGCAGGCCTCATAGAATGGATAAAGCTGGTCAAAATCATAAAAATATTGGTACTAAAATGCAAAATTCAGTTAAAATAAAAATATTCTTTGTTCTATGAAGTGTGCAGTGACCACTGGCCTTTAGGTCCTAAAGGTCAGATCACAAATATTTTCTTAGATGTTTTTCAGTGCTTCCAAATGTTGGGCCAAAAACAGGACAAGATTTTGCTTGTTGTTAGCTCCAAAGTATAGATAAAATTGTAATTATAATTAAATGCTTAATAGAAATAATTTTTTCCTGCAGTAATACATTTCATTATTTTAGGGACTTCTGTGTGTGACCAAATTCTAGTATTCTACTCAGACATTAAAATTTTAGTACTGTCAGGTAGGTCCACTGAAATCAATGCTAGTACTTACTGTCAAGTCACAGTAAGAAAGTATTTTGGAAAGGATTGTGACCCAAAATAATAATTCCAAAAAGACATTCAAAGAAGGCAGTTTCCAAAATTGAGGACCGCATTCTAGGTTTTAAGATTCTAGATATTTACTTTTGCGAGCAGCCAGAGTGAATTCCCAAGTAGGGCTGAAATTAATACAGTTTCTCTGTAAATATGCTCATGTAACAGATGAGTTTGGAATCAGGCCTGCTGAGGCTGCTTTGCTTTTTTTTTTTTTTAAAAAAAATCCAATTTTTCTCAAAGAGGTTACAATTCACTAATGCCCTTGAGATTGTGCAGTTCCTTATCAGCCCTGTAAAATGACCTGACAATATGTAGTGAAATGTAGTAAGTGTTATTTGAGGAAAACCTCCCAATTATCCTCTAGGGAACTTTGCTTGCCTTGGGGCAAGGTAATTTAGTTCATGCAGGGTCAGTAAGCCATGAGATGTAAGATATTTCTCTTTTTTGACTGACGGTTTTGCAAGAGGAAAACCTCACAAAGAAATGCAAAGCTTGAACTGTGTTTACATTAATGGTGAAATCTTGTAAAGATGTAGGGAATTTACAGGTCTGGAACAGATGCTTAAGCAGCTGGTCAGTGAAAGATGATTCTGGAGAACAGTCTACTGAGAATATTGTGAAAAGCTCATATATGGCTCTCTGAGATACTGGTATCAGATCACTTTGCATGGAGTTAATTCAGTCCTTTGTTTCCTCTTTGGTTTTGTGGTACTGTGGAAGTATGGCAGTTTGACAAACCCCTATTTCTGGGGTGCACATATAAACCCACAACTGAGTTTAAAAGAAAAAGAAACAGTACAGTGTTGTGCAGCAGTAACTTCATTTTACTTCATGTTCTTAATCCCATCAGACAAGTCCATTTTAAATCTCCCTTAGGATATGAAACACAAACTGTTACAAAAAACGTACACTGTTCCATGGTTATCTACATATTTATGAAAATCCGTATTAGGGAAAGAAGTTTGTGTTTATAGCACTGTTTTATATTTCATCATCTAGATTCTGGTAGTGGTGAACAATCTTATATTGTAACCTGAAATCCTGAATGCTGTCAGACTAACTTGGTGTGGTATGATGATTTTCCTCAATAATTTTTCGTTTCTACTTGTCATTTTTTTGGAAAGGGAAAGGGAGTGAAAGTTTACAGTTAGATATTTTTTTAAGGATTGCAACATGTTTGTCTTTTGTGTGAAAAGCAAGTATGATTAAAACTGAAGGCTGACAAATTAAGCATTCAAGTGAGGAAATGCCAGAGCCGTTTGCCTAGATTAGCTACCTAAATCTTTGCTGTGAAATGGCACAGCCTCCCCTGTCCACCAACCAAACATGCAGCAAAGATAACACTTTGTTCAGCCACCTCTTCCAGTGTGTCTCTTCTCCAAAAATTTCCTCTCAAGGTCTGGCGAGCTACATGTGACTGTACTGCTTTTCTGAGCTATGCACTTCCTGAATGTTAAAAGTCAAAAGAAAACTTTCACTCTACAGGCAGCAGATAGTGACTTTTTTCCCTAAGATCTTATGTATTTGTTTAATAAAATAGATTTGTCTCTATCTCTCTGGCAAACTTCAGTGTTATAGCTCTATTTGTACCTAAACTAAGATTTTATTTGTGATGTTTATCTTTATTCTCCCACTCAATACCCAAATCAAAATTTTTTCTAAGCAAGACTAAAACTCAAGCTAGGAGTCCTTAGCCCCGAACACAAATTATAGGCAACAAGTTGGGAATAGATCTGCAGCACTAATAACCACTTATTTGCCTTTGTTCTTAGGCACTTGTGCATACAGACCTTGCATCTAATATAAGGCACACAAATGGGTTGAAAGATAAAAGCTGCTGTTCAGCCACCATCCTTTACAACCCATGGAAAAGCCTGGCAGAGGGACTGAAATTAAATCAATCCAATTGAATTTGAAGCAAATGTTACTCGTCCATCACAAATATTAGTCTGGGCTGAGCTCCAGTTTAACTGTACTGCTCTTATAAAAATTCCATAGGATTATTTAATGATCCTGAGTGGCTAGTGATTCTGATTTAAACATCACCCAGTAGTGCTAAACTGGTGTCACCATGTAGTGTCCTGGCTATTTCTTCCATCCTGATTTAGAGGAAACAGTGCCATCTAATGAAACTTCCTTTCTTTACCTATGAAGCATAGCTTTTCCTCAAGACCTCCTAATCAGGCATTGAGCAGTGGGTAACCGCAGAAGGAAGAACCATTCAGAGAAACCCAGCTACTCCTCATTTACTGCGATGGCTCTGAAATCCTTACTAGTGCAAACTTCTTGTTTTCCAAGCTGGTCACTCCTTTGAAGGGTCCAGTAACTGAATTTATTCTACAGAAATTCTTTGTATCAGGTTGATTAGATCCATCATTTTGTGTGAGAATCTAAAATGCCAAGCAAGGAACTGCTATATCCTTGAAAGGAAATATTTATAACGAAAAATTTTAATTATATGTTGTTAGATCTCTTTGCTGCAGATACACTCCAATAGTGAAGTAATATTTGAGGAATGATTACCCAAAGACAAGTTCAGCACTAACCAAAATGGAAATACTTAAATATTCCATTTCCCTGCTGATCCTGTTTCATATCTATGGTGTATTGTCCTGAAAGCTTACTGAAAAACAACAATGTATTGGGAAGTAGTTTGCCAGAATTAAGCTTTCCTCTATACCATTTGCAGTCTGTCTTAGTGGCAGGTGTGCTTTTGTGTTACAGATATAAAGTTATGAAACATAACTTTTTCTTTGACAAACTTAAGCAAGCATGCAATCAGCCTTTTTTAAAATTAGTTGGACTATTTGTACGATTGAAATGGAAACGGAGTAATTAGCTGAGCTGGAATCTTAGATCTCACCTGGGTCCTATGTCCAGAAAAAATATTTTTTTTTGTTCATACTCCCACCTAAATTAGGTTTGACTTGACCAACACCCACTTTTTGAATACTGAAAATGGTAGCTATTTCTTTAATCTGACTGCAACTGTTTGATCAAGCTCTAGAGGAAGATCAAAATATTTTATTGCTGAATAGTAACAAAAAGACGTAAACTTCAGGAGGGCTGTGATTTTGTAACCAATTCATTTGTTTGGAAAATAGGAGCATTTAAAGTGCCAAGACCAGAAATCTAATTTCTCTAAAAGTATATTAGTATATTTAAAGGCTGATTTTATTTGTGTGGATATTTTTTTTCTGTTTGCCACACTGGTTTAGATGCCTTTCCTGTCCTCCCTGAAGGATCATGCAATAGCCTCCAGATATGACAAACATGGTGGTAATTCTATTTCATTTGAGGATTATCACCAAAGGAAGACTTAAAATGGTCTATATTTTCATAAAGATTTTTTAAGAAGTACCTTCATCTCATTTTTTTGACAATGACAGAGCTGAGTGACAACCATGTGGCTGAATAGATACTTTTGGTTTGATCTCAACTGCAACCTGCAAATTACAGCTTTGTAATCTTTGCTTAGTGATACATATGGGCTTGTAAATGACACCTCCAGGCCAGGAAGGCTCAAAATGATTCATTTGGTTAGTGTGTATCCCAAGGATACAAGCCCTGGCTATAAATTGTTAGACCCTCTGCCCTTGGGATATATAATGTTTTCATTCTAAGACATACTGTACAAAATTATTCATATTTGTTGTTCTATTATTAATTCACTTTCCATCTGTTCAGAATGTGCTTGCACATAGTATTTAGCCTGGTGACCATAAGCAGGCATTCTTTAAAAGCTTAACAGAGCATATTGCTATCATTTAATGTATGACTAAAGAAGAACTTTGACACAGGATTTCCATATTCAGTGTGTGATATTCATGTTGAGTTCCTACCCAGGTTTAATTTTTAATGCCTGTCTATCTTCTGAGGTCAATATTTCACTCACTGATTTGGTTAACAGTGGGTTTTGTTAATGTCCATTTTATTTTATTTGGCTAACAATGTGTCATGACCCCCTGAGATTTATGTTTTGTACATGTTATCAGTAAAGCTTTAGAGGACAGTTTATTCTTTCATCTTTAATATAGCTCCCTTCTTGATGTTTTCTGTATTCCTTGTTGTGAGAGAGTAAAATTTTAGATCTGAGCCCTCTGCTCTTGTGTTCTGGGGGTCTTCCTGACAGAGCCAGCACTGAAGTTGTTGTAGTAGAGCAGCTCAGTGCCTTACTTTTTGTCAAGAGTTAGACTTTTTGACCTCTTCCTTCTGTTTGTTAAGTTTCTAGCGTTCTTAAAATTTATGCTGTGAAGAATGAGTCAGCCATTCTTTGTGCGTGAGTGAAGAGCAATGAATACAAAAAAAGCATCTTGGGGGCAAGCTTTTTCAGTGCATTGAAGTATGCACTGAGATCAAGTGTTTATTGCTTTGGTAGAAAATGAAGGAATTCCGTGGAAATGAGAGGACAGTAATGCAGAGTTAAGCTTCCCAGAGGGACAGAAAAGCTTTATGTGGAGGACTGGAGGAGGATGTGAGAAACAGTACAGCAGTGGTAAGTAAAGTTAGGATTATTTAGAAAATTAAAAACAGAAAGAATGCCAGGGTTTTGGTCCTTTTCCGTTCCTGCCTTTTAATGGTTCATATCCTTTTGTTGCTCTTTTCCTTGGGGATTCAATTCCCCTTTTTCCCCCACCCACCCACTTCACTTCCCACTCACCTTGCACAGTAATATAGAGCTTTTATAGCTAATTAGCTATGCTCACTGGTAGATGAGTTTTGGAAGAAAGATGAGTAGGTGGATTGGGACTGTTTATTTTTCTTATAGTATATGAAAGTGTTATTTTCTAGCTTTTCCTAGTGATCTCTTGCTATTGCATTTTCTTCCCTCTGTTGTGCTGGTGGTCTCTGGCATTCAAATGACAGATTGAACAGGCAAGATCAACACTAGAAATTGAATTGGCTCATGTGTCAAAGCATCTGAAACAGGTGTTTCAACTTTCATGTCTGCTGGTATGGAAAATTTTGTCATCTGAGTGCTTCCAGACTGCAGCTGAAGGGGATACCCTTTGGGCTGCCTAGGGCAATCAGGTATGTGGGTGTCTCTCCCTCTGTAACCAGAAGGATGAGATGCAGCATGTTGAAGGATCACAAAATGGGCTAAGGAGCTGTGTCTGCTCTAACCTATTTTCTTGTCTTTGTTATATCAGGTTGCTTCAGAAAAGATTTTGAGATGTTGTGGGTTGGTGGTGGACCCTTACTTGACTGTACTGGCAGCTTTGGTACCCCTCTATGGAATCCCTGAGCTAAATGTGTTGCTGGACATGTTTTCCTTCTGTCCAGTCTTTTTTGTCTTAACTCATTTACATATCATAGCTTGCTGTGCTATAAAGCAATCCACAATTAGACACTGGAGAAACTGAGACATTTACTTCAAATATATATTTTTTTATTCTCAAGTCTCCTCTATTGACACTTTAAATAGCAGAAAGTCCTCTAGATGTCTACTTGTAAAGAGATACTGATCTCTGTAATGAAAACTGAAGCCAAGGATGAGTAACTTTTCTGCAGCTCTTTATAACTTCTTTATTCCTTCAGTGCTTCTTTCATAACTTGATAAGTTATTGCTTCCACCGTCTCTCTGAAAGTCTTTCTTCTGATATGCTAGAAATCCTTTTCCCATTTATTTGTATTTCTGCAGTGAGTGACTTCACTTGTTTTTTTTGTGTTTTTACATTTAATTTATCAGTACTTATTGTGACTTCTCATTTCTTCATTTGAACATAAATGCCATCTTATCTTTTTTATTTTTCTATTTTTGGAAATGAGGGGAGAAAGAGATCCTTACAGTGGCTTCATTAGAATGTACTTTCTCTGAGGTCATGCTGCCTTCATGCAGTCTGCCAGCACTTTACCCAGTGAGCTGCACTTTTAACCAAGTTCATTCTTTTATGTACCTCATCCTCTGAAATATTTGTAGAAGTTTTTCCTTATTTTCTCTTTATAAAGATGTTGCATGGGAATACATTGTGGTCATTATTACAGAAGGGGCTTTCTGTAGTTCTCTGATGACCCATGTATAACATGCTGCTCCTTGAGACTAAATCAGGTCCTCTTGTGGTCTCTTGGGCTAGCTGCTCTGATAAACAGTCATATGTAGTTTCCAAAAGTATATATTGTCTGCAGTGTGTCAATGTGTTTTGTGTATGCCGATGGTTGAAGTCTCCTGCTGTTGCTGTGCTCTCTACTTTCAAGTCCCTCTAACATCTCCTATGGTTTCAGTAAGCGACACAATTTATGCTGGGCAGTTTACAGCTGTCTCAGTAACACCTTTCCTATTTAGGCATGCAGTTTTGATCCCTAATAGCATGAAGTCAAATATGACTTTTAATCTACACTATCATATTCCCATAAATATACGCTGCCCTGTGGTTTCTGTCTTATACCTTGCTATGAGTGTCAAAAAAATTACTTATTTTCACCAAGTTTGGAAGATGCTTCTTGTACCTAAGTTTGTAACTGATTTCTTGTATGTGACTTAGAACCAGACATTCTGCTTCATGTGCCATTGTTTTAACATCTTAGCATTTTAGACAAAAATCCCATGCTTAGCTGGGAATATATGTACAGGTTTTGTTACTTCCTTCTTGAACTTTACAAACTTGCATCTGATTCTCTGTCTAGGACATGCCATTTTTTACTTTCTCTACGGGGCACATTATCCTGAACTTTGTGCCCTTCTTCACCTGTCAGTTTTCTTCAAGTCTTTAGCTTAAAATTTGTGCCAGAGGGTGGAGATCACATAAATGAATCTCATATACCACAAGAATCTAGCATTTAAAGTGTGAGATCAGATTTATGATGCAAGGGGTTCTGCAGAGTCTTATTTTGGTATAAGGAAGACTTGCTTCAGTTAATCAACCTGTTTGTTAATTGACTAAGCTGAAATAAGTCTCTCATAAATTAAAACACGTGCTTATGGCAATGCTTCATTATATCAAATTGAATTTGCACCTGAAGTTATATGGGTAAAAGTTTGCCCTGGAGGTGAGCCTAAAGATACACTGAAATTGAATCTGAAATTAGTTAGCATGTGAAAGGTTTGACCTTTTCCTTCACCTTCTAAGGTGATATTGGAAGATAATGTGTAAAAACTGAAAATAGATCATTATACTTGAACAAGTGAGGGCAGGGAAAAGGGAATATTTCTAACTTCTTACTTTCTAAAATTTTTTTTCAACTGAAATATTTTGCATATATCACCAGGTCCTTATTTTTGTTTATACATATAACTTGTTCTGTGAGAATGTATTTCCTACCCTATTGAAATACAGGACATCATTCATGCTGTTTTCTGTAGCAGTGCTCTCAGTCTCCACTTTTCTGTTATTCCCTGGGCGTCACTGTTTTATAGTCAGTAAATGAAATCCTGCTCATCTCAAATCTTTATGTAAGTCTAGAAAATCTAAGCATGACTCCAGGAATGCCTTTTTTAAAAAAAAAAAAATGGTTAATACATTAGATGCATAATTATATTTTGTTAAGTACTTGTGCAAACAAAGATCAAGCTTTAAGACTTATTTGCCATATTGTTTCAACTGATTTACATAAACCCTTTTTGGCACTATTTCAGGATAAAGCAGGAATGGAATTTCATACTAGAGTGCCGGAAGAAAGGCATTCCTCAATCAAAATACCTCAAGAATGGCTTTGTAGACACCGATGAGAAGATCTTGGACACTTGTGGAAAGACTCCTCAGCTCCAGAAGAGGCATGCTTTGTCAGATAAACCAAATAAGGAAAAAAACAAGTTTATTTTTCAGCTTTCTGGAGAGCAGTGGACGGTAAATATAATGGAAAATATGTTTCTATTACTAAAGAATTTGGGTAGCTTAACACTGTAACTTTTAATCCCCCAAACCCTTTTTTTTTTGGCAAATGTATATGAAATTGCTGCTTTTTTTACAGTGTTAGAAGTGACAAAAGCGTTTCTTATCTTACCCTGAACTGGTGGTTTAGATTTCAGTTTAGTTTAGTTTATTTTAAATTCTCTACTGATACATGTAAAAAAAAATTTTTGGTATAAGCAATCATACGGCAATAAGGTATCTTTCTCTGAAATTCCCCAATGGATGGAAAGAGATGAAAATAATATTCAGCTTTGTTGGCTTGTTGATGTCTTCTACTACTCAGAGATCTGTCTTCTTGCTCTAATATTGTGATAATATTTTTCTCAAGCTCTGATCAAATCAAAACTAATATTAGCATCAATCCACAATACTCTTGCTGAAAAAAGCACTTTTTACTTGCAGTTGTGCTTGATGTGAAATAGTAGTTTGGAAGTAAACTCTGAATTAATGCTGTTTTGAAATTCAGCAAAAGGTAGATTAGAGTTGGTCTGAAGTTTTCTAGGGTTGTTGAAGATTGGACTGAAATGTATTTTGAATATACATTACTTTATTAATGAGAAAGTGAAATTAGAATTTTTACTTTTGTGTAGTTTATAATTTTGAAATATATTTTTGAGATTTTCATTACAAAAAATGCAAGTTAAAAAGTCAATTGATAAAATGGCTAGATTTTACTAAAACAATTATTTTGATTGACCTGAAACGTAACTTTGTCCCATATTTGCTCTTGAATATGAAGATGTTTTCTTTTTCAGCTTTTGTGGTCTTTCTTCTGGCTTTAGTTCTTTTCTGAATAAATATAAAATAGATGAAATTTCTGGAAAATAGGAAACCTTGGTTCCAATCCATCTCTAGTAAGGAGACTATTTCTTCAACTGATGCCAATCATTCATGTAGTAGGATTGGTTGCTGGAAAGATTTCACATCTCATCTTGCAAGAATCTTGGATATTGAAAATGATATTAAAGCTGTGTAGTCTTATACTGCACACTTTCCTGTGTTGTAAACTTTGTCAGTACATTAGGAGAAAAAAAAGAGATATTACAGCCTATAGACATCAGTCCTTAGACACCGATATAGCTGCAACTGCAAATATTTTCAGTGCATCAGGGAGCAGAGAGCTGCATAACTGAAGTTTTCTGTTGCTTATTCTCTTTTGCCAAACCATTAATATTTTACTTTGTCACCATAAACAAGTCTTTACATTAGGAGGCAAAATCAAACATCATAATTTGCTCTGTTTTCCAGAGCATTTAATTTCAATTTGACATGCTGAAAAATCACATTTAAAAGGTATCAGTTTACTGTTGTGTTCATTATGCCACCTTGAGCAGTATACACCTAACCACCATGTGTTTTGATTCTGTCTCCATATCATTCACTCACTGTGGCCATGTCACACAACCACTGTGCCTCCATTACCCAGCTCTAGCCTAGTTAAATTGGGCTTCCTGTTTCAACAAGATACTGTAACATAGTTCAGGTGTCTGCAGACAAAGGTAAAATCAAAGCTGCTTTATTTAGAGAAGACCAATGCTCCTTCAAAATCCAGGAACATTGCGAGTCTCTAACAACTGAAAATTATTTTAAAAACATGAAAATCCACTTGACAGTTCCAAAAGAAATATATTTCCCCTTAATGCAGAAATTTTGTAAAAATTATATTGGTTATACAAATCATACCACTTATTTTGCTTTTTTAAATCTCAACTGCTTCTTCTAAACCAAAGTCAGAATCAGACATGACACTCTTTTCCCCTATTACTCTCTCACAAAAAAGTGCACTTAGGCAAAATGAATTTGCAGTCTATACAACCAAAGCTGCACAGGCTGGCAATTTACATGTGAAAAGATCTGTGGACATTTGACAGTTTTCTCGGAGAAGCCTGTATGTTACTTAGCTGGGAGCTGTGGTATCAACTGAGGTTTAATTTTTGTTAAATGATTTGCACACAAATACATCTATGAGTTGAAAGTTTGGAACAGTAAGCACTTAGACACTAGGAGAAGTCAGAGCTGGGACTGCCTGTGCAATTTTACAGGCACATAACCAGCTTTGTTTGCTGTTGGCTGGCCACTTGCTGTTGGCAGCAGCAAACAGCACAGCCCTGTGAAGTGTCCATTTGGGAATCAGCTGCTGAATCCTCTATCTCACTTGCTTTTAGCTGATAAGTATTTCTGTTATGTTTCCCCTTTCCTCTCATCAATGAAGCAGTAATATATCCTCTAGACAGTTGATAGCTAAATCTGAGTATGTTGCTGCTATGACTTAGAGATTTAATTTTGAGAATTGGGCTTGCTGCTGGGCTGTACCAGTTCTCTTTCTGGACGCTGTGATGTTAAGTCTCACATAGGAGTAATCCCCAGCATAGGGATTTTTCAAGATCAAAGCAAGTGGCTTTACCACATCCTTCCCATAGGTCTCAATGTAAGGGCTGTCACTGGAAACTTCAGCAGCAAATGAGCTGAGTTCACAAATCAACTAACGGTGTTATTTGCAGTGTTGCAGTCAATTAGAGAGGTAGCTTGTGTTGGGCACTAGTGGGTGCCCAGGCTGTCTAGACGGTAAAAATGTAGACATGTTACAAAGATGCTATTGTCTCATGCTCCATATCCATACAGCGTAACAGTGAATCTGGCCCACTGATTCTGCATTGTTGAGTATGAGGTTAAAAATGGGTTTTGTAAAACAGTCCCTCATATTCTGGGATAGCTTGGACAATTATTTTGAAAATCAGGTGGACAATATTTGTTTGAAAATCATTTCAGATCTCCTTCTAAGAATCTCTGTGAGGGAGAAAACCAGAGCAGATCACACATTTTGAATTCCTAACAGGAATTCCTTCCTTCAGGACCTCTATGCCACTTTTTTCCCTCCTCTCAAATGTCATTGAAATCATAATGTATTTTCATTAGGTGGACACCCACTGTTCCTTGTACTTGTAAGTAAATATTTTAACATATCTGAGGAAAAATAAAGCTCGTACAATGAATATTAGGTTAGACAAATAAGCCCAGAGTACTAGCTAAAGAGAGTAGGGCTTGATTTTACAGTATATGAATTTTGAGGATTTGTATTCTGTTTACACAGATCCATAATTCCTTGTGGATCATTAACTACTACTAGTTATTGTTCACTTTTAGGTTAATTTTTTGAGACATGCAGTTTTAGCCTCTAGACATCTCAAGTCACAATAGTTTTCTAACAGCGTGGTCACACTAACTTAATGGAAATCGTCTGAACTACAATGCTATAAGTAGGATTTGTATCAAGCCTTTATTCGTGAAGAACATATACTCAGTGAGTCCTTCTGAATCTGAAAGTCCTTCTGTAACCTGGGTACTGGTTTGGCCATGCCTGTCCAGGGTGGTTAGCTTCTGGCTGTGGACAGTGGTTGATAACTGCAGTGATGAGATAGTTTTACTTTTGTCTGTTAGAGCTCCACTTGGAAGAGGCTGTGTGACTACATCCTTAGGGTTCAGTAGTCCTTGCCTCCTCTTTTACATATCAACCAAATATTTATGACTCAAGTGTCTACATCCATGTGTGGTGCATTTCTGCTGGCTGAGAACAGTAATGAATGAATATATGTAATTAGAAGAGAAAAGGCCTTCTAATAACAAATGGGCTAGTCTTATAATTTGATGTTGTGAATTAAATCAGACAGATTTTTCTCTTCTCTTTACAAAAAATGGGCAGAATCCAGTTGTATTGCCCCAGCAGCGAGTCTCCTAAATCCTCCTGTGTTTGTAAAACCCTTGGGACCTGACAGTTGTGCCACAAGTGATATGAGGTTCCTGAGGTGTGTTTCAGAAAAACTTTTTATTTATCTGAGAGTTTTCCAGGCAAACCCACCATGAAAAGGAGCTGTATAAGGACTTTGGACTCTTGAATTTTGTGTTTTAATCAGTTGCCTAGGAGAGAATGATGGAGAGTTGATGAAACACCTAATTGAGATCCTTTGTACGTGTAAACATGTATCTACTGAATTAAATTAGTTCTTCAGAGAAATAGCACTGCTATTAGAGCAGAATGAAAGCTGTGGCAAAATAATTCCATGAATATTCATATGAATTTTTCAATGAATTCACTTTAACTCTGTTTTTCCCCTCTGAGTGTTTACTTTCTGATCCTAACTAATGAATGTTTATTCTCTAGTGGATCAGTGAATTTTAAATGATTTTCAGAAAATATTTGGGAAAAACAAATTTTTAAATTTGTGATATCAATATTGGCAAAGGAAAGGTGATGATGTTCACTCAAATACAGAGCAAGACTGCTCTTGGCTGTGCTGCTTTACCTAAGCAGAGTTTCTGGGTGCATACCTACATTAAACAACTTTAATGTCAAATGTGTACAGTATGTAAATGAATGAGTGATGGTAAAATTCTTTGCTCATAAATCATGACCTTCTTGCATATCATTTCTTCACAGAAAAAGGCAGCAAATTAATTACAACATTTGTATTTATTCTTCCAGTTTTATTGTCTAATACGCTGTGTATTTTCACAGAGAACAGAGAATTTCCATTTGTTATTCCCAACTGTTAGTGACAGTGAGGTGTTTATTTGCCATAAAAGGTCAAGTAGAATTGCTGCTTTGAAAGGACAGAGAAAATCTCTCTTATGCTTATTTAACTTCCAGACATTCTTTTCCCCAAAAGTATACAATTCCCCACCCAGTCAGGTAATACAGGTGGCCCTGAGACATACCAGTTTTGGAACTAGCTCCCAACTTTCTCAAAGATGAGGGAAATTTGGATCCAAGGTTTTGGTTTGGCCCGTGCCAGATAAAACTTAGAGCTGGAAAAGAAACAGAATAGAAACTTCTCAGAACTCTGATCACAGTTTTATTTCAGGCTCATGTCTAGCAAGTAAATTCTCTCCTAATTAGAAATAGTATAATCAGCAATGGTTGAAGGTTTGCTATTTATTTCCTTGTCATACTTTCCCCCCGCTTCCCAGAATCAAAGAAGTTTGAGGTATTGTTTTGCTGTTAAAGGCAAAAGACTGGCTCTCCTCCAAGTGTCAGTCTTCATGGAGCAATTTATCAGTAGGCTGCCAGCTTTAGCGTGGCAGCAGAAGATTACAAAAGAACACAAGAGAATCAGAGAGTAAAGCAAACGTAAAGCTTGTGCAAATTTCAGTTCCCATCCCTATCTAGTTTGTAAATGAAGCAAAATATCACATCAACTTATGTTTCAGCAACACAAATAAAATGTATTGTAAGATGGACAATGCTAAAAACCCCACATTACAGCAAAGTATTTGTAAACTTACATTTACAAATTGTAAATATGATTATAACACACAAATAAATAATCTCAAAAAAGAAAAGTAATTCAGGGCAATTGGTAGACGAATGAAACCTCCTTTCACTCCTTTGAAGTCATGTCTGAATTTTTTTCAGTTGCTGTACAATAATATCTTGATGCTTTAAACTATCCTTACTACAGAAGTAAAGATTTTAAAAAATCTTTTCCCATTAATAATAATTGAAAAAATATTTTAGCTTAAGTTTTCTAAAATTAAGGAGTTTGATCCTAATCTGAGAGAGTGCTTTGTGTGCTGCACTGTTTTCAATGTATCAAGGTGAAGTTTGTGGGATAGCCCCTTCAGTCTGGAAGAACAGAAAGGCTGTTGGCTTCACAGGGGCAAGTGTTCCCCTTTGCTCCCTGCTGTATCTGCCATTAAGGAGCTGGAGATGGTCTGTTGTGACAAGGTGCAAAATACCAGTAGGTCAGTAGAAAGACAAAGACAGACCTGGACTGTGGACAAATAGAGTGGCAAATGGTATCTGTTACCCAGACATCTTTTTCCCTCCAGTATAACTATTCTGCATCTGCTTTCTCTGTGAATCAAAGTTCTGCCCTACAGTGGCTCTGTGACACTCCAGCTAAATGCTATCCCCTATGTGCTGCATTTTCAATTCTGTACAGGTGGGAAAGACAATACTAATTGAATTTGCAGTTGGTATTTATTCTTTTATTTTGCTGCAGAAAAATGTGCAGCACTGAAGGTGGAGGAGTGGAAACCTACTCCAGAAAGTTGGAGAGATTTCTCATTACCAGCCCTGAGGCATTTCAGGCATTTTATTTTTTAACTGCCATAAACTGACAAATATAGAAGATGGATCACAATGCAATATACACCTACTGGGAAAATGAAGCAAGAAATGAAACGATCCATATCAACTATTGAAGGGCAGGTAGCAAGGCAGAACTACAAATATAGGCTAAGTGTCTGCATGTGTAAATTTGAAAAGAACTGAAATTAGAGGCAGCAGCAACCGAAGAAAGAACACTTTATGATCAACAGTCCACTATATCTTTAATTACAATTAGATGTTTTAATTTAGCTAAGAGTTAAGTAGCACTATTCCTAGTGCAGAAGTTCAGAATTAATAAAAAACAATTAAAATGCATCACTCTTTTTAATGTCTTGGGGGATCTATGAAATCTAGAAGGAAAAAAAAAAAGTGGGCAGTGTCCTCTGTATAAAACCCAGTAATTCCTACTGTGACATTTTCTTCATGCACAGGAAACAAATTTGGAAGTTATAAAGCAATTAAAAGCTGAAACTCTTACATCTCTTTTTATGGAGCAAAATTAGTGATAGCACTTCATCCAGATTATTTATTCCAGGTGTTATCAATGCACAATGATATAAAACCCATGACAGACTGGTAAATTATGTGCTGCTTTAGGAAGCGGAGTTTAAATGATCTGACCTTCAACTTTACGAATTGATTTTTGACTTTTTCAAGTACAAGGAATTTGATGACATATTTCAAACAAAGATCTGTACATCTGAACAGAATACCAATAAATTAAAGCAATTCTGTAAGAATTAAAGGCTTTCAAACTTTTAGTTTAAGTAACTGTTATACATTGGAGATTTTGAACAAATAGAATAGTCTGAAAATTACTCAGAAGTAAATTTATTTGCTGTGTACTTGCAACAATACTTGAATTCTTAAAGAAAAAGATTCTTCATGACTGAAGCATGAATTAATTGCAATTGTGGACTGATTTAAAACTTGAGTATTTTTATTCTTCCTAAAGAAATTTAGTAAAGATTTTCAAACATTGCTGAAATAACTTAGGAAGTTAAGGCACTTATTTGAAAAAAGACTTTTAAAAGGTGATATGTGTGTATCTCATCTGAAATATTTCTGTTCCTTGGACTGTGTTCCATCTTGGCAAAAAAATTTTGAAAAATCAGCAGGTATTAAGAACATAGTCACACTTTTTTTTTTTTTTTTTTTTTTTGTGGCAAACCCTATTTAGATATTCTCCATATGCCCACTCTTCTGTTATGTGTTGCATTTTACTACATCTTGATGTGTGAATTAAAGCACTGAAATGTGTTTTAAAAAAATCCTCCAGCTGGAAAAGGAGACAATATGGGAGACACCAAACAGGTTGAGTGCTTCAGATAGGTTTCAGTTTTAGAGCAAAATGATTGCATTAGCAGTTAAAAAATGAATATGTGGTGACAGACAGCTGCAATGCCCTTCAAAAGCAAACAGCTCCTGAGGGTTTGGCAAACTGCTGTTTTACATCAAGATAATTAAGGCAAAGTGTTGAGGTTTGGCTGTGGAATTTTTCCCTCCTCTATTTAGAAACACGGTAGAACAAAATTCTAACTTGATGCTTTCTATTTACCTCTTCTTATTTCATTTACAGGAATTCCCAGATTCTCTGAAAGAACAGATCTATCTGAAAGAATGGCATGTGTGCAATACATTGATACAAACCATTCCAGCCTACATTGCATTATTTCAAGATCTGAGAGTATTGGAGTTGTCAAAAAATCAAATCAACCATCTCCCAGTGGAAATTGGTAAGTTGGTTCAAGGTATTCAGCTACTTATACTTATGCCATTTAACTCCATTGCAGGGAAATGAGCATCCGTGGATATTCTTACTCATTTATTGATTGTTTTCTCACTTGTTTCCAGTGAACAGTCCCCTCTAAATTTTTACAGCTCTATGGCTGTAATTATAGTTGCTGAATTTTATGCAATACCATGAGTGTAGTAGAGCTCAAACATGGGAAAAAACTGACACATTTTAGTTACCTGACTATAAGGCAGTTATTGCCTATATTCAAGTAGATGGAAAGTTCTTCTTGAGAACAGGTGGTGTTTTATGTTTCTTACAGGTTAAGAAAAATAGAAGTATTGCAGAATTGTAAACCTCAAACAAGATAAATCAAAACCTAAGATTGTGGTAAAAAGGAATCAAAAATATAATGTTGCATAAAATCCATCTTTTGAATTTTATAATGAGTTCAGTAATGATCCCCATTTAATAAAGTGGTATATCCAACATGACATCGGGTTTTTAGAGAAGCAATTTCTAAATGCTTACCTACTTTGCCCTTTGCTATTCTAAGCTACGTAATAACAAGAATTTTAGTGTTCGGCTCTCCTGTGTTTTCTGATACAATATGAAAAGCTTGTTTGAAAGACTGTAATAGTTTGCTTTACTGCTCTTACAAGGAAGACTGCTGCTGTAACTGGTGGTATCTCTGAGAGCTGAAGAAACTGGATCCCCTGTGAGGCCCCCGTAGTTGAGTCCATGCACCCAGGTGTACTAATACTTCAGCCTTTAGTTTTAAATGCAGTAGTCCTAACCTTTCTCCATGACTGGTATTCCTCAGGTAAACTGAGAGCTAACAGCTTTCAAAAAAAAAGGATGAAGACTAAAACCTCCACCTCCATGGTTATCATAGGTTTAACTAAGAAAAACAGGAAGAGAGAGAGCATCCTGAAACACAGAAATCAGTGCTAGATTTTTCTACTCTTTTCTACTCTTTTTATGGTCTAATAGTAGAGTAACACTAATGCTTTTGATTTATTTACTAACATAATATTTTACATAGAAAATTTCCCACTGACATCAAGATATATTTTATAGGTCTATCCTGGCAGCTAAATACACTAACAAATCATAAACAAGACACAAGCAGAAGATAATGGACATAAAATAAACACTAACTTTTTTCAGCACTTTGACTATGAAACTCAGGTGGGTCAGTGAGTTTTATGGACAAATACCTTCTACCAGGTGGTATGGAAGAAAGGGGAAAGGACACAGATTCCTTCCAGGAGCTATCCTAAACTATTAGACATGAGGTTTTAAGGGGTTGATGCTTAAAAATTGAGGCAGGTAAAGGCTAAGAAAGCTTTTTCATTCTTCTTGTAATATTGCACACTGTTAATGCAAATGATCCCCAAGAAAAAGTGATTATGAATGCTAATAAAGTCTATTTCCAGAATAAAGGCACAAACCCAGATCATTCTAGCATAACCAGTTCTCTATAGAAGGTAATGTAGAGGCCATGTCAAACTTTTCTTAGGAAACAAGGAAGAAAGTTTCAAATCCTTCTAGTAGCAATCCGCTGTTCTTTCAGTTGCATTTAAATGATGTGATTTCTGCTTATCAGTAGCTTTCATGTTATTATTTATTCACTTTTGTTCCAATATGCTCATCCCTCTAGCTTATACCCAAGGTGTTGCTTTCTTCCTTTCAATGTTTTTGTTGTTGTTTTGTTATGTAAATATTTGACTGGAAGGGGCAGGGAATATTAGAAAACTCTTTGCTGTAAGTCCTGCCTCAGACACAATGTTATAGCACTCACCATCTTCCTCTTAACAGTGAACTCCTGTTCAGAAATTTGTTTTCAAGATTCATTAAATGAGAGCGAGCATGACTGTACTAAACACTCATCTGGAGAAACCTGGATTTGAACCTTTCCTTTTGAGACACCACATAACCAAATGAACAAATTTGGTTAGCTGTACATGCTATTTATACAATAATTCTACATCACAGCAGTAATTCTAGCTTATCCAGACAAAGACACAGATTCACCAATATAGTTAAAAACAAATAATACAAAAAAGCCACTCCAGGACTGTGCAACTGAACTGTTCAGCACTTTTTGCCAAAACTGCCTAATGATTGTCAGTCTTAGTGAACGTCCTATGTTGATAGACCACCTATTAGTGATGCAATGGAGCTGCCCTTGTTATGGCATAAATTACGGAAAAGTTTTTGTCTCAATTTGTATAATGGTCTCTTTGTTGACATGTAAGGTGGTATGCTTGCAAATGACTATGTTTTTATTTCATGTACTACATATGCATACAGACATAGCTGCTAATATATATTGGAAATGTTCATTATTTTAATAGGACATTATTATGAAAGGTCTTGGATATTTTGAAGTTTTTGGTTGCTGCTTCAAAATGAAACCTTTCATTCTTTAGTCATCTAGCTGCTAAATTATCACAGGTAAAATAATCAATGTGAGTTTGGTTTGGGAGCTCTATCCAAGCAAGGAGTGAGGACTGGGTGCTAAATCAGAAGGTAAGGTCTCAGGAAAGGTTAAGTGCTAAGTATTCATCATTTTGTGTTCTGTTTACAAAACAGCAGCAAGCAGGTAAATATCACATCTAAAAAATACTTGAGAGTGATGACAGATGGTTGAAGTTGGCAGTGACATGCATGCTGTTGAGTCTTTAATCTTCAAACAGAATTGAAGCCAAGTTTAGACCAACAAATCACCCAGCAGAAGCTAAACTGGTGAGCCATGTTAGGACTACTTTTGATTCCCACAAGAGGGCTTTAAAGGTATGAGAGAACAGGAGGTGATAAGAATATTTTCAGTGAAAAAAAGTATTGCTGTAGGAGCACCCACTGGACTAAAACATCTGCAGGAACTGAAGTTCATGTTCCTGTTTTACCTGATTTAGAAGGGAATGCTCTACTCTGAATCAGCGAGAAGAAAGACTTGAATCCATTCTCAGATGTTTCAAATCACAGTCTTAGCTATAATCACCTATGCATTTGAACAGATCAAATCTGGGTAAGAAGACAGATGAGAATACTTTTGATCTGATTCTTTTTGTGGAATAGCAAATATTTCAATGGGAAGCAAGTAAACAAAAATGGAGAAAACTGCAAAATGGAGTTGTTTGTGTCAGAGTTGTCAGGTCTGGTTTTCCTAGGAATAACAGAAAAAAAAAAATAAGCAGGGGTGTAGCCAGCGGATGTTCTTTGGCAATGGCTTCTGGGTGACTTTACAGTTCTGGCTCTGAGTGCGTGGCTGCAGTGCAGTCATTGTATATCGGTTAGTGCTATTACATTAGTAATTACTGTAACTGAAAACATTTGATAGAATATGTTCCCATATTCACATATGAAGTAGTGAACTGCATTTTCCTGTGATCCCAAAGCTTTTGTGCTGGCCTGGGATGGTGAGGCTATATCAGGATTTTTTGTCCCACGAATTATTCATGAAACATCTCAAAGACCTGTTAATAAAATCTTTGTACCTCATTATGTTCTCTCACATTTTTGATATACCAAATATTTAAGAAGAAAAATAACTGTGCTTTTGAGACATATTTTAATAAGAAATCACAGGGATTTTTTTGGTCTCCTCCCTACCTTACAGTATAAAATTTCTTTTATGCATACCATTAATCCAATTTCCTATAGCTCAGAGGGGAAAACTATAAGTAATACAGTTTTAAATGACTTCTAGATACCTAAAATAGCTTTTTCTATTAATAAGAGTCCAAGTGTGTTGATGTTTGAGTTTCTGACAAGAAAATACATATTCTCAGTTTAAATTCAGTCTAGTTCTGAGGAGTTGCAGGCTGATCTCTTACCCTTGTCATTTATTCAGTATTGAATATTATCTGTCCCACAGCTCAGTCTTATATACAACTGAGGAAAATTTTGTTTATATTCCCCATTTGAAGGGGAAATATTAAACACGTCTGCTCCAAGTTGACTGTTTTTAGGAGGATGCCAGTTGCTTTAAGGCTAGCTGCTCAAATGATGGCTTGCTCATACTGGAACAGCTGGTAAGCTCCTCAGAATTTAACCCTTGGTTAGTGCATCACAAAAGTATAAAATTGTATTTTTTGTTGGACCAACTAGGGAGGAAATGATCTTTTTTATTCATTTGCTTAAGCTATCAAAATGGGAATATTATAATAAATATAACGCAAACATACTGCTTTAACAAATTTCAGCATCATTGGATCTTGCAAAGGCCAGTACTTTATTAAGCTGAATTTCTTGAAAGGATTTTAAGTACTGCCATTGGATACTGAGCTCAGACTGTAAACACTGGCATGGAAACTACTCATTACATAAATTATTTTTGCCAAAAGATTCCTATCTATCGACTTTGTCATATTGCTTTATGTAACTACATTATAAATAACAATGTTAGAACATGTTCCTTCTACACAGAGCAGATTGGTATTAGCCAACTCTGTAGTTTATTTCTCAGTCTTCACTTGAGTCACAGTGGGAATGTTAGAGGCTGTGCACACCATTCTGGTTATGATGGAAAAGTTTTATCTGAGAAAAAGCTTTTTCAGTTTTGAAGGCAATCAAAATATATTGTTCTACCCTTCCTAAACAGTTTACTACATGTTTATTTCTGATGCTCAGAAAGTCTTTTCCAGCCTGGAGACTGATCTTATACTCTGCCCTTGGGAGATACACCCTTTTTTGGGCATCCCCAGGGAAATCAGAGTCCATGTCTCAGCTTATCTGCTCACAGGAAAAGAGGAAGTCATATATTTTTCATAGAATTTCTGATCTACCTAAATACCTTCAGTTCAGCTCATTGCATTTTTGTTTTCATTGATTTCCTTTTCAGCCCTCTCAGTCAGTAGACCCTCACTCTACATTTTTTTCCCTGAAGGTATCTCTCTCTACCATTCAGCCCCCAAGAACTACTTCACGTTTTTCTACCTCTATTTTGCTACAAAAAACCTTCCCCCCGACCCTTACATTGTACTAATACTCTTCTGACCACAGACTGAGATCCCAAGCTTTATCCTTTTTATTTTTTTTTGTAGTAGTCAATTGCAATTTCTCTTGGCATGTTAATTTTTTTTTAATCAAACACATGAATGTTGGTTAAAGAATGAAATTTTACTAGCCCAGGGTCAATCTGTTACTGTGCTACAGCTTTTACAAGCCCTAGTGGCAAAAAAAGGTTTTGCAACTTTGTTATGCAAAAGGAGTTCAGGAAGTCTGCATCCCTCCTTTGCTTGGCTGCTTTTAGCAGAAGTAAAAAAAAAAAATTATGTTTTAGCTGTTACCTGTAAGCTTGAACATCTATGTCTCCTTTCAGGTAAATCAAAGGCAATGTCACTGATTCAGCAAAGAAGACTGGAAATAGGAGTCTATTAGTCTTGGCACATAGGAAGCTGCTGTCAGAACAGTGCAGGTCAATGCAAAAATTTGCTTTGTGTTTTACTCCAGTTTATACAAGTGGATCTGCATTTGCATTGAATGAGATCCTTAGATAATACTAAGGCTCTCTGTAACCTCTTCTGTATTTTGTCTCTGACAGCTTGTTAGAAGCACTAATGTAGGCTTGTCTAAATGGTGAAGTTGCATTATCATTATTACTATGCTGCATTGCCCATCAGAAATTATAGAGCTTAATTACTGGTTTAATTTTTTTTAACTAATGAATTTAAAATTTAAACTGGGAATAAACATTATCTTAGGCAACAACTATGGCATTGCAGCTCCCACTTAAAAATAAAATATTCTTAATTGTAAAACTGCCACAGAAGCCATGGATTCCATTACTGCTTTTATTGCCTCTCCTTTGAAAACACAGAGACATTAGCTGTTTAACTCCCTAATTTGCATTTTTTATAGAACTGAAAACTCTGTGCCATTAAGTGTAATTAATAACAGTGTTGTAGGAGCAACAATTTTATTATTACTACTTTTAATTGAGAAGTTGTGCTTGAGTATTACTTGAATATATAGGTCACAGGTGTGGTGGTCAAATCCTGCTCTAGATCTGTGCAGCTATGAAGGGGGTATCACCTTCTCTGCTCCCTCCTAAGGCTGCCTCAATGGCTGTATTGCATGCTTATTAAGCCTGGTGGTGATTGGGCACCATACCTAAGAGAGTGGACAATTGTTGCATTAAGAAGGTATAAATAAGCCCCTAAATACAGATTACAGGGTAGTAAAAGTTGTTCATACTGCTTTACCATCCTCCTCCTCCCATGTCCCTTCCCACTACCCTCCCCCAATCCCCCAGCTGTTATTGCAATAAACTCCAAATGTGGGTGAGAATGGCTGGAATCTTACTGACAATGCTTATGGCATTTGAAGGTTATTTAGAGATTCATTGCTCCCCAATTTTGCACTCCTTCAGCCAAGATCGCTGGATTTGACAATCTTGAATTGTCAAGAATGTTGTTTTATAGTTGTATATTTGTGCTTTTCCTCTGACAAAAATAGCCTAGCAGCCTTGTTTAACAGGTCTAGGGGAAAGGAGAGTGACAGTCTTATTCCTTTTGTTTGAGAAAGGAAAAAATCTCAGTCTTTAACCTGCATTACCATTCAGGCAACTTATATAACCTAATTCTATTCCTGTGTAGATTGTTGCTTGTAGGAATTTTAAACAGTTTTTTTAGAGGAAGGAGTAATTAGAGACATGGAGCTGAATGGAAACTAGGTTGAAATTAAAAATTTATAAAGGAAAAGCAAGTTGTGCCCAACTCATTTGGTTTCTGTCTTTCTTTTGAGAAGATGATTGAGCTTCAATTAGTAGATCTTGTCTGTCTGACGTACCATAAAGTATTTGATACAATGAACTATGGAAAATGAATGTTTGAATCTAAGGAAATGGACTTTGATGCAACAATTGTAAAAATGAGCAAAGGACCTGTAAAGCAGAGGCAACAAGGCACTTGTTTGGAAAAAGAAGCTATCAGTCAGGAGGAAGATCACTTGTGGAGTTTCTCAAGGATCAATGTTGAGTTTATTTCTTAATAATTTTGAAAAACTGGGCTACTGAAATTTTCTGCTGACACAGTTTGGGTGTTATTGTATCTTCACAAACAGGAGGAAATATGAAAAGCTGGATGAGCGGGTGAGCTTCCAAAAAAATAGACAGATTAAATTAATGATTGCAGAGTTCAAGATCATGTACACAGGAGCTAATAATTTGTGCAGCAAGTCATTAGCTCATTAAATACAAATAAGTTTTGAATTCTGCTTGAAAAATGAAGAAACAAAATTCCTAATCTAACAGTCACCGGACAAACCAGTATGATACTTACATAAACTTGTGGTCACCCAGATTCAAGAAAAGTTATTTCAGATGGGAATGGGTGCAAAAGAATTCTATTAAGACCATTCAAGAGGGGAATTTTTATTTCGTGAGAGGAGATTCAACAAATTGGCTTATTCAGGCTAGTAAAATAAATTCTGATATGCCTGCTGCCTATGAAAACATCAGAGAAGTAAACAGCAACGAAGGAAAAGAGCTATTAAAGATAAAATTGGCAAAAGGATTAACGGTTAAAAAACTTCTGTGAATAAACTCAGACTGGCAATCTGAAAACCATTCCAAATCATGAAAAGGTTGAAACTTTACAACTTTGTTTTTCCATAAGGGCAGTGGATGTAAAAAAACCAAACTACTTTTAAGACGGAATGTGATAAATCAAAAAATGGGATTATGTGAAGTGGTGGTATAAGGGTTTTATCCAGAAGGTCCTGGCAAGCCCTATGTATGTCTTATGGTCCTAGAGGGAGCGTTAATGCTTGACTACTGCTCAGCTGTCAGGTGACATAACCTAAGCTGCTGGAGAGCCCAGAAGTGAAAAAATAGCCCTTACACAGAATTGCAAGAGCTTGCTTCCTGCAGGCAGATCTCAGTGAATTGTATCCCACTCAATCATGTTGCCCTGAGGTTGTTACCAGAATTAAATTCAGTTGTAAGACTCATGGCTTTTTCCAGTAATTTTCATAATCTTAGCCACAGCAATTACTGGCAGTTTACTGTAGATTCTGCAGTGCACTTCTGTCAGATTAGAAAGAGATTATATATTACAAGAAAAATGTGAGGCAACTTCTACTGACTTGATTTCTCATACATGCAAGCTGGGACAAACCATACTTTGAACATTGACATACATGTTGGAAACTGTGAAAGGAGAAAAAAACTTGAAAAGCCATGGTTTCAGAAGGCAGGAAATTCAGAAAGGGAAGCTGTGCTTGTCTCCATCAATCTGCCCAGAAAGACTGTTAAATTTGTGTGATTTTTTTTTTTTTGTTAGCAATTCTGCTCCATGTCTCCTAGCTATGCATCGGAGATGCATTGTCTAAGCAGAGTTAGACAAGAGGGTGACTAGGATGTTGGTGACAGTAGATGCCTTGTCTACATTAGTTCTCCAGCTACTAATAGAACCGAGAGGTAGAAGTTTCAGTGGCTGAAAAGTTAGCAAATACGTCTGTTTTGGGTTAACACTCATAGAGAGCTAAACCTCACACAGCTTGCTCAGCCCCCTGCAGCTGCTTGTTCAATCTTCCACAGTAGGATAAGGAGAGAATTGGAAGGGCAAAAGTGAGAAAACTCATGCATCAGGTTGAAGACAATTTAATAAGTGAAGAAAACCAACCAAACAAACAAGTGATGCAAAAGCAATCACTCACCACTAGCTGACCAATGAGCCAGTCCCTGAGCAATAGCCACCTTGGAAAACTCCCCGCCAGTCCACGCCCAGCTTTTACTGCTGAACGTGATGTTATATGCTATAGTATGTTTCTTTGGTCAATTCAGGTCCAGTGTCTTGACCCTGTCCCCTCCCAGCCTCTTGCTCACCCCTAGATGACTCAGTCTGGCAGCAGACTGAGAAACAAGAGAAGGCCTTCATGCTGTGTAAGCACTGTTTAGCAATAGCGAAAACATTGGTGTGTTATCACCACTGTTTGGTCACAAATCCAAAACATAGCACCATATGGGCTGCTATGAAGAAAATTAACTCAATTTCAGACAGACCCAGTACAATATGCTGTTGCTAAAAGAAAAGACAAAACCTTCCAATGCTAACGAGTAAGTAGTTCCTTTTTCATTCCAATGGGATTTGCTCTCCTTCACTAAAGGATTAATTGGATGGGGAATTAATTTGTGATTCTCTGATTCTCTATTTTATTTTAAGGCATTTTGCTTCAGCGATTATTTTGTTGCAATGAGGTGGTAAGTTGCTGTTTATGCTGCTTAGCATGTGATGTAATACCTTAATTTGTCTATATCATGTTACTAAACCTGGTGAGGCTTCATTATGGGTAGGCTAAATTTTTATCACTTTTATGTGCTTAAAAATCTGGAAATAAGGTGGTTCACACATTTACACCATTAAGTTGCTTCTATTACTCCTTTGCACCAGCCCCAATGACCCTTGTGGGTCATTAATGTACTGCCAAAACAATGCTTGTTGTAGTCTTAGAGAAAATTTTGCTTCTGCTATTTTAACTAAAACAGCACTTCACAATGAAGAGGAAAGACAATGTTACCTGCCTAAAAGGACAGCTGAATTTTGAAATACCACCTCAGTTTCTATTTCTGGCAGACCTAAAGCTGGGGGGAAGCTGAGTGGTAGTTTCTATATTTTTCTCTGTTGCAACATGTAGAGATTAATACAATGTAGGTCTTACTGTATATGGCTTGTCTGCCACCCGTGAGAAAGATTTGGGTGGTCCAGGCATCATTTGAAGACAACATTGTGTCCGAGGGATACTCTGGGATTTATCTAAAATGCTGTGGGATTTGGTGACTGCTAGTATTGGTCACCAAACTGCATGCCTCTGCCTCTGACAACAGCAATTTCTCAGAGAAAAAATGTAGGGCTTTCAATTCCTTATTTTTCTTCTCTGTCCTTTTCTTTGGAAGCAGCATCTGGCCTCTAGTAAGAATTTCCACACATTGCAAAAGGTAAGCAGCTCTAAAACCACTTGTGCTTTGGAGGGAGTTCAGCTAAGTGTTAGTGCCTTATGGATAAGCTCACTATTATGACACTGTTTTGAGCACTTCAGATGTACTGTACAGAGATTCTCTCCAGTGTCATCGAAACCCCTTGAAATGTCAGATTCTTTTTTAAAAGTTGATTGTAAATAGAAGACTGATATAATATAAAATCGTGAATCTCGTGTATGTCTTGTCTTCGTTTGCCGATATATAGTCTGCTTTGAGAACCTGTTGACACAAGACGCTGTTCTCTCCCAATTTCCAACTGCTGAACTGCATTTAAATTTCTTACTGTTGCTTCTCCTTGTGAATGCCGTACTCTATCAGTGGTTAGAGGAGAATACCACAGGAATGTCACTGATTAGAGAGGACTATTGCAGATGTTACCAAGCTGCGTGGTGCAGTTGACACACTTGAGGGAAGGGATGCCATCCAGGGGGACCTTGACAGGCTTGCGGAGTGGGCCCATTTGAACTTCATGAAAGCCAACAAAGCCAAGTGCAAGATCCTGCACCTGGATTGGGGTAATTTTCAATATCAATACAGACTAGGGGATGAATGCATTGAGAGCAGCCTCACATGGAAGGACTTGGGGATATTGGTGGATGAGAAATTGGCTGTGAGCTGGCAATGTGCACTCGCAGCTAGAAGGCCAGTTGTATCCTGGGTTGCATCAAAAGAAGCGCAGCCAGCAGGTCAAAGGAAGTGATTCTCCCTTTCTACTCCACACTTGTGAGACTCCACCTGGAGTACTGCATCCTGTTCTGAGATCCCCCATACAAGAAAGGCATTGACCTGTTGGAGTGGGTCCAGAGGAGGGCCATGAAAATGGTCAGAGTGCTGGAAGACCTCTGCTTTGAAGAAAGGCTGAGAGAGTCGGGGTTGTTCAGCCTGGAGAAGAGAAGCTTGAGGGCTTTCTTCTCTGGGAAGAGCTTATTGCAGCATTTCACTACTTAAAGGGGGCTTATGAGAAAGATGGAGAAAGACTTTTTACCAAGGCCTGCAGTGACAGGACAAGGGACAATGGTTTTATACTGAAAGAGGATAGATTTAGATTGGGCATAAGGAAGAAATTCCTTACGATGAGTATGGTGAGAGATTGGAACAGATTTTCTGGAGAAGTTGTAGATGCATCATCATGGGAAGTGTTCAAGGTCAGGTTGGATGGGGCTTTGGACTAGATGATCTTTGAAGGTCCCTTACAACTGAAATCACTTTGTGATTTTGTGATTTTGTGACTTTATGGTAGTCCATGTAATACAACAGCACAGCTCTCCATAGGATATTCTCATTTTGTTATGTGTTTAAGGATCCATTTGATAACATATTGGCTGTTTGATACATTCAAATGGCTCACTTCCTTCCCCTTTGACTATCTCTCAGTATAATTTGCATTTTGTCAGTGACTAAATGTAGCCTTAAGGCCTTAAAATTAAGTTAGCAAGGATGATAAATTGCAATAAAGAAAATAATGAAAAAAATGCACATGTCCCTTATCTTTTATAATCATAAGTATGTAATGCTGGATACAAAAGACAGAATTCTTGAAGTGGTTAAGTTTAGTAGGAGTGATTGTTCCCCATGAACAGGTTCTATAAAAAATACTAAGATGCTTTTCCGTTAGCAGGCAAGTTTCCTAAAGTGGCCAAACCAAAACCCTGTAGTTTCAGCTGAGGTCAATAGGTATCTCATCCGTGGTAAAATCAAGATCTTTGCAAGTCTTCTCTCTCTCCTTTCAAACTCTCACCAAAACCATTGCTGATTAAAGGAAGTCTGTATGAGTGCAAGACAGCACTATTGCTGCCTCCCTCCCTCAATGTTAGTGACCACTGCAGAAAATATGTATTAATCTCTTAGTCATCATCATATTAAGGAATTTTTTCTTTGCTAAACTGAGTATGCCTTTTATTTTTACTTTCTCCCTTCATGTTTTTTTTTTTTTTTTTTTAATGTGCTAGCTTTAATTATCTTTCCCTCACAGGCTGCTTAAAAAACCTCAAAGTGCTCAATGTGAGTTTCAATAATTTGAAGTCAGTCCCTCCAGAACTGGGTGAATGTGAGAATCTGGAAAAACTGGATTTGTCTGGAAATATGGAAATAACAGAGCTCCCATTTGAAGTAAGATAACAAACTATGTTTCTTCCATCTTTTTTATTTGGCTTATAAGGTATTTTATCACAGTCCTAAAATCTTTTCTTAACAGATTAAATCACCTTCCTTGCAGTTTTTAGCAATAATATTTTAGTAGTAATATCACTGAAAATGCCTTAGCAGCAGTTAAAGGGGCCAAGCTTCTTTGTTTTTGTTTTCAAGTGACTAAATTTTGCTTGTATTTATTATGATATATGAAGGAGGACATGATCCCAAAGGGGATTTGGCCAGTGGTGATAAGAAGAAGGCTGCAAATAGTTATTTTCTGTGAAAGTGAAGTGCATCTTCACAGTCAAATTCACATACTAACCTTCATTTGTTCCCAGTGTCTGTTTTCCTTTAAAAAGGTTATGGAGAGTTCTATAAACAACACTGCATGTTGCTATGAGCATAAATATCTGTCTGAAAGGGATATTACGTGTGAGGCATGGTATGAATATATAATAAAGACTGAGAAAAGGACTCCCAGGCATGCACCAACATTGTTTCTTGTGTTGGATGCGTAACTGCTTTCTGCCACAGCTGCTCTGAGACTTATTGTTCATGGAGAAATGAAACCATTGGCTGGTACCTAACCACAGTTTCAGATGTCATCTGTATTTCTGAGGTTCTTAATATCCTGATTCCTGCAGGATGAGTGGGGGGACCTCTAGGGAAAAGTGTCAGGGTCTTCTTTACTGATTCCTACTTTTTCTCTAAACATCTGTTACTGGCAATTTGCAGACAATGTTGGAGTGGTTTAAACTTATGTGAGATCTTGTTTGGCCATGATTATGTTCTGTTCCAAGGAAATGCAAACAGTAGTTAACTTTCCCCTCTGACTTTTCACTCTAAGGTATTTTATCTGAAAAGAATTGTTAAAAAATAATGTGAAGGAAACAGAAACAAAGGATGAATATTAGCTTCACATAATAAGTGGACACTGCACAGAAATTCTAGCAACAGCACAAACAGTGCAGGTCTCCTTTCTCCTTCCTCTCCTCTTCCTTCAGATAGCAAAGATAGGGGACAAACCAGATAAAACTGAACTGGTTAAAAGGAACCATAATGGAATCAGAAAAATATATATCCTGAACAGGCAAAGGAATTAAATACAAGCATCTAGGAAAAGTGACTATATTTGAACCTGTGGACTAGAACAGTGAATTTAGCTCCCATCATTGGTATGTTAAAATCAATGAGTATTTTCTCAGTTGCTTCTAAAGGCCTTGTAGTGCAAAGGCTTACCCATGTCTATGCATTATGGGTAGTCTTTGCATGTAAAGCTAACTATGCATGTAATTCTTTCTAGGGCTGAGTCCTAAGAGACCAGTGTTTCTCTTGGAAAGCTCAGAAATGTTGTTCCTTTCTGACAGTCTCCTATTCAATGGGATTGAAAGCCAAGAAAACTGAGTGTAGGCTACTGGGTAATGGTTCACTTACAACCTATGGAAAAAATTTGGACCTGTGCAAATCACTTTAATTAACCACAAAAACTGGAAGCAACATCACGTCAGCATGGTCTAAAAGGTCAAGAATAAAAATACTGCCATTGTCTATTTCGTTTCCTTGTTTCTCTGGCGGCCAGCACTTAATTTATACTTGCAGTGACCTGGGAGGTAGGCTACACAAACTCTTCTGATTTAGTTTATAAAATTAATTTCCCAGAATAAACATTTCAAGGGCAGCTTTGGAAGGTGAACATACAGTTAAATGAACACTTTTGTCAAATGATTTAAAATGCTGCAAAGTGTTTGGCCTTCGGTGTACTCAATATGGCTGATGTTATTCAGAGCAATTGTGTCAGTATCCTTGTTAATATAGTAGGTATCTGATGTTTGATTCTCAGATGGCCAAAAGGTGGCAGTCACTGGCAGGTAACTATTTAATGAATTAAAATATCGAATTAGTCTGAACAGTCTAAAAAGGGAAAACAAAAGGACACTGTGAAGTGTTGCTGCTGTGGTGGGCTAACCTTGGCTAATAGCAAAATACCCACCCAGCTGCTCCCTCCCTCCCCCTCCTCAGCATGACATTTGGAGAAAATAGGATAAGAAAGCTCATGGGTTGGGAGAAAAGGCAGAGAGATTGTTTACCATATACTGTTGTTGGCAAAACAGAGTGTACTTGGGGAAAATTAATTTGATATTTGCCAATACGTATTTCAATAATGAGAAACAAAGACATTAAAACATCTTTCCTCCCTGCTCTCCCAAGGTCAATTTCATCCCTTCACTCCAGATTCTTCTCTGAGCTCTGAGCAGTGCAGGGAGGTGGGGGGAGTTATAGCCAGTACACAGAGGTTTTTATCTGCTTCTTCCTCCTCACTTCTTTTGCTCCAGCGTGGGGTCTCCATGGGCTATAGGAATATCCACCCGCAACAGTGTGGGTCTTCCATGAGCAGTGGCATAGAGATCTGCCTCACCATGGAGCACCTCCCTCATTTCCTGCTTGGACTTTGGTGTTCCCTCTGCTCTTTCTCACTCTTTTTATTCTCTCCTCCTTTCTCTGGCATTTTTTTCCCTTTCTTAAATAAATTTTTGGAGTGGCACCACACACTTGGCTGAGGGGCTCGGCTGTGTCCTGTGGTGGGTTCATCACAGCTGGCTGGAAGTGTCCGTGTCCAGCATGGGGCAGCCCCTAGTCTCTTCCCACAGAGGCCACCCTGCAGCCCCAATGCTGCCAGCACCTTGCCACAGACACATAATAGAGGTATTTATGACCCCAAGTTAGACAGTTTAAATGAATTATTACCCAATACCATTGTTGCTAACATCTATTAATCCAGTGAAATGCTCATGAGGGTTGGTCATCATTCTCTCCTGTGTACTGGAGAACTGCAACTGGAGAGTGTAAACAGGCAAGTGCATGCAAGCTCCATTTTAATATGTGAATGTGTTCCCTTTACAACATTAGGAAAAAAAGAGAAAACTTGGCAGCTGATAGACAAAAGAAGGTAGAGAGTTGCTAAAAATGTTTCCTGTTTATCATCTTTTAGGAATTTCAATTTTTATTTGACTTTCAAACCCTTACAAGTTTCTTCTGGGAAGGTTAAAGAAATGCATGAGAGCAGCAACAGTATTCTCCAGTGTAAAACTTACTCAAAAGAAATAAAGGTAAACTTCAGCCCAGCAGAAATGATCAAAGTCTAATTTTACCTTGGTTTTGTACATAGAATAATGGCCAGAGAGACACTGATAACATTTATGAAAATGGATTCAAAGAGATTGATAACATGCCTGTAATTCAGTCAAGAATTTTTGACAGACCCATAAAGGTTTATGAGATCATCAGAACTCTGAGGCTGAATTACATCTTCAGTAATCAGTCTCCCTGTTTCCTTTCTATCCATTTTCTCTAAGACAGGTGTAAAAAATAGAGAAGTCTTGAAGCTTTTAGTTTATTTGTTTATTTAGTTTGCTTTCTTAGGAAAAGAGTTCAGTTTGTTTACTTTTTTTTTTTTAAATAGACATAAAATATTACATGATGAGCTAATTTAGTGGGAGAAATGTCAGTGAGATGGATCATATAACACATGACTGTGGTTGATACCCGGAAGTGGCAGAGGGTGAATGTAGGTTATTACACAAAACCATACAGTGTCACCAAGTACCCATTTTGAACTGAAGTTCCTAATCTGTGTGTATAATGTTTTGCTGGCATATCCATTGTTTCTGTGCCTGAATTTGTCAGTCAGCCACATAAGAAATTCATAGACTGTTAGGATGTCTGTTAAGTCTGTTAATTTGTTTTGTAAACAGGGAAACTTCAGAAAAGACAAGATGCTAAGCACCTTTATCTTGTATTACTTTTCAGGTAAACTACAATGGTTAAGGAGGTTTCCAGCATGTATACTGACTATACTTCCTGTCTTTTTAATCTAGAAATTTCATTTTTCAATGCAGCTGTTTTAAGCTGAAGTATGCTATGATTGAGATGCTCTAGCAAAACTGAAATCTTGTGGATCTTTATTCTCTGTTAATACATTCGCTATCTGGAGGGATACATCTACCTTTTTCAGTGTGGGGGGGGAAAAAACCCTCACCATAGCATTCTGCTTGGCCTAATGCAACCTGTTTCATGGAGTGGCTCTATCAGCCTACTAGGAGCATGTATGTCCAAGTACCTGGACTTTTGTCAGTATTTCTATTTGGGTGTGCTTTGGAGCCATGCCTTGAGTGACATGCCTTGTGCCATAGCATGAAGAGGCAAGCACACTGCTCACTTGTCTGCTCAATTCTTGTAGAAAGCTCTTTCCCTGTTTTCAAAGGCCACTCTGTATGTCATCCCACTGAATCTTAAAATAAGGTAATATGTTACTTCATTAAAAAAATTGAGGGTTTCTGCTCTCAACTTTTACTTTCTCAAGGCTTAGGATTTCATACCTTTCCATACTATGCCTAAAGAAGAGCAAGCTGGTTCAATGTCTACTTTTCAATTTATTTTTCTCCCTTCTACTGTTGGATGTCTAACATCTTTAGATTTTTAAAAGTTCCATTTAACTTCAGTACTTGATTAGTATTAGTTGCAAAGTAGTCCTTTGGCAGAAAAGTTTTATGGATCTGCTGTTAAATTCAAATCTATTTTGACCACATTTGTAAATTAAGAGTGCCTTTCTCCGGACATGAGTGAAAATATAAATTGAAATCAAATGTGAATGTTAGAAAAGGCAACTTGTGTGGCATTACATTTATGCAGCCAGTTTGTAACAGATACTTCTAGACCTCAGTAACTAAGCTCAGCAGAGGAAGGTGCACTGTGAAGTTTAGGGCACAATCTTCCCTGAGACAACACATAGCTGATGAGACTCCTCTGTGGAGGTGAATTTGTTCCTGTAGCTAAGATGCTTAGGAGAGGCATGGCCTCTGTGTTATCCAGTCCCTCTCCTAGCATAGCAGGATTATACTGAGCGCCATACTTTGTAGCTGCAGAGAGAAGGGGAGGGATGGATTGATTTGTTTCTAAATTTCTTGTACTTTCTGTCTGTGAATTTAAGAATTAATATGATGTTGGTTTTTGTATTGTAACTGTTGGATAGAGTTCTTACTGCTATTTTCATACACGTTATGCAACTAATTTGTTTTTCTAGGAATAAAAACAGTATTATAAAGAAGGTGATTTCTGGCACAGGTTTGTAGAAAAAGTGCTCTGACCTTATTTTGAGGTGTGCTTCCTTCAGAAAATATTGTTTTCTACAGTTATTTACTGAATCACCCAATTAACATTTCCTGTGCATGGCAGAATACCTGCTTTGTGCTGATATTTCAGAGACAGCTTTACTATGTTGAAGGGGCAGTTCTTCCATAGTATAAAATTCTGCTAATAATGATACATCAGCCAAGAGTATCTGTAGATGTGATCTGAAGGAACTTTAAAAGAAGAGAGGGAAGATGAATAAATCCCCATTTCCTCCATCTGTACCATCTGGTGTGGCACATGCTGTTGTCATAGGACAGGCAAGTCACTCCACACTACCAGCAGCAAAAGAGAAATGCTTACAGATAGATGTTCTGATATTGAAAATAAATTAAAGTGGCGCTTTGCAAAGTTATTCTGCTTTAAACAGTGTTCAATACCACATCTGAGCAGTCCCAGCAAGTGATCTGAAATGTTTTCTGTATCTTTTGTGGGGTCTGGATAGTGCAAAGTGAAGGCATGAGACAGAGACTGTTACAGTGTATGAATACTTTGTCAAAGAAAGAGCATATGTAAGTATGCCTGCATTTCCATGTCAATCCTGTATAAACTGATCTTTGAAGTTCAGAGAAATGGCAAGGTTATACTTTCTGGCTGTTTTAGCACGCTATGTTTTCAACAGATCAAATAAAATCTTGTTTTGTATTTCTGATGCAGAGAAAGTTTCAGTTAAATCCTGATATAAGCAAGTACAGACTTGGGGAGCTTTCAAAATCATAGAATTATAGAATCATGGAATAGCATGGGTTGAAAGGGGCCTTTAAAGGTCATCTAGTCCAATGCCTCTGCAATGAGCAGGGACATCTTCAACTAGATCAGGTTGCTCAGAGCTCCATCCAACCTGACCTTGAAGCTTTCCAGGGATGGGGCATCTTAATACCTCTCCAGGCAATCTGTTCCAGTGTTTCACCACCCTTAGTGTAAAAAATTTCTTATATCTTGTCTGAATCTACCCTTTTTTAGTTTAAAACCATTACCCCTTGTCCTATCACAACAGGCCCTGTTAAGAACTGTGTTCCCACCTTTCTTATAAGCCCCCTTTAAGTACTGAAAGGCTGCAATAAGGTCTCCTCGGAGCCTTCTCTTCTCAAGGCTGAAAAACCCCAACTCTCTCAGCCTTTCTTCAAAGGAGAGGTGTTCCATCCCTTTGACCATTTTTGTGACCCTCCTCTGGAACCGCTCCAACAGGTCCATGTCTGTCTTGTACTGAGGGCTCCAGAGCTGGACACAGAACTCCAGGTGGGGTTTCACTAGAGCGGGGTAGAGGGGCAGCATTACCTCCCTCAGCCTGCTGGCCATGCTTGTTTTGATGCAGCCCAGGATATGATTGGTATTCTGGGCTGTGAGTGCACATTGCCAGCTCATGTCCAGTTTTTCATCCACCGGTAGTCCCAAGTCCTTCTCCGCAGGACTGCTATCAATCCCTTCATCCCTTAGTCTGTAGTGATACCAGGGGTTGCCCCGACCCAGGTGCAGGATCTTGCACTTGACCTTATTGAACCTCATGATGTTCACATGGGCCCACTTCTTGAGCTTGTCCAGGTCCCTCTGGATGGCATTCTGTCCTTCAGGCATGTCAATCATACCACTCAACCTGATATTGTCTGAAAATTTGCTGAGGGTGTACTCGATCCCACTATGTCATTGCTTAAGATATTAAAAAGTACTGGTCCTAGTATGGTCCCCTGAGGGGGATCTCCATCCGGCCATTGAGCTGTTGACCAGTACTCTCTGGATGTGACCATCCAGCCAATTCCTTATCCACCAAACTGTCCATCCTTCAGATTCATATCTCTCCAGTTTAGAGGGAAAGATTTTGGGGGAAATCTTGTCAAAGGCCTTACAGATATCCAGATAGATGACACCCGTAGCTCTTCGCTTGTCCTCTGATGTAGTCACTCCATCATAGAAGGCCACTAGGTTGGTCAGGCAAGATTTGCCCTTGGTGAAGCCATGCTGGCACCTCAAATCACCTCCCTGTCCTCCATGTGCCTTAGCATAGCTTCTAGGAGGACCTGTTCCATAATCTTCCCAGGCACAGAGGTGAGGCTGACAGGTCGGTAGTTCCCAAGGTCCTCCTTCCCACCCTTTTTAAAAATGGGTGCAATGTTTCCCTTTTTCCAGTCACTGGGGACTTCACCTGACTGCCATGACTTTTCAAATATGATGGAGAGCGGCTTGGCAACTACATCAGCCAATTCCCTCAGGACTCTGGGATGCATCTTGTCAGGTCCCATAGATTCATATATGTTCCGTTTCCTCAGGTGGTCACAAACCTGATCTTCTCTTACAGTGGGAGGGACTTTGCTCCCCCAGTCCCTGCCTTGCGGTCCATCCACTCGAGAGGTGTGGGAAGAGAGGTTGCCAGTGAAAACTAAGGCAAAAATGTTGTTGAGCACCTCAGCCTTCTCCTCATCCATTGTTACCAGTTTGCCAGTCCTTTTCATCATGGGGGATGGATACACTTTCTTTGATCTTCCTTTTCTGGCTGACATGCCTATAGAAGCTTTTATTCTTTGCATACTTTGCCAAGTTCAGCTCCAGCTGCACCTTGTCCTTTCTGATCCCATCCCTAAACAACTGGGCAGCATCCCTATACTCTTCCCAGGATACCTGTCCCTGCTTCCACTGCCTTCTTTCCCTTTAGTTTGACTAGCAGGTCTTGACTCATCTATGCTGGTCTCTTGCCTTCCTTGCCTGATTTCTTATACTTGGGGATTGAATGCTCCTTCACTCCATGAAAAGTGTCCTTAAAGATCTGCCAGCTCTTTTCTGCACCCTTGTCCCTGAGGGCAGTTTACCAGAGGGTCCTATTAACTAACTCCTTGAACAGCTGGAATTTTGCTTTCTTAAAATTCAGGGTCCTGATTATACTCTTTGCCTGACCCATATCCTTCAGGACTGTGAACTCCACCAGTGCATGACCACTGTAGCTCAGGCTGCCTTCAGTCTTGACATCACCAATTAGCTTACTTGTGTTGGTGACCAACAGGTCCCATAATACCTCCCCTCTTGTAAGGCTGTCTAGAGTTACAGGAGTAACCAGCTATAGCTGGTGCTTTTCTCTGCTTTGTTTACCTGAAAAATAGAATTATAATTAGTTGTCTTTTGCATGTTTCAATAATGTGTGACTCTAAAGTAAAAAGCTGATGTGATTAGAGATTCATTAAGCACTAACATTAGTCTCCTATGTTTTTCAAACACAACAGCATCCAGAACAGACATAAATAACTTTTTATAAATTAATAAAATTTCAAAAGATATTTTAAAACTGAGGTTTAACAGCTGGAAAGCTTTCAGTCTCTTTTGGTCTGTTTCTCTGACCAGTCCTATTCAGCAAGGAAAAGAATTAGCAGGAAGAGCAGAGGCACAAGCTCTATGCAAGTGTGGGGAGACTTCAGGTAAGTCCCCACTGGCCATTTCCATGAAACTCATTGTCTTTGTGATCCGTGACTCACACCTCCCCAAGCCATACCCTGGTTTATGCAGGTAGGACGCAAGCAGTCTCAACAGAAGTGTAAAATGACAGGTTGTTTTATCAGCATGTTATTCTTCAAAGCTGTAAACTTCCAAACCTGTTTCTTTCCCTTGGCATTTGTTTTTTTGTGTGTATAACAATTATAAAATAAAAAACACAATCAAGGGGATGTACAGGACATTAATTTCTCAGGGGTTTCACTATCCAGTCAGGCACCAGAAGAACTCCCCCTTAGCTCCTTCCTCTCTCATTCAATGGGATTATAAAGGACCTGTAAATCTTCACATTTGTAAAATTTTTAGAAAGTTTCAAAAGAGTGGTGTATTAGATTTGTTAAAAAATGAATTTTGTTTGTGTGAGATTTTCAGGAGCACAAAGCAGAGAGAAGTGGTGTAATAAAGGGCTTAACTTGGTACTGTGAAGCCAACAGCATTAAGCCGGCCTCTGGTGAAATTCTTCATTTTAAGTCCAGCTGACTTTAATCGGACCAGCATTTCTGTGCATATGTGTCACAGTCTTAGAAAAGTTTTTCCAATTTCTTGGCTTGGGTGCATTTCTCTTAGCCAGGTTTTCATCTTACCCTTCTTTGCTCACTGCTTGTATTCCCTTTGAAATTGCTTAACACTCATGACGAATTGCTTTCCGATACAGTTGGCCAAAGTGCTGTCAATCCATGCAAAGCAACAGCTGCTTTATGGAATTGGTATAAGATGTGACATCAAACATTAGCAGGAGGGGTGTGAAACCCAAAAGAGCAGGTGCAAAGGTGTTAGGTGTCAGAGGAGATTCACGGAGGCCTTACTGCTGCATGGGCTTTCATAAATGTTTTAATGGACAAGGGACTAAAGAAGGGCATGGGTCTATGTTAGGAAACAAGATTATGCAGTTAGGCACAGGAAAGTGTGTCAGTTGATCCTGTTCTTGACCCTCTGCTTCCAAAGTCTACTAATTAATATAGCATCACCTCAAAACTACTCCACTAACAGAGCAAGTCAGCAGCTAATAATAACAGCCCACTTCACTGGAGAACTGACCCATGCCTACCTCCATGCTGTGGTGCCAGTGACCTTTCCTTTACCTTTCACATGAGTTCAAAAAAAGTAATATCACCTTTCATGGTCTGAAATTTTTTTATAGTAGGGAATGACAGAGAAGTAGTTTTACAGCATAAGGGAAGACTTAACAATGAGCAAAGGGGCATAATGTGAACACTGCAACATGGCTATGTTGTTGCAAAAAGCATTAATTTAATTGTAAAAGAATTCAGTGATAGGGAAGAGTATTTGGTACTGTTCCAGCTCTGCTTTCTCTGAAAACAGTTCAAAATCTCATTGAGTCCAATGGCAAAATAGGTTTTAAAAATCCTGGTTATATATCCTCCATTCATCAGTGAGATAGTCTGCGGCAGAATTTACATAATTACTGAATAGAAGCAGAAAAGAGAACAAATACATAGCACTATCACATTTGCATATTTTAACTTAAAGAGAAATATGTCTGGTGCCCACATACATGGATTGATAAGAGTCAGAAGGGAGTTGTAGATGAAGGGAGAAAAAGCATGTTATTTGTTATTCCATAAATTGAAGCTAATGAGAGGTATTATTTATTCTGTAAGAAGAATGAAGTTAGAGAGGCTAACTGCAGTTAATGTATTTAATTTATTACTGAATAAATTACTATCAGTTGTTAACTAATTATAGGTAGTTACATGATCGATCAACGCTTCACAGCTGTAAACAACACTTGGTAAAGCTGATTGTGATTTTTATTCATCATCATTCATCAGTGGGAAAGGCATAAAGACAAGAGCCAGCCCTATTAGTTGAAAGCAGATATCATCCTATTTTTTTGTCTCAGATAGAGCTCAGTTGGGTAAGTTCTTTGCTTCACTAGTGCTGGGCAAAAGAGTGTAGAATTATACCCAATGTGAAATGGAAGTGATGCCGAAGACTCAAGGGAATTCAGTGGAGATATGGCCCAGTGGTTCCTGCTTTTCATATTGAAGAGATGCCAGCTCACAAGCCTGGACCTCTGTCATGCTTCTGAACTGCAGTGCAAAGCACAATGAGTTTCAGGTTAAGAAATCAATGGCTGGAAAACTCAGAACAAATAAAAAAAAAGAGATGTCTCTTCACCTGCTGTTTAGACTAACCATCTAATTCACCATTGTGGCTTATCATAGAGCTGGTTACTACTGATGGAGTTTAGAAGGAGGTGGGTAATTTTACCAACAATAAAACCACAATTACAAATATTATGGCAAGGTTAAAGTAACTTCATGCATTATGGTGTAAACACAGCTTTGCAGGAGTAAGATTTCCCAGACTTCCCTTATGTTTTACTTTACAAAATTGATCTTGGTAATTTTTTTCTTCCTATCTATTTTTAATTGACATATGTCTTCTTTGCTTCCCCATCACCCTGTATTAGTCTAACCACATTGGCCAATTGCTTTCTGGACTAATCTGAAGTGATACTATTAATCCCAGACTGCCAAATTCCTTGACCCAGAACTTGAGACTCCATGCATCACTTTACATAGGCAGTGTCGATGATGGGCATATATGGCCAATGCTTGCCCATATGTAGAGTTTGTGTGAGGAATGTGTATGATTATGTGACAGAACTTCCCCTGACTGTGTCTGGTTATATGATATGTGATTATATGGCTATATGATCGGGGAGAGTATGCACCACTAGACTGCTGCTGAGGGCTATGACTCCTAGCTTCAATCCTGTGAGGTGGCATACGCTGGCTGCCAAGCTGTCTTGAGGCTGCCATTTTGTCTCAACTTGAAATACAGAACTGCTCAGTTAAAAGTTGTGTCTGACCTGTGTGATCTTGGTGGCAGAGGTGCTGCAATGAATTAGAAGGCACATGTGTCAGGATCACATGTGGACATCACCATTTCATGATTCATTGTTTTTCTTTTCTGCCTGTGTTGCTGGTGTTTGGGTTTTTTTTTGTTTGTTTGTTTTGGTTTGGTTTTGGTTGGGTTTCTTTTGTTTTGGTTTCTCTTTGAATACACTCCTTGAAGGGTAGGGAGATGGTTAAGAAGAGGCCAGGCTACCCAAAACTTCTTTTAATATAGTTTAAATATTTTTCATTCTCAGAAGCTGGCTCCAAGTCTTCAGGTTACTAATATAAAATGCTCTTTGAAATGCTGGTTAGAGGCAATAAAAAGGTTGACTAGACTTGAGGACCTAATGTGATGCTTCAGAATTGTAGAATGTGGGAGTACATTTTTTAAAAAAAGGGAAGCAATGAGGAAGTTACAAAAAATATAGAGCATCTTAAATCCCCACTAATATAATTGCCATAATCAAAGAAAGTCTTGATAGGTGCCTGAGACTTTTCATAATAAATACCTAGAGTGGTCCTTAGTATCTCAAGATTAGAAATCAGGAAACCTGTGTTATAGTTTCTCTGATGTATTTTTTGACCTTGGTAAGTGACTTCTTGCCACTGTGTTTCTGTTCACTTTCTTCCACTTGCTTGTCATGGCTATTAATGATATTAAAACTGCACAGCAGACATCTCTCAACATGTTTTTTTACAGCACAATATCACAGAGCTTTATTTGCAGTTCTATGTGCTCTGGTAATAATGATGCTAGTATTGTAATATGCTGTTAACTTGCATATCTGCTTTCCAAAGAAGTCAACTTTTAGCAGTTTTCACCTTTGAAATTTCAATACGCAAGCTGAATATATCGTGTTCAGTATTATTCTGCTAGAACATCAGTGAGGTGTTTGTACCATATTCTGAGGCTGAAAAAATTCTGAACTCTTCTTTTTTGAACTGTGACATAGAAAGAGAGATTTTCATTATTTGTGTAAGTGTCAGATTCCTCTGAATTCAGCACGTTTCTTAAACTGAAAAACATGTTGTTCTTGCAAATTCTGTAGCCTAATTGTATAGAAGTTTCATTTTATTGGGAAGTGCAATGCTTTTTGGTTACGTTGCCCCCATATTGGGAAGGAAGAATATACCATGAATTTACCATTTCTTGCTCAACTTTTCTAATCTTTCCAGTCTTTCCTAATCTTGATTTAGGTCTTTCAGAACTACTGCAAAACAAAAAATTAACAAAAATAATAAAGTCTTTCCATTCTGTTAATGACTCTTGGTCATCTCTGAATCCCATCTACTGTATTTTTCCCTGAGAAAAACTGACAAGAAATATGGTGTTTTGTATGTAGGTGTACAATTGGTTTTTTTTAGTGGTAGGTAATTTTGGGGTTATGTTGTATATAACATTACATATATATCCAAGTATTTATTTGCTTTTTTGACAAGCACCTGTTCATATTGAACACAAGACTTTCACTGAGTTATATACAGTTACTTTTTTAACCTTTCCATCTTTTCTGAGGTTTCAGTCAGTTTACGAAATGTGTGCAGTTCACTGTTCTTTTACTAGCTTGTAGCTCTCCATATTAGATTTTATTTGCAGTTGTGAAAAACCTGACAGTTTCAGATGCATGCTGCTAATAATAAATGTTACTCCTCCTAAGTATTTGTTCAGTAGTCATAGTTTCCTTTGTTATATTCATGTTTTTATATGCTCAAGGTATTACATAGGTATTTTTAAAATGTCATGTTCACGGAAAATATTATCTGACAATGAACATGATATACACAAATATGCAGAAGTTTTTTGTTGTATACTATTAAAAAATTACTGGGGGAATATATGCCTCCAGCAGCAATGTGTAGCTAAGCAGAGATAAGTTGCTTGGACACAATCTGAAGTGGTCTGGCTAGTAAAACACTTGTTTGGAAGATGCTTATTTTGATATAGGACTTAGAAGAAAAAGTGTAAAATGTATCTGAGCTTATTCTGTTTCAGGACCACGAAACCTGATTCTACACAATTTGTCTTCTGTGTAACTATGCTGGGACAGGCCAGATGACTGATTTTATTAGACATTTTTTCCTTGTTCTTTAAGAGACATGACAAAATTTAGCAATCCAAGGAGCATTATGGACTAAGCCTTCAGCTGTATTTGTGCCTACCTCTTTCTGAGGTACTCTGAGTTGATGGAAACGCTCCTGACATAATTTAGACCTAGAAGCTTGCCTGAAATACAGGACCCTCTTGGCTACACTGGGGACCTGGCCAGGTATATTCTATGCAGGATTTTTTTTTTAAAAGACAATTTCAACAAGTTCTTAATTAGTTTAAATAGGAAAAGAAAAAGCAGAAAAGAAACTTTAAAGAATTTCCACTAAAAAGCAGATGAAGTTTGTAGGCTTGCTGTGTTCTCATCCACAGGGTGGTTCCAAAGTTCATGTGGCTGGGTGGTAATACTGGAGTTGCAATGTGTCCAGTGCCTGTGCCAGGTCTCTGTAAATTCCATGTCAGGGGAATTCTTCCTGTAAAATGAGTCTTGAAAGCCCAGATTCATGACAAGCTTTCATAAGTAAGTATATGAATAAGTGTTCAGTTACATTTTTATTAGCAGTCACTTAATAAGAACAATAATATTTCAATACCTTAAATTACTTGGGCACACCCAGATTACTTGGACAGAGCCTGGATAGAATAGTGCAAAATAGCAATGAAACACTAAAAACTGTAAGAAGGCATAGCCTCATGCTCTTAATTGCACCAACAAATTCTTAGAAAGTAGCCAAATGTCTATTTGTGCAAAAAACCTGCCCACTGTGCATACAATGTACGTGCCATTCCTCAGCTTCTTGTCCAGGTCAGGAAAAGATCTCTCCCACATCTGAGTCCTTTAGTAATATTAGTTATATTTCCAATTTTACATGTTTGTATCAGAGCAAGACATAAAACCTCCTAGAAATATTCTTATAATATAGAAAGAAAGGAATCCTTTGGGAAGAGATGAACTCAAAATTTTTCCTGATAGGTTTGTCACTACCTCAGAGAAAATATACCAAAAATCCTGCATGTATCTAACAGCACTATGAAAAAGGAAAGAAGAGGAGGGAGAGAAAATTTGCTATAATACTGGCAAGCCACAAGGATGTGAACTGTCGTTTTCAATTGTTGACAGTATTCTCAATTGTAGGTTTATGTACTATCAGTGTAATGCACATGTAGTCTGTGGCATTAAAAAAAAAATAATTTTGATGATAGACATTTTGCAACAGTTTACTCAACTAGATAAGGTCTAATTCTGGACCAGATATGTCACAGGGTGCAAAACAGACTTATCGCCATTGTGACTTTCCTGAATTTGGGGATTTTCTTTATGAAACTCCTTCAAGAACAGATAAATTCACTTCCAAGTTGCAGGGTTCTCCTGCTTGGTAGCCATTTAGTGGTATTTGTCAAACTGCTGTACCACAGCAGGCAAAAATATTGTGCATTTTAGTGAAGTTGCTCCGTGCTAAGGCAAAAAGAAATTCTACCATTTCTGTTTATAAAGAAAAAAACTATGGAGATCCTTATTCCTGGTATTATGGGAGGCAGCTCACAGATCACAAACATTCTGACCTCTGCTGTGCTTTTTTTCCTTTAATATTCTGTCTTCCATTTACATTTATAAGCAAGCTGTCTGACATTCCATAAAAGTCTTGTTTCCAAGTTTATCAAGTGATATCTGTTCAATCTGGTGTAGAAAGATGTTGTTATTGCCCAGCACCAATATACATAAGGTGAAATTATTTCATCATCAGTCATCAAACTGGTGCTACCGTAATAGTTTGGAGCCATAAGACAACATTCTTAGTTTCACTTGAATGTTTTTCTCACACCATTTTTCTTCTTATTTATTTTGTTTCTGTCAATATTACACCGTTACCTGGTTCTCTTCTACTGATATTATCTCTTCAAATAACCTTGGTATTTTTTTTTTCCTTTCAAGTGAATGGTTACTATTTTATCAATGTAAAATTAAACCATCAATCACTGTGTTATAATTTTTTATTTTTGCTGTCATCTTTGTTTATAATATCTTTTTTGAGTCGCTACATAGTAAAATTTCCTTCTCTTTTGGGTGTTTTCCCCTTGCCCCACTTTGGCAAATAGTGATTTACTCTGTGTTTCAGAATGAGCTCAAATGAACATACTCAATTTTTAAAATCAGATGACTAACTCCACAGGCCTCAGTGTGTTGTTAGGGCAAAACAGAATTCTTGTATATGTTTAAATCATAATTAAATGGCACCCTTTGAACAGTATCTCTCCAATTGCTGTTGCATCTTGGAACAGAAATGAAAAAAGTTTTTTGTTTTGTCTCTATTCTATTGTGAAAGTGAGCAGTTTTGGTCATCTCTTGGTAAAGGAACAGAATATATCTGAAAAGGGTCTTCTGGTATATTCAAAAGACACTTCCCATCTAAACATTCTGGAGAGGTCAGTTAATGCCTGTGTGCCACTGACATTGCTGCTCTTCCTCTTCTAATGGTTTTAATTAAAACATATGAAGAGTATGCACCAAAGGTGAGCTACTGGATCCATTTAAGTTGATGAGAAACCTGTAACTGACTTTTGGTAGAGCCTAGTTTTCCCTTCTAATGTGTCTCCTTAATTTATAAGTTTTGGAGATTTGAAGACGAGATGACCTTATGATGCCAAAGTGCAATAATATATGCAGAGTGAGTGTAGCTGCAGCAGTAATATGAAATTTTAATGTAACGAATCAACATAAATTTATTTTTTGAGACAGCAGCCTTTTTTTTGGCTTCAGCCCAGAAAATCATTAATCGGGTACTTAATTTCATGCGACTCATCTATTGGCTTAGAACAACTCCTATACTTAAATTTAAACACATGATCCACATTCTTAGGGATTTTAACCGTATGAAGATAGTCCTGTTTTTATTGCTATGTCATTCTTCAATCACCTGTGAATGATCAATACCTGATGTTTTTGTGCATATTGCATATGCAGCCAGCTTTCTTATTCTTTGCAGACCTGATGAAAGGTTTGTGTGTACAAAAAACTGCTCTAATAAAAGGCAAAGTCCCTTTCTATAAACTTTTTATGCTTAGATCATCATAGCTATAATTACTGTATTAGACTTTAAACATTAGGTGATTGAATGATCATAGAAGTATTTAGGTTGGAAAAGACCTTCAAGTCCAACCATTAACCTAGTACTGCTCCAAAGATGAAAGGGAATAATGTTAATCTTCCAAGTAAACAGTTTGGCATCAGAATAACAGTGTTTGTTTGTGGATTAACTCTGTAAAACATTTAGGATTTTAGCGCTGCAAAATCAGAATAATTGGGCGAAGACTTGCTTCCACGTACATTTCTTGGATTTAGCTTATCACGTTACTGCCAAGTGAAGTGCTGTTTGAAGTCATGCATTTTTTGCGCCTCAGAGGGTTTTGTCACAAAATAGGTGAACAAGTACCCTGTTACTAAGGGGTGGGGTTGACTGCTGAATGCCTTTGCCTCCTCAAATTTAAGAGTGCCATTTGGAAATCTGATGATGGACTGGGCTATAAATATATAAGTACATCCTTATGAAAGGTATCTTCTGCCTCTAAAGATGCTTGTACCCTGTTTCTTTAATTGGTGCTTTTCTTCCAGGAATGTCAATGAGATTATAGAAGAAGTTACGCTTACAGCTCTGTGAAAGAAAAGCTGGGGATTTGGTTTGAATACATGAGATCTAAGTGGGCAACTGTGCAGTTTGCACCTAAGGTGCTCCTTTGTCTTATATGCTGAGTGCCAGTCTATGCGTTTTGGGAGACAATGTATGCGATAACCTGATCCTGCTGAAGTGGTACAAATTTTCTTTGAATTCATTGAGTCTGAAATGTCTGGGCAAAAGCACATTTGCAATATATTGATAGACATTTCTGGGTTAATCCTTTGTATGTCTTGTCATACATTGACTTTGATGGGATGTTGTTTCTGTCACAGAATATTTACATGTAATTGAAAAATACAGTATTTTTGTGGTAAGGCTTGACATGACTTTACACCTTTTCATTTGTTGGTGCTAAGTAGCAGGCATTCATGACAAACTTGCATGCAACCTTATCAGTAAATCCTTTTCATGGCAAAAAACAGAACAGAAATAAAAACACACCCATTAATCAAATGACATGTTCGGCCCAGGACATGGTATCCTTTTCTTTCAACTAAGGTTTAACTGTCAGAGGGAAAGAGAAGCAGTAGAGTTCTACAGTGTTATCTGGATTATTTCTATAAACAAAATTATTAAGATAAGTAAAATGGGGCAGTTTGTCAAATAAAAATGACAACAGTGATTAAATGTAAGGACCACAATAAGTGGGTCCAGGTAGCTAGACTATCAAACATAGCTATTTTTTAAAATGGAACTTGCATAAAGCCTATATATTGATTGATTCAAAGTCACATAATAGAGGAAAATAGCAAAAATCAACACCAAGCAAAAATAAACTATAATGTAAAAACGATAAGGGAGCCATGTTTGTTTGAAAATGAAATGTTATAAAAGGTGAAAAATCCATCAGTCCTTCAAGGAGAAATAAAATACTCTGGGTTTTCTTTAGAAAATATAATACATAGGTGCCGTAATTTCCAATGCATCATATATCATGGGTGTTTGTTGGTAACATATCACAGACAAATTAAATAAAAAGTCCATTAGGTTTCAACAAACTATAGAAAATGGACAGGCTTTGTTAAATATTACCCTAAAAGAACAAGTACTGAGGGCTTACAGTTTACACAATATAATCATGGCTCCATATATTCTGTGGCATGCTGAACCAAACTTTATATCAAGTGAGTCCATGGCCTTATATTGTGTTGGTGCATTTTTATGAAACTACAAACTCCTGAAAAATGTAGGTTTTCATCTAATAAAGTACTAAAACAATCTATTTTCAACACTGTATGAAAAATGGCAGAAATAGAGCTGTTTATTAAAAAAAAAATATTGCTATATTAATGTTACTTTTAATATTTAAAGCAATAAACCACTTTCAGGAAAACTTATAAAAATATTGAAGAAGTATCATTTTACCACCTAGTGTTAACATTATCAAGTTGTTTCAGCGTGACAGGTATTGCATGTGAAAGCAAAGTGCTTAGGAACTTGGGTGATCAATGATGTCAGTTTATTTTAAAATAATCTGCCATTTGGTGTTTACAGATGGTGGCTTTTCTTCTTTGGGGATGGTTTGAGAACATTTTGGGTTGCATTTAAGCCTGTGGGACATTGTTTTAATTCTGTGCCTGCTAAATTCCTTTTGGGGAGAGTTTGTTGAAAGAAATGTATCAGCAGTTTTAGCAAATTGTTCTGAGCTCAGAGAAACTTGAAATATTTGCTTGGGATTTGGAATTGTGACAATAATTTGAAACCACAAAGTAAATGCAGGGTAAAGACAGTGCCAATTATTCTTTTTATTCTCTCATTGCTATGACCTAAAAGAGTCACTCTGCTTTCCATGTTCAAAGGGAGGTTATGTTTTGTTGGAAAAAAGATTCAGTATCTGGAAAATTTACAGTATAAGAGTGAGTGTTCATTGCTGGTAGTCAGTCCTCAAAATGACAAAATGGTTTGGAAGTGAGAAGTGTCAGAATAAAATGTGTGCTTGCCTGTTCTGAATCAGGAGTGAGACATTTCCATGGCAATGTCTCACCAAGGTTGTTTTAATGCTGTGGTGGGCAGATTTCAGAATTATATCTTTGATTTGAGAAACTCTGAACCTCTATTATATTTTTGAAAGGTAAACCTAATTATGTAGTCATTTGTAATATGTTAACTTCAGTACATCTTCTTGAAGAGGGTTCCCCAAATTTTAAAGCCTGGCAGCAATGTGAGGTTATGTCTAGAAAAAAACAAAACAAAAAACCAAACAACCCCCACCCCACAAACAAAAAAATCACCACCAAAGAGCCCCAAACCAAACTGGCTCTAACACAGCACCAAGATATGAATGTGAGCATTTTAAATGGCAAGGGTCAAATTAAGATGAAAGTCTGGCAGTACCACAGATGAAGAAGTTTGGCCATAAAATATAACAAAACAGGACTTAATTCTTCATAAGTAATAATAAAGAAATCCTTCTCAAGCATTCAGAATGTATTTTATTACTTTCTAATTTTTTCATAATTATGTTGTTTCTTGCATTTTGCTCACTTTGGAAGTGGAAAACATGTTTGGTTTGGGGTTTTTTGCTCCTAATTATTTTCTACATCCTAAGAAACCTTCAGGCAAAGACCAATGAAATTTTTTTGCTACTTTCTCTTCCGTATCAAGATCTACAGAGCTAGATTGTGATGGTGACATATGATTAGAATCTCAGAGACATAATTTCCATTCTGAAGTACTTTTTTGTTTTAACATTTATACTCCTTTGACATTCACTTTAGCTAGCTGCATGGTTTTATGAACACTGGTAGTGTGAATAATTGATTCAGCACACAGAGATCTTTATTTAACACATTTATTTCTTTAACAGGTATATTTTAAATTTGTAGTTAACCTTCATTGCACTAAAGGTTTATTACTTAAAAATGTAATTCCTTTGAAAAGTATTCAAATAAAAAGCTCTAATGCACCTTATTATATGTTTAGTTTGCAGTACAGAAGATGTGTTCTTAAAGATCTTTGAAAAATATTGGACCAAATTATCTGTTGGCATAAATTGGCAGTTTCATTTTCTAAGGGTCTCCTAGCAATACAGTCTCAGTGCATAACAGAATTACAGCAAAGGAAATCTATATATTTTTGATGGAGGTTATAAAATCTCTAAGAATCGTAACCAGGCATTGATTAATTATCAAAACTGTGTTTTGTCACTTCAGAGCTTAGTTTATATGTAACCTAGGAAGGAATCAAGTAATTGTCTGGTTCCAGCATTCGTGTCATCTGAAAGTATAGGGTTTTTTTAGAATGAAAATTTCCTTCAATACCATGACAGTGTTAAAAAGGTGATGAACACTTTGGGAGGTAGTTATTTCCAAAATCCTTTTTCTTATAGAATGATGACTAAGAGATAAAGCTGGCAAAAAGTTGAGTAAAAAAATAATTCAATTCTTATTTTTCTACGTGCTTTGAGAGGAATAAGAATGTTTGATAAATGAAATGTCTTCTTGTATTTGCAAAATGTAACTAAAATAAAACACCACTTCTTTCTAGCTAAGTAACCTGAAACAAGTCACAGTTGTGGATGTGTCAGCAAACAAGTTCCATTCTATTCCAATTTGTGTACTCCGGATGTCTAATTTGCAGTGGTTGGATATTAGCAGCAACAACCTGAAAGATCTCCCAGAAGACATAGACAGGTAGTTTACGTTTTAATTCATTGACAGACTTGTGAACTATAAGGCAAATCAAGAAAGCAACAAGCTTCCAAGGGACACCATTAATGAAAAATCACATAAAAAAATCACATTTGGAAATGCATCAGATAGTTTTGCATGTAAGCATTACCATTATTATTGATGGTCTAGGTTGGAGAACAGAAACTGCATTTTCTAGCTCATTGGTGGCAGATTGCACATTCAGTACCTCTACTGTTCAGTTAACTAATTACATTTTCTGCTGCATTCATGATAATTTGTCATTACATCCAGGCGTTGTTTTCTAGGAAGTTCATGGGGCATACTCTGCCCCAGTTCCAGCAAAGGGGACTCACCATATAGAGTTGGCAGCAGTATTTCTCTGGAGGATAGGTGGGCTGAAGGGAAAGATGAACTAAAGCATATTTAAGTTACTGAAAGAACCTGATAAACTTTGGCAGTAAAGCAGAAAAATATCAGTAAGATTAAAAAACCCACCGACAATCCTCCCCTTCTACTCTGAAATATATATGCCTATGCACACATATACTCATTCTCTCAGTTTAGAAATCCACTAGAACTAGTTTTAAAAAAATCATGCTGATCCCTTTAATGGGACTTACTAGCCTGAAAAAGTACTTTTCTTATCCCTGGGCCCATTTATTCACTCTGGAGCCCTGTTGTAACTTGGTTTACAAAAATTTACATAGTCATAAGTAAACCAAAACACATATTAACTAAAGTTTATTTAAAAAAAATGGATTTTTTTTATTGATCTGGGAATAGAGGTGCCTGAGGCAGAAGAAAGTTCACAGAAAACTCATTCAGCCTTAACATTTGCAAGACCTTTGTTGCTCGGCAAAAAAGTTTTTCTGGGACATTGTGTAATCACAGATTTCTCTGACAGCAGGGTTGAAGTCTTAATTTGTTTTAGTAATTCGCATGCTCTAGCCACAACAGCATAAACCTCCCATTTTTTTCCAGGGCATCTGAACAGAGATTTAATTAACTTCAAAGAGCTTCTAAGAGGATATTTTTATTTTATGGAAGGATACCCACTCAACTTAAGGGTCATTTTTTCCCCTATAACCTATATATATTTCTCTATCTCCAAAATATTCCTTTTCTACATTTCATCATCGGCATTTTGTACTGAGTTGCCAGCCTTGATACTAAAGCATCATAATCAGATGCCACAAAATAAGGTTTCCTTTGTTTCAGATTGGGTTTTGAATTTTGAGATCTCTTGGGCTCATGTGCATTCTGAAGACTAGAAAATGCCGGGATATCCTGCCCGCTCCCCTCAACCTCCCCAAGTAATATGATACTTTTATTCAGACTCATGATTTCAATGCCTGCAGTGTTGAAGAACCTCAACGAACTACCGCAAAGTCTGTGATTAAAAAAGATGAATTGACAGTAAACTGAAGCCTTACTTAATATCTTTCCCTGAATTCAAACAAACCATATGGGCTTGATAAGCAATAGCCTGCAACAGTGTTTTAGGAATGGACCCTTCTGGTCAAATGAGACAAACTCGTTTCATCAGTTTGCTATGCTTTTCATTTCTATCTACTCCAAGGAATAAATGCTCAGCCACAAATTACTATTGCATTAGGAAAAGCCAGGGGAAATAAAGAAAAAGAAGCCCAATGCCTTCCTCCACAAAACATTGTCATTAAATTGATTTCAGTGGGACAACTTGCAAGAGCCATATGACCAGGAGCTTGTCTTTCTCTTGCTCCCTACAGTACTAATTACTAGTGAAAAACAATAGATGGGAATATACTGCCTAGCATGGATGTATCTAGTTCATAGAAACCAGCATATGGGCAAAGGTGTGAGCCTTGCATTAGTTCTGAGATACACATGGTGAGGCTTTATATCATATTCTGTCAACAACTTCTGTATGAAAGCACAGTAATTTTTGTAACCTTTTATCTTGGGCATGCTTCTGAGTACTTGTCAGAGGTATGCTCTTAATATCTATAATGTTGAACCATAACTGGAAATTTCCATTAAAGCCGATGACAATTTGTGAAAATGTGGTATGAGTAACTTTTAAGAAGCCAAAGATGATGTATGTAATTGTTCTTCTTTTACGCAAGATTAAGTCTGTATTGCTCTTTTGGATAGATGCTCCTGTCTGAAATAAATATTTAAAGTTATCTTTTATCTTTTAAATTTTTACAGGTTAGATCAACTGCAGACTCTTCTCCTACAGAAAAACAAGTTGACTTATCTTCCACGAGCTCTGGTCAATATGCCAAAGCTCAGTTTGCTAGTTGTCAGTGGCGATGACCTGGTTGAGATACCCACCGCTGTCTGTGAGTCAACCACAGGTTTAAAGTAAGTAAAAGTGAGAAAGAAAGGAATATATTCTTAAGAAGATAAGGTAGATGCACCCAGGAGAAATACTTTCACAAGCATCAGTTTCTACCATACCTGGTGGACAAATTCTGACACAATTTATATCAGAGACCTTAAGGAGGCACTGGAGAGATTGGAAATTGCAGAGGAGCTGCAGCTTTCTGATTTTCATCTTCCAGTTTCCCACACCGTGCATCTGTATGCCTAAACTGTTATTCCTGTGTAGATTTGGTCATACATCGTAGCTCTGACTCTGGAGTTGCAAAGACATGCCACAGAGTGGGACCAGTAGTCTGGCAGTTAGCTGTAGATAAGCTCAGTGCTGTCAAAACTATGCTGCTGGGAATGGGAGACATGGCTAATTAAAAGACTAAGTAGAGTTTAGTAGTTCATATATTCTTTGTTGTGAAACAACACCTTGCTGCTGCACGCGGGATCAGACTAAAAGGCCTTTTAGTCTTCAATTACAATGATCTTGCATTTCTGCAGGCAATGTTCAGGTCTTTGATTACAAAACCATTTGAGACTCTATACTGGGTGTGGCTGGGGTGGAGTTAACTTTCCCTGTAGCAGTCCTTATAGTGCTGGACTTTGTATTTTAGCTAGAATGGTGTTGATAACACACCAAGGTTTTTGACTACTGTTGAGCAGTGCTCCCACAACATCAAGGCTGTCTTTCCAACCCTAACCCACAAAGGCCAGTAGGCTGAGGAAGAGCAAGAGGTTGGGAGGGGACAGAGCTGGGACAGCTGACTCAAACTGACCAAAGAGATATTCCATACCATATGATGTCATGCTCAGCAATAAAACTAGGGGGAAGGAGAAGGGAGGTGGGTCATTTATTAAGATGTTTGTCTTCCAAAGCAACCACTACATGTGCTGAGTCGCTGCTTCCAGGCAGTCACTGGACATTGCCTGTTGACAAGAAGTAGAGAATATTTTTTTTGCTTTGCTTTGCTTCCTTGCATGGCTTTTGCTTTTCTTCATTAAGGTCAACCTTTAGCTCAACCTATGAGTTTTTCATCTTATATTCTCCCCCTGTCCTGCTAAGGAGGTGGAGTGAGAGAGCAGCTTGATGAGCATCCATCCATCCAAGATCAACCAATCACAGACTCATAGCAATTCATGAGATATTAAAAAAGTCATATTATTTGTTGGATCATTTGTTCTTTTGAAAGTAACAATTTTCTTGGGTGTTTTTTTTTTTTTTTTTTTTTTCTTCCTTCTTGGAGTGGTAATAATCATTAGATTTTCAGAATGTTGTGCGCTTAATTTGCACATTATGTAAGTTGTTTATGTAACCACCTAGTTTTTTCCCTGCAATATATAGCTTTAGGAAATTAGTAAGTATGACATAATGCATGTCCAGTCATGCATTGTAAAAGGGAATTAACATAACAACAAACAAAAAATGGAGATACATATTGTCAGCTAAGTGACGCTGCTAAACTTCAAGACTGCAAGGCAATGTTGTTAGGGTGGAGTTCATACTGTTCATTAACAGATGCGAATTTACAGTGTAGTGTGTCAGAAGTTCCAAAATAAATATACCTGTTATTGCAAAGAATGATTTATGTAGCTAGGTGAAAAGAAAGAGATAAATCTGATGATTTTTATATGGAAAGTGGAATATAAAGATGGAGCCCTTTAAAATCTTTATTTCTAACAATAGATGGATCCTAACGATGCCGTAATGCAAAAATTGAGGAAATGTTCTTTACAGTTCCCCTTCTGGCTATAGTAGCAACTTCTAAAATGTCATTCATGTTGGTCAGTGATGTTCAGAAGCCTATTACATATATTCTTGTGTTAATCTCTCTCTAGATTCATAAGTCTCAAGGACAGTCCAGTTGAAACGATTGTATGTGAAGACACTGAAGAAATTATAGAAAGTAAACGTGAAAGGGAGCAATTTGAGAAAGAGTTTATGAAAGCATACATTGAAGACCTAAAGGAAAGGGGTATGTGTCAACTTGCAGTAAACTTCCTGCTATCTTGGATATAAATGTAGACATACATTGGGAACACTAATTTTTAAGAATACAAGCAATATACCCTTAAACTGTAATTTTCTGCTTTGGTATTAAATAAGACTAAAACGGAAAATGTCGAACGTGTTTTGTTAAAAGTTTGGGCCCTAACTAGAACACTTGATATTGAACAAATATATACAAAATTAATGGTGTGTTTGTACATGCATTAACCTTAATTCAGTGATAATGTATGCAATGATTATCCTGATTATCAAGATTTACTTACCTCTCTTGGGGTTAACATTAGTGATTTTGAATTCCTGCAGAAGCACTTATCCTCCTCAAAAAGAAACACAATGTATATATGAAATGGTCTTTGTATTGACAGAACATTCTTTACCACTGTATCTGTATCAATGTACTAATTGTTTAACCCCTGTTTAATCACTGCTTTTGTTGTTATTGCAGAACACCTGGAAGTTTACATATTACTTTATTTTGCTATTCTGTCTTATATTTACTGTAATTAAGTAACTGTCAATATCCTGAGTCTTGTTTAGAAAAACATGTTAGAAAACAAAAGGAAAATTTCCTGTGAGCCAAAATACCCTATAGGATCTGTTTAAATCTCTTTGAAAGTTCATGTGTAGAAATGAATTTTTGTGGAATGAATCTTACGGTATCTTTTTGTTCCATGCATTTCACGTAAGTGGTCTGTATAGTGGTCCTACAAGACCTGGTAAAACAGAAATGTAAAGAAAGGCCACAGGATATGGCTGAAGAATACTTTTCATGTTCTGATACTGGACTTTCGTTTCTTAAGGTCCATAAGCTGCACATAAGTATTCAAGCCATCTACTTCCAGCAGTAAGTCTGCTATAAAAGTGCCAGATTCTGATAACAGTAGCAACAGTAGTTAAAATGGAGGGAAGGAATGGAGAAAAAACTGAGATCATAATTTGGCTTTAGAGATACTAATCAAATATGTAGTGGTGGAGTTGTATTTACTTACTTGTGAAAAGCAGACTCTAAGATAATGGCTGCCAGGCTGCCTGAAACCTGCATTTGGCCCTGTCAAGTGTAGGCCAGCTTTATACTCCTTTGGGGCAAAACAGCTCAGGGATACAGTTTTCTGCCTTCCTAGACAGAACTTATCTCCATGCTTTTTATGATGATGTTGGATCATGAATCACTGTTAGATTTCCTGCTTCTGAATTCTTGTGCTATAGATTATGCCAATACCTGATTTTGAAAAGCAGACAGGAGAAGGAATAGCTTCTGTATAATACAAGCCAGTAGAATTTCTGAAAGATAGCACAGAGATCACTTGTAGAGCACCTTTAAAATAAAACCAAACCTAGCTGTTTATAGCTAAGGGCTCCATTTATTTGTGCTGGATTACATAGCTGAAGTCTGAGATGTATTTCTTTTTTCTCTTTTCACAGATTCTACTCCTTCCTACACCACAAAAGTATTATTCAGTCTTCAGCTCTGAAGATCAAAAATCTCTGAATCACCAGTAAATATCAGAATAACTCAATTTTTATCCACCTGAATAAAAAACATTGGAAACCATAGATGGCTAGAAGCACTTCAAATTCATCATAAATTTTTTTATTTGTTACTGTAGTTGCTCCCAGTAACTACAGATAAAACAAAGATCAGTAGAGCCTTTATAAGATGCCCTTTCACTTTTTAAATCAAAATATTTATGTTCAAGTCCACAACAATAGCCACTAATTTACATATAGACCTGCTGAAACTAAATATTCATGGTAATAAAGTATACACAGGCATAGATGCCCTCGGGATAAAGACATTGTATATTGTAGTTGAAAAAGTGGAACATAAATCATCATCTTAAAAATAGATTTGATTTTATAGGAGGGGAAGGATTAATTTAGAAAATGAATGTGAACTGTTGTATACTTAAGACCAAATAACACATTTAGTTCTTTAAATATTTAAAGTGCGTACATACATAGTTGTTTGCATTTACTTTCTGTTCTTCAACGAAATTGTCCTCCTGGGGATTTTCAGTTTAGATGAGTTTCCACAACTTTATATATAGAAAATGTAGCAATTCTGCTGCTTTTTTTCAAGAATATTATAAGCTTTTATCTGTTCACAAATTCAAATACCAACGTGACTGAATCTTCTGTGCTAAGCAGTCTTATAATATAGCAGTGTATTAAATAAGATTTTAAGAACTAAGCAGTGTGAACAAACACTATCAGCAAAATGATAATAAAGGTATTCTATTAATGGTTTCAGATTAGAGGATTTTGTGGACGTTTACTGGAATTTTCCAAGTTGTATAAGAACGAGTTTGCTGGATAAAAAGTTACATTGCTTTCTATTTAATGATCTGTTTATATATAATTATGTAAGTGTATATACTGTAGAGTTTCAGAAATCTAGTTTTACATTTTTTTTTTTTAATAAATCAATACTTTTTAATCTAAAAAGACTTAAGACTTTGAGAATTTAGACTCAAATTAGACTCAGATTAGAAAATTTGAATAGTCCTAAACTTATGAGTGCAGTTAGGGGAAATTATATTTACATCCTGCTTTTTTATTATAGGTGAGTTATTTCCAGTTTTGTGCAAGAGAGTGCCACCTGAGTCAGTCATATTTAAACAGCAAAGCAACAAAGGATGTGCTCCACAAATCTTCCATATGAAAAATATTGCTTTTGATGTTTTCTTTCTTTTTGAACTTTTTAGCATTCATTCTTGTAGAAGAAGAGAATTTGTAAATACTAGGTGTGTTATTTATTCCAGTCACAAACTCCTGCAGTTATATTACTGTCCAAAATGAAACCCCTTGAGTTGGTTTCTACATGTTAATGCTGATTTTAAGCAAGTCCTGGAACAAAGAGAAAGTTACAAAAAACTCCAAGAAAACCTGACATTGATCTGAAACAGAATAATGGAAGATCTGAAATGTTTCTTTTATTATGAAGATATTGAAATATAATAAAATAGTGGTAATCAAAGTGGGCTTATAGAAATGAGGTTATCTGAAACTATTATACTAAACTTTCTTTTAATGAAATTATAAATTTGGTTGATTAGATTTTGATATTTATGTAATAAACTTTTGTAAGACATCTGATTTGGCATTGCTTGAAATTCTGTTATTAAAGTTCTGTTATAGTCTAATATGATCCACTGAAAATCATAGAAATGGAAATGACAACTGCTGTGTTTATAGAATGGAGATGTCCATTATGGGAGTTGTAACTTCAAGAAAAACTAAGGATGCAGATGTAATTAACTAGATAAAAGTTCCAAGTGCAAATTCTAGTGTCAGAATTGTTGAATATATAAACAGAAGGTAGTTCAATAGAGAAGCTGTATTAGTACTTGTTTAGCATTGCTGCTAGTCTTACTTGAAAGATTTCTGTTGTTCACAGACAAGAGTGCTGCAGATAAACTGGGGAACATTCAGAAGAAAACCCATAGCAGAAATAGAAAACATGCATTTTTAAGTTCACTGAAGAGTGAACAAGTCCATTTGCTTGTCAATATTTATCAATGAAAAATCACAGTCTAGAAACAGGATTTTTTACTGCAGCAGACAAACATAAGGCAGTAGACTGAACTTTGAATTCACGGATTTTAAGTAGAAAAGAAGGCCTATTTTTCAGTAAGATTAACCATGGGACAACTCAGAAAATCCTGAAATATTCTCAGTCACTAGCAATCTTTAAGTTCAGGTTAACATTTTCCTTACGAAAATTGCTGTAACAATTAAGCCATGGGAAATGCAAGGTCAATGGTATGCAAGGGATCAAACTAGTGTTCCCCAACTTGACTTTGGACCTCTGTGAATCTAATTTTCATAGAATCACAGAGTGGTTTCAGTTGGAAGGGACCTTCAAAGATCATCTAGTCCAACCCCTGTGCCACAGGCATGGACATCTTTTGCTAGTTCAGTTTTTTCAAAGCCCTGCCCAACCTGACCTTGAACACTTCCCATGTTGGGGCATCCACAACTTCTCTAGGAAACCTGCTCCAATCTCTCACCACCCTCATCATAAAGAATTTCTTCTTAGATCCCATCCAAACTAACCTCTTTCAGTTTAAAACTGTTACCCCTTTTTCCATCACGACAGGCCCTGGTAAAAATTCTTTCTCCATCTTTCTCATAAGCTCCCCTTATATATTGAAAAGGTGCAATAAGGTCTCCCCAGAGCCTCCCCTTCTCCAGGCTGAACAAGCCCAACTCTCTCAGCCTTTCTTCAGATGAGAGGTGTTCCATCCCTCTGATCATTTTCATGGCCCTCTTCTGGGCCTGCTCCAACAGGTCTGTGTCTTTCCTGTGCTGAGGGCTCCAGAGCTGGATGCAGCACCTTACAAGAGCAGAGTAGAGGGGGAGAATCACTTCCCTTGACCTGCTGGCCATGCTTCTTTTGATGCAGGATATGACTGTTTTTTTGGGCTGGCTCATGTCTAGTTTTTCGTCCACGAGTATCCCCAGGAACTTCCTTGCAGGGCTGAAAGCTTTATTCCTAGCTCTTGTAGAACATTACTTCCTAAAATCTTATCCACAGCAAGACAGGGTTATTTTTGTCACAAAATTTGTCAAGTACTCTGTTTAAGGGGAAGATGGTGTACATGTACAACTGTCTCCATTACACCTAAGACGTCCAGTGGGTAATGTCAGCTATAACTGAAAGTCCTAATTTCAGTATAACGGTATTTGAGCTCTACTTCTATGCCTTATACAACAAAAATACTGTGAGAACATACTTATCACATAATGTTAAATATAATTTTACTAGTGTCATCTGCAGTACAACTGCAGTACAAAATCGTGTGTCAAAAGACATCACATTTTGAATTTTGTCTAATTTTATTGGTTTTCTACCTAACTTGGTTTACTAGTAATTTTACTTTAAACTCCTCTCTTCCACTAAAAAACAACACTTCCAGAGAAAAGAATTCTGTTCTTGGCATGTTGCATACTTTCTTTTTCAATTTTTGAAAGTGAATGATTTTATGAATGGAAGGAGTTGTGTGTACTAATGGCAATTTATGCTATTTTCAAGCTTCTGATGTCAGAAACTTAGATACCCAGAGTAAAGCAATGTGTTTTTTCTTCTGAGCTGCAAAATCAACATGCATGTGTTTTGTACAGTTGTGACTAACTGCCAAATACTACACTTCCTAAAACTCAGTGCTTCCCTTCTGTTTTTCAAGTACCCATTATTCAAAACCAGCAAGACTGGGAGCAATTGAAATATGTGTTATAGAATGTTCACTGGCTCAATGTGTAAATGTAAATCAGATCATTACTTTTTATTGTGTTCCTTTTCCTTGTTCTGCATTGTTTTGGCCTTGTTTTTAAAGATAGCAAAGTATAAGCTAAGAAGATAAACTTAAAATGAAAGCAATTAACCTGAAATTTAATTAATGAGTACCTAGGAATAACATAGTCTAGCATCAGATATTGGTTTAAAATTTGCGGTTAACACAGGACATTATTTTTTTCCCCTTGAACATTTACACACCATTGGAACTGTTTCACTGTGTTTATTTTCTGCAAAGGAAGCACCGAGCAAAATGATAAGCAGGGAGTGCTCTTTTCTTGATGATGTGACTTGATTTCAGTAGCCCCTAAGTCCTGGTCTGTGTGGGATTTCCATACAGATTAGCTCCTGCTTCATAGAGGATGGGAGAAGATTGGAAAGTAGGGGTTTTTTTTCTGGTTTTGAGGTTTCATTTGAACTACTCCTAATAAATAGAAGAACTGTAACTCAGCATAACTCTCGGGTGACCCTTCTATATATTGAACAGTTCAGGAAGAGTGTCCTCTCTTTTCAATAGCTGAATCTGCTACCTAGGCTGATTCCAGCTGTAACTATTCTGTCCTACAGCTCTCTCTCTTCACTTCACTGGTCCATTAACAGCTGTGGGTGTTGCTTAGTGTAAATAGGGGATCTGCATGGTGTTTTCATTATGTGCTGACTGGCATTAATATGAAAGCATCATTACTATCTCTTACTTCTCCATGGAACTTTCTGTTTTCTTGTTGCCAACTGCAACATAAATACTTGAGGTTCAGCAAAATCTTAGTAAAGATGCATTTTGTATCTAGAAAGTGACTACATCTTAAACTTTACATCTGCTATGTTCAGAGCTTCTATTTTCCATAAACGCTTCCAGCCTTTTCCTAAAATCAACAGTGACATTTATAAAGTAATTAAATTAGCTGTCAAAACGTGGTGAACAGATCTGTATGGAAGGATATCAGTTTAGAGAACTAAAAATCAGTTTTAGGCTATACAAGAACAATGTTTAATCCAGATTTACATATGCAAAATTACATTTTTTTTTATTTGTTACACAGGTCCGGACAAGTTAAGGCTGAGTCAGCCTTTGGCCCTGTGTATTATGTATTGACATAAAATAATATGTTTAGAAAACCCAATGTGTTACACTGTAGAGCCTTAAGTTGATAAATACATGTGGTGCTTCTTTGAGCTACTGAAGCTTCTGTCTGTGCCTGGGACATGTCAGAATTTTTGTGTGTACACTAATTGCAGTGTTTTGCACAGAGGAACACCACAACATATTTTCTTCAGACTTCCTACAGGTTTATGAATGGCATGAAAGGTTATTTAACGTTTCATTCTTTTTCTGTGTTTGCTGGTTTAAAAACTGCAATAATATGTCACTTGTGGTATCTGTATAACTTTCTGTCAAGATAAATATTTGAAAATAAGTTGATCCCAAGTTTGTTGTGGTGCTGCCCTGGCCCCAGGGATGTAGAGCAGGTCAGCTGTTTGCTCTGAGTGCGTTCAGAGAAGGTGAGTTCAGTGGTTAGACATTGGCAACTACAGGAACCACAAGTGGCAACACTTAATACAATCAGGTAGCTAAAGGAGATTGAACTTTTCATTTTTTTAAATGTAAATCTGGTTTTGTTTTTACATTTTAGAAAGCTCCATATCACCAAGGTTCCTCTTTCTATAGCTAAACGAGCTGTATGTCAAAGCACGTGTTAGAATTTTAAGGTAGCACACGATTTCAGGAATGAAGGTTTAAAGAAAGCAGCAGTATTTTAGTGGCAGTAAAGTAAACTTTCATAATACTGTGATACGGCTGAAAATGATTAGGGTATATCTGCTTTTATGTTATAAGTAGGCTTTGCATATGTTGGAAAGTCTTGCTATAGGAAAGCTTCTGCCCAGATGTCCTGCAGTCCCTTTTCTTCTTACTTTGGACCAGTGTAAGGTTATACTGTACTAAGCCAAACTACCTGAAACTTTCAGACTCACTGTAAATGGGGAAAGACTTCAGGACTCTGTTTCACCTGATTTTTCCTTTCCTACTCTTTCTTTTTCTTTTACTCTCTTTTTTATCTAACAATTGAAAAATCAGAAGTTCCTGTTAGAAATCTCTCCTACAAATTAAAAAAATATCAGCATGTAATTTTCAAGAGCTTGTTGGCTACCTGGTACTGACAATCAACTGCTAAACTGGGTTGTCCCTGAATCAGTCGCAGTAATTATAATTAGTATTTGGCACTTGTTATGTGTATAACAGGTGTTGGCATGTTGGTTAGAAGTTCTTAACAGAGAATACTATATCCTGGCTGAGGGGATTCATTTATATCCCATTTCTCTCCTGCCTGTCTGTCACTTGATGCTTTAGGTATGGTATTAAATTAACACTCTGATATTTGCTACTTGACCATTCCTTGGCTTGTTAAACCCATGTTGCATGTTTCATCCCAAGGGACATCACAAACTAGCATGAAAACTCCTGCTCCACCTGAAGCCTTGCAGCTGTGGGACAGGTTTGCTGCCCTCAAAGCTGAGGAGGGGATGGGTGTGCTTTCAGGCAGAGCAACCAGGAAAACTAACTCTGACCCACACAGGATAACCTGGAGGAGGTGGCAAGTGATAGTGGTAGGCAGCTCTCTGCTGCAGGGGATTGAGGCACTCACCTGCCAACCTGATCTGTTGTCCAAAGAATTTTGCTGTCTCCTGGGGGTGTGGTTCCAGGATGTTGTGGAAAGACTGCTAAAGCTTGTTCCACCTTCTATTACCCTCTGCTCCTCTCCCATGTGGGCATGAGTGATACTACCAGGGACAACCTCAAGAGTATCAAAAGTGACTACCAGAGTTCTAGGGGTGATAGTAAGGGTTATGGGACTCAGGTGATGTTCCTCTCAAACCTGCTGGTGAGGGGAAAGGGTTGATGACATGTTAACAATTGGTTGCAAGGCTGGTGTTGCCAGCTAGGTTTGGTTTCTATAGCCGTTAGACCCTGTTTGAGGATAAATGTCTGCTTGGGGAAATGAGACCCACCTAAATAAGTGGGGCAAAGGTATCTTTGCCAGCAGGACGGTTGGCCTGGTAAGAAGAGCTTTGAACTGGGAATGATGGGAAAGGGAGAGAGTTATCAGCAGCCCTGTGAGGGAGTGATGGACAACATTGACATACACAAAGGACTGGAGTGATGTGAGTGAAAAGGAACAAAATCCACAAGACAGAGCTCAAGCATTTGCATATAAGCAAGGAAGTGCCTACAAGACACCATTACTGGGACACCTCCCACACCATTTTAGCATGCCGGGGTGCCTCTTTGAAGTGCCTGCACATTAATGCACACAGCATGGGGAATAAACATGAGGAATTAGAGATCTGTGTGCAGTTGCAGGGCTGTGGTCTTGTTGGGATCACGGGGATGTGGTGGGGTGGCTTGTGTGACTGGAGTGCTGCAATGGAAGGATTCAGGCTCTTTACGAAGGACAGCCTGGAAAAAATGAGGCAATGGAGCTGCCCCTTGTGTGAGAGAATAGCTGGAATGCATGAAGGTCTTCCTGGGGATGGATGAGGAGCCAACAGAGAGTTTATGGGTAAGGATTAACAAGTAGACCAATATAGGTGACACTGTAGGGGGTGTCTGCTGTAGGCCATCTGATCAGGAAGAGCAAGTTCATGAGACCTTCTACAGACAGCTAGAAGCAGCCTCACGGTAACAGGCCCTGGTCCTTGTGGATGTCTTCAGCTGCCCCCATTTCTGCTGGATGGACAAGACATCAGGGCGTAAACAATCCAGGAGTTTCCTGGAGAAAATCAATAAAAACTTCCTGATGGAAATGACAGAGGAGCCAGCTAGGAGAGGTGTCCTGCTGCACCTTATACTCATAAACAAGCAGGGGCTTGCTGGTGATGTGAAGGTCGAAGGCAGCCTTGGCTGTAATGACTGTGAGATGGTGGAGACTGGAATCTTGAGAGGGCAGGGAGCAGAGTAAAAAGCAAGATCACAACTCTGGACTTCAGGAGAGCAGTCTTTGACCTCTTCCTGAAGTAGGAGTAACAAGAGGAGTAACAAGACACGGTTCAAACATGTCTAGGAAAGCCAAAACCCATCTGGAGTTGAAACTGGCATGGAATATCAAAGGTAACAGGAAGGGCTTCTATAAATACATAAATGGCAAAGGGAAGACTAGGGAATATGTGGGCCCACTGCTGAATGGGGTGGGGACCTTTACACAGAACATGGAAAAGGCTGAGGTACTGAATGCCTTCTTTGCCTCAGTCTTCACTAGCAAAATCAGACTTCAGAAGTCCCAGGTCCCAGAAACCTGGTGGAAAGGCTGGATTAAGGAAGATGCACCCTTGGTGGATGAGGATCAGGTCAGGAAATATTTCAGCAAACTGGACATACCTAAGTACCTGGGCACTGAAAGGATGCACGTGTGAGTGCTGAGGGAGCTGGTTGATTGCAAGGCCACTCTCAACAATCTTTTATCAATCATGGTGACTGGGAGAAATGCCTGAAGAATGGTGGAAAGCAAATGTCACTTTAATCTTTAAGAAGGGCAAGAAGGAGGACCCAGAGAACTATAGGTCAGTCAGCCTCACCTTGATCTCTGGAAAGGTTATAGAGCAGCTCATCCTGGAGAACATTTCTAAGCACATTAAGGACAAAAACTCATCAGGAGCTGACAACATGGCTTCACCAAATGCAAGTCATGCTTGCTCAACTTGGTAAACTTCTACATTGAAATAACTGTCCTGGAAGATGATGAGGGAGGAGTGGATATTGTCTACCTGAAATTCTATAAGGTCTTTGACACTGTCTCCCATAAGAAACTCATAGACAAGCTGTTGACGTATGGACTAGATGAACAGTGAGGTGGACTGAAAATTGGCTAAATGGCCAGGCCCAGAGAGTGGTGATCAGTGGTGCAAAGTCTAATTGGAGGCCAGTAACAAGCAGTGTACTCCCAGGGTCAGTACTAAGTCTGATGCTGTTTAACATCTTCATTAATGATCTGGATGATGGGGCAGAGTGTACCCTCAGCAAGTTTGCTGATGACACAAAACTGGGAGGAGTGGCTGATACACTAAAGGGTTGCGCTGCCATCCAGAGGGACCTCAATGGGCTTGAGAAATGGGCTGACAAGAACCACATGAAGTTCAAAAAGGAGAAGTATAAAGTTCTGCACCTGGGGAGTAACAACCCCATGCACCAGTACAGACTGGGGGCTGCCAGGCTGGAAAAGAGCTTTGCAGAAACTCCCCTGGGGATACTGGTAGACAGCAAGTTGAACATGAGTTGGCAATGTGCCCTTGCCACAAGAAGGCAAGGGCTAATGGTCTCCTGGGCTACATTAAGAGAAGTCTTGTCAGCAGGTTGAGGGAGGTTATCTTTCCCCTCTCCTTGGGACTGGTGAGATCACACCTGGAGTACTGTGTCCAGGTCTGGGCTTCCCATTACAAAATAGGTATGGACATGCTGGAAAGAGTCCAATGAAGGGCCACTAAAATGATTAAGGGACTGGAGCATCTCTCCTGTGAGGAAAGGCTGAGAGAGCTGGGACTGTTCAGCATAGAGAAGAGAAGGCTTAGGGTGAGCTTATCAATGTATATAAATACCTGAAGGGAAGGTGCAAAGAGGGTACAAAGAAGATGGAGCCAGGCTCTTTTCAATGGTGCCCAGTGACAGGACAAGAGGCAATAGGCACAAACTGAAACATAGGAGGTTCTTCCTGAACATCAGGAAACACTTTTTTTCTATGAGGGTTACTGAGCACTGGCACAGGTTGCCCAGGGAGGTGGCAGAGTCTCCGTCCTTGGGAGATATTCAAAAGCTTTCTGGAAATAGTCCAGGGCCACCTATTCTAGATGACTCTGCTTGAGCATAGGTGTTGGACCAGGTGATGCCTAGAAGTCCCTTCCATCTTCAACTGTTTTGTGACTCAGAGACAGGAGCCAGGTCCTGAAAGCTGCTTTGCTTCATGTGGCTAATTCCAGCTGTAATGTTTCAGCACTACTGAAAGTTTGTTTGTATGGCCTGGGAGCAGGTTCAGTATGGCAGATTTAATGGAAGAGTGTTATCTGCTGTGTTGTCAACTCTGACACCCTGAGTGTAAACCCTGGCTGAATATTTCTATAATGCAGTAGTGTTCAGGAGAACTAGACTGAAATAACCTCTTAAGTCATGAGTGAATACTGCCTGATACTCATCATATTTGCAGATATTACAAGATACTTCAATACACAGAGCAACTTGCTCTGTGCTAGAAATGCTTCCTTCTATATCTACTGAAACCAGTATTGCTGAACTGTGCATCAGATCTTTGGATTAATATGTGTGAGTATCGTAGGGAAATTCAGCAGAAATTTGCGATGATGCTGTCATTGTGCACTCCTGTGGGAATGTTTCAATCCTCTGTTGTCTAGCCCCTGGTGCTGCGTGGTGAGGAGGCCTGTATAGCCCTGGATTTCCTGTTAAAGCAGGACCTCTGGACAACATCTTATTTGTTATTAGCCTAGACTCCTGGAAAGTGCAGAGTAAATGGCCAAATGTCCTGTATTTTACAGTATTCCCTTCTTCCTCGTTAGTACTACAGGCCTTTCTGGTAAAGGTAGTGAACAAGTGTCTTACTGTACAATTGGTTTGGTGTGCTCAGATGCTACAGCTTTTGTTAGAGCTTGATGCTTTTGGTGTTAAAAAAAAAAAAAAGCAGCCTCTTGGCTGTGTTTAAAATCCAATCTGAAATATGAGGAGCACTGACAGGCTCAGGTCAGTAAGTAAAGTCATTTTAAATATAAAAGACTAAGTGAAGGGGAGAACAATTTCAGAGGAAATCTCTGAAGACACTAATGAGATATCCTGGTCAGAGTTTAACAGTCATTTCTTTTTGTGATGGTGTCAACATAATTAGTTCTTCATATTGCTTTCTGCCCCCTCAGAGAATTGATGTGGGTTAAGTTTTTGGTGGGTTATTTTTAATTTAATCAGATCCTCAGTCTGACTGTATCTACTATCACAAAGGGTCTTAGGAAAGCATTTTCTTTGAAAAGAAACTCCAGCATTACCTCTGAAATAAATGTTCACCAAACTACAACCTTGTCACATTAGCAACCAGGTTGTGAAAGAGTTGTAGGTTATCTAGTTAGACCTGGCTCTTGACGTTGTGTGATCTATTTAAAATCAATGTAACAGATGCACATGGGAAGTGCCACTGTGAACTATCAGAATAACAATCGTAATTGGCGCCTTTGCAATATGGGAATAGGAATGAACTTGGAAAACAAAATGTCAGCCACATCTGTGGCACTTAAGTATTGTATTTTACATGCAATCTTCTGGGAAATTGTACTCTGTCCCTCATGCTCTGTGCACTTCCTAATTTCAACAGCTTTCATATCTGGTTGATTGTTTTACTTCCTTTCCTCAAAAGCTCACAATGAATTCTTTATGACCTATTTAAAACCCATATAGACATAAAAATATGAGAAAGAAAGAAAACCCAAGGCAGACTAACCACTGCCTGAGCAAAGATAGCTCTGAACAGAATTCACTGATCATTCCTATACATGTTTCGGAGGGAGATAAATATTTCTGGAGCAGTCTTCTGTCAGAACTTTTAATTTAATCAAAACTGATTTTATAGATTGTATGTGGGGGAAACTGGTGAATTTTCTTGCATCCTCAACAATTTTTATTATAAGGTCAAGGCTTTAATTTTGAGTACAGCATCAAGGGTCAGCTGATTGGAAGGAAACAATGGTATTTATGCACTTTCAAATCATGGTTCAATGTGTTACTGCAATCCAAAGTGCAAGGGTTACTTTTTTTAAGACCTTCCAGTTTTATGGCAATTTTCTCTGGTTTTATTTTCTAAATATCTAGGAGGCATTATGAGGTATTTGCAGGACAAATGATGTGATTGGAGGGGGAAGCTTGAGGTTTTGGGAGAGGGAAAGTCCAAAAAGATTGCAAAACTGAGGTATTTCTTTTGGTGTTTCTGAATGAAATGAGTAGTGTTCTGTTGTCTGGAAGGCATGACTGTACACTTCAGTGTTTTAGAAATGTTGTAATTTATATTCATACATTAAATGGGTCTGAGGCTTCAAAGATTGCACTTGTTCTGTGGGCAACTGGTTTTTTAGGTGGCTGTAAATGTTAGAGAAATAATTGCTGCATGATACATGAAAGGAGTTTTAGAAAGTATCAGAAATTTACATCTTTACCCAGGACTACCTTTTAATTTCAAAATGTATTGCAACTTCTAGCAACTGTAGTTCGAATGGTTCCCTTTTTCAGTCTCTTTGGATATAATTTCCTTGGGCAAGTGGGAAAAATGGTCCACTCTATTCTGATACAAGAGAGGAAATTCTTGCTGTTCCTTGAAAAATGCTGGAAGGCTGCTGAACCTATGACCTGCCATTCTTATTAATGTTGCAATACATAAATAAGTGCGTTCTTCCAAGTCCAAAGGGTTCTCAGCCCGTACTGGAATACCTCTAAAAGTTGTTCAACTTAAAAGATGCACTGGAATTTGGGTGTGAGATATGCACTTCTTTCCTCCTTATAATTGCTCTGGCTAAGCTGTCAAATGTCTGTTGAAATAGATTATTCTTCTAGCTCTCCAGCTTCAAGTCTTATGTAGGTCTTTCCAAAGGTAAGCACAATTTTTTTTATTTTTCTAACCCACTAACAGAGGTAGTTTTTATGAAAACTAAACTATGGGAAAACTAAACAATAATGGAACCAAAGCAACAGCTTAATGAAGGCTAGGTAAGCTACTGTATTCTGAAGCTGTGTTGACTACTTCAGTCAAGGTTAGTCCATATCAAACACCTTTATCAGATATGTTTTTTCCTTGTTTCATCTATTTGACATGCCTCACCCTACATTGCACCCTTACTATTTTATTCCTTGTGTATTACGTAGCTTTAAAAATTCACCTGAAATAAGAAAAAGAATATTTTTTTTTTTTGAGTTGCTTAATGTTTTTAATCTCTAACCTGCAACATTAGCTACAGTTCAAAAACAAAACCTAAGATAAAACTATTTGTTAAACAGCTCCCTTGACAAACGTTTTGTGTTCATTCTGACCAAAAGGAGCATCCCGGAAGCCTGTGTCCAGATGCAGGAAGAACTGTAGCAAAATGTAACGTGCAGCCACCTAATTAGAATTTGGTTCTATCTGATTGTTTCTGTAGGAAAAATATCAGCATCTGTCGGTAAATAACAAGGACTGACTAGCTAGCAGAAGCGCTGCAGTGCAGGGACAGTAGAGGCTGCAGGACCTGTGCGGTTTTGAGAAGGATGCTGGACAAGGTACTGCATTTCACAATCACATAGGTTGCCTCTTTCTTGCAAAAAAGACTGTCTGCCATCTGCTTTAGGCATGATAGCTTAAACTCTACATTCAGCACAGAAGGCTTTTATTAACTTACCATTTACCAGCAGTCTATAAAAAAAGCATGCCTCTAAACTTGTATGAGCTTTGCTTTCTGAGGTTTCAGACAGATTTTTATCCCAGAAGACTTAGCTGTTCCTTCTCATTTGTGTCAATTCAAGATACAATTAGCCACCTATCTTTCAACAAATCTTTATATTAAGAAGTAGTACAGTCCGGGCAGCAGGAAGGAAATTTATCCTGAATCTCTGTGATCCCATCTTTGTGGGTAAGAGATTTCCATTTTAACTTTATAGCAGGCTGTACTTGTACATTGAAAGTGTGGCAACTCTACCTGTTGGTAGACATTTCCATGGCTTAGTACAGTTCTTCTGTCTTTTGTAATGTGAACAGGACTTAATACTGTAGCCATACCACACACACAGATGCAGAACGGGGAGTGCTAAGAGCAAGTGCAGGATCACTTCCAGCTCAGCTGGATGCAGACTGCTCCTGGTTTGTAAGAGACATGGGAGGAGTGCAGAGGCTGACTGTAAGGGCAGGTAATGAGAGAAGTGGCATACCTGGATGATTTCTGTGGTGACAAGAAAACTAGTTGTTCTCTTGTCTTCTGCCTGACAGCAGAGCGCTGAGGAAATGACAGCTGAGTGCAGGGGAGACTTGCTTTCTGGTCTGGTTCAGAGATTCCTAAATGTGACATATGAACAAAGCATGAACAGAGGCATGAACAAAGAAGAGGCTTGAGGAGCCAGAGCTGACAGCTACAGCTGTGTGCAGGAGCCAGGTAGCTGCTGCCAGCTCCGTTTCCCCGTTCCTACTCTATACCTTGCTCTGTTTCCTTCCCTGCCATGGGAGGCTGGCTACCTGTCCCTAGCCACCTCCTCACATTCATAAAGCAGAGCTCCAGCCCACCCAGTAATCCTAAGATCTTGTATTTTATCCTGCTTGTTGTGGTTCTGCAACATACACTGGTAGTAACACAAGCTGGGGCAACCAGGTTGCAGGCATCTTAGTTTCTTGGCATTTTATGTCCTTTCCTTGCCTGGCTGGAGAAAAGATATATGCCCAGGACTGGCATGCAGCTGCTGAAACTGGCTTGTGCAACACAAATGCTAGGTGTATCACAGCCTGACTTATCCTTGGGATTTGTGTTGTGGCCTAGAGGTATACAAATATGTTGCATACTTTTATTATTCCTTATTTCACAACTACTTGAGAGAGACTTTGATCAAATTATTAGGAATCATATTTAATAAGTACGCTGTAGAACACAGAGATTTTCCTCCCCAATATTAGTTACTGAAATTACTGTAATATCTAGCACTTTAATTTAAAGACTTGTCATACTCTAGGTGTAGAAAGGCTTATTAGAAGGGAAGCTATCTAGCATTGGGGTGATTGCTCTGATTCCATATAATTCATGCCTCAGAAATCAGTGGCACTTTGCCAATAGAAAAGGGTTCCCAAGATCTACTTTGACTTGTGAAGTTAGAGTAGAAATTTTCAGGGAATTACATACACTCATACACATTAATTTCTTTTCCATTAACAAGCCTTAGGCTAGACACTTGTCTGCAATTTAATGTCTGTCCAGATTAATTTAGTTAAAGAAAATAGCAAGAATTTTATGTTCACATGAATTTTTTTTAATCATGTGTTTGTAGTAGAACTGTTGAAGGGAGAAGACTACAGCAGTGAATACACTGTAGCAATGAAATTGATTGAAAGGGATTATTTGGCAGCATAAATAAGTTTAAGGTATCAAGATGAAACATCCATCACTGCGGAACAGACTATCAAATGAATGGTGTGGGTGGATAAGTAGGGCTTTTCTTTTCCCCTGGAATTTTTATATAAAATGACAAAATTGAAAAGTAAGTGTAAATTCACAGTATCATGGTTACATTACATGCAACTGATCAGATGATTTTGAACAGTTCTGGAGCTGAACAAATATTTCATTTTCCCTCTAGCTTGCACATTTGCTACTACTGTCTCCTTCAGGTCTCTGGGGTAATGTCTTTAGATTCACAAGATATGAATATCCAGCAGACTTTAGGTTCTTTCTGGATTCACAGTGACTGTAACTCCTAATGTAAGTACCCTATGACTGATTTCTAGCTAAACTATCTTACAGACCCCACTGCCCCACAAATGGGTATCCTCTGTGTTTTCTTGCTTCTGTGGAGTGTCTCACACTATTGAAGGTACCTTTTGTTAGAATACTGGAAGTACCAGTCTTGGTAACTTTTCTTCCATGAGGTTTTTGAAGCTTGCTGATTTAACTTCAAAGCTGAGACTTGTTTCTAAAAATGTGAGCAAGCCCCTGCTCCCCCTTTCCCCTGCCCCACTTACGTGGTAAGTTTTGCAGAAATTATAGCAAGATAGCAAAAAGGCAAGGGAGTATAGTGTGCTGATTACTATAGCTTTAATGTAATATAAGATGTAGTGTGACTTATGTCATGGGTGAATAATTTTCACAAGGTTATGATATCACTTTTCTTGACAGTTTAAAAAAAATTTAGATTAATATTGTGTTTGTTTCAACTGTGCTTTTTAGACCAGATCTATTTTAATTTTTTGCTAAGTTTACAGATGTTTTCAGCATATTTTTAACTGCTTTAGGAATCTATTATTTTTCTTGCCATTTGTGCTGTTGAAAATGTAGTTCTTCCTCACAAAAGAAATTATAATTTAATATTACTAATATGTAATCAATATATTAATATATTTGGTGAAGAGTTCTGCAGATATCAAAAGAAAGCAGTCAGAGAATTAGATGGGTGGATAGTGGCAGAAAAAGTGCTCTGTTTATCTGAAGTCAGCAGTTGCTGTTTTCTACTTTGGCTGGCTATTGGAAGTGGTTTTCTTTTCAGTGTTTTTGCAAACCAGCATAGGTGTTAATGCCAAATGCCAAATGATTTTTGTTTTTTTTTAAAAAAAAATCCTCTGAGATGTCATCCCAAATTTACAAGTCATTAAGAGAATGTGCTGACGAAGTTTGAACTTGATTCTCCGCATTCTTTGTTGTATTTCTAGGTTTGATTGCTTCGTCTTAACTAAGTGTTGACTAAGTTGATTGCTCATTGAACATTTTGAAAGATTTTCCATTCATGGTATCTTTAATATTTTACAAGTTGCACTTCAAATACTTATAAAATTGCCCAGCTTTATAGCTTTTTTTTAATACGGTTATGTTATGCTAACATATCAGTATACACATTTCTTAACAATATTTTGTGGTTGTTGTTGTGGGAAGACTGATATCTCTTATTATGAAAATTGCTTTGTCAGTCTGCGTTCTGATGGATATAACTTCTTTCAAAATCAGTGAATGCATGTTTTTGTTGGCCAAGAAGAATGTGAAATACCATAACATCTTGGTGCATTGACAATTCAGACACAAAATTTATGTTTCTAATGTTCTTCTCTCTCCTGAAGTCTTTGACAAATCTTTTCAGGTTTATTCTTTTAATGTTTACCTACCATGCTCCTTATTAATACAATGACATGTTTTTTCTTTCAGCTGGAACCAATATGTGATTTAAAGCATATTCTGGTCACAGTGTAGTGTATTTTCTTAGTAAAGGTTTCTTTTTTACTGCACATGTTAACTTTCTAAAATAACTGAGATTGTATTGCCTGTACAATGCCAGGGGCATAGAATTTAACTTTGACAATAACTTGCAGCGTATATTTCAGGTTATGAATATCCATAATTTTTGTATTTATTTCTAATTACAGAGGAAGTTTTCAGAAGTAAAGTATTTGTTCTCCTCTTCTCCAAGAAAGAGCAAGCTGTTTTAAAAATTGAGTGAAGTGCATCTCACCATGTTTGTTGTTTCTAGAAGACCTTTATAGTTTTTTGTGCTACAGGCAGTGTGGTGTTTTGACATGTAGTACTGGAAGGCATATCCTTCAAGTCCAGGCCTACTTTGCTCAAGACTAATGCTCATAACACTCTCTCGTGCAAACTGGCATGTTCCAGCTGAAAATTGTAGGAGCTCTTTTCCTTACCCTTTTCCCGAGTTTCTATGTTATCAGTCCTCTCAAATGCTGTTGTCAAGACTTGTATCCTGACAATTAGAAACTTCCTTCTCCCTGCTTATTTTTATCTAGTCAGTATTTGTTTGGTCTTGTACCAAGGTTGGCCTTAAATATATTTTTTTTCCTGTTCTTGTATGTAATTCTCTAATGCAGACTGACAGCAATATTTTTCCATCTTAAACCATTCTCATTTTCTCTGATAAGATCTGTTGCTCTCCCTTCATGGTATTTGCACGGATCCTAGAAGCTTTACTCTCTATGATTGTTTTGAATAACTAATTCTTTTTTTTTTTTGGTGACTAAAGCGGTGTGTTGAATTACATACATGTTTCAGCATTGCTGTATGCAGCAATGTCACTATTTTGCCAAGTATACAGAAAAATATGCTGGTTTTCTATGGCTGTCCTGCACTGGTGACTTACCATCATGCTGTTGCGTACTGACAAATCTGGATTCTTCTCATCATGTCGGAAACGATCAAAGAGAAGCCACATGACTCCCATTTAACTAATTCCTCTACTTTGCAGAACTTGTACTAGTTTCCGTCTTCTCGATTTCAGCTTTCCAAAAGCACTTCATCCATTCATTTGCAATGAAGCAAAATGAATGTGCTTCATTCTGAAGGAGCTCTTTTTGCTTTAGGAAAAGTTTTATGAAAAAAAAAAGGGCTACTATTGCAATGACTCTCAAAATATTTTTCATGTTTAGTACCTTCTCCTCATGAAATACTCTACTTTAAAAACAGATGTTACATGTTACTCAAAACAGGTGGTATTACAAGCTGAATTAAGAACCCACAGCACAGCAATAAAAGATAATAATTAAGAGCACTGTCATGGTTTTAGCTGGGATAGTTGATTTTTTTCACTGTAGCTAGCATAGTGCTGTGTTTTAGACTTGGTATGTAAATAATGTTGATAACACCCTGGTGTTTTAGTTGTTGCTGGGTAGTGTTTACACTAGTCAAGGACTTTCTAGCTTCCCATGCTCTGCCAGGTGCACAAGAAGCCGGGAGGGGAGGGGATACAACCAGGAGAGCTGATTCGAATTGGCCAGAGGGTATTCCATATCATGTGACGTCATGCCCAGTATATTAACTGGGGGGAATTGGCCGGGGAGGCAGCGATCGCGGCTCGGGGACCGGCAGCGTCGGTCGGCAGGTGGTGAGCGGTTGCAGCACTTGTTGTTCAGTTTTGGTTTTGTTTTTTTTTCTTTCCCTCTCCTTCTAGTGTTTAATCTCTCTCGCTCATTATTTTCCTTTTCATTATATTAGTATTATTGCTGTTTTATTCTAATTATTAAACTGTTCTTATCTCAACCCACGAGTTTTCTTACTTTGGCCCTTCCGATTCTCTCCCCCATCCCACAAGGGTGGGGGAGTGAGCGAGCGGCTGTGTGGTGCTTAGTTGCTGACCGGGGCTAAACCACAACAGTCCTTTTTGGCGCCCAACGTGGGGCATGAAGGGTTTGAGATAATAACAGTTGCTGGTCACAGCATTGATTCATCTGTTCTCGATATTAGTAGTCAGACCTACACCATGCTGATTTTGAAGTACATGTTAAAGATTGACATTGGGTTTTGTAGTTTGCTGTGCTCTGCAGTGGTTAGAGATGTTTTGCCTAGGAGATTTGTTATTAAAACACTGGCCTTGAGTTTTATCGGTTATTTGGGTCTTGCATGGAAGCCGTTACTGTACTTCGGGTACCACCTCATGGAGACAATTAGCAATTATACCTCCTCTTCTGAGAGGTTCTTTATGGAGGAAATAGAGAATGGCACCTTAGCTACCGTCTTCTGTAATGTCTCCTCCTTCATTACAACAACTTTTCAGTATCTTGAACATCCTTGGGTAGTTAAGATATATCTGTTGATATTCCTATGGCAGATTGTTTCGGTTTTGTCTAAGGTTAATAAGCAATTCAAGAATATCATCCAGAGATCTGCTCCAAGGCTCGATAATTATGGGTGGCAGGGTATGTGGAAGAGTATGGGCAAATGCCTGAGACGGTTGGCATCCCCAGTGTTTTGGGACTTTACCCCTGAACAAGTGCAGAATCCTGAAAAATTAGTAGAATATTTGGAGGAAGTATGCTGTCACTCTAGCAATTCCAGAGAGATACAAATCACTGCAATGTGTTGGGGCCTGGCCCATGCCTACCGAGCCCTATTCAACAGTATTCAGTACCACCAAGGGAAAATGACAGGCCCTGCGGCTACTCCAAGCCCAGCGACAAGCACTGTGGCCCCTCAAACCCCCACAACAGGCGCTGCAGCAGCTCCAAGCCCAGCGACAAGCACTGTGGCCACTCAAACCCCCACAACAGGCACTGCAGCAGCTCCAAGCCCGACGACAGGCACTGTGACCGCTCAAACACCCATGACGGACACTGAAGCTGAATCAGAGAATCAACCCGTGCCAGTATCAGTTGCCCCTATACAAAAGAAGAAATCTTCAAAGAGAAAGTCAACTCGTTTAGAAAAGGATGATGGAGAAGCAGTGCCGTTACTAAGAGAGGAGAAGGAAGAGGAAGAACTTGTACAAGAGACGGGAACTACCCGATCCCTATCCTTAAGTGAGCTGCGAGATATACGAAAAGATTTCGGCCGTCGTGTAGGTGAGCATGTTGTCACCTGGCTGCTCCGATGTTGGGATAACGGGGCCAGTAGCCTGGAATTAGAGGGTAAGGAAGCCAAACAACTGGAATCCCTTTCTAGGGACGGGGGCATTGACAAAGCAATTGGAAAAGGGACACAAGGCCTCAGCCTCTGGAGGCGACTCCTGTCTGCTGTGAAAGAAAGGTACCCCTTCAAGGAAGATGTTATATATCGCCCTGGAAAATGGACCACCATGGAGAAAGGTATCCAGTACCTGAGAGAATTAGCTGTGCTTGAGGTGATTTATGGTGACCTGGGTAGTGAACAGTCATCCAAAGATCCAGATGAAGCCCAGTGCACACGACCCATGTGGCGGAAGTTTGTACGGAGCGCACCATCATCCCATGTAAACTCCCTGGCAGTAATGTCCTGGAAAGATGAAGAGGCACCAACGGTAGAGGATGTGATTGATAAACTCCGGGATTATGAAGCACATGTCTCTTCCTCCCTCGTCTCAGCTGTGGAGAAATTGTCCCGGGAGGTCCAGCAAATCAAAGAAGATATGTCCTACTCCGTACCTGTACGGACCAATATCTCGGCCATTAGGAGTAAGCGTCCTTCTGCTCAAGAGAGAAGATACACACCACGGGGCACCCTATGGTTTTACCTGCGTGACCATGGAGAGGACATGAAGAAGTGGGATGGAAAACCTACGTCGACCCTGGAGGCACGGGTACGTGAGTTGCAAGGAAAAACAACCACTCAAGGGGGGACCTCCAGGAGAGTTGCTGCTCCAGTTTCCAGTAGGCAGTTCCCCAGACAGAGGAGTAGAAGCGCTGATTCTATCCGTGATCTTAATAGGGAGACTTCTGATTCCCATTCACAAGAAGTGGGTTGGGAATTCTGCAATTGGAATTAGAGGGGCCCTGCCTCCAGCCAGGTGGAGGAAAGGGACAACCGGGTTTACTGGACTGTGTGGATTCGATGGCCTGGCACATCTGATCCACAGGAGTATAAGGCTCTGGTGGACACCGGTGCACAGTGCACCCTAATGTCATCAAACTATGTAGGGGCAGAACCCATCTGTATTGCTGGAGTGACAGGGGGATCCCAAGAGCTAACTGTATTGGAGGCTGAAGTGAGCCTAACTGGGAATGAGTGGCAAAAGCACCCCATTGTGACTGGCCCAGAGGCTCCGTGCATCCTTGGCATAGACTATCTCAGAAGAGGGTATTTCAAGGACCCAAAAGGGTACAGGTGGGCTTTCGGTATAGCTGCCTTGGAGACGGAGGAAATTAAACAGCTGTCTACTTTGCCCGGTCTTTCAAAGGACCCTTCTGTTGTAGGGTTGCTGAAGGTCAAAGAACAACAGGTGCCAATTGCCACCACAACAGTGCACCGGCGGCAATACCGCACCAACCGAGACTCCCTGATTCCCATCCATGAGCTCATTCGGCGACTGGAGAGCCAAGGTGTGATCAGTAAGACCCGTTCACCCTTTAACAGTCCCATATGGCCAGTGCGGAAGTCTAATGGGGAGTGGAGACTAACAGTGGACTATCGTGGCCTGAATGAAGTCACTCCGCCACTGAGTGCTGCCATGCCGGACATGCTAGAACTTCAATACGAACTGGAGTCAAAGGTAGCCAAGTGGTATGCCACAATTGATATCGCTAATGCATTCTTCTCAATCCCGTTGGCAGCAGAGTGCAGGCCACAGTTTGCTTTCACTTGGAGGGGTGTCCAGTACACCTGGAATCGACTGCCCCAGGGGTGGAAACACAGCCCTACCATTTGCCATGGACTGATCCATACTGCACTGGAACAGGGTGGAGTTCCGGAACACCTTCAGTACATTGATGACATCATTGTGTGGGGCAACACAGCAGAAGATGTTTTCGAGAAAGGGAAGAAAATAGTCCAAATCCTTCTGAAGGCTGGTTTTGCCATAAAACAAAGTAAAGTGAAGGGACCTGCACAGGAGATTCAGTTTTTGGGAATAAAATGGCAAGATGGACGTCGGCAGATCCCAATGGATGTGATCAACAAAATAACCGCCATGTCTCCACCAACTAGCAAAAAGGAAACACAAGCTTTTTTAGGCATTGTGGGTTTTTGGAGAATGCATATTCCAAATTACAGTCTGATTGTAAGCCCTCTCTATCAAGTGACCCGGAAGAAGAATGATTTCAAATGGGGCCCTGAGCAACGACAGGCCTTTGAACAGATAAAGCAGGAGATAGTTCATGCAGTAGCCCTTGGGCCAGTCCGGGCAGGACAAGATGTAAAAAACGTGCTCTACACTGCAGCCGGGGAGAATGGCCCTACCTGGAGCCTCTGGCAGAAAGCACCAGGGGAGACCCGAGGTCGGCCCCTAGGGTTCTGGAGTCGGGGATACAGAGGGTCCGAAGCACGCTACACTCCAACTGAAAAAGAGATATTGGCAGCATATGAAGGGGTTCGAGCTGCTTCAGAAGTGATCGGTACTGAAGCACAGCTCCTCCTCGCACCTCGACTGCCGGTGCTGGGCTGGATGTTCAAAGGGAGGGTCCCCTCTACACATCACGCAACTGATGCTACATGGAGTAAGTGGGTCGCACTGATCACCCAACGGGCTCGAATAGGAAATCCCAGTCGCCCAGGAATCTTGGAAGTGATCATGGACTGGCCAGAAGGCAAAGATTTTGGAATGTCACCAGAGGAGGAGGTGACACGTGCTGAAGAGGCCCCACTGTATAACAAACTGCCAGAAAATGAAAAGCAATATGCCTTGTTCACTGATGGGTCCTGTCGTCTGGTGGGGAAGCATCGGAGATGGAAGGCTGCTGTATGGAGTCCTATAGGGCAAGTCGCAGAAACTGCTGAAGGAGAAGGTGAATCAAGTCAGTTTGCAGAAGTAAAGACCATCCAGCTGGCTTTAGACATTGCTGAACGAGAAAAATGGCCAGTGCTCTATCTTTATACTGATTCATGGATGGTGGCAAATGCCCTGTGGGGGTGCTTACAGCAGTGGAAGCAGAACAACTGGCAGCGCAGAGGCAAACCCATCTGGGCTGCTGCATTGTGGCAAGATATTGCTGCCCGGGTGGAGAACCTGGTTGTGAAGGTACGTCATGTGGATGCTCATGTTCCCAAGAGTCGGGCCACTGAAGAACATCAGAACAACCAACAGGTGGATCAGGCTGCTAAGATTGAAGTGGCTCAAGTAGATCTAGACTGGCAACATAAAGGTGAACTATTTATAGCTCGGTGGGCCCACGACACCTCAGGCCATCAAGGAAGAGATGCAACATATAGATGGGCTCGTGACCGAGGGGTGGACTTGACCATGGACACTATTGCACAGGTCATCCATGAATGTGAAACATGCGCTGCAATCAAGCAAGCCAAGCGGGTAAAACCTCTGTGGTATGGAGGACGATGGCTGAAGTATAAATATGGGGAGGCCTGGCAGATTGATTATATCACACTGCCACAAACCCGCCAAGGCAAACGCCATGTGCTTACAATGGTGGAAGCAACCACCGGATGGCTGGAAACATATCCCGTGCCCCATGCCACCGCCCGGAACACTATCCTGGGCCTTGAAAAACAAGTTTTATGGCAACATGGCACCCCAGAAAGAATTGAGTCAGACAACGGGACTCATTTCCGAAATAACCTCATAGACACCTGGGCCAAAGAGCATGGCATTGAGTGGGTGTATCACATCCCCTATCATGCACCAGCCTCTGGGAAAATTGAACGATACAATGGACTGTTAAAGACTACACTGAGAGCAATGGGGGGTGGGACATTCAAACACTGGGATACACATTTAGCAAAAGCCACCTGGTTAGTCAACACTAGGGGATCTGCCAATCGAGCTGGGCCTGCCCAGTCAGGACTCTTACGTACTGTGGAAGGGGGTAAAGTCCCTGTAGTGCATGTAAAAAATATGCTGGGGAAAACCGTCTGGGTTATTCCTGTCTCAGGCAAAGGCAAACCCATTCGTGGGATTGCTTTTGCTCGAGGACCTGGGTGCACTTGGTGGGTAATGCGGGAGGATGGAGGAGTTCGATGTGTGCCTCAAGGGGATTTGATTTTGGGTGAAAATAGCCAATGAACTGAACGGTATGCTGTTAATTGCTATATGATATTGTATGTCATCACTCCTATGGTTGTTATATGCTGTATCAATGGTATCGTAGTAAGAATTTCCAAAACTAATGAAGAATGAACTTTGATTGAACCAAGCAACGTGTAGCAGTGGTGGAACAAAGACTGGCTTCAGCATGCAACAATCCAACACCACGCAGACCATCTCTCCGGCCTTGAAAGACTGTTACGGTAGATGGAGCCCAAAGTTATGGACTGAATGAACTCAATGGACATGTGTGGACCCTCTACAGATGTTCTACAGGGATGGTCCATAGACTACGGGAATGATAAATGATATCTACGTATGTCATCAAAGGATGGGGAGGCGGGTGGTGGTTATTGAGGTCATATTGGATAGTATGAGACCTGAGCATGACGTAAATGGTATGGAATAAGGGGTGGATACTGTCATGGTTTTAGCTGGGATAGTTGATTTTTCTTCACTGTAGCTAGCATAGTGCTGTGTTTTAGACTTGGTATGTAAATAATGTTGATAACACCCTGGTGTTTTAGTTGTTGCTGGGTAGTGTTTACACTAGTCAAGGACTTTCTAGCTTCCCATGCTCTGCCAGGTGCACAAGAAGCCGGGAGGGGAGGGGATACAACCAGGAGAGCTGATTCGAATTGGCCAGAGGGTATTCCATATCATGTGACGTCATGCCCAGTATATTAACTGGGGGGAATTGGCCGGGGAGGCAGCGATCGCGGCTCGGGGACCGGCAGCGTCGGTCGGCGGGTGGTGAGCGGTTGCAGCACTTGTTGTTCAGTTTTGGTTTTGTTTTTTTTTCTTTCCCTCTCCTTCTAGTGTTTAATCTCTCTCGCTCATTATTTTCCTTTTCATTATATTAGTATTATTGCTGTTTTATTCTAATTATTAAACTGTTCTTATCTCAACCCACGAGTTTTCTTACTTTGGCCCTTCCGATTCTCTCCCCCATCCCACAAGGGTGGGGGAGTGAGCGAGCGGCTGTGTGGTGCTTAGTTGCTGACCGGGGCTAAACCACAACAGCACATTATTAAAAGCACTTAAAGGTATTAAGACAACCTGTGGAGACAGAATGTCACAATTTTAACAGACAAGCAGATATATCTGCACAATCGGTATCCAAAATCTCACACAACACCTCTCAGTTTTCCACCTGCAAATAATCTGAAGTAGTTACTGTTTTGGACAAGCAGCAAGATTGTAAGTGTCTCTTTTTAGTCAGTAGGAAACTTTTTCCAGAAAGCATTCTACCAAGATTGTGCAGGCCAGTCCTAGGTATACTTCTATAAAGCAATTGGTTCAATATGGGACTGGCTATCCAAACAAAATACTGAAAAAGAAAATTTTACCTAGCTAATATTCTCTGAACTAACATTTGGCACCTCCAGTGCATTGGCTGATGAAGATAAAACTTTAACTACAGATTCGCAGGCCTTGCTTCAGTAATTAGGAATGTTTCTTAAGGTTTAGAAAATAAATGCTAGACCACATACAAACAGTTTATGACCTGCTTAGCCCGTTTTGGGGTCAGTCTTGTTTAATATCTTCATCAGTGATCTGGATGAGGGGATCGAGTGCACCCTCTGTCAGTTTGCAGATGACACCAAATTGGATGGGAGTATTGATCTGCTCGAGGATGGGAAGGCTCTGCAGAGGGATCTGGACAGGCCGGATCGAAGTCAATTGTATGAGTTTAACAAGGCCAAGTGCCGCGTCCTGCACTTGTGTCACAACAATCCCATGCAGTGTTACAGGCTTCGGGAAGAGTGGTTGGAAAGCTGCCTGGCAGAGACGGACCTGGGGGTGCTGGCTGACAGCCGGCTGAACATGAGCCAGCAGTGTGCCCAGGTGGCCAAAAAGGCCAATGGCATCCTGGCTTGTATCAGGAATAGTGTGGCCAGCAGGAGTAGGGCAGTGATCGTCCCCCTGTACTTGGCACTGTTGAGGCCGCACCTCAAATACAGTGTTCAGTTATGGGTCCCTCACTACAAGAAGGACATTTTCTTGCTGGAGCGTGTCCAGAGAAGGGCAATGAAGCTGGTGAAGGATCTGGAGAACAAGTCTTATGAGGAGCAGCTGAGGAAACTGGGCATGTTTAGTCTGGAGAAGAGGAGGCTGAGGGGAGACCTTATCACTCTCTACAACTACCTGAAAGGAGGATATAGTGAGGTGGGTGTTGGTCTCTTGTCCCAGGTAACTAGTGATAGGATGAGAGGAAATGGCCTCAAGTTGCATCAGGGGAGGTTTAGATTGGATATTAGGAGAAATTTCTTTACTGAAAGAGTGGTCAGGCATTGGAACAGGCTGTCCAGAGAGGTAGTGGAGTCACCATCCCTGGAGGTGTTTAAAAAACATGTAGACATGGCATATCAGGACATGGTTTAGGAGGCATGGTGTTGTTGGGTTGATGGTTAGACTTGACGATCTTAGAGGTCTTTTCCAACCTTAATGATTCTATGATTCTATGATAATGTAAATAAATAAGATCAACTTGACACTACATTGTTAATTGACATGTTAATGTTATTTCAGTTGCTCTTAGACGTATTTCAGCTACATAAACAGATATTATTCTGTGGGTTTATTTAGGCTTTTGCAGAACAAGCAAACAAGTAAGTAAACATCAAACAAGCAAGCAAACAAGCACACGAACAAAAGGACAAACCTCTTTACTGGCTAAGTACACTCAAGAAATTTGAACAGAAAAGTAAGAAGTGCTAATAGTAAGGAAAAGACACTTTTCTCATGCTGTGAATCCCTATATCTTCATTGATATAATGTATCAGGTGCCAACAAAGGTTAATTGTCATCTTTCACTCAGGGATATCTTTCTCCGTCCTGCTAGCTCCTTGTCCCAAAGAACAAATACAGAGTATATGTGTGGTTTTTTTTAATCTTGTTTCTATCTTGAGTCCAGCATGTTTTTCTTTCTTTTTACTAGATGGTTTGTCTGCAAAATCTGAAGTGTTTACGTGACTTCATTAATTCCCTTTTCCTGCTTGACATTCAAGAGTAGCATCAATTCCGGCATGAACAGTAAAAAAGAGATGAAAACAATGTTTGGCAAGAAACTAAATAATTTAGAAAATAGGATATTTGAGCTGGAAAACCTTAATGAAGATCTTGCCAAAAGAAAAGACAAATTTGAATGTCATGAACAGGAACTGAGGTCCAAACTTTCAGGGTCTGAAGAGATATATAGAAGATCATACAATCCTTTAATAGTTAGTTGAAAATGTGCTCATACAGTGTTGTGGGGCCTGTACCAAGGGGTGGTTTAGTCTCTTAAAAAAATTTTAAATAATATTGGGACAAGTCAGGTGTTTTTCCCACTTTCTTTTCTTTTAATGAAAGGATACTGTGATGCAGGTAAAAATATATTTATCTTTCAAACTTTCTTTTTATGCATTTGTGAAACTTAAAATAAAGTTAAATGGGTCAGGCACTTACCTGTTTTATCTGGAGAAAGATTATACCAGAAGGCATTACTGAATTATTTAATCCTGTTTTCTAAAGGCAAAAAAGTTTTGCCCAAACATCTAAGTTTGGGAAGATTTAAGAAGGAGGAGTTAAGGACACTAAGCCCAAACCATACAAGTTCTGTGGATGCTGGTGCATGGCACAAGCAAAGAACGGGAGACCAGGGTGCTGCCAGCACTTTCAGCTTCGATACTGGTAAGGAATTGATCAGGTCTCCATAATATCACAAACAATCCCAATTGCAGATCACATTTCTTGCTGCAGGGAAAGCTGAAAAAAACCCTTCTGTAATCTAAAAATTTTTTTCTTGGTTCCATGTCCCTATCTTCTTGATTGAACAGCACACTGACTTATTCTACTAGTGGTCTCTTTCTAGCTATAGAAATTGGTGTAGTTCCATTTCAATCAGTTAAGCTGTGCAGGCCTTCAGCAACTGAGGACTGGTACTTTATTTTGATGTGTAGAATGAAATTTTTCATAGCGTTCATATTTCTGTAGACTTAGGCTTAGCATGCTGCATCTATTCCATTCAATTACTCCACATTTTTGGTTTAAATACAGTTGATACTGAAATGTTTCCTCTCAAGTACCTTAATGCTGTGCCACTACTGACCCATAATTATATGTTTATTTCTCAATTATGCAAATCCCTGCACTCTGACTGAGGAAGGTTTGATTTGCATAATTATTTGATAGTTATTTCTGAATAACCATGAAGTGTCTATCAGCTATTTCCACATTAACTGGCTACAGCCATCAGACTGTCTTTCCCCTGAAGCCATGCCAGAATTTTTTGTTTCCATGCCTACTATGTCTTTCTTGCCTCAGAAATTTAAATGCAACTTATCCTCAAGAAGAAGTCACTATCTCAGGAGAGGAAGAAGAAATAAAGACTTTACAGTAACCTAATCAATTAAGACTGACTGGCTGATGCCCTGATGTTTCTTTCTCTTCCTTTTTTTCATCTCTCCCTCCCTTCAGCCCTCCAGTCTAGAGGACCACGCTGTGCATTTGAAGAAATGCAACATCTTTATATATCAAAAATATTGAAAAAAAACCCCAAAAAAACCCAAACCCCAAACCATTCCAGAAAAAAATATAAGAGGTAATAAGAATAAAAGGAAATTTCTATCACATCAAGTTTAGGGCAATGTCCTGATTTCAGCTGGGATAGAGTTAATTTTTTCATAGTATCTAGTATGAGGCTAGGTATTGGATTTATGCTGAAAACAGTGTTGATAATGCAGAGATGTTTTAGTTGTTGCTAAGTAGTGCTTACAGTAGTCAAGGACTCTTTCAGCTTCCCCTGATCTGCTGGGTGCACAAGAAGCTGGGAGGGGCCCCAGCTGAGACAGCTGACCCAAACTGGCCAAAGGGATATTCCATACCATATGGCATCACGCTCATTATATAAAGCTGGGGGAAGAAGAAGGAAGGGGGGGATGTTTGCAGTGATGGTGTTTGTCTTCCCAAGTAACCATTACGCGTGATGGAGCCCTCCTTTCCTGGAGATGGCTGAACACCTGCCTGTCAATGGGAAGTAATGAATGAATTCCTTCTTTAGCTTTAATTGCATGCACGGCTTTTGCTTTCCCTATTAAACTGTCTTTATCTCAACCCACAAGTTTCCTCACTTTTACTCTTTGATTCTCTCCCCCATCCCACCAAGGGGGAGTGAGCGAGTGGCTATGTGGTGCTTGGCTGCTGACTGGGGATAAACCACGACAGGCAACAAGTTTTGTAATATAGGATTAGAATTAAATAATGAATATGAAAAAGAGGATTCTGTGAAACTAATGAATTACAGGTTGGATCCTAGCTGGCTACAAGTTGTAACAAAATCCTTTTATGGAAGCTGAAGTCTTCAATTTTGATGTGATTAGGAGTCTGAATATTAGAGACTATTAAACAGATAAAAAGGTATTGATCACATTGTGAGAACTGATGGGAAAATCTAATAAAAATGCCGTATAAATGGTTTATTCTTTTTCACCACCCATCTAACTATGGTTAAACCCATAGTTTTTTATAACCCATCTGACACTGATTAAAAATTATGATCATGTTTGTCAATTGTCTTGTGGATGGGATGGTGTCTTGGTAGCTGAGTGCATTTTTTTTTCTCTTTTAAAAAAATACGATCAAGTAAGTTTGAAATCAGTTGAAATCTGTTTTAAGAGATAAAGGTTATCAAGTTCCTCTAAAACATGTATTACCAGGGTTAAAAAATTTAGAGAGAATGGACATCAAGGAAGAAAATATTGAGATGCCTGGGCCTGATGGCATAGGATACATGATCATACTAGTCAGCTAACCAGACACTAAGGAATGAGATGTCCATTGATGATGTCCATTAATTTAATAGTAAGCTTTGTAATTGACAAGGAACTGAGGTCTTTTGTGGGGAAATGAACTGCCTAGGTTTGCAAAATAGGCTGAAAATTTTGATATAGGTACTGATGTTCCAAATAATCAAAACCGTTATATTATCTGTGGCAGAATTACAGCTATTTCTTCTCGCCAGTCAGCAAGAGTCACAATCAAGTTTGGTGTTAGATTCTTATGAGCAGCCCATTTGAATTATGTGTCTTAAAGCTCATGATATTTGGTATAATCTGATGTGACCCAAAATTTGTAGTTCTTTCTTACTGTGTTGGAGTCGAGAATGCATGAAGCTTAGAAATCTAGTGTTGTTGCAATTGGATCTTGGGCCCTGTATGTCAGGAGAAGTTTATTCCAAAGACTAGGAAACTAAGGCCTATGCAATGGTGGTTGTCCTTATTTGCTAAACCTTCTTCCATCAGTCACAAACCTCTTCTCTGAGATCCTGTTAGGTACTGATTCTCTGCTTGCATGAGGCTTCTTGAGGGACTGTATTTTTACCTGCTATTTCATTCAATTCTTTTAATTTGGTACTATTATTTATCATTAGCAGCAGTAGTAGATTTCCATTACAGTGAATTGAATAGGATGTTATCGCTGTTGTTATTATGCATGCCATATGTACAATTATTCCACTTAGTTTAAATTTTAATTGAGCAGAGAGAGAGAGAGAGATTTTAGCAATTAGTAAGAGGATTTTTCTTCTCCCTGCTCTTTCTGCTTTCAGCAAGTGCTTATTTGTACTAGGAGCCAGACTAACCAAAGGCATGCAACAGAACAGTCTACATTTATTCTGAAGCTGACACAAAAGAAATGTTTCCTGCTTTTATTGTTACTTTCTCAGCAGAATTCATCCATAAAATGAATTCGTTACTCTGTTGGTAGCCCTCTTTTTAGAAAATATTTTCCTATTTTTAACCTCGAAGAAAAGAAAATAAACAAGGAAATTGATATTTTTGAGCATTAATTATAGTCACAGATTAATTTAGCTAACTTTTGTGTTTGTATTTTGTTAGGTTTTTTTTTTTGTTTGTTTGTTTTTCAAATATTATTCAAACACTTCTATGCAATTTTCTCCATTATGTAGCCAGCTCCTATGGTCTTCATCAATGCGATGATGAGACTGGTGCTCTATCAGCATGACAATGTGCCTTACTGTGTACAGGATTCTGTGTGTACCTGTTTTGCATTTGTGCAAGTGTGCTTGTGACTTCTGAGGTCAGAGAGAATTAACACCTAAAACATAACTGTTTCAATTTATAAAGAGATTAAAAGATTAACACATATTCCATTTCAGATAAATGAATATTGACTTCAGCATATTCTTTGCAGTGGTTAAGTATGAGAATCTCATATGTTCTGGGAAAGCTGTATAGGTAATAAATCTGTTTATTGTTTTTAACTGACACCTCATATAGCCCTTGTTTAGGAAGTGTAATACATGTACCAAAAAACTTATGGTCTAAATGTAGTTGCGAAGTCATAGAGCTGAAGGATCCCATGCTTCTAGCTGGCACTGTGGCTGAAAGTAAGATTCATTTTTATAAAGTTGCCACTGAATGAGACAAAGGTTAATGGGTTATGAGAAAATTCAAGTTAGGTAACAGTGTAACACAGAAACTCAAAAAGGTTCATTTTTTTTCATAAAGAAGACCAAAATGTCTTCTGTTTAGTTCCCTCTCACCTCCTCTTCTGAATGCTTTCAACCGCAGCCATCAAAGAGAATTTTTGGAGTTGATTCTAACATGCAGTTTCACTATTTCTCTACTATCTCCTGCTGTGTCTTCATTTAATAGGAATATCAGAAGGTTAAACAAGAAGTATTTATCTTCAGAGAAAAAAATTTACTCATGACTTGAAAGAAAGAACTGAATCAACACAGGATGCATATTACTGCCCTGGAACAAGAAGTGAAAGATAAAGAGCAAGTGATGTTAAGGGCCACAGATGTCTATGAAATTGCCCAAGAGCACAAGGTTGCAACTTATTTCAAGTCCATAAGGCTGCAACTTATTTCAAGAGCACGAGGCAGCAACTTGCTTTCTCAAATGTCTTCAAATTAAATGATGAGCTCTTAAGTCCTGAAGCTTTTTTAAAAACTCACTGCTGAAGGGAAACTAGTTTTGAAAAGTCATGATATCTAAAGACTTAATTGATCAGCATGTCTGTCAAATATGAAATACACATATATTTCTGGAAATTTTATTTCATTAATACTGCTTTAATTATCAACTTCAAAAGGCAAATATTATTAATAAAAATATAGCAGTGTTTGATTTCCCCTCTTCCATTGAAAGCTATAAGAAATCTGAAATAATTCTTTTCCCCACTTCTCTCTGTTAATACAAAATCCATGTACAGATCACAGCCTGCTGTAGGACCTTGACTCTGTCACAGAGAATCAAGCTCTGGAGGTGACCATCCTTCATCACTGCCCAGTGACCTTTCTCAAGCTGCACCAAGGGTACACATTTCAGTTATAGTACCTGACAGGGGTATTCTGTATTGGGCACTGACTGGATTTTCAGGAAACTACCTGTGCAACCTGTGTGCTTTTAATATAAACATTACTTTCTTGAAGCTTTTCCAGGCTTGCTGCTGACTTGGATTTTGCAAGCTAAAAAATGACCCAGGAGCTAAATACTTTATCTCCTATTGCTGATTCCCCAAGCTTTCAGTCCCCAGTAGTGCTAAATTCCAGTATTAGTTTATATTTCTATTTCCCTGCCATTAGTCCAAAGTTTCCTTTCAGAATAGATTGGAAGAATCTTCTGGGAAAAAGCAAGCCAGCAAAGTAACAACCTCAAACTGGAAAGGCTGAAGTAACTGTGAAATCTATTTCCAGACCATTTTTGGGAGTAGGGTGTTTTGTTAATGAAGAAAGTGTGTGTTCCTGCTTTATAGGCTGAAAGCTCCAAGGAGAGATGAAACATTTAATGGGAAAGATTAAGTTAGAAGACATAGTGATATCGCAACAAGAAAAAAATGTTGGGAAAAATAAGGAAGCTCTACAAAACAGAGTTTAACAACACATAGCAGGCTATTTAGCAAAAAGATGAATATCCAGTAGTGTCAATGTGAGTACCTGCAGCAAATTTAGAAGAACAAGGCTACAGAGACAAAGCTGAGCTATGGCACTCAGACTACTGTGGCAGTTTCAGGGAAGGCATGTTTCAATTCTAGTTGAAATCTTTCCTCTTCCTGTTTATGACCGTATGCTAGAGATGTCCTACATCTTTTGGATAAGGGAGGCAGAGGAAAGGAAGACAACAAAATGTTCCCTTGTTTGTACTTCTTCTTCCTTTGGAAAGGATACAAGGAAACTCTTGCCACGTTTCTTGTGAAGTTGTAAAATTCATTAATTTGCTATAAAATTGCTTTGCCTTAAAATTGCATGATACAAAACTGAACAACTGATCAAAGGGATCTTTGCTTTGTTGCAAACCAAGCTTCAAATAAAATGACTTCTTGTTTTTAAAGCTGATTGTATAATGTATTTCTATGTGTGTATGTCTAACTCAGACAAATTCTACTTTGTGTTTAAATTTATGGCATTTAGAATAGAAGAGAAGGCTCCAAGGACACCTTATAGCAGCTTTCAAGTACTTAAAGGGGCCTACAGGAAAGATGGGTAGGGACTCTTCATCAGGGATTCTAGTGATAGGATGAGGGGTAATGGTTTTAAACTGAAAGAGGGTATATTTAGATTAGATATAGGGAAGAAATTCTTTACTGTAAGGGTGGTGAGACAGGGGAACAGGTTGCCCAGTCAGGCTGTGGATGCCCGCTCCCTGGAATTGTTCAAGGACAGATTGGCTAAGGCTTTGAGCAACCTGATCTAGTGGAAGGTGTCCCTGCCCATGACAGAGGGGATGGAACTAGATGATCTTTACAGTCCCTTCCAACCCAAGCCATTCTATGATTCTATGATTCTGTGACTCTTATTCAGACTTATTAACCTGTAAGTGACGTGGCACAGATCAAGATTAGGCACAAAACTCTGAATTCTATGTTGTAGCAGATTTGTTGCCTAACAAAAAACCCCCAACCAACCAACAAATAAACAAACCAACCAACTAAAACAGAATGAAAAAAAAAGGAATATTTTTGCTATTTCTACACCATGACAGCTGGGGAAATCTGGAGCAATCATTTCAAAGAGAGATAATTTTTTTTGTCATCTCATACTATTTGTTTGACCATATTGTAGGTTTCAGTTACTATGCAGTGATTCCTGGAGTTTTATTTAATTGTTTTTTTCAGTGAAACTGCATTCATCTATGGTATCTATTAAAAAAAAAGAAAAACTTGATGTACATTACGTTATTAGGTTTTTATGTTTGTTGTGTCCAAATGTACTTGACTACTGTCGGCTTTTTGGAAGTACACTTGCTGGACCATAAGCATAGTTCTGGTTATTTTCAAGTAGACAAGGTCAGCTTAGCCAGTCATATCTCCTCAAACAATGCATTAATTCATAATCATGTTATGCTGTTCCCTTTTTATAACATAAAAAGTACAGTGTATATTCAGTCAGGAATTGACAAAACAGTCAGGAATCCACTTACGTTTTCAGCAGAGCTGGAGCCAATTTTCATTTAATTTTTCCTGTAGTAATTTCCTGCATAAATAAGCAAATGAAGGAAAGTGAAGTTGTGTGGGTCCATGGGATATTTGGCCACAGTGAAGTGCCACGTGCTGGCAACACTGCTAATTTAGCAGCAGGGCAGTCTAGTTTAGTGAGTATTTGTGCTCTGTGATGCTGAACTGTGGAACAGGCAAAAACTCTGTATGCACACAGATACAACCTTAAGATATCCTCTGGGTACTAATGAAAACTAAACAAAGCTCCCAAGTCTTCAGTTTGTCTGTGGATGGGTTACAGTGCAGACTGTAGAAGAAACAAGAGCTGAGCCACCTTGGATACTGGAATCAGTCCTTTCTCAGTCTGGTTTACCTTTAAAGGCTGATTTACCCTGCTTACCATATGAAGCTCTGTGCAATCACTGCTAGATGTTTCTGGTGCAAATTCACTTGTTTAGATACAATTTATGCACCTGTACCACTATCTGAAATACACACATCTCAAGTGCTGAGCCTCTGACTCCACAAAGCTTAGTGTTGCCTTAGCCCAGAGCCATGATAAAACTGCCTTGGAAGCATTTTTGAAAAAGTGACTATACTTTATGTCTTCAAGTTAGAATATTTTAGAGGGTTGAGGAAGTTTTTTCATACTTGAGGGAAATTTCTGAAACAGGTAAGTCCCTTTCAGACTGTTCAAACCTGAGTATATTTCTAAACATTGTTTCAAAGGACAAAAAATAATTTACCTATCCTTGTCTTCATTCAGTTGTCTTCAAACCAGTTGCCAGTTCAGCATCAGAATTTACCCATATCTCTTTTCTTGTCCTTAAAAACTGGATAATTGAGGACAAAGATTTACAGAAAGGTGGCCATTCTTCTTAAACATCTGAACTACAGAGAGTATCAGCAGCACAGAAAATTTAATATGCCTGCCATATGCTGTCTCTTCTTCATGTTTTATCACCTTCAAATCAGCAGGAAAAGAGAGCAATGCTATCTAGAATGCTTTGACTCAAAACGCTAATAAAGATGAAGGAAAAAATGTAAGTAAAATAGTCTGTGGAGAAACATTAAATGAAATTTGTGATTGTGCGATGCTTTCCAAATTATACCAACGCAGTAGGGGATTTTATGCCTCCAAATAGTTGTTGTTTTGAAGGAAAAGGCTTTTGTTTGGGAGTCCTAAGGTGTATAGCAGATGGTACTGAACTGAAGCTGTGGATGATCTTCACAGCAGAAAGAAAAAAATCTTAAGATGATATTGACAGGTTGTACAGAAGTGAAAATGCGTCCCAGTAGCTCAGTGAAAGGTGCAGGAACATAGCAACAGGCTGAGGTATTATGAAAAAAACCACACTAGAAGGTCATGTTGATGTACACTTATTAACTAGTGTTTCATTAATTTTTAGCCCATCTGGAATATGTCTTCTAACAAATGTGAAAAGTGGGGAGATTGCTCTGCTTGTTAATTATAGGACTGGCTACTCTTAATATTTCCATCTTACTGATGAAGCATGAACAGGCACTTTGTGGCTATTAAAATCAATGCTTTTTTTTTGTTTGGTGTGATTTATGGCTATGAATTAAAAAAACCCTACAGGTAAATTAAGTATTTAGCTTTTAGTTTATCTATGCTTAATTTGAACTTCAGCAACTAAAAAAGAAATAATATAGGTATTACCCTTGTTCTTAAATGTTCTCAAAAATGAAGTACACAACAATGAGATTGTGTCCAGCAGTGCTGCAGCTGTGCAAAATAAGTTGTCTAATAGCTATATATTTAACCTCCTGATCAATCTTGAAGATACCAGGCCAGTCTTAAACTTGACTTCCATGGGCTTTCCCTCACCAGCTACTGCTATAATGCTCTGTTAATTCACTTTAAAAGTAATAATGCAGATATAATTCTTTTTCAAATATCATTGTCTGATTTGTGATAAACTTCTTTGAAAGCTTTTGCTTTTCCTAGCTTTTCCTTTTTTTTTAAAGTGTCTCCTCTCTCAAAATTGCTGATGGTCATTCACATAGGACTATGAAGGATTTCCATCAAAGGACTTGGCTTTTACTAAGCAAGTTTCTTTGCAGCAGTTCGAGGAACAAAACTGCTGTCTATGATGACCCACTTGATATTCTAGCACTAGAAAAGCGATATTACCTTTTCAGGGCCAACAGACTGACTCTGCAGCTCTTAAACCAAGGAAGTTGGTCAGCTTTCCACAGGCACACTAGGAGTTGTACCAGTTAGCTGTATTTTTACAAAACTTAAATGACTATTAACTTGTGTTCTTTTTTTCCTAAGGATTTCCATGTTATAATTGGTCAGTTTCTGCCCTGATGAAACTAAAGTATAGTTAGCATATAAGTTTGGGCATTTCTTAAGTGGGATCATGAGTGTCAAAATGTCTTCAGAGGAATCATCTGGATAAAACTCTTTATGCTCTTGTGATGACAGGCACAGCTGTACTGCTCAATTATCTTTTATCTGTATTTTTTATAGTTGGCAAGAATTTGCACTGCTAGCCATTAAGTTACAGGGCACTAAATGGGTTAAGATGTTTTGCAGAATGTATTCTAAGATGCTACTGGAATTGAGAGTGAGTCTATAAACATTTTTATAGGTCATGTAAATATTTATGAGGCAAGTATGATGATCAGCCTTCGTAAATGTGGCCAAGGTTAGCAGGGGGTGCAGATGTTCAGTAAAATATTCTACTTCTGTGTCAGATTTTCTATCAGCAGTGAAATTTTTCATGAAACTAGAGGACTACAGATTTTAATTTCCCTGAAGATACCTTTTGTATGTTTATTGAAGGTGGAATCATGTAATACTTGTCTATTATGATACATACAGGACTTCCATGATGCAATATTGGGATAAAGATGTGTTGCTCCACCTTGTAGAAGAAGAACCCCTTTAGGGCTTTAGTCAGTTTCTTTCTGTTCCTTAACTGCCCCCCCCCACCCCCCAACAAAAATGTCCAAGTGACCTGTGTTTGTTTCCTGTGGCAGGCTGTTTGCTGGGTAGCTTGTATTGAACCCTGCTCAGTGGGAAGCCTATTACCAGCTGCCACTCCTGCAAGTGGCACAAGTGCCATGTGGTGCCTGCACAGCTGAGAGAGCAGGTCCTCCCAGGCCTGAAGGAATGAAAAGAAATACATTTCCTGAAGGATGTGGGAAAGTCTTCGCAAGTCTAGGTGATCTAGGCAAAATGTGCTTGTGCTTTGGGCATAGGCCAGAATATGGTGCATAAGTAGTCCTGACTGTTTGGACCAGAGTTACACTTTGAAGATTTTTCCTTAAGCTGACAAATTTCTTCTTGGATAGAAGATGAAAAGGAAGAGAAAACTTGGAATAATATGGATTTTTGCAGTTTTCCTGATTAGCAAATTATTTATGTTAGAGTTTTCGAACTTCAAATCTTTTTCTGAAGGGTCTGCTTTTGTAGAATCACAGAATCACAGGGTGGTTTCAGTTGGAAGGGACCTTCAAAGATCATCTAGTCCAACCCCTGTGCCACAGGCATGGACATCTTTTGCTAGTTCAGTTTTTTCAAAGCCCTGCCCAACCTGACCTTGAACACTTCCCATGTTGGGGCATCCACAACTTCTCTAGGAAACCTGCTCCAATCTCTCACCACCCTCATCATAAAGAATTTCTTCTTAGATCCCATCCAAACTAACCTCTTTCAGTTTAAAACTGTTACCCCTTTTTCCATCACGACAGGCCCTGGTAAAAATTCTTTCTCCATCTTTCTCATAAGCTCCCCTTATATATTGAAAAGGTGCAATAAGGTCTCCCCAGAGCCTCCCCTTCTCCAGGCTGAACAAGCCCAACTCTCTCAGCCTTTCTTCAGATGAGAGGTGTTCCATCCCTCTGATCATTTTCATGGCCCTCTTCTGGGCCTGCTCCAACAGGTCTGTGTCTTTCCTGTGCTGAGGGCTCCAGAGCTGGATGCAGTATGCCAGGTGAGGGTCCAGATGAAGTCGAAAAATGCTGTCCTGTATTAATGTGGACTGGAGAGGGAAAGGAAGATTGGAAAGTGAGTTGGCGTGCTGTTGGAAGAAGAAGCTGTATTTTAGTTCTGGGTTTTTCTGTTAAAGAGTTTCCATCTACTAGTATTGCAGGTTTTTATAAAGGTAAAACAGCCTTATCCATGGAGCAATCTGTGACAGTATTTATATTTCTGACTTACCATTTACTGGTACACAACACTTTCAGCCCTGCGGAAAGAGTTCTGGGGATGCTGGTTGACAGGAAGCTTAATATGAGTCACCAGTGTGCTCTGGCAGCCAAGAGGGAAAAATGCATCCTGGGGTGCATCAAACACAGCATAACCAGCCGGCCGGTCAATTATCTTGCTGTATTTAGCAATGGTGCGGCCTCACCTTGAGTATTGTGTGCAGTTCTGGGCCCCACAATTTAAGAAGGATGTCACGGTCCTTGAATGCATCCAGAGAAGGGCAACAAAGCTGGTGATGGGGCTGGAAGGCATGTCCTGTGAGGAGCAGCTGAGGACTCAGGATTTGTCCAATTTGGAGAAAAGGAGGCTGAGGGGCAACCTCATTGCTCTCCACAGCTTCCTGAGGAGGCGAAGTGGAGAGGGAGGTGCTGAGCTGTTCTCCCTGGGATCCAGTGACAGGATGCATGGGAATGGTTCAAAGCTACGTCAAGGGAGATTTAGACTGGACATTAGGAAACATTTATTTACCGAGAATTTCTTTACCAGTTGGTAAAACACCGGAACAGGCTTCCTAGAGAGGCAATTGACGCCCCATGCCTGTCAGTGCTTTAAAAAGAGGCATTTGGACAGTGCCCTTCATAATATGCTTTAACTTCTGGTCGGCCCTGAAGTGGTCAGGCAGTTGGACTAGATGATCTTTGTAGGTCCCTTCCAAATGAACTATTCTATTCTATTCTATTCTATTCTATTCTATTCTATTCTATTCTATTCTATTCACAGAATCACAGAATCATAGAATGGTAGGGGTTGGAAGGGACCTCTGGAGATTGTCTTGTCCACCCCCCCTGCTTGAGCAGGTACACCTAGAGCAGGGTGCACAGGGCTGTGTCCAGGGGGGTTTTGAATGTCTCCAGGGAAGGAGACTCCACAACCTCTCTGGGCAGTCTGTTCCACTGCTCTGTGACCCTCACAGTAAAGAAGTTTTTCTCATGTTTAGGTGGAACTTCCTGTGTTCCAACTTGTGCCCATTTCCCCTTGTCCTGTTGTTGGGCACCACTGAAAAGAGTCCAGCCCCATCCTCTTGACACCCACCCTTCATATATTTATAAGTATTGGTAAGATCCCCCCTCAGTCTTCTCTTCTCCAGGCTGAATTCTATTCCATTCTATTTTGTTCTGTTCTATTCTGTTCCGTGTTTTATTTCAGGTGGGATAAAACCTGAAAATAATTTACTGGTAGTTGTGGAAGGGTGCTGAGTCAGGAAGTTGTCAGGCATCTTGAATTCACTTTGAAGTTAAAAAGAAAACCAACACCAAACACATACTTTCAGTGATTTTTGTGCATGTGTGTGCGAGAAGTTGTATACACACACAGACACACAGACACACAGACACACAGACACGTGTACATATGGATATATGCAAAATCCCCTCCCCCATATATGTTATAAATGTGTGTATGTATACACACAACTCCCATGTGCACAAGTATATATTTATTTTAAAAATGATATCTAGTCAAGCTCTGAGATTTTTGACTACAGCTGGAAGGAAAATAGCTTATATTGTAAATAAATTTCTGATTTAATATTTCAGAAAAACTTGTAAGCAGTTGAAGCTCTAGCCTATCCAGCTGTTCAACCTGCCGTTGTGTTATACTTCATATAAAAAATCAAAGCTCTCTTATTCACTTTAGAAAAGGCCGGCAAGAGTAACACTGATATTTAGAGCTCCATAAGGTGAAGCAGTAACTTTTCATAATGCCACACTTACTAGTCTAACTTTGCTGACTAATAAAATTTTAGTTGGCACATTTGATAATGAAATTTTGAACTTGAAAATAGTTGAGCAAGACTGGAGAAACTGGTCGGGAAGAGGCATTTTCATTCTTTCCTCTTGTCTCTGTCACCCCAAAGACTGCGAAAATATTTCATTGGCAAATTTGATGCAGAAATACCTGTCATTTATCTGCTCTGGACTTGGTGTAAAGCCACCAGAGGCTCCCTCTGTAAATACTTATTATTAGTCTAATCATGTGGTCCAAAGTTAAACAGCAGTGCTCTGAAATAGCTGTCTAGAGAAAATGTTAAGCTGATTCATGAGTGGGCTCTGTCTGCTGCTGTTGCAGTCGTTTCTGTTCTGAAGCTCAAGATTTTTGTCCTGCACGTTAAAAATATGTAGTGGAAAAGATAGTCTCTAACCTAAAGAATTTGCAGTACAAATTGAGTTTCTGTCAGCTACAAGTATTAGCTGTAAACCAAATGTAACCAATAAATTAAGCTGGATTTATTACGCTGTTGCATCACCTAAATTGTTCAGTGCAGCCCAGTCACAAGTCCCATTCTTTTAATACCCTAACTGGCACTGAAATCAATGTTGGGAGGGTACAGAGCCCTCTTTCTTACCCTGCTGCAGGACATCTGAAGTCTTTTGCACAAAACTAAAAATAACGGGATGGCCAAGGCCTCATTTTTTCGTTCCCAGGATTTTACAGTAGTCTGTGACTTGCTATGATACTTCTGGGAAGAGTGGGCTCAAATGCTTGTGGCCAAGTAGAAAGTGTTGTGATTTACATTACAAATTGATGTTCCTAATGCTAAAATTTGTGTCAAAGTAAGAAAAGCCACTTCACCCTGAAGTATGATGACAAAACCACCTGTTGTGATGTGTTAACGCAAAGGTGTGTTTGGCCAGCTTTAACTATATCTGCTGTCTTGGGAGACATCAATGGGAAAGACCTCTTTTACCAATATCAGAAGATCTACTCCTCACTAACAAAACAGAAGATCTTCTAATACGTGTCTGAGCAGATCTTCTGGTGTCCGTGGAATCTGTCTCCTAAAATCAAATACTCATGAGCTTGGGCAAGACTTTTTAGGCTTGTGTTTCTGAATGTGAGGAAATTACAATTGCTGTAAGGTCCTCTGTAGATCTAACATTTAATCTCCTAGAGGAATATTTTTGAAACAATTACCCTCAAGAGCTGGTGACTGCCACCAATGGATCTGACTGGCTTGTCTTTTTCTACATATTTTTTTTCTGAATTTGTTACAAATTTGTTTCTAACACTATGAGTGGCTGTATCCGAAGTTTGAACATATTACGCTTTAGCCAAAATGTTAGTTTGCATAAGGTTTTGATATACTGTTCTGTATAGATCTCATTTGTTCAAGCAGCTTGAACAATTACAATTCTTTCAGGTTCTTTCAGGTTCTTTCAAGTTCTTTTACATAATAAATCTCATGTTACCTGTCCCAGGTGTGATGCTACCTGCTCAGTTTCAAACTGTCTGGAGCCTTACCGGGCTGCAGGTAGTCATCAGTATATTGGCTGCTTCAGAAGCCATTTAAATCCCTAAATCTGTAAGATTTTAAAGATAGCAGCTGCTTTTAGAACTAGAAGAAATTATTTTAAAACTTCTGACATCAACAAGTCATAGCCTTTCGGGCAAGGGGTAAAAGTAACACAAGAATCTTCTAATCCAAAGTCTTGCAAATGGGGATGTCACAACTGGTTGCAGCAAGCATCCTGTTCTGGGTAATGTCTTTTGCTGCTCTGATACGCTGTTTAATTGAACCTGTTCTTTCTTGTGAGGGGAGGTCATATGAAGAGATCTTATTTTCTGAGAGGACTGTTATGATATAAGTGTGCCTTAAGAAGTGATGGTCTTGTTGAGGAGAATTTGTGACAAGTTTATGAATGGTATGATTGTTGTAATCTTATGAATAGTAGGATTGATGTCTCTGACATTTAAATTATTTTTAAGTATTTTAAAAGGAAATTCAACCTGGAGCCACACCCTGCAAAAAGTTGCATGGGAACTATTAGCAACACTACAAGTGTGGGGGTTTTGGGTATTTTTAGTTTTTTTTTTTTGTTTTGTTTTGTTTTGTTTTGTTTTGTTTTGTTTTGTTTTGTTTTGTTTTTTCTTAAGTCTGTCTTTCATAACTGGGGGTAAATTGTGACAAGTATTAGCATTAGGATGGTAGAAGAATAACCATATCTGAGTGAATTTTAAAAAGGATACTTGTGTTCTTCCATTCTTACATTTATTTTGGTTCAGTTCAAAAAAGAATTGTATCTTACATTTCCTGTGTAGACTATAAAAAAAGTTAAAAAAAAGCACATCACATAATTTTAAACAATAAAAGGCCTATACTTATGTGTGGGTTTGGTGAGTTTTTTGGCTATTGAATAAAATTTTTTTTTCTGATTTAGTGTTCCTAAAACTCCAACAAAAATATGTTTTTAAGCACCTTTGTGCAAAAGATAATTAAGAAGATTTGGTTTTGAGTTCTTATTTTTGGAAAAATTTTTTGTTTATAACCGTGGTTTCCACTTCACAGTGATTTTTCTTCTGTTTCTGTGATACCTCAGCCAATTATCTCTGATTCTATCTCTAATTATCCTGAAGGCTCAACCCCTTTGCAAATTAATATTCTCTCTGCAATCACCAATGCTACGAGGTATGGCAATTCATACATAAATGTTATTTTTTTAATTGTGAATCTAATCTGCACTATTCTCTGCTTCTGTAAGTTGTCATTGCCTATTAATAACTTTATTCCTCATATTGATTTATCAGTTGAGACATACATTCATATGTATGTCAACACATGAAACATATGCCAGTAACAGATTGCCTAATGTCCATGCTGGCGGAATGTACCACTTGGAAATGGTCAGTATTCACACCTAATATTTTTCTGCTTATAAAGTTTTCTTCCTTCCATAAATGTATGATGTCTCCCAGTTTACTGTAAATTCCTTAAAAGCTTTTTTGCTGGATTATGTAGGTTGGCTGAACTCTAAGAATTGGATACTTGTTTATAGCTTTTTCCCTGAGTCACTCTGGGAATTTGGAAAGGATCCAATTTATATGTTTCTCTGGGAAAGCCTTATTTGTACTTAAAGTATAATTTGTAAAACCATGCTACCAGTTAAGTTAATGTTGTCCCTTTCTCTGCCTTCCTGTGAGTTGCTCACTAATACATCTCTGCTGGAGTTATTTTTGTAGACATGAAAAAGAAAACCTCTGAATTCCTTTCAAATTGTTTTTTTTTTTTTTTTTTTTTTCTTTCTGACATAGAATATCTACTGAAAGAGTGATCTCTGAAAGTTACTGTTAGCTTCTAGCATCACTGGAAGTTATCAGTCCTAGTTTGGTGCTGAGGAGAACTTGCTCTAGAGTGGCTGTTATCTCATGTTGCATGGTTGATCAGTGTTAGAAATACTTGCACTGAAAAGCTAGGATCTGGTTTTTTCTAATGCTAGTAATGTTTGTTTCTGACATTTATTGTGATGTACTGGGCCACTTTGTTTCCTTTATGACAAAAGGTTTTGTTTTAACAGTTCTAATATATCAGTATTTATCTGATCAATTCAAAGATTTGAAATATTACTAGATGACATAGATTTGACAACAGCCTTGCATAGGTGGAATGTATAAGCATTAGTACTACTGGCATTTATTAATTAAACTTTTCCAAAACACAACCTAAGCAAACAAAACCTATAATCAGGGATCTGTTAATTTCATACTTCAATTGACATTTCTGTGAGATGCATAGAATTCTTTGTTGCCTTTACCACACACAAATAATTTAATAATCCCAAACTTTTCCCCACTGATATCTTCATTTTGCTCAGTCATTAAGTTAACTTACTATCTACATAATTTATTTACTTTTAGTCTATTAAAGATAATGAGCCCTGTGCTGTAATGCAGCCAGAGGGTTAGGCAGTACAAACAATATAAATATATTTTTTTTGTTATTGCAAATTGGCTAATTCAGATGTACTCTGACACAGGCAATTTATCTTGTTGAAGTGAAGAATGCAGACTAGCAGGTCTGATCCTCATGCCACTAAATTCAAGAAGATTTGTGTTATAGATTTTTGTTATGGGAGCAGCATCTACCCTCAAGCCCAAAATCATATAATTTCCCTGCAGCAGTGTCCCCAAGTAATATTTAAAATTAAACAAATGTTATTTTGAACCATAAAATCTCAGCTGAATCTGGGAAGAGTATATGTTGGTATATAGATGCAAATTTTGAAATTATATAGTAATTGTTTTAGAGAATGCAGTATCTTTTGTTTTACTTTTCACATTGTGTAGGAGAACTTCAGCTCATCAGTCAATACCTCTAGCACTCCAGCTCACAACCAAGCCCCACACAGCTGCTTGCTCACTCCCACCCACTGGGACGGGGGAAAGAATCAGAAGTGTAAAAGTAGAGAAAACTTGTGGGTTGAGATAGAGATGGTTTAATAGGTAAAGCAAAAACTGCACATGCAAACAAAGCAAAAGAAGGAATTCATTCATTACTTCCCCTTGGCAGGCAGGTGTTCAGCCATCTCCAGGAAAGCAGGGCTCTATCACGCGTGATGGTTACTTGGGAAGACAAAACGCCATCACTCCAAATGTCTCCCCCTTCCATCTTTTTCCCCCAGCTTTATATGTTGAGCATGATGTCATATGGTGTGGGATATCTTTTTGGTCAGTTGGGGTCAGCTGTGCCAGCTGTGTCCCCTCCCACCTTCTTGTGCACCCCCAGCCTACTCGCTGGTGGGGTGGGGTGAGAAGCAGAAAAGGCCTTGACACTGTGTAAGCACTGCTTAGCAATAACGGAAATATCCCTGTGTTATCAGCGTTGTTTCCAACACAAATCCAAAACATAACCCCATACAAGCTACTATGGAAGAAATTAACTCTGTCCCAGTCAAAACCATTACAGAGACAAAAGCCCTTCACTGCCAACCTCCAGTCCCTTAGTGTCTTCTCATTCAAAGCATGGGAGCAAGTTATGGTCCTTGTATTTGTTGTTGATTTCTAAACACCTAATTAACATACTTGTGGTAAAGAGGGGGAGGAAGGTGCATAGTATCTTTTTAATACTTAGGTGAAAAGGTTTTTTTTCCCTTCCTGCAGAGATTAAAAACTTCATTGCCAATATGAAATTATGATTCTTTTTTTTTTTTTTTGCTTCAGAAAGTCCTGCATTGACCGTCAGTCAGTTCTTTCTGGATTTTGTCATTTTTGAGCCAGGAAACACTCTAAATGGCACAGCTGCCTTTTTGCTTCCGTTATGAATTCTTAAGGTTTCCCACTGAGAATTTTCCTGAACAACTCTGTTCATACCTCTTATTATAGATTAACAGGCTAAATTAAACCAATTTTTTCTGCCCCTAGTGATTTCTATTTTTCTCCTGGCTGGTTTGATTTCTGAGGTGTTTTTAAGCTGAACTGATATTCGTCAAAGCTTTTGAAGCCTGCCTCCTCCCCCTCCTCCAGCCTTGCTTCCCACTCACACCACCCGGCTTCTACCCTCAAAATCAAGCCCAAGAAACACCAGTGGTGCTGTGGAAAACCAACTCCTGGTGACAAATGTCCTCTTCCTTTCTTAGTGAACATAGGAGCAGCGAAGGAGTGGTGAGAGCAGGGCTGCTCAGAGGGGTTGAGCTGGGGGATTCTGCATGGGCAACCAGCCATCCATCCACTCAACAAGCCTGCTGTCCACCTCTTTGGCCATGAAAAGAGAGGTTAATAGCCATACCGAGGTGGAGGAGCAAGAAAAGTCCTGTGGATGAGAGTGGCAGCTGGAGTGTTTTAAGTCCTGGCCTCCATCCCAGCCAAAAATGCCTTGCGTGCTTTCAAAATGCTGTCACATTTCTCTGGCGTATGCCTGAGGTTCAAGAAGAGTGAGACACTAAGGGAAGCTGAAGGTGTGAGAGGCGTTGTTTAAGAAAACACAACTTGAAAACCAAGAGAATATAATTTAGAGTTTTTTTTCATTTGTACCACAATATGAAGGAGAAAAAAAATCTACCCAGATCCTCAATTGCTTGCTCCATCAGAGCTTGCATAATAGGAACCTTTAGAGCAACAGGTTTGATTTCACCACAAATGTCAGAGCTTATTAAACTCAAGGAACAGTGACATCTCTTGTGGAAAATGTTATGGCATACATAACATCCTTCTTGTGTGTGTTCTCAAGACACTAGAGATGAAGGCTGGGATTTTTCAAGAGTAGTTGATGTTGGCCATGCTCTATTGCTGTTGAGGTTAGCGGGGGATTTAACACTGTCTTCAGTGGGAGCAGTGTGAGGCAAGTGGTACTTTTTGTGGTGAAACATTGGTTTCTTTTTCTTTTTATTTGAAGGAAAAAAAGCAAATACATGTATTTAAATATAGACATATTTCGTGAGTACTACAGCTACTGCACTTGTAACATAGTAAGGCATTGACAAGAGTGGCAGTGTTCTAGGCAGCACAGGCTGGGGATATTTGAGCTGCCTCTGAATGTTCTGGTTGATCCCTATGGTGCAGTGCAGCACTTTATAGAGGCACTTGAGGTATCAGAACGGATGGTGCACCATCCCACCAAATCGTCATTTCTTTCCAGTGCACCAGAATTAATTGGTTGGAACATGATGCTGTACTGTGGTTTGTGAGGAAGCATCCTCAAAACCTGTGTAGATACCTGTCTGACCCTGTAGAGGAAACCTGAAGAATTGAAAAGCAACTCTTCCAGCAGAGAAGGGAACATGCTAGGCATGGATCTTGCCTCATAATATTACACTTCAGTTTGAGTCTTTAAATGGGTGCATACACAGATTTCTAAATATTAATGGTTAGAAACAGTATTTTGAAAGGCATAGGAAAAGTTCTCAGCCATTATTATGAAAAATGGACATTTTAATAAAATATTTGATAAAATCATGTTATCTTCTGAATTTTTTTATCTGTTTCCTCTCTGGAGATTGCTGCTGTCTTTGCATCTTGACAAATATTCCCTCTGTTCCCAATATTTTGATGCTGCAGCACTCCATTTGATAAAGATATTAAATGTTTGGAAAAGGATGGAAATGTATCTTGGAGACAACTAAACCTTTTGACTAGCAAGTGCTGCTACTGTGATCTAATATAGTTAACCTGTTTGGGAGGTTACTTGCTGATAAAGGGAATGAGCAACTCCTGAGCAGTCTGGGTGTGTGAGTTACTGTCATAATGTAAAGCTGAACACAGAAGAGACATCTGGCATGCTTAGAGTACTATTTGGTCTTGTTTTCATGTCAGAGTAGTAACCTATTTTTCCATGTTTGCTGGAAAGTTATTATGGAAGAAGTTATTATGGTTACAAACTTGAAAGGCATAGCAAGACAAGTTCAGATTTTGTTGGCACTATTGCTTTAGTTGAAATAGCAAAAACACAGCAAAACAAATTTCTATAGGAAGAGCTGGATTGAAATAATCCAATTAAATTTCTAGTATTTATTTTGGAATTTAAGAAAATAATTAAAAATTAGGAGAAAACTGTGAGTTGACTTCAGAAATATAAAGCTACATATCTACTGTGGATGAATTAAATATTTTTTTGGGTTCTTCTAATGCTTAAAGCTGTGTGTACCTGTAAAAGACTGCAAACCATGTTAGTTTGTCAGACCAGATGCTTTTTCAGACATGTTTTAAAGGTTGTGTGTGAGGATAAGTCACACTGTAAAATAACAAAAGGAAGGTGTTTTTTTAAACTTCAACTAGAAAATTAAAGTAGAAATGTTTCAGATAAAATTAAATTTTTATTTTGTGAAATACTGATGATTTTTTTTATAACTATTGTCTCTGTGGACACAACTAGTCTCTGACAACTTATTTGCAAAATCATTTTTAATTGTGTTGCACACTTATGTATCAAAGCTTAAAAAATGCACCTTATATGAGCTGTTAATGAGTAATTACATTCAAATAGAATTTTTTTTAATAATAATAAGTTCTGGTAAGAGACAAAAGAGTTACAATTTTGAAGTACAAAGCCTAGATATATGTCTAATATTTATCCTTTAAACTTTTGTCTGTTACAGTTCAAGTGTAAGTCTGAATGTGAAAACTGGTTTGCTCACCATCTCAAGACTAGTTCCAATTTTGTTAGGGTGGTGTAAATCAAGAGTGTAAAAGGTTCTACTTTATTTCTTTTTTTTTTTTAAAAACTTTCAGCCACAGTCTGTTGTTTATGTGAAAATCACTTGAACCAACACAGCTTTTAAAATGACTGAGATGCCAGCAGAAGAATTTGTATTTGTCTGGATCAGGGCCTCAGCATCTTTTTTTTTCTTTCTTTCTCCTTCATATTGATATTTTTCCCCCCTCATCAGTTTCTCTGTTTCTGCCTCCCTCCCTCCTTCTCTCCCAAGTGCTGATTCCTACTACTGTATCACTTCCTGTGAAATGGAAACATCTGTACAACTTCTTCCAATTTTTTTCCAAACGCATCTAGCATGAACTTTAGCCAATAAATATTTGCAATTGTGATAGAAAACCTAATTAACATTTAATACTGTAGTAGTTGTGATATATGTTAATTTCTACTTTCATGCTATATGTAACTCTTGGGAAACATTACAGGGAGACAAATTTCATAGCCTACTGTAATCTAATAGGTCCTAACTTACAACAGTTGTCAAAAGAATATTGAAACATACAGCAGAACTCCATGTACTACATTTTCTGTTGCATTAAAGATATGCATATATATGTACATATGTATTTCTGTCTATCCATAGATGTGTATTTCATGAGCTCTGTATTTTTCTTATCTTCGTATTATTTTTCTTATTTTTCTTGTAGCATCTGGTTTTCCCATGAATCCTCATTTCTGTCGATGCTGCACTTGACTTTTTTTTCTGGAACTAGCAACTGCAGCGCTTGTGTCTGGGGCCAGTTTTCATGCCTGTGCTTCTCTAGGTGTAACATTTTACAGAAAAGCATTTCACATGTTTTCAGGACCACTGGGAATGTATAATCTGTACTCAATGCCTGACCTGTACTTTAGCATTTCAATGCATTGTCAGTATTTTACAAAAACAGGATTACTTTTTTTTGGTACCAGTTGTACTTAAACTTTCTTTGTATCATAAATGAAATATTTTAATTTGGGTAAGTTTTGTTCTAATAAAGACTAAAGAAGTAGAAGCTGTTTTGCAGAAACACTATCCCAGTGGAAAACATAAAATATGAGGTAAATTTTTCTGTAAGCTGTATTCTTACCTCCTCATACTTCTCATACATGAGAGGTTTTTATGAGAGATTTTTTGACATCAGCTGGATAAGCATGTTCACACAGGGATCCTGTCAAACGCCTCTTGCAGGAAAGGATTCTGTGACTTTTGTTACAAAGGTGCTGTGCATGGGGCTGTGCTTTGGAAACACCTGAAACCAGAAATTAGATTGTAGTCCATCACTTGGGAAAGGTTATCTCCCCCTTACAGCCTTCACCTTGCAGGCATAGCTGATGTGCTGCCTTGATTCTCGGGGTGTCAGCAGCCATGAAGTGTGAGAGAAGTCAGGAGCAGGGAAGAAGGTAAACAGAAGTGAGATGTTATGTTACATTTTCTCCTGATGATATTTAAAAGAAATGCAAGTTATTTCCTTTCCTATGTGGAGCACAAGTATAAGGTAGAAATGTTGTTGCTGTAACCTCTTGTCATGGTTTGATGCAGTTTCTAGATGCTTCATGTAGGTGTAACTGCTTTGTTTTCTCTGCACTGAGTTGTTGTTTTTTTTTTTTTTGCTATCTTGCGGTCATTTTTTCACATCCTAGCACAGAGGCATCCAGCTGCTGCAATGCATCTTCCAGCACATTGCTCCAGCACCTGCCTCAGCCAAAAAGCAGCCAGCTGCTTTGGTTTGAGATTAGCTTAGGTTTTAAAGAGTAAAAAATATTAATATTTTTTCCCCAATCTGATTAGTTATATTAACCAGTCCAAAGGAAGATATCAGCTTCTTTGTGAGAAGAGGGAAGAAGGCACATTAAGAGAAAAGGCCCCTGATGGTGAGCAATCAGCACCAGCAGAATAAACCAGTGAACCCATCTTTGCAGGAGTAATTTACACTCATGATTTGAGGTCTTGGGGAGGATTTTGGTGTTAAATACAACAAAGGTGAGTCTTGTGACAACACTTAGGTCTTTTATTTTTTTTTAAATTATATTGTGGAAAGCTGCCTTGTCTACCTATTCTCCTTAACTGAGAAGCTTTGGGATGAAGAAAATGTGTGAAACAGCAGTTCTTGAGAAGATATTGTTTCAGAGTATGCTCTTGTGTGTGTGTGTCTCTATATTTTTTCAGAAAATGGAGTCATAAATTGGGATTCCTTCTTCTGAGATAAAGAAGATGCCTGTGAATACTCAAAGCTGTTGCATTCCTGAACAGGAATACTAGCAGTGTTTCTGTGAAAGGTGGCCCAGTAGACCACAGCAGATGGAACTGGGAGAACAAAAGGGTCAAAATGATGTAGCTGGGCAACCAGGCAAAAAAAGTAACCTTGGTTTGCTTACCCACAGTCAGGCATGTTTGCAGGACTGGGAAATATGTTCTGGGATGGGGGTTTTGCCCTCTGTGGACAAACTGGTTTGTTCAAATCAATATATTTTGTTCTTTCTTTTCCTCTTAAAAATAAAATTCTTTTTTTTTTTTTCTTTTATATTGGAGCCTCCTTAACTCTGTCATTAAGTGGGGAAGTGTTATCCCCCACATTACACTGTCTGTGGTGTAATTTACACGCTGGGAAACATCCTTTTTTCTGTGGTGGTGGCTTTACCCACCATTATTTACATAATTTTATAAGGACCCCTCAAAGCTGACTCTAATGGTTTTTGCTGCCAGCCAGTGCTTGTCAGAAGGCCTACATTTACCGCACTAGTTATTTGTGATGTTCAAATGAATATCTAATCCCTTTTAATTCATTTCATTAGTGTCTAAATACTTGTCCTTTGCAACTTGCTGTGTGAATAACATTCAACAGCTAATCACAGGTCATATTTTAAAAGTATTTCTTCTAAATTGCTTTGTGAGTTGTTGATTTCAATATAAGAGCATGATATGCTTTATCACAGTGTTACTCCATGTAGACTAACATTGTACTTAGCTTTTTTTTTTTTTGGATTGCCGCTGGAACACTGAAGAAAAGTTTTCACTATGCTGCCCACAGAGATGGCAAGGTGCTTTCTGTGACTAGATAAGGTATATGAATAGTTTGGTTTTTCCCTTCTAGTGTTCACAATTTACATATGTCAATAGTGAATGTACATTGCCACCCTTTTGCCCATTCACCTAACCTGGCTAAGGCTCTCCCTGGAGTTCCTCATGGCACCTTTTTCTGATTAATCCAAACTGCTTTTTCTTACATGTAGTTTCAAAGAAATCTCATGTCTCTCTGTTTCCAGACCCCTGAAAACCATAGGATCTCATATGAGCTGTGAGGGTGGTGCACTGTTAACTTTCTACCATTTAAAAAATTAACATTTTTTTGTCTTCTTGTTTGATCCACAGTAACAAAATATTGCATCTCAGAACCAAGAGGCTGTATGTTTTTCATATATCTTGTGTGGAACTTGGACCAGAAATCCTTCTGAAATCTGAATAATCTGTTGACCTGTCCTTGTTTGTGCTACAGTTTAAAAGCTTGTGTTTATATCAATCAATTCAGTGTGGATATGAGTCTCTGCTAATAATATGGCACCTCCATGAGCTTTGTGATGCAGCTGGTATGACATGTGAAAGACACTTTGGTCTCATTTCTGACAGGTTAAGAAAGTACTGTTTATGTTAGTTCAGTCCAAATGAATGGTAACTCAGAGACTACTGGTGATGTCCCAGTTTCTCTTGCACTGGGTTACTGACACCATTGAACTGCTGGGAAGCGACTCAGGAAAGTTACTTTATTTTAATACTGTCAGCGAGCTTATATTGATCATCTGTCAAATGTAACTTAAAAGAAAGGCAGAAGCTAAATTAGGGTGGGGTATTTTATTTGTAGAAAAAAATAATCATGAACTTCTCAATGTTTTAAGATACATGAAACCTTAGTGTAATACATTTAAATGGTCAAAGTGTGTGTGTGCGAGAAGAAACAATCAAGTTGATAACATGTTATGAATTGCAGATAAATGGCAAAAAAAAAAAACTATTCAGTGGATAAATTAGATCTTTCAACCATGAGGCCAGAATAAGAAAGATATCCACAGTGAAAGCAAAGAGGAGAAGAGGTGTTAAGATGACGTTTAAAAATGTAGTGGTAATGAGAGACTGTTATTTGCTGAGACAGGAGTGATTCTTATCACAACAGGTCAGGGGTTACATGCAGGCAGAAAAACAAGAGTGTAGCTGGGCACCATGAGAAGGTAATTGAAAATTACGTTGTGAATTGAGAAGTATGCCTTTGTGCATGCAGAAATGTGCTGACATGCATGTGGAAATGTAAAACAGCCATTTTCCAGGCAGCAGGATTTAGAAACTGCAAGTTTCGTAACTGAAAAAAGGTAGAAACGAATTTTTCAGCCAAGGATGTAGTAATTGTGTTCATACTTAATGAATCAAATAAGGTAGTAAGCAGGGTTACATACACTTTTTTTGTTGGTATGGAAATGCAGTGAAAGTTTAGGCTGAAAGTTAATAGGAAGGCTATGCATAGCTGAAGATGCTGGGAATTTGGAGGAGAATTGCCACTCTTGCCTGAAAAAAAAAATGCTTTAGAAGATTCACCTGAGAGATAGAAACAGACTACAAGCTTATTTCTCTTGGTAGCAGCATTTTTCCATTTTATAATTGCTTCAGATATACCTGTGGTACACAACAATCCTTTGTATAGTCTGGTACACAGCAATGCAAAGTAGAATTGTATTGGTTTGGTGCCAGCTGAGACTATGATGTTGTTGTGGTTTAGCCCTGGTCAGCAGCTAAGCACCACACAGCCGCTCGCTCACTCCCCCACCCTCGTGGGATGGGGGAGAGAATCGGAAGGGCCAAAGTAAGAAAACTCGTGGGTTGAGATAAGAACAGTTTAATAATTAGAATAAAACAGCAATAATACTAATATAATGAAAAGGAAAATAATGAGCGAGAGAGAGAGGAAACACTAGAAGGAGAGGGAAAGAAAAAAAAACAAAACCAAAACTGAACAACAAGTGCTGCAACCGCTCACCACCCGCCGACCGACGCTGCCGGTCCCCGAGCCGCGATCGCTGCCTCCCCCAGCCAATTCCCCCCAGTTAATATACTGGGCATGACGTCACATGATATGGAATACCCTCTGGCCAATTCGAATCAGCTCTCCTGGTTGTATCCCCTCCCCTCCCGGCTTCTTGTGCACCTGGCAGAGCATGGGAAGCTAGAAAGTCCTTGACTAGTGTAAACACTACCCAGCAACAACTAAAACACCAGGGTGTTATCAACATTATTTACATACCAAGTCTAAAACACAGCACTATGCTAGCTACAGTGAAGAAAAATCAACTATCCCAGCTAAAACCATGACAGTATCCACTCCTTATTCCATACCATTTACGTCATGCTCAGGTCTCATACTATCCAATATGACCTCAATAACCACCACCCGCCTCCCCATCCTTTGATGACATATGTAGATATCATTTATCATTCCCGTAGTCTATGGACCATCCCTGTAGAACATCTGTAGAGGGTCCACACATGTCCATTGAGTTCATTCAGTCCATAACTTTGGGCTCCATCTATCGTAACAGTCTTTCAAGGCCGGAGAGATGGTCTGCGTGGTGTTGGATTGTTGCATGCTGAAGCCAGTCTTTGTTCCACCACCGCTACACGTTGCTTGGTTCAATCAAAGTTCATTCTTCATTAGTTTTGGAAATTCTTACTATGATATCATTGATACAGCATATAGCAACCATAGGAGTGATGACATACAATATCATATAGCAATTAACAGCATACCGTTCAGTTCATTGGCTATTTTCACCCAAAATCAAATCCCCTTGAGGCACACATCGAACTCCTCCATCCTCCCGCATTACCCACCAAGTGCACCCAGGTCCTCGAGCAAAAGCAATCCCACGAATGGGTTTGCCTTTGCCTGAGACAGGAATAACCCAGACGGTTTTCCCCAGCATATTTTTTACATGCACTACAGGGACTTTACCCCCTTCCACAGTACGTAAGAGTTCTGACTGGGCAGGCCCAGCTCGATTGGCAGATCCCCTAGTGTTGACTAACCAGGTGGCTTTTGCTAAATGTGTATCCCAGTGTTTGAATGTCCCACCCCCCATTGCTCTCAGTGTAGTCTTTAACAGTCCATTGTATCGTTCAATTTTCCCAGAGGCTGGTGCATGATAGGGGATGTGATACACCCACTCAATGCCATGCTCTTTGGCCCAGGTGTCTATGAGGTTATTTCGGAAATGAGTCCCGTTGTCTGACTCAATTCTTTCTGGGGTGCCATGTTGCCATAAAACTTGTTTTTCAAGGCCCAGGATAGTGTTCCGGGCGGTGGCATGGGGCACGGGATATGTTTCCAGCCATCCGGTGGTTGCTTCCACCATTGTAAGCACATGGCGTTTGCCTTGGCGGGTTTGTGGCAGTGTGATATAATCAATCTGCGAGGCCTCCCCATATTTATACTTCAGCCATCGTCCTCCATACCACAGAGGTTTTACCCGCTTGGCTTGCTTGATTGCAGCGCATGTTTCACATTCATGGATGACCTGTGCAATAGCGTCCATGGTCAAGTCCACCCCTCGGTCACGAGCCCATCTGTATGTTGCATCTCTTCCTTGATGGCCTGAGGTGTCGTGGGCCCACCGAGCTATAAATAGTTCACCTTTATGTTGCCAGTCTAGATCTACTTGAGCCACTTCAATCTTAGCAGCCTGATCCACCTGTTGGTTATTCTGATGTTCTTCAGTGGCCCGACTCTTGGGAACATGAGCATCCACATGACGTACCTTCACAACCAGGTTCTCCACCCGGGCAGCAATATCTTGCCACAATGCAGCAGCCCAGATGGGTTTGCCTCTGCGCTGCCAGTTGTTCTGCTTCCATTGCTGTAACCACCCCCACAGGGCATTTGCCACCATCCATGAGTCAGTATAAAGATAGAGCACTGGCCATTTTTCTCGTTCAGCAATGTCTAAAGCCAGCTGGATGGCCTTTACTTCTGCAAACTGACTTGATTCACCTTCTCCTTCAGCAGTTTCTGCGACTTGCCCTATAGGACTCCATACAGCAGCCTTCCATCTCCGATGCTTTCCATCAGACGACAAGACCCATCAGTGAACAGGGCATATTGCTTCTCATTTTCTGGCAGTTTATTATACAGTGGGGCCTCTTCAGCACGTGTCACCTCCTCCTCTGGTGACATTCCAAAATCTTTGCCTTCTGGCCAGTCCATGATCACTTCCAAGATTCCTGGGCGACTGGGATTTCCTATTTGAGCCCGTTGGGTGATCAGTGCGACCCACTTACTCCATGTAGCATCAGTTGCGTGATGTGTAGAGGGGACCCTCCCTTTGAACATCCAGCCCAGCACCGGCAGTCGAGGTGCCAGGAGGAGCTATGCTTCAGTACCGATCACTTCTGAAGCAGCTCGAACCCCTTCATATGCTGCCAATATCTCTTTTTCAGTTGGAGTGTAGCGTGCTTCGGACCCTCTGTATCCCCGACTCCAGAACCCTAGGGGCCGACCTCGGGTCTCCCCTGGTGCTTTCTGCCAGAGGCTCCAGGTAGGGCCATTCTCCCCAGCTGCAGTGTAGAGCACGTTTTTTACATCTTGTCCTGCCTGGACTGGCCCAAGGGCTACTGCATGAACTATCTCCTGCTTTATCTGTTCAAAGGCCTGTCGTTGCTCAGGGCCCCATTTGAAATCATTCTTCTTCCGGGTCACTTGATAGAGAGGGCTTACAATCAGACTGTAATTTGGAATATGCATTCTCCAAAAACCCACAACGCCTAAAAAAGCTTGTGTTTCCTTTTTGCTAGTTGGTGGAGACATGGCGGTTATTTTGTTGATCACATCCATTGGGATCTGCCGACGTCCATCTTGCCATTTTATTCCCAAAAACTGAATCTCCTGTGCAGGTCCCTTCACTTTACTTTGTTTTATGGCAAAACCAGCCTTCAGAAGGATTTGGACTATTTTCTTCCCTTTCTCGAAAACATCTTCTGCTGTGTTGCCCCACACAATGATGTCATCAATGTACTGAAGGTGTTCCGGAACTCCACCCTGTTCCAGTGCAGTATGGATCAGTCCATGGCAAATGGTAGGGCTGTGTTTCCACCCCTGGGGCAGTCGATTCCAGGTGTACTGGACACCCCTCCAAGTGAAAGCAAACTGTGGCCTGCACTCTGCTGCCAACGGGATTGAGAAGAATGCATTAGCGATATCAATTGTGGCATACCACTTGGCTGCCTTTGACTCCAGTTCGTATTGAAGTTCTAGCATGTCCGGCACGGCAGCACTCAGTGGCGGAGTGACTTCATTCAGGCCACGATAGTCTACTGTTAGTCTCCACTCTCCATTAGACTTCTGCACTGGCCATATGGGACTGTTAAAGGGTGAACGGGTCTTACTGATCACTCCTTGGCTCTCCAGTCGCCGAATGAGCTCATGGATGGGAATCAGGGAGTCTCGGTTGGTGAGGTATTGCCGCCGGTGCACTGTTGTGGTGGCAGTTGGCACCTGTTGTTCTTTGACCTTCAGCAACCCCACAACAGAAGGGTCCTTTGAAAGACCGGGCAAAGTAGACAGCTGTTTAATTTCCTCCGTCTCCAAGGCAGCTATACCGAAAGCCCACCTGTACCCTTTTGGGTCCTTGAAATACCCTCTCCTGAGGTAGTCTATGCCAAGGATGCACGGAGCCTCTGGGCCAGTCACAATGGGGTGCTTTTGCCACTCATTCCCAGTTAGGCTCACTTCAGCCTCCAATACAGTTAGCTCTTGGGATCCCCCTGTCACTCCAGCAATACAGATGGGTTCTGCCCTTACATAGTTTGATGGCATTAGGGTGCACTGTGCACCGGTGTCCACTAGAGCCTTATACTCCTGTGGGTCAGATGTGCCAGGCCATCGGATCCACACAGTCCAGTAAACCCGGTTGTCCCTTTCCTCCACCTGGCTGGAGGCAGGGCCCCTCTAATTCCAATTGCGGGTTTCCCACTCCAGATCTTGTGAACGGGAATCAGAAGTCTCCCTATTAAGATCACGGATAGAATCAGCGCTTCTACTCCTCTGTCTGGGGAACTGCCTACTGGAAACTGGAGCAGCAACTCTCCTGGAGGTCCCCCCTTGAGTGGTTGTTTTTCCTTGCAACTCACGTACCCGTGCCTCCAGGGTCGACGTAGGTTTTCCATCCCACTTCTTCATGTCCTCTCCATGGTCACGCAGGTAAAACCATAGGGTGCCCCGTGGTGTGTATCTTCTCTCTTGCGCAGAAGGACGCTTACTCCTAATGGCCGAGATATTGGTCCGTACAGGTAGGGAGTAGGACATATCTTCTTTGATTTGCTGGACCTCCCGGGACAATTTCTCCACAGCTGAGACGAGGGAGGAAGAGACATGTGCTTCATAATCCCGGAGTTTATCAATCACATCCTCTACCGTTGGTGCCTCTTCATCTTTCCAGGACATTACTGCCAGGGAGTTTACATGGGATGATGGTGCGCTCCGTACAAACTTCCGTCACATGGGTCGTGTGCACTGGGCTTCATCTGGATCTTTGGATGACTGTTCACTACCCAGGTCACCATAAATCACCTCAAGCACAGCTAATTCTCTCAGGTACTGGATACCTTTCTCCATGGTGGTCCATTTTCCAGGGCGATATATAACATCTTCCTTGAAGGGGTACCTTTCTTTCACAGCAGACAGGAGTCGCCTCCAGAGGCTGAGGCCTTGTGTCCCTTTTCCAATTGCTTTGTCAATGCCCCCGTCCCTAGAAAGGGATTCCAGTTGTTTGGCTTCCTTACCCTCTAATTCCAGGCTACTGGCCCCGTTATCCCAGCATTGGAGCAGCCAGGTGACAACATGCTCACCTACACGACGGCCGAAATCTTTTCGTATATCTCGCAGCTCACTTAAGGATAGGGATCGGGTAGTTTCCGTCTCTTGTACAAGTTCTTCCTCTTCCTTCTCCTCTCTTAGTAACGGCACTGCTTCTCCATCATCCTTTTCTAAACGAGTTGACTTTCTCTTTGAAGATTTCTTCTTTTGTATAGGGGCAACTGATACTGGCACGGGTTGATTCTCTGATTCAGCTTCAGTGTCCGTCATGGGTGTTTGAGCGGTCACAGTGCCTGTCGTCGGGCTTGGAGCTGCTGCAGTGCCTGTTGTGGGGGTTTGAGGGGCCACAGTGCTTGTCGCTGGGCTTGGAGTAGCCGCAGGGCCTGTCATTTTCCCTTGGTGGTACTGAATACTGTTGAATAGGGCTCGGTAGGCATGGGCCAGGCCCCAACATATTGCAGTGATTTGTATCTCTCTGGAATTGCTAGGGTGACAGCATACTTCCTCCAAATATTCTACTAATTTTTCAGGATTCTGCACTTGTTCAGGGGTGAAGTCCCAAAACACTGGAAGTGCCCACCGTCTCAGGCATTTGCCCATACTCTCCCACATACCCTGCCACCCATAATTATCGAGCCTTGGAGCAGATCTCTGGATGATATTCTTGAATTGCTTATTAACCTTAGACAAAACCGAAACAATCTGCCATAGGAATATCAACAGATATATCTTAACCACCCAAGGATGTTCAAGATACTGAAAAATTGTTGTAATGAAGGAGGAGACATTACAGAAGACGGTAGCTAAGGTGCCATTCTCTATTTCCTCCATAAAGAACCTCTCAGAAGAGGAGGTATAATTGCTAATTGTCTCCATGAGGTGGTACCCGAAGTACAGTAACGGCTTCCATGCAAGACCCAAATAACCGATAAAACTCAAGGCCAGTGTTTTAATAACAAATCTCCTAGGCAAAACATCTCTAACCACTGCAGAGCACAGCAAACTACAAAACCCAATGCCAATCTTTAACATGTACTTCAAAATCAGCATGGTGTAGGTCTGACTACTAATATCGAGAACAGATGAATCAATGCTGTGACCAGCAACTGTTATTATCTCAAACCCTTCGTGCCCCACGTTGGGCGCCAAAAAAGGACTGTTGTGGTTTAGCCCCGGTCAGCAACTAAGCACCACACAGCTGCTCGCTCACTCCCCCACCCTTGTGGGATGGGGGAGAGAATCGGAAGGGCCAAAGTAAGAAAACTCGTGGGTTGAGATAAGAACAGTTTAATAATTAGAATAAAACAGCAATAATACTAATATAATGAAAAGGAAAATAATGAGCGAGAGAGAGATTAAACACTAGAAGGAGAGGGAAAGAAAAAAAAACAAAACCAAAACTGAACAACAAGTGCTGCAACCGCTCACCACCCGCCGACCGACGCTGCTGGTCCCCGAGCCGCGATCGCTGCCTCCCCGGCCAATTCCCCCCAGTTAATATACTGGGCATGACGTCACATGATATGGAATACCCTTTGGCCAATTCGAATCAGCTCTCCTGGTTGTATCCCCTCCCCTCCCGGCTTCTTGTGCACCTGGCAGAGCATGGGAAGCTAGAAAGTCCTTGACTAGTGTAAACACTACCCAGCAACAACTAAAACACCAGGGTGTTATCAACATTATTTACATACCAAGTCTAAAACACAGCACTATGCTAGCTACAGTGAAGAAAAATCAACTATCCCAGCTAAAACCATGACAGATGTACTTTGAGATGGATGTAAGAGAAATTTTGCCTCTCTATAGACTTAATGAGAGGTCATCTCTTCAGTTGACAAGACTCCAGTTACCCTTACTACTCTCGCTTCTCCTAACGGCTGAGCCTTTTCCAGTTTGGCCGATCAACTAATCCAGCCAAAACATTCTAGTGTAAGTGGCAGCTAATTGGGCTGCTGGACAACCACAGAGAAACTGGGAAGTATCAGGATGATTTCAGCATTGTTAACTTTGTACAAAAAATGCTCATAAAGATTTGAAGGAGGGTTAATCTAAGGTAAATCTAATAATGGCTGAGGGCAGAGAGCATTGTATCTCCATTATCTTCTGGGAGAATGGTTTTAATAACCAAAGATATCTAAATGCCAAATAAAGTAGATTTTAATTTACCTTAGGAAAAAAATGTCTTAAGTGTCTTTTTTTCTTAACTTGCTTCAGTGAGGTAAAAGGACCCCCAAACTAAAAATATACACCAAAAGCAACAGTTGCTGAAATGTTTTGGTATCCAATTTTTTTGGCATGCACCTGCACATGTTCCTATTCCTTAATCCCATTAATACATTAATTTCTTCTGTTTGGGTTATTTGCCATTCACAAACACATCCTCTTTGTTGTTTAAAAACAGAGTTGGGCAGAAAAGTAGACCGGCATGTACTTACTTCAGCAATTAAATCCTTTTCCCAGAGGTAGAGGTCACTTGCAGCTGGCAAAGAGTTCTTTGAATAGCATGTTACTGAGCAATTGAAAATAGATACTTTGTTTAAGTGACTTTCAAACCAACAGAATTGCTTAGCTGTAGGCATTAAAGCTTTATAGTATTACTCTTAAAAAGGTGGATTGCTTGTTTGCCAAACGTGTGGTTTTAAGCCAGTTTGCAGATACTTCAAATGAAAAAAAACCCACCCCAAACCTGTGATATCCCCCGCCTCAATCCAGTGTATCTGGTAGATATTTGGGACTAGAATTGATGAAGGAGAGGGCAGCTATACATTTGAGAAGGATACTGCCCCCGTTTTCTGAGATTTGTCTGTGTATCTTCTAATTAGAGCAAAGATGTGAATCTAACCTGCTGCATATTAGAAGACTGTCCCAAATACTGGATCATGCAATATTTTTGTGGGGTATCTCTTGCTGTCCTTCTCAAATGGTTTATTTTACATAAAATATTCATTGCAATGGAGGGAAATGTGTTTGTCTGCTTGTACCCATTCCCTATTTCATTGACAGGGAGTATGTTCAGGTTGCAGTTTTCCCACTAATGCATAGATATTCATACAAGCTCCAGCAGAGATGCCATGTGTTGCAGCTGGGTATTTGGGACATTATCCCATCTTACAGACACTTAAAAGTAAATCTTCTGATCACCATTCAAAGGGATTATCTGAATTCACACCTCATGTATTGGTTCTGCTACCATTTTGTGACTATAAGAGAAATCTTGTTATGTCTAGCTTTCCAAGTGTTTGTTTCCTTTGTTTGGATTTAATATATTGCCTTTTTCAGCTTAAAACTTCCTTTTCTGCCATCAAAGAAGAGGAAGAAGAAATTGTGTTAAGCCCCAAACAATATTTTTTTTCAATTTAGCTGTAGACTTGAAGAATAGTCCTAGTTGCAGCCTTCTGACTGTTATCTCTCTTTTTTTTGTATCACTATGTTTCTCAGTTATTCAGTTACCTAGTAAAACAAGAAGTGTGAGGGTTTGAAAACAAATTTGCAATGGTTACAGATGGTAAACGAAGGACTGTCATTGCCTGTAGTGGTTGCAGCATGCTAGAATTTCTAGTAATCTGTGAACATACTCCGAGTGTGACATGCCCAAGGCAATCAAGCATAACATTTTTGGCTCAATAAGCTTAGAATACTTGAACTTGAATTAAAAATGTAGCTACACTTTTAAATGATTTACTTTAACAAGTGTCACAGTACTCAATGGGGCAGAATATTATACTGTGAATTGTTAGAATTAGCACCTGGCAAACAGCATTTAAGGATATATTTTCTATTTGGACAATATATTTTTTAATTGCAGAAAAATGGCATTGGCTGGTCAAGCATTCACTGAGATGTATGTTTGGAGTTCTTGTCTCTCCTCAACTCAGTGAGCATGGCATAGTGTGCAAACAGAAAGGTATGTTTTGCTTTCATGTAGAGTGGTCAGGGAGGGACATAAACGTGTCTGTAAAATGGTACATTGTTTATGATATTCTATGGCCACCTTCTTCAATAGCCTCTTTATTCAACTAAGTAGTCTTCATTTTTACTTCATCTGTTCCATGAACAAGTGAAATTAAAATGGCATTATTTGGAACCAACTTAAATAAAATCCCATTTTTATGTAGAGTAGTTAGCCTTTCTCAAATTTTTTAAAGTTTTGAGTTAGGTAAACTTGCATCCTGGCTTTCTTTAGGAAAACTAGAGGAGGTCTTGGTATCAGTCAGTTTCAATAGTTTTTCAAACATTAAATTCTATAATGACTAGTGCATATTAGAGATGGGGAAACAGATATTAAGAAATTTAGTGGCTAATCCAATTTGCCAAAACATGTAACACAGAATACCTCATTTCCATTTCAGAACTGTAGGTAATACTTCTCCAGGTTTTCCAGCTGAGAAGATGAGGGAGAATCATCAGACTGAGTAGAGTACAGATATGCTAATATGAATCCTGTGTTTCTTCAGAGCAGGCTGTTGCAGAAAATATATTAAAAAATTGACTGTGCCCTCAGCATCTAATAATTTTCTTTGTAAGAATGACTACTTTTATCACATGGGACAAAAAAAGTACATCTTGTAACTAATATGGAAGATATTAAAAAAAAAAAAGTAAAAATATTGCTGAAACAGTAATCTCCAGCTATTAGCACTTCAGTTATTGCCATCAAAAAATAATTTACAGATCTTCTGGCAGCTGCTTACCAAGAGACTGTTGTGAGACAAAGCTGGGCCAGAAAAGGTTTTCCTCATCATGCAGTCAGTGTAATTAGTTTAAGAATAACCTCTCCCTTGTGTACTTGAAACAGTGTTATCAAGTAATAGGCCCAGCTAAATAGACACCACCAGCCAATTAGAGCTGGATGGGTCAGCAAGGTAAGGCATTTTGTTAATGAAGTAGATTATTTTAAAATGTTAATCAGTACGTTAAAGATGGTTATGATAAATCTTTGCAAAGTTAAAAAACTAAGAATTTGTTTTCATGTATTTGCTAATGATGCTCTACAAAAAGCTACAGTGAATTTTTACCACAAAAAAAATTATCTTTTTATTTTGTGGTAAGGATAAAAAGTTGTCATATGTCTTTTACTTATTTCGTGTAGCTGTTAAAGGGAAAAGCTATGAAACAGGCCAAATTATCTGAATGGAAACATTCCTGATTTTGATATGAGATTTCTGTTCCTACACGCTACATTTTATACTTACTGTCATTGCGTAGCTTTTTTTTTTTTTTTTTTTTTTTCCCTGCCTGGAGAAAGTGCCACTAGATGGCGGAAGTGTTATTTAAAAAAAAGAAAAAGAAAAAGGAAACCCCAAATCAAGACTACTGAAGCCCTCTACTAAAACCTGAGAAGGCTAAATACACACATCATTTAGAGATGCAACACCTTTGTTATTAAAAGTTATGTGCTAAACTATGGAAGCTTAATGTAGTTGAAAGCTGTCTAATCAAGAAAATTCTTTTCACTTTTTGGCAAATATCTTAATAAAAATTATGCTTAAAGGTACTTTAATATAAGGGGCTGGTGCAGAGAAAAGACAACTGAAAAAGCAATTATTTAAAATTCCTTGTGGAATCCATTGTATATCTAAGATAATTGGGATGCCATCATTAAGTATTGTCAGATAATGAGAAGCAGTTTGGACATATGAGAACATTGCTCATTGTATTAAGTGAATGTTTTATCAAATGCTTTAAACTTGGGCACAGAAATTAAGGTTGGCCTTGGAGCATGAGACTTGCCTGCAGAATATAGGAATGGTGGACTTACTTCAGGGTGATGTGGGGCTTTGTACTGTCTCACCGAAGTGCTCAGGAACAGCATCCCCTCTCTAGCTGGTGAATGTCAACATAGGCTCAGGAGGTGAATGTTACAGCTCTTGTTAGTCAGAGGTGAGATTAATTTGGTAAAGTCTGTGTTGATATATTTGAAAGTCTCAAATAGCACCCGATCTTACTATGACTTAGCAAAGTCTGGACTATTTTTTTCCAGTTCTTTCAAACTAATTTATTTTAGTGGACATATTTAATGTAGAATGAAGGATTTTAATGTTTCTTAAGATTGTTGTCTTTACCTGGAATTGGAAGAAGTTGGGAAAAAAAATCCATAAAGACACTCTGGATTAGATTATAAAGCAGTTTGCTGACAGAGATGTGCAATCTCCTGTAGATGAGAGCCCAGTGTTTGAAAGACAACATAATTTTCATCATTGTGGTTGATCTGTTCCTGTTGAAATTGTAGTTTCAGGGACTTAAAGGGTAACAGGGGTTTGCAGCTTTTGACTGAATTAAACTTCAGTAACTTGACTGGTATCTCCCAATCAGCCAGTAGACAGTTTTCTTCCTATGCCTGTCTGTCATCTCTGACTTATTGCACTACACTAATCTAGTCTTCGGCTTCTCCTGATTTGTAGCAAAGTGTTTGGTTACATTTTAGAGTATGCACAGTAGAATTTAATGTTTCTAAATGTTGTGCTCTCAAAAATTCCTGCTCTCTTCCTCTTCCAGTACAACTTAGGTGATTAAGGCACACTTTCATCTCCAGTGGATTACACAGATGCTCTTTAAAAAGTACGTGAAAGACAGAAAGATGCTGGAAGTACAGACATAAAACAGACAGTGTCAACACAAACCTGCCCATGCAGTTCAACTGATATATAGCAACACTGACCCAGAGAGACTTTCTCCAGGGACAAGAATTAGTAGCTATGCTTGACTAAACCATGGTTTCTCTGCTCAGGCTGCCAGTAAGGGCACCAATTAGTGTCAGTTGCAATAGTAATGTTTTCAAGATCTTGACCATTAGGAAAATTCTGTAGTGTCTCTACCTAGTCATGCTGATTACACTTCATAGCATAAAAATAATTTTGTGTGGTCTCTATTGGTGTGTTGGGTTTAAGGAGAAGCAATAGAGGTTTGGGGAGTATTGCATGAGGGCATTAAGGATTTTTGGTACATATACTCTCTATTTTATTAAAGCAAATAATTTATGATCTGTCAGCTCAAAATTTCACCACTCTTTCCATAATTTTTGCTTAGGTCAATTTTTCTGTGATGAACATTAGTTTCTTGAAGAACTAAATGTAGGAAGACTTAATGAAATAACAGAACTACTGAAGGCTGAGGATTTCTTTTATACACTTTGTAAATGATAACAGGAGACTTTAAAATTGCGAGTCACCTGCCTCTGTTTTTAAACCATCATGAATAATAATAGAGATAATATGGTTAGAAATTTCAAAGAACCAACTTTAGAATGAGATTATTTGTTCTCAGGATGAATAAATGAATAGTAAAACTGGAGCCAAAAGTTAAATGCAGGTTAATGTAAAAATGAGAAGGAAGATAAAGGAACAGATTGAAGATTGATTTTGTTAAGCTGACACTGGCCCAGTTACTACTTTTTCTAAAGCTTTTAGGGAGGGACATCCTTGCACTGGGTACATACGACTTAAGTATTAACTGCTGCAATGTCTACTGAATAGTTTTTGGGCTTTAGTTGCAAGAAGTTATTTTCCCCAGTCTGCCTTACTGTGTCATGGCTCTGTTAGATACAGGGGAGCCTGCTCATTGGAGGCTATCAAACTTCCATGGAAATGGGTATGTCCTTTCAGGATTAAATCTTTGTATTATGTTGATGGAAGAGAAGGGACTTACCTTTTAGGGTAATCTTCAAATCAAGCAAGTAGAACATTTAGTAATTGCACTAGAACAAATCATTTTCCTTTGTAATTTACACGATCTAAAAATCCTTAAATCTGACTTCCTTTCCCATCCAAATAATAAAGTCCCTCAGAGACTGACAGTGGAAACTCTTATCACATTACTTGTGATGTAAACCCATGTTTAATGATGATTTTGTCACCTATTTATTGTCTAAAAACTCCTCTTCTGCTGGAGCTTCAGTGACCTAGTTCTTTGTCTAGGGAAGATTGAAGACATGCTACAAAATTGTGTAAGAACTCAAGCAAGTTGTTGCCTCCTGGCTGAAATACATGCATGTTGATTTTTGTTTTCCTTCAGCCATGAGGGACTAGCTGCTCTTATGCTGCTTCTAATTTTCCATTAGAATAGCTGATAATTAATACAAGGAGGTCTATGGCTGAGATATGTTTCTGGGCACATCAGCAGTCCATTAGAGATGAAGAAAGAGAGGGTGCTATAAATGTATATGAGAGATGTTTTTTTCTTTATTCCCAGGATATAGCAGTAGCCAAAATACCAGCTTCCCTCTCTTAGCTACACTTATCACTTGGATGCAGGTCTGGCAATGGTGATTCACCTATTTGTCACCTTCATATTGGACAACTGCAATGCATCCTACTACTTGCAGTTCACCTGGAAGGCAAGTCCAAAATAGAAGGTTTAATATGCAGTACTCTTCCTTTTTAGAAGGACAGAAATATGAGTCCACACTTAAGACGTTCTGGTCATATATCCACTGTCAGTTAAATTATGGATCCATTGAACTTTCTTTACATCATTGTCACCATTGGAGTCTTCATGAGAAATCACTGTTTCTCAGAAAGGAGGTATGATATTTGTGTTCTTATTCTTCAGCAAAGGGATGTATATGGAAACATGCTGCTGTGGAACAGCTGAAGTGTACATACAGTGTGTTAACCAGCTAGGTAACTGCCTATGTGCACTCTGAATTCTTGGTAAATGCTGGGTAGTTCAGCTGCAGAAATTTTGCTTTCATTGACTATGGTGCTCTTCCTATGCCATCCAGGAGTGTTTCTTTGAAAATGGCAAGTAGGCAAAGGTTAGTGGAAAGAGAATAAATTTGGCCTGCTCTAAGGGACTGCCTGTATGCTAAGTTTTGGAACGGGATTATGATCATTAGTCAAAACCAAAAACTGATTACAAACAGGTGAGTTTCAAAGAGACCAAGAGAGAGGAGTGAAAAAGAAAAGATGAGAATGTAACCTTAATACATCCTAACATTACTCTGTACCTCCTGATAGCCAGTTCCATTTGGGCATCTCTTCTACCTTGGTAGTCTTTTATAACATTTTTTTTTTTTACTTTGTAAAAGCAGTAGTCAGTCACGTGTTTGCTTCTTGCTACTTAAAGAAATTCTCAGCTCACAGAAATATAAAATATTCTTGAAGACAATATGTGAAATATAACCCTTCCTCATCCCCTTTTCCCATTCAGAAACCCAGAAACTTTATGAAAAGACTGTAGTATTAGACAGGCCTTCTGCAATGGCCCAGTAACTGTGATCTGACCACAACTTCCTTTCTCAGCACTGAATGGAGAGATGGGTGTGGAGGGATCTTCTGTTTTCATTTGTCAGAGTTGTGCTGGTGGGTTGGTGGGTACAGTTATTGTAGACCAAGCTCATAGCTTTTAGGAATTGAGGTGTTACACAGGGCTTAGATCTAGCTTCATTTCTGTTGATAGGTCGATCTACTGTTTCATATTTTTAAAGGTATGAAACAAATTGGGTAAATTAGTGCCTAGTTTTGAGTTCACATCAGGAAATCCTCCTGAACTATCACCTCAGGAAATCCTGCTGAAATATTACTAGCTGCATTCTTGAAACTAGATGCATTCTTGCACTGCTGTTAAGTTAGCTGTGTACTGAAGCTCTTACCCACTAAAAAAAAAATCAAGCCAAGAACAGGTGAAAATAATATGTACTGTAAACTGTGTATGTTAAACACTTAGAACAGACCCAACAATGGCCTTTCAGTCTGAAAGATATGTCACAAGGTTTGACTGAAAGTTCAGTCTTGTGCCTTTTTTTTCTGAGGAAGAAAAAGTGTTATATAAATAATTAACTTCTGTGATAAAGCAATGCACAATCTCACTGCACAGCAAGGCTTCCAGTTAGCTTTAGCACCAAACCTGTGAGTGTAACATCTGGTACGGTAATCCTTTTAGTAAGAGGGAATCTAAAAGCCGCTTTGAGTATAATGACTCATCCCATCTTCTCATTTATCATCACAGGTTTTGCTTTGATATTATAAAGCCCTCTTACCATTTTATCCATAACACCTCATCAGTTGTTTTCGCTCTTAATTGTGTTCCCAGCTTCACTAATCTCCTTGCCGGTCTGATGATAGTGTTGATCAGCTGCTACAGCCTACATTGTTTTCTCTCCTTTTTCCTCTCCCATACAGTCTAACTATATGTATAGAAAACTTTCCGTGGCATCTTTGCCTTCTTTTCCTCTAAGCATGTCAAATATATTTTTATTTCTGCAAAATTTCCTTTCTGTTCAAATAATAAACTTTTCTACTTTCATTTTCCTGTCTACTCATTGACTTGTCATTCTGCTTGTAAGTGTCTATACCACAACAATCCTTTCCTGCTCCCCCACCCTTTGCCCCATGGGAGCTTCTCTACTTCTCTTGACAAGAGTTCTGTGTTTTTAAGTCACTTGACAGCTCTCTTATCAACTAAAGAGATCACTGTTACAAGATTCACCTATTTTCTCCGTGTGCTTGTTATCTGGAGAAACATAAACACTAGAAAACCAAGCTGTTCTCTTAGCGTTAGTATCTCTGGACTAAAAAGGTAACCTGTACACTCCTTCACCTCTGCGTAGTTCCTTGACCTGTTTTTTGTTTTTGCAAATGGAAAAAACCACAGTTAAAAATTGTTTAAAAACATCTTGGCTAAGTGCACTGTGGTCTGACCAAAATCTCAGTGGAATTAGTGGGATTTTTTCAATTAACTTTAGTGTGCTTTGGGTAAGATCCCAGATGGACTTTTTTTTCCTTTAATACTGTGAGTACTCAATTATGCTTCTCCTAATGCTAAGCCATGCTGGGAAGGGGAAGGATTTACACTGCTGGAGCCCTGGTTTCTGGCAACCATATGTCTTTCAAAAGCAACGTTCCTCCATGGGGGAATGATGGAAAGATTCCCTCTGTTACATCTCCTTAATTATATGAGCAAGCATCCTCCCACTGTAGTCCTTCCAGCAACTAGGAACAGTGCTACAGCCTTCTCTGGTGCAGTCAGCATTGCCAGAAATGATGAAAACCTTCCCGTCTGCCTTCCTGATCCAATGATCCCATCTCCCACTGTCATGGTTTTAGCTGGGATAGAGTTAAATTTTCTTCACTGTAGCTGGTATAGTGCTGCGTTTTAGACTTAGTATGAAAATGTTGATAACACACTGTTAACAACTAGTTGTTGCTAGGTAATACTTACACTAGTCGAGGACTTTTCCAGCTTCCCATGCTCTGTGAGGTGCATAAGAAGCCAGGAAGGGAGGAGGCACATCCGAGAGAGCTGATCCAAATTGGCCAAAGGGATATTCCATATCATGTGACGTCATGCCCAGTATATGAACTGTAGGGAATTGGCCGGGGGAGGCAGTGATCACAGCTCGGGGACCGGCAGCGTCTGTTGGCGGGTGGTGAGCGGTTGCAGCACTTGTGGTTTTTTTCCTTTTCCCTTTTTTCCCTGGGTTTCATTCCTCTGTCTCATTATTTTCTTTTTTATTATATTATCATTATAATAATTATTATTATCATAATCATTATTGTTATCATTACCATTATTACTATCACTATTTTATTTTAATTATTAAACTGTTCTTATCTCAACCCACGAGTTCTCTTGCTTTTGCTCCTCCGATTCTCCCCCTTCCTACTGGGTTTGGGGGAGTGAGCGAGCGGCTGTGTGGTGCTTATCTGCTGACTGGGGCTAAACCACAACACCCATGCAGCTGTTAGTTACTATTGCAATGCACTCTTTAATTGAGGGTGCTCAGGACAATAAGGATTCCTATATGGCACTTGCAACAGCTCTAAAAAGAGAAAGAGCCTTCTTTGTTATTTCTTTTCAGTAAAAATATCTTTGGTTAAGGAGTGCTGGGTGTTGCTTACTCATTGGCTCTTTGTAGAAGGTGTACAGGCTGACTTTATATATATATGTACACACACAAATATATATACAAATGTTTTTTATATATATACACACATGTATATAATTACAAGTCCTTACCATTTTCTTTTCAACTTAATGGCAATAAAAGCAGAATTTCAAAAAGACCAATTTGCTTTTGTACCTGACAAAGTTCCTTTGCCTTTCATGTGTTTTAGTCATCCTGAAGCACTGACACCTCAAATCCTGTTTTGACAACTGGTGAAACCATTTAATAAAAGGAGCCTATTGCCTGTAGAAAGGCTGTCAAAATTCAAGTTTCAGATGAAAGTCTAAACTGGGAACTAAGCATGGTAAATATGAGAGGAGTCATTCCACAAGTCTGTTCTTCTCTTGCTCACATGAGAAGGAAATTTCTCTATAGTTTTCATTTGGATAATGTAATAATGATTTTTTTTCCAAGTACTCTGATATCATGGGGTAAAAATCCTCTCCCATCCTGCCCCCATCCTAGTTGGGAATTCCTAGTTTCATCAACAGTGCTTTAATATTTGTGTAACTGCCTGCAGATTCTAAGCTGGAAGAATAATTAGCATTTTAATTTTAGGAAACATGTCAAAAACAGGTTACCTAAGCACAGTATAATATTTGCAGGTATTCCAGTTAACAGTTGCAGAAAGCAATGTTGTAAGGGTTCAAGTCTGGGAAATGCTTTCCTGGAAACGCTGGAGGCATTGTATCTGTACGCATTATTACACTGTCTCTGGGAAAGTGGCCAGCATGCTCCCCTTGGATGAGTGTAGGATACACTGCTCACAGTATCCATGTTTGGTGAAGACTCCTCATCAGCTCACAGCCAGTCCTCACAGAGCGCTTCGGTAAGTGGCCTTTGTGTACATACGTGAAAGGTGCGGTAAGGTCATCTCTACACCTACTGCACAGCCTGCCAAGACGACTCACTGAATATGCCTTGCAATTGCACAAGTACTTTCTGGAATTAATGTATTGTGTAAAAGTCAGAGAATCAGTTTTAGTCAGTCAGTGAATCTGAAATACAGCAGCAGCTGCGTGTACAATCAGAGGAGGAAAAATCTGTTTTCAAACAATGCAATAAACAAAGCTTCTCTGATGGTGTGGGTTTGTCCAAATGCCTCAGTCTCAGGCAGCAGAGCTGTAAAGGGATGCCGACTGATCTCTGTGAGTGAATTTCAGGCACTAAAAAAGCACCATGTTGCTTTAGCTTGTCAGTGCCAGGGTTCTCTTCAAGACTGCAAAATGGCCCAGTCAGGTAGTAAAGTCTGGTAATCTAGAACCTATCTTGAATTCTGTCCCGAGGAGAGACATTGAAAAGAGCTACTGGCTGCAGTACTTTCTCGATGGATTTATTATTGGTTGCTGTCAGAACAACACATTCCTGATATATAAAGTAAAAGAAAGATATTACAGGAAGCAAGGAAAAATTTCTAAACATTTTTCCACCCTCCTAATCTTTGGCTCAATCCAGATTCAAATCTGCCCAGGAGAAATTCAGAGCAGCTTGGCACTGCTGCTTTAAGGTAAAGCAAAAAGGCAGGCCCTGAGAGGCAGTCTAATATGAGGAGTGAAAGCCACATACACCGGTTGGAAATGACTTCAGAGTTCCTTCATGCTGAAGACATACCAGTCTGTCCTCATACAGTATTACTGGTTGTTGGTTTTGGTTTTTTTTTTTTTTTTTTTGGTCTCTTGGGCAACAGAATAAGGTGGAGCAAAGTGTCAGGAACTAGCTCAGTGGTTAATTTTCAGTGCAGAATTCAGCTAGGAAACTACACATGGGAGGTAAACCGAAGAGCATTCCTCATGCTTAATCATTCATGATCATAAATTCACAATAAAAATGCCACAGAATTTTTGCCTCATAGATGGTGATTTATCACTCAACAATATTCAAAAATTTTAATTGATGGACCTGTTAGAGAGCTGCACAGTAATAAAAGTTACCTTTCTCAATGCCTTTTGTGATAAAATATATTTGGCAGTTTATACATTTCATAAACTTAATTGCCATTTTACTTGTGCTAGAGTTCATCTCTATTACAGACATTATTAGTTGCCCTAAAACACAACTCCTAATGCTCCATTCTACTAAGCAAGACACCTGCATTTAGAAAGAAGGCTTTGGCAGTGCAGAGAGCAAGATACATGAGAAATCCTCAGCAACTGTGGGTGGAACATAAAAATAATTGTCAGCTTTCAGACAACTAGTTGATGAAAAATTTGAGACTACTGAGTGGTCGTGTGACCATATTACCAAGGAAGGAGGACTGCATGTGCCACAGAGAGAAAGTGAAAAACATTATTCCCCATTTTATGACCCACACAAATTGTGTGCATACCCAGAGGGTCTGACCTGGTGAACATAGCAGCTGATTTCATATGTTTTCTGAAGAGGGAAAAGAGTATGGAGGCTTTTAGCTTCCCCTATCATTTTGTCCATCAACAGCTGTAGTAGGTTATTAGCATCCCCTATCAATTTGTCCATCAACAGCTGTAGTAGGTTAGAATATTTGTGAATAAATAGAGTCTGGGCACTTCCCTGGAGCAGAAGGGCATTGTGGGTTTCTCAGGTGTAGTGTGTCCACATTTACCTGGAAGATATGCACTGCCCTTTATATTTTCCTTTAGAGGAATATTTACTCTTTATTGTTGAAATCTTGTGGATGAGGCATGTCATGCAAAATATGTCACAAAAATGTTCCTCAGCAGGCTAGACTATCCTAGGATGAGCAGCCCTGCCAGAACAGTTGATTTCTTTCTATGTGCCTCTGCCATAAACTTCTTAAACTATCAATTGTTCCAGACCACAGGAGTCTGTAGTGACATATTTTGCATGATTTTTTGTGGTTTTTTTTTTTTTTTTTTTTTTAAATATAGGTATTATGTTCAAGGTACTGAAATCTGTGAAAAGGTTTCAAAGTTTGAAAAGTCTAATGAGTGTCACAAATGTGTGCTGTGTCTGAGATAGCATACTTCAGCTTTGTAATGGCTGGAGGAGCTCCCACTTGAACATCCTTTTATTCAGGAAACTTATTGACATAGACGCACAATCTGATTAGGAAACAATGAAAGCAAACAACCTATATTGCAAAAATTATTCATCCTAAATTCTTCTAAAAACACAAATTATGGTTCTGTCAGGTTCTGTCCAGAAAGAAGAAATTCTAGAAACAGGAACACTTGCAAAAGAAACTAAACAGAGACCCTGTAGCAGTGAGAGGGAAAGAAAGTAGTTTTTATTTGTCTTTCATTCAGATGACAGTTCTTTCTTCTGAGATTGCTCTGCTTGAAATGGTTTTGGATCAAACTTCTCTGACTACAGTGCTGCATGCAGTCAGGAAAAGAAAAATTGAGAGACTGGGCTGTTGTGTTGGCTCAGTCTTCATTTGTGCTTGCATTTCATCTCCTCTTCTTATCCGGGACAGTTCTGGCAACTTCAGTTATATTTGCCTCCAGAGGTATTGCTACTGCTTTATTGGACAGGAATCCAAATGAGTAGCTGCTCCAGGCAGACATCATTACACAAATTTGAACTTCCATTAAAAACAAACAAATGAGCAAACAAACAAACAAGGAAAAATCCAAACAAAAACAACACCCAATGTTTGTTCCACATGATTCTCAGGTATGTGCAGTAGGCAGGAATCAGAGTAATTCCTTGACATCTCTGTTTTCCCCAATTACGTTTTTTTTTCTCAGGGAAACTTTTAAGAATGTTTTCTGGGGTTGTTTTTCCAATTTGGGAGAATGAGCAATTGCTACAGTGAGAAGGCTGTTTGGAACTCCCAGTTAAATGCTTTCATGTGTTAGTATGACTGCAAGCGGATAGAGATGAGAGGCTGGTGGGTGCATAAATTGAAGTCTTTGACATTCACTCCCCTTTTGTAAATGTGTGCAGCCCCAAAGAAAGGAATTGTTTCTTTTCCACAGCCTAGGAAAAGACATTTTTTCTCCCTAATACTCTGGAAGACTTGGGTTTGCTAAAGCTCTGGTTCCCTTTATTTAAAGTCTGTTAAATAAGACAATCAGTATTATACCCTTAGTACTACATTGGTCAAGACCTGAGGGTAATGGTTAACTTAAATATATTGTTTCAGGTAAAAGACTGCAATCTTACCAGCTATCTTCCTTTAGGCAGTTTCTTTATTGAAAAGTGTATGTTCAGCACCATTTTATGCATAGAAATGTTTTTTTTTCCTAATTTAAAATGAATAGTGATTTTTTCTTATAAAAGGAAATGGTTTAAGCCACAGGAACCAAACTTGACCTACTTTGGGTCATAGAACTTGCATAGGAAAGTCCTGCTGATTCCAAATAATATATCCACTTCGTATATTGTAACACTAAATATGCATCAGTGATGGACATAAAGCAATAAGAGGCTGCTTTTTCTAAATTTACAGGAGAAGTTCTGTATTCCTTTCTCACCTATTCTGAAATGATTGATAAAAGAAAAAAAGTTATCAAACCCCATTTTTGTACACACAAAATGATAATTCAAATTCATACTGGTAAAACTGCTCCATGACACTAAGTGGATGCTTTGGAGGATAAATGAGCAGTTGTATTTAACATGTATTTTGAACGCGAAGTATGTCCTTTTGTCCCCCTGATCAAAGTCATCACATTCACTACTTCCAGGCTGGGTAAATACAGTCACATCTGCTTTTAAAACCTCTTAAAAAGAACATTAAAAAAAGACTCTTAAAAAAAGACCCATTTCCCTCAAAATAAGTCTGCTATCTATTTTGTTTTACAGTGACATAAATATGAGTTTTGCTGCATGTGTACAACCTGGAAACAGGTTTGGTGTGTCTTTTTTTAGTGCTGAGGTAATGATTATTGTTAGTGCTGCACAGATATACTGTTGGTATAAGGTGATAACTGAATTTGAAACTCCTTTTGGGAAAGATTATGTTAGTCTCAGGTTCATTTCAGGCATAAAGATAACAAAAAACATTGTAAGGCATAGAATAGGTTTTAGAAATATCCGCGAACTTGTGATGTGGCAGAAAAAAAAAGTGAATGGTAAACAACAACACTGGAAATCAGTCTCTGGTTGCATTCTTAAGTAGAAGTCAACAATTTCTAATATTTCTTGAAACGGTCACTGTGAATTTGTGGCAATCAGTTTTATACCATCATTTCTTCTTCTCTTAGGGGATTCTGTGTTATTATATACATTTCCACTTCATGCACTTAACATTTGACAAGATAAATACACTTTATGCAATGTCATGGTTATTTTTGCTTGCTAAACAAAGAGGAAGGAAAGAAAAACGTATTTCAAAGTTACACATTTTTTCTTTTTTTTTAGCAAGAGTGCTCACTGGCATATTAAAGGGCTTCAGAGAAGAAGCAAACCAAAGACTTGCTGGCTGCATTGTGAGAAAACCTCCAATATCTGCAACTGTTAGGTCTGACGTCCAACCAAAGCAGTGAATGCACCATTACATCCAGACAGATCACCACTGTCTCTAGAAGACTTGTAAATGTGTGAGAGTTGTTCACTTCAGCTTAAGGGGAGGATCTTGGTTTGAAAAGCAGCTATTTGCCAAAAAATGTTGGAAAAATCCTTTTCAAGTTTAGCTACCAGTTTGGGTTTGTTTTTTTTTTTTTTTTTTTTTGACTTCTCAGTTACTTATGTATTATTATTTGCTTAACTTCTTTGTCTAAATTCTTCCAGGCCAGGGACTGTAACCCAGCCACTCTGACAAAATCCCCACAGAGTCAAGTTATACACTGGGAACTTTCCTAGTATGTCCTGAACTTTCCAAGGAATACAAAAGGGCAGTTTTTCTATTCATGAAATTACTCTTCAAACCAAATAATTGTCCTGCTATTTGGCTGGAGGCTTAGGTTACTCTCTGATGGTACATGGAGATGACTTCCTGATGACTCCTTCACAGCTACAGAAACATTCAAAATCCAGACATAAATAAAGGTTAGAAAGTGGCAACTCCTTAGAAAACTTCATGCCTGAGAAATGGAGTCCATGATATAACAGAGTGTTTATACAGCCTTGATGTTAATGGGCATTATACTTAAAAGTATGTGTCTAAATATTTTTGTTAACCAAGACCTCATATTTCAAAGTTTTATATGTATTTCTGCTGGTCAAAATATATAATGCTGTATACAGAAGGGGATCATCTTCAAGCATTTTTGTTCCATGCTGTCTAGAAGAAATAAGGTTAACAAATTGCAAGGAAAAAAGTAGTGTATTTATTGTATGTGTTAGAGTGAAAATCTGTGGGTCTCTCAGTGGAGCCCAGGATTGATCTGCAGGTAGCTAAGTCTGTGATGATCCATACAGTGTTAATACCTTCTTTCTAGTGTATTTAATGGTTAGTCCTCATGTCTAAAATAGATTTTGCTTTTCCTTTTTTCTTCCTATTCCAGAGGGAAAATACACACATTAATAAAAACTCACTGGATGTCAACATAGAAGGAGAAACTTGTTGAGTGTGAGAGCAACTGTGAGCTTCACATTTGGTCAGAGAGTTGATATAATTCTTGGAGGCAGTGGATTTTCACAAAAAATCTTGGCCTTGAAAATTAAGTAATGAATTAGAAAACTTTTTATTGGAAGCATCTGTAGTCAAATTGGTAGAGAGAAAAACATGTTGAAATCAAACATGTGGAAAGGAAGGGTTGACTCTCAATGTCTTGGGGTTTGTGTTTATATATGTTTATTTCTGTATTTGAATGCAGCTACTGCTGCAAAGGCCATTCACACTGCTGCATGATGAAACACAGTGTGTTGGAAGTCAGTGAAGAAGCCAATTATGATAGAATTTATTGTTATAAGCTACATGATAATGACAGTTGTTATCACCTTTGCATGGAAATAGTATTATGGCTGTATAACTTAGCAGCAATATTCTATTAAAAGATATTTTGCCACTGCTATTGAAATTAGCTTGCGTCCTTCCAGAATTAACTTGAGTTACTATATGCAGTTCTAATGCATCAACAAGATTGCTGGAATGGCAGCTGACTAGGTGGAGAAATGACCCAAAATCCACCTGTTTTAAACATGAGAGAAGTTGTCCTACCTTGGTCATGTGAGGATTCCTTCAGTGCTGTGTTGCACTCTTTAAAAAGCTAGACATATTTCTAAGTCATAGTGGTAATTGCCTAAATCAACTAACCTAAGACTTCCTAAGTCCCAGTAACACATTGTGTTGTGTGTGTTATAGAGTCCTGTGGAATACGACAGTAGTAAACCACATGGAGATGAAGAGATGAAGAAAAAATCATGAACTGTGACAGCTGCCCAGTTTATGCTGTGATGAATTATTTACCCTATTTCTTCCTCCAGTGAGGAATTTCTTTGAAAGATCTCTTACTTAGTGGTTTAAAAGTGCATATACTGTAACCATGTCTTTATAATATGCTCTGAATAATTGAATTTCATGTACTTTTCATTCATGCTATTTTGTGTTCTAATCTAGGATACTAAATACATATTTGACTGAGATTCTTCATTAGGATTTGCTGGCATGACATCAATTCTCTTCCTTGATGCCCATTATTAGCTTGTCATCATCTGGTTCGGCACAATAAAGTTACTTTAATCTGATACCAATAAACGAAATTCAAAATAGCTCCATGCTGTGGTCCAGCTGTGGAAATTTCCCCTGTGTCCCTTCCTCACCAGGCAGGACGTTATTATCAGCATAAAATTGACTACATTTATGTGTGTGATTGCTAGGAATGAATTTGATTTCTTACTTTATAATAGTTCTTCTACACTTGTTGAGTGCCTAAGTGAATGGATAACATTGCCAGTTGTTATGAAGTTGTTATAAACCAGAAGTAGTACTGCTAGGAACATAAAAATAGCACACTCTTAACTCAGGGGAAACAAGCTGAAAAATACTTTATGTAGAATAGTTCATGTAGGTATACATAAAAACATTTTGTTAAAGGATGTTTTAGTCAGCCTTCTGTCTGTCTTTCTTCGCAGCTAACCTAGATATTATGGAACCAGAAACTTAATTATCGCAAATTTTAGAGTGTTCATCAAGCCTCCTGGTTAATATGACTAAAGGCAAACATAAATATAGTATACAATTGGATTTTAGGCTTGGATTCAGATGTGAGTCTTTTGATTTGTTGCAAAATATTCTCCCATCATGAGCCTGATAGTAATTTTTTCCAGCCCACCTGAATAATAAAAGAAATACAGAAATGAAAACAGTTATCTGTCTAGTCTAGTAGTCTCCCTTTTGCATACTGTCTTTGTGTGATTTGAAACTAATGAAACTGTTGAATTTCTGACTGAGTTATAAGTCATGTTTAATTCATGATATGTGTGTTCACTGACTAGCACAGTGGGATTCCTCCCTGTGTCAATGGCCACCATACATGATTATCCTACAACTAATTGACACATAATTCCTTCCAGATTCTGTCGGAAGAAAACAAAAGTCCCTTAGAAAGCTAGTGTTAACAACTTTTCAGAAATATTCAAACTCTAATAGAATATGTACTTCCTGGAAGCTGACATAAGTAATTTTATTTAAAAATTCTGCCTTAAAGATGAGGGTGGGCTGTATCAAAAATAAGCAGGTCAGTTGAACAAGGATATGCTTTTGACCATCAGTGTAGTAAATATATATTGAATTTCCTTTTCCTATGACCATTGGACAGTTTAATATTAGACTGTGTCACATTGCACTGGAATTGATAGCTGCTTTTCTCCCTGTTTAAGTTTCTTGAATATATTACTCTGAGATTTCAGGAAGTTCAAGAAAAAAATAGAACATCTGTACATAAATGCCAAAACCTTCTTAGTTTTCCTATAGTAAATGGATACATTCTTTTCCTAGTAAATACTTTAAGCTTAGTGTCCTTCTTTTTTTTGAATAACTGATGAAATTTTTAGAAAATCAGATTACTATATATGTATGTATATATATGTATTTACATATTATATAAAGTTTGCTTACTGTTACTTTAATTTTATACCTGCTAGAATTTTGCAGAGGCAAGTACCTTTTGCCACTGACTGTATCTGCATATGTTTTCTACTTTACACATATTCTGTTCTTTGGTGTCTTTAGTTTTACTAAGCAAGATCACATTTTAAAGTGCCAAAAATGTAAAGACAAAGTGTATGGTGATTTATGTAATGTTTATAAAGACTTACAAGACACACTAAAATCAATAGTCAATTACATAATCCCTAATTGACACCAATAAATGCTCACTGTGAAGTATAAAAAAAATTATTGCCTTTTACCAGTTCTGTTCCAGTATGGCTCCAGTATCAGCTCTTGCAGAGATCTTTAAACCAACAGGTAATAACCAGATATGGAGTATATGGAGAATTTGCTGGTGTAGGCAAACTCCTATGTTATATTAAATATGTCTATATCTATGTATCAATATCTATATATCTATATATCTAGCCCTTGTTCTCATGGGGGACTTCAACTTACCGGACTTCTGCTGGAAATACAACACAGCAGAGAAGAAACAGTCTAGGAGGTTCCTGGAGTGCGTGGAAGATAACTTCCTGACACAGCTGGTGAGTAAGCCTACCAGGGGAGATGCCTTTCTTGACCTGTTGTTTACCAACAGAGAAGGACTGGTGGGAGATGTGGTGGTCAGAGGCCATCTTGGGCTTAAAGACCATGAAATGACAGAGTTCTCAATTGTGGTGAAGTAAGGAGAGGTGTCAGCAAAACCACTACCATAGACTTCTGGAGGGGAGACTTTGGCCTGTTCAGGACACTGGTTGAGAGAGTCCCTTGGGAGGAAGTCCTAAAGGACGAAGGGGTCCAGGAAGGCTAGGCATTCTTCAAGAAGGAAGTCTTGAAGGCACAGGAGCAGGCTGTCCCCATGACCTGTAAGACGAACCATCAGGGAAGATGACCAGCCTGGCTGAACAGAGAGCTTTTGCTGGCACTCAGGAAAAAAAGGAGAGTTTACCACTTTTAGAGGAAGGGGCAGGCAACTCAGGAATAGTACAGGGATCTCGTTAGGTCATGCAGAGAGAAAATTAGAAAGGCAAAAGCCCACCTAGAACTCAGCCTGGCCACTGTTGTAAGAGATAACAAAAATAGTTTTTACAAATGCATTAACAACGAGAAGAGAGCCAAGGAGAATCTCCATCCTCTATTTGATGTGGCGGGGAATGCTGCCACCAAGGATGAGGGAAAGGCTGAGGTACTTAATGCCTTCTTTGCCTCAGACTTTAATAGTCAGACCAGTTATCCCCAGGATATTTTCAGCCCCCTGAGCTGCAAGGCAGGGATCAAGAGCAGAACAAACCCCCCATAATTCAGGAGGAAGCAGTTTATGACCTACTGAGCCACCTGGACACTCACAAGTCTGTGGCGCCGGATGGGATCCACTGAAAAGCACTGAGGGAGCTGGTGGAGGAGCTTGCCAAGCCACTCTCCATCATTTATCAGCAGTCCTGGGTAACAGGGGAGGACCCAGATGACTGGAGGCTTGCCAGTGTGATGCCCATTTACAAGAAGGGCCAGAAGGAGGATCTGGGGAGCTACAGGCCTGTCAGCCTTACCTCAGTACCGGGGAAGATTATGGAGTGGTTCATCTTGAGTGAGCTCACCAGGCATGTGCAGGACAACCAGGGGATCAGGCCCAGCCAACATGGCTTCATGAAAGGCAGGTCCTGCCTGACCACCCTGATCTCCTTCTATGACCAGGTGACTAGTGGATGAGGGAGGTTATCTACCTGGACTTTGGTAAAGCCTTTCATACTGTTTTCCACAGCATCCTCCTAGATAAACTGGAGGCTCATGGCTTAGACAGGTGTACTCTTCGCTGGGTAAAAAAGTGGCTGGATGGCTGAGCCCAGAGACTTGTGGTGAACGGAGCTAAATCCAGTTGGCATCGGTCACGAGCAGTGTTCCCCAGGGGTCAGTTTTGGGGTCAGTCTTGTTTAATATCTTCATCAGTGATCTGGATGAGGGGATCAAGTGCACCCTCTGTCAGTTTGCAGATGACACCAAATTGGATGGGAGTATTGATCTGCTCGAGGATGGGAAGGCTCTGCAGAGGGATCTGGACAGGCTGGATCGAGGTCAATTGTATGAGTTTAAAAAGGCCAAGTGCCGGGTGTTGCACTTGTGTCACAACAACCCCATGCAGTGTTACAGGCTTCGGGAAGAGTGGTTGGAAAGCTGCCTGGCAGAGACGGACCTGGGGGTGCTGGCTGACAGCCGGCTGAACATGAGCCAGCAGTGTGCCCAGGTGGCCAAAAAGGCCAATGGCATCCTGGCTTGTATCAGGAATAGTGTGGCCAGCAGGAGTAGGGAAGTGATTGTGCCCTTGTACTTGTTATGGGTGTACACTGGTGAGGTGCACCTCGAATACAGTGTTCAGTTATGGGTCCCTCACTACAAGAAGGACACTGAGTTGCTGCAGCGTGTCCAGAGAAGGGCAATGAAGCTGGTGAAGGGTCTGGAGAACAAGTCTTATGAGGAGCGGCTGAGAGAACTGGGCATGTTTAGTCTGGAGAAGAGGAGGCTGAGGGGAGACCTTATCACTCTCTACAACTACCTGAAAGGAGGATATAGTGAGGGGGGTGTTGGTCTCTTGTCCCAGGTAACTAGTGATAGGATGAGAGGAAATGGCCTCAAGTTGCACCAGGGGAGGTTTAGATTGGATATTAGGAGAAATTTCTTTACTGAAAGAGTGGTCAGGCACTGGAACAGGCTGTCCAGAGAGGTGGTGGAGTCACCATCCCTGGAGGTGTTTAAAAAACATGTAGACGTGGCACTTTGGGACATGGTTTAGGGGGCATGGTGTTGTTGGTTTGACGGTTGGACTTGATGATCTTAGAGGTCTTTTCCAACCTTAATAATCCTATGATTCTATGATTCTTTATATCTATATATTTATATTCTTCTATCTACTATATAGGGAAAGTATATATTCTGTCCTACTTTGCTGTACTACAGAAGAAGATTTAGCAGAATAAAAAACCAGAACTGAAGAATGTTGTTTCAGGCTGGCTGAAGTGAAAGATCTATGTCTGAACCCACAGCATTCCAGTTTCTGAATGTGAAGTGTGGAATATCTTCAGAATTTGAGTATTAGAGCAATTTGCAGCACAGCTAGTGTTGTCTTTTAAAGCACTGATTGATAATTCTTTGTTTATTTCAGTATGTAAGGCATTTTTTTCATATCAATTATTGCTGTAAGGAGGATTGGGCTGTTGAGCTGTTGGAGACATTCCTGAAGAAAGCACTCTTTCTAAATGATGGGCCTCAGAGCTGATTGTAGTCACCTGGGATGTTAGACTGACAAATCATGAGATATTACTATGAATTATTTGTTTCAATACTTGTCATGAGAAGAATTTACTGAAAAAGCACTTGTCATCAATAACACTTCCCAGACGATGCAAAAAGACAGTATGTATGCTGCTATGAACAGGAAAGTGTATGATATGCTTGGTTAAATGGTTAAGAAAATTAGAAATAATGGAAATATTTGTACAGAGATGCCAGAACTCAGGCCATCTACCATTGATAGTGACATTATAAATAGAACTAAGGTATGGTGATACGGTAATGATGGCGGGAACACATGCACTGAGGTAGATAGACATTTGCCAGGAACAAGAGCACTAAAGTATGTTTCAGGTAATAGGACTCATTGGAAGTTCGTGTTTTGATAGACTGTAATGAAACGAACATAGAGTAGAGGAAACAAGGAGCTTTCGTGAAGATTGTGGAAGGATGACAGGACTATTTATGGTGAATGATCTTTTGTAATGCTGTAGATCTCAGAATGAGATATTGATGATGGTATGCACTATCAGCAGGAATAAATGTTACTGATTGTTACATTAATGTTTGTATTGTGTTTGCGAGGTGAGCTTTTGATAGCAGGGAGGCTATAGTGGTGGCTTCTGTGAGAAGATGCCAGAAGCTTCCCCTATGTCCAATAGAGTCAATGCCAGCCAGCATCAAGATGGATGTGCCACTGGCCAAGGCTGAGCCAATCAGCAATGGTGGTAGCACCTCTGGGATAACATATTTAAGAAGGGGATAAAACTGCTGCATAACAGCAGCTGGGAGAGAGGAGTGAGAATATGTGAGAGAAATAGCTATGCAGATGTCAAGGTCAGTGAAGAAGGAGCAGGAGGAGGTACTCCAGGCACTGGAGCAGAGATTCCCCTGCAGCCCATGGTGAAGACCATGGTGAGGCAGGCTGTTCCCCTACAGCCCATGGAGGTTAACAGTGGAGCAGATATCCATCTGTAGCCTGTGGAGGACCCCATGATGGAGCAGGTGGATGCCTGAAGGAGGCTCTGACCCTTTAGGAAGTCTGCACTGGAGCAGGCTCCTGGCAGGACATCTGGACCTGTGGAGAGAGGAGCGCATGCTGGAGCAGGTTTGCTGGCAAGACTTGGGACTCCATGAGGGACCCATGCTGGAGCAGTCTGTTCCTGAAGGACGGCTCCCTGTTGGAAGGACCCATGTTGGAGAAGTTTGTGGAGATCTGTCTCCCGTGGGAGGGACCCCACACTGGAGCAGGGGAAGAGTGTGAGGAGTCCTACCCATGAGGAGGAAGGAGTGGCAGAGACAACAATGTGATGAACTGCAACCCCCATTCCCTGTCCCCATGTGCTGCTGCCCGGGAGGAGGTAGACAACTTGGCAGTAAATTTAAGCCTGGGAAGAAGGGAGGGGTAGGGGGAATGTGTTTTTAAGATTTAGTTTTTATTTCTCATTATGCTACTCTGATTTGACTGGTAATAAATGAAATTAATTTTTTTCCCAAGCCAAGCGTGTTTTGCCCATAATGGTAATGGGTGAGTGATCTCTCCCTGTCCTTATCTTGCCCTCTGACACTTTTGTTATATTTTCTCTCCTCTGTCCAGCTGAGGAGGGGAGTGATAGAGAGGCTTTGGTGGGCACCTGCTGTTGAGCCAGTGTCAACCCACAGCAATGTTATTTCTTCTTGGAAAGATGCTTGAAAGAACATATTATTTGGTATCAGTAGTGCTTGAAATTCCTGGATGAGATTGCTAGCAACCTTCTTCAACAAATAATTGCTGAACCAGTAAAAAGTGTTATTACTCCAGGTTCAGCTTTTGGTATGAAAATAAGGTATTAGAGAAGAATGATCTTTAGATAACAGGTTTAAATGAAGTCATCACAGATGGATTCAATTTAAATGAAATTGTAAGAAACAGTGAAAATACTGTCACTAAAACGGATCACTCAGATAAAGGAACTAGTTGGGAACGGCACATTAGACTAGGCATTTGGGAATAGGAAAGGAAAAAACACTGAAATTCTGTAAGATTAAGTGCTGAAACTCTCAGGAATCTGTATTCCAAAAGAAGGAGCAAAAAGCCTGTAGGAAAGGACTTGCCAAAATCTGAGAAAAAAGTCTTCTCAAGGGACGTATAAAATGCTGATATAGAAAAGAAATCCTCAGTATAAATATATAAAGACAGTATTCATCACCAAAAAAAGGATTTTTTAGAGATCTAAAACATAGGGATAAGCCCTGAAATAGGGAGCTGTTATTGGTCAATGGAATTAGACCTCGCAAATTATTAAATCTAATCACAGAAGGTTCTTTTGCTCTAGAAACAAAAGGTAAACAAATGAAGAAGAAAGGAGGTGATTATGTACCACGAATGGAATTGAAATTTGAGATGATGTCTCAAGTGACTATTGTGCCCTATTTTCAATAAGGGTGATTATTTTTTCACAGGAAAGAATGGTAGCATATGATAAACACAGCGGTTGTATTTAAGAGACTGGGGAGGGAATCAGTTATCTGGATGACTACAAAGCTGATAACACGTCATCAGTAGTATGTAACACTTGATAATAAATGTTGAAGGAAGTTATCACTTCAGACATAGAATCTTAATAAAGACAGCATGGATTTAAAATGTAACATGAATTTACTAAAACCAGGCCAACTGCACCAGAATTCATTAGTATGTAATTCAAGGCACAGGAGACATGGTAGAATTTGTCTAGCTATATTTTACATACGTATGTGATTCAAAATGGAAAACTGTTAATGAAGATGGAGGATTGTAGAAGTTTCATACAAATGAAATGAAAAGGAAAAGAGCATGAATAACTTTGAAATTGAAAAACATAAATAGGGAAGAAGTCAATTGCAGAATTTTTCATGGACTGGTGTTTGGGCAGATCTAGTTTAATGTTTTCATTAATCCTCTTAAGAAAAACAGGAAAACTGACGTGATTTCTGATGATAAAACTGGAAAGAATCAGTACAGCAAAGAATTAAGAAAAAGAAACAACTAAATGATGATGAAGAGTCCTGTAAGTAGATAAGGCATAAAATGCAACAGTGCAAAATTATGTGCTGACAATCTAACCACAGTTGTTTCAGCTGCAACCTGATGAGTTAGAAATCATCGCCACTGATAACAAACTGCGTGACTAGCTAGTTCAGACTCATCTCTGATTGTCAGTGTGATGAGACTGTAAAACCTGTAATGCACCCTTGGAATGAACCAGGAAAGGTATTTCTTGAAGAGATGAAATAAAGTCAATGTTTTTATATAGGGCATTGGTGAGACTTAAATCTGCACTACTGCATACAGTTAGGGTCACATTCAGGAAAGATGGATTTCAGCCTGGAACATTACCTGAGAAGGACTACAAGAAAGATAAGTGGAATGGAGAGCTTGCTCATGACAGGAGATTTAAAGAGCTTGGTTTGTATGGCATTGTAAATTAAAGGTTGAGAGAGATATGACAGATACACATAAATATGTCAGAGGTAAGCACAAAAAAGGAAGGAGAGCTTTTGTGGTGAAAGGATAACATCAGCAGAACAACAACCGGTCTAAAATAAATGTGGACTGGAAGTTCATGATTGTTAGAAAAAAAAAGAAACAGAAGCATTAGGGGCAAAAAGCTAAACACCTTAAAGATGTAGTTCATTAAGTCTGAAAATCTGTGGTATGGTGGGCCATGTTCAATGTATCAGCAGGGCCTTTAAAGTTACATGAGGATGTCACTGTTGGGAGGACAAATTCATGTTAGTATTTTTCACAGTATCATTTATTCAAGTAGGAAGGCTGTATTTCCTTAGCCCAACTAAGAATAAAATACTAGGCTTTTTGCCCCTATTCCTAACTCTTTTTTGCTTTTAATAGTATTATGTCCTTGGGGTGCATTCCCAACATTGTTCCTCATTCTGCTAACTCTATACTGCTTTTGCTACTATTTCTTCTCTCAGACACACTGACATCTCTAACCAGCAGTGTAGCTCAGTTCAGATTTTTGCATCCACTTTTGTTTAAGGGTTGTGCTTATCACCTTCCAAAATATTTTGCCTAAGTCCAGTATCCTAATAGCGAAGAAGAGTTCTAGACCAACATATTGTCCTAAGAGCAGAATCAACACATTCTTTCCTGTCGAGCTGTAACAAATTACTGAACCACACATGGTAGAAACCATGCTGTGTATAAACAGTATGTTTCTAGCTTGTATATCCCTCCTTCACATTGCTTTAAGTAGAAATGGTGCACTGAGGACCTAAAGGGATCCCTTGTCTTTGACACTAGATATTTATTTTCTGATCACAATACCTTCTCACTGGCATCAAATACAAAAGAAACATGGGGAGAAAAAAAAATTGGTATGCTGCTGTTTTAATATATTGGTTGCTGTATGATATTTAAGTAATTGCATGCAGCATATTTCTTCCTATCAAAAGGTCCCACTTCTAACTGAAGGTACCTAGACCAAGAATGTTAGCCTAATTATTTCTTTCTCTTCAGGAGAAATTGATACACTCAGTCTGTCCAATGAAGCTTCTACCAAATAAGGACCGATGGGAGGAAGTATTTGAGACTGCAGTTCTCCCTGGATATCAGAAGAGTTGTAAGTATGGATGAGACTGGAGTAAAAAACTGGGCTAGGATCAGGTTCAGGATGGTTATAGGAATTTATACCTGTAGAATACATTCCTTTAGCTAGTGCCTATCATAGTGACTTTATGCTAAATGTGACAAAATACCCATGTTAGGAGATACACTGTTCTGTTACATAGATCATTGTTTAGTCCAACTGTTTTAGCAGTGCTCAAGAAATGTGAATGCCCTTTCCTTTTACTGATTCCATAGGTGCTCAAATACAGAAATCCATGGGATCAAGCCTATGGTCACAATTGGCCAATTTGCTTTTACAAAAAATGTTGCTCAGTATTTCCCTTTATCCTGGACATTTCTCAGCAGTGGTGATTGATCAATGTTTATGAAAGCAATCACTTTTAATTTTGTATCTTCAGTTTATTTCTCTCCAAAATAAAGCTTAAAATCACTGGCCAAATCTTTTCTAAGTGTCAGTCCTACTAAACTCAAAAGAAAAGCTTTGTTGGTAAATAGGTCCCAAGGTACCTCTCCTTGTTTCTGGGCTACAAAACCAAAAAGCTTAGCAGGCTTGGCAAGTCCTATGTACTCTTCCCCAGGCAGTTCATAGGAAAAATAGAGAATTTCAATTGCTTGGGAACAGTTGCGTATGAATGCTTTTCATCCAGCTGGTGAAAGCCTGAATAGTGGAAAGAGGTTTAATGTACAGTCTTGAAAAAGTCCTTCTAATGCAAAATCTTGGTTTTCTCTTATTTTTTTAGTTAGAGGGCTGGTTAATTGTCTGGGCTTTTAAAGATTGCATGATGCAGGACCAGACAGTAGTTCAACTCTACCTGAAGAAAAGTAGGAGACAATTTGCTGCAGAATTGCTCCATATTGCTCCTGGGTGGCTTTTAATCTTGGTGGGTCAGGTGCTTGCTGAAAACCATCTGTATTCAAATGCATGCAGAAAAGCAGAAAGTTTGAAATGTTAATCTACGGCACACCAATAAGTTGCCATTGCTGGAGTCCTCTCTGTTTTTCAGTGGGATTAATTATCATGGAATAAACATGGAAGAGCAGAGAACATCTGTCTGAATGCCAAGTGAATTTCCTGTGATTACTGGTTTCACAAAGGAGAACCCGTGAATTCAGAGTGCTAGAAAGCTGTCTGCTGTGCTATGCAGAAAGGCAGTGCAATGCCTAGGACAGACTACTGTGTTTCCAACATGGCTTTTGAAGTGAGGATGGGATTTTCTGTACTATGTAAATTTTACCTTTTCTCAGAAGGCTCCTTTGAAGTTACTGAACTAACAAAAGGTAAGCAGCTTTTAATTGATTTGTGAACATTCAATTAATTATAGCAGAATGCTAAGTAAATAATTAATATGGGTTCCTTAAATTGGGAAGACATTAAATAATTAAACAAAATCCTTTTGCAGTGAATAATACCTGTTGGCAGCTGTGATTCTGCTCCAGTCTTGTGATGCAGAAAACAAAGAAAGAAACAAAAAAAAGGCAAAAGCATATCTTTGTAACATATCTGTGAGACTGTGTGGGCATTCTGCATGAAAAATATCAGCAGATTAATGTGGATGTTTTTCAAAGCTAATTAAATTGAAGTGCATCATTTCTCATGATGAGTGGCTAATTACAGAACAGCAGAGTTGGATAGATAAGAAGTACTCAGTGTTGTAAGGACAATCAATACAACTGAAACAATTTCAATACTAGTTCTGGATCCTAAGATATGCTTAAAAAAATAATAAGATTCTGGATAGGAAAACATAAATCACTGCCACTACATGCACATTGGTATTCACTTATAGCCATATACCACTCAGAGTGCTGAAGCCGATTCAGTGCAGGAATCTCTGGGTATAGATGAGTGGTGGGCAGCTTTTGACTTTTAATAATTTTGAGATCTGATAAATGTTTCAGCAATGACAGTTTGTGTTTCAGAAAGCCAAAATATTATTATTCTTTAGAAAATAAGCTTTATTCTTCATGTAAAGAGATGGTTTTGCAGTACAGAGCCACAGTTCTGAACTGACTTTATAAAATATCTGGGACCCATGAGATGTTTTAGTGGCATGAATATTTTAGAAGGAGTATAATCGTATATGCATTTTCAAACCTAATCAAGAATCCCCAAATATTCATGTTTCACCATGAAACCTCATGGGCGTTACACACAAAAGTGCAGAGTTAGACCCAGCAGAAATCCATTGCTTTTTAGAGTAAAATATTGTTGATTTTTTTTGTATACTAGTCAATCGTTCATACACCTTCTACAACTGCCATATCAATACAGCTGATTTTAGTCTGTGAGGGAAGATGGGTAGCTGGCCAAGCAGATGGGTGTGCCATGACAAGAAGAACACCCCAACCCATGAACAGCAAGGAATGGGGTGGGATTTAGAACCCTCTCTCTATTCTTCAGGAGAAAGTACCTTTAACTAAAGGCACCCAATATTGAAAGCTGTGACTACAGGAATTTCAGCTGCAGTCTTTACATATTAACAGCATAAAAACTGATAGGAAAATAATCCAACCTACAGCACCAATGTTGTTAATGCTGCACCAGTGATATGATATAGTATTGTTGAAAAGGGATGGGATAGATAGAGGATTTGAAGAAATGTTTGGGAAGCACTGGGCATGTTCATAAGTCAGTGGAAGTTTAATATCATACTATTATATTGAAATGGTGAGTATAAATGGAACCTATGGTAACCCTACAGAGACACGTTCTCCTGTTTATCTTCACTTTGCAGATGATCATTCTACTGTGATGATGGATCCCACTTTTTCTTCCAGACCTACAGGGTTTAATGCACTGGGTTTATCTGGACAATCCCTTCAAGTACAGCTTTTTAAGAACAACCAGGAGTGTATTTTCCTTAATTGGTATTCCTTCTCTGACATCTGAAAAGCCATGCTAGCCGCTCAGGATTAATACTGAGTCTTCCTAGGCATGCCCAATACATTATGCATATTTTTTGCAGAGCTCTGCTCTTGTTAGCAGTCTGTCGCACAGCTGTCTATGGAAGCATGTGGCAGATCATGTAAAGAATACAGAAACTTCTTTTTGAAAACAAATGTGTTTCAGGCAGGCATGACTATATCCACAATTTCCCTTTTAGCACAGTGTGAAAACAGTAAAAATCTGTGTACTCTGTCTTCTGGCAACAAAATTTACCTCTTCTCTGAATCTTAGGTCCAGGCTATGTGTGAGATGAGATTTTTCTCTGCTTTTCTTCCTCTTGTAACTCATCTACAGATATTTCACCAGTTGAGACGGAAAGAAGTGTAGAAACACAAGCATCCTTTAGGCTTTCATTTAAGCAGGTGACATTTTTCCTTTATTAAAAGTCAGGCACTTAACAATAAAGGTACAATCCAATATGCGGGTTACAATTTGTTCTGAAGGATGTAATCAAGTATATACTCAAAATTGAAGCTGAAATGTAACACACTTTTCACAAAATAGGACGAGAATGCCGATTCTACCTACACCTTATTTCATTTTTGGGTATTTTAGAAGTACTTCATGATTACTGATAAACAGTTATTGGTAGTAATTTATCATGTTCAAAGAGGTTTGAATTCTAGTGGTCTCAATTTAGAATAGATTGATTGTGCTTTCTAGTTACAGTTCTTCAAATCTTGTACTGGAAAAAAAATGAAGGAGATTGAAACAGACTTGACACCCAGCTGCTGAGTCTGAGAGTCTGTACACATGCCCTTCACACAATGAAGTGTCTTAAATTGTTTTCTGTTGCAATTGCAGTGATCTTGAAAATGATAGCTCATGTGTCTTGGCTAATGACCAGTAACTTGTCAAGCCTTGGGGACTCTGTTGTTTGCAGTCATTGATCCATAGCCTAGTTTACAGTTTCTGGTTATGGGAGCTAGATACTAAGACCTGTTGAGACCGACTAGCTACTGGTCACAGAGACAACTTTAAATACCTGGAAAACCCCAAAGTAAACACTAAGGTACTACAGAGTTTGTCTGTTCTTTAGATAGCTTGGGCTACGTGGAAGTGGAGATTTACAGGTGAATTTAAGCTCCAGAATTTTTATGTCTAAGAAATGTTGTGGATCTGGCTCTTATCCTCTCAGTCTTAGTTCTCATAAAATAGGGATAATGGTACTTCATATATTAAAAAATGTTAGCACTGTGGGGTATTCAGAGCGGCAATAATTTTGCCCACCTAAGAAACAGATATTATGTCCAAAGATAAAAATTAAACATACATTAAATTATGTGAGTTGGAAAAATATGAATTGTCAGTTAAAAAAATCATATTTTAAATATATGTGATAAAACAGTTGTGGACAGCCATTACACACATATTTTAGGTAAATATATTTCATATAAGACCTTTACACATTATCAGGATGTAAGCTATATATCTTTCCCTAATAATGCATGTCCTTCATGTCTTGTAAGTCTTCTCTTTTGTGTTAATTATTAGATGATTATCACATTTTTCCTCCAATATAAAAATTCTTTAAGAATTTTGTGAGTTCATATTCAGCTAGGAAGTATCATAGTACATTAAACTTTGCAATGATATTATTCCACAACACTATCTTTTATGAAAGGCTATCATTTAACAGAGAAAGAAGGGAACACTTTAATGAATAAATATGTTATAAATGAAATCAGCTAGCACCAACTAGACTAACTGAATAAGCATTTTGATCCATTTTCCATTTCAGTCTTTTCCTTCATATTTCACTTTTCCTTGCATGCAAAATTGAAGTCTCTAGGTCTGTTTAATTTTTTTTACACCTTTCCTGCAAAATAGAGGAATGAAAAATGAATGATGAAAAATACAGTACCTGAGAAATCAGATGGCATTGTCTGTTTTGTAACATATTGCCTTATCAGTAATAGGAGAGAAGCTGGCAGTTGCCTGCATTTACTAAAGAGATACCTAGAACTTGCTCTAGATAAGTTTGAATTGAGTGAGTGTCATAAAAGGTTCTTGGGAAATGTAGCAGATCATATTCATGCTTCCTAACATTAACATTAGAACATAGCTACCCACAATAATGTGTTTTGGGGAAAATTATTTCCCTTAACTGCCATATAGGGAAACTAACCCATAAATATTGGCACTCAGATGTCAATTTTTCAGCAAAATGTAAAGATAGAAAAGTATAACTCAAAATACAGATATGGATAATATAACACACATTGTGGTGTGTGGTGTATATTTTCTTCTGTTGCACCTAGAGTGGAGCTCCTATATTATATCTTTTTCAAGCATTTAGCTATGGATTTGATATGTTTTACAAATCCTTTTTAATCACGTCCTGCACCTTGCTATACACCGGTTTTGCTTAGCAAATAGAGAGAATAGAACCATAAAGTGAAACAGTTAATTAGCATGTGTCTAATGTTACTTACTCTTAAACAAAATAACTGCAAAGAACGGCTCTAGTATGTGTTATAAAATTCTGTTGTATAAAACATATAGGAATGCATATAAGTGATATAGGTATTGATGTATATAATTTTTATTTTACAATTTTCTTTAAAAATCATTTTATTGTATGAGTAAAATTTCATTTTTATGGATAGCTTTTTGTCATACAGACAAATTAAAGTTTTAAAATACAAAAAAAATAGTATAAAGAACATTTAATAGTCTCTATAGGTATAAAACATTTGATTAGATTTGAACTTTAATTTCAGCTTTACTGCACAAAGTAGTTACATACAAAACTTTAAACTGTTTTTACAGAGAAAAAGATGTACATTTTTTTAAGATGCCTTGCAGGACAGAGGCTTAAGAACAGCTGATATCCCCATTAACAAAGTCTTTACTGAAAGAGCAAAATGTTTGTTTCCTATTGTGACATGAAAAGTAAATAAAATTAATTGACCTGAGTCCATGAATTTCTGAATGGCATGAGGTGGAATTTAAAGCAGGGGTTTATGTTCTGAATTTATGGTACAATTCTGTATTTTGTGGCACGTGGCATTCCTATAGATATCATAGACAGCTTGTAGCTTTGTGGTTGTTAATGGTAACAACACTTTTATTTATTTATTTATTTATCTGTTGACCTACCTAATGTGTTTCCATAGTGTGTGGTAAACCCAGTTAAAGGTGAATATTTATCATGTTTGGGTCTGGCCCCTAGTACATACCCCAAAGAAGTAATTTTAAGTCATTCTCCACCCATTATTCCATACCATTTATGTCATGCCCAGGTCCCATACTATCCAATACAACCTCACCAACCACCACCCTCTTTCCCATCCACGAGGCCAAGTTTCAGGGCTGAATCTCTGGATTAATGTGCTGGGGTGGGCTTGGGGCCCAGGTGGATTTTCTGTTTGTAAAAATGCAGATCACAAGATGTCATTGTTCCTCAAAAAGAATTATAGCCTCGTATATATCCAAGAAAACTAGATAAAGATATATGTGATTTGTACCTTTGGAAACGTAAAGCAGCTTCCTTGTTGATTGACTTTGTGTAATAGGAAGGAATATAATCATCTTTTACTGTAAAGTCTCCTTATAATCTGATTTTAATGCAAGTCCTAGTTTTATCTTGTTGTTCATTGTATTGGTTTTTGTTACATCCTGCTATTTGTGAAGCTTTCATTTCCGATGAATTCTTTGTTATTGAAACACATGAAGGATTTAGTTATTACATTGCTATATTTCTTCCACTCCTAGCATTCGTCCTTCCAGTCTTGATGACGCTGAAGGCTGTAACAGTAGACTACTATCTGATGTCTCAGAAGTGTTTTAAATTGTTAGTGACTTCTGTTATACATGATACTAAGGGTTATAGTCTGTTCTTTCTTTAAACTGATCACCACAAAAACTGATGAATTCTTTTGATTCGCTTAACAATATCCTTTGGAAGAGTGTTATTTACATCCAATGCACTTCTACTATGAGCATTTAAGAAAATGAAAATAAAGAAGTTGAAAGATGTACATGTCTTAGTAGCCATAACTTGTCATTTCTCTTGTGTATACCCAGTACTATATTCTATATTCTGTTATGTACTTTCAAGTACAATGTTGAAATATGTACGTTGTTGCTCTTTAAGAAAAACAAATTTGAATGTCAAGAAATCATTATATTTAATCTCACTCCTCTGACAGTAATTAAGAAAACTGCTGATGCAAACTTGGAATTTTAAAATAAAGATGGAACAGTGATTTAATGCAAACTGATAAAGTGACATCATTATTTCATGCTGTGACTGAGAAAGGATAACAGTATAATATGTGAAGAAGGCCAAAGGAGACAGAGCAGGGAGACAGAAAAGCAGAGAAGAAACACAATAGTACTTCAGTCTGAGTGAACTTTGGCATAACTTGATTTGTATAGAAACTAGATTTGTATACAAACAAAGATACACAAAAGATATACAAAGATTTGTATACAAATTGTATACTCAGCCATTCCCATTTTCTTCAGAGCAGTGCACTGTTTCTGTGACTTGGTACAGCCTTGTCCCCACATTGCAGTCACCTTCCATGGATGACATTTCTCATGCCAGTCTGGACTGGTCAAGCCTTGGAGGACCTCCTGTCAATCAGGCTGGGCTTCTGAGCCAGAGGGATTTACACAGACATATACCAGGTCATTTCAGGCTGACCCTTTATGATTTGCATTATGTTCAGAATTTAGTGTTAGTATCTCATCTTTTTAGTTTAAGTTTTTAACACTATTTTCCTTTTATTTCTCTGCAGAGCACACTGCATAATGACAGTCCTTGCTTGAGGGTTCCTAAGTTATAGTAAAAAAAACATACAGCAATAATTGGGCAGAGCTACAGGATGCAGCTGGAAAAGTAAATTCTCCTCTCCTATTTTCTTAGGTTACTTGCTTGACTGTTCTATTATTTTGATTAACTCTTACTTAAAATCCTGAGTTGTTATCTTATGGAGTGGCAGTGGGAAAAGGAGACCCAAGGGAGCGCACAGTGGTATTGGTGACCTTCTGTATGTACTTATATAGGCAAACTTTCTGGACAGAACTTTCAAAGCTGCTTAAAAAAACCTTGCTTGTAATAGCTTTACAACAACACTTAATAAGTCTAAGCTGACTTTTTTTTCTGAGGCACTTGAATTGCAAATCACTTATCCAAGGTCTTATAGCCTTGAAGTTCAAGTCAGATTATCTGCGAATATTAGAACACACACATGTGAGGCTGCCTTTACAAGGTTTAAGATCAAAGAGTCAGGGTGCCACCTTCAGAATAATATAATTCTGTCACTCAAGCAAGCATAAGAAAGCTGGAAAAGTTCAGGCTTTCAAGCAAACTTTAGAACTCCTTTTGTGTAAAGCAATTTTGACCATAGAAACGTTGTATGCAACAAAACAAGTTCTTACCTTCAAAAAATATATCATTCTTTTTAATGAAACAGAAAAAACATCCTCAAATTTACAATTATATTTGCTGGATATGTTCTAAAGTTAAAATATCTCTTGATATGTCTGCTTTTAGACTTGTCTTTTCAGGCTTAGGTTCCCTAGCCTCCAGGGTCTTAGCATTTGTGCTTTGCACCATCTCTTGTCTAATGTTGAAATGTGGTGTAATGTAATTTAAAAAAATATAATAATTGCAAGTTTTGAATTCCTTATATCTGCTCCAATAAAGTGTTAATAGGTCCAGTAGAGTCCATGAGGTTACTTGTTTGTTTAATATACAATAGGTACAGAAATACTTTGCTAGGTCAGGGTTGTAGAGTTCGATAGCTTTCAGCACCTCAGTATCATGGCTATGCTGTTTGTTTTATTAAAGATTCTTATTGCAATTGAAGCAATCTAGTGTAGACATATGTTTTGAATGGAGGATGGCTCATATTTTTCCTTGCAGAGTTGTCTGACTTTGTTGCCTTAATCCTCCATGAGTTTATTACCTAGTTGTCTTTTTATAAGAAAGAATTTTTATTAATATTTATCTTACTGTTCCTAACTGACAATTTTACTGCTAGACTTCCATCTGTTTTCTTTTTTGTTGGCTTCTTCTAGGTAGGTCCTTTGCTTTTCAGACTTGAACTAAAAGTGAGTTGGCTGACATTATTGCAGCTTCACAGAGAGTGATGGCAGAGGCATGCAAAGGTTCAGTAAGGGCCTTGTTCAGTCTTGCACAGGTTGCCAACGACAGAGGAGAATACAACGTTCCTGCATGCTAGTCATTATAGTTCTGACCAGTAGATAACTCCCTTGTCACTTGTAATAACTTTCTTCCTTTTTCTGTCAGTTTTCCATCTGAAACATTTCCACTGATGAAGATCAACGTCTGGCTTAACTATGCTTAATTTCCAGTTCCTTTTCTAGACCTTCTCCAGTTCAAACCATAGAACTGGATATAAATCACTTGGAAAAAAGCAATAAAATAAAGAAAATACTGTTCTCAAATTATTTTTATTCATAATGTGTACCTATATTTTTATAGTTTTTCATTCTTTTTGAAATGCTAAAATGCATTCTGATTGTTAAATTTGAAACTGTCCAAATCAGTAGAAGCTGGAGTCTCCTATGAGTCTGCTGTCAACACCTTACTGTAATTTTTTGTGTCCAGAGTCATCACCCTTTTTCTATTGAGCTGTGAAAGAAAAGAGCATCAGGTCACTTGTTCCTTACAGCGTCATTACAGCATCATTACAAATATACTAAACTTAAATAAATATCATAACTGATGAAGGAAAAGGTTTTGTCTGGTAAGGAACAAATCATGGATTTGGACAGTACTTTCAGGTGTGTAGGCACACTAGGCTTCTAAATCTTTGTCCCTTGAATTCTTTCTGAAAGCTTAGGGTCCTGAAGATGATTTCATGCAAGCTGTTGCAGGATTTTAAATCAACACTAGACAGTGGAGAGTGACATGCACTGATATCTCAAATGTCAAAGAGTAGAAATTGAATCATTTAGTAATTTATTTTGATGTTATGGATACAATATTTGGGTTTTTAAGTAACATTCCATTGCCATTTAAGCTATAACACGAAAGATTTTGTTTCTAATAGGATCTTTTTTGAAATCCTTCCTTATATCTTCCTTATAACTTACTGATGAAGCCTTTTTCCTCCAACTCCAGGAGGCTTCACGCTTGCGAGCTCTCATTTTACTGGGGGACTTCAACCACCCTGACATCTGCTGGAAAAGTAGCACAGTGAGCTGTAGGCAATCCAGGGGATTCCTAGAATGCATTGAGGATAATTTTTTCAGCCAGGTAATAGACAGCCCTACCTGACAGATGCAATACTAGACCTGATGGTCACCAGTGTAAGTGAGCTCATCGGTGACGCCAAGATTGGAGGCAGCCTGGGCTGCAGTGATCATGCATTGGTGGAGTTCACACTCCTGAGGGATATGGGAAAAGCAAGGAGTATAGTCAGGACCCTATATTTTAGGAAAGCAGACTTCCAGCTCTTCAAGGAGTTAATCAGCAGGACCCCCTGGGAAATGGTCCTCAGGGGCAAGGGAACAGAAGAGAGCTGACAGATCTTTAAGGACATGTTCCATACAGCGCAAGAGCTCTCAGTTCCCAGGTGTAAGAAATCAGGCAAGGAAGGGAAGAGACCAGCATGGCTGAGTAGAGATGTGCTGGTCAAACTAAAGAGCAAGAGGGAACTGCACAGGCAGTGGAAGCAGGGACAGGTATCCTGGGAAGAGTATAGGGACACTGCCCAGTTGTGTAGGGATGGGGTCAGGAGGGCCAAGGCGCGTCTGGAGCTGAATTTGTCAAGGGATGCAAAGAATAACAAGGGCTTCTACAGGTATGTCAACCAGAAAAGGAAAGTCAAAGAAAGCGTTACCCCCCGATGAACAAAAATGGTGGCCTAGTATCAACAGACAAAGAGAAGGCTGAGGTACTCAACAACATTTTTGGCTCAGTCTTCACTGGTAACCTCTCTCCTCAACCCTCCTAAGCCAATGGACTGCAGGATGGAGACCAGGGGGATAAAGTCCCTCCCACTGTAAGGGAAGATCAGGTTCATTACTGCCTGAGGAATCTGGATATGCACAAGTCTATGGGACCTGATGAGATGCATCCCAGATTCCTGAGGGAATTGGCTGATATAGTTGCCAAGACACTCTCCATGATATTTGAAAAGTCATGGCAGTCAGGTGAACTCCCTGGGGACTAGAAGAAGGAAAATATTGTGCCCATCTAAAGACAAGTAGAAAGGAGGACCCAGGGAACTACCGTCCTGTCAGCCTCACCTCTGTGCCTGGGAAGATCATGGAACAGATCCTCCTAGAAGCTATGCTAAGGCACATGGAGGACAGGGAGTTGATTCGAGGCAGCCAGCATGGCTTCACCAAGGGCAAATCTTGCCTGACCAACCTAGTGGCCTTCTATGATGGACTGACTACATCAGTGGACAAGGGAAGAATTATAGATGTCACATATCTGGAGTTCTGTAAGGCCTTTGACATGGTCCCCCACAGCATCTTCCTCTCTAAACTGGGGAGATACAGATTTGAGGGTGGACTGTTCATTGGATAAGGAATTGGTTGGATGGTCACATCCAGAGGGTAGCGGTCAATGGCTCAATTTCCAGATGGAGATCAGTGACAAGTGGTGTCCCTCAGGGATCTGTACTGGGACCAGTACTGTTTAACATATTCATCAATGACTTAGATGGCAGAATCGTGTCCACCCTCAGCAAGTTTGCAGTTGACACCAAGCTGAGCAGTGCAGTTGACACACCAGAAGGATGGGATGTCATCCAAAGAGACCTAAACAAGCTGGAGAGGTGGGCCTGTGAGAACCTCATGAGGTTCAACAAGGCCAAGTGCAAGGTCCTGCTCCTGGGCCAGGGCAGCCCCCAATGTCAGTACAGGCTGGGGGATGAAGGGATTGAGAGAAGCCCTGCGGAAAATGACTTGGGGGTACTGGTGGACAAAAAGCTGGACATAAGCCAACAATGTCTGCTTGCAGCCCAGAAAGCCAGCTGTATCTTGGGCTGCATCAAAAGAAGCGTGGCCAGCAGGTCGAGGGAGGTGATTCTGCCACTCTACTCTGCTCTGGTGAGACCCCACCTGGAGTACTGCGTCCAGCTCTGAAGCCTTCAACACAAGAAGAACATGAAACTGTTGGAGCGAGTCCGGAGGAGGGCCGCAAAAATGATCTGAGGGCTGGAGCACCTCTCCTATGAGGACAGGCTGAGAGAGTTGGGGTGGTTCAGCCTGGAGAAGAGAAGGCTGTAGGGAGACCTTATTGCAGCCTTTCAGAACTTAAAGGGAGACTATAGGAAGGATGGGGGCAATCTCTTTAGCAAGGCCTGTTGTGACAGGACAAGGGGTAATTGTTTTAAACTAAAGATTAAGTTTAAGGGTAGGTATAAGGGTAGATTTAGACTGGATTTAAGGAAAAAAATTTTTACAATAAGGGTGGTGAAACCCTGGAAGAGATTGCCCAGAGAGGTTGTGGAGGCCCCCTAGAAACATTCAAGGTCAGGTTGGATGGGCTCTGAGCAACCTGATCTGGTTGAAGATGTCCCTGCTCACTGCAGGGGGGTTGGACTAGATGACCTCTAAAGGTCCCTTCCAACCTAAACCATTCTATGATTTTGTGATTTTTTGAGAAAAGGAGCTTGGACATTTGCGGTTTCTCTTAAAGCAACTGGAAATCATAGCAAGGGATAATGTAATGCAATAAATGAAGAGCATATAGGCAAAGCAGGGACAAATTATTCTCCACCACATTTTAGTAATTGCTAATCTACTGTCTCTAGGACTATCTTATGGCTACTGAGTAGTCAAAATTAGTGCTGAGATTGTAATAACAATTACTTAATTAGAAGATATTCCTGGATGTATTTCTACCAATAATAATATTCAAGGAGACTTATTGGTATCATTATCCCCTTCCACTGTTCTCTACAACTTTCCTTCAGAGTAGTGTCTGCAGCATAAAACTGCAATGCACTTAAAATGCCAATGCATACACAGCCATTTCATCCTCTCCCTTTTGTTAGCTTTGAGAACTGCAGTAAAACAAATGATAATCTTTGTAAGGTCATTATGATTTTTTCAAAACATTGAATCAAACAACGGTAGATGTAATTTTCTATTGAGTTGCTTATACTATTGATACTGCACTTTTCTGTGATGAGCTGAATACATACATTTTATAAACCTCCAAACAAATAATTATGTTGGCTGTGCCCATTTCACAAGCAAAGACTTTACAGACTGTATTTTCAAAGATTCTTGAATAAATGCTAGCCTGTAACTGATAACTGGCTCTTTTTAGGAGTACTCAAGGCCATTGATGGAGAAAGGTTTTCCTTTCTACCAGGAGGAGGCATAATGATGTTACCAGCTCTTATTCTTTCCTTGTTCCTTGCCTATGTAAAGTTCTATTTCTGTAACGTCTTTGGAAAACTAGACTGAGAGGAATTTTAAAGTTGAAAATGTAGCTTATCTCTGTTTAAGTGTTCTTATCTGATGCACTTCCATTTCATTCTTTTGGCATTGTTCCAAGGAAACATAAAGTCAAATGAGGGAGCACCAACTTCAGCTGCTGCTGCAGATATAGAGTGCTTGAAACCTGGTCAGGTAGAGGCTACATTCAGTGTAAGGCAGAGCTGCAAAAGTAACCAGTCATTTAGATTCCGTGGCTGAATGAGCAATCTCCTTTTTTGATCTCCAAAATCCATTTTCATGCTAATCCATCTATTGCTTCCTGCTCAGTTTGGAATGACAAAGAAACAAATATAATTATTTTGAGCCAGGTAAATATTTTATACCAAAAGGTGGTTACATGCTATAGGAAGAGGATCACTTGTCCCAAAATTCTCCCTCCATAAGTATTCCCCATCAAGTGGAAATATATTGGACAAAGATATTTGATTATTTTCCATATATATCAAGAACTTATGAGCATTCACATGATGTTTTAATGCTCTAGAATCCATTATTTTGTCTTGACCATGACCAGAATTAGTAATTTGAATCTTAATATGGATACTTAAATAAATTTATGTTTATTCACATTGACAGTTTTCAAGGAACCCAATTCTTGCTTTTGATCAGGGTTGCTCAAGACCTCTCGTCTCAAAGTTTATGGTGGGATCCTTTCCAGTAAGGATCCAGTCTTTCCACTAAATCAAAATGCATATGGGTATCTCAGCAACGTTTTACATCAGTACCTTGAAATACATCAGCAAAATAATATGTGTATACATCCATGCAATAATATATTGAGCATTTAGTATTTGTTGGAAAAATATGCAGCTTCTGTTTGTACAGCAAGGGTATTTTTCACTTAGCTGAATTTGCTTTGTTAGATTTTGGCTTTCAAAGGTAGCTTGGCAATGGATGCAGAATGGCTCCATAAGCAAGAAACCATATCAGTAAAAATGCTGGCTAGGAGTCTGCAAAGCATAAATTATGTGTATATACTTGGGTACTGAAATATGGACCAAATGTAACTTGAGATCTTTGAAGAAGAGATCCACTATTAAAATCACAGTAAAACACCACTGTGCTTGGACCCAAAACTTTTATATAACTAATATCTATTTTAAAAAAATGTTTGGGGAGGAGGGAGGGGAGTAAAACATGGTAGACTTGGAGAACAGCTTTTTTTGGTTTTTGGTATTTTTGAAAAGACCCTTATAAAGATTTGCAACTATACCTCTCTCTACATCCCCAAGATTTGCACCTCCAGTTTTTCTCTCATGGAATGATCGAAGACTTAGTATAAAACTGTTTTTCTGCATGCTTCCTTTGGTTGCACTGTAGTCATGATCTGATGTGATCTGTAGTCCTGAGCCAATACATGGATCATGGGTGCCAAAACACTGACATATATTTTGGGGCTTAAGTTACGTTTCTAGTCTAAGAATATTTGATGACATATGGATATATTTTCCAGGCACATCAAAAAATAGAGAACAAAAAATAGAGCAACAAGAAATCCATGGGACATAAAAAGAACTGAAGGAGGGAAGCAGAATGGATTAGCTTTACTTAAGCAGAGGATATTCTGCAGAATTACTTTTTTCTATGGCGGTTCTGTTTTTTCTAATTCCACCTAGATTTACATTCTGTTGAAAAAATAACATGCTGAAGTATTGAGATATGTTTTGAATTTTGTGATGATTCAAATATCCTGTCATTTATGATTGACCAGTCTTGTGCTGGAAAACAGAAGAGTAAATAGGAGGAAATGCAGTGGAAGTTCTATGATTTTTCTCTATATTCTTGCTTGAAATTAGGACAGTTGTCAGAAATGTGGCATTTGCATTGGCTTATTTTTGGAAGTAGTCAGAAAAAGGTTATTATTTCTAACAGACGTATCTTTCCTTATGTTACCACAGGATGAAAGAAAAGCTTAACCGTTAGGTGTTTAGAGAAAATTGGAATAAAATTCAGACAGTTGATGGCTGCAGATATTTTATTTTTTATAGTTGCAGTCTGAAACAATGCCAGCTCAGAGTATATTAATCAGAGTTGAGGAAAGAAAAGAGTGACCCTTTAAGATATTGAGAGAAAAGCCAATGAAGTATAATAAAATAACATTCAATTTTGCAACATTGAAACATAAAGCCTCTCTGATGGGGTAAGAGGAAACGTTTACTGTAGCTGCACATAACAGGTTATGTGTAAGGAAGGAAGGGTAGTCTAGTGCATCTTGGCCTGGTTCCCTACTTGAACTGTCACATATTTGGTGAAGTTGCTATTAGCAAATTTTAAAGTCCTAGAGAAGTTCAACAGCTGAGATACCTACATGCTTTTTAAAGGCACCACATTAACACTTCTGGGTGCCTTTGAAAAGTCTGACCTGAAAAGTTCCCTTACATAGCTGTGATCTGAGGGTAAAGTAATACTTTGTTACTTAACTGGGAGACTTGGAGACCATGTTTTAAAGTTTATGAGTTGGTCAAATTCTGTTGTGATGGAGACCATATAAATGCTGTGGATACACACAACTCTTCACACTGAACCGTTTCAGGTTCTTAAACAAAAATTAGTTATTTCCTTTGGGTGTGTGATGTGGAAGCAACAAAGTCCGAAATGTAATGCAGCCAGCATTTTGGAGAGAAATATTGAATGACTTTTTTTCGTCTCCATTAGTTTCAAATAGAAGTAGATATGTGCTGATACTGTCATGTAAGTCAGCTGTTGACAAGCTGTGAAACAATGTTAATGTGTTTGCTTCCTGCCTACCTATTTATGTATGTTTTACTTTTTTTACATACAGTGTTAGGATATAAGGTGTCTGATTTGTTTTTCTTCCCACTCGTACCAGCAGAGGCTTCTTGATCTTATTTTTATGCAGCTTTTGACGGAATTTTCTGCAAGTGTTAAGCACAGTATTTCTGCTGCTCTAAAAAATTGTATGTAAATGTTAACTGAAGAAAGTAGACATATCTCTATGCAATAACCTAAGTCAATGATGGACAAAAATAATCACTTCCTTGCTCTAAGCAGAGGAGAAACCCATCATATACCTACCTTGCAAATATGCACAAAAATTACTAACCCATGCACAAAAATGACTTATTGACACTTCGTCATTCTGACTGAAAACAACGAAAACATCAATATTTTAGTTGTTTCAGTCTCTTCTTGGATGAATTGATGAATGCATTATTTCATACATTACACCCTACTTAATTGTTCTTTATGTTTCTGTCATCAAAGGAAGAATTAGGGGTTAAAGTTTTTCTTTTAGTCACTGGAGCCTCCAGAGGGCGATACATGCTTTAATTTTCACTCTAGCATGACTATAATGGATGTGTATGCACTGTTCTGCAATTTTTATGCATATGGTTACTGTTAAAAAAAAAGGACAGTAATTGTCCCAAACAGTGTTTTTTATAGGTGTGACATCTTGTATTTGGGAAATAAAAGAGAATATTTAAATGACAGTCATCTGCATGACCTAGTGACAATGAGGACAAGTGGATGAATCTTGCATATACATGTGCTGGAGGTATGAATATATAAAAGTTTGTGAAAAACAGTGCAACCCTTTAAACCGGTAAAAGACCCTCTCTGCCTATCTATGCATTGGTGCCCTTCACCACTTCTAATCTGATCATCCCTGCAGCCTAGCTATAAACTGGGGTCAAGTGATTAAGGTCACAAAATAAAATTCTAGGATTTTGTTGTGGTTTAGCCCCGGTCAGCAACTAAGCACCACACAGCCGCTCGCTCACTCCCCCACCCTTGTGGGATGGAGGAGAGAATCGGAAGGGCCAAAGTAAGAAAACTCGTGGGTTGAGATAAGAACAGTTTAATAATTAAAATAAAACTACAACAATAATAATAATAATATAATGAAAAGGAAAATAATGAGCGAGAGAGAGATGAAACCTTGGAAGAAGAGGAAAAAAACCCAAAACTAAACAAGTGCTGCAACTGCTCACGACCCGCGGACTGATACTGCTGGTCCCCAAGCCACGATCGCTGCTTCCCCCAGCCAACTCCCCACAATTAATATACTGGGCATGACGTCACATGATATGGAATACCCTCTGGCCAATTCGGATCAGCTCTCCTGGTTGTATCCCCTCCCCTCCCGGCTTCTTGTGCACCTGGCAGAGCATGGGAAGCTAGAAAGTCCTTGACTAGTGTAAACACTACCCAGCAACAACTAAAACACCAGGGTGTTATCAACATTAATTTCCTACTAAGTCTAAAACACAGCACTATACTAGCTACAGTGAAGAAAATTAACTATCCCAGCTAAAACTGTGACAGATTTTATTCTCTGTTTTTCTGAGCTGCCTGTTTTTCAGGATTATTCTTTGCACTCTGCAGATATTTTAAAACCCTGGCAGGCAGTTATGACTAATACTATTTCATATACTATTCATAATTACTTTTTCAATTCCTATTTTGAATATGACAAAGGGATGTCAATATGCAGGATCCAGCTGAAAAGGAGATGCAGCAGCATGGTGCTGCATCCCCTCAGTGGGGGCAAAGTCTATGCTGGATCTGCCAACAGGTTACAGCTGCTTGGTATCAACAAGCTGAGAACTGCTTAGAATATCTGATTCTTCCAGTTTCTTCCAGACATTTCTATATGTCAGAAACAGAGCTGGCATATGACATGATTATTTAAATGCTTTCATAAATAGCAAAAACGAAGGATTTTTATTTTTTTTTTCCTCTCAGGAAAGCTGTTGTCAGTCAAAATTTGTCACATTCAACATTTTCTTTTTTGGCCTGCCTTAATCAGGACCTTCTTGCATCCAACAGATGCTGAATGCTCATAACTCCCATGAACCTCAGCAGGGGTTGAAGGGTTTTTAGCATTTTGCACAGGATAAAGCACTAATAGAACTCAGGCACTAATAGCATACTTTTTCAGGGGACCAAAGCAACTGCATCTGCCATTGACTTTTCTTGGAGTTGAGAGTGCTCTGAGCCTCTGAAAAATATGACAGTCTTACTGATGCTTCCTAGTAACAGCTGGAGATGGGGAACTGAAGGATCAAGAACATGCAGAAAAGGCTGTTTTAAAAATATTTTGCTCAGAGAACTACATTAAAATGATTTCATTAAGGTGGAAAACTATTAAAACTTAGGAAGTGCCAGAAATAAAGGTAGTTTTAAGAAGCTTCATCTAACTCTACAACATGTAAATTATCATACAGATCCTGCTATTTTTCCCATTGGAGTTTCTGCTTAGTAAGTGTACAGAATATTCCTGTAATGAACAGTTATTCATTATGTTTATCAATGTTTGCCCTATTTACTGCATTTTATTCAAAATTTTAATTTCTGTGGGGTTTTTCCTTTCATGCTTATTGCTATAGTAGCTGAACAGCATTAAACATAAGGTCAGCCATGTTGTAGTAAAGTACATACATTTTTTAATATATGGTCATCTGCACTGGTTATCAATGTCACTGTATCTGTCACGCTGGAGTGTAACGTTGGAGCTGATACAGCAGCTGATGACAACAGCCAGTTGTGTGGTCATGATTTCTAGCCAGGGACTTAGAAGCAGATCTAACAAGTTTCCTATGATTGGCTATAAAACATCAGCTTTCTTACTGTTCTCTGAATCTTATTCCCTGTAAATGAGTGAAGAAACTTTGTTCAGTTAAGTATATTTAGCAGAGATCCAGATACAGAGTAGTACAACAAACTTAAACTAACTTGGACTTCAGGTATCATAACTGTAGCATGAGGGAAGCAAAGAAAATGGTAAGCAGAGGAGGTAAAAGGCATCCCAATAGCAAAACTTGCTACTGTGGCCTACACTAAGGCCCCTTTCCCAAAGCCCGATTTTGAGAGGTAGTAGGAAGCATTGAGTCTGGGATTCCCCGAACCACTGCCATTACTAGGTCTCTTGGAAGTTTATTTCTTCCAGGTAGGTTCATTCATTGCCTCTCCAGTCATATCTGATTCCACTAGCCTGCCCCTCGCCTGGGAAGCCTGAGAGCAGGCAGGCTGTGAACGTGTTGATGCCCTTGCAGGCCCCTGCAAGGTGCCTTTGCACTTTGGTAACTTCCTTCTAGCCCCATGTTTCTCTCCTGTGAAGCAACCTCGTTCCTGGCCTCCATCCCTGGCTGCATGCAGAGTGACCAAGATTTGTTGTCCAGAAGCACAATTTAAGCAATATATACCAACCACATTCCCTCTTCAAGGCATTTCTGGTCATATTCCCGAGTCTCCAAGAAGAGTAACAAACTTACATCTTGCCCATGTGGCATAAGGGATCATTGTGTTAGGTAGGATTAGACAGCTAGGCTGGGTTTCAGAACAGGGACTTCATTTTGTTTCCTGATGGGATATTTCAGTTCCTAAATATTTTCTTGGATGTTTCTCTTAATAAGTTTATGTCTCTTTCCCCTTCTGTCTTCCCTTCTCCCTCACTGTCCCCTTCTTTCTTTCTTTCAAAGAAGAGGAAAATCCACTCTGCTTGTCTTGTGCCTTTAACCCAGGTATACCACTGTGTAAACAATGTCTATTAAACTAGTAGACATTAACACAGCTGTTGTAATATAGCGGCTGTTTCTACTATAGTATTAATGCAACATAGAAAAACAAATGGTTGAAAAAACACCACATAAGGCAGAAAGAGAAAATGAAGTCATTATCTGTCATTTTTTTTCTCTTCAACTGTAGAATATTTACCTGCCAAAAAGATTTTATCAATCCCCTTAAAATCATGTTTCAAAGTTCCTGATCTGTCTTTTTGCTGGGATATGAAAGTTCCAGTGGCACTCCCAGTGTTTTAAGGAGAAGCTTTTTACTTTAAACTGGATTAAAAAATATTCATCTTAGAATGGCATAAAAAATTCAAAATCTCTTTTATGTGATACACTTTAATTAATTTGCTGTTTCTGCAAAAAGCAGTGTCTTCAATTTCTGCATGCATTGCAATTCAATTTAATATGTTGCAAAGTTGTGGCCTTCCTATATAAAAACGAACTATATGATATAACCAGCACTTAGGGAACAGGAAGGACAAAACTGGCCAAACATTTATAATTGTACATTTTGTGGCATTGATTGCAGAAGGAACTACCTCAAGGCAGAAAATGATTACTAGGTTAGAGAGGCTTGACAGTTATTTAAGATTTGACCTTCAAGAAGGTGCATGGATGAAAGCTGGCATGGTTCTAGGATATGATAACAATGATTTTAAATAGAAATGAAGGGATTGGAGTTGAAGGTAACTGTTCAAGCAGCATGGTTAAATTCACTATTCTTTTAAAAAATATTTTTAGGGGGGAAAAAAACCACGCTGTTTTATGTTTCATTGATCTGATTTTTTGGAGTTGTGTCCCTCTAATCTTCTAGCAATGGCCTATATTTTCAGCTAGCAGTACAGCAAAATGAGGAGGGTGTCCTGACGTCTATAAACAGCAAGAAAGAAGTAGAGTTTGGAGAAAGTAGTGGGTAAATCCATTATTACAATCTGGAAGAAAGATTAACTCAGTCTCCATAATAAAAACCTATGTTTAGGTGTTTGTAACAACTTGCTCTTGCCAAACTGAAATGCATTGAGCTGAAATTTTGAGTGGCAGCTCAATTATTATCTTTTTTCTAGCCAACTTCAGCAAAAAATATTTAATTTTATTTCTGTAAATAAATATTATATTTTACTCATGTTAAAAATCATGGTGGCTTTTTTCACAATCACTCTAGTACTTTGGAGGATGGATGTGGAACTTGGCAGTCTGTTGGCCTTAGTGGAAGGAATTATGTTTTAAGTCATCTTTAGGAAAAGGAACTCATGTAAGGGGATAAGTTACTACTCTGTATCTGGATCTCTGCTAAATATACTTAACTGAACAAAGTTTCTTCACTCAATTACAGGGAATAAGATCCAGAGAACAGTAAGAAAGCTGATGTTTTATAGCCAATCATAGGAAACTTGTTAGATCTGCTTCTAAGTCCCTGGCTAGAAATCATGACAAGAATCGGTCATCTGAGCTTGAGTTAAGGTTTTAATTTTTAAAAGCCATGTGTGGAAACACTTACTTTCTTCTGGAAAGCCTGATGGCTTTTAACGTGATCCATTTTTACATAAAACACAGATGATAAAACCACACAAAAGTGAGTTGTGTTCAGTGAATGGAGAGTTTTGTTTTGCTTGTGTTGCAGAAGACACTTGTGCTAACGGAAACATTGGCACAGCTGTATTACAGCCATGCATTTCAGCTTGTTTTGATCAAGGTTGTGTCAGCATTACTGCTTAAAACACACTTAAGATGTTATAATTTAGCAGAAGGTAGAAGATTGCTCTAACTTTGAACCTGGCACTGTGCCTGGGAGCGATATTTTAAGCCAATATCATAGCAATGTCATCGACTATTTTAATGTCTTTTTTTGTGGAAACACGTTAGTCTGCATCAATTCATGCAGGAAGCTTAGTTTACTAAGCCACTATGCCTAGAATATCACAAGACAGTACACTAAATTATCAGTGGAATGTTACTACTACATTCCAACCAGCTGTAGCTCTACTTGTTCCTGTTTCTGTTTCAGTCAACAAGCATTTTGCAATTATTTTGAACAGAGAAGGAGTAAGACCCTGTCTTTTATGAAATGTGTGGTTATTTAGGTGTTCTTAGCCAGCTATGAACATTTTAAGACTAACATACCCTATTATCTTAAGTACTGGGGAATAAGAAAAATGTGTATCACAGTTCTCTTAACCTTGAAAGGATTTGTTTGAACTTGGATTTTGTTAAATTTGGGGAATATTTGTAGTCTAATATCTGGAAGAGATTTCTGTGGTTGTCTCATGAGTTTTGGAATCTATACATAGTAGGGACAAAAGCCCACTCTTTTCACATGACAGAAAGCATTGAAGCAGTACAAATTCACTTTTCTGACTTAAATTTATTACATAAAGTTTTAAGTGGTAGCTTTGTCCCAGAAGACTTTATGTGGGATCATGTATGATTTGTTATTCTCTGACATAAATTAAACATAAATATTCAGTTGTGTGGCCTTGCTAATTTGGGAAAAACTCCCTCATCATGTGCTGTCATCCCACCCAGGTAAGGTTTGTACTGCCAAGCAATGAGGTATATACAAATCTGCATTAATGACTGGAGAATTGCAGTCCTATATCTCTGAACAAGGCATGTTGTATCTTTTCATTGTTCCTTACTTTCTGTTACATATGAAATACAGTCCATGAACCCCCTTTTAACATTCTTTGGCAACAATAATCATCTGCCATATGATTGAAGTTATGTGCATGCTTAACACTATATAAATTCAGAAGCTAAGAGACTATTTATTTTCTTTGTCTTTTGGAGAGTCCCTACCAGACTTTTGGGAGTGATAAAGTATTGGAAAATTAGATTAGCTTATGAAAGTATCTTAAATCACTGTATAATATAGCATGGGTTAAAGAAAAATCCTCTGGTTTTGAGAGGCATAGAAAAGATTGTAGTAAATATAATGCTATTTTGCTTATACGTAAAATTTATATATACTATATGAAGACAGAAATATTAACCATACCTAGCGTGTTTATTTTCTAATCACAGAGGGCAATAAAAGTAATGCTTAGTTTTGCTGCATTGGTTCAGTTTCCTTGGTGAAAAATCACAGTTCTGAACCTGAAATCTAAAACATGTTACCTATGATCTAATTAAAGACAAGAGCAGAAACTATCTGTCTCACAATTTCTCTTCCAGCACTTATACTGCAAGAGAAAAATAGATGAATAATATATAAGTATGTCATGATACACTGACCTGTTCAATAACATGGTTAGCTGGCACTGTAGTTCTTTACCTGTTTACAGCTTCACTGAAATATTAAGCAGGAATATAATGACCAGCCAATCAAACTGTAGAGAAGAGAAAAGGCCAAGGTAGTTTGCTGTTATTACATTCTGTTTTGCTTGACATGATATTGTTAGAAATTATATTTTTAATGCTTCCTATTCTGGACAAAGACAGTGAAGGAAACAGGAAATGACACTTGACTTATCTATTTTCCCAGCAAAATCTGTAACGAGCATGGGTTATAGTATAACTATTCTTCTTACAATTTCAAAACTGTAATCTGATCCTCCCTGCTTGTCACATCCAATTTGTTCCAAGGCATGTTTTACACAAGGCCACATTTCTGTTCAGTGGTAGCCTGAAGTTGACAGGGATTATGGTTAAATTCCCTTACTAATGACTGTGTAGAACTAGAAAGATCCTGTCATATTGTCATTCTGGATGCTATACAATTACCTAAGTGGAGAAAAGAAAATTAATTGATGGAACAATTATGTGTTTTTCATTTTCAAGCTCTTTTCAAGAGAATTCAGATTAGCATGAGACTATGATTTGGAATTAGATAAAGAAGTGAGAACAAGAAAATAATAGAGATACAATTAAGGAATACTCCCTTGAGCTGCTATTTTATTTCAGCAACAGGTGTAGGAGGAATATGTGTAGTATCACTGTGTAGTCAGAAAAACTTTGTCAGAATGTTAGCCACCACAAAACTCTTCTACTGAAATCAGAGCACTTTGCAGAAGTCATATCTACTTACCGAGCAAAACAGGAGCAAAAGCGAACAAAGTTGGAAAAACTGAAAAAATTTTCAAATCAAAATATGACATTTCTAACTTCATCTTTTGTATTTTTATTGTGTAACCACATTAAAAATAAAGAGTAACAGCAGATAAACCAGGAAAAATAAATGCTTTAGCAAGAAAACAACTTTTCCCCTTTTTCCTTCACCCTCAATTGTTTCATTCTTATTTGAAATTAAATTGAATTTTAGAGGTGTTCTTATCAGCCGAATTACTCAGGAATCAGTTGAGAGAGCTGTAGCAGGAAGTAGATAGGCAAAAGACAATCTGGGTCATGCTTAGACATGCATGAATAAAGAAACTAACCAGCCAGAGAAATCATCAGGGATTTGCATAAAGCTCTTACCAGTTTTTCCAGATCATCGTGGAGATTCAGGCAGTGGCAGATGCACCCTGGAAAAAAACACCTAGTTTGGGAAGAGGAATGGGCCTTTTCAACTGTAAAGTAAACTTTAAGAGTTGCTGACACCTCATAAAAGAGCAAAAGTGTTTCTGCACACTGGCTTTGTAATCTCTTGAGTACACCTTGAAACCTGATCAATGGACAGCAACAAAAGAGCACAAGAAGGGTAAAACAAGTCATCTGCATAAGGGCGGAAAATCAGGAGAGAGTTATTCACAACAGGTCAAAGGAAGAAAGTAAAGAATAGGAGGTCAGTTACCAAACACATCTATGTAGTATGTGTCTATGTAGTAATTGAGGGACCAATGGAAACAGAGACAGTCACATAATGATTTTACTGAAATAATAAATTGAAGAAATCTGCTATGGACTCCCATGGCATACAGAGACATTTTGAAATGAACAAAATAATTCAGAGCTTAGAGGTTAGTGGGACTTCTTCGTAGTCTGTAACCGCAAAGGGAGTATGGCAGGGCATGCAATGTCCAAAATATATTTATAGTGTCCTGCTGAAGATTTAATACTTAAGTTAGAGAAATCAAGCGATGCATGAAGAGGATGGTGGGGGTTCTTTTAGTTTTGATTCAGAACAATATTGAGAATATGTAAGAGGCAAAGTAATTGCTTGAGAATGAATACTGAAAAAATCTAAAATTTACGGTAAGACTATGAATTTTTGAAAGGAAAATTTCAACAAAGGCAGAGAGTGAATACAAAAGACTTAGAACTGGTCCGAGCGACAAAGGAAAAGTGCTATCCTGTAAAGAATGCAATACCAAAGCTGGGGAAAGACAAGTCAGCCTGATAGGAGGTTGATATGACCAACTCATGGACTCTTTTACCTTGGTCAAACTCATTTACCTTAAACACACAAAAAAACCCCATACAGGAAGAGGAAAACAGTTTGGGTTACTAAAGATGCATATGGACAGACGACCTGAGAATACAGGGATAAAATCAGAAAAGCCAAGGTACGTAATGACATACAAGAAAACTTGTATCTCAGTACATAATGAGATACACTATTACATAATTACATGATGAGGCGCAAAAAATTCAATAATTCATTCTATATGTACATTAATAGTATGGAGAAGATCAAAGGCAGAGCTGGTTTGCTAATCAGAAGAATGAAAGGACTATCAGCAAACAATTGAGTGAAAGCTGAAGTACATAATGTAATTTTTTGTTTGTGTCCATCTTCACTGAAAAGGTCAGTTAGTCAGATTATCATAACTCTCACTAGCAAAGCAGGAATAAGATTTTAATTTTTGACTGGGAAAACACAGTTTAGAGAGTACTTAGATCTCATCAGCTGGTTGTTTAGAATTCAAGATGAAGTTCATCAGGTCCAGTTGATTTGGAAACATCTAATTTATCTTAAAATCTATTTTTGCGAACACATGGAGGAACTGTAAGACTAAGAACAAAAAACCCAGAAAGTGGCAAATCTTAATACCTGTTTTAAAAAGAAGAAAAGAAGGATCATGAATTATAGAGCAGATGTTTCAGTTTCCAGAAAAAATATATGACTAGCTTTATTTAAAGGATTTGTAAGCACCAGAAACAAGTAACCTCATGTATCTCTTTCTTCACTTGTAACATGCCTTACGCACAGAGATGTCCTGTACCTTAGATTTTGGAAGACTTTTAATGTTGCCTCACATGGTAGTCTCCGAAGACTGCTGTAAGTGACAGTATTAAATGGTTGAAAACCCACTGGAAAATCATAGTGGCTCCTTCTTAAAAGGGAAAGATTTATTAACCTGAATTCTGCAGGGTCCTTGTACTTAAACTTGTCAATATTTTAATGAATGATCAGAAGATGGGAAAGAGGTAGTATTTTTACTTAATTTATAGACAATGCTTAACAGAGGGAGCTGAGATATTTTCGATGATAGGGATAGAAATCAGAATGATTCCGGAAAAGTTCAGAAAGAAGTAGATGCTATTATTCAGGGTCTCTGGCAGTATAACTAGGCAGGGGGAATGACAGCATAGGGAACAATGGGTGTGGTTATGCTGACTTACATTATTCTTTTTACTGGGGCAAAATGGAAGCATGCCTCTTGCCTGAGCGATATCACAGGGGAGAAGAAGGCAGGGGTGTGCTCACTCCTAAACTCTTCATACCCAACAGATCATATGATACATAGAGTTGTGCAGTAATACAGCTCAAACTCTTTCTGTTTCCACTGAACTTTATTTCTTGGTAGTTACCTCTGTTAAAAAATGTGGAAGGTATAGCCATAGCATAAGAAATCATGGTTGACTCAGCTCCATTAAAACTATGTAATGCTGGCACTTGGCTTGTACAGATGCCACTGAACTCCCTGGTGATCTTTATTCTATTGTTTGTCAGCTTGTCCCTCTATTTCTGAGACATGCTCCTGTGTCTCCCAAACAATATAAAGTAACAAATTCAACTCCTGTTTCCTTTTAAGTCCTGACAGCTCTCTAATTTTTCTCTTCTCATCTTTGATATTGAACCTCTGTATGATACAGGTTCAGTCTGTATCTTTCGCATGTTCTGGTATACAGTACGTGTCTTATGTATATGTATTTAAGTAAAGGCTAGCTAGGGAAGATACTTGATGACATATGTTGCTCTACTTATCGGCTGTTCCAGGGAAAGGCTGGCTCATGGAAGTAATAAACTGGCATTTAACGTGTTTTAGATGAGGCTGGAAACATTGCTGCAATGCAACATTAACAACTTGCTTTTACTCATGTAATTCCTAAGCAGGATAAACATGTTATTCAAAAATAATTGTTATCTTTTCTTTTTAGTCCAAGAATAACTCAGGCCTTCACCCATCAGCATGGGTGGAAGAGCTATTGTTTGTACAGGAATTGAACTGCTTTACTGTACTATATAGTATGTTGGGCTGTCATGTTTGAATAATGGAGTTGTTGCAATCTAACACTGAAGTTTCCTTTTCTGCTGCTTAACTTAAAAGTTCATTGGAAAACAATAGAGTATTGATGGGAAAGGATAGAAATAGCTATCCTTTGCTTTCCTTTGTTGTAGTCCTAGTATGGGATGATACAGTCACCACTTTGAAGTTCTACATAGTCATCTGGTCTCTTACTATGTTGTCTTGAATACTAGAAAGCTGAGATGCCTTTTCATATATGAAGTGCTGGGCTGGGAAACATAGAATCCACCACTGCTTGCAAGGTAGAACTTCAGTGTAAGGCGAAAAGCACAGGGTTAGCTGGGAATTAAAATAAACTTAGTTTGGAGACTGCTCACCCTTACTCTGGAGCTTCTCCTTTTCCTTGATTATGCTGCAGCCAAATCTACTAATAGCAATAATCTGAGAGGAATTAGTAAGTGCTTCTGCCTCATGCCTCGATTTTTATCTTGCACATTGTCATAACCTATCCATACAAATGGGTAGGAGAAAAGAAACTGCTTAAGGCCTCACAGTGTTTTCCTGAAGAAAGCTCATCAGAAACCATTCACAGATGTAACAACTCCTTTATTACGGAGCTAGAAATCATGAAGGAGAATCAGAGCCACCATTGCAACCTGCATGTCACCATAGCAACTGCTATTAGGACAATTGAGATATAAGCCCAGATTTTCTGTTCAATGATGAAAACTTGGCCTTCCAACAAAGTGCTTTCCTCTAGCATGAATCTTTGTGCTCAGTAGAATAACGGGAAAGGAAATTAATCATGGAGAAGAAAAGATGCACATAGAGAGAGGAGCAAGAAAAAGCAGAAAATAAGATGACAGAACCAAAAGATGCATGTCTTGTCATTGGTCCCTAAGAATGCAATTTTTAAACTGTGTGTATATGTGTCATTCCCATTTTATCACTCTAGGCTGCAGGACCATCAAATTTGAGCCATCTCTTCTGATTTTGTCATCTACAAATGTCATAGGTGCTACACGACAAGGAAACAACTAGTGAAAATGGGGGCGGGGAGGGCAAGTTGACTGCCCCATAACTCCATTACTGTAATAACTGTCCTTTCAGTATTACTCATTGCACTTAGCCAGTTTATTAACTATCTGTGTTGGGTTGACATTGGCTAGATGCCAGACTCCCACCAGCCACTATCTCATTCCACCTCCTCAACAGGAAAGGGGAAAAAATAAGATGGAGAAGCGTGTGGGTTGAGATAAAGACAGGGATTTTGCTCACCAATTACCATCACAGGCAAAACAGATTGGACTTGGAGAAATTAATTTAATTTATTGGCAATTAAAAATAGAGAAGGATGGTGAGAAAAAAAGATAAAAACTAAAACACCTTCCCAGCACCTCTCCCCCTTCTTCTCAGGCTCAACTTCATTCCTCTGTTCTCCTCTCCTCTATCTACCCTGCTGCGCAGCACAGGGGAAAGGGGAATGGAATCTTTAACAGCTCCTCTCTCCTGCACCTTCCTCCTCACACTTTTCCCCTGGTCCAGCATGGGTCCTCCATGGGCCACACTTCCTACCACAAAACTTGCTTTAGTGTGGGCTCTCCATGGTCTATGGGTTCCCTCATGGCATGTCCACCTGCTGCAGCATGGGGTCTTCTACAGGCTGCAGGTGGATATCTGCTCCACCATTAATCTCCATGGGCTGCAGGAGGACAACCAGCTACACCATGGTCTTATCTAGGGGAATCTCTGCTCAGGTGCCGGGACCACCTCCTCTCCTCCCTCTCCACTGACCTTGGTGTCTGCAGGGCTGTTTTTCTCACGTTTTTTTTCCTCACTCCTTTCTCTCTCACAGCTGCTGTGCAGTGTTTTTACCCTTGTTAAATATGTTTTCCCACAGGGGCTTGGCTTTCCCACAGCTTGGTTCAGCTCTGTCAGGCAGTAGGTCATTTGGAGCCAGGTGAACAGGCTGGAACTGGCTGTACCTGTCAGGGGGCAGCTCCAGCCTCTCCTCCCACAGGCCACCCCTGCAGCTCCAGGTTGCCGGCACCTTGCCAAGGACATCCAATGCACCATCTCACCTGTTTTGCATTAATTCCTGCATTCCTCACCTTAAACGATAAATTGTCCCGAGGCACTGAATGAAATTATTTACTTAAATCTAGCTAGATAACATTTACTGCATCTCCCTTGATTAGGAAATGAATTCTTTTATCAAAAAAAGAGATGTTAGGTTAGTCTGACATTGTAAAGTCTGACCTTTGATAAAACAGTGTTGTGTTTCATATTATTTTCCATTTTTCTGTGTGTCCTTTATTAGGGTTTCCTTCAAAAACTGTTGTAAGACTGTGCATAGATCTGAGTTCATTCAGACATCTGTAGTTGTTTACACCTCTTTTTTCTGGTTTTGTGCATAAATGCCATGTTTGCTGTTTTGCAGTTTGTGGATACCTGCTCCAGAAGAGACAGATCCATAGCTGTTTTTTTTGTAATACCACAGGCTGGTTTTTTAACAACTGTTGTTTTTGAACAGTGGTTATCTACTCTTGTTTCCCTCTCCCCTGCCTCATTCCCTGAAGAACAGAGTATAAATTATTTCCACCTCAGCTGTGGGCATTTTTGTTTTCATATTTCCTACTAGGGGAATAATTACTGTCATATCTTACCTTCCTAATGAAAATTGATGTTAATTATTGAGCTTGTATTTAGGCCATATGTCAGTGTGGAGTGGTTCCACTTTTTTCCTTTGTTCTTTTTTTCCTTTCCTGTATGAAGAAAATAATAAAATTGTTCTTGGAAAGATCTAGTTGGAATGACCTTTTGTCTGTATGTAGTTTCCTTGCTGTAAGACAGTGTCTTCAACAGCCTCTATTTGTTCTTATTATTGTTTTCAAAAAGATGATTCATCCAGGTAACCCCTCTTTACATACCAGTCCCTTTCCTTTCCTTAGGAGACGGGCTCCAATATTGAATAAACTTACGTACTTCTTTGCCTTTAAACCTCTTGAACTCTCCAGTTCCAGATTAAACTTTCCCATGTAGAAATTCTCAAAAGATGATTTAATTAATTTATCAAAATATAGTCTTTTACATACATTTACAGAAATAAGAATAACTAAACCTTATGTATAACTCCATTTTTGTCTGTCCTGTTACTTAAAATTAATTCAATCAGTTCAAGATATCCTGATCTGAGAGCATTTTTCAAGCAGAGCTTTTGCAAGTTTTTTTTGCTAATTACTGGAATATATCCAAAATATCATCCAGGTGAGTATTTGGTGGAGAAATCTGGCAGCTATCATTCCTGAGAGACTTCTGCAGTGGAGAGTGTTTACATTGCATAACATTTCTATTACTTCTATTTTCTGTCATCAGTTAATAGAGTTCTGAAGCCCTATCCTAATCTGAACCTGGGAAAGTAAAAGTGATGGGGAATATGACTACTTTTATGAGTGCATTAAAATAATGTGGCAAGGTTATATGGCTCAGGGTTAGGAGAAGTTTTCTAACAATCGGAGCAGTGAAATTCTAAAATGGCTTTTAAAATAGAATAGTAAGGATCCTAAACTATCTCAAGGTAAACATAATACATTCATGGAAAAAATGTAGGTGAAGATAAGGAAGATGCTGGGACTAGAAATAAAATTTGGAAATTTATTTTTGCCAAATTTGATACATTTGGAGACACTAAAAAGTATCTTGAAATACTTAAAAAGTTCTGAAAGTACCAATGATCACATTATGTAGTTACTTGCATGCAATGAAGCTTGCATTTTAGAATATTCTGTTTTTATTTAAAATAAAATGTTATCAGGAATAAATCCTATAAATTTAATTATGAAAATGTTTAGATTTTATTCTGTCTTTCATTTTTTGCAGCAATTCTCTTCTGTAAGATAATATTGGCATTTGCTCTGTTAAATAAATCTTTTCCTCATCCTTCAAATGAGACCATTTAATAAAAAAAGTCAAGGAATTAGTAAACTGTTATATAAAAAAAATGTGTCTGACAGAACACCTCTGCAACACTTTATTAATTTTGTCTACAGGTACAATGATTACAATGTACAGTGTAAAATTCCTATGGGAAGTTTTTACTGACCTCTGCCTAACTAATTGAAATAGCTCAGTTTTGCTTGGGATAAGTCTGAAAGTCTGAGCCTGTAACATGACTTAATACTATAGAAAATAAAAATGAAAATTGGCAAAAGGGACTGAAGACCAAAAACCTACTAATTGTTCAAGTGAGGTGTCTCTTTAACTCTACGTATCTAGAGTAAACAAAACTTTAAGTTTGGATTTATTAATTGTCTGTTGTTCCTCTGGTGACATTTAAAAAGATGAAAAAAACCCCAGCAATCCAAGCAGTGAAGGTAGAAACTATAGAAGTCAGATGGCCAATAGCAAAATAACTGAAGAGGTTGAACTAAGCTATAAAATTGCAATAAAGCAAAGAAAAAACAGGATCAGTGACAGAGGTAGGGAAATGGGAAAAGATTAGTTGCAGGAAGAAATTTTAATAGCAAAGGTTATGATAGTTTAAGCATATAAATGTCTTTCTAAAGCTGTAAAATCTTTAACTTCTAAGTAGATAGGATTTTTTAAATTGAATTACATTTATAAAAAAGTTCTGTTTAAAATAATTATTTCTGAAATTGTCAATCCACAGAAAATGATAGCATTTTTTTTCCCCTTATAGTTAAACTAATTGTGAATGTGACCTACATCCTTATAGATTCATTATAAAGAGACAAAGGATAAAACTGTGTGTGACTAAGTTTACCCTGACTTTCTCTTCCTGATAAAAAAATATTTTTTATCATATTAAAGAGGGTTTTATGATCTTGGTGTTTTCTGAGCATCACATCTGTAATCTGTATATCAATTTATCATAGTTTTATTTTATTGCTATACTGAGATGACTCAGCATTCGTTCCTTACACAACAGACTTAAAGGGAGCCTAAAGGAAAGATGGGGAGCACCTCTTTATCATCAGGGAGTGTAGTGACAGGATGAGAGGTAATCGTTTTAAACTGAAAGCGGGTAGTTTTAGATTAGATATTAGGAAGAAATTCTTTACTGTAAGGGTAGTGAGAAACTGCAACAGGATGCCCAGAGAAGTTGTCAGTGCCCCCTGCTGGAAGTGTTCAAGCACAGGTTATATGAGGCTTTGAGCAACCTGATCTAGTGGAAGGTGTCCTTGCCTATGGCAGAGGGGTTGGAACTAGATGATATTTAATGTCCCTCCCAACCTAAACCATTCTACGAATCTGTGATTCTAATCACCTTGTCCTCCATCTTTTCTTCCCTCCTTCCAGGTAATTAATCCATCTTGCAATAATGATAATAGTAATAATAATCCATTCAGGTTTGATTTTATCCATTAGGTTAGTAAGAAAGAGCCCTTCATTTAAAAACAAGCTCTGTGAAGAAGAAAAGTAAACCACCAGTGTGTTACAGAACTACTGAGACATTTTTAGAAAAATAACAAAGGATTTGCTTTGAATTTAATGGGAACTCTAAAAAGTAGTGTTTTTGCCTGCTTCGCTCTTCAGTGGACAGCAATTGTCATTCATTTCTGTTTGCCTGAAGTTGTGAAATAGAGTTAAAAAGCAAAACAACTGATTTAATTTCTCTAGCACAGTTTTTTTTTTTTTTAAGCTTTATTTGTCAGTGCACATGAATATGAATGATTGAGGAGTCTTCATACAGGTGGATGTGCAAAATAAAGAAAATGTAAATGTCTGCATCAGACATGGATTTATAAAGATTGATTGAAATTGCCGTTGCATAAGCAAGTTATATTAACACTTATTATTGTAGGGTCTCATTTGCACTTTCTCTGTTCATAGGGAACATTTCTTCCTTGAACAGATCTGCTGCCTTGCTAAACCATTAACATTTGTCAGATGGTACGACTAGACTCCTAACAACTTGCAGATGACATTCAGCCATAGAAAACCCTCTTTGGTTGTTGACGGTTTGTCTAATAAGTGTGTATACTGCTGACATTTAGACAAGAAAATGTCTGTGAAATGTGTATTCTTACAGAATATAGCTGAAACTTATCGTAAACTTTCTGGGGTTTCGGTGGGGTCTGTGTGTGTACATACATATTCTTTATAATTTGCTTGCAAACTTTCACAAACAGAAAGATTATGCTCTACTCAGTCCCTCAAAAACCAAAAAAGTGTTGATATATAAGTTCATTTTAAAACTGAATTTTCAGAAGAATGTAATGAATTATTCATACTGAATGTTTTGCCTCATTTTCTGTTTGCAAATTGTATTTGCAAAGATATAGTTCTAATAATATTATTCAGTTTTCTTCTCAATGTAATTTCTGCAAATAACTCCTTCTTGTAAATGATTAATTTAGAACTTTTTAGATATATGAAATTTAAACCTGTTTGACTGGAAAGATCACACACATTTCTGTTTCCAGATTGGGATAGTTCTAAATCAAGAGTCTACAGCATTTGTTTAAAATCCATTGTTTAGTAATATGTTTCAGCTAGCAATTTCTTGCTTGCATTTTTGACTGGAAAAACGTCTACAAATAAATAAGGCTCACTGAAAAATTCCAAATTTGCACTGACATTTATTGCAAGCAAATGTCCTCCACTTCAAAAAGAAATGGCAAATATTAGGAAGGAGGATATATTTTCCTCAATTTTCAGACATTTAATTTTTTTAATGAGTAATTTTAGTAATATCTATTGTTCTGTAAATTCCATAAGAACATTTTCCTTATGCTCAATATTTATAAAGTGCAAATTGTTGCAAAAAAAGAGTAGTGATTTACTTTCCTGCACAAAAGTATTTTGATGTCCACATAGAGTAATTGACTATATAGTCAGCACAGATTTATCAACCAGCAATGATCAAATATTCACTGATTAATTGTTTTGTCATTTTATCTCAAGACATTTTGTTCCTATGAAAAGTGCTTTTGAAATTCTACAGTAAAGTTTTTAATGTTTCCTTATTGTTGTGTTTAAAGCTTACTTAACTTTACAGAAACTTATTTTTTTCTTTGTAGCTTTTTCCCCTGAACTAATTATATAAATATCAGCTTTATCTGGTTGTATGGCTGTTCAACCTGCAATTGATTTTTTTTCCTGTTTACTCAGATAATTTTTTACTTTTAGCAATTTTTGAGCTTGATTAACACAGAAATCCTAAAGCATAAGCTAGGAAACTGATGTAAAAATATCAATTTAACATTAAAGGCCATTGTGACCTTCAGAAAAACAGAGTAATTCACAGAGAATTTCAGTTACACAGTTTTCTCAATGAAATTTTCAAATTTCTCTTCAAGCTGCGTGGAACTCCTACTATCCTCCTACTTCTGCACCAAACATCTATGTCTCGGCATAAAAAAAAATCAGCAAATTACTTCAGGACTAGGTAATGTTTTAAGAAGAAAATGATTAATTTAAAATCAATGCTATTCAATATGTGATTATTTGCCATGCAATCCTCGATGCATTTTCTTAAATTCAATACAGCCTACTGTAGAAACATATTGCTTGGAAGAAAATTTTAGAATCTGCTTTTCTAAACATGAGCTGACAAAGTGGATTTCAAGATTGTGTGTCGTTGCCACGATGTTTTGGCTTTTGGGCAGCTAGGGAGTAGGAACATAGTTAGGAAAGGACTGGAAATCAGATGACTGAAACTTGACTGACAGATTGCCTGAGGAATGGACAAACTGTCTGCACAGTGGCTGCCAGATACACCACCCCTCCAAGGGTTAGGTCCACAACACAGGAAAAGGTCCACAACATAAGGGAAAACAAGGGAAAAATCCTTCTGTGACCTAAAAAGATAATTATAGCTTCAAACTGCACAAATGTTTGATTTACCTTAAGGATTTGTGATTTTATTGCAAATGTGTGTAGCCATTATGAATTACTGAATGAAGGGAGAGAATTTTGACTGGTTTTGACTCTATTAACTGCAAGCAAGGAACAACCTGCAAGTGTAGATGCATATCTCCTGTTTGAGTGACTGATTTGGTCTAGGTGGGGGCTGGAATGATATCTAAGATGGTGGCTGGCAAAGGTCTTGCTGTTTTAAACTGGTAGTGGCTTTAGAAACTGTTTAGTAAACATATAATAGTGAGAAGATGATAGCATGAGTGTCCTTTTATTTTTTTGACATATGACAACAGCACAGCAAATTAAGTACCACAATTACTTTCAAATGAAGATGTGAGGATCACACTGTAAAAGGAGTAGTAACATTAACAGGCCAGCAGTAATCAAATACAATAGCTTTGGCATGAAAGAAAACACCAGGGAAAAAAAAGGAACACCTAGGAATAAACCAAACACTTCTGAACCACTTGTGAATTATCAAGGTAATGGATACAAATTATTTGTAGTAGCTAACAACTTATTCTTCCAAAAATTTATGGGATGAAATCTTGTAGTTCATTTAATAGATTTTTCTCAGTTGATGTTCATTGTCATCGCCAAACATAAGCCACAGTACAAACCACGTATAAATATTCAGGAACTTATGCTGAAGGTTGATGCTGATTTATACCCCACTTCTCCGTCACAGCAGCTGTGATCTTCTGGTGTTCTATACCACACAATTAAATCTTCTGCAATAGAGACCAGGTAAAGGAAAGGGATGAATGAAATACCTATGAGGAACTTTAGCACCATTGTTTCTATCTTTGTGGCAATGATCTGAGATCCAGGAAAGGTTTGGACTATGTTATAATTACATTAAAGGAGAGTAGGTAGAGTTGAGCAAAATGTAACTAGGTTTTCAAGTGCTCGAAGCTGTAAAATATCTCCTCTGTTAACTGAATGTCCCTAAGAGCCACTGGAGATTGTTTCTATATGTAAAGTGTTAAACAAATGAATTGTTTTCATTCCTGTGGAGAACCTTTCCATTTTGGAGCAGGACAACTTGTGTTGTGCATTGTCTTGTCTCAGCAAAGACATTGGTTCATGTTCTCAAGTATATATCTGTTAGTGCCCCATTGGTTGCTCATGTGAATACTGCAATGGGACACCCTTCTAATACTGGCTTCTTAGATTTTGAATCCCTCTTAAAAATATGATGCAAGTTTGCCAACTATAGCTGCAAGTAATTTTCTTTTCCAGTGCTTACCAGCTGTTGGCTAGACACAGGAAAGAGATTTCTACTCAGTAGTTGACTTCCTTGCTGTCTATACAAAATGTCATTAGGGATGGAACTCAGCCTGGTAACAAATAAGCTGAAGAAAAGCATATGCTGGGATTTGATGTCTTGCATTTAAACAATTAACAATTTTGTTAATCACTTTCCACCATTAAAACTTACCGACTTGATACTTTTACCCTTTATTAAGGTGTAAAGAATAAAGGGTATGATTCTCTTACAGAGGAGTAATATGTATGTCATATCAGTGGGATTATGCTGGTGTCAGCAATTATAAATGTGTCATGACAAAAATGTCTCATTCTGTTCTCTTGCTTGCAAATATTGGATAGGTGTGGTTGAGAAGTGCTTAGAAAGAAACAAAGCCATAACACATGCACATATCTATGTCCATGATGAAGGGGAAAAAAGAGGGAAAACCTTAGTTTTATAGACTTATTTAATTGCAGGTGCCAAGACATTGATATCAACGTGCCAGCAGAAATTTGCAAGTGTTTTGCTTCCCATGATTTGTTACACAGAAAAAGGTGTGTGGTTGGAGAATGACATAACGAGTGATATTCTAGAGAAAGCTGAGCAGCTGCTACAGTAGAAGTAGCAACTTTAGTAGATCAAATCTTTAGCTATTCCTGATCATTTTGTTCATCTTTATCTTTGACATTTGAGCTAATATTGTCACAGCAGACTTGAAGGAAGCATGAAGCTCTTGCCGTAATTTTGCTGGGGCAGAATCGTATCAAGCTGAATCAGTGATTTGCCACTCTATTTTATTTATATTATTTATGTTATTTTCAGGTAGAACGTTGCAACATCTTTAACAAATATTTGCATAAGAAACATAGGTTGGCAAGAATGAGAGAGCAGTGTCTAAACATGGTGATCTGCTCTGTATGGGACAGGTACAGGCCTTTCTACTCTGACATGATGCTCTTGGATCAGGGGAACACTGAAGCGCTGTATGAAAAATTAAACTAGTATTTCTGCTTTACTCTGTACTCAATCCTAATCTTAGCTGAAAGTCTGGTCAAAGAATAGGTTAATACTCAGGTGACTGCTGAGGTGGCCAGCCTGCAACATAGCTTGTCAGGCCCAGGCACACCCTGATTTTATCAGCCACTGCCCATCTAGACCCAGCCCCCTGTATCGTCAGCAGTGGAAATACCCAGGGTACCTATTCTGATACTGTTCCTAGACTCTAATCCTAGAGCATCAGCTCCTGTCTCTTCTAAATTTACCATTTATTTTAACACAGTAACAAATCAAATTTGAGCAACAAATATGAATGCAGGCATCTGGCCTGAACTAATGCCACTGTTAAAACATATCCCGGTACCTGCTTTATCCCATCTCTCTGTCAGTGCCACTGCAACCTCAACTTTGTCCCTAACCATGCCTTTGCTGAGCAACCCTCTTTAGTCTCCAGGGTGAAGGTGGTCTATGCAGCCTAATGGCTTCTGTACTCCCTTTCACCTTTTCATGGTTAAACCATAACCTCACTTGGACATCCCAGTGAGCTGTTAAACTTCAGGTCTATCGATTCATGACTTTGCCCCTGGAGCTTCTCTCACCCTCCATCTCCCCCCAGCATGTCCCTGTGGGTGTACCCTGGGGCCCATCTTGGTGAGGGTTTTAGTGCCAGCAGCCTTCAGCTACTGTTCCTCTCTAGATTCACTCCTAATCTCTAATTGTTTGTCCCTCAAATGCTCATGCTCTTGTCAGCTCTAATCTCAGCTGAAGCTTTACATGAGAGCCCTATTTCTAAACATGACCACTCAATTCCCAGACCTAAACCACAAACTTTACCCCTTTCAAATCCAGTCCAAACTCTTACTCATATATAATCTCAGCCTGTTCCTGAATTTGGTCCAATTTCTTTCAGGTCTATTTTTAAAAATAGCCATTTGGTACCCTCTGATGTCAGGGGGCCTAAGTGTTACTGTCCTTTATGACTGCAGTCCTTTATGTGTTTCTGAATTCCAATAGTAAATATTTAAACTGTATACATATGGACAGACAGGCAGAAGGGATTAAAATTCACTGAAAAATATTATATGCACCAAAACAGGACTAATAGTGTTTGTTGTTAAAAGAAGCAAACAAATATAAACAGTAACTTCATAATCTGAACTTCCTTTGTGACAGGAACAGTGGTTAGTACTTTTTTTCTCCTTGATTTTAAATTGTAAACCTAAACATACAGGGAAGTCTTAAAATCAATTTTCAATTTATAGTACACAAATTGCAAGGTACTTCATATTTGCATTGAAGCCATCTGTTCTTCAAAGGTAATTTTAAAATGATTTTAATTTCATCTGCTTTTACTTTAAGAAGAGACTACAAATCATATCCCCATTAGACATGCTTTTAAAATAAAAAAGATTCAATAGGCTTTTACAGAATAATTGAGTCATGTTCATAGCGAAATATTATGTTTATTCAATGAATTTGTGTCTTGAAACTCTTACATTAGCAAGAATATACATTACTGTGTTATATAGCAATGGATGATAACCTTGGATTTCAGGTGACTAGTAATAATCTCATGAGGTCTTTATAAATTTTCTTGTAATGATGATTATGAATAATCTCAGTCTTGTCATTGATATATAATCTATCTAACTTCAGGCTGCATTTATTGAGTCATTTAACATCTCATAGACAAATCATGACTATCCATTAATTAAATGGAAAACACACAGGTATAAATCAGGTCTTTAGTTTGGAGGAAACCTTGACAGGAACATAAAAATACATAAAATTTCTCAATTAGGAAAAATCAGTTGTCCAACTGTATTTTTAGAACTGTTTAAATGAAGAAGGTTGTAGATAAAGGGAAATAGGGAAATAGTTTTTAAAACATATTTTGTGTCAGAAATTAAACTGGAAAAATTAAGCTGGTGAATTAGGTAATTAGGACACTGACTTCCAATTTTGTGTCAGTAGTTTGAACCTGTCCATCAGCTGATTTCATATAGTTCTCTGTGATAGAAGAGAAAGCTACAACTGTAGAGTTCAGGAATATTTCATAAAAAGTTGCTTTACAAATCCTCATTGTCACAATATTTAGGTGAAACTTGCTTTTCAAAAGGAAAGTTTATTAGTTACATAAGTATATTGTATGCATTTTAATTGAGCTTTCTTATCCTTCCCTTCCCAAGCAAGGTAAAAAATCCTCACTTGTTTACTTTTCAGTTTGAGCTTTCTTGGAGTAAATGTTACTATTCACATTTGTGTTGTTTTCTTTGCTTTGGTCTCTGTCCGTTACTTACAGGGCCGAGGAGCCTTGTTACCTCAGCTAGAGGAAAGAATTTGAAAAAATTGGAGCGACATGTTTATATATAATGTGATGCTTTCTTGTTTGAGTTGAGACAAAATTGTTCTGCATTTGGGAAATAATTGCTTGTCACCTTTCTGAGGCAGTCAAACTTGTACTCATTATTAAATGGGAATTAGGTTTACATTAAATACACAATTTCAGCTCCAAAGTGTCTTATAATTTGCATTTTAGACATTATAAATTCTTCTAAATCCAACAGCATTGTGGATTTATGCCGATTATTTGTTGCTAGCTGTTGCTTAAAGTGATCTGTAAAGGGTCTTAAACCTTAAAATATTTTTATTATGTGTATTGAGATATTTATTGTTTGCATTTAGATAAGGTAACCAAGATCATCATCCTATAATATTAGTCAGCTAGTGGATTGAAAGGCACATAATCTAAATAGTGAAGCATTACAGACACAGATTAAGTGTTTTTTTTAAAGCACACGAGATTTGTGATACCTCAGAACTGAATCCAAACTCTTCAATCCTAGACCTGTATCACTCTTTGTTTCTGTTTTATTCTAAGAGAAATATTTTAAAGTTATTAAACATTTTAAATTGGATATGTGGGACAAATAAAAATGAAAAACTGAGACTGTTACAATACTTTTAATGTTGTTACACTCTAAACCTGCTGAAGGAGCATTGGTACCACTGGTTGAAATCTTTTTCTTTATGAAGACATTGATTATTCTTATCTGAACCATGTGTCTTGAATAAGAGCTGCTAGCACTTACAATCAGACACCTGTGCCTTCAAGATATACAAAGTTGATGAATGAACAAACAGTAAATGTTTGAGTTAGGGCTTTCTCTAACACCTGCCTAAGTAGTATAAAGAGAAAATAGACTTTTTTCCCTCCAGTCTTCCAGTGAGGTTAGTTTTTCCAGACTTTCTATCCAATATAGTAACTGCAACAGCCACAAAATTTTATTAGGATTTAAGAAGTCAATTTGTTATTGATTATGCTGAATAAAGTGTATAACTCTCATTACGGTAAGGGTAAGATGTAAAAAGCCACAAGGAAATAAAATGTGGAGTAGTTGTACTATTTCACTCAAAAGCTGATTTTAGGGGCTGCTGAATTTAATTTTATTTTATACAAATCCCACAAATCTAAAAAAAATTCATTTAGCTGCCTAGAAGCAATAGTATTTGATGCAATTATCCTAAAGGTTTCTTTGCTCTCATATTCTGCATCTAAATAATCTCCAGACTTTAGCTGCATTTGGCCTTTTCTAGTGCCAATGCATACAGAAGAAATGTCTCAAAATGATAATTTTGAGTAATTCTTTCTTCTGTGACCTCTTGTGCTTCCTTTCAGGGAATGTTCAATACAGCAAAATATAATTGTATGAAGTGTATGATTCATATCCAGACTTCACAAAGGACAGAAGCTACAGTAATGGGTGATGCCCAGCCTGATATAGTGCAGGAAAGTAAACGTACATGAAAGGTCTATGAACAGGTAGTATGAATATATAGCTGGCTGGCAGTTTACTACTTGCTGGCTGTGAGGAGGAGAAGGCTTCTGAATATTTCTTTTAATACATGGTTGAAGAGTCACTGGTGCAGGAGCAAGCAGAGTAATAATAATTAAGAGGTCAGAGTGAGTACAGAAACTCTAAAATGGGATAAATTCAGCAGTGTGGAATAATGTAAGATTTTTAATTTGGAGAGATTTCTGCCATGTATTATTGAAAATAACAAGGAGTTGTTACTTGAATACAGTGTGATGTGGTTGCATTTACATGAGTATGTGGTGCAACACAGTGAAAAGGCTGTTGATCAGTGAGATGTAATTCTAGGATGGTGGGGAAAAAAAAACCCTTTGTGAACTGACAAACTCATGAATTTTTAGTTCCAAAAGAGGAAAAAAAATTTTGGACGCTGTTTGTATTTAATGAAAACTAAGGTTGAGCTAATCTAAAGTGCAAATGAATATTCAGATCAAAACATGATTTGTTACTGGGGGTAAAAGTTCAGCCAGAAGACCCTTATGCAAAGGTCATACCTGAAACATCAAGATATATGTGTTTGTATAATTTGATAATTTAGAAATGAAACAAATATCAACATACTAAAACAGGGAAGAAGAGGTAAGATTGTCATACATGCAGCAAACTTCAGGCTCATATTAAATACTCAAGTAATATATTCAAACAGTAAATTAGAAAGTAGAAAACCCAAGGGCTGACAGCAAGAGTTTCAGAAAACATCTCTGACTTACAAGGAATGTATAGTTATAATAATGATAATAAAATATGTTTAAAATAAGTTAAACGGTTCTTTGTTGTTAAAAAAAGAAATATCCATTTTCTCCATTCCTCACCATGCATTTCCAAGATTAAGCTCCAGTGACAAGTGACTTAGTGATTCAAGATCAACCTCAGTGATTCTGAGGTCCTTATACTGTTAGATTGGAGGATTTAGTCATCCCACTGAAGGTTCCAGCACACACCAGTGCTGCTACAAGATGTGAAGGACAGCTCAAGGGGTGGCTGGAGGAAAAAAGGACAAAGGACACAAAGGGAGTAAGAACAGCCCTTTCCCAGCAACAGCATTCTGTCAGATGAGCTCAGCTGCTTGTGCAACTGCACCTTTAGGCTAAAACTTCACATTACAGCTGGGCTAATCAAGCATCTAACAGCCACAGAGAGAGTCTGTCCTGAAGCAGGTGACGAGGGACTGGAAACAGAATTGTCCTTTTGGGCAGCAATTTAGCTGTTGTGTATTGCCACTGTTTTACAGTGAGCAATGCGTCTTTCTCCATCTGTTATGCCCTATATCAGTTTGTACACAGACAATCACAACTGATGGGAACTTTAAGAAGAATAAATGTATATTGTTAATTTCTGTTGCTTTATGGTGTGTGGTCAAAATTGTAATGAATGACTTTTGGAGTTACAGTGGACCTGGAGTGCACCTGATGTGACTGGCTTGTAGCCCTCTTTTCCTGAATACACTGTAGGAGACATAGTAGAAGGATCTTGGGCATCCTCCAAGGGCTGTGAATGTTAGCCCAGAAATTAAGCACAAATGTAGTGGTGAAGTCTAGTAAAATGTATAATGTTGTGTCATGTTTAGTGGAATGTATGAGCTCATTGACAATCCTTGTCACAGGTCCTCTGCCTGTACAGTATGAAGTTTTTGTGGAACTACTTTTTCGACTTGGAGGGAGCAAAAACGGCTACCTATCCCTTCAATGTTTCTTTGTAATTTTGGTCAACTGTGCCCTATTGGAAGAGAGCTATGCTTTCTAAATATATATCACTGGGGTATGTGTGAAATTGTTCTAGCGGAAGAGCGTTTTCTGCCAGCATTTTCTGCATCTGCACTTCGGTCTACTGGACAAGCACAGTTTCAACGGCAGTTCAGAAGAGACAGAGCTCGTGCTGTTTTTGTAGTGTTGAGTGGATTTTGAAGTGTGCTGTACAAAACAGGAAGGTAGACAAAGGAGGTGATGTGGGAGAAAAAGTGGCTACTTCCAATAAAGTAGAGCTTTGTAAGGCTGAGGTCATAATTTCATGGTCCTTTCTAATTAAACCAAGTATATGTAATCAAATTTAGTTCAGTTCCATGATTTTATGGATCTGGAAGCTTGGTGTGACAGTATATATTTATGTGTTCACATTCTGTACCTGAAGGCTGTCATTCCTAAAAAAATTTAAGTTTTGGTTGCTTTGGAATAAAGGTATGTTTTTCTTTTTCCTTTGTAAAGGCTGTTAAGTTTTTGCAGTCTTCCTCCTGTTTGGAACTGAATTGTTTTCATTATAAGCCTGCTACTGCTTTTCCAGCCTTTCTGGAGAAACAGAGAAAGGGTTATTCTACATCTGATCACAAACTGGGCTATTTAGCAATGAAATAAAGTGTTTAAATGATCAGTATTTGATCAGTTATATAACTGTTGTTTCTGTATTCATGCAGTTTAATCTGGAATGCTGTTTACAAAATACCAAATGACCATTTGTTCTTGCAGGCCAGTAGAAACCATCAGTAACAGTTTCTGATGTTTTATGTGGGTTTTCTTTCTAACTCTGTAGGAAAACAATCAAGTTGATGCTTTCCTGCCTTAGTTTTAATTGCTAATAAATCACTCTGCTTGCACATCATGCTCTCCAGCACACATCAATTATCATTTGCTCTCCTCTTCAGGAGACAGCTAGAGGAGCCTCTGCCTTAAAAAAACAATGTTGTCTTGATCTTTAAGACTGATTCTGAGGAAAGACGTTCTAATGAATCCGTCAGCACCTGGTTGTCTTGGATATTCTAGGTACATGCTGATTTCCCCTTCAGTGCAAAATGTCTTCAGCTGTGACCCTTTAATTAAGTGTTAATGTGACCAGGAAAGCACAGCCTGAGAAAAAAGAAAAAGCAACACATTTTTAAAACATTTTTTTAGTAGAGTTTGTTATAAGCTATGTAGCTTCTATAGCCTAGGAACTCAACAACTTTGGATTTCTGTATCTCATATGTGTTTGCAGGAGGCTATAGTACTACGTTCCCTGAAAGTGATACATTTAAAATCAAAATTAAGTTTCTTGGATCATTCCTCCCCATATCTTTCTTGAAACAATTTTCAGAGTCTATGGTTCCGAATATATTTACAATTAAAATAAATAATTTTATACTATCTCAGCCTACTTGGATGGTTAAGGTTATTTCCCAGCACTTTGCCAATAGCCAGAGTGATTATGACATTTAGGTCCTATTATGTCAGAACACAAATCTCAAAGATGCTTCAGTGCGACATGATGCATTGATGTATTGATGAGTGATTGTCTTTCTAACTGTCAACATACAACTTAGGATATCTGCAGTTTAGGATCTTGGAAGAGAACCTTCTCAATTACCCTCTGGAAGACCCAGATATTTGTGCATTTAAGTGTCTAGGGGTGACAGTTCTCACATTGGACACATTATTTTATGATAATATAAACATAATTTAATAGAAATATAATGTAAATATAATTTAATACAAATTAATATAAATACAATTTAATAGTATATTTTACAATAATATATTTATAAAGATGTTTAATATTTTATGATAAGTGTTGCAATGTTAAGGGGCAATATACCTAGGCATAATGAAATTGGCAAAAAAATTATATGGACAGTTGTTATTTCATTTGTGCTGATTTTTTGTAGTGTTATGGGTTTCCCTTTACAAGCCAGAATTAGGGCCTTTGTTTCAAATGTTATCTGTACGACCATGCCTTAAGAGGTGTGAGCAAGATAGTGTGCTTATACTGTACTTCTGTGCAAGGGTTTGCTACCTGCTGCTTATATCTTACGATTCTTTGTTGAAGTGTTTGACATTGTCTCAATATTTTCAGTGCACAAACACTTATGACATGGTTCACTATTAGCTGAAGTGAATGCCACCTTCAGTGAGCACCGAATTATGGGCCATATGCAAATCAGATTGGATTAACACAAAGGTAAAAAAGGACAAGACAGTAACTTGAAGTTCTCCATCTAAATTTTTATGTAGTAATGATAGTAATAATGTATGCAGCTAAGGAATCAAGTGATAAGGCTCCCAAGCCCACAGTCTTTTTTCTGTCCCCCACTGTAACCTACCTGAACAATTCTGGAAAAGCATGGTTTGTCAGGAAGTTGTGAACAAACTCACTGAGAGAAAGGGATGGCAGGACTTCAGAATTTCAGATTTCTGCCTGAATGCTGGCGGAAGTAGGCTTGGAGGGATAAACTTTCTCTTAAACCATCCTGACCTTCATTTTCTCTTTTCCCAACTCTGGCATGTTCTCCAAGTCTTTTTTGCCTGTTAAGTACTTCTGTTATTCTTGAAGTCTGTCAGTGTTGTATTTCTAGTGCTTTTGGCTGCACAGCCACTCCTTTTTTGACCATCAGATCACCTGGTCTCTGCTTGGGAGAGTTGGGATCCACCTCACCAAGGGCTGCAAAGTTATTTTTGCCGGTAGGATAGCTAACCTGATAAGGAGGGCTTTAAACTGGGAATGACATGAAAGGGAGAGAGTTACCAGCAGACCTGTGAAGGAGCGATAGACAGAGTTGATGAGCAAAGGGCCTGGGATGATGGGATGGGAAGGGCTCAAAAAAATCAACGAAGTACCCTTGATGGAAGAGGATCAGATCAGGGAATACTTCTGCAAACTGGACATACCTAAATCCATGGGTCCAGATGCAATGCACTCCTGAGGGTTGAGGGAACTGGCTGATGCCATTGCAAGGCCACTCTTGATAGTGTTTGATCTGTCCTGGTGACTGAGAAAAGTGCCTGAAGACTGAAAGAAAGAAAAAGTCATCGCCATCTTCAAGAAAGGAAGGAGAACCAAGGAAACTACAGACTGGTCAGCCTCACGTTGATTCCCAAGAAGGTAATGGAGCAGCTGATTCTGAAGACCATTTCTAGGCACATTAAGGACAAGAAAATAATCAGGAGAAGTTAGCATGGCTTCACCAAAGGGAAGTCAAGTGGATTGAAACCTGGTTGAATGGCTGGACACAGAGGGTGGTGATCAGTGGCACATATTCCAGTCAGAGGCCAGTAACTAACAGCATACCCTAGGGATAAGTTAATGAAGATGTTTAAGATTTTCATTAATGATCTGGATGACGGGGCAAAGCGTACCCTTGGCAAGTCTGCAAATGACACAAAACTAGGAGAAGCGGCTAGTACACCAGAGGGTCATGCTGCCATCTAGAGGGACCTTGACAGGCTGGAAAAATTGGCCAACAGAAACCTTTTGAAGTTCAACAAGAAGTGTGAAGTTCTGCACCTGGGGAGGAACAACCCCATGCACCAGTACAGGCCAGGGGCTGCCAGGCTGGAAAAGAGCTTTGCAGAAACTGCCCTGCGGGTACTGGTAGACAGAAAGTTGAACACGAGTCAGGAATGTGCCTTTGTGACAAAGAAAATTCATGGTATCCTGGGTTGCATTAGGAGGAGTGTTGCCAGCAGATCAAGGGGGGGATGATCCTCTCTCTCTACCTCAGCACTCGTGAGGCTACACCTGGAGTGCTGTGTTCAGTTCTGGGCTCCCTAGTACAAAAGAGACATGGACATACTGGAGACAGTGCAGTGAAGGGCCACTAAGAAGATTAGTGGATGCACTGGAGGAAAGGCTGGGAGAGCTGGACCTGTTCAGCTTAGAGAAGAGAAGCCTTGGGGGGCTTTATCAATGTGTACAAACACCAGAACAGAGGCAGTAAAGAAGGCAGAGCCAGGCTCTTTTCAGTGCTGTGCAGTGAAGGACGAGAGGCAATGATCACAAACTGAAACATGGGAGGTTCCCTCTCGAATTCAGGAAACTTTTTTTTACTGTGAGAGTGACTGAGTACTGGAACAGGTTGCCCTGAGAGGTGGTGGAGCCTCTATTCAAAGCCATCTGGATATGGACCTGGGCAAGTGTCCCTAGGTGGACCTGATTGAGCAGGAGGGTTGAACAAGTTGACCTCCAGAGGTTCCTTCCAACCTCAACCATTCTGTGATTCTGTGACCTTAACTTCTTCTCTCTGTCCTCCTCAGGTGATCATTTTCATGCTCATTTATCATCCTCACTCCCACCCAGATCCTATTCTAGTTTCCTTTCTGATTTTTCTTACCCAAATTTATGCGTTAGCTTCCTTTAATCAACATCATGTAGGTTCACTTTGCTCTTTTCTCACTGCTAGATGTATTTCTCCTGGTACACCTGGCTAACTATTCTGTCTTTCTGATCTTTGTCTCTTCAATTTCTTGTCTACTACCACAGTAGTTCTCGTTCACAGGATCCCACAATTCCAAACCTACACTTCCCTCCTCTTGTCAGTTCATTTTCTGCCTCTTTCTCCCTTACACCCCTTCTAGTACCTCAGATCTTATTTCCTTCCCCATTCCTAGACCCAGCATATGCATGCCAAACTTAATTTCTTTTCCTTATTCTTGTTACCAAGACTACTTGCTCTAGCCTATTATGATTCTAAGCCTTGGAATAACCAACCTCTCTATCCCCCACATTCAAATAATCAAATCTTTCTGTAGGGTTTAACTTCAGATGAGACCACTGACCAGCCAATTTTTTCTTAGTTCATGTGGTTGGATGGCAGGCCATGCGTTTACACAATCTGGATCATGCCTGTTGCAGATAGAATCTAATTTACTCTCTCTCTGTTAAGCATCTGGGAAATTTACTTCTAAATGGATGGTGATAAATTCTGCTAATAAATTTTCAGGGGAAAAGGAATATAGAGCTCTCTAACACAAAGGCTATCTGACAGTCAATATGCCTCACTCTAGCATAAAAACCCTGTTGAGTTTTCAGTGAAAGCCTTAACTTTTTTCTAGAAAATGACCAAGGTATTTCGGTTAGTATTCTTCATAATCCAGCCCCGAAGGGAGATGTGATATAAAACATGTTATGAATAGTTTGACAAATTTATAAACTATTGAAAATAGGTTTGTTGATTGGAAGTGCTTGGAATTTTTAATGACAGGCCATACCACCATCCCCTCTTATAATTGCAAATTCTACCAGTATAAGTGGATTAAAGCTGCCTCACGTAATATTTTTCTTTGTCAGGGCCTCCTGTAGACTAATTTTTATGAATAAAACCATTATCATGAGATGAGGTACTCTTTATTATTTGCACAGATGATTGCTTATGCACACACAGTAGTAATTGTTCATGTACCATAATTGTTCATGTACTTTTACAATGATTGTCTTATTTGTGTATTTTATCTAACTACCAATTGTGGACAGCTGAATTATTCATTCTGAACTCATCAACAACTGATACCTTTTGTTGCCAGCTACTGCTATAATGCACTGTGAGAACAGCATGCAGCTTGGGAGCAACATTTTCCTAAGTGACCAGCATCTAGAGAAATCCCTTGGTTTGCTATCAGCTTGGGCCTTAGTATTTATATCTCCCTGTGGAGCCTGGAAGTAGCTACTGCAGAAAACACCACTAAACTTTTACCAAAAGAAGATTTCATTATTAGATATCAGCTTTTCTAATTCATTTTTTCGGTCGCTTCTTCCCTCAGCCATACACCATTTTCTTGTATGGCTTTGCTGTCTTCTCCACATAAAGTGGCAATATTTTCAAGACAGGCATGTAGTTTTAAAATAAGATGATGTAAAATTTCCTGTGATGTGCAATAATCTGGGCTGCATTCCTGCTGAAGTACACAAGATCTTTACATGAATGCTAAATTTTAGCCATTTGCATTTACTTTTTTAAAGAGGGCAAAGATTGTAAGGTTAGATAAGAATGTCAAATGATTAATTATATAATTTTTTTTAATATTTATGTAAAGCATTCATGGACTCAGTCTGGCTCTTGGTGAAGTTGTTGGGAAGTTTTGCTAGTAACAGAGATTATCTCATTTGTTTTAATGCTTGGGTGAGAAAAATCACCATGAATATGCACTCTGTAGACAGTGCAGTCAGAACATATACCCATATGTCAAAGAAACCACGCTAATGAAGACAACAAATATGACAGCATTTTGATAGGAGATTCAGCAGAATAAAGGAAGATCCTATAAAATGATCACGTGCTAAGGAATCTAGCTTTTTGTCTCCACAGCCCAAAAAAATTGTTAAAAGAAAGGAAGGACCTCTTTAAGATCACTTCTATTTCCATCCCCACTGCCTTCTTTCCCCACTCTCTGAATCCCTGTTTACTGAGGAATAGTAAAAAAAAAATATTAAAATTAAATGTTAGAATGAAACTGAAGTTTCATGCTGGAGTGAATTTCCTACCCATCTTTCACTCATTCATCTTTCAAAGCACTTTAAACCAGTCCACAGCTTGTAAACAAGAGAAATATATTGAATACTGATGGAGACAATTAAGAATTGGTTGGTTAAGAAGGACACATAAATTGTTCATATTTAGAATGAGCTATGGACCTACTTATTCTTTTATTCACTGAGAGCTTAATTTAAAGAAGCAATTTATTTGGTGCTACTTATATAATCACCATCAAACCCTTATAAGGGGGTTGGTGGTGTTTTTTTTGAACAAATGTAATTACTGTTACAGTTGACTAGGAAGTATTTCATGTTCTAAAACATCAAATAAAGTTAGAATTATTTTTTTTTTAATTTTCCTTTCCCTGTTCTTGGTTGATTTTTATATAGGTACAGAAAAGTCTGATGAGTAGCAGAGCTATATCTAACAGATACATTTATTCAGAACACTTATTGTGTTAGGGCAAAGAGTATGCTAGTGATATACATAGCAGTTAGGTAGAAGTCTCTGTCCTGGAACTCATCCTTAAATGGGATAAAAAATCACACAGCAGTGTAAAGAATGAATGGAAACACATAAGTGTTTTGTTTATGTGTCAAAGATGAGGCAGTGATACAGACATTTAGATGAGCATCTTGTTTCTTAGGTCCATGTGTGAACTCACAAAAAGACTTTAATATTCTGATTTCCCCTCCATCTCTTTCTGGTTTTGTTTGATTCTGTCCTGGTAACTATAACTCATTATTACATATTTTCTGGTGTACAGATCACCTTAGAATGATTATTATAATTTATATTGTTAAAGTATCCAAATGTTGAATATTTTGAAAAGGTATAGTACAGACATACTTCAAAAATTCTGTCAAAATGGTAAACGAAAAATATGATTGGGTAAGATAAAATGAAAGGATATTGCAGTCTGTAGGACAGAGTTACTGAATTTCCACCCTTTTCCTTCCTTCATTCTTTAACCCTGCTTCAAATATTCTGACCTTTCTTTTTGGAACAATCATGATTCAAGTTTCATCTCTTTCTATCTCTCCACCTGGCCTTTTTAAAAAGTAGCTGCATGGTCTGAGAAGTAAATGACTAAGCACTGTCAGAAGTTTCAAATCTCCTGTCTCATTTTGCTGTTGCTTGTATTGCTGAGGAGTGAGAAAGGCAAGGTCATTCACTGTTTATGTCCCTTTTCTGGAATATTTTTTTTAACTTATTAAAAAGAAATGTATATAACATAGCTTTGGTAAGTAAACAGGTTGTATTTTTTTGTTGGTACAGATGTGATAAGAAGAAAACAGCATTTTTTGCTGCATAAAATAGGAATAATGAGAGAAAAAGTGAAAAGGAGGTTCTGTTTAGGTTTCTTGCTAGCTGTGTATAGGAATGGATGCATTTCTTCTAACTTCAGGCATCTACAACATAGATATTGATATCTAGTTTGTTTTCTAGACTTCCTTTGTGAATAATGGAGAAAAGCAGGCTCTTTCAGGGTGCAATTCATCTCATTTTAAGGGTGATAACAGAAATAGGTTGGATGAATTGTGCAATTTAGAAGTACCTATTTCTCTCTATTGACGTGAAATGGAGGCAAACAAGTTAGCATAGATACCAGTGTCTAGAAGTCAGATGAGATATACCTCATTTCTGATGACTAATGAAAGAGCAGGTGATGTCAAAGAATGGTCTCAGTTTTGTTAATATAATGATGTTCTACCCTATTGCTTTTGGAGGTGTTCTTTTGCCATAGACAAAAGGTTATTTTTATTAAATATTGCCCTTGGAAAGTCCTGTGGAGGCTCAAAAAAACCAAGATCTATTCTTTCTGAGCCTTCTTCAGTTCTCCAGCTGTTTTTGTTTTCTTGGTGATGGTTTATCTTGTCTGACTTCCCTGCTTTTCATTCCTGTTATATTTTGGTCTTTGCTTACTTATGAAAAGGTAAGACTTTCGCTTTTTTCTAGATGATCATTTACTTTTTTCATGTTTGTAAGCATTTAAAATGGTATTCTAAATTTCTCAGTGTTTTAAATTACATCCTAAGAGAAGTTGAAGGAGATTGAAAACGTGGAGGAAAAAAAAAAGGTTTATTGCATTTTTACTGGTTTTCCACAGATTTTACCTAATGTCATAGTTACTGCCTGAGTGGGCAGCTCCTCCTTCAAGACCTAGCCTGTGGCAGTATTTCCATGGGAAGCCTTGCATAATGCTGACTCTTTCTCCTAAACCCACATGAAAGTGTTTAGTTCCGTCTGAATTCAATACGCACTTCACAAAAAGAACACAGAATAGAATTGGATTTTAAGAAAAAACTAGCTAAGAAGTAGGAAGGATCTCAGTCTGCAGAGTGCTTAGCCTATTTCTGTCACTTCATTTAAATTCTTCTTCCTTTTGAAGTAACATGCAAAAAACATTTACAGTCTACAAAAGAAATCAATTAAGAAGTTACGAATGAGACTTGAGCTGTTTACAAAACTAAGTGGCTGTGAGGTGCCAGAGAGAAGTCTAGTTGTCTGCTTGAAGGCTATGCTGCCACTCTGCTAATAAAAAACTAAATAAATTATAGAATGTCTGCAAAATAACAATTAGAGAAAGAAGGGGAAAACCCATATTAAGCATTACAAGGCAGTTTTGATTTCCTGTTGGGATGAAGATTAATATTTATTAGTGTAAGTTTAGATACTGAAAGGTCTTTTTAATCAAGGTGAGATGCAATTTTCATTAGATGATCTTTAAAAATGGATAAATATGCATGAACAGATTAAATATCCAAGTCATAGCAAAATTCTAATAAGGATCAAAAAATATATTGCTCAGTAATCTACCAAAGGAAACAACATTGCTTTTCCCCTCAGTTGAAGAGACTGCTATTGTGATGAAGTAAAAAAAGAAAAGAAATGACTGGATTTTTTTTTTATTAGAAAGGAAAAAGAAATTATTCAGGAATAACTTTTATGGTCAGTGGACCATTGCACTAGTAAATGTTATTTGTAAGCATTATTTGTTCTTACTTGCTGCATTTCAGTTCCATCCACAGTGAATGCACTTTCCTTCTTATTTTAATCAACAGTTTTCAGGTGTTAGTGCTGATAATACATGTCAGAGGGCTCCTAATTTATTCTTGGAGCAAAGGTATGCAAGCCACTGGCTTTGCACTGAGGTTAAATTTGACTGGTTATATAGGAGCATATAATAAGTTATAATAAGCAGCCTATTATAATGAAGTGGTGAAGCAAAACCTTATAGCTCAAGATCTTTGTTGCATGTCATGGAAATTGTCTGGTGGTTTGAGAAGAGAACTGCATCATACTCCAAACATATTTTGACACTACCTGTTTCTCTAAAATAACCTAGTGAAAGTTTGGAGGTTATATATTGTCCATTAATTGTTAGGAGGATGATGCAGAATACAGATTTCATATATAGTAACACTATTACACTACACTACGGCCATTCTTGAACTGGTGTGCATTATCATATGTAATGTTGTAGCTCACCTCATTACACATTGGTGTGACATAGTTTCAATGTGATATTAGTTAGATACTATAAATTTTTTTATTCTCCCTGTTTATAAGGGAGGGGGAAAGAGTATAATAAAGTTTCTGACTGTGGGAGATTTGTTTTGCTGCTGGAAGTGATAAGTTGAGTTTCACTTCTGGGAAGAAGGGATGAATAAGTTTGTTTTAAGGTTAGCATGGCATCTCTGCAGCATCCTGCCTTGTGTTCAGCTCCAGAGTTTCAAGGCTCTGAGTGCAACTGAAGTAAGATAATTAAAAATAGTTGAGATAGGGCAAACTCTGCTGTCAGATCACAAAAGCACTGTATTAGAAAGACAAAAAACTTATTAAGAAGAAAAATAAATAGGGAATAGTAAGATTCTTCAATCTGATGAAACTGTGTGAAAAAACTACAAACAAACCATGTGCAGGTGGCTATCTTACTGCTTCTGGTAAGGGGGGCTGAGGAAGAAAGGAGGAACCATGTCTTAATTGCCTTCTCTGTTTTGTTACAGGTGTCCCTGGGATCTGAGCACAGCGTCTCCTGTCTCACTTTTAATGTGAGCTAACCACAACTCCTTTAGAAGGCTTCCCATATGTGCTTAGTTGTCAGCTATAGTAATAATAGTTAGACATGAATCCAGCTGCTGAAAGTGAAATCAAAATGAAAAATTGGAACATTACCTGTCTGTTTACCTAACCTCTGAAATACTTCTTTATCTTCCCTTCCCATCCTCCTTGCCCTCCTGCTGATGTAGGACAAATTCTGGGAGAAGGTGGAGGAAAGCACAACTGCTACAGCTGGTTCAAGTGTAAAATCTTGACTGATTGAATCCTTGGACAGGCCCAGCCTCTTCTTCTTCTGATCGGGACAGTGGGCAGAAACAGCTTGCAGACTCTTCCTGTGACACCTGAACTGAAGCACAGAAACCTGCTGAGGGCCATTGTTTCTGCCTCGGCTGAGTGCCTGCTCATGCTGGAGAACAGTGTTGTGCATTGTGCAGCTGCCTTGTAGGGCTTTCAGAAGCACTGGCACTGTGGCCAGGCAATATTTCTGAAATGGTTTGTGGAGAGGATTAAATGATGATTGAATAAAAGTTGATTGGTCTTCTTGTAGCCTTTGCTATATTTTCTCTTTTTCTAAAAAGAAGATAAGTAGTCTAGTCTTCTCCCTTGGGAGCACTTACAGATGCATTTCTCAGAAAGGATGCTGGTAGTAGGAAGAGAATTGTTCATTATTGAAGGCATATTTTATCCTCTGTAGAAACAGCTGTGTGGGTTGTTTTTGTTGTTCTTGTTTTATAAATGAGTCATTTTGACTTTCTATTTATCAGAAGGACCATTGGAATTTGTATTTTATATCAAAGAAAAGAATTTTGGAATATTCATATCCTGAAGAGAAGAGAAGGAGAGCTAATTTTTGTGTTTCAGTGAACTAAAACCTTCGTTAAGAATGTGGCCTTGTATCTGGAGAACGAATTCTGAAAAAAACCCAACCCAACCCAGAGATTAAGTTTAAGAAAAGACCTCCTTTCTTTAGCACCAATACCACTCAGCTAATAGTTTTTTTGGTTGTGATGGACATTCTTAACACATCACACTTTCTGGTGAGCAAGTAGCTCATTTATATCATTGTTATCAGTATTTCCTTTACGGAACTTCTTTGGGTTTTTTCCCCCCACAAGAGTGTATCTTTATTTGCATTTGCAATTCTTGAACTTCGGCACTTATATTACATAAAATATTACATACATGCATCAAAGGTATGCATGGTGCAAACTAAAATGTTAGAATATAACAAAGATGATGGGTACACTTTTAGGACAAATTTTGCACCTGAACTATTAGGGTCTAGTAAATATTTTCTGAGAAAAGAGCTGTGCCTGATTGTTACAAAATACAAATTCAGATAATCTCTTCGTTAGAAGAAACAAAGCTGTTGCAGTTGTCTCTTTCCATCTGCGTGCAAAAGCCAGTCTTCCTACAAATCCTGAAATCTCAGTTATCAGAATATGGACCAGATGATGGGATGTAAAGCACTGTAGTTCCCAGCTTTTCCTCTCAAGTGATATTTTGACACTGTAGATGTTACATGTCTGCATAAATACATTGGGTTTGTGAGGCAAGGTTTTGCTAGTGGCGGGGCTACAGGGGTGGCTTCTGTGAGAAGCTGCTAGAAGCTTCCCTTATATCCAGTACAGCCAATGCCAGCTGGCTCCAAGATGGACCTGTCGCTGACCAAAGGTGAGCCAATCTGCAACAGTGGTAGTACCTCTGTGATAACATATTTAAGGAGGGGGAACAAAAAAAGTGTGCAATTTGCAGCCAGAGGAAAGGAGTGAAAATATGTGAAAGAAACAACTCTGCAGACACCAAGGTCAGCGAAGAAGGAGGGGGAGGAGGTGCTCCAGGTGCCAGAGCAGAGATTGCCCTGCAGCCCGTGGTGAAGACCGTGGTGAGGCAGGCTGTCCCCCTGCAGCCCATGGAGGTTAATGGTGGAGCAGATATCCACCTGCAGCCTGTGGAGGACCCCACACTGGAGCAGGTAGGTGTGGACCCTGTGGACCATGGGAAGCCCACGCTGGAGCAGGCCCCTGGCAGGGCTTGTGGACCCATGGAGCGAGGGGCCAACGCAGGGGCAGGTTTGCTGGCAGGACTTGTGACCCCACAGGGGCCCATGCTGGAGCAGTCTGTTTGTGAAGGACTGCACCCTGTTGGAAGGGACCCATGTTGGAGCAGTTTGTGAAGAACTGTAGCCCATGGGAAGTACTCACGTTGGAGAAGTTCATGGAGAACTGTCTCCCGTGGGAGGGACCCTATGCTGGAGGAGGGGAAGAGTGTGAGGAGTCCTCCCCATGAGGACAAAGGAGCAGCAGAGACAATGTGTGATGAACTGACCGCAACCCCCATTCCCTGTGCCCCTGTGCCACTGGTGGGGAGGAGTTAGAGAATTCAGGAGTAATGTTGAGTCCAGGAAGAAGAGAGGGGTGGGGGGGAATGTGTTTTTAAGATTTAGTTTTCATTTCTTGTTATCCTACTCTGATTTGATTGGTCATAAACTAATTTCTGCAAGTCGAGTCTGGTTTGCCCATGATGGTAACTGCTGAGCGATCTCCCTGTCCTTACCTTGACCCATGAGCCTTTTGTTGTATTTCCCCTCCCCTGTCCAGCTGAGGAGGGGAGTGATAGAGTGGCTTTGGGGGACACCTGGCATCCAGCCATGATCAACCAATCACAGAAACCTACCAGTTTCACTTTCAAAGGAGAACTGGGAAGATGAGTTCATTAACGTTTATTAGGTAATCAGAGACTATGCTGATAAGCCCCCTGGAAAAAAACAAACAAAGGAATTAATAAAGTTCAGGATTCATATGATGTGCAAGAAATAAGTAAAGCCACACAGTGAATAATGGTGATAAAGTAAATATTGAACATCTTTCTCATGGTGCAGGAGTTTAGCAGAACATATAATATCTGACAGTGTAATTAATAATCCAAGATCATTATACTGTTATTATAAAAGTTGTTGGCTTACATCTCCTTATTGGTTAAGTACTTGGTTTTACAATATTAATAGCCTTCCTTTCTCAAGTGTGCCTTTTGCAAATGAAAGTGTAAATGTAATGCTTTTGAAGCTGCATTACCTTATACGCTAGCTTTCCGAAAACATGTTCTCTTACAGTGCTCATCTACAGAAAGCTGAGTCTTTATTTCAAACTGAAATAGCTTCTGATTTGAGCTCTGGAAAACCTGGGTTTCTGCTCATCCAAAATAGCAGCCATTTCATAAGCATTGCATGTACACTTTTGACAGCTTGGTTGTCTAGAAGGTTTCCCCTATATGTGTAATACAAGGGGTAAACTTAGCAGGCACCTGAAAGACGCTTTGTTAATTATCCTTAGCTAATCACAGCCTGGCACAGAATATGGGTGACAGAACCATGCACTCTCTCAGGGTGTGGGGAGAGACTGTGGCTCAGCATGACTATTTCACCTTACTAAGGCGTTACAAGTGGAAGAAAAAAACAGAAACATAATGATGCACAGCATCAGACTGAGTCTTTAGTTTTTAATAAATTTCTATTTTTGGTGTATAATTCTCAAATTTTCATTCCACCTTTGTTTGAGGACTCATAGCTAAGATTACACCTGACACACAGAAACTTTAGTCCTTTGATATTCCTCTTTAATTATACGTCCTATGATTGCCAGTGAAATCATTATATAAACCAAAAGGAAGCTTCACTGCACCTCCTTATATTGAACAAAAAAAATTTAAAGACACACATTGTGGTGTTATTGGATCGTTACTGCTGTATATGTTCAACTCATGATCACTGTTTTTTCACCAATGAGATTAGACCACTACATGATCTTACACTGATGTACTATCAAAGGCAAGCTCTTCAAGGACTGTATTTAATTTTAGTTATTATACTAACAAGCTGTTCACAAGAAACTGTTCTCTATAATTTATTTTTAAATTTTATTTTTCTATTTCTATTTAAATACACATTTTTATGTAATATACTATGACAATGTATATTTCATAAAAACTGAATTTCACAAACTTTATGAAATGATTTACCAGTGAATAAGAAAGCCAATGAAGACAAATGAAACTATTTTAATTATGTGCTTTCCACTATGATGTCTATGTCAAATTCCAGTGATTCAGGAATTACAAGCAGCAATGGATTTGTTGACAGAGATTTTTGACACAGAAGATGTAATTGTGTTTGACCTTGAGTTTGCTAGGGGGTGATCAGTGCAACAAATTAAAGACTCTTGAAAGGAAGGATCTTGTCTTCACTAATTAAATATAATGCTGTACTGTTGTCAGTATCCCATTCCATGATTGTTTAGTCAAGCCAAATTTCAGACAGACCCTTTCTAACACAAAGTGTGTTAAAAAGGAATTACCAGGCTTGCATGTCCTCAGTATCCTAATGGAAGTGAATTTGCTTTCCATTAAGTTTTGAATGCTGACTTTTCATCATCAGAGAAGTAATTCTGGAAATGAACATACAGAACACACAGACACAGGAATATTCTAACAGCCAGTAATGGCAAAAAGGATGCAGTCAGAAAAATCAGCCACACCAGACACTTGCTCACATTTCAAAACAGATCTAGCTGAGAAGAAATTAGGGGGGGAAGAGAGGTGAGGCGTGTGCATGGACACACCAAAACCCAAAAAGTATAGCAGTCTATCCCTATGTTTCCTGTTGGAGCAGCTCTACTCCTTAAAATATTAAATATACAGATGGCTAGACAGATCAAGTCTATCTTGTAACATAATCACCAGGCCACTTAGCAAATATTTGCGAAGTCTGATTAAACATCTAAATCAGACACTCTCCAGAGGTGTTTGGTTCATATTTCAGTATTAACTTTTCTTGAACCAAATCTCTCCTCACATGAAAATCTGTCCTATGAAAAACCTTCATGCCCAAATATTTGTCAAAACTTTTAGCATAGTCCCAAGAAAAAAAAACAACAACAAACAAAGCAGAATTCAACTAAGTGGCATTTTCCTATCAAAAACAGACATGATGAATATTTACAATCAATGACCATAGAGATCAGTTGAAACAATAGAAATTAAATATGAGCTACCATGTAGTGGAAATTATTAATCCCTCACGTATTACAAGCAAGGCAAGGGGGACCATTCGTCACTAAATTGACTTAGGCCACCTGACATGACTTCAGAGTAATACTAATACAGTGCTAGGTGACTAGACTGCATCACTGAAGTTCTTCCTACACAGCATTGTAGGTCAAAATCCTCAAGGCTATGAAAACAGGAAGTGAGTGATGCTTTTACTATTCCCAGAGTTCCCTGATACAAGCCAACTACATAGCTTAAGCATTTTACAAGCAGAGCCACTGGGAACATGTAAAAACTGATACAGCATTTAAAACCATAAACTTAACAAGCATCAAATCAGACAACAGTATCAGGTTTCCTGGAGGATGAGAGCTCCAACAGAATATGCTCAGAAGACATATCATGTTGCCTCGTTAGAGAAATGATCTAGCAGTACCCAAGACTAATCATCTCACAAACTTGAGATATTGGGTTTGAAGCTCTTTGTTTTAAGGAGATACAGATTTGATGGCTGAATCTCTAGCCTTGAGATACTCATCTTGAGCAGCATTTCATAAAGAACACCAAATTTGACAAGAAAAATCTCTTTTCATAGCAAAGAATCCAAGATAAACAGAACTCAAAAGCTCATCAGAAAAATATCCACATTATCTCCTACGGATGATTTCAACATATGTCAAGAAAATTAGATCTACAGGTTGATTAAAGAATAGCAAAGCAAAATAAGAAACTGACTTAAATGACTTTTAAAGTGTACACATTTTTGGAAGGCAAATGTTGACCGCAAGAATCACTGAGCAACAAAGGGAGAACTAGAAAACAAACAGAACTTTCCAAGTATTCCAACAGCATTCTTTCTAATACATTTTTGTAGAAGCTGAACATGCAAAAACACCCAAGAGATTTAGGAATGCAAGTGCCATTAACTTTCAGTTCAATTGCTTCTGGGTACCTTAGTGATTTTTAAAATCTTCCCTGTAGATAATGAATTGCTTTATATTGGCATTCAGCAGTGCTCTGCACTGATGATTTTTTTAAATCTTTTTGTGTGTGTCAGCTGCATACAGTCAGAAGAAATGATTGTCAGGTTTAGTTGTTACTTCAGCACACAAGCAATTTGCTATCAGAGCATCATAACAGCAAACACTTTTTTTTAATCAAAAACACTCAGAAATATTATATGGTGAAAACAAAGAAGCAGTTACCACATTTCTTCTTTTTTGCATGTGAATCTTTTGCACTGTGTCAGATAAATATTTTGAGATAAAATTAATGGAAGTAGAAAAATTTACCTAACACAGCATAGCAAAAAGCTAGCTACTCTTTTCAGCCTCCAAAGAGAATATTATTATTGTGAATGTGATTGAAAGAACTCTTCCAAACACGCATGCTTTTGCTAACTTCAGTGAAATGGCTTTGTTTCCCCTGTTGCACAAATACTTTGCTGAATATGAAAGAACTCTCTAAGAAATTTTACACATCAGTATCACATCTAAACACAACAGGTGTCACCCACTAAAGACATAATACAGTATTTCAAATTATGTTTAAAGAAAAAAAATATGAAGATACAAGTAACTGGTATGTGGTGGTAAATGCAGATCTTCCAGATACAGCTCACAGGAAAAAGGGATAACTACTAATATTGTATCTTCAATTTTGCATCAAAGTCTTAAGAACTAGACACTCTAATCATTTGTCCTTTGTCGTGTTCTTAATTTAATCTTTCCTTTCATCTGCTACAGTCACCCATAGGATTTTGTCCAAGTTTTGTCCATTTAGCACTGAAATACTGAACTCAAATTTTGGGTTGTATTTAAGATGTGTCTGTCTGAATCCAGACCCTTTTCTCATTTTTGTTCCTCTGGAGGAATCTCAAACTACTCTTTCTTTTAGTATTTTGTATCATCATCTCTCTGACTCTCTCTGAACAGCAAAAGTCAGAATCAATTGATATTGTCTTTTGCCCTGGGAACCTTACTGGGCCTCCTCTGCACCTACAAAACAGAGTCTGTGCTGTGAAAATAGCTCAACTTTTCTGCACACCAAACTATTCAAGAACTTTTCTAGACTGTCTTAAAGATGAGTTGTTACTGTAGGAACAAAGTGTCTCTACAGGGGTACAGAACACTAAGAATTTGAACAAAAGAGACAACCTGTGTGGTAGTGTTGAGTTAAAAAACAGGAGGGTGCAGAGGGAGGAGGTGGTTGTTTTGAAACAAAGATCTTTTCTGGGTTTAATCTTTTATGCAAACATTAAAATTGTATCACAGTCACAAGACCTGTAATCAGTTTTGTTTTTCTGAGTAAAGAACTTTTTAGAGCTTGTGTTTTACAACGGCGTATGAAAGAATCAAAAGAATGAAATTTGACAACTGTCCAAAAATTATTTTTGATGTTCTCCTCTTTTTGCTCTGATAAATAGTCCCAGATGATATTTGATTGACAACAGTAAGTCTGCACATCTGGACTTCCATTCACTGCAGCATGTTGAATTAGAATTTTACTTAGTGATGACGAGATTGGATAATTCTATAATTCTTCAACTGGAACAATTATTTGCAGTCTTGCATAACATGCTGGTGATGAGTTACAATTATTGCATAGGCTCAAAAACCCATTACCCAGCAGCTTCTGGGTCACATCCAACCAGATTTCAACAGATAGGCACACTTAAATGACTTTTTTTTTTGTAATCTCCTGTTAATAATCACTTGCTTCTATAGGGAAAAACAAACAAACTTTCAGAAAAGCTGTGAACAATATAGCCATGAGATAAACAAAATGTTCTAAATGAAAAGGTTTGCAGCTGTGAAAGCAGTAGTAGGTACAAGTCTTTCTTTTGGATATAATAACTTTGATGTTAATTTTAGAGCTTGCAGTGTCTTTGATACTGTCTTCCCATAGACATCTTTGAATTGCCTAGCAATCCTCAGTGATTAATTGCCTTTTCTGAAAGTGCTGCATCACCTGAAGAAGATGACACATGCTTAATGCAAAGAGAATACAGAATAATGATTTCAAAGGCAATGTTTTGCACATGGTAATACTGCAATGATGAATCACAAGATGGTGTAGGCAGCTCAATGCCAGCCCACAACTTTTTTGAACCAGCTCCTGAATCTTAACAGTTGACTAAAAAAACAAAAACCTCTCCTTGTGGTCGGTTTTATAGAGTAGACATGCTAACAGTTTGGAAAAAAATCTGAATTTCATGGCATAATCCCACTGACTTCACTGGTACTGAGAATTTATCCAATATTACACAATAAATATTATTTGTAATCAATGTTTAGGGAACGAATGAAGGTTGGTTACACAAGTTAAGTTAATGGTTACATTAAATCTGCTACAGCTTAGACAGTATTTCATAACATATGAAATCTGATATCTCTGTTGGCTAATATCTAAAGCAAGCTGCCTGTTTAGGAAGACTCCAAAGTCAGAGCTTCAGATTAAAATCAATGGAGTTATTCAGTTTTTGGATAAGTAAACTTAAGTTGGGAGGAAAAAGACATTAAATTCCTGGAAAACAGACCATGATAAATAAAAAAATAACATTTCTAAAAGCAAAAGTCAATGACTGATCCAACCTGTGTTCCTGTAGTATAGTCAAAGCCCAGACTGCGTGCTTGTTTTGCGTGATTGTACTTAAGATTAATGCCATGAAATGAGCTGTTTAGCTTCATTCCAAATACCTCCCTGTCAAAGCCATAAAAATACTTTCAAGGCTCCTGTGGATACTTTAGCAGAGATATACAGTCAGTGGCAGAGACAACCCAAGATAGCTGCTTTTACAACTTACTGTATTTATTTTAAATTCGTAGTTTCATTGTATGCACATCCATGAAGGTTTTTCTTTTGGGTCCTGCTCAATCAACAAAAATACATTTCCACTACCAATTTTATGATGTCAAATTTTAATGTGTCAACACCCTGCTTAGTACGCAGTTGAGGCATTCTTTGGAGAAGTTTGAATCTGCTTTCTTTATTTCCTTCAGTCAGCAATAGTGACTGTATTCCATTAACAATGTAGTTTTTGAAAGAAAAATAAGTTTTCTTTGGTTTCTTTTCTTCTGAAGGACAGGCATACACCTTAAATATAGCCATGCACACAAGTAACCGGTGCAAATGCTGCCTGATATATGTTGACAGTCACAAAGGTAGGAGGCATGTATAAGCTTTATTGCTTATAATTTTTACTGCTGTAAAAAGTCTGAGGTCTACATTTAGTAGGTGTGGTATTTTAACTTAAGTTATCTAGTATTTAAAATAAGCTTTACATGAAGTATTTGTTCATAGCTTAATAGAACAGTAAAATGAATTTTTTTTCCATCTTAATCAGTCCTGTATACATCAAGGAGACACCTGACCTGATGTTACATAGATAAATAGGCATGCTGAAGGAAGCTTATTTATCTGATAAGATGATCTTCTCTTTATGTTTCCTCTTCAAGAAGAATTTTTCTCTATGGAACAGTTTGCAAGCTGGACTCAAAGTAATGATAGGCAAATTTCAAATTCAGGGTTTGAATTCAGATTGCTATGTGAAATATGTCTTTCATTGATGCTAGCTCCTCAATTAAATGTATTTCTCTGGATCACCTACATAATGTCAATATATATTAACACATATTGAAAAACATGATCTGGAATCATTACTTGCACTTCTTAAAAAAAATACAATACAGTATTCTCTAGCTTGGTGAAATCTCTGAAGTTGGAAAAAGGTTCATCTATATAAAGTCCCGAATCTCTTCCATTTAGTCCTAAGTAGCATTTGTTGTCCAGAAATTTTCTCCTGTAAATTCAAAAATGGGTAGAAACCCATAACAGTATTAACTTCCATAGCAACTTTCCCCCAATTATAACATCTGCATCTTTTTCACAAAGCAACCTGTCAAGTTCCAATTTGTTTAGCTACTTACTTTTCCAACACATTATTTATAAGTACAGAATAATAAATTGGAAATACTACATTACCTAAGAAAAAAGAGTCAAATAGAGATGTCTCTGTTTCATAACCTGCTAATTTTCTTCCCAAAATCTCTACCTGTTAGAGATGCTGTAGGTAAGATAAAAGGTGATATCATTCACATTTATGACTCATACCTACATGAGTAGTTTACATACCATTAGTGCAGATTAATATGTACATATGTTGTATGTTGTTTTTTCCAACAAGAAATTAAATATAGTAGGGTCTCCAAGGTGTTGAAAATTTTCTAGGAAGACCATTTAGTGTTATACAACAGATGCAGATTTGTAGTCACAGTTTTCATCCAGCCTGTGTTTACTCTGCACATGTGTGTGGAAGAAAAAAAACAACCAACCAACCAACCAAAACCCCAGACCCCAAAAACCTACCAACCGACCAAACAAACAATCCCCCCCAAAAAGAACCACAAAATGCAAAGCAGCAAAATGTTAAACCCGCAAAAACATATTTTAATGTAAATTAGCAATTTCTGCTTTATATCCATGCACATTAAGGGCAAGCATATAGTAAGGCAACTGAGGTATTTGATCTTCTGAATAGGGCCAGGAAGAGTCCTCAGTAGCTAATTGTATGAATGCAGGAAACAATCCTTTAAAAATTATCTGGATGATGTAAAATGATCTGACAATTAGAGTATATAAAAATATTTCCTGATCTACTTTACTTATTTAGCAGACATTTCATCTCATAGAGATATTTTAAAGTATTTTGAAGGATAGGATTTCAGTGGTATGACTACCAGCCAGCTAATCTCACAGAAGGTAAACGGTCACCTGGGAACATGATTAGTTGGTATACTTGAGGTATGATCAAAGTATACTTGAGTTTTCTGGATTAGTGGCATTAAAAGTTACATATTAAAAAATGAGGTTTGCAAGTTAAAAAAAGAAATCAGATATTTATCATCCTCATGTATAAAATAGTATAAATTTTCACTACCCAGCAAGAACACACAGATTAGTTTAGTTAAACTTTACAGGACTCGTGAGTACTTAGAACTGATCTAGTCCTCAAAAGGAATTTAAGCAGTTTTTCATATCATCACAAAAGTCCATTTTTTCTTTAGTAGAATAGACATGCACCTGGCCCAGTCTATCTAAGTAGTTTCCTGTCATAGCAAAAAATGTGTTTCACTTGCATATAAATAAGTAAGGGTGTTGTAGTTATGTCAGACTTACAACAGCAAAGATGGATCAGAATTTAGCTAATTTAGTTAATTCCAGTGGTGCTTGCATTCAAATGCAGAGTGAGCAGAGAATGACACTTCAAAGTAACATCAATTTGCTAAAAAATGGTAAAAAGATCTTGTGTGATTGACAGCATGAAGTTTTGAATGTCAGATGTTACATGAACAATCTGCACAATATATAGCACAATTTAGGATTAATATTATAATTAATAGTAACTGCACACTGAATATTTTAAAGACATTAGAAATACTTTTTTCCCTCTCCCAATTTTTTTCATTATTTATAGGTCAACAGAGGAAAATAAATACAACTAATGCAAATTACTATGTTTTTAAGGAGGTTAGTGGGTTTGCCCTGGTTTAAGACAATAACCTCTGGACTGCTTCTTAACCCCAGTGATTTAGTATTCAGAAATGCACACATGCATGAATGACTACCTGCTCCAGAAAGTCAGGTGGAATATTCCAAATATTCTTATGAAAAATTAAAACCAAATTATTTCAGTTTCTCAAGTGAAGAAAGCAAAAACCCTCATTTCCCTTTCCCTTTTAAGTCCCACATATGTTCCTTGGAGTTGACAACTCAGAAATTATTTTTACTCTTAACAACCACAAATGACATATTTAGAGTCTCAAGGTGTCTACACAAATGGATTCATGTTTTGTAAACATAACTCATATTAATTTATAACCATATTCCCAACAGCTGAAGCACATAGTCAAGTGCAAATTTATGATGCAATAGTTCAATTCTGTAGTACACACTGAGACTGTCCAGCTGAAACATTTTAATGGTTAAAAAAAACCCAGACTCTATAGACTGTAGCTTTTTTTTGAAGAGTGCAAAATAAACATTGAAAGTTTTATCAGAGAATAACCAAAAATTAACAATCAGAATGCCTAGAGTCTACATAAGTGTTGGATAATAATGCTCATGTAAATATATGAAATAGCAAGCTCCACCTCTTTTAAAACAAATGTACCTTTCTTAACATGCTCAGTTTCAGTTAGAAGATTTTTTTTATAAACTGTGGTCAATGTGAGTTATAATTCCTACTGCCAATATAATTGTGTTTTGTTGCTTTTGAATGGCTCACCTCAACTGATAATGTTAGGTGTGCCTCATATTGCCTATTCCAGCTTAATCTGCAAAATATCTGGCTATTTATGGAAGTGGTCATTGTTCTCTTTCTCTGAGAGCTAAGGTGGAAGCAGAATCCAATATCTCAGTAGCAATAAACTGGAGTAGGTTTTGTCCCCGTGGAGCACCAAAACCACAATTGTACCTAGTCTATGAGCCTGCAGTCTGTTTTGTTTTAGGTCCAATGTTAACAGATGGCTCATAGCTCAGAGGTCATCTGAATAGACAAGATATGCAAACCAAAGATCAAGATATGAAATGACAGTAAGCATGTTAAATCAAAATTATACCTACAAGGTTACACGTAGAGAAAGGCAAAGTGAATGACTATGCCAGAGAAGACAAGAGAAAAGCATGAAGATCATGAAGGTAGAGGAAAAGAATGGGAGCAACTATTATGTCAGTACACTACAGAAAAAGTCCAGAATAAATCTGAGAAAGTTCCCTCAATGTTTGAAGGTCCCATATTCCACAGGTCCCACTTGCATTTTGTGCCACCAGCTGTCATGTGCAGGAAGCTCTCTCAGTAAAGATGACTCTCAGAGCCTCAAGAGTGGAAGTTCTGTTCCCTGTCATTAAATTTCAGTAAACTTTAGCTTAGTTTTGTACAGTGATGTGCTAATCCTGTGCAATACTTCCTAACATGGACAGACTTACTTGAGAATTTAACACAGATGATTAGATACCTGCTATGTTGTGTTGTTAGAACAGTAGTATAATAGCTCCTGTTCCCTGAGACCTAAAGTCCCAATTTTCAAAGAATTTCTGATTAAAACGCTAGACTATCCCCTTTTCAGATCCTAAGATCAAACACAACTGAGAATTCAATCCTCATGAACTAAGTTTCAACAAACATTAAGTTAATGTTTTTCTATACTACGGATATTTTTCTTCTTGATTGGACTGGGCTGTTGAAGAGTGTTTTATAAAGCCACTTTATTGATGCACTGTTCTTATTCATAGACTGAAGCCTACAAACTTTGTAGAGTCAAGAGAATTATTAAAAGACAAATTTCCAATGAACAAACTTCAGATATACAGAAGTGCATTCTTTTATTCTATTATGTACCTTTCCTTGGGACACAGTCTTGAGTCACACGTGATGAAGACTTCATGTCATTGTAGCATCACTATGATCTGATTTAGCTAAGTTTGTCTCCAGGTCTGTTCAACTGAATGGACACTATTAGAAAGAGCAAACAAAATAAGCTCTAACACAAGCTTTGTCCTCTCTCCTACCTGTTTTCTGTTATCTTGTCTGCACTAAAACATGGACTAGAATGCATTAGGAAAAGTGTACAAATTTCTGTCATGCCAAAGACTATGTATAATTTCATTCTAGCTTGAATAGACTATCATGTCATTGCTTATGTGTCATTTAATTTTGGCATGAACATTTCTATAGGAGGCAAATTTTCAATTCATTTTTCCAGCAGTCCAAGTCAATCATTATGTGCCTTCTCCTACCTAGAATTGTGACCTGAGTTTTTGAGTAGTGAGGACAGAAAATTGAGTTTTCTATTTTCAACTTTCTCTTAACCTTACTCTTTCACTTCACATTCAGAGTGTAAGCAGGATATTAAACAAACAAACAAACAAACAAAACCAACCACAATTCAAGAATCTAGACCAAGCTTGCATAAACACCAGATACAGTCCTTGAAGAGCTTGCCTTTGATAGTACATCAATGCAAGATCATGTAGTGGTCTAATCTCATTGGTGAAAAAACAGTGATCATGAGTTGAACATATACAGCAGTAACGATCCAATAACACCACAATGTGTGTCTTTAAATTTTTTTTGTTCAATATAAGGAGGTGCAGTGAAGCTTCCTTTTGGTTTATATAATGATTTCACTGGCAATCATAGGACGTATAATTAAAGAGGAATATCAAAGGACTAAAGTTTCTGTGTGTCAGGTGTAATCTTAGCTATGAGTCCTCAAACAAAGGTGGAATGAAAATTTGAGAATTATACACCAAAAATAGAAATTTATTAAAAACTAAAGACTCAGTCTGATGCTGTGCATCATTATGTTTCTGTTTTTTTCTTCCACTTGTAACGCCTTAGTAAGGTGAAATAGTCATGCTGAGCCACAGTCTCTCCCCACACCCTGAGAGAGTGCATGGTTCTGTCACCCATATTCTGTGCCAGGCTGTGATTAGCTAAGGATAATTAACAAAGCGTCTTTCAGGTGCCTGCTAAGTTTACCCCTTGTATTACACATATAGGGGAAACCTTCTAGACAACCAAGCTGTCAAAAGTGTACATGCAATGCTTATGAAATGGCTGCTATTTTGGATGAGCAGAAACCCAGGTTTTCCAGAGCTCAAATCAGAAGCTATTTCAGTTTGAAATAAAGACTCAGCTTTCTGTAGATGAGCACTGTAAGAGAACATGTTTTCGGAAAGCTAGCGTATAAGGTAATGCAGCTTCAAAAGCATTACATTTACACTTTCATTTGCAAAAGGCACACTTGAGAAAGGAAGGCTATTAATATTGTAAAACCAAGTACTTAACCAATAAGGAGATGTAAGCCAACAACTTTTATAATAACAGTATAATGATCTTGGATTATTAATTACACTGTCAGATATTATATGTTCTGCTAAACTCCTGCACCATGAGAAAGATGTTCAATATTTACTTTATCACCATTATTCACTGTGTGGCTTTACTTATTTCTTGCACATCATATGAATCCTGAACTTTATTAATTCCTTTGTTTGTTTTTTTCCAGGGGGCTTATCAGCATAGTCTCTGATTACCTAATAAACGTTAATGAACTCATCTTCCCAGTTCTCCTTTGAAAGTGAAACTGGTAGGTTTCTGTGATTGGTTGATCATGGCTGGATGCCAGGTGTCCCCCAAAGCCACTCTATCACTCCCCTCCTCAGCTGGACAGGAGAGGGGAAATACAACAAAAGGCTCATGGGTCAAGGTAAGGACAGGGAGATCGCTCAGCAGTTACCATCATGGGCAAACCAGACTCGACTTGCAGAAATTAGTTTATGACCAATCAAATCAGAGTAGGATAACAAGAAATGAAAACTAAATCTTAAAAACACATTCCCCCCACCCCTCTCTTCTTCCTGGACTCAACATTACTCCTGAATTCTCTAACTCCTCCCCACCAGTGGCACAGGGGCACAGGGAATGGGGGTTGCGGTCAGTTCATCACACATTGTCTCTGCTGCTCCTTTGTCCTCATGGGGAGGACTCCTCACACTCTTCCCCTCCTCCAGCATAGGGTCCCTCCCACGGGAGACAGTTCTCCATGAACTTCTCCAACGTGAGTACTTCCCATGGGCTACAGTTCTTCACAAACTGCTCCAACATGGGTCCCTTCCAACAGGGTGCAGTCCTTCACAAACAGACTGCTCCAGCATGGGCCCCTGTGGGGTCACAAGTCCTGCCAGCAAACCTGCCCCTGCGTGGGCCCCTCGCTCCATGGGTCCACAAGCCCTGCCAGGGGCCTGCTCCAGCGTGGGCTTCCCATGGTCCACAGGGTCCACACCTACCTGCTCCAGTGTGGGGTCCTCCACAGGCTGCAGGTGGATATCTGCTCCACCATTAACCTCCATGGGCTGCAGGGGGACAGCCTGCCTCACCACGGTCTTCACCACGGGCTGCAGGGCAATCTCTGCTCTGGCACCTGGAGCACCTCCTCCCCCTCCTTCTTCGCTGACCTTGGTGTCTGCAGAGTTGTTTCTTTCACATATTTTCACTCCTTTCCTCCGGCTGCAAATTGCACACTTTTTTTGTTCCCCCTCCTTAAATATGTTATCACAGAGGTACTACCACTGTTGCAGATTGGCTCACCTTTGGTCAGCGACAGGTCCATCTTGGAGCCAGCTGGCATTGGCTGTACTGGATATAAGGGAAGCTTCTAGCAGCTTCTCACAGAAGCCACCCCTGTACCCCCTGCCCCCAACCTTGCCATGCAAGCCCAATAGCCTTGATTTTTGCAGATGAAGAGTCCTTGCCCAGTAAGAGAAAAGGCAATATTTTCCAACTGTCACTTGTTACCCAAGGCCTTTTTCTTAGGTCTGTGCTAAACTTTAAGTAATTTTTAGAGCCAGGCATGCGGGTAATGTGTGCATGCTCTAAGGTGATGGAGTGTTCTGAGGGCTTTCTAGATAAAAGAGAAAGCTTAGGCCATTTTTAAGAGGTGCCCAGTACTACTTACTTTAAGGGTGGATAGAATTTCTTTGAAACCCACATTTAAAATGAGTTAAGAAACCTCAGAAGAGGGAGGTGGACATGGAAAATATGGTCTGTAAAATAATCCAATCATGTCTATTACATCATTGTATGTAGTTGACATCAGGTGATAGATTTGTGGCCAACTTGAAGGAGGAATAATGTTTTCCACTAGATGTATTCTGTCAAACAGTACAAATAATGGTAAAGAATTTTTGTAAAAATAGAAATGGGCTTCTTAATAGCTCTTGCTGTGGTACTATACATGTATATACACAACTAATATAGACTAAATGTTGGACAAATACCTTTAACTTCACTACTTTTCACTATGTTACACGTCTGATTTAGCCTTTTTCTAGAGTAGTGTTGCTGAGTAATTTTTGGGCTGCCTGAAATCATTCTCACTCTGGAGTGTTTTCCATACTTTTATTTTTAGAGTTCACTTTATACAATGCTTATCTCTAAGCCTAGGGAACCTCTTTTCAATTACTGCTAATTGCTTCAAACTTCCTGCTTTGAGACAGTAGATAACTCTGTTCCCTCACTTCTTTTTACATGACATTTTTTTCTGAATGCTAAAAATCCTGTTTTTCTTATCTTGAAAATATCATTAGTATTTTTTCCAGAATACAGTGGCTGTGAATAATCATGGTCATTTATCTAGCTATAAGTCCTACAGTGAGGCTAGACTTCTGATGTTTGTAAGAATGGTTAAGTTTATGTAACTGAAGACCTAGTAGCATTCTGATTTATTTTGACAGATCAGTTGTTCAAATAAAGAAATTTCTGTAATTCACACAGGGAAGACAATGAAAGTCCTCCTCTGTAAGATTTTTCCATTTCTAGCATGTAGATGTAGTGATTTGGTCTAGAATCCCAGTGTGCATATGTTTGGATGTACTAACAAGACTAGTAAACAAAGACAAGTCACTACGGAACAGGAGGGGTGATGAAGTTTCCAAACAACAAAAGTTGACATATTTACAAAATGCAAAAGGAGATGGAGTGCTAACATCCATTTTTTTCCCATGTTTTTGTATCTTTCCATTTACATATTTATAAACTTATGCTAAGTCAAGTATTTGTTACACTGATAGACACAACAAATAAATGTAATTAGTTTTATTGGAATAAATAATAAATGAATTTTTTTGATAAGCCAGTTATCATGGAATAGTCTTATTACTACATAGTTTTACTCAGACATCAAAGTTTGCATTTTAATTTGAGAATATTTGCATTGTAGTATTTTACAGTATCCCTGCATTCTCAGGAATGTGAAAATCTGCTGTTTATTTTATTATTTCTTATATATTTTAGTTAAGGGCACTGAACACTTACTCATTTTCTGGAAGTTACGTACTTCCAGTAAGATGTTAGCATCCCAAAAGATAAACCAGAACAAAGGTCTGATTACAGAAGAGCTGAGGCAGGGTTGGCAGAGTTCTCTTGAGATCCTTTATTCCAATCCACCTGCTCAAGCAGGGTCAGTTGGAACAAGTTGCCTAGGATTATGTCCAGCTAGGTTTTGAATATCTCCCCAGATGGAGGCTTCACAACCTGTCTTGGTAACCTGTTCCACTGTCAGAACACCCTCACAGTATAAAAGCATTTTCTTGTGTTTAGATGGAATTACCTTTTTAAAATATGTGTCATCTTGTTCTGTCAGTGGGCACCACTGAGAGGAGACTTGCTACCTCATTACCTCTTATCAGGTGTTTAAACACATGGATAAGATGTCCCCAGTCAGGCTTTTCTTCAAGCTGAACAGTCCCAGCTCTCTCAGCCTGTCATCGTATGGCAAATGCTCCAGTCCCTTAATGATCTTTGTGGCCCTTCATTGGACTCTCATCAACATGTCCATACCTCTGTTGTAGTGGGAAGCTCAGAACTGGACACAGTACTGCATGCGTGGCCTCACCAGTGCTGAACAGAGGGGAAAGATCACCTCCCTTGACCTGCTGGCAACACTTTTGTTAATGCAGCCCAGGAGGCTGTTGGCTGCCTTTGCTGTGAGGGTACATGGCTGGCTCATAATCAGGTTGTTGCTCACTAGGACAGCCAGGTCCTTCTCTGCAAAGAAAGGAAAGCAAAACTGCTTTCCAACTGGTTGGTCCCCAGCATGTACTGGTGCCTGGGTGTATTCCTCCCAGGTGCAAGACTTGGAATTTCCCATTGTTAAACTAAATGAGATTCCCTTCTGCCCAGTTCTCCAGACTGTCCAGCTACTTTTGAATGGCAGTACAACTTTCTGGTGTATCAGACAGTCTATGAACTTGCTGACCGTGCACATTGACCCAACACTCAGGTCATTAATGATGAGGTTAGACAGTATTGGCACACGTATTGACCCCTGGGGTACACAACTAATGGCTTTCCTGCAACTGGACTTTCTGCTGCTGATTACAACTCTCTGGGCCTGGCTGTCCAGCCAGTTTTCAATCCACCTCTCCAACCACTTGTCTAACCTTTACTTTGTGAGCTTATCTATGAGGATGTTACAGAAGACAGTGTCAAAAGCCTTCCTAAAATTGAGGTAAGTAACATCCTTTTTACCTTCATCCACCAAGTTCTACACCTTATTGTAAAAGTATGTAAATTTGGTTAAACATGATTTCTCCCTAATAAATCCATGCTGACTCTTCCCAATCACCTTCTTGTCATTCATGTATTTGGAAATGGTTTCAAGGATTAGTTGCTCCATCACCTTCCTAGAGATCAATGTGAAGCTCATCTTCCTCAGATCTTCTTTTTGCACTTCTTGAAGACAGGATTGACATTTTCTCTCTTCGAGCCTTCAGAAACCTCTTACAATTGACATGAGCTTTCAAATATAATTGAGAGTGGTCTCACAGTGATGTCAGCCAGTTCCCTCAGCACTTGTGGATGCATCCCATCAAGCCCATGGACTTGTGTATGTTGTTTGTTTAAGTGTTCTCTAACCTGATCCTCCTCCCCTGGAGGTAAGTCTTCCTTTCTCCAGACTTTCCTTCTTGTCTCAGGGCCTATGATCACAGGAAAACCAATATTACTGGTAAAAATTGAGGTAAAGTAGGCATTGAGAACCTTGGCCTTTTCCATGTCATTTGTAACCAGGTCCCCAGCCCCATTCAGCAATGGCGCCATGTTTTCCCTAGTCTTCTTTCCTGTTTATGTATTTGTAGTATCCTTTCTTGTTGCCTTTGACTTCACTTGCCAGATTCAACTGTAGGTGGACTTTGGCTTTCCTAACCCCATCCCTGCATGACTGAACAGCATTTCTATACTTCTTCTGGGTCATTTGTCCCTCCTTCCGCCTCTTGTATACTTTTTTTTTTAATATCTGAGTTAATCAGGAGCTCCTTGCTCCTCCCTGCAGGCCTCCTGCTACCTCTGCTTGGTTTCCTGCTTGTTGGGATGGATTATTTTTTAATCTTGGAGGAAGTTATCAACCAGCTTTCCGGGACTCTTCTCTCTAGGACCAAATACCATGGGATTCTTCCAAGCAGATCTCTGAAGAAGCTAAACTCTGCTGAAATCCAGGATGTGATCCTGCTTTTTGCCCTGCTCCCTCCTCTCAGGATCCTGAACTCCACCATCTCACGGTCACTACAGCCAAGGCTGCTCACAACTTTCACATCCACAGACAGTTTTTCTTTGTTTATAAGTATGATGTCCACTTTTCATTGTTGGTTCCTTGATCACCTGTGCCAGGAAGTTTTCAATGCACTTCAGAAATGTCCTAGATTGTTTGTGCCCTGCTGTGTTGTCTTTCTAGCAAATATCAGGGTGGTTACAGTCCTGCATGTAAACTAAGGCCTGTGAATGTGAAGGTTCTTCCAGTTGTTTGAGGAAGCCCTCATCTTCTTCCTGATCAGGACCTGTAAGCAGATACCCACCACAACAGCACCTGTGTTGGTCTGCCTGCTAATCTTGAACTGTATGCTCTTGACTGGCTTTTGAATGGTTTCAAGGATAGGATGAGTTCTATGCCCTGCCATGCCTTCCATTGCTCTCTCACACGAAGTGTAATACACCCTCTTTTTCTGTGCAATGTGTGCGCTGCAGACTCACACAGATTTCTAACTCCCACTGTTTGTTTCCCATGCTCGGTGCATTAGTGTAGAGGCACTTCAGAGAGGCATCCAAGTGTGCTGATTCCCCAGAACAGGCTTGACAGCTTTCACTTTGTATTAGTTTCTTTCAGGAAGGGATACTTTACTTTCTTTAAAGGAGCATAGTGTTCTCAGCACAACTCTGTCTTTTAGACGCCAGCTTTAGGTAATAACTTACGTCATCTTTTTTGGTACTCTATATGAGTTATACTAATGTAGACTTCTTTACTCAGACAATAATATATTAATAATATTTTTAAAACTGGGAAAGGTTTCAGAAGCAGGAGTTTAACAATGTTATTCAATAGTATTGATCTCAGGTATGTATGAGATCTTAAACTCTCATGTTATTTGAGATGAGACAGTTGACCATGGTTGTTCTAAATAATAGTATACTAAAATTTTCTGACTCTAACATCTAGTGCTCGGTTGCAGTTTACTAACTTTCAGCATTATAAATTTTTGAGCTAATATAAATTATGTGAAGCGTGAATAATTCTGACCTACCTGAGTGGTGATGAAAGACTCTGTTTAAGATCACTTAGCAAGTTTTTCATTTAAATATTAAAGAAAAAAATATAGATAACATCTACTATCTTGCAAGCCTCTTCCCCCCCCTTTTCCTTTCCTCTGTTTTACCTTGATTTCAGCTGCAGGTCAAAGATGAAATTCAAATTATTGAAATGAGTGGAAAATTTCACTTCTTTTCATGTCTATCCAGAAACAAGAATTTATAGACTTGAAAAATATGAAATTTGGAACTGGATTACATCTACTCTTTTTCTACTTGAAGCATCTAGAGATTTCAGAGGCTAAACATGTAAACAGAAGCATTATTACTCACATAGTCAAAATGCTGTTATCCTATCTGTAGTCAGTACAGAATTTTTGGGAAGGCTTGTGTGATTTCAGAATATGACTATACACAGGTACCAATGAGTTTTGATTTAGTGTATTCTTTGCCTGCATTCATCTTTTTAAGAAAATGAAATATCAGTATCCAATAGTGCTTCAGTAGTTATATATAGAATTAAAAAAATTACTTAGAATACTTTCTATATAGCTCATGACTACCAGTCCCTTAACAAACATCGAGTAGCAGGTATTGAAACATGAGTTTGTTGTTGGATTTGCTTTTTCAGGAATGATGAGTTGTTTTATATTTTGAATTCTGGAAAACCTTCTGTACTGGAAGCCTTGCAGAAGACATTGTACTTGAGGAGTTATATCTGCTCTATTTGGTCTCTTACTTAGGGCTTAAGAAATCTGTTTATTAATATAACCTGTATCTTACAAGATCTTTGGGAAAGGTAAACTCTGTGTGGATTGAGGGCTGGAATGTAGTGATGCTAATGAGAAGACCATTGCACATTGAGGTTTCAGTGATTTAACCTCTCTCCATGGATGGGATGTGTGCAGCATGGCATAGGAAAATCCATCCGGAAACTGTAGGAACATGGGGTTACCAGTATCTGAAGGGACAGAAGATTTACCTACTATCTATATTTGTCTTTTTATTTTATCTTATTAAACAGCTATTTTATTAAGTCATTTGTTGTTGGGACTTGCTTACTGAGGATCTCTCTCTCTCTCCCCCTGCCCAGTGCAAAACACCTTTTTGAATTTTTTCCTAAAGATGAAAAAATGTATTTGTTAAATACCAAAATGACACTTAAAATTGTGTGATTTAAAACTAATTTGCATTTAATGAAATGTAAATTTTTAAAATAATCCTACAAAATACTGGTTCTGAACTTGAAAAAGAAGCAAATTACTAAGTCAAGAGTTTGTAGTGTGACATTTGATATACTGAAGGAAATTATTTTATTTTTAGATAGTTCATTAAACTTTTGAACATGCTGGGGTTTGTTAGTGGGCTGCACGAACCAAATTCTGAACAATGAAAACAATAGTAGTATACCGTATTCTGCAGTTTCTGAGCAACGGTTAGGGACTTTGAGTGTAGAGAAAAAGATTTTAATTTCTTCAGTAATAGTAGAGTTAATTATTCCCATTGTATTGATGAAGTGAGATATGGTAATGTATATAATCTTAAACGGAGTGTTAATACGAAGCCCGCCATCACTTAAATGTAACGTTGAACTGGAACAACTTTTCTGTACAACCTTTTGTACACAGTTTTAACTTCTCCCTCTTCCCCATCATTCTTGATGTAAATGGGGTGTTAAAAATGTTTTGTGAAATTCCCAGCATTGCCCTGCCTTTAAAGCAATTTATGAGGCTGCAGGAAATCTGGGTTCAAGCTTTGGTAGTTTAAGACAGTTTGGAGATGTCCTGACTTCCATGTCTTATGTTTAATCTCCGTAGCTCAGTGAACACGTAACTCTTGTTTCTTTCTCTTGCATGTGAGAAAACACATTGGCTTTATACGTAAGTGGAGTTAAAGTAACATGAAACTCTGGAGCTACCTGCTTTCTTTTTATTGCTTTAGCAGCTTTACCAGGGAAATAAAATTTGTCCCTCTATTCCAAGTTTGCCATTTGTGAATATTTCCATGGTTTTCCAGTGTATAGATATTCCATGTAGTTTAATTTCAGTGACAGAAACCTGATTTTATTTCCTGCAGGTGAGTTGGAAAACTTCTTTGATTTCTAGAGGTGATGTCATTTTAGAGTTCTGCTGTAAGAATAGGGACAATCAAGGGTAGGCTTTTTACTCTTGTTCATTCTTTACATATACTTTATGTGTACATTTCTCCTGCTGTTTTTATACATTTCCAAAGAGAATGTTCCAAACATTCATATACTTCCAAACAAGGAAGTATATGGCCAGGAATATACAAAAGTATAACTAAAGCAAATTCAATATCATCGGTTATAAATGTATTTTCTTTTTTTTTTGATCCTCCATAAAATATAGTATCTGCAAATTCATGTCACGCAGCCTTGTATTTTTTTCTCTAGTAATTTTAGTAGCATATAATAAAGAGTGTAAAAAGGGGCATTTTCTTAACAATGACATTTTTTACTAGATTGCTTGCATTTTCCACTTTGTATGTGATAGTACAGCTTAAGAAACAGCTAACCGCTAGTCACAAATGATAGACTTGTGAAGTTAACGTTACAGCAATTAAGTACTTTTATCTGGATGAGAACATAGTAAGAAAATCATTAGACAGATTTGCTATGCATGAAGTACATAAAAACTATTTGTATTTGATTCTAAGAGGGCAAACGTTAATTGGAAGCAAAGTATAGCCTTGGGGTATTGTAAGAAGGCTCTGATTTCAAGCAGATGATGTGCTTTCTTTCTTTTACTGCTGCTTTTCCTTAAAAAAGAATTGAAATATAAAGCTTTGAAAGACTAGTGACTCCTTTTCTTTTTGCAATGCTGCATCTGGGGATTCAGCAGCAGGGCTGCTACATTTTGGAAACACCATGTTAGTGTCTAAAGTGGACTAATAATTTCCATGTTTTGGGGTTTTAGATAAAAATGTACTCTCTGTTATTCGTTACTATTCATGAACAGGGGAAGTTTACATTGTGAACATGTATGTACATATATTTACAGCTGAGCATTTATAGAAAGCAACTATGACCAAAGTTTCATCTTCATGTAAAAGTGACATTTTCCTAAAGCATAGCAGGGATTGGTAATGATTCTTTTATTTAGCTTTCACTCTTCTCTCCTTTTCTACAGTGTCAATATATATATATAAACTGCATCACAGTAAGTAAATCTTCTGAAGTTGAAAAGCCTGTCCAGAACAGAGCTGACATATGTGAAAATAGCACTGATCAGAATCATTCTTCTGCTTATTTTAAATAAGAGCTTTTTACAATATGAGAATGCTGTAATGAGTAGTCTTTACACATGACAGCTCTGGAAGGAGTGTTCCTTAACATTCTGGAGAAATAGCATTTACAGCTCAAAACTGATCTGACATATATATACAGGCCAAAGGTGGATTGCCCTTGAGATCAGAAAACAAGCATACAGATGAAGATATCTGAATGTGAGCAGGTAAGACAGTTTTCATGCTATGAGAACATTATGGTGGCTTTCTAACACTTAAAACTTACCCCTGATATAGCTGTAGTCTTTTATAGAGATTAAGACTTTGATCTGCTTGGATTTGATAACTGAGAACACCCTGGAGTGTGCTTTATATTTGCATTTCAGGACCATTTTAAATGTGCACTGAATGCAGATTCTGGATCTGTTTCTCCTCTGGGGCAGATGGCAGTGCAGGGAGAAATGCTGCAGATTGTCTCTCTGTGTGGGAGCAGCCCCTGTGAGATTTCCAGCTGATGGTGTCCCAGCACCATCTCAGGTTGGCGGGACTTGCAGCAAGCTCCACTGCAGTGCAATTAAAGGTGGCATTTTCCTAAATGGCTCCACTAATCACAGGCATGATGGTAAGCCACACATCATCATCCAGCAACGTGTATTTCACAGAGAATGAACCTAGCTGACTAGAGAAAGGACATTGCTGGTATAAAAGCTGTTGGTTTTGACCCTTAAAGAGGAAGTCATTATAAATAAAAGGAGGCTTTTCTATTACCTAGTCTGGCCCTAAGAGCTCTAATGCCCTAGACAAACAAGAAAACATCTCTGCAGCCTGGCATCTAGATAGGCATGCAAGCAGCCAGCAAACCTTTTGCAGCCCTGCTGTTTTGTTGCCCTAGGCAACCAGCTGTTCCTGGACAGTATCAGCAGTCCTGCCCACCACACAGCCAAATAACCTGCAAGATGGCATAGTCTCTCTTTTACCTTTATGCTTATATTATTTGCAATAGGATTAAATAGTACACATCTTCACAAATAATCATTAGGTTTATTAATTGTTTGTTTGTGCTCATTTGGGATAAATACTTCATATAATAGGATGGGGTATCAGTGAAAACAGTGTAACTTAGCTGAGATAAAAATAACTTGTTGGATACAAGATAGAAAAATATTCATTTTGAAATGCCAATGCAGTCACCCTATACTTTGACATCCATCTTTCCCCTTTGAATCATGTCTGAATGCTGAATACTGAGTTAGCACAAAGATGGTGTGTTAAATTAATATAGAAAAAATAATGACAAGTATTGACAGCTGCTTTTGTCACCTTAGCATGGGTCTGCACAACATGCAGAAAGTAACACCACTGATAAACGGCCAATGCTGGAATGATTTAAATTCATGACTTCTGGTTTTAGCATGTTCCAAATATGATTAACCAGTAGGGTATCTGTTCAAGTGTGTTCATTTTCTCTGAGTTATCAAATGATGACTGTCCCCAGACAGACTATGATCAGAGGGGATTGTGATCAAGAGCTTTCCCTATGCAGAGATTTTATTGTGAAGAAGGGACAATTTTAAGTTGAACAATTTTCATTTGAAAACTTTATCCTGGAATTATGCTAATAAAATAATTTTCAGTTTAAAAAAGTAACTTTGGGACTTTTGGTCAGCCAGTGCAATTTCTGGAGCAGTAATCTGTTTTGTTTTGTTAAAAATCCTATTTTCTGTCTGAAAGAAAGACACAGAAATACCTGTAATATACTTAAGTCTAAAAAAAGGCAGATCATGAGGAAGGAAATATCGGCATAATGATTTTGTTCTAATGAATGTAAAGAACTTTTAAAGCTTATTATTATTATTATTCTCTGTCTACCGTTTGCTGCTCTCATTCCCTATGCAAGGTCTAAGATTCAATTGTAAGTCCTGTGGGTCATCCACTGAGCTGTTATTCATATGTAAAATGTCTAGCCTTATTCAGGTCCTATAAGTACAGTAATTGCAGCAAAATTCAACCTTGACTTGTTGGAATGTAATTTTCTTTGATTATAATAAGACCCATGGCTATATCTGTGGTTCAGTCTGATGTCCATAGAAAAAGATTATAATCACCTTCCCTGCATCTACAAAACGATCAGTTTTTAAATGTAATTTTATTTCAGCATCTGACAAAGGTAAACAGCAAAGCATTATAAGTAGCTGCATTCTATTTTCCAGAAACAGATTTTGATTTCTTGTATTACTCAGCATATACGTTTTGGTTGGGATAGAGTTAATTTTCTTCATAGTAGGTCATATGGTGCTATGTTTTGGATTTGTGACCAAAAGAGTGCTGGTAACACAGGGATGTTTTAGTTATTGCTGAACAGTGCTTGCACAGCATCAAAGCCTTTTTTTTCTTTCATGCTGCTCTACCAGCGAACAGGCTGGGGGGTGGGCAAGAGCCTGGGAGGGGACACAGCCGGGACAGCAGACCCCAACTTACCAAAGGGGTGTCCCATATCATATGATGTCATACTCAGCAATAAAAGCTGGAGGGGAAGAAGGAGGAAGGGGGTGCATTTGGAGTTATGGCATTCATCTTCCCAAGCAATAGTTATGCGTAACGGAGCCATTTTCCTCCAAATGGCTAATCATCTGCTTGGCCAATAGGAAGCAGCGAGTGAATTCCTTATTTGCTTTGCTCATGTGTGCAGTTTTTGCTTTACCTATTAAATTGTTTTTATCTCAACCCACAAGTTTTCTCACTTTTACCCTTCTGATTCTCTCCCCCAACCCAATGGTGGGGAGTGAGCGAGCAGCTGTGTGGGGCTCAGCTGCCATGTGTGGTTTGTGACACAGGTAACTGAATGTAGTATACAATGTTCTTTACTTGCTTTTTCCATGTTCAGTCATTGCATTCCCATTTTATGGAACTTGATTTTTTAATATGTCAGGAAAGCCAGCTATGATAGAATCCATAAACGCATTTACATATTTTTTCACCGGAAGCACCAATGTATTTGACAGAAGGAGTGTGGGCCAGTCAGAAAGAAAAAGTGGTGTCAGTCTTGTAACAAAAACCATAATAAACCCCCCTATTTAAGAAGCTTGAAAGCTATGTCCAGAAATAGTAAATGTTTTGACAAAAGGCACAAAATATAGTGCCTGTTAAAGGAAAATAATATCATTTTGCCTCTGTGGTTTTTTTCAAGTGTATACCCTATTTTTCAACCTTCCACATCCCTGCTCGCAACTCCCTGAAACATCGTAGTATTTTCTGGGTATAGTTTGCCAGTGTTTTGTTGTTTATTATGAAATCTAACTATGTGCCTCAAAGAATTGTATGTCAGTTAGTTCAACAGAGGAAGAATTTAACCAAGGTACAAGGTCAATACAGGCCCTAGGACAAAGTACTAATGCTGATATTAATGCCTCTATAAATGGCTTACTTAATCATTTCGTGATATATAGCTTCCTTTATTGGACAACACAGAAGTTGCTTAATAGTGCATTACATCAAAACACAATGCTTCAGAGCACAGAGCTGGGCTAATGCTGGAAAATAAATGTAGCAGATGTGTTTCATTGGAGTCTACCCTGGAAGTATTATTGGTGTGCAAAGATGATGGCAGAAATTTGGCCAGAGAATAAAGAATGTTAATTCTTTTGGGATATTGTAAGTATGCAGAAGAAAAGCTGGTGTTAAATGGGGTAGGAACAAAGAATACCGTACTGTATTATTTCGTTTCAAAGCTCGATTTATATGGAGACATAATAAGACATCTCATTTCATATCTGACAGAATTAATTATTTTGAAAAATACTTACCACGTTAAAATGGTGCTGGTTACAGCATAGTGTATAAAAGCGTATGGGGTAACCATGACAATTAGAAACATGAAACTAATTAGATGTGCAGGGTGTTTTGCTTCAAAACTAGAACGAAATAGAGCTTAAGTAATCAAGATACCAAAGGCTTTCTACAGTAAGTGTTCTATTGGATCTCTAATTATCAAGATGGATACATTTGAACGGACAGCAAAAGTATAAAAAAATGTTAGTGAACAAGCTGGTTGCAATTGCAGAAGCAGTGGTGGCAGCACCATATTTTTTAAAACTAGAAAAAATATCTAAATCAAGTTATGCATTTTTTATATGATGTTTCCCTTTTTTTTTTCCTTCCTTATCATAAGAATTACTACAGAAAGTGGTAGCCTATGGCAACAGGTAAGAGAAATGAGACTCTCAAGTATGGAAAACTTCAAATGAAAATATGAAGTTTATGTTGGGGAACTTCTGAGATAGATACAGCACTTAAGGCATTAATAAGAGGGCCAATAAGGAACTCCTAACAAATTCTATATTCTGTGTTAAATGAACACTCTGCATCAATAACTATAACTTCAGAAATTTAATGAACTTCTAATAACACTTTGATTACATTTGATACTGATAGTCAAGAATTTGGTCAATATTCTGTAGCTTAGCTGAGACTACATTTAAGGGGGTTAATTGTAATTACACCTATAAACTCACTAAGAATGGAAGGATGAATGTCATAATGCATTTAACTGATGTAATTTAAAGTAGGAGAGTATGAATATATGGAGAAGAGATGAATGAAACATAATGAGGGGAAAGTAAGAATTCTCATTGTGCCTTCTTATAGAATAAATATATTTCATATTATAGGATATAAAAATATAAACTATAATAAATTATAAACTATAATAAATTATAAACTATAAACTTATAGAATAAGTATATAAGAATAAAGATATATTCAAGGATTTTTGAAGGGAATTACACTTAAAACTGATAAAAAGATTTTTTAAAAAACTGCACAGTTCAGTTGCAGAACCTATTGCTCCTAAATATTTTTCAGGTCAAGACCCTGGCATAGTTTAAAAGGGATATAAGTGAAACAAAGGCATAAGGAAAATATAAAGTGCTATATTTAAAAGGTTAAATACAGAAAATGAAAAGAAAGATGCCTGATTTCATGATAGAAACAAGTAATTTTCTTTTCATGTCTTAGGAAGAAACTTTACCAATTGACCTTGTGGGATTTGTGTACCTTTCTCTGAAGAAAATATTATCTGGAGATACTGAATTGAAAAAGATATTGCCAAGATGGTATTTACTTTTCCCTTATGCGGTTAGCCCTTAAAAATAACTTTGCTAAAATATTTTGCCCTCATTATTTAATTTTTTAAATCAGATGCCCGAGCTTGACATATAAAGTGTTTCAGATATGGAAGACAAAACACTTTTTCCTGTTATGGATTTCATGTTCGTATTAGCAGTGAAAATAATCATTTTAGTTTGTACCCAGAAAGTGGACTGGAATGCAAGTTTTGTTCTGAAATCTTAATTTATAAAATGTGAACTTGATGAATCACAAATGAGATCATCACCTTAATTCTGTACTCTGAAAAGTAAACTATGTGAAATAAGTCAAGGGCAGGACTTTAAAATCTACCCATAAAATTGTGATGTAAATCAGGGCATTGAGAAACCCTGATAGACACTTTGGAAACCCGGATTAGATACTTTAGAAGGCAATTTACTGCTGTGTATTAATTGAATAGCTATTCCAAAATACATTATTATCACTGACATAAAAATATATAGATTACTCTTAGTTTAAACATGAAGGGAGCATGGTTATAAGGTGAGGCAAAGCTGAGCCCTGATGTAATAAAATTTGGCCTGTTCCTTTCAAAAGAATTTTTTGCACTTGCAGCTTGGATATGCAAAATTAGACTTTGCCAGTATCAATCATATTTAAATTGCACGTAGGGTTACTTTTGTGCTTTCTAGCTGTGCAAAATGGCTTAAGAACTTATTTCTTTCTGTTCTGTACTTACAAATTAAACTAAGACACTGTTATGAAAAATAATTTAAATGACGTATTTCCAAGCTGAAACCTTTTATTCTGAGTTTCAGTCCAGTGTGATTTTTACACCAGCCTTATAAGGTACTGAAAATAGAATATTTAATAGAAAGGCTTACATCCCCTTCACTGCAGTAATGTGAACAGCAAAGCCATAGCCTAGTGCTATGAGATTTCTATGCATTTTGCAGTGGTTTGTTTAGTATTCTGATGTATTTAAAACATATTTCTTCTCAAACTGGTTTTAAAAACTGCAATATCATATTTCTACCAAGTGAATGCAAAAAGACTACTTATTTTATATATTTCTTTTGCTGATATCCATAAATCAGATATGCTCTAAGCAAAAGCCGTATTGGATTGAATTCGTATTCAAACTCTGAAGACCTGATTCACTCTAGTCTGATGCCAAATCATGATTGCAGAAGTTAGTCATGAAGAAAATAGATAAAAAGGAAAGGGAAAGTCAACCTGTGAAACATCATCTCAGCTACAGGCCTGAAGTGGAACATTATTGTGCAGTGCATTTCACTAAAATCACGTATGAGATGGATGGTGCATTCTTAATGCAAACTTTAAGCAATGTTTAGAAATTAAGCTATAATATGTTGTGTACCTTAGTGAGAAAAACCTTTCTTAGATCTGAAGCAATTTTAGAAGTGCAAATATAGCAATTGTGCCTTACAGTGACCAGGGTCACAAGATCATTTATTCCTCCCAGGAGTGCCGTCTAATAAATGCAATATAAGGCCTCCTGCCCATATTCTGGTGCCCTCTATTGTGTGTTGCATTTATCGTAAGGAATTATCTCTGAAATTGTGGTAAATAAATTAATGCTAATCTAGGTATAAATTTTCTTCATTTCTACATTTGAATATATGCACAAGATAGATGATTATTAACATACCTTAAAACCAGAAAAAAAATATCTTAAAAGGATGTGGTCATTTCTGCAGTCAGGTCTGTTCTTGCATGAAAAGTTGTCCTGAACCTCTTTATAGTTCATGTGTTCTGTGCATCTGAATATATTTTTAAGTCTAACATTCATCATGGAAATCATCTAGCTGCAGATGAGGTCTCTGAAGCCATGTTTCTCATATGATCACCTTTCTTTCTCTGTCCTTTCCTGTCACAGTTTGTCACTCTTACAGTTTTCATTCAGTCTTAAATTACTGTGTGAAATCTGGGGCAGGACTCTGTTCTTCTGAAATGGACACAAAGAAATGGCCAAGAATCTTACTGGAGATGGGACTTCAGTCTGCTAAAATCTTACAGAGCTGTTGTCAGTCACGTAAGGTTCTTATTTTGTTATATAGGACTTTCTTTTCATACAGAACATCCTTCTCCATAGTTCCTGTAATTCTTTACAGCACATAAAAAACCCTGTTACATAAAAAATCTCTGTGACATTTTGATGCTTGTAACTGGTTGTTTCTAATGGATGGAGCGTTCCGTGGTTGTGGCCAGCAGCCCTGGTTCCCTCCCCCTCCCCTAGTTTTGGGGACTTATTTAAATGTGATCTGGCCCTCTTTTTTATTCATCCACTCCAGGGAGAAGAAGGTGCATTGTTCACACCCAGGTTCTCATCCTTACATGTAGTCAAGGTCAAACAAGAGCTCTCCCAACAGTGTGCCAGGAGTAGAAGAGAATGCCTCATCCTTTGATTTAGGTGAGCTAAGGTTTCTGCTTTAGTAAAGCTCTTCAGCACATGCTGAACTCATAACCCTTCAAGAAAGCAAGAATATTAAACATTGATCTCTTCCTGAAAATAAATATTTTCTTCAGCTTGAGTACATCATATTTCAATAATTACCCTGTCTCAGTAACTTGGCTTACATGGTATGTACAATGTCATTAACATTTACTAAAGTGTTATTAAAAAAGTCCTGAATTTTTTTCTTTTTGTGTTTTACAGAATTTTTTATTCAGAGAAAGGAAAAATTTTAAATAACACAAGATTCTTTAGCTGGTAAAGAAAAATCTGACACAGGTGTGGTGGAGAAAAAGAGCAAACATACAAAACTAGTATGGTAAATACATATTTTGCAACACTGCAGCCCTAAAACTGATTTGTATTATAGTAGTAAAAGTTACAGAGAGACAACATTTAAATACAGCTTTATCTTTTAGTGGTAGAAAGTGGTGATGTCCCTGTCAAAAAAGGAAGAATATCTATTTTCTAAATGATGCATGAGTGAGATGACTGACAACAATTAATTATTTTAGAAGATGGCAGAAGGACTAGTAGTGATACAAGGTAGTATTATTAATTAAAATATAGTCCCAAAGTAAAGACCTCTTTTGATAGACATGCAAACAAATGTGCAATTTTAATGAAATTTTACAAAGGGTGGAAGAAGACAAGCAAAAAAACTCCACAGTATAAAACATACTGGTTACCCCTACAACATGCCAAAGGTGCTATATCATGTAGCTCCCCTCCAGTTGCTTTCTATTCAGTCTGAAACAATGTTGTGAACCCCATTCTCCCTCTGTGTTTCATGGAGAGTATTAGCCTCCCATACATGGAATGTGTCATGCTGACAGCAATGGTCCTCATTCTTTTGCAAAGTTATATGAAGTCCATTGGTATTTTAAGACTATATGACTTAAAGTTAAGTAAGTGTGGGCTTATGGAAAATCACCCCATTGTTGTGTAATCAATTTTATTCCCATGAAGACAAGTCCCAAAATGAACAAATGACAGATTTGTCTACTGTGCTCTGGATATTTCAAATATTAAGAAGGGTAAAACTAGGGAACGTGGAAAAAGAATGGAAACAACACTCTTTCTGTGCCAGGATGTACAGAGCTAGAGAGACAGTCCCCACATGGAGAGAACTACTTAGAGGACTAGATGATCAGGGTGCTGCTGGTGACCAGTCAGCTGAATCTATTGTGTCAGGTGTTTGTTGGCAGGGCTCTGTTCAGCTTCACTGAGTTGAGCCACCTTGTACCAGATGAGAGCTAAGTCCAAGGTAAAGAAGTCTGGTAATTCAGGATAAATGAGAGAGCAGAAATAGTGGCTGCATTTTCTGTTTTTCAATCACTTGGTAAGTAGGATTTACAACATAAACTCTCACGTGACCAACTTTCTGTCAAGCAACTATGCTGCCGATTGAACTACCAAGAACTTTTACTCTGCATGGGACATCTGATTGTACTTTTCACCAACGATAACCAACAAAATATATCAGTCAGATATCCACTTCACATTATTAAAGATAAAGAAAGTAATTAGAGTTAGAGCCCTGTAAGTTCTCTAATTAAGAAAGAATCTCAGTAACAATGAAGGCAATCCAATTGTGTCATACTGTTTGCTCTTGTACTTTCATTCATTATCATCAGGGTGTGATCTGTGATTCTTGGAGTTTTGCAAAGTTCACCAGTAATTATTTCAACACATTCATTTTAAGAAGGACCTGTCTTTCACCCTAGCAGCATTTAGCTGTAAATGTGCTCTCCTTTTTTTAACTAAGTTGTAATACTTATCACTTGAGCTGGGAAAGAGGAGTGTTAGTAGCACGAGTCATACACAGATGAATATACAGGCTCTTAAGTTAAAATATGCTCATACCTCTCCAAGAACTTCTGAAGAACTTTACAAAGTGTGATGAGGTCTTCAAAAGAGATCAAGCCTTTTTACAGTCACATCCTGTGATGATTTATTAAACACAGATTAGAAGTCCATTCACCTGCTGTTTTGAAGCTTATTGTATTTTCACTCACTGAGAGATTAAAAGGAAGGATTGGGTCCTCATTCTCTGAAGAATTTCCTGACTGTCTATTTTCAAAGAAAATTGGAATTGACAGTGTACTGATATCTATGACAAATATTTTTTTTACAGTTAACTTATAGGAAATGTATCTCTGGGAGACTCCAACTGAGGATGGAGTAGAATTAGAGAGAGACATGAAATGGAATAGGAAAAACCTCCCAGATGCCTGAATGACCTACCAGGCTTTTTGAAGTGACAAAGAAAAGACATTTTAAAGGATGAAAAATACCTGTGTCTTATATATTATTCTGTCATGTCCCAGAAGAGGTCCTCATTACCCAAACAAAAACTGGGACAGGACCCTGCAAATGGGACTTCTAACATCAGTACTAAACAGAATATGCTAACAGTTGTAAAACAGACTTCTTTGTTTAAAGAAAATTTCTTCCTGAAGTAGTGTCTTACTCATTGTCTGCCCTATCCATTAATTTCATTGGCATATGAATTTCATTATACAATTGATGTTAAAATAGCTATACCTCGTCCTGCAAAACAGAGCTGTTTACCAAGGTGTTAAGTATTTATTAGAGATGAAATTTTCTCTTTGCAGGGAGTCAATATAAGATGTGTGCATTGCTTATACCAGCTAATTTCTGCTAAGGGGGAATTTTATTCTTATTTATCTAGAAAGTCAAAGAAAATTTTAAGGCTGCTTTTGGTAATGACTTAGGATGTAAAGTGGAATAGAAGGAATGATTTTTTTCTATTTAATTTGAACTTACGTTTTGACTTACTGATTTGATATATCAGCTTTTTTTTTGAAGTTCATCTTTTACATATTAGAAGGATGAGAAATGTTATGGATAAGGTTATACTTTTCCTTTTTCCTGACCTGTTTTTTTTTTATATTTTCTTTCTTGCAATGGCTTTAGAAAAAGCTCATTGACAGGTAGGCCAGGCTCCCTGCAGGCAGATGGACCTGTAGCACTGAGGGCTGCAAGGTTCTTTGGCCAGCATAGGGCAGTTTTTTAAAGGCAAACAATACTTTCTCCAGAACAAAAATTCTGAGTTTCATTCAGCCTTATTGAGTAAGTCAATTTGAAGCTATTCTCATTTGGACTGAGAAGTTTGCCATGTGTTTACAGTATAAAGAAACATGACAGAGTGAGTACTTAGAAAAAATTTTCCTCACTGGAATCCTCAAAGGTGCTGTTTGTAACAGAAATTAATAGCTGGTGAGAAAGCTTACGGAGTATATTAATGGATGGGAGTGGCCCATGTTTTGTTACCAAGGAACACCTTATTTACAAAAACACCTAGCACTTGGAGGCTTCGTTATTTGTAAAGGACAGCAACTTTTTCCTCTGCCTTTGTTCGTATTTCATGAAAGACAAACATTAGTGTAGGAAAGGCTGCATATTAAGAGTTCACTTTGGTAAAAGGAGTCCTATGGTACTTTTTGGGAACCTGAGGTTTCCTGAATGTCTTTGACAAATATTTATACTGGTCTTAAGCATGATTTCTGTTTATGAAGGGAGACTGTTGCGTTTGTAGAAGTAACTACTTTGTGTTTCTGTTCCTCTCATGCTTCTCCTTCAGCAACAACACAAAACTCAGCTTCCAGCATCCTTTGAATGGATTGATATAATGACTGAAATGGTGACAGATGAACTAATTTACAGCATGTGCTGGTAGGTACTTCAGTGTATGTAGGTAGTTAATACAGTCTGCCAATGCACAGAACAGGAATGCAGACAGGATGAAACCATTACTGCCACTGAGTGTGAGTGCTGCAACCTGTCCATCCTCAGCTTCAATCTGAGTCAATGGCCAAGCTGAGATTTCACCAGGAATGCGAGTACTTTTGGGGAGTATTTTTCATTCCCAAAAAATTACAACAAATATAAGTGAAGTTCTGTTGAACACAATGTGAGTAACAATTGAGTAGAGAAATATGAGTGTGTGTAAATATTGACAAAAGAAGAACCAAATGTGTTTTGACAACAACAATCACCTCATAAATAAATATGCTGAGCTGAGAAGTGTATTGCAAAGTCTAGAAGCTCAGGCTGATCTTTCGCCTCAACAGCTAATTTTGTAACAGCACCTCTGTGATATCTCTGAGAATCTATTGCAATAAAGCTAAGTTTTCTGCTTACTTTTTTTTCCAGCTTTTTTGAAAGTGATAAAACTGGATCCATTATGTGAGTTTGTACTTTGGTTATAGTACTCAATTAGTGAGTAATCTTGCATAAAAACTTAGAAAATTGTTTCACTTTCAAAATTATTGTTCATTGTCTCACTTCTGTGAGAGATAAGAACGAGATCTCACTACTTTCAGAGGAAAACTAATTTCTACAGTGAACTTTTCCATGAAGACTCTTCTTCCATGAATACATGAAAGAAGAAAAAAAGAAAATGGAAACAAATACAAAAATCTCTTTGACATTAAAAAAACTTCTTTTTTTCCCTACAAAATATTAAGGAATGAAGAGACAGTCTCTTTCAAGGCACTTGGCAGTGCTTCAAATTTCCTGATGATGGAGGGCATATAAATAAATTGATAAATATCCTGTAGTGTTTTGATGAGTAATCTAGAGGCTGCAGGCTTTAAGCGAGGAAACTGAGGGACTGTTATCGTCTGTGGCCTGGCTAATTTGCAGAAGAGTTGTCTGTATTAAAACATCTTTAGGAGCACATAAGTGTTGGTAAGTTTAATTTGCATGTGCATCAGAAGTTTGATAAAACACCTGAACCTGCAAGATCTGAATCTTCCCTCTGTTGCACTCTCAGCTTTGTTAAATATTTGTTGAGTCATTTTTCTGAGAAATAGAGGAAGGATTTGAACATGATAATGTCTCAGATTTATTCACTGTGGGGAGAAAGTCATCTTCTACTATAGACAGTTGACCAGACTGGATAGAGAAAACAAAACCTTTTCAGGGGAGATGGATATACCTTTTGATTTTTATTTATTTATTTATTTATTAAATCCTGGAAGAGAAAGATATTTTCAGATCTTGCTGTAGAGTAAAGAATGTCGGATGAACACTTCAAATACCCATATACAGTACACAAACAACTCTACTGTAACTGAGTTGGAGTATACTTACTTACAAGCCTTGCACATCTGGCAGAGATATGAATTAAATTGTTTTGCAGGAAAGAAATTCAGACATGGAATTTCTGTGAGCTTCATTTTTTTAAACCTTACTGTTTATTTTATACTCCACAGCACATCTACCTATATCTCTGAGATTACTAGACCCTACATGCATGTATGTCCACAGGAATCAACTTTCATAGAGATGATTGGGGAGCCAGAACTAAGCATGCAATTAGAGTTGTGGGTTTGGGCAAATAATTTCCTTTAAGAAGAATTCTACAGCAGTACTAAAATCTTTCCTTTACTAAAGCTAATGAAATCTGAAACACACATATTCTCAAAGGTGTGTGTAGACTCTTATTATGTAATTCATTGAGTAATATTGCATTAATGAATATTTTTAAGAGCCAGGCTGATGATTTGTTTATATTCTGAAGTGTTATGTCTTTTATTACTAACAATTCAATCTCACTTCCTTATTTATACAATGGCAAGTATGTGTTTACAAACAATAGGCACTTACTACTTGTCCTACTTAGGGTAAGTGCAGAGGTCATTCTTCCTTTTTAATATTTCCAAAAGTCTAATTAACTATCTAAACTAATATCCTGTTGCAAAGAGAATAATTCCACTTATTAATACCATTTTACATATCAAACCAGCTGATATTATTAATTTTGAAAGTGTTTCCTTTTAATATCTTCAGGTATTCTCTTGGTCTTGCATTCAAATATCGAAAAGCTGGAATTAAGAATCTACAGTGTTAAAACCCATAGTGTTTGTTCTTGTTCTTGACTGCATGATTTTCTGCTCTTTTCATTCCTGTGCTTCACTGAGAAACTAATTTTTTGAAGACTTTGCAGCATCTGGCAGAGGGCCCTTAATCCAGCCTTGCTTTGGTCATGCTCCTGCATATGTCAGCAGCCCAGGGCTCAGCTGTAGCTCCAGTGGGACACTGGTTTCCTACCTTTGGCCTGTTCTCACTGTAGGTAAGCATAAACACTAGACGCCCTCTGGATGCTCTGATCCAATTTTCCCTCTTTCAGTGTTACTAGTTAATAGTGTTGCGTGAAAATCACGCTTTGTTTCCTTCTTGTTGGGATGGAGCCAGCTATGTGTGGGGAAAGCGCCAAGCTCCTTGGGTAGCATCTCTGCTCAGACAGATTCTCCTTGCCTGCTGCAGAGCAGGGTTGGTGACCTGGATATAATGTTTGGACTCAACACATGTATACAGCATAAAGTGTAAAATTTGCTCATAAGAGCTTTTGAAAAGGATTTTTGGAAGTATTTTTATTGTTGTTAATTGATTTGTTTTCATGCCTGGCTAGTTTAACTGATGGAAAAAAACAGCTTTTTGAAAATAAGGGGCTTTTCTCCAGAGGCTTCAGAAAGAATCTAAAAGTGGAACTGTGTGAGCATTGAATTATTTTTTGGTTCAGTTAACAAAAACAATGAACTACAATACAAATGCAGGGATTGAAGCAAATTTAGAATTTTATCATGGCCAAAATGAAAAGATTTAAATATACTTGATGTTTATGTTCAATTTATATGCATTTGACTTAAATTGATAAAATGCTTAGTGATGAATGTTGTTGGAGTACTCAGGCAAGAAAGGTTCAATTAGTTCCTCTGAGAGAGGAGATCTGGACCTTTTCTTCCACCTTAGGCATCTGATGATTTGGTGTTCTGGTGCTGTATGGTTAATCTCTTGTATTGTACTTCTATTCAAACCCATAATTTAAACATTATCTGAAATAAGAATTTGAACCCAGAAAACTGTTCTTCTGTCTCATTTTCTAGGTAATTTTTTTTGAGTTCTCTTTCAGTATATTTTTGGATGCTATAATAAAATATTTCAAAGGGGAAGGAATGGAAAAATGGTAATGAATATTTCAGTAACTTGATCAGGTGTTTGAAAAAGAAGTCTTTTCTCTCCAAGAGGAGCCTCATTGTCACTACTTTACTCTGAGCTTATTCTGCATCTTTAGTTATCCTGCTAGTTGTTTTGAGCCAGAATCTTAGTGAGAAAAATTCTTACAGAGATAATCATAGTGCCTTTGCAGTGTGGAAGATGAAATCTTATGTTGACTTACCCTGGCAGTGTTTATCCGCAAAGCCAGCACCTTCTTTTACCCTTTGGGATGAGGTTAAGTTGTGACAGAATAGAGTACTCTTAGCCCACAAATGTATATCAACATGAAGATAAAGCTGATTGGAGGCCCAAAATCTCCACTAGACTGAAACAATACTTTTTTTATTTTTTTCATTCTCTGGAGCACATGACCATGTGAATATCCAGTTATTAATTAATATGCAGATCTTTGTGAAATAAATATCTTTAGAATTCTACAGAAAACAACTCAATCAAAGCAGGCTATCAATTTAATATTCACTCCTCATTCATAGTTCTAATATTCTACTAGTAGTCTTCATTAGGGAAAAGTGATTTTTATAGAATAAGTAGTCTAAACACATACCTCATTTATCATTAAATAAATTAAGTTAAGATATGCTGAGCTAAAATAAAGACAATGACTAAGATTTCATTTAGCTGTATCAACGTACAGGACTGTAAATGTAGGCAAAAATCTTTTCTATACAGATAACTGGGGCCAAAGTCCCCTCCGGTACTTCTGATGGCTGCCTAACTGTGGGAATAGATAGAACCCTAAAATAATAAGGGAAGATGATTAATTTTTTGGGGGTGTATTTTCCGACTTTTTCTTTTCTGAAAAGAAGCTGGCTTCAGAAGTCCCTTATTCACATACGAGAGGATTGAGCCTTGCATTTAGAGAGCTAGAAATTATAAAAGAGAAAATCCAAGTAAAATGATCTTTGAATCTCTGCATATTCCACTGTATGTGACAGTTAAGAAAACGGTCTCTCTCTCTCTCTTTTCACCCCTCCTCCCTGGACCTGAAAAAAAAAGTTAAGGGTGTGAAGGGGAAATGATTAAGAATAAGAAAATTTATTTAGCCTAAACATTCAAAAGATCCATAGGGTTATGGTTAGAACACTGTAACCTCATATATGATTTACAAACTCTTTAACATTTGCCCATTCTGTACATTGGCTTTGTGAAAAAAAGAGCTATGATATTTTTTTTCAGGAAGATTCACTTCTCTTTCTCCAAAGGAATTTGAATTTTGATGGGCTCACTCACTACTAGGAAGAGCAACTGGAATCACACTTTGCATTTTTTCAGGTGAGGTGAAGATGGAAACTAATGGTCATGGATTGAGGAGATCATTAACATTTTCTTTAGTTTGTGATTTACTGCATTTTTTGGGTGGGGGAAAACTATGCAGGATGGGCATTAATTTTTCCATTAAGAGTAGTGAGGTCTCTTCACAGAGGCTGGTGATTGCCTGATGTGTGAATTATAGACCTGCTTGATTAGCCACTTATCTCTGCAGGATAATTCTGTTGTCTGCAAATGCATGTGGCATTGGAAGAATAAAAGATTCTCAATGCTTCTTTTAGGGATCTTCAGGCTGGATTGTTCTGTGATGACATTAAAGGTATTAGAAATAGGTTTTATACATTCAGTAGCCAGTGATATGCTCAATTTTTAAAATTATTTGGTAGTTTCATCTCTAGGAGATGGAGAAGCAATGGGATGCAAATCTTTCTAGAGAAGGTCATCAATGAAAAGCTTTTCCTATACTGAAATCTCTGAGGACTCTATATTTGTCTTGGTATAAAAGTCTGAAGATCATGTGAGGAGACTTCTTTTTATGGCACAGTATTTGAAAATGAGAGAGTTACGGCTAGCATTGTGTTGGTCTTGTCTAAATGAAAAAGTATGGCAATAGAATATGCTGAGTTTATGAGTAGTCTTTCCCCAGGAAACTGGATAGTCTTCTGGTGGAAGCATTTAAGTCATGAAAAGTTGATGTTTTTTTTCCTGTCTACAGAATCTGTAGATGTATCAGGAGGTGCTGTTGCTGGGTAGAACACTGGAACCTTTAAAGAAATAGCAGTCTTTCCTCATGTTCTCTTCCCACCTTCTCTTTCTATTTTTCTAATCAGTTTTATCGTCAAAAATTTTTTTTGTATTTTATGTATGTGGCGAGTAGCTGGAGATTGTGTTCAGTTAAATGTTACTGACCTGGACAAGAAAGTGCCTCTAGTCAGATGGCAGATGTAAGAAGTGTTCTATCATGTTGTAAAAGACCATGCTTTTGCTGTAAAATTACTCAGCTCTTACTACATTAAGAATCAACAATGCTTAGTCATTATCTAAAAGATTTCCAGTTTTTACAGTTTTCATTGCTGACCAAAATTAGAAAGGTCTTGCACTGTTTTTATAAGGGGAAACGTAGGCAACACAATGCCATAGGGCAATTTAAAAATTACCTAATTATGTTAATTAATATCTTGGGTAAATGGAAAGTAATGAGTATGATTTACTATTCTCCTTCTTTCAGCTCAATAAAGTAGAGGAGAGCCAGTTTTGCTGCACACAGAGCATATTTATATCCCAGACTAGCTGCACCAGTCTATGTAGCCATAGTCTACATGATTACTGCATAGCTACCCCTAATAAGTATCAGCTCATTATACTCTACTAGTGCTTACACTGTAAACTGGAGGATTACAAAATGCAGATTAGTTCCTTTGCAAGTGCTTCAGCATTTATTATGAAAAAGTTGAGTAGACCCATTGGCAGATGTAATGGATGACATTTTAAATTGCTTCATATTTGAGAAGTCTTACAGGACTAGGAAAAAAAAATTGTTTTAGACCTCCTCACCCTAAGATTTCTTTTCCAGTTTAAGAAATATTTTGATTTCAAAAAAAAGATTTAGTGATCTCGATAGGTTTTGCTGGACTGACTGAACATGATTTATTCCCCTCAAACAAGTTGGTAAATCCATGAGATCTATTAAGAACTGTCAATGTGAAGCACGGGTAAGAAAAGAGCATACACTGAAGTGAAATTGAAAGGCTGGCAAGGAGATCATTTGTAATATATGGCTAGATACTTAAAATCATTAAATAAAGGTGTTTTCCTAATATTACTGCTGTTAGTATATTTTTAATAGGCATTCTCAGGCAGTAATATACTTCTTAAGAGAAGAGTTGCATTTAATCGATTTTGCACTTGGCTCTAAAGTAGCTGGTTTGACAGACAGCATTCTGGCAAAGACTACTGGTGACAGGAGGGTGGCTTGGAAGTCCCTAGGAGGAATTGAGAGATTTCCAAACACCTAAAAAAGACTTCTGAAGGCTCTTAGAAGCGTTGAAGGTTACTTATAAACTTTAATATAAATCCTGTAAAAAAAGAGATTTAGCTATAAGATTCCCCTTGCAACACCAAAACTTAAACTTGCTTACATTTTTGGAAACCTAAACAGCCATCAGACAGTTAGACTGTAGTTTCTTATTATTTCTATCATACAGTGAAACCCAGACATGGCAGAAATACCAAATACAGACCATTTTTCACCACAGAAAGAAACAATTCTGCTGTTTAAAATGTAGCTGTAGAAGTAGTTGGTTGAATGTTGTCGTGGTTTAGTCCCGGTCAGCCACCAAGCACCACACAGCTGCTCACTCACTCCCCGACCCCTGTGGGATGGGGGAGAGAATAGGAAGGGCCAAAGTAAGAAAACTCGTGGGTTGAGATAAGAACAGTTTAATAATTAAAATAAAACAGCAATAATAATAATAATAATTATATAATGAAAAGAAAAATAATGAACGAGAGAGATGAAACCTTGGAAGAAAAGAAAAAAAAACCCAGACAACAAGTGCTGCAATTGCTCACCACTCACCGAGAGATGCTGCAGGTTCCCGAGCTGTGATTGCTGCTTCCCCCGGCCAACTCCCCCCAGTTAATATACTGGGCATGACGTCACATGATATGGAATACCCTTTGGCCAATTCGGATCAGCTCTCCTGGTTGTATCCCTCCTCCCCCGGCTTCTTGTGCACCTGGCAGAGCATGGGAAGCTGGAAAAGTCCTTGACTAGTGTAAGCACTAACTAGCAACAACTAAAACATTAGTGTTATCAACATCATTTTCATACTAAGTCTAAAACACAGCACTATACTAGCTACAGTGAAGAAAATTAACTATCCCAGCTAAAACCATTATAAATTTGTCCCTTAAAAATTGTGTATTTATTAATTACAGCTAAAACAGAGAAATGGAGACATGTTTTATTAAAGATTTTGAAACAAATTGCTCTCATTCTTGAAAATAACTAGCCAATTAAGTAAGAAAACCAGACATACCTTTCAAGCCTATTCCTGTATCTTGTTGAAATCCAGAATTTCAACAGTAGGCAGAAAGTCTGATATATGTTCATCAGCTATGGCCATTTCACATCCTCAACTTGATAAAGCGTTGGTAGGACCATCTGGATTTGGCTTTGTCAGTCATGGGAAAACCAAGAAGAACAGAGGCACCTAAAGTGTAACTACAGCAGAGTTTATGTACCTGAGTAGAAATCAGTGTTCTTAAACCCTGCTGTATCCAAATTCTGAAGTTTCCCAGGCTTACACATACCTGGGTTGTTTTTTTTTTTTTTTTTTTTTTTTTTTTTGTGCACAGAAGTGCCTTGGACTTGATGGTGCTGAATCCCTTCTTGTCCAACTTCTGTGGAGTCAGCACTGCAGAAATCCTTGGAAAAGGGACTGCAACCTAGTATCACCACTGTCAGACTGAAGATGCCTAACCACTTGACCACAGTATCACATACACCCTTGCTTTCTTTTTCTGGTAAAGGAATGAGGAACTGCTTTCTACAGTGTGGAACAACTTCTGCAAAAGTTGTTTAACTCAGATTCCTTGCTGTTAAAATTGCCAGATCAATCCTGGGTTTGCTATTACCTGGGTTAATGCTATGATTAGTCTTCTGCTAGGGGTGCTGCAGATTCTGTTTTCCTGTATTATTGATCAGTGTCTTACTTTATTTACTCTTTTATTTTGTTTCTAAGTGCACCATAATGTATTATATAGGAAGGAAAATATTGATAGGACTTCCTTGGAAGGAACATTGAGGTTACAGTGAAAGGTTCACTGAAGTCAGTGGAATGATTTCCTTCAGGCATTGTGTGAGGCTCCAGAAGATACATAATCACTCTCTCAAGGTGATTAGGAAGCAAAATAGAGCCAGAGTCCATGATGGCAATGAGTCAAAATTTTTCTTGCTTTGTCAACCAATTTTCAACTTCTCACTCTGCAGAAGTACAGTATTGGTAAAGCCAGCAGATGTTGGTTGGTCGATTCTCAATGTCCCATCTTCCATATATGGTCATATATGAAATCGGATTCAGTATGATATTTTGCAATATCTCACATACTAAATTGTGTCAGGATTAGGCCTTGACCAAGACTTCCGTCACTTCTATTTTGTCACTTGGATATTTTACTCTTCACTATTCTGACAAAAAAATACCCAAATATTCTCTGATTCTTTGTTTTCTCTTGGTTTCTTCTATGCTTTCTGTATAAGAGCAGAAGAAAAGACATTTAGAAGTTCCCTTTTTGTCTCCCTATCCAGATCTATGCGCTCTTGTGATGGTATTCTCTGTCCCAAATCATGGTCATGACTTCTCTCATTTCGCTCCTTAGTCTCTCTACTTCCTTTAGTTTTTTACAATATAGGAATACCTTTACAAATAAGAATTAAAAAAAAAAAAAATCCCACCCCCCCATCCAGATGAAAAGAGTAATGTTTATGAAGGATGCACATAGGGTATAAGTAAAATTAAATGGTTTTTCTTTTGATGATAGTTCTTCTCAGCCATTCCTCCTTCAAAGAGGAAGTGGCTGTTTTTTTGTTGTTTTGTTTTTAAGTTCAGATAGCCAGTCCAATGGAATTATCTAAACTGCAGTTTATTTCTACAGCTAGAAATTTCCTTCTTAGTCCTAAGAAGTCTTCTGAGATGGGTGTCAGTAGTAGAAAAATAATCTGCTGCATAGCTCCCTGGACATTATAGTTCTGTTCAGAATGACTCCCACAGAAAATATTCTAGTTTCTTTTGTAGGTAGAAACAATGATCAACAATATCAGACTGACAGCAGCATTGGGAAAGAAATGCAAATAGGTGGAAATTCTTTTTTGGCAAGAATTTTCTGAGAAATTTCTAAGAAACAGATGCATGGTAGAATTTTAAATATAAGAAAAAAGCAACATGCAGATCTATTACAAACAGCTTAAATATTACTTAAAGTGTTATCATGCATTGAGTTGTGCATACAAAGGAAATCCTAACAGTACAGTTTTTGGAAGTTTTGTTGTGTATATTAGAAAAAAAGGTTTTTTAAATTAAGCTAATATATCCTATTTTTCTCCTACGAATATCTTTGGCATTTGAAAGAGGAGAAAACTACTGCATCAACTAATAGCACTGGTACAACTTTATCTGTTATAATAAATACATCTTTAGATTATTCTTTATGTATTTGACCCTTTGGGTACACCTGGTCTGTCGCCCTCTATTTTTCCTGTTTCCAAATAAAGCAAACAAGAACCACAAAATCCCTGAGTTAAAATTCTGAAGGAGGCCTACTATCCAATTAAAAGAAAAGGCATTGTCTGCTTTATAAACAATCTCCAAATATTTGTATCATCAACTATTTCATTGACCTTCTCTGTTTGCACAGTGACTACCTCTTTAGGTAAGACAGATACCAGTATGAGGGCTGGAATACAGAGGATTTCAGTGTTCTGCATTTCTGGATAAACAACAATAAGAACAACAAAAAAAGATTAGCAGTAATAACTGCATCAGTATTACAAGCTGTAGTTTCTCTTAGCAATCAAGCACAGAAATACTTTGACAAATAGATTTTAACAAACTCTAAGTTGCCTTGGCAGGACTGTAGCCAGTGAGTTAGGAGCAGTGGCTACTCCCACAGCTCAACACTCATGAGCTCACATCTGGAGTACTGAGTCCAGTCTTCAGCTCAGCATGGTCAGTGGCGGGCCAGTGAGAGATGGCCAGGGGCTTGTGCACCTGACATACAGGAAGAGGCTGAGGGATGTGTGTTTGTTTAGCTTGAGGAACAGAAGGTTACAAGGGGCTTTCTGGGATGCTGTCTGATCTTTCTGTAAAGTCAATTTTCAATAAAGGAAAGGTATGGAGAAGACAGAATATTTTTGGAGATGCACAGCAACTGGAGAAGACATAAGCTGTACAAAGGGAAATTCTAAATACATACAAGAGAAAAACCAGAATATTTGCAATGTGTAGCTAAGCGCTGGAAAGTGTCACACAAAGAACCTGTGGAATGTCCTTCCTTTGAGATTTTCAGAACCTGCCCAGAGAATGTCCTGAGCAATCTGATCTGGCTTGCTGACTCTGAAGTAGGAATTGGACTAGATGACCTCCGATTTTATTGCTTTCCTTAGCACAAGAACTCGCCTAAGGTTTGCTGTTTGTCAAATATTTTGCATAAAGGCTTTCTTGAAGTGGAAACTTTTGGAAGTGGTTGTCATATGCCAGTGTAGAATATGAAGAATGGAAGCATTTATGTTACAATAGTCTAATCCCTTTGTTAGAAATTGTGTTAAACTACTGAGTAGTAGGCTAATAAATGCATTGGTGAAATAGAAAATGAAACTTAAGAGAGCTTTGTTCTGAGACAGGTTGATTAGGACAGAAAGTCATGAAATGAGAGACAGGAGGCTTCCTAGATTATATACTATGGTTAGTTTACCAAAAAACCATGCATGCACCCTCCATCTCATTTGGAAGCTGCATTTATATCAAGATTATTGCTCTTTCTTCTTGCTTGAGGTATTGAGCTATGTCGTAGTTATGCTTCTGGCCAGCCTTAGACCTGCTGATCCTGACCTTTCTGGCTTGTCCTTGGACCTGTCTTGTCACTATGGAGTGGGCTGGCAGTCATGGGACTCATGGTTAACTCTGCTTATTCTCTCCAGACCTGCTCTGCTCTTCTTGTCTGGGTACTGTCAGACTGCACCCCTGGTCAGGGAGGCCACAACCCCTGTTTGCTGTCTTCCTGGACTCCCTTACAGTTTATTTCTACAGGTGAATATTTATAAGCAGCCTCTGTCTCTTTCGGATATTATGGGTAGCTATCGCTACTGTTCAGTCTCAGTCCCTGTGAAACAGACATCAGAAAAACTCTGTTTAGAGACCAATGTTTCCATGGTCAGTTTGTGATGGTTTATTTTGTGAAAAACAAGGAGGCTGGTGTTTGCTCAGTCCTTGTTCTGGGTAAGCATCTACCATTGTGACTACTTTACTATGAAGCAGCCCTGAAGCTGAAGAAAAAGCTGGTGCTCTGGCTGCAATAGTGCCTTTGAAACCTTCACTTCCACGTGTTCTTCCAGGTACTGCACAGCCTCTTTCAAGGTAAATGTACCCTTCCAGTGAGACTCCTTAGCATATTAGATTGCTATGCCAAAGTCCAGTTTTCCCCCCTTTTTATGCAGACCTGAAGCTGAGTAACCATTGCTTTCTCGGTCACATATGAAACACAGATATATAGCCATTTCTAGGGAAGAGATCCAACTGAGTGCCTCTCCAGCTAAAAAGGTCTTACAAATAAAAGTACAAACAAGAGATACAAAAGAATCAAAGTGAAAAAGTATCAGCTTCTGTGGTTTCTTTTACAAATTCCATTAGAAATCTTCTATGCCACTCAATCCTATTGAAAAAGCACTGAGGAAAGATTAAATAAGTTCTTACTGTTACAAGTTACTTACCATAAAGTTTCTTTTTGATATGAAATTGCTAAAAAGGTGAGAGCAATACTGATTAAATAAGTTCTTACTGTCCTTTTTGTGGAGAGTCAATTTGGATATAGTTATCTTTGACAGACTATAATTTTCTGTTGAACCATCCATGTACTTCTATAGTGACTACCATCAAAGCAGTTCTGAATAAGACATAGGAAGACATAATAGCCAATGAGTAGGTCTCTAAACTGTGCTCTATGGTCCTAAAATTGTGGTAACTCAAGAAAGGAGATCTCTTTAATTTTGTTGGATATATAACGTAATAGGAGTGGGAAATCATGTTCAATAATGTGATACAAAAGATTTTTGTGAAACAGGATTAAGAAGAATTTTTGCATTATTAACCCAGTCACAGTTTGCTTTGCCATAGATACATATTTTTCTCCTGAAAGAGTACTACAAACAGTTCTCAATAGTTAGAATGCATGAAATCTTCTACTAAACATTGTATCTCACTATTTAAAAACATAAGGAACCCACCACTTGGTTGTGGGAAATCACCACCAAATCTGATCTGAAATAAAAAAAAAAATGCTTGAGCCTGTAACAAAAATATCATAGTGAGGGAATGTAATGATTTCTTCAGAACTTCTACGTGTGTCCTGCCCAAAATATTCAATATTTGAGGATTTTTGGTCACTTTTCCTGTTCCTATGCCATTTGTAAAGAAAAACTGTGTTGTAAATACAGATGTTCCATCTTCCAACTTAACCATCAAACCAAACATAAAAGCTGATGACAATTCAGAAATAATTGATTCAGAACATTTTGCGTGGTTTGTTGGTTGTTAGAAACTAGTTCACTAAATCATTAGATCTTTATTATTTTAAATAATTTGCTAATTTCTGCTGTAAATAATTACTGGTCTCCAGATCATTTGTGTACAGTAATTACTATTCAACATAAAAAAATTTATTTAAGCTGTGACTAGGCAGTTTAAACTGGTTTTAAGCATGTCAAAAGGGCTTTTACTCTTGACTAGGCATTTATTTATATAGCTTCCTTTATTTACCCAATTCCACCTTCTGAGAATGAAAAAAATCACTCAAAATATATCAAACATATCAAAGAGACTAGAACAGCTCTGCATTCTACTTGAAATCCTGACATTACTCAGTGCTTCAAGTCTTTCAACACTTAAGGACAGAAATATTCTGCATCCCTCAAGTTTGATCTGTTGGCTTCTCTGAAAGCATGAGAAGTTATCAGGACAAATCTTGTCAACATGGTCTCTGCTATGGAGGCAATTAAATTATGCCTGTAGTACAGATGGCAGCAATAACGTTTGTTAGAATTCAAAGTACATTAAATGTGGTGGTGAAGAGCTCACTATTTTCATAATATTTATAGAAAAGACAAGTTAAGTAAGAACATGAACGTATTTCTTCACACACCGCTTCCTTACAACCTTCTCAGTTCCACAGGAGCTTAATATGCTGGCATTTCTTGCATAGGTTTTTTTTGGTGGTGGGGATTGTTTTCTTATTTTTTGTTTGGTTAGGTCTTTTTTTACCATCCAAGTCAGATAGTGTTAGGTAAAATATTTCAGCTGGCTGTTTTTATTAACCTCTTTACTCAGGACGTTACCAGATGTCCTTAACAACGCTATCTGAATAGATGCTTAAAAGTATTGAGTCAATGCCAGAGAAATCAAGTTTACAATATAATAAACAATACATGAAGTAACTTTGGCTGAGTCTACTGACTTAGGCATCAACACTCTCTGAATATCACTGCCTTTACTGCAGCAATGGAAGTATCAATGTTGAGCTCTAGAATGTCCTTCCAGTTGACATAAAGTCAAGTTCACAGAACTACACTCCCTTAGCAATAGTCATATACCAGTACAGCCACAGTCTGTTATCACATTCCTCTCTTGGAATGCGAATTTCAATGGTCTTAAACTGTGACTCATGATGAGATCATGGCCATTTTTTCCCTGTATGTGGTGATACTACCTTGCAGACCTCAGTAAGACCCTCATCAAGGTTGTTTTCCATAAGATCCACAGAAAAAACACATGATGTATGGGCTAGATGAACAAACAATGAATTGAACTGAAAAGTAATAAAGGGTCGGTGCCAGAGGGTAGCGATCACCATGCAAAGTCTAGTCAAAGGCCAGTAACTAGTGGTGTACCCTAAGGGTCAATACTTGGTCAAGTCCTGTTTAACATCTTCTTTAAAGATCTGGATGATCAGCAAGTTTAAGATGAAACAAACTGGGAGACATGGATGCTATGCCAGAGGGTCATGCTGCCATCCAGAAGGACCTTGATGGGCTTGAGAAATGGGCCAACAGGAACCTCATGAAGTTCAACAAGGAGAAGTGCAAAATCCTGCACAGGCGGAATAACAGCCCCATGCACCTGTACGTGCTGGGGGCCAACCATTTGGAAAGCAGCTCTGCAGAAAAAGCCCTGGGGTTCATGGTGGCCACCAAGTTGAACACAAGCCAACAATGCGTCCCGGTGGCAAAGAAGGCTAATGGTATCCTGGGCTGTATTAGAAGTGTTGACAGCGGGTCAAGGGAGCTGATCCTTCCCTGCCACTCAGCCCTAGTAAGGCCCAGAGTGCTGTGTTCAGTTCTGGGCTCCCCAGTACAAGAGTAACCTGAACATGCTGAAGAGAGAACAACAAAGGGCCACACAGATGATTAAGGGACCTTAATCTTTGTCTTGGTTTAGCCCCAGTCAGCAACCCAGCACCACCTAGCCACTCATTCACTCCTTCCTGGTGGGATGAGGGAGAGAATCAGAAGAGTAAAAGTGAGAAAACTCCTGGGTTGAGATAAAGACAGTTTAATAGGTAAAGCAAAAACCACACACTCAAGCAAAGCAAAATAAGGAATTCATTCACTAATTCCCATGGGCACGCAGGTGTTCAGCCATCTCCAGAAAGCAGGGCTCCATTACATGCAATGGTTACTTGGGAAGACAAATGCCATCATGCTGAACATCCCCCCCTTCCTTCTTCTACCAGCTTTATATGTTGAGCATGACATCATATGGTATGGAATATCCCTTGGGTCACTTGGGGTCAGCTGTCACGGCTGTGTTCCCTCCCAGCTTCCTGTGCACCTGGCAGAGCATGGGAAGCTGAAAAAGTCCTTGACTAGTATAAGCACTACTTAGTAACAACTAAAACATCTCCACATTATCAACACTGTTTTTAGCACAAATCCAAAACATAGCCCCATACCAGCTACAATAAAAAAAATTAACTATCCCAGCTCAAACCAGGACATATGAGGAAAGCCTGAGAGAGCCAGGCCTGCTCAGGCTAGAGAAGAGAAAGATCAGGGGTGATCCCATTGAAGTATACAAATACTTGAAGGGAGCATGCAAGGAGGATGGAGCCAGGCTCTTTTCAGTGATAGAACAAGAGGCAGTGGGCAGACACAGGAGGTTCCCTCTGAACATCAGGAAACACTTTTTTACTCTGAGGATGACTGAGCAGTGGCACATGTTGCCCTGGAAAGTTGTGTAGTCTCCAACCTTGGGAGATATTCAAAAGCCATCTGGATGTCGTCCTGGGCAACCCACTCTAGGTGGCCCTGCTTGAAAAAGTCATTGGACCTCCAGTGGTCCCTTCCAACCTCAACCATTCTGAGATTCCATGAAAGGAAACATGGAGTGGGAAACTGGATATTTTAATAGCTTATGACCTCTTCTGTAAGATCTTGAATTTAGCTATTATCCAGAACATCATTCACCCTGGGAGGACATTCATATTAAGGCCAGTGTTGTCATCCTAATTGTGAAACAAATTTTGTTTCCTCTCCTCCAGTGTTAAGTGGCTGATCCATTCATAGTATCTTATGATCAGCCGTGAAATGTCATTTTAATATCTTAGGAGATTAAACATCTTCAGGAGCAGGGAGATGGACAATATGGTAAGGGGAATACATATTTGCCTGTGTCTGTGACGCTTTTCTCTGATAAAAGCTATGTTCTAGGACACAAAAGGTGAGTTTCAAATGGATCCACTTATTTGATCAGGTAGCATGGAAATCTGAGTACTGAAGATCACCATGTTCATGCAATGTGACTACACTGGCACTAACTAAAGCTGTCTGAAAGCTTTCTGAACATGAAAAAGTTTGAAACAGCTGCCTCTCTCTCTTCCCTTCAGTATGCCCTCACAATTGGTTTGAGAATATGAGCAAAGACAAAAAAAATCCACCAACTTTGTAAAGTCTATTCTATTGTCTATTAACACCACCCATTGAAGACACTGAATTTCAGAGTTATGTTTTTCTAAGGTGTGATCTGTTTTCCAAAACCAAACATGCAAAGCTATTATGCTACTGAGGAGAGAACACTTGTTCACAAGTCAGTATTTCTTATGAATGCCTAGCAGCCTACCTATCTTCTGTCACCTGATACTGGTCCCACCTCAGTACTGAGATATATCTTTTGACTTGTACAGATGATGCCATTTTACACTGCTTGGATATTTGTCAAGGACTGTAAGAAACTTGGATCCTAACATTGTTTTTAAGAAGTCTGACTAGATTACTGTATTCTGCATAATCAAAATTCTTAGCATGTAAAGAGATTCAGATTTTTTTTCGTTCTGAGAGCAAGCCTGCATCTGTAACTGACCAAACATATCAAGTCCATTTGGCTATGGAAACCTAGTCTGCAGTTTGGAAGTAGCACTTTCATGTCATAATTGATGAAGAGAAAAAAATTGCTAAAACAAAACCAACCAACCAACAACAAAACCAAAAACAAAACCAACAAAAAAACCCAAACAAAAAGGGAGGTCTTTTGTTACAAAGAATGACCAGAGAAGGGTGAAGTTCATGTAGTCCCATAAAATTGTGATGGTAAAGCATTAGACAAGTTGTATATGCCATGATAGCAATTTCATATCATAGTCTTGTTAGTTTTATCTCAAAGTAAAATGGATCTTCTTTAAACTCACTTACCATTACATAGAGGATAATTAAAAATGTAATGAATGGTACATCTGCATTTGTTATACAAACACTGCATTCAAACTGCTTCCATGCTCTTCTGACTAGGGTCATTCAGAGACTGGGTAACCCATGATGTTAGAGCCTTAATAGGTTACATTTGCTCCTCGCTTCTAAGAAAGTCAGTTTACTGAACATTCCTGTTATTAGTCATTGTATGATTGTACTATTTCCTGAGCTCTCTTTTCTTTTTCTGACACTTGCAATTTCATTAATATTAAAGAGTTTACCTCTGATAGACTGCTACCATCAAGGTATTTTGAGCAATTTCTTTTTCATATGGCTCATCTTGATTCGCAAACTGCTAAGCAGAGATTTTTTCAGAGGTGGCATTTGATAAAGATGGACTTTTACTGGAGCAGTCAATTTCAGTGTCAGATTGTGATGTACTAGAGTCACTGCTAAAGCCAGCTGAATAATATTAACAAAATAATTTATTCAGTGAATTGTGATATTTTTCTAGTAAATTATTCAACTAGTATTTCTTCATTCGTTGCCTAACTCTTAAGTTGTGTCAATTTCTCCTCTGTGGTTTTCATTAGTCTGGAATTGACCTGATTTATATGCAGCATGGCTCATTATGTGAGCAATGAAGTAGATGTTACATATTTTGAATTGAACAAGAACATGTTTTATTTACAAATAGGCATATTTAGCCTTATTTTTGTCCTTGCATTCTGTGATACATGTTAGTGAAGTATTGTTAATTCACCACTGTTTAAATAAATTAGTATGAACTGATGTTTACTCTTTGATATTCGTTGGCTGTAACATTTGATTATTTCAACTATTTACATTTCATGCTAAACCTTTTTTATAGTTATTTACATATTTTTCAAAGAGCACAGTCCTTCTTTTTAGAATAAATTGGTTTTATAAGTAAAGGGACACTTGTAATATTTTATATCTTGCCTTTAACATAAGGCAGTTTAAAAGGATCCGAAGAAAAGACCCATATTACAAAGAAACAGTGAGTAGTCCATAAAACTGCTGCCTAGTTTTAAACTCTGAACACCTCATTAGGAGAACTCCAAGCTTCTATTTGTAAATTCTCTTTTAAGTAATTGGTGTTTTGTGTGGCCTTCGGTTTATGGAATATTCCTTTCAGGATGGCTGTCCTATTGCTTTCAGACAAATTGAGTTTTGGTGCAATAAGTGATGTTATCAAGGATTAAACTCCATGTAGATATAACACTGAGTTTTTTCTTGACTTTGTCTGCAGTTTTGATGTACAGTATTACTTGCACATAGATGATACAAGAGGTACTTGCCTCCCTCAAAGATTCATTTACAATAAGTTTGTACACAAAACTGAAGCTTATGTCTCCTTATGTTTACCTCCTCCAAGTGTGTCAATAAGGCTTCAAGTTTGTGGGAATCGTGAAGGGCTTTATATGGAGAAGGTCCTGATACCTGAAATGGGAAGATGCTTATCTATGGTCCCTCCTTATGATGGTGTTCCAGATACATTTATGTGGGGGAGTTGAATGACAAAGTACTTGGCAAATCCTATCCCACTCTGCTGTCATGGGACTAGAGGTTGGACCATAAGCAATGCCAGTCTGAATACAGAAACCTTACCAGATTTTCTTAAAACAGACATACTCTGTGTCATCTCCACAGCAGCACCTAGAGAATCTGATGGATGCCACTTCTGTTTCTTATAGGGAATTGAAGGAAAAGAGCAAAACTTCATTAAAATGAAGGTTTTATTTTAGGCAACTTACCATATAAGAAATGCCACACTACCTCACAGCACAATCCACCTAATCACAAATTCTGTCTCCAACAGCACAATAAGAAAGATCAGGCAGGGTGTTTGCACACAGCTTCATCACTCTCTGAGTTCCTTCCCTTTGGAATCACTGAAAACATCCACAGCTAATGGATTGAAACCTAAAGGGTCCAGTATTGGCAGACAGTCTGTAATACCTATTAAGTTAAGAGATCTGCTGCCTCTTAATATCTATTTATTCTTGATCCAGCTTGAGCTGGGGGGGTTGGACAAAATGACTTCCAGAGTTCCCTTCCAATAGCAGCCATTCCTTACTCAATGTATAAATCATTCAGTGGTGTGAAGAACAACATTTTAGGCATCTTGACAGCTGTGGTACTTCTTAGGATAAGAAGTTGTACACAAAGGGTTGTTTCTTCTTAAAATAGACAGGCTACTGGCTCTAAAAATAAAAAAACCCCTCTGTCTGTGTGAGTACATGTGTGCATGTGTGAGTGTGTGTTTGAACCTGATAAACAGAAAGACCTGGTCCAGACTGGCCCTTGACAGAGAGGTGTTGAATAACTTCTGAATTGTCTAGGAGGGAAAGAAATAGTGTAATCTTAAAAAATAGGAGAGGAATATTGGATTGCTGAAATGCTGCCTGATTTCCCCTTCTTTGTAGCTCAATGTTGCAAGTGCCAACACTACTTCTTCGCCAAGACTGAAAACCAAAAGTGGCACTAGAGTGCTCTGTCAAACCACAACCTTTATATAATAGGTGACCTAAACCTGCTGAATCAAGAATAATCAGTGGGCTGATGTTACCAAGCAGATAGCTTTGTTGGGGTTATGGAGCAGAACAAGTAAGTGGAAGAACAGCACTGAAATTAAGAAGAAAATAATGGTCCCCACATATAGTAATGGAAACTTTGGTTGGAAATCTAAATGTTAATAGCAAAAATGTAATGTTAGGGTGATACTACCAACTATTTTACTGGGATAGTGATAGAGATGAGGAAGTGTTAAGGGTGTCAAGCACATTCCCCTTCCTCCTAAACCTTTAGCTGCCTGCACTCAAGGCAAGGTCTCTGATACAGAGCAGGTGCTTAATCTTGGTTCAGTCAGTTGTGAAGAAAAAGCTGGAAGAAGCCTCAGCTGGAGCTTCTTTTCCCTATTGTTTCACTTGGGAGCAGCTTTTTAAGCCAAGACTCTTGGCTTAACTTTCTATTCTATTCTATTCTATTCTATTCTATTCTATTCTATTCTATTCTATTCTATTCTATTCTATTCTATTCTCCATGGGCCTTACCTGAACTGCACAGCACATCCCTTCCCCAAGGCCCTGCCCAGTCACCCGACATATGTATCTGACCCTGGGTACCTTCACTGGCCTGATCCTGACCCCCATGCATGCACTGATGTTCCAGCCAGGCCTCGGCCTATCACTGTCCCTATCCCCATGGGCCAGCCGGGGCCTGTGCCTGATCACGGTCACAGTAAACACTCTGCTCTTGTTTTGTTTGGGTCCTCTGGGACAATGCACATCCTTAGTGAGGCATTGCTGATGTAAAGATGAAGCTTTCTGGAGGTAGTAACTGACTGCTTCCTACAACAAATACTTCCAGATAACACAAGAAAAGGTGATGCTCTAGACATGGTTGAGTGGTACGCAGGACTTAGTTCAAGATATATTTATGGAAAGGCTGCTTTGTAATAGTGATCACACTGTGGTTTCTTACTAAATTGCAACAAACCAAATAAATTTGTTGGAATATAGTGGTATCTGTCCCTAAAGTCTAATCCATTCCCAATCATTCTGCACATCTGCAGAATGTGATCTGCGAAAAGAAAAACCTGAGAAGACAAGGGGAAATGGGTACAAGTTGTACCAGGAGAGGTTTCATCTTCATATAAGAAAGGAATTTTTTACTGTGAGAACCATCAATTGCTGGAACAACCTTCCCAGGAATGTGGTGGAGTCCCCATCACTGGAAGTTCTCAAGATATGTTTGGACAACATGCTATCTCATCTAGGCTCCCTTTCCCATGAAATTTGGCATGTTTCAAGGTCCATTCCAACCTGGGCTGTTCTATGATTCTAAAATAACCCCAAAAACCAAAGAAAACCCCCACTTATATAGGGCTTAGGTGAATTAGATTTTCTAATGGATGTCTACAAGTTTTGAATGACTGATCTAAAATGCTTAAAAACAACCAAAAAACCCTGTGGTATAATGACCTAGAAAATGTCCCATTAATTTTTTAGTGGTTCTCTCTGCTAGGATTCAAAATAATTTTCATTCTGATACATGTTTAACTTTAAAACATCAATGGTCCCATTTACTGAAATGAGGGCATTCACCCCATTTATTTAAATAGAACTGTTCTGGTGCTTAAAGTCAAGCATATAGATAAGTATTTGGAAATGTGAGGCCTATATTTGGGTAGAGAAGACTTTCAGAAGCAGTGAATATGTGTGTTTTCTTGAGGTGTATTTCGAAGGTAAATATGTTTGTTTTCTCTTTTTTTTTCCATTTTGATTATCCCATTTAGTCTCATAGTTGTGAGTTTTTCTCTCCTTAAGCAAGCTGGTCATTACCTATTACTATGTACCTACTTTTTCCTTCAAGTATTCAATTTTACAGTTTCCTTCTATGTTATCTGTATACAGATGGTCTTTCTCATTCCCCCAACTTGCTATCTAGTCAGTGGTCTTTTAATACAAAAGACATGGGCCAGACATCATGTTTTTGGTTGCCATTTAGCCTAAATATGCTGTGTTGGAGTAGATGATTGCTCTGTGAAATTAAGTGAATGGCAGTGGTTAGTAGTTTAACTCTGGCAGGTAGCTAAGACTTATCCACAAACCACAGTCCTCAGGGGTGTACCTGCCCCAGTGCAGCCTTATCCATGGGCCACAATCCCTTCAGGGGCGCACCTGCTTCAGCGTGGCCTTACCCACAGCCACAGTCCTTTCAGGAGTGCACCTGCTCCAACATGGTCTTACTTATGACCACAGTCACTTCAGGGGTGTACCTGCTCTGATATGGGCTTATCCATGGCCACAGATGCTTTGAGGTGTTCCAGCATGACCTCATGCACAGGCACCAATGCTTCAAGGTGTACCTGCTGCAGCATGGACTTACCCTTGGGCCACAATGCCTTCAGAGGTATACCTGCTGCAGCACAGACATATCCATGGCCACAGACATTTTGAGGAGTACCTGTTCTGTTGCGGACTCATCCACAGCCACAGATGCTTCGGGGTGTACTGCTCCCACATGGGCTCATCCACAGGTCACAGTCCCTTTGACTCTAGTTCACACTGAAATTCCAGTCTGTCCAGTACAGCAGCACAGGAACAGCAGTGATGTTCTGTCCATCTGCCAGGTCAGATGCATGGCCATTGCTGTTATCAAAATGTTCCCAGGCACAGCACAGTAAGATGATCAACAATACAGCAGTACAAATACAGCGAAAGCAAAAAGCAGCCACTAACAAGCACTAGACTCTAACATAAAGAAGGCAAGCAATCCCCATGGTAAGCACAGGATCCTGTCCATTAATAGCTAAACAGCTATAACAGCTATGAATTCAATCTAGCACACTCCAATCAAATCTGTCATTATCTAGAAACCTTTAAGTCCCACGTTGGGTTCCAGAAAGGACTGTTGTGGTTTAACCCCAGTAGGTGGCTAAGCCCCACACAGCCACTTGTTCACTGTCCTTCCTGGTGGGATGGGGAAGAGAATTGGAAGAGTAAAAAAGAGAAAACTCATGGGTTAAGATAAAGGCAGTTTGATAGGTAAAACAAAAGCCACACACTCAAGCAAAGCAAAATAAGGAATTCATTCACCACTTCCTGTCAGCAGGCAGGTGTTCAGCCATCTCCAGAACGCAGGGCTCCATCACATGCGATGGTTACTTGGGAAGACAAATGCCATCATGCTGAATATCCCCCCCTTCCTTCTTCTTCTACCAGCTTTATATGCTGAGCATGACATCATATGGTATGGAATATCCCTTGGGTCAGTTGGGGTCAGCTGTCCTGGCTGTGTTCCCTCCCAACTTCTTGTGCACCTCCAGCCTACTCGCTGGTGGAGTGGTGTGGAAAGCAGAAAAGGCCTTGACTCTGTGTAAGCACTGCTCAGCAGTAACTAAAAAGTCCCTGTATTATTAACACTGTTTCCAACACAAGTCCAAAACATAGCCCCATACTAGCTACTATGAAAAAAATTAACTCTATCCCAGTCAAACCGATTATACAGTGTTAGCCTCAATGCATTAGGAAGGAACTGGCCTAGTTGTTCCCCAGCAGGCAAACGGACCTGAAGTTTCTGTCCCCATCTCTGTAAATACCAACATATATATATACAGATAGATGTATAGGTGTGATTTAGACTTTTTTCTGTGTGTAAGGGAGGCTGAGGCGTTGAAACATAACTGATAGGCTTTCTTCATCAACCAAAGAAAGAAAAAGAAAGGGGAAAAAAAAGTTTACACAGTAATCAATTATCCAAAGTAATGTGTAACTACATCTCCACTGTTGGTTCTCATTATTGACCAGTTCATCATATCTTCCCAATAATGGAATTAGTGAAACATTCTTTTAAAAATAGGCCTACATAGTTAAACAATATGTAGTTTGTCTTTCAGCTATCTAAAATTAGCATCTAAGCAGTTACACTTGAGGAGCAATTACTGGTGTTTGACTGTGAAGTGCACAGGAAGACAGAGTGAATTTAATTTCAAAGTAACTTAAATTTTGCAAATAACTTGATGTGCCAGTGAATGGTGCTCAAGAGATACAAGCCTTTGGGTGGTGAGCAGTTCTCAAGAAAAAGATAATATCCAAGTGAATATATGTTGTAGCATCATTCTGTCTGGAATAAGGTGGAAATAATTTCAGTCTGTTTGTCATTTAAAGTTTACCTTATAGCATGAACTGATAGCCAGAGATGTTTTTTTCTCTGATGTCATAGAAATGCATGACACTGGATTATTCAAGAGAGAAATAAACAAACATACTTGGAGCTGTAAAACTAGTGAAAAAAAACCCTGTCAAGAGGTGATTGGAATTCATTTGCCATGAGTAAGTTGTTTTTTTTTCTTAAATACTGCTGTTCTCATAAATTGTTGGCATAACTTCTGTGCTGTATAAAACTAAAACAGTGATTTTTAATATCTTTAACTCCTCAAACAAATCTTGATAAATATTGATCAAATGTTACCAGAAAAAATCTTCCAAGAAATTTGTGTGATTTGTATGGCTTTTTAATGGGAGAATTGCTGAATGGAAGCAAAAGCAGAGAAAATATCTGAATGGAGACCGAAATACGCTCCTATTCCACAGTAGTAACCCACAGAGAATTACAGTGATTGTCGTTATAAATTTGGCATTTACTAATAAGCTTCAGAGTGAGTACAAAATTATAGTATCTAGGATATCACAACATAGTAACAAATGTAGACTTCAGTGCTGACCTCTGTAACTGTTGAAGGTGCATCAGCATGGAGGAATTTGTACACCTTTTCCCCAAGCAGTAGCTGCTATATTGATGGATAAGCCTACTCTCCCAGGCTGTCAAACCACTACTAAATTAATCAAGAATGTTAACACAGAGTTTCTATTTTGTACATTTACCATCCTAAATAACAGTCATCTTGTTTGTAGCCACCAATTTAGTCAGCGGAGATTGTTCCTCTGTTTTCAGCTATCAAACAATCCCTTTGCTTTTCTGTTCATTGCAATAAATACAAACAAAATTAAATTTAGAGAATGTCCTTCTCTTTGCTGCAAAAAAAGATGTGAAAGGTGAAAATGCATTGTTAGAACAACTTATTGATGTGTTCTAAAAACGTTTCCCTATTTTTATTTTTTCCCCTCAACTTTTGACTCTCTAGAAGTTATAACTTGAGGTCAAACAATATTTTTATCTTTGCCTGGATGTCTGAATGTCATTTTAAATGAGCGTATCTGCAGACATGGAACCTGCAGTGCTTAAGGAATCAGAAGCAAAACTGAAATAAAGGAAAAACCAGAAGCCAGAGAAAAGACAAGTCTTTTCAAAGCTAGGCACCAGTAAGTAATCAGTACATTTTGTTGTGGTTTGTATAAAACAAAAATAAGTCAGTAAGTTTCTTTCATTGAAATAATTTAAATTATGACTTTCCTCCAGTTTGAATGGTGCACTGATGGTAAACAGAGTGCAAAAAATAAGCCACAGGATTCTGAATGGCAGTTATTGTTATTTATGAAAGTACAAGTCTTTAAAATGCAAAAATATGGAGGGCCTGATTATTGTGCACAGAACTGGTGGATCACTGAAAAAATAAAAATGAAGATCTATATATTTAAATAAGGTTACATTATCCCCAAGTAGGATTTACAACTCCTTGCAGCTCAGGTGCAACCCTTTCAGTTTCCAGAGGAGCCAGATTATAGCCCAGGTCAAGTAGGGTGATGCAGGCTGAGATCTGAGCTATGATTACACAAATGATTACTCTATTGAATTTTCTTTAGATCAAATGCCCATTTTTTTTCTTGAAAGGCTGAGGACCTCAGGGTTTCTGTCTCGCAGGCTTTTTTTTTCTGTAGTTCAGCTGAATCCATATCTTCTGTGCTTTTTTAAAAAATGTAACTCCTATGGATAGGAGACACTTGTGTCTCTAGCTAACTGCTTGTTGATTTATTAATTTCCTTTAAAAGTCTGTTAAACAAAAGACTAGATATGTGATGAAGGAATCCAGCTGCAACACTCAGGAAACACAAGCAAAGACTATTCATCCAATTGCTTATTTCATGTTCCAGCAGACAAAAGCAACTTTTATATAATTTTCTCATTTTAACATATTCTCAAGATTTTTCTGCAAAGTTTTTCAGTGTCACACTTTGAACAGTGTTAAGGGGGAGACAGAATAAATAACCTGTAAGGAATCTGGATAGCAGGGTTTATTTAAGTAATGAGATTAGAGCTTCTACCTTACTTGATTAACTTGTTTGCTCATGCCCAGCCACCCCTACGTCAAAGAGGTCTTGACTTCCCTGCCTAGCAGAATGTCACTGTTGGCTTTTGATTGTTGGGCAGAAAGTTGTGTTGGTTCCTGCTGTGTTGCTGGCCTGAGTCTCAGGTTTTTGGGATTGAGGTCCCTGAGTATCCCTGACATTCATCTCCATGCAGGTCTCTGACTTTTAACATCTTCTTTCACTTCCAGGAAATTTCCTCCAGCCAAGGTCTTCACTTTCTTCTTTCAAAGACCATTTCTTCCTTGAAGAAACTCTTGGTTTTGGCACTGGATCCTCTTTCTGGAAGCCTCCAAACCTTCAGTTTTCCCACTATGAACAGTCTATGTACAGAAGCACATGTGATCAACTTCCTAATCAGTGATTCTGTCTCATATTTATCATTTGGAGAATTCAGGACATGCCACTTCTGTTTACCCCAGGTGTTGTCAAAATTTACAATAAAACTGCACCAGCTGCAGCCAGCAGGTAGCAGGCTTCTGCATGAGAGTTCATAAGTTCAGTTTTTGACAGTCTGCCACATATGCATCCAATTATCTGCTACCTAATAGCATTCATAACTTAAGCAATTTTTTTACCTATGACAAATAACTCCCAGCAGAACCAAGATATAGGACTATCATATATACTTATACATAATGTAAATATATTGCATATATAAAATGTGTAATATATCTATACAATACAGATTCCACATAGGTACAGAAAAATTTAAGGAAGGTGAAAACTAAATGTACTAAAAATAGTTAATGAACGCTCTATAACAAGCAAGGTTTTACATTTGGCTTTCTGTGTTGAGCTCACTTCCTGACTTTCAGTGTCTTTACTTGGTTTACAAAACTGTTATCTTTTTATTTTAGTGTTGTATGTGGTGACGATGAAACTCCTGATTGTGTTCAGCTTCTTTTTTTTTTTAAAAACTATGTTAATAATTACTGGGGCTATTACCTGATGAGGTTTGGTTTCTATTCTATTTGTTTACTTCTATGTATATACACACACATGCATATGAACCCTAGATGCCTTTTGTACTTGCGGTCAACTCTTCAGACACTGTTAAAAGATCATCCTTGCAGTTCACTGCTCTGTGGTGTGAGCCTTGCACATTTGATTTAATTCCCATGTCTCCATCTATTTTGTTTCTTGCTAGCTTGCTCCTGTGTTCTAGACTCTAACAGGTGCTATTGTGGGTTCCTCCACATGGCTACTACTCATTCATGGTGGCAGAGTAATTTGCTGTATTGTCTCCATACCTTACTTTTCCAAAGTGTATGCTTTGTAAATTCTTTTCTCCTTTACTTCTTATTTTACTTTGGTATGGATGGGAGTGTGATAAATTTTTAGGGATTACACTTACCTATCAAGTTTTTTGTTTGTTTTAAAGGAAATTATCTTATGTAGCTTAAAAAATTCCTACATTAATTTATCAAAATGCAGTATATCAAACAATAGCTTCATTTAACAGATATTCCTCTTAACTAATACAACACAGGGCACACTAGTGAAAATCACCCTATCGTGACTATATAGGCATTTCCTTCCATGTCTGGGACCTTTCTTTGAGAAGAAGAAAAACCTGGATTCCATTTTATTTCTTGGTGAATAAGTGCAACAGAGGTCTGAAGCTATGCACTCACTTTCCCAGCTTAATGTTTTCACTGCTGAACTCACTGGACAAATCCGTACATATAACTCATGCAAAGTGGGATAGGCTAATATAATTAGTGAGATTCAGCGATGTATTTACTGAGTCCAAACTACTCTCTCCTAAAGGCAAAACATTTACTAAAGAAAGCTTTGATTCCTGTTCCATCAACACACTCCCCTTGTGCAGATGAAGAAAATGGACGTTTTAGTCTGGATCAATTATGAAAAGGCTAAATAACATTCAAAACCCCAAGTCCCTACATAGTGCAACTCCAGTATGTAAGTTCTGCAGCCTTCTTACAGGACAGGCTAAGATCTTGATTGTACAATGCAGATGTGTCTACAGGATCGTTAACTCCTCAGAACTGTCTATGCTCAAATCATGATTGTAGATTTCAATAGGCAGTTACATACTTTAAAGTTAAACAGTGCAGTAAATTCCATCACCTGTCATTCTTGGACTTTCTTTTCTTATTTTCTTTAAGTAAATGTAAATAAAATTGTCTGCAGTGAAAGTTATTTTTAGACATTATAGTAGCACAATATGGATGTCGGACAGTGTCAACTGCCACTGTATTTTCTCATAGGGTAGTCAAAGTAGTTTATATTTCTTACTGTTTTCCCAATGAGAGATATGAGGAAGGAATAGAAGAGAAATGGATTTAGGCACATTTATTCTCTTAGAATACCTAGTATTCTTCTGATATTATCATTTATTTCATCAAGTTGGATATGAACAGACAGCCGGTGATGTACCTTCTATTTATTATGTGACCATATCTTTGAGTGTATTGATTTACCTTCTTGGAAGAAAATTGCCTGAATATATTTATATTCAAAGCTGTTATGAATAAGGTTTTAAAAAAAATTGCAGCTGTTGTAATAACCTTACTAATGTGACCTTGCAGCCAAGATGGTGGAAACAAAAAAAACCCCACAAACATGGAGCTGCACTGGGTCTGGCTGCTACTAAGGAAGTTAGCTCCATCCCAGCCATGCCATGTGGCACTGGTTTTTCCTGTGTGACCAGGGAGAGAATATGAAGAAGTGGGATGGTGAACCTACCTTAAAGCCTACATATGCAAACTGGGGGATAAGACAGCTGCTAACAAAGAGGTCATCAAGAAAGCTGTCACTCCAGCTGCTGCTGAGATGGTAGAAGGTAACCAGTGATTCCCCAGACACAGGACTAAGAAGGACACAGAAGAAGGACTAAGAGTGCCTCACTTGATTGTGGTGAAAGGACTTCTGGTCTGGCACTGCAATTGTCACACAATGAATACTCTGACCAGGAATAAAGGGTCTCTTCATTATGCCAGGAGGAGGAAAGGGACAACCAGGTTTACTAGACTGTGTGGATGTATCCGATGGCCTGGCACATCAGGTCCACAGAAGTGTAAGGCTTTGATGGACACAGGTGCACAGTGTACCCTAATGCCATCAGGATACGGTGGGGAGGAACCCATCTGGATTTCTGGAGTAACAGAGGGATATCAACAGTAGTCTGTGTTGGAGGCTGAGTTGAGCCTAACAGGGGACAAGTGGCAAAAGCAACCTGTTGTGACCAACATGGAGGCCCCATGTATTCTTGGCATAGACTGCCTCAGGAGAGAGTACTTCAAGGACCCAAGAGTGTACTGATGGGTTTTTCATGTATCCACCATGGATACAGAGAATACTAAACAGATGTCTTTCTTGCCTGGCCTCTTGAAGGATCCCTCTGTTGTACGATTGCTGTGGGTCGAAGATCAGCAAGTTCCAATTTGCAATTGCAAATTACAGCATAATCCATATACATTTTTGACTTACTCCTTTACTCTGTGTTTACACAGCACGTAGTAGAAATGATTCTTCATCTGTGACTTGGGTTCCTAGCTACTAAAGACCTACATCCTCCTCATACAAAGCTACAAAGAGCTTTAGAAAAATCTTCAGTTTTTTAGAACATATTAGTTGATGCTTTTCCTCTTTTTTATCTTTATTATGGAATATTCAGTTTTTTAAAAATGTGCTCTTCCTTTATTATTTTTATTTGTTTTATTTCAGGGAATATGCAATAAAGGAGGATCATACTGGAGAAGCATTAGGTGAGTTTGTCCAGCTCTCTGTATGCATTTTCTTTGTTCTTTTATCCGATTTGTTCTTAGCTTTGTTCTTAGCTCTGATGTTGTCATTCTTTTTGGGATGATTCTATGTCATTTTATATGTTGCTTCCAAAACATTGAGAATCTCTTGCTTTATGTTAAACCAATTACTCTAATATCAATGAAATCTTAACATAAAATGTTGGGCATGTGGACAAAGTCTCGTTTCCTTTCAGCTTGATATTGCACTAGAGGTCTTAAGATAATTTATTCAGCAGATGTGTCTTCAGTTGTCCTCAAGGGAAAATAGGTTAATTTTATATAATGTTTTTTTTTTTTTCTTTTTTTAAAAACTGTGATCTGAAAAGTATTACAAAAGCATGAAAGGGTTAACACCAAATTTCAGGTTGTATATGTGGGGAAACCCCTTTCCTATAGCAAAACTCCTTACCTTCATTTAGCTCTTTAGAAAAGTCCATATAAAATTAAATATATCATGTTCTAAGAAGAAGCTTTTAGAAACAAAATAGTATACTCTTAGAGTGCAGAAAAAGTTTCACTCATTTACTACTAGGATGCATCAATCAAGCCTACAGTATTCTCCATTGAGGTAATTTCATTGCAATGTCTGTTATAAATATGGGTTTTTCATCATCCTGTGCTTCCTCACTAATTAACTATTAATGTTACAGTAATATCTGGGACTAATAAACTTGTTTCTGATCTGCAGCTAGGCCTCAGTCAACAGTGACCTTTCTCACTGTAATTTCATTGAGAACTTGCATATTAGTTTGACTAACTGAGAAAATGGTGTTTGTTTCTCAGATTCATTCTAATTAAGGATTAAATAATTTACACTCACAGTGATGACCATCTCTGTCCATGAATGACAAACATGTTAGTCAAACTATTGATTTTTCTGTTCTTTCCATCGTACTTTACAGTCTGAAACTCCAGATTCCTAAGCAGTAGGATGAATCTGCAGGATTTGAGGATTTCCTTAGCTGCAGGCAACTGGCTGTGAATCAATAATGTAACTGTGATATGACTTTACTTTTCATTCTTGATGACAGAATTCTACTAGTAAATGGTTTCTAAAACATGAGCTGGGAATAGCCTTGGCTTAAGCCAAATCAAATGTAGATACTGGGTTTGGTATAGGCTCACGGAACTGTTCAGAAAATATTCCCATTGATTTCAGTTGGCTTTCTCTTGAGTACCCAATATGTTGGGTTTAACCAAACACCAACACATTTCTCTCCTCCTCCCCCAATCTGACACTTTACTAAAGAACCATGGTAAGAGTATATGTTGAAAAACCATTCTAAATGGGGGCTGAAGGTGAGGAGAATGAAAATTTAAGAAGAATTGTGCACCTGTGTTTTAGTAATTTTTACTTCCACAAGAAACAGGAACTATTAAGTGATAGTGACCTTTGCTGCTAGTCTCAGGAACCACCTTTATGTTCACAAAGCTACTACACAACTGCAAGATAACCAGCAGAAATGACTGAATGATTTCAACCAATCAAAACCATACAATTTTTCAAATTGCTTTTTTTCATGGGGGTTTCTTGGAAGGCACAAAAATTTTAGTTTTCCAGAGAAAACCAAGAATCTAAACTAAGAAACAAAAGCAAGACTTCTGCAGAAAGATGATTTCTTGTACAAAGGCAGGACAAGATTCTGTTATTTACATCTGCACGTTTAATGTAGTGCCTTCCTACCAAAGTCAATTGTTCCGCTTGTTTTCTACCCAAATTAGTAATCTGTATGTCCACTGATAGTGTAAAACTAAGAACAGTATTTATATTAAGTTCTTTTACTCAGAACTCCAAGTTAAGGAAAAAAAATAAAAAGAAAACCATAGAGCTGAAGTGTCAAATGAAAACAGAAAAATGCTGTTCTTGTATTTTCCAATGGTCTCAAAAGTAGCAGTTGCTTAAATTTCCAAAATAGCCTTCTCTTCTTGAAAAATTCTGAGTTTTTCTGTATAAATCTCGTGACTGAGTAAACATGACTTAATGAAAACTAGGAATGCTTTCAATCAGCTGTAGAGAAATGCACTCCATTGAGGTAAAATAAAGAGGATGATGGAATATTTTCTTAGCATAACTGTTAGTGGAAAAATATTGAATATACTTTGTGCTTTTTTTATGTTGTTCTTTCATATATGTAAAATGTTAGACCGATGAATATTTTGAAAAGAGTCATCACTTCCTTTATAAAGAATTTATCAGCCAGATGATAATTTGCTAACTCTTCATATGTTTTTATCTAAAAAAAATTTATGACCTGAGTTTGGGGAGGAAACCACCCTGCATATTTGAAGAGGAAAAAATTAATCCCCTTCTAAAAATATATGTTTAATTTTTCTTATTACAACTATTTTCATTCCCCAAACACAGATTCACTCCAAATTTTCTTTGTGATGAGTATATTTACAGGATCGGATAAGTTTTGAGACTGTTGTTGTTGACCAGCATATAAATTATGAAGACAATCTTAATAAGGCCAAGGCAAGGCACAGTGAGAGGACACTGGGTTTTTAAGACAATATTCTGTACATTTCAGTTTTGAATGTGTCATATGCATATTTGTGCTGAAAGGAATGATAAATGGTAGAAATACTTAAAATAATTGTAGAGTGTGTCAGACAAACTCCTGCATGTTAAGGAATGTTAATGTGAAACTTGGGATTCTTTTGCAGGGCATTTAACTTCTCATTTAAAAGGACAAAGAGGATGAAAAAATTAGATGTTTCATCTAATATACAAGTTGGGCTCAGTTTTCTTGTAGTCTGAACCCCATTTGCTTTTTTTTTACACTTAACTGGTAGCTGCTGGCCTAGGCTTATGAGCTGTATGGCCCTCATTTGTTAAGGGGTCTCACAATCGATCATGAAAAAAAATCATTGCTTGTGTGTTCAGAAACTTTTCTGCTGAGATTCTCCATGACACAGCATAAAATCTGTACTACTTTCTGTGCATTAAAACCAAACCCATATATTAACTTTTGATCTGGTGTTCTGACCTTAGTAGGCAAGGTCTCACTGCTGGTAACATAAAATGAAACAACAGCATACCAAAAAATGTTAAAAGTAAAGTTTGTGCAACATAGAATCCACCTCTGATTCCCTTCTGATGGCTTAGTTGTGACAATACTCAATATTCTGTGTCTGGATTATGATTTTTGGATGCAGTGCTTTTTATTAGCTTTCAGCAGCGCACATTAAAAGTAAGTTACACAGTCCTTAACGGGGCTTATGCATGTCATATCTACTTTTTCTTCATTTTGGTTTTGACGGCTTATGCTGTCAAACTCAGCACTGCTGTCAGAAAATGTTATGCAAAATCAAATTGTTTCATGTTATGAATAGCTGTGTTATCATTTGCAATTTGCCCACCCCTATTAAATCAAAGTTATAGCTCGCTGGATTCAGAGCAGCAGAACAAAGAAGAAATTGAACTCTTTATCTTAATCTTTATTATTAACTATAAATTTTAACATCTTTCTGTGCTACTGCTAATCCTCTGGAGCATTTTTCTGGAACTTGTTGAGAGCTCAAGAACTTATTTTGGGATTGACGTGGGAAGTAATGGGAAAATACATTACTTGAACTAAAGACTGTTAAACTCTATCACAGTGTCTGACGGATGGAAAGAAAGTGAGAACTTAAGGCTAAAAACAAAGTGCTGTTAGCATATGGCAGAGTATGAGCAAACCTCAACCACCAACAAAGGGGGCCATGCAGAGAAGCAAAGCTGCCTGTGAAATACAGATTTGCTCGGCATTCTGAAATACAATGTAATTACCTTCTTGGGTGACAAGAGGCAACCACCATTACAACTAACTTCTTGACTGAACTCATTTGCAAGGCAGACCTGCTTCTGGATCTGTTGTTGCATGGGAATTTTGGCTGAATACAACTATCCCTACCAAAATTATTGTGTACACAGAAATATTAACAGGGCATGATCCAGAAAATAGTTCTATGTTGCTTAGAGAAATTATACAGAAAAATGGCAATATTGTAAACTTAACACTATCTTAAAGTTAATCCTTATTTCTGTATTTTGTGGTGTAGCCATCTGACCTGTTTTCTGGATTTCTCACAGGACAATGAGGAAATTATGCATTCTGTATTAAGACGCCTATACATTACCAGCTCTTTTCATGGTTAGTAAAACTCTTGCAGTGGGTTTTCCACCTTGTATGATGTACAGTGTCTCTGATTATGGTTGGGATCAACATTTAGAGAGGCTGATGGGGGAGAATAAGGGGAAATATTGCAATGATAGAGTTGTTTCCTCAGAAGGACTTTCAGAGTTTCCCCTCCTAACATTATGCTTGTTAGCATACAGTAAATGCTTTACTCCTTTGGGGAAACATCCCTCTTCCTTGGAAGATATACTGGGAATGCTGAGAGCAGCTTAAACCATGCACCTCTAGTGATTCCTGAGTTTGTTAGAAACCCGGTGAAAGCTGGGTTTGAACATTTAACAGTTCCATTGGGAGTCAGAAATCCTGGTTTGTGGAGGTAGGCAAATCTCCTTATTGACTAGGTCAGAGGAAGACTTCCTCCAGTTTCCCTATAATCAACCCATTCTGCAAGCAGAAGTAAACTTTCAGTTCACCTGAATTTTCCTTTGTAGAAGGCGGAAGGTCTGAAAGCCTTGATTTTAACACCTGTGATGACTATGGCAGTAAAAATTTACATAAAGTAGGGGAACATCAAACCCCTGTAAACAAAATGTAATAATATTTTCAGAAGAATGCTACAAAAGTTTGCTAACAACTAAATGCAGGCTGGCAAATTCTGATTAAAAAAAACAATTAAGCATATGAACATTGAAAGCAGAAGCTGCGGGTGTCAGTGTTTGAATTTTTGTCTGTCTTTATGCTGGAGTGTTTTACAAGTTCAAAAGTAATCCTGTTCTTGACCTCATCCAAAAAAATCTTACTTTTTGAAATATATTTATGCCAAGCCACAGAAGAAAGGAACGGTGGGACATGACCTAGACCTCCCTCCTGCTAAGATGACCTTAGAAGAGCTCCTTCTACAGGAAAGTAGCTGTCATGGGTAGTGGGTATCCTACTCTGCCTGCATTTGGGACATGAAAAGCTCCAGGTTCTGGGTCTGCTTGACAACGGCATTTGCCTGTGCACCCCTCTAGTGCAACCATCAGCAGGAACTCTTCTAACTCAGAAATCTACTCCGGCTACCCTTCTTCAGGCACACAGGTAGGAAGTGAGAGAGCAGCGGAGCTGAGCAGCAGAAACAAAGCTTTGCAAATAAATAAATATATAAATAAGTAGATGATGAGGGCACTGGCACAAGGGTCTGCTAAAATGGAATGATTATGATAGGACTTGTGTAATAATAGCAAATAAAATTTTTCTTTTTAGGTAAACCTGTATGCCTCTAGTGTCCATGAACTAACATAATGTGAATCACTCACGCATTCTTTGATGGCTCATCAAGATTGGTTTCACCTGAACTACTTAATATCTACATAGCCTCTGTCATTTTGCTGCTGCCAGTCTCAAACATCAATGGTATCTTAAAAATGCCAGCAAAAGATATCAATTTGATAATGTGCAGCAGCATATTATGTAGGAAATCTGCCATATGCTCGGAACAGGTTGCATAATTTCAGTACTAGTCACCATGAGCATTGGAAATGCTTTCCTGAAATACAAGAAATGAATTTGTTGTTTATGCCCTAATTGCACATACCTTTCTTCAACCTTCAACTTGGTAATGACATTTGAGTATAAGAGTATTAGAAATGCCCAGTCAATAAACTAAATAGACTTCAATATCTCATATCAGACTTGTTGTTTTACGATTTCAGTTATTTTGGAGACATACCTGCATAAGGACCAGATTAAGAGAAGCAAGGGAAACCTTGGGATGACAGGCAATTATGAATTATTGATAACCAATTGGTAATTCTGCTTATCAGAATTATCATACTGGAGAATGAACCATGCAAGAAGGATACATAATTGCAACAGCTATAACTCATGTATGTGGAAGAGGTAGATATATTCTTTCTTTAGGTTTAACAGCTAAACCTTACTAATGTTCTTTTTCAGCCAAAGCTACATTGTGGATTTGTATGCACTTATACAGGAATGAATCCAAATCTGGAGATCTTATGTTTACTTCGTTAAAGGTCTTAAAATCATGTGATTAAAACTATTATAATAGAAACCTATAAAAAAGTGATTCAAGGAAAGGGAAGGTAATAAAAGAGAGATAATTACTAAGATAAAGGATCTAAATTAAGGAAGTGGAAATTTATGTAAAAAATAAAAAAAGTCATGAGGCTTTTAGAAGACTAGCTGTCCAATAAATTGTACCATATGTAAGAACAAATCTGAATCAGTTTGTGCTTATACAATGTGCTGACAGCATCCTTCTGCAAATAATAGTTTTGCTATATTTTTAATGTAACTGTATCTGTATCTTTTTTATCTTCAAGATAATTTTTTTTTTGCATCTGTCAGTTCTTATCAATCTTTTATGTAATATGTGAGAATTGAAAGGAAGCCATACATACACATTTTGTTAACTGTATTGCCTTTCTATAAACAGCAGTGTAGATTTCATCACTTGATATTTGTTTCGTGCTCTAAATACATTTGTTCTGAGAAAATGTAATAGTGGATTGACTAAAAAAAGCAAATACTGCCTACATAATAGAAGATAATTATGCTTTCTCATAAAATGTTACAACCCCATTTCTGTTCTAGGTGAATGAGAACCCCATAAGATTTATTTTATCTGCTTAAATTTGTTATTGAACTTATTTTATAAACACAATAATATATATATATTTCTCTTTATTTCTGCCCATCTGTCACTCTTTCTTATTCTCCTCAGTTACAACACAATCTTTACAAGAAAGCCATTTCTCCGGATTATGATAGTAAAACATCTGCACTACTCTGGACAAATTTTACTGTCTGGCCATCATTTCCTTCTAATATGTGTAGCTTTCCCAATATAACAGATGTGTGGGTAGCACCAAAACCACTTTGTTTGGTTCTATTAGTGGAAAATGTAAAAATCTGTGAGAGAATGCTAATCATTTAACCCTTATATTGAGGCAATAGTTTTGAAAGTAAACCCTAATAATAAAATGATGGTCTGGCCAGATATTTCTAATTAAGAAAGCAGTTGAGGAAAATATTGCTATGTAAATTTTTGAGTTGAAAGACACAAATAGAAATTTATTCCATAAAAACACAATGTGCAAGTAAGAAATGGAAGAATTTTGAAAACAACAGAATTACAAATAAATGTACTTAATTAAAATATCCTTTTGAGTAACAATGTTTTCCCAAATTAGTTTTGGTGGAAAATGGTGTTAAATGGACATTTATATAATGTTAATGAATCTCAATAGTTACAAAATCCTTTGCTGAGTTGGTGGTTCAATGATCTGGTGCCAAAAAGAATTTTAAAATATCGCTTTCAGAAAATACTTCTAATGGTTACAATTTTAAAGATATTTACCACACCAAAATTGAGGTAGGTGTGGAACATTTCCTTTAAGGAGTTTTATCTGTCATATGGGCAGCAACCAGGTATTTACGGAAACTGAGTGCAAGAGTCTGTTTCTACCTTAAGTCTACACTGTCCTTCCACGAAAATACAAATAATCATTTCCACATGTAACACATTTTTATAGGCATGTGCTATAAATAAATGGAACGTAATTCCCTTTTACAAAGGGAATGACCCTTCAAGAGTGAAAAAGTTCCTATTCTATAGCAATATTTCTACATTTAAAATATTCAATTCATAATGTAATCAATATTTTCTTCAAGTATTTCAACCAATATTCTTCTGTTCAAAAGATTTATTTCTGCATTCTGTCAAGAATCAGCAGTTGCCATGACTAAACAATGAGGTTATAACTATTTGTGTCTAAGCCCAATGCAGACAGATAGGACATCAGATGAATTTTTCCGGATTTGTTACCTAAAATTTATTATTATGATCCTTTTTGATTAAATTTCACATTGTCCCAACAGCTGGTGGTTGGGCAGATTTATTATGCAAACAGAATTACTCAGTGATAGTATTATAACTCAGTGTTACTGATTTGGAAATTTCAGGGCCTTTATGTAAAATGTTTCTCATTTCCAAATTCTTTCTAAAAGCATCAAGTTCTTGACTCTAGAACATGTAATGATACTAACTCATTGTTTTGTTTTACTCACTCTTATAGATGACTGTTTCATGATCCATAGGTGTCTAGAGGTATTGTTTTATCTTGCTGGAAATTATGGTCCTGAAATATTAACTGAGCCAAACGAGAAATTATACTATCTTGCTGTTTGATGAAGACCATACCTTTTCCATCATATGCTATAAAGACATTGCATTCTTTTTATGTATTTATGGATTTGTGTATGTATATAGAGATTTCAGAATTTTAACAGTCAAAATCTGATATTTTCTGTGATAATTAAAAAAAATCCATGACGTCTTAATCTGTTTTTTACTTCTTTTTCTTTTTTTGCAAAACTTAGTCTTGAAGTTAAGCAGAGGAGAGTGAATTTTCAAATTATTTGAGGACATGTGCAGTTAGCAGACATATTCAGAAGCACTTATGGTCCAGATAGTCAAAGACCTGTGTCAAAATCTTCCTGGGACAAATAGAATTGTCCTGGTTTCAGCTGGGATAGAGTTAATTTTTTTTTTTTTTCATAGTAGCTAGTGTGGGGCTATGTTTTGGATTTATGCTGAAAACAGTGCTGATAATGTGGAGATGTTTTAGTTGTTACTAAGTAGTGCTTACACTAGTCGAGGACTTTTTCAGCTTCCCATGCTCTGCTGGGTGCACAAGAAGCTGGGAGGGGACACAGCCAAGACAGCTGACCCAAACTGACCAAAGGGATATTCCATACCATATGGCATCACGCTCAGTATATAAAGCTGGGGGAAGAAGAAGGAAGGGGGGGATGTTTGGACTGATGGTGTTTGTCTTCCCAAGTAACCATCATGATTGATGGAACTCTGCTTTCCTGGAGACGGCTGAACACCTGCCTGCCAATGGGAAGCAGTGAATGAATTCCTTGTTTTGCTTTGCTTGCGTGTGTGGCTTTTGCTTTGCCTATTAAACTGTCTTTATCTCAACCCAGGAGTTTCCTCACTTTTACTTTTCTGATTCTCCCCCTTCCCACTGGGCTGGGGGGAGTGAGCGAGCGGCTGCGTGGTGCTTAGTTGCTGACCAGAGCTAAACACAACAAGGATTTTTATTAGTCAACATTTTTGTGAATCCCTTGAGTCAGCAGTGAGTTCATTTGTAGCCATTTAAATTACTGTGCATACTCTAACCCAAACACTAGGACTGCTCCTCATAACACCTGTAGGAGAACTTAACATTCTTGAGGTAAGTTATAATTTTATTTGTTGTCTTATTTTTATAATATTACAGCACTATATACAGTGTTAAACTAGTAATGTAAGAAACCCTGAAATTCTAATGGAGATTTGAAAAGTTTGAAACAACCAAGCTCTCATTTTTTTGCTACAGGAAAACTGGAAATTTTCTTTGTAGTTGATTCTGTGAAGAGTTAAAGACATTTAGAAACATATCTTGAATATATATTACTCTTAAGTGTAAGTACGATATATTTTTGAGTGTTATTGAAGGTCTGTAACAGCTCTTGACAAAATATTAAACAGTTGTAAACTCAGGTACTCCAGTTAAATGTGAATATAATTGCTCACGACATAAGAATATGCAAACAGCCAGGTCAAACAACTTATGTGGGGAGAGAATGTGAGAGCAGAGAGTAAGATATTTATTTATTTATTTATTTATTTTTAATCCACCCAGTACATTATCCAGGGCACCATGACATTCCTCTATGTTATTACATTAGATTGAACTTCAGGCAGATTGTTGGTTATTGTGAAAGCTCCCTATAGCTGCAAATTCATCTGAGATTTTCTAGCCAGTGGATTTTACAGTTCACAAAAACAGGTCCTCTTAATGATAACAGTGACAATATTTAATTAAGAAGAAGAGACTGGTTTATATTGTCAGTCTTACACTCACCCAGAAAGGAAAGCGGAAAATTAAAAATGGAAGCAGTGATTGCTGGACATTTTAATGGGAAAATGGAGCTGATTTCTGGAAGCTACAGACTGTTGAAACACAAGACGGATTTTGGTTTCATGTCAGTATGATTTCTGGAGTTTTTAAATCCAGCAGCATTGTAACCATTTTGTTGACTGATTTAAAGATTATTGACCTCTCACCAAACATATGATAGAAATATATCACAGTAATCTAATACTGTTAATTTACTTTTCTCTAATACAGTAAGTTAACATGTGTCTGTTTATTTTAATTTTGGTAACTGCAGGATCATTTAGAGGGAAAAAGGGATACAATATGAGAACATCAGATTGCAAAGATGAAATTGAAAAGACATTCTTGAAGTTGAAGTCAGTGATAATGAAAGATGCTGCAGTAGGGGTGAAGACCTTGTTTTAGTCAGAGAATAAGCTGCAAAGTTTTAAAATTGCCTACAATATTTAAGTCTGAACTTTAAATCTGATTTAAGTCTAAGCCAGAAATTCTGGATTATCACTAGTCTTATCACATATCTGTAGTCTGCATACCTTTCATTTGTGTCAGTGTTGGTTTCAAACAATTAAAGGTCAAATGCTAAATGCCAAGTCACTGTTCTGTGGTTTAATATTGCTAAGATTTGTACTTATATCATTCCTGAAACCTAGGAAGAAGGACTATGAGGTTACAGATCTGAGCTATTAACGTAAACATTTTAAAAATTCTGAAAGATCTGTTTTTATACCATATTTATAATTTTTCTTTTAATTACAATTTTTTAAATTTAGAAAAAGTTACAGTGTAATTTTTATAGATGCTTCATGAAAAGAAAGGCTTTGAGTTTATAATTTAGTACATTTTTTACTATAATTCTGACAAGATGTTATTAACAAAAATTTCACATTTTCGATAGTTGAACACTGGACGAAACTGCCTAGAGAGGTTGTGGAACCTCATCCTTGGACATACTCAGAGTTTTACCAGAGAAGGCCTTATGCAACCTGAGCTATGCTGGCCTTTCTCTGAGTGGCAGGCTGGCCCAGAGGACCTCCAGAAGTCCACTCCAACTCAATTTATTCTATAACATTTATCAAAGACGTCAATTATTTTGCTTCTTCACTTTAAAAGTAATGGACAGTTTAAACTCCTCCGAAAGGAAAGTGCAGAATTGAGAATGTTTTCCTCTGCCAGTTTAAGACTTGAGTTCCTCTTTTTTTACAACAGTCAGAGTTTAGGTTTTATAAATCCTTAACGTTGTGTCTTCTTCCTGAGCATTTGTGTGTGCTGTAGGCTGTCTATGAAACTAATTTCAGAGATATGTTCAGACATCCAGGTTCAGCATGAACCTGCTGGAAGTGCTATGAAACTGCTCATGATAGATGATAAATTTGTTATTTGAAAAAGGATGCTGTGCATTAGCACAGCATTCTTCTCATCAATATTGCTGGAAACCTGGGACATGTTACAAGGCCCATTTTTACTATTTATTTTGACCAAATCTTCTAGGACAATGTATTTTTTTAAGGCTGAAATTTACAAACTAACTATATTTACCCAAACATCCTAAAATATTTCATTTTAAGTTATTATCTGCTTATGATTTTGTTAGAGTTTTTGTTTAGAAATATAGTAACATTTAGTATCTCCTGAGTGTGTAGCTGACAAGAAAATGGATTTAGTGTATATAAATAGAGAAATCAGTGCGTGCTCATCATTTGAGAACACTACTGAAATATTAAAAAATTTCTTGGGCACCCTATGTCCTAAAAGTATTTTGATGTTCCTAGTCTGGCAGGTACACTGTGTAGAAGTGTATATATATGTGTTTAGATCCACATTTTAACTGCCTCAAAATGAGTGGGAGGCAAGTCCACAGACTTGTGGGCTTACGTGAACTTGGGTATCTCAGAGTTGGGACCGGATAGATTTTTGTCTCTCTAGCTAAGCCTAAATTTGATGTACTGAGGGGAGGACATTTTGAGGTTTTTTTGATACTACCTACATACCATGTCAAAAAGAATGAAATAAATATTTATATTTTATTCAGTTCTGTAATTTCAATGTACAGGGTATGTGGATTTTGTATTGAATTTGTTTTTATAGGTAGTAAAATATCTATTGCAATAGTATTATTATATTTTGGATCTCTTTAGGTTTTGAGTGAAATAACTTCTTCATATAATCTAATAAAATAACAGAATTATTTCAGGGTCTTTGTGGAATAACTTGCATTAATACTGGTTTTCTAGCCTCAGTTTTTAGTATTCATGTCTTTACTTTTTAAAAGCCTCAGTTCTAGTGGCTCAAGAACTCTTAGAATTGTTTAAATTATTTAATTTAAATTCAAATTATTTAAATTATTTTTAAAAACCGTTCTGATTATAAATAGACACAGAAACATATTTTCATGCTTATTTTAAATTTTGGTAGCAAACAAACAAAAGTATATAACCTTGCAGAGTGCACTAATTTAACAAAGAGGCATAACTTCATGATGTTTACCATTTTGATGCCACTGGCATTGACGTTTGTATTCTGCATGTCAAGAACTACGCAAAATGCATTTACAAAGTTAACATTAAATCAAGCTTTATACCTGAGGGTTAAATAATAAAATGGATTGTAATATTATGCTTCTTTGTATTGTACTTCCTACTGGCACAAGCTGCCTGCTATTTCTAAAAGCAGGGTTTTTCTTCTACAAAAATTAGTTCTCTGAGTTCTATTCGTGTACCGCTAAATAAAAAGAGGTAAAAAGAATTGATGTATAATGTAGGCTGTTGAGATGAAACCATCTAACATTTTAAAAACCAAAACCAAAGCAGGTTTTGTAAGAAGCCCTCATCGGTTTTAAAAACTAACATCCCTCTTTTATAAGAAAGAATCACTCCATGTTAGGTTGAATGAAGAGGATTATTATTTTCATGCATGTCTGTCATGGTTTTAGCTGGGATAGTTGATTTTCTTCACTGTAGCTAGCATAGTGCTGTGTTTTAGACTTGGTATGTAAATAATGTTGATAACACCCTGGTGTTTTAGTTGTTGCTGGGTAGTGTTTACACTAGTCAAGGACTTTCTAGCTTCCCATGCTCTGCCAGGTGCACAAGAAGCCGGGAGGGGAGGGGATACAACCAGGAGAGCTGATTCGAATTGGCCAGAGGGTGTTCCATATCATGTGACGTCATGCCCAGTATATTAACTGGGGGAAATTGGCTGGGGGAGGCAGCGATCGCGGCTCGGGGACCGGCAGCGTCGGTCGGCGGGTGGTGAGCGGTTGCAGCACTTGTTGTTCAGTTTTGGTTTTGTTTTTTTTTTCTTTCCCTCTCCTTCTAGTGTTTCCTCTCTCTCTCGCTCATTATTTTCCTTTTCATTATATTAGTATTATTGCTGTTTTATTCTAATTATTAAACTGTTCTTATCTCAACCCACGAGTTTTCTTACTTTGGCCCTTCCGATTCTCTCCCCCATCCCACAAGGGTGGGGGAGTGAGCGAGCGGCTGTGTGGTGCTTAGTTGGTGACCGGGGCTAAACCACAACAGTCCTTTTTGGCGCCCAACGTGGGACACGAAGGGTTTGAGATAATAACAGTTGCTGGTCACAGCATTGATTCATCTGTTCTCGATATTAGTTAGTCAGACCTACACCATGCTGATTTTGAAGTACATGTTAAAGATTGGCGTTGGGTTTTGTAGTTTGCTGTGCTCTGCAGTGGTTAGAGATGTTTTGCCTAGGAGATTTGTTATTAAAACACTGGCCTTGAGTTTTATCGGTTATTTGGGTCTTGCATGGAAGCCGTTACTGTACTTTGGGTACCACCTCATGGAGACAATTAGCGATTATACCTCCTCTTCTGAGAGGTTCTTTATGGAGGAAATACAGAATGGCACCTTAGCTACCATCTTCTGTAATGTCTCCTCCTTCATTACAACAACTTTTCAGTATCTTGAACATCCTTGGGTAGTTAAGGTACATCTGTTGATATTCTTATGGCAGATTGTTTCGGTTTTGTCTAAGGTTAATAAGCAATTCAAGAATATCATCCAGAGATCTGCCCCAAGGCTCGATAATTATGGGTGGCAGGGTATGTGGGATAGTATGGGCAAATGCCTGAGACGGTGGGCACCCCCAGTGTTTTGGGACTTTACCCCTGAACAAGTGCAGAATCCTGAAAAATTAGTAGAATATTTGGAGGAAGTATGCTGTCACCCTAGCAATTCCAGAGAGATACAAATCACTGCAATGTGTTGGGGCCTGGCCCATGCCTACCGAGCCCTATTCAACAGTATTCAGTACCACCAAGGGAAAACGACAGGCCCTGCGGCTACTCCAAGCCCAGCGACAAGCACTGTGGCCCCTCAAACCCCCACAACAGGCGCTGCAGCAGCTCCAAGCCCGATGACAGGCACTGTGACCCCTCAAACCCCCACAACAGGCGCTGCAGCAGCTCCAAGCCCAGTGACAAGCACTGTGGCCCCTCAAACTCCCACAACAGGCACTGCAGCAGCTCCAAGCCCGACGACAGGCACTGTGACCGCTCAAACACCCATGACGGACACTGAAGCTGAATCAGAGAATCAACCCGTGCCAGTATCAGTTGCCCCTATACAAAACAAGAAATCTTCAAAGAGAAAGTCAACTCGTTTAGAAAAGGATGATGGAGAAGCAGTGCCGTTACTAAGAGAGGAGAAGGAAGAGGAAGAACTTGTACAAGAGACGGAAACTACCCGATCCCTATCCTTAAGTGAGCTGCGAGATATACGAAAAGATTTTGGCCGTCGTGTACGTGAGCATGTTGTCACCTGGCTGCTCCGATGTTGGGATAACGGGGCCAGTAGCCTGGAATTAGAGGGTAAGGAAGCCAAACAACTGGGATCCCTTTCTAGGGACGGGGGCATTGACAAAGCAATTGGAAAAGGGACACAAGGCCTCAGCCTCTGGAGGCGACTCCTGTCTGCTGTGAAAGAAAGGTACCCCTTCAAGGAAGATGTTATATATCGCCCTGGAAAATGGACCACCATGGAGAAAGGTATCCAGTACCTGAGAGAATTAGCTGTGCTTGAGGTGATTTATGGTGACCTGGGTAGTGAACAGTCATCCAAAGATCCAGATGAAGCCCAGTGCACACGACCCATGTGGCGGAAGTTTGTACGGAGCGCACCATCAT